>CM065460.1:6227047-7630040 GCA_032872475.1 Leptopilina myrica (nomen nudum)
CCCTAACTCTAGGTGTAACGATCCTGAATGCCCTTATACTAAAAGGGGTTCTCCTGTCCCCTCGAGTCCTCTGATTTTGCCTTACACTTTGTCTTTAAAGAACACTCCTTCGCTGAGAAATTGAGTTTTATTCAAATTATACGATTTATCAAAAATTCTAAATAGTTTTTAAAAAAAAATAAAGAAACAAATGGTAGTTTTTTTTAAAATCAGGGGAAAACAAAATTAAATTTTTGTGTTAACGCAGATCAAAAAACTTATTTGTCAAAAAAAGAATATTCGTCAAAAAAATATTCGTTAGAAAAGTATTTTTTTTAGTTTTCTACTTTTTTTAGTTTTTTTTTGTTTTTTTAGTTGAAAATTAATTGTACCAAAAAAACTAATGCTACTCTCTAAATCTGAATTAGTTAAAAATTGACTAATTATTATAGTTAAATCGTGGCTGACTTTTTGCTTCAGCAATTAGTAAAAAATAACTAACTGCTAGTAGTTAATAACTAATTATAAGTAAATAAATAAGTAAAAAATAGTCAAATTTTACTAATTGAATTAGTTACTGCAAATTTCAGTCATTTTTACATAACCTAAAAGTGAATTTAACTAACAATTGGTCATTATTAACTATTTCGTTAGTAAAATATTACTATTTCAAACAGTGACTGACTTTTTGCTATCAAATTAGTTATTTTTAACAAATTCAAATTTAGAGAGTAATTAAAGAAATTTCAAAAAATGTTGTACTATTCATTTATTTTTCTATGGGAATTAAGATTTTCGAAAAATTCGAACTAAAACTAAAATTCCTCTTCAAATCAATTATCAATTATTTTTAATAATTTTTGAAACAATTTTTTTGAGAATTTTTCACTTCATTTGTTTACCACTCAATTTTTGTGAAATTTCGATTACTTTCCAAAGGAAAGTATTTTATTGATGAATACTAAGAATGAATACTAATATATTACTCATTTTTTACAAATACTTTTTTTTCATCTGAGTTGACACAAAAATTGTATTTTGTTTTTCCCTGATTTTTAATAGAAAAAATTTTGACAAAATAATAATAATAATGATAAAATTTTGACTTTTTCCTTGTGCCTAAAAAATATTCTGGTTTACTCTAAAAATTATTAGATAACAAAAAAAATGTTGTACTACATATATTTTTCCATATATATAGGAATTAGGATTTTCGAAAAATTCGAACTAAAACTAAAATTCCTCTTCAAATCAATTATCAATTATTTTTAATAATTTTCGAAACAATTGTTTGAGAATTTTCCACTTCATTTGTTAACAAATTAATTTTTGTGAAATTTCGATTGCTCAAAAATTGTTCAATTGATTCTACAGAATAATTTAGTTAATAATATAAATAATTCAGATTTAAAAAAAATTTTTATTTTAAAATCCTTTAAAAATTCAAAGACATTAAATTATTTCCAAAAATTATTGATACAATTCTTTTAATATTCGCAATTATTATCTAAAATTGTAACTGAAATCTATTTCTAAATCAATTTTTAATTTTTATCATGATAAAATTCTATTAGAATTTAATTATTTAAATAGAAACAAAAACAATTTTTCTTCAATAATTTAATGTTTCTTAAAAAAAAATTCTCATAAAAGCTCTTATCTACAAATTTTGAAATAATTGAATTTTTTTTGACGGATTTCAGTAAAATTTTTTTAAATAATTACATTTTTCGCCAAATTTCGATTAAAATTGTATATAAAATAATTAAAATTCTGCTATAAGTTTTATTATTTATGAAAGTAATTAATTTTCTAAAGAGAATTTGTTATTTACAAAGTTGATTGAATCCCAGCAAAAAATTTTGTTATTCATGAAAAATAATTGTATTTATTGCGAAAATATTTATAAAGAATTTGAAAATCATTGAATTCTACTGGACAATTTTATTAAAAATAGTAAATACATTAATAATCATCGGTTTGAAGAAAACTTTTGTAATTATAATTGAAATTTTACTAAGAATTTTATTAAAATTTTTTTAAATAATTGAATTTTGGATTTTACGAGTATTTAATGATTTAAATACCTACAAAAATAACTAACTTATTGAATAATTGAATGTTGCTGAAAATCGTATTCTTATAAAAAAATTTTATTAACAAATTTTTAAATAATTATTTCCTTATTCCCTTTGACGAATTTTAGTAACATTTTTAGGAATAATTACATTTTTCGAGGAATTCGATTAAAATTATATTTGAAATAATTTACATTCTGATAATTTATTTTTTATGAAAATAATTTAATTTCTAAAAAAAATTTATTATTTATGAAAATAATAGAATAGTATTAATAAAAAATAAAATTGGCAAAAAGTCTTCTTTACGACAAATTTTTTACAATTTTATTAAAGATTTTATTTTAGAAAGAAGACTTTTTGACAAATTTTTTACAATATTTTATTTTTTATTAAACTATTAAGCAAAGAAAGAGAGGAATTCTTCTAAACGTTTGAAAACGTTGGAATAATTTTCTCGTCTCAATTTTGACTTACATTATACACGAGGAAGTAAAATATGATTCGACTGCAATTTTTCTATCCCTTTTTGTTTCTTCAATTATTGACAAAATAATTTCGATTCGAGAATGCTGAAAATTGCCATAAAGAATCTATATACACTTTGCCATGATAGGTTGTTGTTGTTGGAGTTAAGGAAGTAAAAATATTGAATGGAGAGTAAATCACGAGAGAACGTTTGAAAACGATTCGCAAAACGCGAGTTCTGTAGTGTAATTACCAATATTTTTCTCTTTCCAAAAAAAAAAAAATATGCTATATAATAATTTTTCATGTTTTCTTGCAACAATAAAATCTCAATAGAGAGAGAGACAGAGAAAAATTATTTTTATTCTAAACTTTTATTGCCACAAATTACGTTTATTTGGGTAAAATATCTACTGTATGGATTATGATTATGAAAATATTTTTTATTCGAACCAAATTAATTCTTGAGTTTTGAACTTTTTACTTAATTTTCTTCTCTTTTTGTGTAAATTTGATATCGGTGAAAAAACTGAGACGACGCTAATAGTGGAATAAATAAAATTAATAAAATAAATAAATTAAATATAGAATTGAATAAAATTCATAAAATTCATAAATTAAATATAGAATTAGATAAAAATTTATAAAATTAATAAATCAAATATAAAATTAAATAAAATGAATAAAATTCATAAATTAAATATAGAATTAGATAAAAATTTATAAAATTAATAAATCAAATATAAAATTAAATAAAATTAACAGTGGAATAAACAAAATAAATAAATAAAATTAATAAAATAGGAAATGCAATAAACAGAGTAAATAATGAAAGAAATAATTAAATGAATAATTAAAGAAATAATTCAATAAATAATCGAACTAATAATTTAATAAATAATTCAGTAAATAATTCATTAGACAATTTAATAAATAATTTAATATCGAGTTCAACAAATTGTTCAATAAATAATTCAATGGACAATTCAATAAATAATTTAATAAGAGTTTAATAAATTGTTCTTTAAGTAATTCAATAAATTGTTCAAGAAATAATTCAAGAAATAATTTAATGGACAATTGTTCAATAAATAATTCAATAAATTGTTCAATAAATAATTTAATAAATAATTCAAGAAACAATTCAATGGACAATTTAATAAATAGTTCAAAAAATTGTTCAATAAATTATTCAATAAATAATCTAATAAATAATTCAATAAATAATCTAATAAATAATTCAAGAAATAATTCAATAAAATTAATAATACCTAAAATAATTATAATAAAATTTTTTTACACCAAAATTAAATAAATTTTGTTAATAAATAAATATCTAAATCTAAATCTAAATCTAAAAAACCTAAATATCATCAAATGGTATCAAAAATACATTCACAGTGAATTAAAAAAAAGAAAAAAAAAGAAACAACTTTTTCTTTCGAAATCAATCTTATGTCCCGATCTACGACAACATTTTCCATTGGGTGAACGTCGTTCACCGAATCGATCGTCGTTCCAATTTCACTGCCGTTCATCGAATGATATAACTGGTAGGTAGGCAAGCAACACTTGTGAAAATAGCGTATATACCTCGCTCGCGCCTCGCCCCAAGTTCAACCTAAAGACCTCTCCAGTGAACTTCATTTATACAGCGCGCGTCTGAAAATGAATTCCCTCCCGAGTTCGATGATCTCGCTCGTTTTAACGTAGCGCAGTCTTTGCGTTTTCTGCGAACGATGACCCTGATTGTACATCCAAAGGATAAAACTTCATACGAACCGAAACTTTCTTTAAAAAAAAAAAAACGACGACGTCCCACACAAAGAGTTTATTATATATTTTAAAAAACAAAAAGAAATTCGCAAAAAGAAAACAAAAAAAAAAATAAAATAAAATAAAATGATTTCATAACTAAATTTATCAAGACTCATTCCGACAATCGTAACGGAAATTGCCTCACCAAACGTCTATGGTCCCAATAGACCAGAGATTACACAAGAGCAGACCAGTGACTAAGCGAAAAATTTTTGCCGAAAAAAAAGTTTTGATAAATAAGTTTCTGCCAAAAAATAAATGATGATGATAAAAGTTGTAGCAAATAAATTTTTTACGAACAAAAATATTGATACAAAAAGTTTTGACAATTAAAATTTTGCCATAAATAAAATGTTTAATGAAATATAAGTTTTGAATAAAATAAAATATAAGTTTGAATTTTTGCCAAACAAAAATAATAATAAAATTTTTGCCAAATAAATTTTTTAAAAAAGAAAAAACGTTGATACAAAAGTTTTGAAAAATAAAATTTTGATGAAAACAAGTTTTGATATATTTTGCCGAACAAAAATGGTAAAAAAAAGTTTTGTCAAATAAATTAAAAAACAATATGGAGACAAAAGTTTTAACAAATAAGCTTTTGACAAAAAAGAAATGTTGATGAAAAAATTTTTGACAAATTAAATTTTTGACAAACAAAAATGTTGATACAAAAAGTTTTGACAATCAAAATTTGTCCATAAACAAAATGTTAATAAAATAAAAGTTTTGACAAACTTAGCAAAACAAAAATGATAAGAAAAGTTTTTCCAAATAAATTTTTGATAAAGAAAAAATATTTTGACAAATAACTTGTAGCCAAAAAATAGATTAAAAAATCTGATTTTGCTAAATATAATTTTGCCAGAAACAAAATGTTGATAATAAAAGTTGTGACAAATAAATTTTTGCAAAAACAAAAAAAGTTTGGCAAATAAATATTCACCAAAAAAAAGTGTTGATAAAAAAACTATTGACAAACTAATTTTTACCAAAAGGAAAAAGGTTGACAAAAAAATTTGGAAACAACTATACCACTCTGAATATTATGCTACAAATATAAAAAATATACAAAATATTTTACAAAAACTGTGACCAATTAACAACAAGTTGATAATTTCTGCTAAATATTTATTTCTCTCCGAGACTTAAGTCTCAAAAAGAGAGCAGATTTGAGTCTCTGAAAAGAGAAGAATTAACTCTGAGAGAGGAACATAAATATTCTGTTAAACAGACACTTTGCGAAAATAAAATAAAAATAGGTTACAAAATTGTATTTTTTCATTGGGTTATAATTGTAATTTTATTTTTTTCCATAAACTGGTCTTCAAACAAAGATGACTGGTTTTTTATAGTCAAAAAATGAAAAAAAAAAAATTTACGAGGTCAGTGAACTAGACTTGTTCAGTGGCGAATATTGTATACAAAAAATAACGAAAAATTAGTATATATACTGTAAAAAAAGAAGAAGAAGCACTGCGTTTGTGTGTAGTTTGAAAATGACGCATCGATGTCAAGAAAATTTTCTGAGAATAACTGTATAACGTGACACCTACGGTGCAACAACCCTGCTCATTTTGAGATTCACCTGAAACGCCCACAAGAGGTGAACTTTTTATGCACTTGCACTTAATAAGCGACTTCCCACTCTGCAGTTAATTTTTCACTTGGAATTTATTCGATATTTTCCATCGATTTCTACGTTTAGTAGAATTTTTTTTCTATCAATCATTATTATTAAATAATAAAAAAAATTATAAAATAACAAAATAATATAATAATAATAATTTATTATAAGATTATATTAGTAAATATTTTTATAATTAATTTCAACTCGTTGTAGAATTTTTTCGTCTTTCCTCCTCTTATAGACAAAGAATTATATTTTAATTTTTATTTAAATTATTTTATGTATTTTCTTGCAATTTTATTCTAATTCTGACTGTTTTTTATTGAAATTGAAAATTCAGTGAAAAAATTACAAGCATTAAAATAAAAAAAAGCGGATCAAAAAGATTCGGAAAATTTCGATCAATTTATGAATCATTTTGAATACAAAAAAAAAAACGAATTAGTAAATAATGGAAAAATTTGAAAAAATGTAATTAAATCATTAATAAATCAATTTTGTGGATTTATTAATTATTCGAAAATATTTTTCAATTTTTTCTTTTTTAAAATTCTTCTCATTAATTAATAATTATTTTTTTTTCTAGGTATTAATGACTTAAAAAATGATAAATTGATCCAAATTTTCAAAATTTGATCCGCTTTCTTGACAATTTAATATTTTTATTTTTTGTCGACTGAATTTTCAATTTCAACCGTAGGTAACAATTTTCCATTACAACGAACGTTTAAAATTTTATATCAAGAAATAATATTTAATACAAATACAAATTGTCTTTAATACAAAAATTATGATTTCAAACAAAATAATATTTCTTACTAAAAAATTTCGAACGTTCGAATGAATGCGGAAAGTTTCCTACCTGATTTAAATATTTTCAACAACAAAAAAAAACCATTATTTAATTGCAATGAAGAATTAGTTAATCTTTAACTCTTCTTAAAGACAAATTATTATTTTTGTTGTTGTTAGAAATTTCAAATATAAATTAAAATCACTATCGAATATAAAAAATAAAAAAAAACATGAAAAAAATATATAAAAAAAAATAAAAGAAAAAAAATGAATAGATAAATAAAAAAAATAAAAGAAAAAAAATAAATAGATAAATAAAAAATAAAATATAAAAAATAAAGTAAAAACATTCAAGTTCAACAATGTCACAATTAATTTCATAAAAATTGTGTCGTGAAATGAAATTTTGTTGCATAAATAAAAATTATCAAGAATTAAGTTGTTATTGAATATTTTTTCTACTCACAAAGTCTTGGAACATAAAAAGTATGAATTCGAAAACTCACCTGAAACAAAAAGAGAAAAGTGAAATTAATATCAATTTTACTGATAAATTAGTATAGAATTTATTATTTCTTAGTAATTAATTAATTATACTAACAAATAAAAATAAATTTAAATAGTAATACTCTCTAAATTTGAATTAGTAAAAATGTTTACAAATTCGAATTAGTAACTGACTTTTTGCTTTTGAATTAGAAAATTTTACTAATAAATTAGTAGAAAAATTATTTTTCACTTTTTGCCTTTCAATTAGTGTATTTTACTAATAAATACTAATTTCTACTAGTTTATTAGTAAAATTTATTAATTCAAAATCAAAAAGTCCGCCACCAATTCCAATTAGTAAACATTTTTAATTTTACTAATTCACACAGATTTTTCTTTTAGCAGAAATTTTTTCCTAAGAAATTTCTTTGTTACTAATAATTAACATTTCTTTTTAATTGTTTCCCCACTTTTTTCTTTTCTCTCTTTATACAAATAATTTATATATTTTATATTTAAATTTGCTAATTTTAATTTTACTAATTCACACAGATTTTTTTTAGTAGAAATTTTTTTCTAAGAAATTTCTTAGTTACTAATAATTAACATTTCTTTTTAATTGTTTCCCCTCTTTTTTTCTTTTCTCTCTTTATACAAATAATTTATATATTTTATATTTAAATTTGCTTTCACGATCGAAAAGATTGGAATTTTTTTTTTTTGGGTCTAATTAATATTTTGTAATTATCGATTGGATCTAGTGCAGAAAATTTCTTCCGCGTTTCTCATTGGTTGTATGTCGTTTGTAGAAACAATTCGTCGTAAACTGCTCGCTGACCTGGATGAATCCAAATCAACTGTTTTCTAACTGTTCTTTTACGTTTCCATACGTCTTGCACATGCTATACAAGAAAAAGGGGGGCTTCTTTTTTGTCAGCGCGAGCGTAAATACGTATGTGCGCGTTTAGATCACTGCGTAACAATACATGAATGACATAACCATTTGTATACATGAATCTTGATATATTATGTTGCAGACAATGAATCTCGCAAAAGACAATGCGTCGATTCCTAATTTTTCCTCATTACTTTCTCTCATTTTCCCCCCTGAAAGATTGCAATTTTTTTCTCAATTTAAATTTAGAGTAACATTTTTTTTTGCAAATTTAAAACTGAATTAGAATTTTTTATTAGTTTGAATCTATATAGACTGAAACTTTTTTTCAATTTAAATCTAGAGTAAAATTTTTATTTGAATCGTAACAATTTTTTCTGGATTTAAATTTTGTTTATAATATTTTTCTATTTTAACTAAAATTTCTATTGGAATCTAAACGACAATTTGTTTTCGATTTAAATTTAGATTTAAATTTAATTTATTTTAGTTTACAATTTTTTTCTATTTGAATCTATGGACTAAAATTTTTTTCACCTTAAATTTGGACCAAAATTTTTATTCGAATCTAAAGGACAATTTTTTTTCTATTTAAATCTAGTTTACAATTTTTTTCTAATTAAATCTAATTTAAAATTATTTTCTATTTAAATCTATAGTTTACAATTCTTTCCTATTGAAGTCTAGACTAAAATTTTTTTCACCGTAAATCTCCACTAAAATTTCTATTTAAATCTAAACGACAATTTTTTTTCGATTCAAATTTAGATTTAAATTTAATTTATTTTAGTTTCCAATTTTTTTCTACTGAAATGTTGATTAAAATTTTTTTCTGTTTAAATCTAAACTACAATAATTTTTTTATTTGAATCTACAAAGTAAAAATTTTGTTCACCGTAAATCTCCACTAAAATTTCTATTTAAATCTAAACGACAATTTTTTTTCGATTCAAATTTAGATTTAAATTTAATTTATTTTAGTTTCCAATTTTTTTCTACTGAAATGTTGATTAAAATTTTTTTCTGTTTAAATCTAAACTACAATAATTTTTTTATTTGAATCAACAAAATAAAAATTTTGTTCACCTTAAATCTGGACCTAAATTTCTATTCGAATCTAAACGACAATTTCTTTTCGATTTAAATCTAGTTTACAATTTTTTTTTCTACTTAAATCTAGTTTACAATTTTTTTTTCTACTTAAATCTAGTTCACAATTTTTTTCCATTTAAATATATAGTTTACCAATTTTTTTCTGTTTGAATCTATAGACTAAAATTTTTTTCACCTTCAATCTGGACCTGAATTTCCATTCGAATCAAAACGACAATTTTTTCTCGACTTAAATCTAGACCAAAAATATTTTTCCCACTTAAATTTAAACTATTTTCTTTACTTGAATTCTCGTCTCCGTAATTCCAAACAGATTTTTATACATATATATTTATTGTAAACAAAAAAAAAAATTGTCAAATAAAAATAATCCAAAATATTCCCCCTCGTTTCCGTCTTCGACTATTTTATTTATATTCTCTATTTAAAAAAAAAATAAAATGTGCGACCTCAATTTTTTTTTTTTTTTTGAAAATGTAAATGATGTTTTCGTTTTAGAGAGAAAAAAAAATGTGTCTCTCTTGGTGCGTGAGTATTAACGACGTTGTTTTTCGCGCACAAATTATTGTATATGATGAGTCGAATCTATTATGTATTATATTATTGTGACTGGTTCTTGGGACCGACTATTTTTCTGACCCACATTGCCAAAAGTTCGTTGCCTCGTGCACGAGTAACCTACGCAGCATATATATATTCGTCTCGATACGTTCGACCGATAAGACCACTGACCTCGAGGGTCGACAGCCAGGACGATTCCATTCGTATTATCTCATCCCATTATTTTCCACTTTTTCCCTCTCCCCCCCCCCCCCCTCTGCCTCTCTTTTTCTTACTCTCCCATTGAAATGAATTTATAAATATAATACAATATAAATTTAATTATTTCGCATAATTTTTTGTTTTTCGTCAGGAAAAATAATTATGTAAATTGCTGTTCAGTCGGTGAACATTCATGATTTATTTTTCATTCATGCCGAATTTTTAATTACTTATTTTTTAAATTAATTTATTTTTGAATATGTTATTAGTATTGCTAATAATAATAATAATTGATATTATTAAAATAAATTATTATTTTTTGATATTTTTATTTGTGTAGTTATTTTACTCATTTTTTTAATTATTGATATTTGATATTCTATTATTAAGGATCGACAAGTATTGAAGCTCGAAATAATCGAAATAAGTTGTAATAAAAATATTTTTATAAATTGCTAATTGGAATAAAAGTTGAAAGTTAAAATTTACGTTTCGAAACATTAGAATTAATTTTTCTTTATTGTTAAATAAAATTATTGGCTGATTGTTTAGAATTAAAATTTTTTTTACTTATTTTTTATTTAGAAGAAGAAAAAAATTGTTTAGAAGTATAAAATTTATTAAACTAATTTTTTATTTAGAAGAAGAAAAAAATTGTTTAGAAGTATAAAATTTATTTTACTTATTTTTTATTTGGAAGAAGAAAAAAATTAATTACGTTCATTTGAAAGTTTAGAAAATTAGAAACATTATTATTATTATTATTATTATTATTATTAATTTTATTATTATTGTTACCATTATGCGCTTTTTATTTCCTTTTATATGTAAAAAATGAAACTGAATTTAGACCTTTAATTATTACATAAATAATATTATCATTTTTTTAATTATTATTACAATGATTGTAATAATGAAAGTAAAAAATAATAAATTAGGAAAAAAAATAAAATATGAAATAGAAAATTAATTAAATAGTGAAAAACAAAGTAGGCATTAAGAATAAAAAGAAAATGAAACAACAAAATAGTAAAAATTACAGGATTTTGACAATTGGTTGTTTTAAATATTTAACAAATCCTTGAATTTAACGATTATTCTATTTAATTAAAAAATAAAATAGGAAATTAAAAATAAATTTTGTCTTTTGTTCTATGTAATTTAGGGTACAACCGGTTGACTCGAAATAAATGAATAAATCAGAAAATAAAAAATAAAATAGAGAATGAAAAAATTAGGATTAATGTTAATTTATTTTATTTCGACATTAAAACGCGCCGACGACGAAAAAAAAGAAAATTTTAATATAATTTCAAGAAATGAATTATTCTTTAATTAGAATATTCTTGAATTTTTTATTTTTATACTTGATGTAAATGTTCGTAAATAATAAGTAATATTTACAATCGTTTTTTAATAATAATAATAATAATAATAATAATAATAAACACAAATAGTAATAAAATAATAATAATAATTTATAAAAATAATAAATTTTATTATGAATTAAATAATAATAATAATAATATAAAAGTCAACTTTTGAGCGCTTCGACGATATAAAAATTGAATGATCTCGATGACATTAGTATGATAATTGAATAGAAGAGTTGAGATATAAATCTTAAATTTCTGTCAATCCGTCCCTTAAAATCTTTTCATTTGAACAAAGATTCTAATCTACTCAGCGGGCTGTCCATTTAAAATTTCCAGTATAGATTATTATTTGACTTTACATAGTCAGGAAGTGATGACGATTATTATCATTTAAGGTCGCACACGCATTTAACCGAAGAAACATCACTAAATCAAATTGAAGAGACATTTAAACGACCGGATATTCTTCAATAGAATTTTTAATAAATAATAAAAATTACAAAAAAGGAATTGCATCAAAAAAAAAAGAAAAAAAAATGATAATGTAAGGAAAAATGAATAATGATTCTCAGAAATTGAAACATAAAAAAAAATATTTTTCAAAAAATACCCTACCAGACACACTATTCCTATATACTTAAACAATAGAGATTCTTCGTTTTCTTTTTTTTTTTCTAAATTTGTTATATCATCTCGTGCCGTGTCATTGTGATTAGTCATCCTTTGATCTCGTTCTTGATTAATCATCATTGACTCCATAAAATATCGTGAGTAATCACTTGACACGGCCGGGGTCTCTCATCTTTACATGTACAAAACACACTCGCAGGAATGTTTTATCTCGATCGAAAATATTAAGTTCGGTAACATTTTCGAATTCGTTTGGAATTATCACCAGAAATTACAGTATTAAAAAAAGGATACTCTCTCTCAAAAAAAAAAATAAAAGGATAAAACATTTATTTGATTTTAATTTCAAGTTTTTCATCTGTGTGATGAGAATGTAAAAAATTAGAAATTTAGGCTTTGAGATTCCTGATGATGTGGCTAAAAAATTTTCAACGTTCAAAAGAAGGGAATTAATTTGTGCTTTGTGAACTCATTCTTTGTTTAATTGTTAATTACTTTCTTAATTTTGTATTTATTATTTAGTCAATTATTTTTTCATTATACTAATTTTTTTTTACATTCATTCATGTTTTAATTTATTAATCATTTATTTGCTTAATTGTCAATTTTTTTTATTATTTACATACTAATTTATTTATTTATACGGAAAGTTCTCTTTCGTGTTTACTATTTATTTTATTAATTATTAACTTTTTATTATTTATCTACTAATTTATTATTTTTTAGTTACTTATTATTTCTTTCCTTCATTCTCACTTTTTTCTATTATTTATTTACCCATTTACTATTTATTTGATTAATTATTAATTTTTCACTATTTATCTACTTATTTATTTGATATTTTTCAGTTATTTATTATTCTTTTTCTTCATTATTACTTTTTCTATTATTTATTTATTATTTTTTAAATAATAAACTTTATAAACTTATAAATATAAATCAACCCTATTTACAATTTCAATTTCTATTCATTATCATTTTTTGTATTTAAATTTTTTATCCGTTTCTAAAATAGAGATTTCGAAAGATTTCAATTTTCAAAAAAAAAAAAAAAATGCATAAAATAGTAAAAAAATCGACGTCTCAAATTTAAATTTACAATTTTTATTTCCTTTCCAAAGGCATTTTTTCCCTATGTATTTTTTTTCTATCTGAAACAATGATTTTCAGAGATTTTTCAATTTTCAAAACAAAAATATATAAAAAAGGGGAGGGGGGAGAAGGAAAATTGTCTAGAAATCTAAAATTACTAGAAAATAAAAATTCCGTCCATCCGAATTTTTTTATTTTTGAAACAAGGATTTTCGCAGAGTTCCCAATTTCCAATAAAATATATGAGAAAGGGGGGGGGGGGGGGGGGGAGAAAATTGTCTACAAATCTAAAATTTTAACAGAAAATAAAAAAAATCGACGTCTCACATTCAAATTTAATCTTCATATTTACTATTTTTAGTACTTCTCATCTTTGGATTTTTTTGTTTCTGAAATAATTTGAGAGATTTCAATTTTCGAAAAAATGGATGAGACGAAGGGAGAGGGGGGGGAGAAAGAAAATTGTCTATAAATCTAAAAATTTCTAGTGAAAATAAAAAAAAATTGCAAAATAGTAAAACAAAAAATCAACGACCCCGGAAAATTCGGAATAGTTTTGACTTTTTCTGTTTATAATTATTATGTAACAAGGTGGAAAATAAATTATGTCTCGCGAGGAGAGGAGAAAATTTTCTCTTACGTAACACGCTTTTTCGCATTGAATTGATGACACTGTCTCTTGAAGCGCAACAAGTAGGAAAAGAGCACGGAGGGAAATGTTGGAGAAAGCACTTTCTTCGAGTGTGGCAGAAAACGCGTCTGAGCGCAACGATGATAATTATAGCTCACGACACGATAATCGAGTTTTCACGGATCGCGTAGGTAGAATCTCGATTCGTCACGATGATAATGATGATGACGATTTGAATTATAAACATATATATATATGGAAGCTAGATTTCAAACAAGTTTTCCGTATTTATTATTCTAATAATTCTAATAACTAAATCTTCTTTTCTTGCGCACTAATTAAAGAATAAATTCGCTAGCAATTTTTCCCCTCGGGAATTTTTTTCTCCAGGCGAAAAAGTTGGAGAAAAAGTTGCTAGAAAAATAAATTGCGGGAGGAAAAAATTACCAGTGTCAAAAAATTGCTAGTGAAAGAGTTTTTCTGCTTAAAAATTATTGTCAAAGTATAAAATTGCTAGAGGGAAAAATTTTGGGAGGAAAAAATGGTAAAAGTGGGAAAAGTAAAAAATTTCTGGAAAAGTAATTTATTAGAAGAAAAAAATAGCCGAACGTTTAAATTTTAAATGTTAAAGCCTAGCTTTGAACTTGATATGGAAATAAGAAAAAATTACTACAGGAAGGAATTCCTGGAGCAAAAAAAAGCTAGTAGACAAAATTTACAGTGAAAAAAATCATCGGAGGAAAATATTGCCAGAGAAAAAATTATTCGACAAAAGAATTAATTAGAGAAGAAAAAAATGCTAGAAGGAGAAATTGCTGGAAGAAAAAAACGACAGCTAAAAAGTTGCTAGGAAACAAAATTACTAAAGAATTGCCAAAGAAACAAAATGTCTATATAGAAGAAAAATTCCAATGGAAAAAAATTGCCAGAGAAAGGACAAAAATCGCCAAAAAAACAAATTTCTAAAGCAAAAAAAATTAGCAAAACAAGGAATTAGCAAAGGGATAAAATTCCTAGGGAAAAAAATTGCTAGAAGAAAAGTTCACTAGGCGAGAAATTGTCGGAGGAAAAAAATTGTTAGAAGAAATATTCCCCAGAAAAAAAAATATTTAGTAAGAGGGAAAATTTGCTAGAAAAAAAATTCCCCAGAAAGAGAAATTGTTAGAGGAAACCTTTTTTACAAAACTGCTAGAGTAAGTAATTTTTAGAGAAAAAAATTATTAGACAAAGAATTAACAAAGGGGTAAAAATTCTATAGGAAATAGTCCTCAGATAGAAAAATTCTTAATAGAGAAAAAATCTAGAAAAAAGAATTGCTATAGATTGAAATTGCTAGAGAAAAAAATTACCAGGTGTAAAAATAAAAATTGCTAGAGGAACAAATTTGTGAGTGAATTGCTAGTAAATTTTCTGAACTGTTGGGGAAAAAATTCCGAGAGAAAAAAATTGCTAGAGCAATGAATTTCAAGAGAAAAAAATTTCTAGAGGAAAAATTGCTAGAGGAATGAATTTCAAGAGAAAAAAATCCCTAGAGAAAACAATGGCTAGAGGAATGAATTTCTTGCGAAAAAATCCCTAGAGGAAAAAAGTGCTAGAAGAAAAAATTGCCAAGAGGAAAAATCCCTAGAGGAAAGAATTGCTAGAGGAAAAATTGCCAAGAGAAAAAAATTGATGAAGAAAAAATTGCCAAGAGGAAAATATTGCTAGAGGAATAATTTCCAAAAAGGAAAAATCACTAGAGGAATAATTGCTAATAGAAAAAAATTGCTAGAGAAAGAAATCGTGCGAGTGAATAGCTAGTAAATTTTCTAAACTCTTAGGAAAAAAATTCCATAAGAAAAAAATTGCTAGAGTAATGAATTTCTAGAGAAAAAAAAAACCCTGGAGGAAACTATTGCTAGAGGAAAAATTTTCAAGAGGAAACAATTGCTGGAAGACAAATTTTCAAGAGAAAAAAATTGCTGAAGAAAAAAGCTGAAAAGGATTGCTAGAAGAAAAATTTTCGAAAAGAAAAAAAGTGCTAGATGAAAAAATTTCGAGAAGAAAAAAAGTGCTAGATGAAAAAATTTCGAGAAGAAAAAAAATTGCTGGATGAAAAAATTTCGAAAAGGAAAAATTTCGAAAAGAAAAAAATTGCTAGAAGAAAAATTGCCAAGAAAAAAAATTGCTAGGGGAAAAATTGTCAAACAAAAAAAATTGCTAGGGGAAAAATTGCCTAAAAGAAAAAAATTCCCAGTGAAGAGGGAAGCCAAAGCAGGAGATTACAAGAGGAAGCAGGAATTGCTAGAAATTATTGTGAGGAATGGTGTTAGAGCCCTTATAGAGGAGAAAATATCTCGACTGAGAGGGAAGAAAATGGCAAAGAAACGATTTCGAGTTTGCAACTTGTGCGAGATTAGCCAACGTGGAACCGATGCCAGTGAACTCGGTTGGCCGGTCACTAACCAGGTAACCCACACTAGTGTCGACGTCAACGCGCGCTATGCAACGGTTAAGCTTAAGGCTGCTTTTTCACCGTTTGTCAGTGAAGCTTCGCGTGCACATTGCTGTGTATAAAGAGAGAGAGAGAGATATATATATACAGGGTAATTGCACTCAAGGAATTTCACCTCTTCTTTGTTCCTGAAACTCTATTTTCCTAGGCGTTTATGGGAAAAAAAGACGCACGCTACATTTTTACTATTTCAACACTGTGATTCTATATTTCTGTGTATTTCTGTATTTCGCTGTCAGTTTGTTCATTGCTTTGGTGAATTTGTCACCTACCGAAATTTGATTAGAAAAAAAAAATTATATACATTGTAAATATTTAATTTAGTAATTAACATAATTAATAATAATACACTGAGAAAATTGCTAGAGGAATGAATTTCTAGAGGAAAAAATTGCTATATGTTTGAATCAAACATTAAAACATTATTAAACATTATCTTTGTTGTACAGTCAACCAAAAATTATCATTGAATTAAACATTATTTTGGTTCTATTCACAATAAATTTGGTTCAAAAAAATAATGTTTAGTTCCATCGTAAAATATTTTTTTAATAAAAATATTTTTTTTACATATTTTTTCGGTTGACTTTACTTATTTTTGAATAAAAATTTTTTCCCAGTGTCATAATAATAATTAATAATTCGGTAGAGTTGGGAAATATTTCACTTGTTCCCCAAGTTAGCAAAGACGCTTAGCGTCGAAAATAGTTACCTTCTGAATTTTTACTTATTTACTCGACTTATTTTATTCTTACACAAGAGAATTTTTTTCGCATTTTAATAAATAATTAGTAAACAATAAATAAATATTAAATAAATAATAAATAAATAATTTAATAATAATAATTAAAATAAATAGTAACAAAAAATCCTTTTTTTATCATAATAGTAATTATAATAATTATTCGCAGACAAAGAAAATCAAAAGAACAACTTTTCTCTCGACGAATTTGAATTTTGAAACATTATATCAAAGTCAAAAAGAGGAAAGAACATTTTTGTTTGATATTTAAAAAAATAACTCGGAACGACAGTGTCTTGCTCATAAAAGTGTTGTTTTTTTTCAATAAACGTGACTCACGGCTGATATTGTACACAGGAAGAGATGTTAAATGCTTATTATTACGTCAAAACACGACCTGATTTTGGAGGCAAGTTAAAGCGTGAGGCCAATGGCCTATGAGTGTTAAATATTGTTGACACTCGGGGAACGTTCTAGATTTTTATCGAAAACGTCGAGAAACTCGTAGATGTAAATATCAAAAGTTTCCCAATGCTGCGCACAACAGATGCTACAATGCAACAGATTCAACACACAAAAAAAAGAATAGATGAAAGTTAAAAATAAAAAGAGGGTTCTAGAAGTTGTGTAATAATAAGAAGGGTTTATGGTTCTATAAGTCAACACCCTCGAGGCTATCTAGATTACAGTCTATAGTGTCTAGACTTTGTGGGTTCTATTATGTGATTCTTGAATTTGCTCGCTTCAAGATCGATATCTTTGCTATGCGCTATACATAATCATCTTCTCTATTTTCTTTCTTCCATTTTGCAGAGAAGAATTTTAAGAAGTTTTGATCGATTTTTTCAAAAATTATGGAAAGTTATTTTCATTGGCTAAATAAAACAGAAGATAAAGGATTCTTTCTCGGATTTTGAAAAAGGAAATATTTTTACTTGTAAAAAAGAAAATAAGCGATTTTTTCGGTTTTTGCCGAATAAAAGAAAATAATTTTTTTTTTGCAAAAAAGAAGATAAAAGATTTCATCCTCTAATTTCCTTTCTCGGACTTAAAAATAAAAAATAATAATAATAATAATAAATAATGAAAAAATAAGCTTCGTTTGCAAAAAAGAAGATAAAGAGTCTCTTCAAATTTTATCTTCGTTCTTCAATTTTGCAAAAAAAGGAGATGAAAAATAATTTCACTTTGCCAAGAAAAGTTAAAAATTAATTTCCATTTACAAAAAATCTCTTCGTTTTCTAAACTTCATCTAATTTTCTTTCTAATTTTGCAAAAAAAGAATGAAAAATAATGTTTCGTTGCAAAAAGGAAGATAAATTCTTTTTCGGATTTTGCACAGAAAGTGAATAAAAATAATTTTCCTTCGATGAAAAAGAGAATAAGGAATAATTATCCAATGCAAAAGAAAAGAAATGATAAAAAATAATAAATTTCCTTTTCACGAAAGATGTTAAAAAATCTCTTCGATTTCTAACCTTTTTTTCTCACATTTTTTAGGAAAAAAATTAGAGAATATTTCCTTTTTCGCAAAAAGGAATAGAAAATAATTTCTTTTTTTGCAAAAAAGAATAGAAAAAACACTATTTTATTCTTTCGAATAAAGAAGAAGAAATACAATTTGAATGATCCGATGGAAAAAGAAAAGGGATTTTCAGTTTTGAAGAAAAGAAGAAAAAAAATTTATTTTTTCCAAAGAAAAAAATTTCTTGTTTAGAAAAAAGAAGAAAACATTTGTTTTTAGTGAAAAATGAAGAAAAAAGAAGAAACACAATTTTTGTCTTCCAAATGAAGAAAAAAAAACAATAATTACTTTCTCCTGAAAAAAGAAAGAAAAAGAAGAAACAATTTTCTCTTTTTTGGATAAGAGGAGAAAAATAATTTTTTAGTGAAAGAAGAAAAATAATTTATTTCTGTCAAAAATAAATTTCTTTTTTAGTGAAAGAAGAAAAATAATTTAGTTATTAGAGAAAAAGGAGAAAATAATTTTCTTTTTTTTTGAAAAAAGAAGAAAAACAATTTATTTTTCACGATGTAAACTGAGAAACGTTTGAAACGAAAAACTTTCGTTTTCAATGAAAAACGAAGAAATACAATTTCATTCTCTTAAACGAAGAAAAAAATAAAGTAAAAAGTTATTTAGTTTTTCCGAAGAAAGAAAAGAAATTTTTTTGTTTGAAAAAAAAGAAGAAAAACAATTCGTTTCTTTTAAATTAAGAAGAGAATACTTTAGGGAAAAAAAAATAATTTATTTCTTCTAAATAAAAAAGAGAATACTTTTGAAAAAAAAGAAAAATAATTTATTTCTTCTAAATAAAGAAGAGAATACTTTTGGAAAAAAGAAGAAAAATAAATTATTTTTGTTAAAGAAGAAAGAAAATAGAAATGTCCTCCAGTAAAAATTTCTTCCTTTGGGAAAACAAGAAAAACAATTTAATTTTCCTGAAGATAGAAGAGAAAATTTTCCTTCATTTTTGATAAAGAAAGAAAAATAATTTATTTCTTCCAAAAAAAAAGAAGATACAAATATTTTTCTTTGCAAAAAAAGAAGAATAATTTATTTTTCTTTGCAAAAAAAGAAGAATAATTTATTTTTCTTTGCAAAAAAAGAAGAATAATTTATTTTTCTTTGCAAAAAAAGAAGAATAATTTATTTTTCTTTGCAAAAAAAATAAAAATTGATTTTTCTTTGCAAAAGTAAAGAATAATTAATTTTTCTTTGCAAAAAAAAGAATAATTAATTTTTCTTTGCAAAAGAAAAGAATAATTAATTTTTCTTTGCAAAAAAGGAAGAATAATTAATTTTTCTTTGCAGAAAAAGAAGAATAATTAATTTTCCAAAAATAAAAATTAAAAACAATAGAAGAAAAAATAAGGGAACATTTAATTTTCTTTTTAATTTTCCATCTCAGATTTTTGCAGAATGGAAGATAAAGAATATCGTGAAGTTCACGGTTAAGAAGCTAATAAAACACCTAAGAGAGTTACGTTATATATATAAACGAATGAAGGAGGAAGGCAGAAGCAACGAGAGCTGCGATATAATACGTATATGTAGTTTGTGTGTGACTCTTGGGGAAATTTGTATTGTGCACAGAGTGTGAGAGTGTAAGTTAGACCTGCAGTTTGTTGCCCGGTGACCGAGTTCATCGCTCTTCGTATTCTTCGATGCCTCACGCACGAAATCGAGAATATTCTCCTCTATACAAGGAACCAATTTCGAGGAGACTCGCTTTTTCATCGAAAGCTGCCTGACTGGGCCGTATAACAACCACAAAAAAAAAACGAAAAAAAAATTACACTTCACCACACTCTCTGATCTTTCACTTATCCAATTCGAATTTCGGATCATTTTTCCCCATTTATTTTAAACGAAAGGAAAAAATAAAATTCCGACGGAAAAATTTAATTTATCACGATTTTTTAATTTATTTACTAATTCATAATTTCTCTTTTATTTTTGTTATTTATTTCATTCGTCTCAATTTTTTTACCACTGAAAATTTATTTTTCTTTCAATTTCGTTCGTCTTAAATTTTTTTTATCACTAAAAATTTATTTTTCTTTTAATTTCGTTCGTCTCAATTTTTTTTACCACTAAAAATTTATATTTCTTTTAATTTCATTCGTCTCAATTTTTTTTACCACTAAAAATTTATATTTCTTTTAATTTCGTTCGTCTCAATTTTTTTTTAACACTAAAAATTTATTTTTCTTTTAATTTCGTTCGTTTCACTTATTATATTTAATACTAAAAATTTATTTCCCTTCTAATTGCAATTATTAATTATTTAATTTTTTTTTGTAATTTTCCCTTTAATTTCTTTATTCTCTAATAAAATTTTATTGAAAACAAAAAAAGGATATTTAATTTTAAATTTAAGAGGACGCAGGTTTCTTTTTTAAATTCAAAAATGAATTCATTAAGAAGAGAAATGTATAATTTACTTCTGAAGGGCATCGACAAGGGGGTAAAGGAACTTGCGATCGTCACCAGGAAGTAATTTCTGCGCGTTCCTCGTTCAAGGACAGAGAAGGTAGACGTCCGAGGAGAATCGCAAAAGCAAAAATTGGCAAAAGTTCGACGACACATTTTATTCACGACGACCATGAATTCAACTTTTTTATTTGAGGATTTCTTTTTTTTTTTTTTTTCTTTGCCAGGTCCTTGAATCGTCTGGTTCCTATTAGATTTTGCCTGATGAAATATTAATTTTGCCATTTCCTGACGCCACCGAAAAAGGATAATGATGATATAATAATAATAAGAAGAAGAAGAAATAATTATTCCTAATTCATTATTTCTAATTCCTTTTATTTCTCTACTAAGGAAGTTAATAAAAAAAAAATTAACAAATAAATTTAAGTGAAAAGCAAAAATAGAAAAATGAAAAAAAGTCTTACTAATGAGTTGACAATTGTTACGAGAAAAATTCTGGGGAAATTTAAAGAAAAAAAGAACATTTAAATAAAAATAAATTATTAGAAAAATAAATAAAACTAGAAATTACTGGAAAAATAAATAAAAAAAATAAATTACTATAATTACTTTAGTAATAATCATTATCGTTATTATTATTATTATTATAAAAAATAGTGAAAAATTGAAAAAAATGAAATTTACGGCCATTGTAATTTTAATAACTAACAAAAATGTAACAAATTCTTTTTCGTTTAGAAAAATTAATTATTATTATTATTTTTATTAGTAATAATTATTAATTATTACTATTATTAGTTTTTTAGCAAATTTTTGGTAAATGTAATATTTACCAATTTACAGGAGTACCAATATTATAATTCGAAATTTATTCGTTCTAAAAAGCAAAATTGTGTGGGGAAAATATTTATTGTCTGGAATTTAGAGGACTTTTCGAAAAGTCGACTTTACTTTTTAGAGAAGTTACAATAAATTTAGTTTGCATAAGTAAAGTTTTGTAGCAACGGACCGCCCGGTCATTTACGGGGCATGAGTACATAAAGGTAAGTACACTCCCGTACCGCTAGAGCAATTTGCATCTAATCGTTAAGTCACTCTCGGTCGAGCAAAGATCGACGAACTACCCACTAAAGAAACGACCTCCCTTCGATGGGAAAAACGGTCTCCGAGACTCTTGAAAGCCATTCTCTTCCTTGTTCCTTATGGCAAACGACTATTTTTTGTTTTTCTATTTTTTTTTTCAAAAATAAATAAACGAAAATTAGAAAAATAGAAAAATTATTATAATAATTATAAGAAAAATAGGGACAAATTTGGAAATTTTATGTTTTAATAAAACGAAAAAATAAAAATTACGACAATTGTAGTATTGATAATTAACAAAAATGTAAAAAAAATTTTCTTTTAGAAAAATTAATTATTTATGACCAAAGGAATTAGGGAATAATTCAATTAATTCGTCCAAGTTTTCGATTAATTAAATTCGATCATTGAGTATGAATTGTTTTAAAATCTCAAAAAAATACCAATTATCTTTATAAATAATAAATGTTTTCTCAAAAATTAAATTATTTTCAAAAGTAGTAAAACTTTTGTAAAAAATTCAATGTTTTTAAATTCTCATAAAAATTTCAATTATCTTTATAAGCAATTCATTTTTTTTCAAAAATTGAATTCAATTTTTTTAAATTCTCATCAAAATTTTAAATACCTTTATAAGTAATTAATTTTTTCAGAAAAATTGAACTATTTTAAAAAGTAATAAAATTTTTAAATTTTTATGAAAATTGCAATTATGTTTATAAATATAATAAAAGTTTTCTTAAAAATTAACCTAACTTCAAGAGTAAATAACATTTTAATCCAAAATTCAATTATTTAAACAAATTTTTGTAAATTCTTATCAAAATTTCAATTATCGTTATAAATAATAAATTTTTTCTCAAAAATTATATTATTTTCAAAAGTAATACAATTTTTTGCAAAAATTCAATTATTTTTAAAAGTTATCTTTCATTCTCATCAAAATTGTAATTATTTCTATAAATAGAATAAAATTTTTCTTTAAAATTAATTTATTTTTAAAAATAAAAAAATTTATGTCAATAACTTAATTATTAAACATTTTTTTTTAAATTCTCATCAAAATTACAATTAACTTTTTAAATAATAAAATTTTTTTCCAAAATTGAATTATTTTCAAAAGTTTTAATAAACTTCTTGTCAAAATTTTAATTATCTTTAAAAAATTTTCTTAATTCAATGATTTTGAATATCTATACTATTGAAAATTTTCTAAATAAATCATTTAATTATTTAGAAACAAATTTGATACAATTTTACACAAAAATTTAATTATTTTTATAAATGTAATAAAAAATTTAACAGGAATTCAATTATTCACCAATTTTTTTTGCAATAATTCAAATATTTTTTACAAATAATAATATTCATTTTAGGAACACAATTATTTTGATAAATAGTAAAATTCATTGTATTGAATTAAAATTTTTATTAATAAATTTCTAATCGAATTATTCAAAAATTTCATTAGAATTCGACAAAAGAATTAAATTATTTTTAAAATTTTTGATAAAATTCACTACTAGAATACTAGAATTAAATTTAAAGAAACATTAAATTATCCAATAAATTATTTATTTTATATTTAAATAATTGAATTCGCGTAGAATTTCCTAAAGGAAATTGATTAAAAAATGATAATAATTAATAATAATAAAAATAATTCAAAATTTTCAAATGATAATGATTAGTATTTAAATTTCAAAATATTTTATTACTCTGATCATCTTTAATTATTATAAAACGTGAAGAAATCGTAATAAACTTTTTTAATAATATTAATTACATAAAAAATAAAATAAATTTATTTCAAAAAGTTTTGAATTTAAAATTATTGAAAACCGTAATTCCTTTTGGAAGAAAAATAATGATTAAATATTTATTTAAAAAAAAGTCATTGGCGCTTTTGTTGACTTCTACAATGAATGAAATTCCTTAAATAAATTAAATAGAACATTTTTTTTAGAGTAAATCAGAATCATAAATCAAAATAATTCTTTAATCTTTAACTCAAATTAAATAGAACATTTTTTTAGAGTAAATCAGAATTATAAATCAAAATAATTTTAGAGTAAATCAAAATAATTCTTTAATTCTTTAACTCAAATTAAATAGAGCATTTTTTTTAGAGTAAATTAGAATCATAAATGAAATTAATTCTTTAATTCTTTAACTCAAATTAAATAGAGTATTTTTTTTAGAGTAAATCAGAATTACAAATCAAACTAATTTTCAAAGTAAATGAAAATAATTCTTTACGATTAGGAAAAAAAAGGCAAAATTCTCGTCTGAAAATCACGAAAAAGTCAGAGAAATACAAAATTAAATACAAAAATTTATTATTTTTTTTTTTTTTTGAGAAAGAAAAGAACAGAAGAAACAGGAAAAATTTGCAGAAAAATCGAAATAAGAGTATTTAATTCTGAAAAACGAAGAACATTTTGTGTGATCGAATTGAGTGAGTGATTGAGTAGAGTACGCCGTGAATAAACAGTAGTGCGAGAGTACTTTGCAATTGAATGCAAATTTCCCATCGTAATGTGTTGGACTTGAGAGGACAATGCTCGGGTTCGGTTCTCCTCGGTCAGTGGCCGTGTGCCTTGGACGGTTACGTATCGCGTATTCACGGCGCGAACTTCTCTTTGATCGGTCATCGGCACGACCCTCGACCATTACCCACACGACACATTCAATCAACTTTATTCACACACACACACACACAAACAATGGAAAGAGAAACAAAAAAAAAAAGAAAAAAAATATAAAATAAATAAAACTCACATCGTCAGTGGCGCAGAGAGAGGGGGAAATTAGTCTTGGGTGTGAACGCACTTGATGAGTTCACATTAATTTATATTTGCGCACGCGAGCGCACGTCTCGAATTAAAATAAAAGCGCGACACATCGGCGCTCTGCAAAGAAAAACACGATTGAGAAGTGTTGTATATAGAAATACTTCCTGTTAGCGACAAAGTAGCAAAAAAAAATTATTTTTGGAAATTAATTCAGACTATATTATATTTGAAACAAAAAAAAAATTATTAAAATGATTTTTGGTAATTTTTCAGACGAACGGAATTTTATTAGAAGAATTTTGTTGGGGGAAAGTATTTATTTTGTAATTTTCTTTTCCAATTTTTTTCTCTTCTGTTTCAATTTTTTCAAATTATTCTTTTCTGTTTCAATTTTCCAAATCAAAAGAAAGTTTCTTTCTTTGGAGAAAAATTTATCCGGAAGAAATGAAGGAAAATTGTTTTTTCGGAAAAAGAAGAAGAATTGAAAAAAGAAGGGAAATTGAAAATAATTTTCGAACGAATCTATTTAAAGTTAATTATATTAATTAATTATTATCCGGAAGAAATTAAAGAAAATTGTTTTTTTCGAAAAAAGAAGAAAAATTAAAAAGAGGGCATTAATTTAATTAATTTTTAAAAATAATTTTCGAACGAATCTATTTAAAGTTAATTCAATTAATTAATTATTATCCGGAAGAAATGAAAGAAACTTGTTTTTTTTGGAAAAAGAAGGCAAATTAAAAAAAAGGGAATTATTTTAATAAAATTTTTAAAATAATTTTCGAACGAATCTATTTAAAGTTAAATATATTAATTAATTATTATCCGGAAGAAATGAAAGAAAATTGTTTTTTTCAGAAAAAAGAGGAAAATTAAAGAAAGGGAATTAATTTAATTAATTTTTTAAAATAATTTTCGAACGAAACTATTTAAAGTTAATTAATTAGAATTATAATAATTAGTTAAATTAATTATTAATTAATTGAAATTAATTTAAATTATTATTAATTAAGTTTTAATTAAATTGTTATTAATTAAGTTTTAATTAAATTATTATTAATTAAATTTTAATTAAATTATTATTAATTAAATATTAATCAATTATTAATTAAATGAATTAAAAATGGTACAAAAAAATTAAAGACACATTTATTTTAATTTTGAAAAAATAGTAAAACTAAATTCTGAAAGACAAATTTTTTTTTTTATTATTAATTTCGAAAAGAAGAGAGGGGGGCAAATTACAATGCTTGCCCAGAGTGAAAATTCCCCCTGAATTACGTAAGTGGACTACATCGTTCGTCATGTAACTCTCTCGTTGTGACATTTCCTTTCGTCACCACACCCCCTTGTCCACGATATAGAGGTTTATCTTCCGTGGATGTGGAGCAGTATGGTTCGAGGTGAATGACCAGCGTCCAGTTGCGTTCACCGGCCGTCCACCTCCACCTATTTTTCCACCCACCCCCGCCTCAATCATTTCTCTCACTCTCCATCCCCACTCAAAAAAAAAAAAAAAAAAAAATTAAATTAAAAAAAAAACACACGGCACGCGAATATAAGCGCACTCGATCCCTGGATTGGGACCTGATTACTCGACACTTATATATGAATTTGGAGCGTCCCAGATCTGGATGGAACACATTGCACTCGGCTTTATGACTCACAATTTCAGTATTTCTTTAAACATTTTATCTCTCGTAAGAGTCTGCGATTTTTTATTTTCAACTGATTATCCTTCTGATAATCATCGACCTGAATAAATTTTTCATACACAAGGAAATGGAAAAAAAATCTTTTTTTCCCTTTCTTTCTTTTTTGGAGGGAGAAATTTTTGTTATATTCTCAAGTTTCGATGGGAAATAAATCAGGAAGTGAATAATAATTTCGGAATTTTTTTCTTTTAGTAGAAAGAAAATAGTTTTTTACTTTTTCGAAAAAATGAAATTTTTTTTGAAATAGAACATTTTCTTTTTCTTTTTCTTTCTTTGAAGAAAGTTTTCCTTCTTTCTTCGGAAAAAATATTCTTTTCTTTCTGAAAGAACAAAATTGTATTTCTTCTTTTTTTGCAAATATTTAATTGTTGTAAAAAATAATTTCTTTATTACATATATAAATAAATAAATAATCCAATAGAAATAATATATAATATATATATAATAATAATAATAATCCAATATAAATAATATATTCAATAGAGTTTGACGAAAATATTTTTCGATAATTAGAAATGAATTCGAGAGAAAGAAAATTTTTCGTTTGTCACGATTTTTTTTTTGATCGAAGATATTTTTTGAAATTCCTTGAGACAATGACATGAAAGAGGGACATCAGAGAGAATGATGGTAATTATTAGCGATGGAAAAAAAAAGAAAAACAGACGCACAATGACATGCGAGAATAACATACACAAAACAATGTTGAATGCTATTTGGAGAAAGTATTTAACACGAGGGAATTAGAAAATTTTTCGTATAATCATGAATTATAAAAAAAAAACAAATCCATTTTTTTAATTAGGAGAAAATAAGAAAATATAATTTCAAAAGATAAAGAAAGTAGGAAAAATAAAGTAAAAATATAACATTAAAATAACAAAAATAAAGTAAAATACAACATTAAAGATTAAAATAACAAGAATAAAGAAAATGTGACATAAAAATAATATAAAAATTAAGTAAAATTCCAAAAAAATGAATCCGTGGTTTTTAATAAAAGAAAAAAAAATTGTTTAAAGCTAAGTAAGATATATAAATAAAGTAAAATTAAAATAAAGTGAACCAATGTTTTTCATAAATAGAAAAAGGATTTAAAAGTTAAGTAAAATATAAAAAAATAAAGTAAAATTCCAAACAAATGAATAAATGTTTTTCAGAAATAGAAAAAAGATTTAAAGTCAAAAAAAATATTAAAAAAGAAAAAAATTATACGAAATAACAAGAATAAAGTAAAATGTAAATTGAAAATAGTAAAAATAAATTAAATTTTGAAAGCAAAAGTAATTTTGTTTAAGAAATTATTCTCTATATATTAAAAAAATGGAAGAAAATTTATCTTTAATTCAACATTCAAAACATTAGAATTTTTTTTAAATTTAGAAAAATTATGTGAAGCACAAAAGTAAAAATTTTATTTTTTCTGCATTTATATTTATTTTTACTTTCATAATATATTGTTGTGCTTTATATTTTAATTTCATTTTTTTTATTCAATAAATAAATTTTTTCATACACGGAGAAAAATATAAAATAACTTTTACTACTTTTATAGTAAAAAATTTCTGGTAAAGCATTTCTGGTATTTTTTACTACTTTTGGAGTACATTTTACTACGTTCGAAGTAAATTTTACTAATTTTTACAAATATGTACTTCGAACATAGCAAAATTTACTCCAAAAGTAGTAAAAATGACCAGAAATGCTTTACCGGAAATTTTTTACTATAAAATTAGTAAAAGTTACTTTATATTTTTCTCCATGTAATGATAATTAGATAAATAAATTTTGTTTGCATTTATATTTATTTTTGTGCTTTATATTTTCATATCACTATTTTCGTTTTTTTTTATTGAATTAAAAAATGAAAAAATTAAAATTAAAATGTAAAGGCACAAAAATAAATTATGAATTTTTTTTTTTTAGGAAAGTTTTCTTGAATAAAAAAAATGAAATGGAAACGTAAAGCACAAAAATATGTTATGAAAGTAAAAATAAATATAAATGCAATAAATATGAAATAAATAAATAATAGTATAAATTCAAGAAAATATTTAAAAATAAATTAATAACAAATTAATATGTAAATATAAAAATATTTAAAAATGCAGAAAAACGCAATTATAGAAATCGCAACAAATAAATTGTAATTTTTCCCTTTCTCAACTTTTATTTTTTTTTCTAACTTTATATTCTCAACTTTCAATGGGAAATAAATCAGGAAGTCTCCGAGTTTTTTTTTTAGTAAAAAGAAAAAAGTTTTTCACTTTTTCGAAAAAAGGAATTTTTTTTTCGGTAAAAGTAAAAAATATACAAAAGATGTATAGAGACAGCAACAAATTAATGAAAAATTAAGACAGTGAAATAAATAAAAAGTGGAGAAAATAAAAATAAGTTTAAAAATAAAACAATATAGAGATAAAAGTAAAAAACAATATTTGTATAAATAAGAAAGTAAATATAAAAATTTACAAATGTAAAATAAATAAATAAATAAATAAGTAAATGCAAATGCAAGAAAGTGAATAAAATAAAGAAAAAAAAATGAAATTTTGATTTGAGAAGAAAAATATGAGAAAAAGAAAATGAAAATAAAAATACAGGAAAAATTAATTTGCCTTGTGACATAATAAGTAAATAATATTATAAAACATAAATTACAGCAATCAGAGAATATTGCTTATCGGTTTTATGAACACACGCATATATACACGTATACATATATATGTATATAATTATGCGCGTTTATCGCATTTCCCGCACTTTCCATGCTCGTTAAGAGAGTCAGTTACATAAGGAGGAAAGTAGGCAAGCACGAATTTGGTTATTCGGTCAGCGGTGTGAGCGCCGCGGGCCAATGAAGTAACGACGCGCGACTCCAATTTTGAATAGTCCATCTCAATATAGACTTCCACTTATTACGCAAAACATCTCTCCTTCCCTTCAATTTTCACTTCCTACATTTTGATTTCATCTTTACTAGGAAATATAGTCCCGCGACTTAATTATTACAAAACGGATAATTATATATATATACACACACACACATCAAATCCAATTTACACACAAAGAAATAATTTTGTTTTCCCCCCATATCGAAGGAATGAGAAGAAGAAAAAAAGGAAATCGAAGAACAAAAAACAGGAAGAACAAAAATTATTTACACTCGTGGGAAATGTACTTTGCGAAAAAAAAAATTTCAATATTTGCTAATTGTAATTTGTTTCTGGAAAAAAAAAATGATTACCTACTTAATTGAGTATAAAATGTAAAATTTTTTCCTGAAAGAGAGAGAGAGAGGAATTTTTTGTCTTCTAGGCAAAAACTAACGGACGATTTGAAAACACTCCTGCGAGTAGTGCAAAGCTCAGTTTCTTCCCCCTTCAAACTGTGTTTCCTCGGTTATTCTTCGCTTAGCCGTGTAACTCCTGCAGTTCATTGAACTTCCTAACGCCCGTTATCAATGCTAATAGTTGCAGAGTGCAATAAGCAACGTCGACGTAAAGGGACCGATATTCACCATGTGTCCCCATGTCTATTACACACCCGGGCACAGTTTCCGGGTTGGAATTTCTTTCTTTCTCTTTTTTTTCCACAGTGCGCCCATTCCTTCATTTCCGCTCTGGGGAATGAATTTATATTAAAGCAAAGTCACTAGTGTTTCCTTTTCAATTATTATTCATTGTTGGATACTGCATATAAAAAAAAATTGTAGACAAAAAAATGTTGTGAATTTTTTTTTTTTCAATCAATAGAGTTTTGATTATATTTATTTATTACATTTACTATTATTATTTATTATTATTATTATTATTATTATTATTGTTATTATTATTATTATTATTATTGTTATTATTATTATTATTATTATTATTATTATTATTATTATAAATTTTCATCGTATAATATTATATTGTATAAATTTTTCAGAATCAATTATTATTCAAGAGACAATAAGAAATACGATCGTTAGAATCGAAAATTAAGAAAAGAAATTCGAATTATTTTTTTGATTTTGTAAATGTTGCGGACTTTGCGGACTTCAGACTCATGATGTCGAATTTATTAATGCGGTTAACTAAATAATTAATTTTTCAATTGTTAATTCAAAGTTAATTCATTAATTAACTAGCAAAAATTCGCGCTCTGCAAACTTCTCCCTTTTTTTAAAAATAGAATTTTAATTTAAACAGAATTAATAATTTAACTATTAATTTAAAAATAGAATTTAATTCAAATTTTCTTGTGTATAAATAAAATATAATTATTAGAATACACATAGTTTTAATGAAAAATTCTAAATTTTTTGGTGTTTTTCTTTTATTGAAAAAAAATTTTTTTTTTATTGATAATTGTTGAAGATTTAAGTTATTTAAGGGCATTTGAACCTTTATGACGTCACAGCATTAAAATATATGCTTTGCATCAATTGTGACGTCATAATGGTTCAAATGCCCTTAAAAAAAAGAAATTTTTGTCAAAAATTGACAAAATTAAAGGTATTGTAATAGAATTCCTAGTAATTAAAAAATTTTTATTTTTATTAAAATAAATATTCTATATATATTCTAAATTTCTTTATTTCAATTTTTAAAAAAATGTTTTTTTTCGTAAATTTTAAAATTACTAGGAATTCTAATACAAAACCTTTAATTTTGTCAATTTCTAACAAAAATATCTCATTTTTTTTAAATAACTTAAATCTTCAACAATTATCAATTTACTAAAATATTTTGAGAATTTATTTAATTTTAAAAGACTTGCGATTGCAATTTTCATGAATAAATGAACTTCACACGTTTTTAAATTAGAATTTTATCAAATTTCAATGTTGAATAAATTTAATCAGAAATTTTAATGAACTTAGATTTTTGAAAAATTTGAATAATTTAAATTCTTCTCAAAATTAATTAAATTTGACAATTTTTATATTAATAAATTATTGAAAATAGTGGATTTCTAGAAGAATTTTAATTAAAAACACAAAAAAAAATTGAATTTTTGAAGAAGTTACAAATGATTGCGCAGAAATTCAATTATTTTCAAAAGTAATAAAATTCTTATCACAAAATTTAATTATGTTCAAAATTAACAAAAAAAAATATTGACTAAATTCCAATTTTTATTTTTATAAATAAAAAAAATTCTTTTTCAAAATTCAATTATTTTCAAAAATTTCAAAAAAATTCTGAACAAAATTTTAACATATTTTTTCAAAAGGGTTTCTTTTTTTAATGATTTGCAAAAATTTCAATAAAATTCTTGACAAAATTTCAATTATTGTTTCAGTAAGTTTCCTCATTTTCATGATTTTCCATATTTTAATAAAATTAGCCAAAAGAATTCAATTATTTAAAAAGAATTTTAATAAAATTGGACGGAAACATTTAATTATTTTCATAAATCATAAAATTTTCACAGGAATTCAAATATTTACAATTTTTTTTTATAAATTTCTTTTCAATAATTCAATTATATTTTCAGAAATAATGGAACTCACGGTAAAATTTCAATTATTTCGAAAATCTTAATTCCTATGGAATGGATGGAAAAATAATAGTAATTAAATCTTTAACAAAATTTTTAAAAAATTGTTTTTGAAAATTTTTGCAATTAAATAAACTCGGAAATAAATTTAACAGAATATTATTTTTTCAATAAAATGTTTTCCTTTCTTTTCTCAAAATACAAAAATTTTTCAATTTCATTTTCAATTATTATTTATTCTAATTAAAAAATATAATTTAACAACATTGTTTTCCTTTGAAAAAATTTTTCCTTTAAAAAAAAAACTTTGAATTTTATTAAAGCAATTGTAATTAAGAAATAAATGAAGCAAATTATTTCCTCATGGAAATTTTCTAGAAACGGGAATATCTAATATTTGTCTTACTGAACTTTTTCATAATTTCTGTAAATTAAATTGTATCGTTAAGAACAGAATTATTTTTTTCAAATAAATATTTAAATACCCACACAGAGATAGAATGTATATTAAATTTCATAAAAGTATTTTACAAACTCTCTGGGGAAAAAGTGCAACAAAGCGAAAATTTGTTGTAAAAAATACTAAATGAAAAAAAATTGTCAGATAAAAAAAGGAATTTTATTGCTTATTATTATTAATTATTAATAAAAGTTTTAATAGTTTAATAGTTCCTTATTTATTTTATAATTTTTATTGTCAATGTAAAACAAACAAATTTTTTTTTGTTACAAAATTTTTTGTTACCTCAACAGATTTATTGTTGTGAGAGAAAAATTTGAATTGTTAGGACAACAAAATAAAGTTATTAGTTCTATATTAACAATCTTTTTGTTAACTGAACAAACCTTTTTCTCCGTGTAGTACAAAAGTAAAATAATTCGCGGAGGAAGCAAAATTCTATTTTCAATATATATAAAAATAAATGAAAATTAAAAGAAATAAAAATACAAGAAAAGTGAATAAAAATATGAATATATTGTAATAATAAAAAAAAAAGAATAAAAATATAAAAATACAAAAAAGTAAATGTGATCTGTTTTCAAGAATAAAGGTTCTTAAGAAGCAAAAATTTTGTATACTTTATAATTTTTCGAGTGAAAATACAGAATGAAATTTCTTTTTCCCTGGTAATTTTTATTTGTAAAACTTTACGTTTTTTCGATATTGGTACAAAAAAAGTTAAAATGCTATAGTTTGGAAATGAAAAAAAGGGGGGAAGGGTGGGTGGGTGGGAGAAATAAGGGCTAATGAACCAAAAGAGGTGCTCGAATAATCGGTAGCGAGGAATAAATTTGCCCGGGACATATTCGCATATATCTAAAAATAGGTCGTGTGTCTTCGTCTTCTTCGTCGTCGTTGTCGTCGTCGTCGTCGTCGTTACATCGCTTGACTTCATCGTTCATTGTCGCGAATTTGGTTCGTCTAACTGTATATATTCGCGGCTTTAGCTCTAGTATAGTCGACGATGCATTTGTCTATCGATGCAATCGCCTGTGCATAGACATAGTTCAACGCTCACTTGCTTCCTGAGGCGGGGCAATTACCGCACTTCGCCTCGGCAAACAAATTTATATTTCAATTCAGTCTCGATATTGCCTTTGCTTTGCTTCAATTATAATTATTATATAATTATTATATAATTATACGCATAATATGTCACACTCTGCACTAAATTCTATTCGATTTAAATTATACCCTAGTTTTTTGCATTCATTTATAATTTACAATCGCAGTTTTTCCATGGATATTAAATTTGATACGTTTTTCTGTCTCAATTTGATTTTGATACAAAAACATCAGAATCAATTGTAATTTTAGTTACGAATTACAATTTTGATATTATAATTAAGAGGATAATCGCATTTCAAAAATTAATTACAAATAAAATTCTTTTTAACGATTCAATTACGTTCAAAAATTTTTTCTCAAATTCTACTATTTTCAAAAAAAAAATATTTTTCGACTACAAAATAAATTTTAAACGATTTTTGAATGAAACTTTTTTTTGGGAAATTTTAATTGCCGTAAAACTGTAATAAAATCCAACTTTCATTTTTAAAACGAAATAATTCAATTTTCGAATAATTTTGTTTAAAAATTTCATTAAGAAAATTATTCAGTTTCGGAAGAGTTATAGTTGTAATTTTTAGAAATAGTTAAATTTCAGAAAGTTTAAGATTAAAAATCGTTTTCAAATATTTTATTTAAGTTTAAACTGCCGGGATTCGAACTCTGGACACTTCGTAAGGCGCGACGAGTCGAGCGCTCTAACCACACGACCAAAATACTATATTACTCTTATCTAACTTAAATAATGAAAGTACTTCTTAAATCAATTATATTCAGTTGAAAAGAAATGCTTTTTTGGGCGTGGGAAATAATTGAAGAATTATAATAAAAAAAGTAGAATTTAGAAAAGAGTTGAAATAGAATTTGTAGAAAATAAAATAGAATATAAAAAATAAAATAGATTAAAAAAATAAATTAAAATAAAAAAATACAACATAGAAAATAAATTAGAACTAAGGAACCAAATATAGAAATTTATCGCGAAAGTAATCGAATACAAGAAAAATATGAGTGAAATCTCAATTTGGCGATTCAAATTTCGAGAATATATAGATGATGACGGATTTGGTCACTTGGCATGGATTGGTTAAGAGATTTCCACTTAAGTGACTAAGACTTGGGGCTGATGACCCCCTCCCCCTCTTTTTCTCTCTCTCTCTCTTGATTTTCTTCCTACAAGCGTGCTATTTTCGTGTCTACATTAAGCGCAGATTCTCGGCGATAAGTGCAACGGGGTATGCGGAAGAGTTCATGAAGATGCCCCCGAAGATCTCTCTGTCCATCGACCCGTGAAAGACCCCTTTGCGTTGTGCAAAAAATTAAAAATTCACAAACGCAGCACATATAATATCAATTTTTTTTTATAGACGAATAGATGAAATATGATACCGAATCAAATCAGTATTTTCTTCACGGGAATATAGAAGAGAAAAAGGTTTTTGCCTGAAGTAGAAAAAGTCTTTATTGAAATAAGTAAAAAATTTGATAATATAGTGAAATTAGTTTCACTAAAAAAAAAAGTGAAAAAAATTATTTGCTTGTATGTGAGAAAAATACTTTTTTCCATAGGAACTAAATTTTTTGTTTTCTTATTCATACGTTTATACATTTTATTTCCTAAAGAAGAAAAATGGTAATTTCTTTTTTTAGTTTTTTTTAATTTTTAAAAAAGGATACTAGAAATTTTTATCACCTTCTACTTTGAGTGAAAGAAGTGAAATTAATCCCTAGAGACCCGAAATAATATTTTTTGGCGCGAATTTCAGAGACAGAAGTTTCCATAAACTACAAACGCAACTCCGCACTTGGACTTTTCAAAGTTAATTATCTCACCCCCGACTGCTTTGAAAATAAAAATATTCTACATTTTCCCAAATCGGAAGGGGGAGAATTTATCAAAATTGTCACAGATTTCCAAAAAGACGAATATTAGGGGAGAAAAACACATTTTAATTTTGAGGTTAGGAATGCTCGGTATATTACGTTAAACTTTGAGAACGAAGGGGGGTAAGCAAGAAAAAAATTGGTGCTAATTTCCATAACACAAATGGAACAAGCAGAAAAGGAAGAACAAGAAACAAGTCAGGCAGCGAGGGGACAAGAAGGGTGAAGGGGCCTAAAAATCGTAATAAAATAGTCTGACGCAATATTAAGAATGGCCCCCAAATAGAAGTAGAGATTCGTAACATTTTTCTAAATTGCGTAATACGTTTTATCTCTCTCTTTCTCTCTTTCATTTTCAGAATAAATTGAACAAAAAAAAATAAATAAATTTGTAAAAGTCAAGTTTAAAATTTGAATACTTGTTTACGTGAAAAGAGTTCTTTTTGGAGCAGGGAATTTGTATTTTATATAATAAATATATGTTGAGAATTCTTTTTGCGAACAGACACACACGAGCGTCATTTGGCCTTGTTCGGTCACTGGCTTTGGTGTATATGCAAAAAAAAAACATTTTTTTTGGGGGAGAAAATGCCATGTGCGTATTATATGCATATATAATAAGAACTATCAGTCTCGTCTTTTCTTTTTTCTCTTTCTTTTCGTCAATTGTTATTTAGTAGTCTTCCTTTCTATATATATATATATTGAGAGTCTCGTGGTCAAGGTCCTTTCACAGATTCTCATTTTTTTGGTGAATGCAAAATAGAAGAATAAGAAGAGAGAAAGAAAGAATGAAATTTTCACAAAGGCGGAATAGATTAAGAGAGTATACAGAAAGGTCAAGAATGATGTAATATTTTATCGAATGAAGAGGATGTTTTGGAATTTAGAAAAATAACTTTTGCTTCAAAATTATATAGCGAAATAGGATAATTATCAAATTGGGTTTTTAAAATTTTTATTTTACTTTTCATTATATTTTCCATACATTTTCTTTTACTTTTTTTATTTTTAGGGCATTTGAACTATTATGACGTCACAGTTTTGCACAAAAGTGACGTCATAATGGTTCAAATGCTCTTAAAAAATTTAATTAAAAGCCCTTAAATTTACATTACTGTTTTTAATTTAAATTAAATTCGACTAGACTAAATTAAACTAAAATTGATTTTAATTATATTAGAATTGATTGAAATTTATTTAAACCTGATCATAGTTAAATTGAAATCAACTAAAATTAAAATTACAATCGATTAAAATTAAGATAACAGTTTAATAACAATTGTTGAAAATTTATTTATATTGATTAAAATTGACGGAAATTGTTTTTCCAAATTTTACAATTTAAACTACATTTTTGACTTTATTTTTGTTTTTCATTTCACTTTTAATTTTTCATGTATTCTTCAATTATTTTGAGTTTACATTTGATTTAAATTTTACTTTCAATTATATTCTTGACTGTATTATTGTTTTTAATTTAAATTAAATTAGAGTGAACTAAATTAAACTAAAATTGATTTTAATTATATTAAAATTGATTGAAATTTATTTAAATCTGGCCATAATTAAATTAAAATCAACTAAAATTAAAATTACAATCGATTAAAATATTAAAATTCAGATAAAAGTATAACTACATTTTTGACTCTATTTTTGTTTTTAATTCCACTCCATTTTATTTTAATTTAATTTTTTAATGCGGTTTTCTTTTATTTTAAGTTTACATTTAATTTAAATTTCACTTTCAACTATATTTTTGACTCTTTTTTTGTTTTTAATTTCATTTTCAATTTTGTTTTTATTTTGCAATTTGTTTTTCACTTCATATGTTTAAATACTTTTCATTTTCAACTCGACTTTATTTTTTTTTAATTTAACTTTTAATTTTATTTTCGACTTTACTATTTTCCTTTTGGGTTGAATTTCACTTTTCAATTTTCGCTTCGACTGCGGAGATGAAAGTTAGACTCCGAATTTTTTTTTTAATTTAAATTCTACTTTTATGTTTGAATATTGAATTTTTTTTTTATTTCTAATTTTTTATTTTAACTTGTGAGAGAAGTTAGTCTCTAAACTTTTATTTCTTTCATTTTAATTTTACTTTTTAATTCTTGAATTACATTGTTTTTATTTTCTTTGCTTTATTTTAATTTTACTTTTACCTTCTTATATCCGATTGTATTGTTGATTTTATTTTAATAATTTTGATTTTAATTTTACTTATTCATATAATCGATTCAATATTGTTGAGTTCATTATTGATTTCAATTTTACTTTTAATTTTATTTTTCAGTTTCTTCTATTTTTAATTTTTCGTTTTCATTTTCTCTTTAACTTCATTTAAAACAAAAATATTCGTCCTTTCGCCTTCAAAAAGAAAAATCGATCTCTAAATTTTTATTTTCGACTATAATTTTAAAATTTCTTTTTTAATTTAATTTTCATTTTTTCGTTTTGACCCAAAAAGAGAGAGAAAGAGAAAGACTGACAGAAGGGGGGGAGGGATTAAATTTCCATTTTTAATTTATCGTTTTGACTCCAAAAAAAGTAGAAAGGGGGGGCGGACTTAATTTCTAATTTTTTTTTATTCGACTGAAAAAACACAGAGATGGGGGGAATTTAATTTCCAATTTTCTTTTTTTCTTTTTGACTTTAGAAAATAACAGAAAGTAAAATGGCGGAGGGGGGAATTTAATTACTAAATTTTTCTTTTTCAATTTGACCTAAAAAAAATAATGGGGGGAGGGGGGAGAACTGAAGTTTCCAATTTTATTTTGTCGTTTTGACTCTAGAAGGTAACAATAATTAAAATGGCGGAGGGGGAATTAAATTACTAAATTTTTGTTTATCGATTTGACCTTAAAATACAGAGACAAAGAGTGGAGGGGGGGATTTAATTTCCAAATTTTAATTTTTCGTTTTGACTATGGAGAGAAAGAGTGGGAGGGGGGATTTTATTTCCAAATTTTAATTTTTCGTTTTGACTACGGAGAGAAAGAGTGGGAGGGGGGATTTAATTTCCAATTCTAATTTTTTTCTTTTTGACTAGAGACAAAGAGTGCAGGAGGGAAATAGTAAGAGAGAGAGAGAGAGAAAAGTGAGTCCCTAAAATCGAATCGAATTGGAATGTTGCGAATTCATGAGGATTCGCAAATTGAGATTGAAACGCTAGTCACGAGTCACGGTGAGTCCATCGTCCGGCCACGTGGAGGGTAGACATTATCGTCAATAGTGAATTTGGCGAAGTTAACCATTGAAAGAGAAGAAATAAATAAAAATAAAAAAGAAGAAAAGACATGTCTTCGCTTCCAAGTGTCACTGACTCCTGTTCTCGTAGGTGATCGACCTCCATAGTCTTGTTGCCCCTACCCTCTCCTTCATTCGAACCTCCTCCTTCCACATCATTCCATCAACTCTTTTCTTCCATCTTGAACTCATCGTTTTACTCTCTATCTCTCCTTCTCTCTCTCTCTCTCTCTTTCTTACTCCTGCCCTTCATCGACACTCCACCTCGTAAGCATGTACCAGTGACGTAATATCGGTTATTCAACTTGCTTGACCAGTGACGAAATGCCAAGGTCCTTATGCTTCGCTCTGCGAAAGTTCTCTTTGTACTTTATTTTCCCTCTCTTATTATTAATTACACACGATTTATCCTCGATTAGTTTCATTTCTGACATTTTTTCTTCTATTTTAGCAATTAATCGTCAATATTATAATTAATTGGCTATTTATAAATAATCGCGTGTGTATAAATCGCATTTATCCTATTAATTATAATCGAATTTCTAATTCGAATTAATTTTAATTCAAACTTATCGAAAATTAGTTTATAAATTATTAAATTTGTTTTCTAACCTATTAAATAATTAATTTAATTATTATATAATTATTTAATTATTAAATTAATTAAATAAGTTAAATACTTAATTAAATGTGTCACGCTCTGAAGAAATGTACCTAAGAAGCAAAAAATTTGAGGTTATGTTTTTAATCTTTCAAGTAAAAATACAGAAAGAACATCAATTATTATTTACAAATTATTGATCTTCAAGTCTTCATTATATCTAAAATATTGAATAAAAATTGGTTTTAAATTCAAATATTTAAAAATAAACTTTTAATCTAGAAAAATCTAACACGACCCTAACCTATACTTCGGTTGCTTCTTAGGTACCTTTCTTCGGAGCGCGTCAAAAATATTAAATAAAAATTAAAGAAAATTAAATTAATTAAATTAATACTTCAATCTAATATTTTTAAGTAATTTAAGCCAATTAGTATTTTTCGAATTTTGTTCAAAATTAATTAGTACTTTTCGAATTTCGTTCAAAATTAAATAGTACTTTTCGAATTTCGTTCAAAATTAATTAGTATTTTTCGAATTTCGTTCAAATTTAATTAGTACTTTTCGGATGTTATTCAAAATTAATTAGTACTTTTCGAATTTTATTCAAAATTAATTAGTATTTTTCGAATTACATTCAAAATTAATTAGTACTTTTCAAATTTCTTTCAAAATTAATTAGTACTTTTCGAATTTTATTCAAAATTAATTAGTATTTTTCGAATTTCGCTCAAAATTAATTAGTACTTTTCGAAATGCATTCAAAATTAATTGGTACTTTTCGAATTACATTCAAAATTAATTAGTACTTTTCAAATTTCGTTCAAAATTAATTAGTACTTTTTGAATTTTGTTCACAATTAACTATTAATTAATAATAATTTCGTTCAAAATTAATTAGTATTTTTCGAATTTCGTTCAAAATTAATTAGTACTTTTCGGATGTTATTCAAAATTAATTAGTACTTTTCGAATTGCATTCAAAATTAATTAATACTTTTCGAATTACATTCAAAATTAATTAGTACTTTTCAAATTTCTTTCAAAATTAATTAGTACTTTTCGAATTTTATTCAAAATTAATTAGTATTTTTCGAATTTCGCTCAAAATTAATTAATACTTTTCGAATTACATTCAAAATTAATTAGTACTTTTCGAAATACATTCAAAATTAATTGGTACTTTTCGAATTACATTCAAAATTAATTAGTACTTTTCAAACTTCGTTCAAAATTAATTAGTACTTTTTGAATTTTGTTCACAATTAACTATTAATTAATAATATGCAAATTTAATTGCGGCAACGAATGCATAAATAATAATTGAAAGCATTAAGTAATTTTTTAGTTATACAATAAATGTCTTCAATACCAATTAAATCATATTATTAAAATAAATAATTGAATATTAATTAAAATAAATAATTATTTATATTATTATTAATGTTTAAAACATTACTGATAATTGAATTACTAATTACTAATAAAATTACTAATAATTTGAAGTGATATTCAATTATTAATTATTTTTTATTTTGAATAGTATTCAATTATTATTATTTATTCAATTTAATTAAATTCAAATATTAATAAAATTCGCAAATAAATTACTTTAGTGGTACAAAAATTTCTATTCTAAATATTCAATTTCTTATAATTTGATTAATTGTTCAACTTTTTCGAAATAATTTCGTTTCAAAAATTTTATCTTCCTTTGTCTAAGAATCAAACCCGATTAAAATCAGCCACTGATTAGGACCGTTTTTGTTTCAAATCGTAACCAAGTCTGACCTATAATTTTTTGTTTCGACTTAGTTATTTTCCATTATCTACTTCTGATCTCTCGATTTTAAGTCTAGAAAGAAATTTTTTGTCAATGACACAAAATAAAATTTAAAAAAATAAATAATAAATACTAATAAGAAAAATACTATAAAACAGTAATAATAAAACAACAATTAATAATATACAGTAATAATAGAAAAACAATTTTGAAAAATATTTAAATATAAATATAATTAACCTACAGTTAATAAAAAGTAAGGAAAATAAAAAATTTTTTTTTTCAAAATTTAGACTGAATAGAAAAAAAAATAACTTTTTGAAGAGGAACTTTGAAGGAGTGAAGTTTAGAGTCTCTAATACAAATCAAATGATTTGTAAACAGTGAGTTTTAAGTGAGAGTAGGGGAGGGGAATGAGGCCCGAATTAGTGGTCCCCTTCCGGAATAACCGAAAGTGTTTTCTGTTGAGGAATGATTTCATGATTATAGGGGTTCCATGAGCTCCTTTTTTCCCCTACATTATATGGGTATTAATTTTCCTTTATTCACAGGAAGTTATACGCTATATACCAAAAATTATCATAATTAAAGGTGTTCTCAATTACCGTGCCCTTGGAATTTTTTCCCTTTTTTTTTTGGTTAAGAAATATTTGACTCCTAATCGTCAAAATGAGATAGAAAATTTTCAAAACTAGGTTAAATACGTCAGTTGGAGCCGAAAATAATTATTTTCGACTGACGTTCGAGGAATAAAATATTTTATGGAAAAGAAAATATATTTTTTTCATTATTAAAATAATTAGTCAACTGAATAAGTTGTTAATAAAAATAAATTTTTATCTAAATTTGCAGAATTAATATTTAATTATTGAATTATGTGATTAACTAAATAATCTATTAAGAAATCTAATTTTTTATTTAAATTTTCAGACCTAATATTTAATAAATAAATTAATTAATTAAAATTATGTTTTTATATTTAAACATTAAAATTAAAATTAACATTTAAATTCAAAATTGAATTCAACAAAATAAGTTCAAATTGAAAGCCAAGTAGATTAATTTCAATATTGAATTCGACTAAATTTATTTTGAATTAAAAGCAAGGGGATGAATTTTAATTAATTTTAACTAAATTAATTTTACTTGAACTCAACTATAAATAAATTAACATAAAAATTAAAATAAAAAATAATTTTAAATTAAATTCGACGATATTATTTCAAACTGAAACTAAGTAGATTTATTTCAGTATTGATTTCGACTAATTTTATTTTAAATTAAAAGCAAGTGAATGAATTTCAGTTGAATTTGAATTAATTAATTGAACCTGAACTCAACTATAAATTAATTAACATAAAAATTAAAATAAAAAAAATTTTAAATTAGTTTCTACTAAATTCGTTCCAATTGAAAGCCAAGTAGATTAATTTCAGTATTGAATTCGACTAACTTTATTTTAAATTAAAAGCAAGTGAATAAATTTTAGTTGAATTTAAATTAATTAATTGAACCCGAACTCAGTTATAAATTAATTTATGATAAATCGAGTACATTTAATTTAAATTAAATTCAACTAAACTAAATTAAACTGAAATTGATTTAAATTAGAATAAAATTGATTGGAGTTTATTTAAGTCTGATTATAATATTGAATTAAAATCAACGAAAATTAAAATTACAATCATTAAAAATTAAGATTAAAATTAAATAACAATTTTTGAAAATCGAATGATATTTAATTAACTTAAATTAAAATTTAATAGGAATTGTTGTTAAAATTAAGTAAAAAACAAAAATTGATTAAAATTATATTAAAATTACTCAAAAATGGAATATTTATACAAAATAAAAATTGAAATGAAATTATTAAAATGGCAGTCAATTAAAATTTAAGTGGAACTCTATAAACTGAATTAAAATTAAGATTGAATTAAATTAAGATACTCATATTTAATTAAGATAAATAATTTATTAATATTTATTAAAATTAAATTAAAATTTAATGGGAATTGTTACAGTTAAGTAAAGAATAAAAACTGATTAAAATGGTAAAATTACACAAAAATAAAAAAAAATTTTTTCTTTTAAAATTAAAAATTTGTACAAAATAAAATGGAAATTTAAAAATTATGGCAGTCAATTAAAATTTAAGTGAAACCAAATAAATTGAATTAAAATTAAGATAAAAATGAAGATACTTACATTTAATTAAGATAAAAATTGAATTTAATTAAAATAAAAATAAAAATAAACTGAATTGAAATTAAAATGAATGTAATGAAAGTTATGTTAAATGCAATTAAAATGAAACTAAATTTAATTAATCCGAAAATTGACCGAAAAAATCGTTAAATTTGATGAAATTAAAAAAATTACACCTCTTCAGGTGTAACAGTTACGTTGACACTTTTTTTTCCCTCGCCAAATGGATTCTTTCCTTTTTTCCATATATATGTAAAATAATTTAAATTTTTTTTCATTTTTTTTTTTGCAAAAAAAGGACACGTGACAAATAGTATATACGAATATAAAGGAGGAAATCGGTCATTCGTGAATTAAATATTCTATGATTTTGAAAGAAGTCTCTCTCTCTCTCTCTCTCTCTCTGCGAAATCCTGGCACGTGTCTGTTTCTATGCCGATATATAGGATTCCGTTATCCTGAGATCCTGGGACATTCAACTTGCACTCGTGTAAAGGATACTGAACCAAGCTATATATGCCAGATGCGTACATATATATCCATGAACGCCTTTAAACACACCTACAAGAATTTTTGCACAGTGTGAGTGAAAAAGCGGTGAGCGACCTATGGGCTCTCAACATATTGCGAATATTCGCATCGTGTCAACGTACTCTACTCTCCTCTCCTTCTCATCAGTGAGAAGTACGAATTTTTTTATTTTTTTTTTTTTACGTTTTTGCACGTGTGATCAAGCCCACACCACTCCTCTTCCCCCCATCCATTCGAAAAAAAGGAATTTATTCGCAAAATTTATCTTCTCTTTCTAAATTTAATTCCTGAAAAAGTATATAATGATGAGAAGTTGAATAAAATTAATTAAAAACAGGAGAGAAGAATATGACAAAAAAAAGAAAAACAGAAAAAATAGAAAAAAATATGTAAACAATTATTTAACTAAAAAATAAATGAATTATAAAAATATAAAATAAGGAAAAAAATTGTTTACCTGAAAAATAAATACTGTATATTATCGAAATTTCGAGTTTCAAAATTAATACTTTCGCTATTCCAGAGAGAAATTTATCGATGCTCTACTTTAAATTTTCTTCTCCATATACAATTATAGAAACAAAAATTTATAATTCAAAAAAAAAAGAAAATTTATTACGAAAAAGTAAATTAAGGGCATTTGAATCATGACGTCAACAGTTTGCGCAAAGCATTCTGTTCTGAAGCTGTGACGTCATAATGGTTCAAATGTCCCTAATTCAGAAACATAAAATTAATTTTTCAATTTCGAAGGCAGAGAATTAATTCAAAAGACAAAAAATTGAAAAAGCACAATTTTCTTACTTTTTTGGTTTTCTTTAATTAATTCCACACATTTCTTTTTTATTTTTTACATACTTTTCTTTTTTCTTTTTGGAATAGTAAATTCGTGTATTACTCTAATTTCTAGTGTCTTTGGTTCACCTTTGGCTGTATTTTTTTTTTGATTCGAAAAAAATAATTTAATTCAACAAACTGGGAATTAATTTTATTTATCGTTTTACGAACGCAAAATTGAAATCAACTACAAAGGAACAAGAATTTAATTAAACAATTCCAATTAATTTGTGCACTATCCATTTACGTAATATGGAGAACGAAAAATTCGACTCTAATAAAATAATCATTGAATAATTTAGAGGGAATTTATGTAAATGGTAAAAATAAATTCAAAAAATAGAAAAAATATTAAATTAAAGAAATTAAGGCTAAAATTAAAGAAAAAAAGTTGATCAAAAAAAGGAAAAAAAATATTTTTCTCAAGTTTCGAACGTTCAAATGAACGAAATTTTTTTCACCTTCAGTTTTTTTTTTTTATAATTACTATCAAAAAAAGAAAAATTATTGAAATCAAACAATATTTAGTTTAGAATTAATTTGTTTTAATTTGAAAAATTATTTTTTTGGAAGTAAAATATAAATTAGAAGAAGTAAAAAAAATATTGTTGTTTCATTTGAACGTTCGAAACTTTAGGAACATAAAAAAATCAAGAAAATCAAGAATCAAGAAAATTAACTACAATTAAAAATTAATAAAAATCAAGTCTAGTGAATAGAGCTTGTAAAAGGGAACAAGAAATTTCACCAGAGCACAAGAATGATAAAACTCAAAAAATTGTTGAATCATAAAATTTTTCCTCTCTCATCAACTTCTTGTATGCCATCAATTAAAAAAAACAAACGATCGATTATTTAACAAGCGTATAGGAATATTTGTTGTTTAGACGAAATTTTTTAAAATCTAAAGACTATTTTGAACTATTTTTAAACCTTTAAAATTCGAGCAAATGTCCCTCAATAATTTCTTGAAAAAGAAGAAATTATAAATAAGAGACAAAAATCAATGCGCGGATGAGAATTTTGTGTAAGAAAGGTGATGGGAAAAATATAAAGAAAGAGACAAAAGAGGGTTGGTGATTCAGAAGGTTTTATTTTTTTTTAAGAGAATTTATAAAGTGAGATGGAAAATGATGATGCGAGAGCTGGCGCAAATAGGTCGGGGGCAATGACCAACCAGCTCTGAACTCAAATTTTATTAAGGACACTAGCGTCGGATATTGCGCAAGTTTCACAGCAACGAATTAAGGCCGGGACGCTTTCGTCATCTCGACCCCCTATTATAATCATGACTTCATATATATATATGTATATTTATATACATATATATTTCTGTATATATATATATATATATATATATATATATTTCTATATGTATATACAAATCGAGTTCATTCTAAAAATCAATAGATTAAACGACCAAGTATAGTATCTTTAGAAAATGGTCTTTTTAATCTTTGAGAATCATACTCGAGAGCGATAAAGAAAGATAAATAGTTTGCTTTAAATGATACTCCAAATTCTACTAATGGGTATATTCAAATCAAAATTATTTTCAAATTACAGGTGTCATAATGTTGCTTTGTACTATTTTACCTTGATGTAGTTCAATGTCAGGAAAAAACTAGTAAAAAGTAGTTAATAGGTGTATATTATCATTTTTGGTACAAATAGAGGCAATCTGTATTCTTACGAATTCGAACAGTTTCTTTTTTCACGGCAGTTACGGGCATTAGTATTTGCCCAAAAGAACAAAAATCACAAATCACTATTTGCAATCGATTCAAGCATTACTAGTTGCAATCGTTTTTGCAGTTTTAACCATTGTTTGTCACAAACGATTACAATTTCAATCATCATTGTTTGTTTTAGTCGATTGTAACTGCAACGATTGTTTCCTAGTGACGATGCTGATTTTAAGTTTTAACCAGTGTAACTAACAATTAATGAACAACAACCATTTTTACTATTACAATTGATGGTGGTTTGAACTGTTGTAATCTGTGTCAGTATTGGAATTTTGTTGTATTCAGAATACAACACATATTAACATTAAAATTGTGTTTTGTTTAGAATGCAACACATTACCAATGTAGTAAAATGTGTTTGGTAATTTAAAGCACTATTGGTAACAATTAATGGCAATCACGAACAATTATTAATATCTGCAACTGAAGTTTGTAACTACCATTGGCTGAAATAATCATTAATTGTAATCATTATTGATTAAATAACCATTAATTATAAGGAATGGTATTGTTTACAGCTTCTGATTACAAATAATTGTAGTTAAGTTCGTTAGTACTTATTATTGATGGTAGTGGCAATTGATATAGCAGTTGCAAACAACGGTTGGTGTAACTAATTATTGTTGTAATCTAAAAAGTACTTGTAAATAATGTTTGCTGTAATCTGTAGTAGTTACAATTAATGCTTATTTTAATCAATAATAGTTACAATTAATGATTATTAATCACTATTTCAGCCAATAGTAGTTTCAATTTATGATTGTTTTAACCAATTGAGGTTCCAATTAATGATTATTTTGGCCAGTAATAGTTTTAGCCAATAGGAGTTACAATTAATGATTATTTCATCCAAAAGCTGTTCCAATTAATGATTGTTTTAGCCAATAGTAGTCACAATTAATGATTAATGATTGTTTTAGCCAAAAGCAGTTACAATTAATGATTGGTTCAGCCAATAGTAGTTGCAATTAATGATTAATTATGGTTTTAGCCAAAAGCTGTTCCAATTAATGATTGTTTTAGCCAATAGTAGTCACAATTAATGATTAATGATTGTTTTAGCCAAAAGCAGTTACAATTAATGATTGGTTCAGCCAATAGTAGTTGCAATTAATGATTAATTATGGTTTTAGCCAAAAGCTGTTCCAATTAATGATTGTTTTAGCCAATAGTAGTCACAATTAATGATTGTTTTAGCCAAAAGCAGTTACAATTAATGATTGTTTCAACCAATTGCAGTCACAATTAATGATTGCCACAACCGGCATTGCTTACAATCAATGGTTGATATCACCAATAGCACCTAAACATACTACAACTACAACTGAGACATAGAACGCACCAAAATCTTTCCAATACACACTTTTCCAAAACATACCAACTTGAGCCAAAGAACAGATAAAAATTGCTGCAAATTTGATTCCTTTTTTGCCACAACTTAATATTCTTAAAAAAAAACAACGAAACAGTTGTTTTATAAAACAGAAAAAAGTACAAAATTGTTACAAAAACCATAAGTTTTTAAAGCTTTAAAATTGTGATGATGAATCTACAATGCATGACTGTTTAGACAGACATTGTTTCGACCCAAAAATTACAAGCTGTTCTAGTCTATTCTATCTAGTTTATAATGTATGAAATCGCAGGGAGATAGAGCAAAAAAAAAAAAAGAAATGAAAAATAATCCAGCAGCAGGTTTCGCAAGGCGTCTCGGACCAGCGCGGAAAGCAAGGCCACCGGGTCGTAGGCTCGACATGGTTGAGTTTATCGGCGATGGTTAGGTTTTATGTTAGAGTTGTCGGTTAAATACCTCGACTAGTCTCTATACATAGACGCATAAGAACTCTGATTGCGCCGACAACCCGCAGTCGTTTCGTTGACCTCACTTATTTTCTCTCTCTTATCTTCTCTTATTCTCTCTCTCTCTCTCTCTTTAAAAAATAATACACACATGTAGATTTTAAATTCTATGAAATTATTTAATCGCGTGCTACATTCTCTACTGGTGTATTCGGTTATAATTTATCCATCACGCGACAATGCCGTCTGTGATTTATTCCACAAAATGAGCACAATATTGCCATCAAACATGTTTTGAACTTCGTACTTTTCCATTAATGATACACATGGTGCGATTGTACCATAAAAATTCTACCATGTTCGAAAAAAGGATGAATTTTCCCTGTAAAAATGTTTCGGTTAATAGAACTGCCCGAACTTCTAAACTGTAAGTAAAGAATTTATTGTTTTTGCAAGTAGCATTTGTTGTAGGAAAACTTTTTTGCTCTATAGATAGAAAATATTTTGTTCCTAATACTAAAAAGCAAATTTTTTACTCTTGTAAATTAAACATACTTTTTGTCACTGTAAATAGTTTAATTTTTTGCCTCTGTAAATAAAGCGAAATTTGCTGTCTCTGTAAATAACCGAGCTTTTTTTTTTATTTTAAAATTTAAATCTGGATTTTTGTTACTGTAAATTGAAATCGTGTAGTAGATATAGTTTGTAAATAAATGAATACAAAATGCTCGAAATACTACCGATTAATGTATTTAAAGTTTAAACCTTTGTGTATAAATATAGACCTGTTACCTTAATCTGTACATTGCAGTACTTAACAAACTTGTTTACAAGGAATAAATTACTCGGAATTTTCATAGATCGCTCCTGAACTTGATTTTCCCACGTTCGAGTGCTGAACATTTCCTGTATATATTCAATTTTATTTATAAATAATTCAATATAAAGATTTTCGAGTCTATATTTTTAATAAAAAGTGCAGGCTGTTAATAGGAGCACAATAAACACAAGGAATTAAATAAATAAATAAAAATTATAAACAATTGGACGATAATTAGACAAAATGAAGATAGATATTTGGAATTAAATGTTAATATTGTGCTGATAACAAAATTTTTAGTCACATTAAATATTTAAAGAAGTAGGTAATAATAAAAAATTCAAAATAGAGTCAAGTAAAATATTAATAGAAACATTTTTGCAGAAAATAAAGAAATTTTTATTCCTTCTCTTTATGTTTTATAAGGAAAAAAACTACCGTGAAAAATTGGGTAATATTAATTTTTTTCTGCGTTAAATTCAAAAGAGAATTGCGAGACTTCTCCCCCCCCCCTTCCATTGAAAGTAAAGATTCTTTTTTTAGAATTATTTTCAAGATCCTTTTTTTGGAATTTACAAAAAAAAAATTCTGATTTTACGAGTAACATCGGATGCCGCGAAAGTAAGAGCCAAACGTGGCCTTGATTTCGTTGGGGTTAGTGTCCGACATTCAGAACGACCGAACATTGCTTACAATTATTGCTCAATCATTTCTACATGTAGACCCGCGCTCAATAGCGACTGCAAAATCTCGTGTCGAAATTTCGCTTTCCACATGTGCATTTTTACATTCTCATTTTTTTTTCTTCATTTGTGTGAAAAAAAATTGAAAAAAAAATTTTTCTCTTTTATTTTTTGATATTAATTTTGGTCTTTTAATCGCGAATCGTGAGGGCAAAGAATTATTTTTTTAAACCCCCTCCTCTCAAAAAAAAATTGTAACGTATTTTATGGATGACCCTTGACTACTAAATATTAATTTCACTGTTAATTTAAAAGTATCAAATGGCAACAAATGGCAACAAATACCAAAAATGTAGATCCAAAAAAAAAATTCATCCTGATTTTTGTCATCAATTTGATAGACTTTAGTAACAATTTAATACTTTAGGAAAACTGTGTTATTATTTTAAATAATTATTAGAATCATCGTTTTTATTACCTAATTATTATCGTTATTTAATATTAATTTAATTATTAAGGACACTTTTGTACTTTGAATTTCCAATGTTTAAATGAACTAAATGTAGTGACAACAAACAATTAATTAACGAAACTTATTAGTAAAAACCATTTTTATTTATACGGTGAACAAAAAAATTAATAAAATCAAAATAAATAAAATAAATAAACTTTAATTAATGTTAAACAATCTAAAATTACTAAAAACGGTTTTTTGTATTATTAGAATAATATAAATATATAATATAATAGCTAATAAAACAAAAAATTTAAGTTAAAAATAAAAAAAATTGTGTGTTAAATACCCGACGAAGTGAGAACTTTCTTTTATTGGGTCCTTTTTTAATTAATGACTAGATTACATTACACATTACGTGAGTTGTGAAGTCTCGAGGAGAAAAAAACGTGATGTAAGACTAAAAAGTGAATTCTCAGCTTTTGAAGGGCGTGGATGCTTAAACTCGTAATTCGAAAGAAGTGTCGTGAAGAAGTGTGAGGTCAGAGTTGCTTTCTCCAATCGAGAGTAAAAGCTGCTTGGGAGAAAGAATGAAGGAGAGAGATAGAGGGATAGGCTAATGCAAGAGAGAGAGAGAGAGAAACGAGAAAAAAAGAGAGAAGGAGAGAGACCTCTGAGTCAGGAGAAAGGTGAAAGCACTCTCACCTGCATAGCAAGACTCTCGACAGTGAGATCTTTCGTTTTTTATAATAATTCCAGTCAACGTTTCTTTACATTTAATACACATACTTAATATTTATGTTTTTCACTATTCAGTATTTTTTCTCTTTCACTCATTTTTTATTATTTACTATTTTTTGTATTTTTATTAAATTTTGTTATTTACTACCTTCTGTATTTTAGTAATTTTTTTATTTTATTTATTTTTGTTATTTACTCCTTTCTGTATTTGGCTAATTTTTGTACTTTATTTATTTATATTATTTACGACTTTCTGTATTTTGCTAATTTTTATATTTTATTTATTTTTATTATTTACTACTTTCTGTATTTTACTAATTTTTGTATTTTATCTATTTTTATTATTTATACTATTTTCCGTATTTTACTAATTTTTGAACTTTATTTATTTCTATTATTTACACTATTTTCCGAATTTTACTAATTTTTGTATTTTACTTATTTTTATTCTTTACTACTTTCTGTATTTGACTAATTTTTGTATTTTATTTATTTTTATTATTTACACTATTTTTCGTATTTTACTAATTTTTATTATTTACTGCTTTTTGTATTTAATATATTTTTAGTATTTACAATTTTCTGTTTTTTTACTAATTTTTATTATTAATTGCTTTTTGTAATTTAATATATTTTTATTATTTCCAATTTTCTGTATTTTACTATTTTTTATTATTTACGAATTATCGAATTTAATTCGTTTCTATTATTTACAATGTTCTGAATTTTACGAATTTTTGTACTTTATTTATTTTTATTATTTACTATTTTCTGTATTTTATTAATTTTTGTATTTTATTTATTCTTATTATTTACACTATTTTTCGTATTTTACTAATTTTTATTATTTACTGCTTTTTGTATTTAATATATTTTTAGTATTTACAATTTTCTGTTTTTTTACTAATTTTTATTATTAATTGCTTTTTGTAATTTAATATATTTTTATAATTTCCAATTTTCTGTATTTTACTATTTTTTATTATTTACGAATTATCGAATTTAATTCGTTTCTATTATTTACAATGTTCCGAATTTTACTAATTTTTGTATTTTACTTATTTTTATTCTTTACTACTTTCTGTATTTGACTAATTTTTGTATTTTATTTATTTTTATTATTTACACTATTTTTCGTATTTTACTAATTTTTATTACTTACTGCTTTTTGTATTTAAAATATTTTTAGTATTTACAATTTTCTGTTGTTTTTTACTAATTTCTATTATTTACTGCTTTTTGTATTTAATATATTTTTATTATTTCCAATTTTCTGTATTTTACTATTTTTTTTATTATTTACGAATTTTCGAATTTACTTCGTTTCTATTATTTACTATGGTTTGAATTTTACTAATTTTTATTATTTACTACAGTTTATGTGTTTTATTCGAATTTTCTACTTTCACTGTGTGGCGATTTTGAAAACTGCACTTTATTAATTTTTCTTATTAACGAGTTCTGTTTTTTAATTCTTGTATTATTTATCACAATCTGTACTTTATTTATTGTATTAATTATTATTTACAGTATTTTATTTTATTATTTACTTTTATTTATTCCTTGCTATTCACTTAAATATTCACTGTACTTCATTTTTTAATTTTCTTTACTTTATTTTTTAATTTACTGTATTTTATTTTTTAATTTACTGTACTTTATTTTTTTTATTTACTTTTCTTTATTTTTTTATTTATTTATTAATATTTTATTTTCATGTATGATATTTATTTACTTTATTCTGTATTTTAATTTGACTTATTCTTTGATTTTTACTTGGATATTGTAATTATTTACTGCGAATGAGCCTAAAATTTCTATCATTTTTTTCATTAATTAAGGGCATTTGAACTACTATGACGTCACAATGTGTGAAAAGCATAAGTTTTAAAATTGTGATGTCATAATGGTTCAAATGCCCTTAATACAAATTATTCAATTATTATTTTTAACAAAATTTTTTTATTTTATTTTTTTTTATTGATTGATTTATTTTTTTTATTTATTTACTTTTTTTTATTTACCTTTATCTGTATTTATTAATTTTTTTTTATGGATTTATTTTTTTTATTTATTTATTTTTATTTATTTACTTGCAGTTATTTACAATATTCTGCACCTTATTTTTCACTTGCCTATTTACTTATGTAATTATTTACATTCTGCATATTATTCTAAAACTCGCATTGTAAATTCATTACTTTTTTGTTTTTGTTTGTCGAAGAAAAACGAACAACGATCCCTTTTTGCCTAACACTAAAAAGTGTGTCAAATCAGTAAATAAAGAATCTCGACTTAAAGGAAAAAAAATTGAACTTTATTTACAGTGGAAATTTGCAATTGACTGAATGTAACTGAGTGATGCACAAACACTGCTAAATGATCTCGAGACCCCGATAGCGGACATAGACCTCGCGACTGATTTCAAATCATAGAACAGCAACGCGTCCCTGAGAGAAAGAAAAAGAGAGAGAGAGAGAGAGACTCTTTGTCGGAAAATTGAGACAATTTCAAAAAAGAAAAATCTCACAAACTCATATTTTCGAGAAAAATTTTTATACAGATTCATGATCACACGTATTTATTATTATTATTATAATTATTAATATTATTATTATTATTTTTATTTTAATTTTAATTTTTATTATTATTTTTATTTTTATTTTTATCATTATTATTATCATTATTAATGTTACTACTATTTAGAATAGAATAAAGAAGATGTCCGAAAAGGAAAAATTTTATAAATAAAAAAAAATCCAAAATAATAAACGATGAATGAAAAGGGATAAATAAATAATAACAATAATGATAAAATGAGTAAAATGAGAATAACAAAATATTCAGTGTAATATATTATAATCTTCCACTAGAGATAATGTTTATGTAAGTGTTTCAATCTTGGATAAAATCGAGTTGTTCATTTCTTTTTACGTAACTCTCTTCGATACGCAATAGTGTAGCAGACAAAATGTGGGCCATCGAATGTGAGACACACTTTTAAATATGTGAAAATAATTGTGAAGAAATTATGTACTCACACACATAGTGACCGAATTTCTCGAAAAATTTTTTATTTATTTTTTTTTCATAAAATTATTGTGTGTCCCTCCTCTCGACCCCCTTCCCCTTTTTTTTAATCTCTTATACTTTAACCTCGACACTTTTTTTTCTTCTGTTTATTATTATATGAACTAGCAGCTGTTTCTACAAAAAAAAATTTATATACACGATATATAAATATGATTTCATATGACAATATTTATGACTTTGAAAAAAAAGAAGAAAGTTCAGAATTTGGATTATAAAAAGCATACATTTATACATAACTTTCATTTTTTCAAAATCAAAATTCTGAAGGAAAAAAAAATTTGCGAGCATAAAAATTCTTTATTTCTCCTTCCCTTGTTTTTTTAAAACAAAGAAATAATAACTAATAATAAACTAATTTACTAATTAGTACTCTTTAGATCAAAATTAATAAAATTCTACAAACAAATATGGAGATTATTGCTAATTGTGAAAAAATTATTACTAAATCATTTCGTGGATGACAATTTTATCAGTCATTATACTTTTTACGAATTTAAATTTTAAGGGTAAAATTAGCCAAATATTACAAATATTAACTTAATAAAATCAAATATTTTTTATTGAGTGGCACTATAGAATAAGGAAAATTTGCTATTATTTACTTGGTAGAATTTACAAATATAAGTGAAATTTACTAATATTTACTTACTAAAATTTACTAATCAAAGTGTAGTAATATTTACATAGCAAAATTTACAAATACTGACCAAGTAAATTTATAAATATTTACTTAATAAATTTAAGTAACATTAATCAAGAAAAGTATACAAACATTTACTCAGTAAATTGAAGTAATATTTACATAGCAAATTTTACAAAAAAATTAGTGAAATTTACTAATACTAACTTAGTGAAATCTGTAAATGCTTAAATTTGCACAGTAAAATACACAAATATTAGTGAAATTTACTAAAAATTTACTTACTACAATTTACAAATGAAAATGTAATAATATTTACTTAGTAAAATCTAGTAAAATAAACATTTGTGAAATTTACAAATATTTACATGGTGAATTGAAGGTTAATCTGGTAATATTTACAAAGTAATGTTTACAAGTATTAGAGAAAGTTTACTAATATTTACTTACTAAACTCTATTATTATTTACTTAGTAAAATTTTCTAATATTTACTTTGCAAAACTTCTGATAGCAAAAAAGTTTTTTTATTTATTATTTATTAGTAAAAAATTAACCGAAAAAAGTGATAATAAAATCAAATTATAATTATACTCCATTTTTTGCAACATTAATTTCAAGAACAAAGAAAAATTTTGCTCTATTTAGAGAAGAAAAGAATTTGAATTAAAAAATTTCATTTTCTTTACTATTGAAAAAATTCTTCTAAACAAAGGAATGAAGAGTAAAATATTAAGTTTATTTGAAAGAAGAAGATTTTTTTCTATAAAAACGATTTTTAGTTGCCTTGCCATGCCAATGAATAAATTTATATTTTTTTATCTGTCTTATTAATTTCATGGTGGTTCATCAATTTACCTGACATTTCCTTGACAATTTGCTGACATTAAAATTATTTTTCCTAACAAAATTCTTTTTATAGGAAAAAATACAAAAAATAACTAAAAATTGTGATACTTTTGAGACCTTTTTTTTCTATTATTTTTAAAAATTACGACTTTTCTTTAAATATTAAAACAAGTTTTTTTTGTCTGACTTATTTTTAAAAATTACGACTTTTCCGACTTTTCTTCAAACATTAAAGTAATTTTTCAAAATAAGCCAAAAAAAGTCTCAAAAATATTACAATTTTTAGTCTATTTTTTTTTGCAATTTTTCAAAATAAGTGAAAAATAGTTTCAGTTTGCGTAACTTCTTTGGCAAAATTTTTTTTCCTGGCATTTCCTTCAATTTTCTGACAAAAAATTTGTTTCCCTGACATTTCTCTGACTTAATTAACACTAAATTTTTTTTTTCCTGAAATTTTCCTGACTTAACTGACAAAAATTTGTTTTTCCTGACATTTCCTTGAATTTTCTGACAAAAAATTTATTTCTCTGACTTAACTGACAAAAATTTGTTTTCCCTGACTTTACTGACATGTGGCCACCCTGAATTTTTTTCTTAATTTTCCATTTTATTTTTTTTATTTTTTACATTTTTTTTTATTTTTTTTCTTTCTAATTTTGGAAGGAAATTTTTTTTCGCAATTTAGAATTTTTCGGGAGGGGAATTTCCCCTAAAAATCAGGGTTGGATTGAGTTTTCTTAAAGGACAATGGATCACAAATTTGTAAAGTTAACTTTTACGTTTTCGAAGTGGAAGAAGAAGAAGAAGAAGAAGAAGAAGAAGAAGAAGAAAAGGGTAAAAAACAATAGACTCGATTGTTGCTGGCATCTGGTGGTATCAATTTGAAACTCTTATCCAAGTGAATAAGTTCGCGAGCGGGAGATGTCGCTGGCTTTATAAAGAGTGTACAATGTCAATGCCAAACGAGCACGTGAGCTCGCCGAGCTGAATCGATATGTTCCAGTATAATAAACCTTCGAAACGAGGAAAGTGGCGAGGGGGGGAAGGGGGTCAACAAAAAAAGCAGAAGAAAAGAAGAGGGGCTTTCCTACGTAATCCCTAGATACCAAAAGTGATTCTTTACACCTCTCTCTCTCTCTCTCTCTCTCTCTCTCTCTCTCTCTCTCTCTCTCTCTCTCTTTCTTACTCACTCCATAATGCGCAACATTTAATGCCAGTGCAACCTCGACCTTGAAACTTTATCCTAATTCTAAAAGCAACATCCATTATCTTAATTCGTTTTTCTCGAGCATTAAAGAATTCAGTAGTTTCTTTCATGTCATCCTCAAGGACCAAACGACGATAGTTAATTTATCTCAGACGCGCCTCCCAAGTAAAATTGCAAAGTCATTTGAAAACATTACATTTATCGATAATAGAGTCGTTCCTTTTTTTCATCTTCCTCTTCTTCTTCTTCTTCATCGTTTTCCTGGTAGACCCACCACCCGGAAGAAATTTTCAACAATGGACAAAAACCCATAGACCTGGTAAATTATGACTTTGACCAAAACCTTTTGGTCCATTTCCCGCTGTGCTCCAGAGAGAAAAATGCGGAACTCTCGGTGTGGAATGTGTTTTTATTTTTTTTTGAGGAAAAATGTTTGCAATTTTACTTAGCGAGGAGAGAGAGAGAGAGAGAGGAAACTATATCGAAAATTGTCAATGTGTCACGGCTATTTAAAATAAATGTTTTTTTTTCTTTTTGTGAAACGGTTTTTTTCCTCAAAAGCGGTACTTCCTTTTGTTTGACAAAATTCACAAGAAGACAACATCGTAAATGGATCATGTCACTTCCGTGTTGCCCGAGGTGAGAAGGGGGGGAGAGAGAGAGAAGGTCTTTTTTCGAATTATAGACCTTAATTTGTTCCGAAAGGAAAAAAAAATGAGTCAACGATGATTTTTCGTGTTTGACCAATTTTTACAAGGACAAAGAAGAATTCCCCTCTTTTCGTCAAAGTGGAAAATTTCCATTGAAACTTATTTGGAAAATAAGAATGCAAATTTCTGAATTGAAAACTAAAAACCGAAATTAAAAATGCAATTTAAAATGAAATTTAAAGATGAAATTGAACAATGGAATTTAAAAATTAAATTGAACAATTGAATTTAAAATTGAAATTCAACAATGGAATTTAAAAATTAAATTGAAATTAAAATTGAAATTAAAATTGAAATTAAAATTGAAATTAAAATTGAAATTAAAATTGAAATTAAAATTGAAATTAAAATTGAAATTAAAATTGAAATTAAAATTAAAATTGAAATTAAAATCGAAATTAAAATTGAAATTTGAATCCGAAATTAAATACGAAACTTTAAAGTGAAATTGAAATTGAAATTGAAATTGAAATTAAAATTAAAATTAAAATTGAAATTGAAATCGAAATTAAAATTGAAATTTGAAACCGAAATTAAATACGAAACTCAAAAGTGAAATTGAATTTGAATTTCAAAATAAGAATTGAAACGAAAGCGCAAAATGCGAAATGCGATTGTTATCATTGATTTTGATCAGTTCAACGAACCTTTATTGTTTAAAGAATTCTCATCGCAGGACGACACTGGTGAATTGTGAATTTTGAAATTTGCCTCGGAATCATTGTCATTGGATGATGTGAAATTTGCCCGATAACACTTGGCAATTTTCGACATTTCGCGTGACCGTTTTTAATCAACAACATGCAAGATACTGTTGAGAGTTGGCGGCTTTCACGGGAGGGTTGCTTGGACCATGAATGGAGGGGGTTGGTGACATTTGAACCCTTTGCGCAAGCGTCAATTTACCCACGCTTTTCGGGGCAAACTCTACTGATTACGTTTATATGATCACGTATTCACTCTAATTTCTCCCCCTTTTTACATGCTACTTTTTTTCAATTAACTCCATTTTTTCCACCACAAAAAATGAACAACATTCATTTTTATTATTTTTTATTATTATCATCATGTATGTGTGTAGAAAAAAAAGGTTTATTTCTAAGGAAAAATTACTAAACGAAAGAAAAATTCTATACACGTAAAAAAAAAAAATTTTATAGAATATATATTTATATATATTAAATCTAAATATAAATATTATTAAAAAAACAACTGATAATAATATTTAAAACAGTTTTGACTAATTTTTAATTGCCTTCTAGCAAATAGTAGCCTTTTTATACTACTCTCTAAATTCGAATTAGTAAAAAATAAAAAATGTATACTAATATGAATTAGTAATTGACTTTTTGCTTTTGAATTAGTAAATTTTACTAATAAATTAGTAGAAATTACTATTTATAAGTAAATTTTACTGATTCAGAAGCAAAAAGTCAGTCACTAATTCAAATTAGTAAGCATTTTAACGAATTCAAATTTAGAGAGTACAAATTAGTTCAAATTACTAATTTGAATTAATGACTGACTTTTTGCTTTTGAATCAGTAAAATTTACTAATAAATAGTCATTTCTACTAATTTATTAGTCAATTTTACCAATTCAAAAGCAAAAAGTCAGTCACTAATTCAAATTAGTAAGCATTTTTACTCATTCAAATTTAGAGAGTACAAATTAGTTCAAATTACTAATTTGAATTAGTGACTGACTTTTTGCTTTTGAATCAGTAAAATTTACTAATAAATAGTCATTTCTACTAATTTATTAATCAATTTTACTGATTCAGAAGCAAAAAGTCAGTCACTAATTCAAATTATAGTAAAGATTGTCACTAATTCAAATTAATAGAGTACAAATTAGTCTAAACTGTTACTAATTCAGATATAAAAAATAAATATTATTTCTTTTTTGTTAAAATTATTTCGCACAAAATGTAAAAAACCAAATTCAATAAAAAACCGAAATTGAATAAAAAAAGGTATAATTATATATCTTTTATTGGAAAATAATTACAACATTCCATTAATATTATGTAAATATTGAATTATATCATACATTATGAGCGCTCAGAGAGATAAAGATATAGAAAAAAAATGTCACTCTCCTAGAAAACAAAATATTCCATAATTCTTTTTATACCTTCCGACCCGAAATTGTCATTTGCGCTTGGAAATTAATTTAACTTTAATGAATTCTCGTTTTTTTGTGTATATAAAACAAAGAATTGAAGAAATGCACATGTGTGAGTTTATATATATATATATATACATAATCGGGGTAATTGAACTTTGAGCTGATTTTAAATGTTCCTATTTTAAGACCGAGACCGAGTTTTTGATATCGAGAATCATTAGACGAAGAACTGTGAGCTCTTGAGGTCGAAGGGTGAAGTCACTACTTGATATTATTTACAAGCCGAGAGAGAGAGAGAGAGAGAAAGTTCAATGAACTCAAACGAGGTAATCGATATAGGTACCACACCGCAAATGCGCAGAGTCAATGTTCTGCAAAATTTTCTCGTTTATATATATATATATAAATGTGTATTATATATATTTACCATTCTTTCAAATCAGGTGGGGACAATATTTTTCATGACTTACCTGAAACAGAAAAAGTAAACACAATTAAAAAACATGTCATAAAAATTTCATTCAAAGAATTTCAAAGTGAAAAAAAGATTATTACTATTGATGATTTTTATGAAAATAATTATATAATAATTAAATAAGTCAAATTAATGAAAACGAAAACATTCGGACAAAGTAACAAATTTTATTTACTCCAACGTTTCGAAATCAAATCTCCCTGAAGAGGAAATCGATTTGATTTCGAAACGTTGGAGTAAATAAAATTTGTTACTTTGTCCGAATGTTTTCGTTTTCATTAATTTGACTTATTTATTAAGTATCTCGGACGTTAAAGATTATTTAATTAATATATAATAATTAAAGAGAAATTTTTTAGGTTACTTGCAGTGAAAACTTGCTGGGAATGTTAAAAGGATTTTTGCAGAAGTTTACGATTTGAGGCAAGGTTCAGCAAAGTTGCGCTGTGACGTTACAATTTTTCTATTTGCCGCCAACTTGAATTGCAAGTTTGGTAAGTTTCCTGAGAGTTTTTCTTAAACTTAGAGAATTTATTCAGGTTGATATTGTGAAGCAAAGGTATAATCATAAATATTTATTAATAGTTAAAATTTAGTAGTTAGTAATGTAAATTTAGTAGTTAATAGTTAAAATTTAGTAGTTAGTAATGTAAATTTAGTAGTTAATAGTTAAAATTTAGTAGTTAGTAGTTATTAGCTAGTAGTTAATAGTTTGCTAATTAATGACTAGTATTTAATAATAAACAGTCAATAGTCAATAGCTAATATTTAGTAGTTATTAATTAATGGTTAGTAGTTTATTAACACAATACAAGAAAAAATTAGTAATTAATGATAAATAGTCCAAAGTTGATAGTTTCTAGTAAATAATTAATAAATAATAATTAAAAAAACAAATTTAAAGCTATGAAAAATTGTTGACAATTGTTTCGTGAAAAATTCTGGGAAAATTTAAATAATAATTAATAGTTTATAACTACTAGCTAATAATAAGTAGTCAACAATTAAGATGAAACAGTTAATAGTTGCTAGTTAACAATCAATTATTATTGTCAATAGTTAATAGCAAATAGTCAATATTGACTAGTTCATCAGTAAATACTTAATAATTGTTAGTCAACCATAAATAATCAATAGTTAATAGAAAATATTTAATAGTTACTACTATTTTTTAGTTAATAATTAGTAGTTAATAAAAAATAGTTAATATTTACTACCTTCTTAGTAAATAATTAATCGTTAATAGAAAATAGTTAATATTTACTACTTTATTAGTTAATAGTTAGTAGTTAATAAAAAAAATAATAGTTAAAGACAAATAGTTAATAGTTAGTAAACAGTGACTACTATATTAGTTAATAGTTAGCAGGTAAAAATAAATAGTTATCAACAATTAAAAATCAGAAGTTAATTGTTAATAGTGACTTTTAATTATTAAATAATAACGTCATATTGTCTTATTGATAAAATTTATTTATAATAATAATTATTAACACTCAATAGTGAATAGTTGAAAATTCGTGATTATTTACTTAATAATTAATATACTTAATATTTAATAGTCACTATTAAAAATTTAGACGTTATAATTTAATAGTTAAAAGCCAAGCTTCAGTAATTACTAAGTCATAGTTGAAAATGATTCATTAACAATAATTAATAATTAAAAGTTATGTGCTAATGATTAATAGTCAATAGTATAAGTAGTAAAAAGTAAAACGTCAATAATAAATAGTTGAAAGTTAGACGTTAATGATTATAATAGTCAATCGTTAGTAGTAAAAAATTAGTTAAACATTATTTAATAATAGTTCATATTCAGTAGTTAATAGTAAAAAATTAGTGGTTATTAATAGTTAATAGTCTGTAGTAAATAGTCAAAGTTTAACTATCGACTATTTACTACTAATTTCTTGTGCTGATTAATTAATAGTTAATAATTGAAAATCACAGGTGAATAGATATAATAAATAGAAAAAGTGCTAGTAAGTAGAAAATAATTCAAACTGGCTAGTTAATAGTACAAAGTTAATAGTAAATAGTTGAAATTTAATAGTAATAGTCTAAATTTGACAGTAACTAGTTGAAATTTAATAGTAAATAATCTAAATTTGACCGTAAATAGTTTAAATTTGACAGTAAATTATCGAAATTTAACAGTAAATATTCAAAATTCAGCAGTAAATAGTAAAAAATAAAAAAATTAATAGTCAATAGGTTAAAATTAACAATAAGTAGTTAAAACTTGACGACAGGAAATAGTTTAACGTTGACAGCAAATAGGAGGTTTCCTTGAAGTTGACCCCTTCACGGGGGGCAAGAGGGGGTCAAACATTTTTTTGCGAAAAAGGGGAGGGGGTCTCAAAATCTCCCTAAAAACCTATGATATGTAAATAGTCCAAAGTCAACACCATAAATGGTCCTAAGTCAAGATACTGAATAGTCAAAATTCAGCAGTTAATAGTAAATAGTTAAAAAGTGCAGAAAGTAGTCAAAAGTCAACATACTAAATAATCAAATTTTAGCAGTTAATAGTAAATAGTCAAAAAGTCAACGCAGAAAATAGTCAAAAGTCAACAAACAAAATCTAGTCAAAATTCAGCAATTACTAGTAAAAAAAAAATCATATATAAAAATTCGTACTCGTCTACCACGAAAAATCAATTCTCAATACCACAAGCAGTGAATCTCTGTTTATTTAGAGAGAGAGAGAGAGAGAGAGAGAGAGAGAGAGAGAGAGAGAGAGAGTTCTGATATTGATATCGACATGGGAGATGTGAATTTTCTGCCGTATCGACATTGCGAATTTCGAATGAAGGGACGGTGGCGCCGTGACGCGGTTTTCCAGTAAACTGCCTCGTTAGGAAGGCGCGCAATCTTATCGGCGCGATTCGCGAGAGTTCTCTCTATTTTGTGAGTGGTGGGGGAGTGACATGTGTGCTATGGATTTGTATTGGTGTACCTTGGAAACTCACCTACGGGAGAGTTTAATACGACGGCCCCGCGCGGGTTCGTTGACCGAACGCGAAGAAAAGTGGGACACAACGCGAAGCAAACGACTTCAAGAGCTAATGCACGAGGCCTTGAGAAATACTGACGCATGCGTCCCCCCGTCACTAATACGTGAACGTAACTACAATAAACACTCAGATAGCATCCATTCTTCTCGTTCACGCACTTTTCTTCTCATTTGCCGCCTCCTACATAACCTCAAAAATTAATATTTATGTGATTTTCTCCCTTTGAATTTGTTTTTTTTTTTTTGCAAATTTTTGTCGAATTTGGAATTTCTCCTTTCTCCGATTTGCGAAAATGGGGATTATTGTTGCTTTCGAGAATTTTTGGAGAAATTATTCGATTCGGAAAATTCCAAGTGGAGTTCGAATGAGAGTTGGGTTTGATTTTGAAAAGTCGGTAGTGAAGTTAGCGCCGAATAGTATCATTTCGAGTTTTTTGAGGTACAAAAGTCACTAATTTCACTTCTCTCCAATAAGAAGACAAATTTTTTTTGGGTAACTTTTCGAACTCTAAACCCCTGAAAAAAAGATTTGGCCAAAAAAATACTTTTGACGTTTCTTGACGCCAACTTCTGAGACCTAGAAATTTTCCATTTTTCTGCAAAATTTCTTTTCGTTTATACAAAAAAATGTATTTTTGTCAATTGTGGAATTTTTTTTAAATAGTATTTTTTTTCAGAAAGGCGTGCGTATTAAAATTGAAAAACAAAATTTAATCCAAAAAAAATTGAAGACAAAAGATTTCCCATTGGTCGTCTATAAGTGTGTCAAATCTATTAATTATGAACCCGGCTGTCGATGAAATACCAAGATATATACCATAGTGGTCAATTCGATTTCACACCTCAAATATTTATGTAATATAAAAAAAGAAGGGGGTCTTTTACATAAGGAATCGTGTCAATTTCCGCAATCCAGTTTATTAGTAGTCACCCATTTAGAATTACTTTTTGAGAAATAAAAATTTTCTATTAACTAGAAAAATACTCTCTTAGAAAATTAAAAATAAAAAACAAGGTCATATAATGAACTGTTACAACTGGGGAAATCATCCGAAAATTGATGACTCATATGATCCTAATTGAAACCCTTGGTCAAAATTACACACAAAAAGTCAATCGTACGTAATTAATTAAATAATTAATAATAATAGAAAAAAATAATAATTAGTTAGTAATAAAAATGATGAAATTAATTAATAAGTTTATTAATAGACTTTGAAACCATTTTGATTTAATTTAATATAAATTAAACATTCATTAATGGTATTTTTGATAGTATTTTGATTCTCTTTGTTTTCTTCTTTTTTTTGGGGGGGGGGGGAGAGTTGATAATTACTTCATTTCTATTAATTATCATTCAATCATTCTGTTCATTTCTATTATTTCTATTAATTAATTATTCAGTTTTTTATTTCTACATAAATTTACTATTTGTTTAGTTTATTATTTACTTGTTCCTTTATTTATTCATTTATTTACATATTTGTTTATTTATTTATTTACTTATTTATTTTCATACTTATTTATTTATTTACTTACTTACTTACTTACTTATTTATAGATTAATTTTTACATTTACTTAATTATTTATTTATTTAGCTACTAATTTATTCACTTATTTATTTACTTGTCTATTTAATTATTTAGTTTTTTATTCGGTTACTTATTTATAAACTTATTTAATTTTTTTTTACTTTTCTGTTTATTAGCTTACTATTTTATTTACCTATATATTTACTTAATTACTTTCTTATTTATCGACTTACTAATTTGTTTATTAACTTATTAATTTATTTACCTATATATTTAATCATTTATTCACGTATTTAATTATTTTTTTACTTATTTGTTTACTGCTTTATTAATTTACATTTTGATTTATTTTGTTACTAAACTATTTATTCATTTATTTACTTATTTATTTACTTTCATATTTATCGACTAACTAATTTGTTTATTAACTTATTAATTTATTTACCTTGGAATTTATATATTTACTTACTTATTTATATATTTTCTTCCTTATTTGTTAACTAATTTATTAATTTATTTACATTTTTATTTATTTAGTTAGTTAACTTTTTATTCATTCCGTTACTTATTTATTTACTTATTTGTTTACTAATTTATTAATTTATCTACATTTTTATTTATTTAGTTACTTATTTATTAAATTATGTTTTACTTTGTTTATTTACTTAGTTTTTTATTAACCTACATATTTACTTATTTATTCAGTATTTTATTTATTTACTTCCTATTTATCTATTTACTTATTTGTTCATTAGTTTTTTATTCTATTTACTTATTTATTTATTAATTTACTTATTTTCTTACATATTTATTCAATTATTTATTTATTTATAATAAATAAATAAATAAATAAATTCACTTCCTTTAACTATTTATTTATTTGCCTTTTTGTTTATTAATTTATTATTCCATTTACTTATATATTTACCTATTTGTTTATTAACTTATTATTCTATTTACTTATTTGTTTATTTACTTCCTATTTATCTGTTTACCTATTTGTTCATTAGTTTTTTATTCTATTTACTTATTTATTTATTAATTTACTTATTTTCTTACATATTTATTCAATTATTTATTTATTTATAATAAATAAATAAATAAATAAATTCACTTCCTTTAACTATTTATTTATTTGCCTTTTTGTTTTTTAATTTATTATTCCATTTACTTATATATTTACCTATTTGTTTATTAACTTATTATTCTATTTAGTTATTTATTTATTTACTTCCTATTTATCTGTTTACTTATTTGTTCATTAGTTTTTTATTCTATTTACTTATTTATTTATTAATTTACTTATTTTCTTACATATTTATTCAATTATTTATTTATTTATTTATAATAAATAAATAAATAAATTCGCTTCCTTTAACTATTTATTTATTTGCCTTTTTGTTTATTAATTTATTATTCCATTTACTTATATATTTACCTATTTGTTAATTAATTTATTATTCTATTCACTCATTTATTTACCTATTTGTTTATTAACTTATCATTCTATTTACTTATTTATTTACCTATTTGTTTATTAACTTATTATTCTATTTACTTTTTTATTTATTTACTTATTTACATACTTATTTATTCAATTATTTTTTTATTAACTTCTTTGCTTTTCAACATACCAGTTTACTAACCTATATATTCCCTTACTTATTCACAACTTTATTTACCCTACTTCCTATTTACCTATTTATTTTTTTATTTATTTACTGTTTTACCTAAATATTTATTTTTGTGTGTACTTAGTCGTTTATGTGAACGAGAGAATTGTCGTTGAACCGATTGAAAAATGATTTTTCGACAAATGTAAATAATTGTGGGTGCGTATGGGATGAAAGTTGATTGGCGCATACTTGGAAAATACGTAACAGTAAAGTTGGAGAGTTTTGTGAAAGTTTTGCAAAAGTGCAATCCTGGTGCACTGTCTAACGAATCTATGAGTTGGTACACCCAACGCAAGAAATTGTGCAATCGACAACGAGTTACATAGTCTATTTACTACCAGTATTGCATTTCAGGCGTCTATGTTACGTGGGTTTTCTTTCTCTCTTTCTCTCTCTCTCTCTCTCTCTTTTTCTATTGAAGGAAAAAAGGGGAGAGCATTTCCATTTCGACCGAATGGAATTACGTTTCTAATTTTGTAAAACGTTCACGCCCCGTTGAGCCTCATGTTCGCAAATTCATGCAGTTGTAAACGATATAATATGTAGGCTATATGTGATATGTAATCGGGTTACGCAAACAAACCTGGAAGCAAATCCTCATAGATTTTTCCAATGTTCCCCGCAATGGATTATTATTATTATTATCATTATTATTATGGATACATTAATAATACCACCATAAAAGATTCATTCTTAATTGAAGATGTTTGATAGATGTTTCTCTCATTTTCGTTTCTTTTTTTCTTTCAGATTTTCTTCAAAGTTTAACTATAATTTTGAGTAAAATTTATACACGTTATTTTTTCTCTTCATTATATTTCGACAAAAGAGAATTTTTCTCCGTTAAAATTATATCACTTCAAGTCGATATTTGTTAGTGACGATATTTTAAACTTCTCTCAGGAATAAATTCGATAATAAATTTCACTGCTTTAAATCCATAACTGGGGAATATTTTAAGAATCACTGAAAAATTTATTGCAGTATTGATTTAACATTTTTTTTTCCATGCGTTGCTTATTTCAAATTTCTGCTTTTGAATTCAATAAAGTACTTATTCAATAAAGTACTTTAACGAGAAAAAAATATTCTTTTAATGAAAAACCCAATTTTTGCTGATGAACATTCTATTTAGAAAAAGTAATCTGAAATTATGTACAAAATTTGAAAAAAATTATTACTGAATGTTTCAAAATATTTTACTGACAAAAAAAAATTATATTAGCAAAAGAAATTTTTTACTATCAATAATAGAAATTTTTCTATTAGTAGAAACCATATTTTACTTGAAAAAGAAATATTTTTGTAGCAGAAGAAAAATATTTGACTAGTAAACGAAATATTTTTGAATAAGAAGAAAAATATTTTACTAGCAAAAACAATATTTTCCTAGAAGAAGAAATAGCTTTCATTAGTGAAAAAAATATTTTACTCTTTGAAAAAAATGTTTTATTCCTTAGAAAAAAATATTTTACTACCAAAAGAATATTTTTGTAGTAAAGGAAATATTTTTCTATATGAAAAAAAATATTTTACTAGCAAGAACAATATTTTTCTAGAAAATAAAATTATTTTTATAAGAAAAGAAAAATTTTACTCTCAAAAATTTATTTTATTTTTTAGAAAGAAATATTTTACTAGCAAAACCAATAATTTTCTAGAAAATAAAATAATTTTTATAAGAAAAGAAAAATGTTATTCTTAAAAAATTATTTTATGTTTTAGAAAAAAATATTTTACTACAAATAACAATATTTTACTAGTAAACGAAATATTATTGTATGAGAAAATAAAGTTTACTAGAAAAAATATTTTTCTACTAGCAAGAACAATATTTTCCTAGAGAAAGAAATAGTTTTTATTAGAAAATAAAAATTTACTCTTCGAAAAAAATATTTTACTATTAGAAAAAATATTTTACTGTTGGTAAAAACAATATTTTACTATTTGAAAAGTAATATTTTCCTAGTAGAGAAAAAAAATGTTACTAGCAGAGAATTTTTTTCTATTACCAAAATTAATATTTTACTATTAGAAAAGTAAAATTTTACTCTTAGAAAAAAGTATTTTACTACCAAAAACAGTATTTTGCTAATAAAATAAATATTTTTCTATAAGAAAATAAATAATTTACTAGCAAAAAATATTTTCCTGGTTGAAAAAATATTTTACCAGCAGAAAATATTTTTCTATTACCAAAAACAATATTTTACTATCAGAAAAGTAAAATTTTACTCATAGAAAAAAGTATTTTACTACCAAAAAACAGTATTTTGCTAATAAAATAAACATTTTGCTAGTAAAATAAATATTTTTCTATAAGAAAATGAATACTTTAATTGCAAAAACAATATTTTGTTAGTAAAATAAATAAGTTGCATGAAAAAAATATTTTACTTTTAGTATAACCAATATTTCATTAGTAAATGAAATCAATATAATATTCATAAATTTTCCTGCAATTTTTTTTACAGAGAAAATAAATGTAGAAAAAAATCCACAGCCCCGAAGACTCGAACCCCGAACATTTCTGCTACAAGTCCAGTACCAAAGCCTCGCAGCCATCACACAATTTGGAATTTCTATCCTCAAAAATCTTTTTTTACTTGTTTCACAATCTTTTACTTGCAACTTCTGATAAAATTTTGTAAATTACATACAAATTCCCTTTTTCCCTCAATTTCCAAAAATCAATCTACAGAAATATTTGTAAAAAAAATAAAAAACAATTGATGAGAGTACCATAACTATAATAACAGTGTTTCAATGAAGTGTTTCAGGGAAATGGAGAAAAGTCGGATTTAACATCTTATATGTGTCCAGCTGGAAAGCAGGGAAGCTGGGGAAACGAAAATACACCCGGGAATCATGAACAGTGGCAAGATGGCGGATTCTCTGTCGATGTTGACCGAGTTAGAGGTCGTCAAGAGTTCATTGGCCTCCCCCGCACACACATATATACAGGTCGAAGGGGTGCGAGATGTGAAAGGAGTGGGTTTCTCTGACGTCAGAGACACGTGGCCTGGGGAAAATGGGGTCGGAGGGATGATGGGGGCAAAAACCCCATTGAGGGGGGAGGGTTCACTTCATCCCTCTCAATGTGAAGTAGGAGGAGGAGGAGGAGGGAATCATGACGATCGGCAATAATGACACAAATGCAATTTACTTCCATGACACGTTTGCAAAAGCAACTTTCGAAATTCCCATGGACATCAAAATTTATACTCAATTAAGGAAATATTGTTAAACAAATTCTCCATGGTTGTAGAAAATTGTTAAACAATCTTTTCTGGACTATTCCATTTGACTATTTTTCAAAAAATTGTAATCAGAAATGGTTATAAATAGAAAAATGATTTTTACTACTAGCTATTATTTTTATTATCATTATTATTAATTATTATTATTTATTATTATTTTTTATTATTATTATTATTATTATTATTTACTATTATTATTCATTATTATTACCTATTATTATTTTTTTATTATTATTTTTATTATTTTTATTATTATTTTATTATTATTATTATTATTATTGTTTTCGTTATTATTAGTCATTCTACTCAAATATTTACATCGAAAAATGCAAAACAAGACTATTTGGAAAATTTGCAACTCCGGGGGGAATCGAACGCGTGACGCAAACTCGTGCCACCGTGCGCCTTAACGACCGCGACCAACGTATGTACAATCTAAATCGTGTAATTCTGGAAAAAAAGGAAGATATTTGTGAAAGGCAAATGGACCGTATGATTTTTTTGTCCCCCCCCACCTTATTTTTATAATTTTTGCGAGATAAAAGCATTTGGCATATGCAGGGCGTCAAAAATGTGGGCAGTGATTGTGATCGCGCAACAATTTCCTAACCAAAGTGAACGAAGGATCGTCGCGGATCGGCGACCGCGTCCTTCGGAGCCGGAATCGGTCGCAACTGGTTCATCGACATCGAATGAGGATAATCGTTTTGTACGTTCGAGGCGCGTGCGCCTTACGACATAACACACGGCATGTTCGAAACATATTTTTTTTTTCACCCATTTTTTTTTCTCTTTTTCAAAATCCCGACTTACTAATACCACAAGAAGTATTATAACCGATCTCTTGTTACTTGCACAATAATATATTCTGATATCGTATTATAAAGCGACGGGTATTTTCTTATATTACAGGATAATCTGCATAATCGAATAATTGATTAGGGAAATTGATATCGTGTTTTTCGAATTTCGCGGTGTTTATTGTTTTAATTTCTTTTTTTTCTTTTTTTATTCATCAAGACGGCCGAGGCCTGTTTGTAGACAAGTCCTTATTATTCCTGCTATTATTGCAATTTTCATTATTATTTTTTATTTTAATTTCAAATATATTTATTATTTTATCATTACAATTTATTTATTTATATTTATTAATATTTATTTCTTAAATTTATTTATATTTATTTATATTTATTTATTATTACAATTTTTCCTCCTCTTTACTCTATCTCTAGTGTATTTTTTTGAAAAAGGGTTTTTTTTTACTCTGACAAATAAAAATTAATGAAATGACCAAAATTACTAAAAATAATTTGCAATTATTAATAATTGTGAATAAATTTACAAATTTGCATTGTAGAAAGTTTTGGCGGGAAATAATTGTTGCAATTTCCCTGTAGAAAGTAAATTAGGATCGTGACTGCGCAACAAGCGCGGGTGAACGTGAAAGTCGTGTAATTTCACACGATACTTTCCAAGTATCGGTAGGATTTAGAAGTACGCGACGAGAATAATACACAAAACTGACAATTGTCTCAAAATATTGAGGAAATAGTCGCAAGTGACGTGGGAAAATTTCTTTATACTATCAATCCTTTGTCAAAAAAATGAAAAGGAAACTTTAATTCAAATGGAATTTTTAATATTACTTGAGAAAAAAATGTATTTTTACAAAAAAAAAACAGGATTATATTTTATTGGTGAGAAAAAAAAATTAACGAAAATTTTTTAGTGAATGTTAAAACATATTTTACTGTAAGAAAAATATTTTATTAGAAAAAATATTTTACTAGCAAAAAGTATTTTTCCATTACTAAAAATAATATTTTACTATTAAAAAAGTAATCTTTACTAAAAAAAAATAATATTTTACTCTTAGTAGAAAGTATTTTACTACTAAAAACATTATTTTATTAGTAAAAAAATATTTTTTTAAAAGAATAAAAATATTTTACTATTAGAAAAGTAATATTTTACTCTTAGCAAAAAGTATTTTACTACCAAAAACAATATTTTACTAGTAAAAAAATATTTTTTTAAAATAACAAAAATATCTTACTAGAAAAAAATATTTTACTATTAGAAAAGTAATATTTTACTCTTAGCAAAAAGAATTTTACCACCAAAAACCATATTTTACTAGTAAAAAAAATATATTCCTTTAAAAAAATATTTTACTAACACAAAGTATTTTTCTATTACCAAAAGTAATATTTTACTCTTAAAAAAATAATATTTTACTCAAAGAATAAACTATTTTACTATTAAAAGAAATAATTCTCTATAAGAAAAAAATATTTTACTGTTAAAAACTATTTTTCCATTATCAAAAACAATATTTTATTGTCATAAAGGAAATACTTTACATTTAGCAAAAAGGACATTTTACTTTTAGGAAACAGAAATATTTTACTCTTAGAAAAAACCATTTCACTAGCGAAAACAATATTTTACTAGTAAAAGAAACATTTTACTATTGGAAAAAAATATTTTACTGTTAGCAAAAGTAATATTTCACTAGTAAAATATTACTATTTAATTTTTCTTGATGAAAAAAAATATTTTACTAGGAAAAAATATTTTTCTGTTATTAAAAACAATATTTTATTATTAGAAAAATCTTATTTTACTCTTAGCAAAAAGTATTTTACTAATAAAAGAATTGTTTTCTTAGCAAAACATATTTTCGTAATAAAATAAATATTTTACTATTAGGAAAAAATTCTTTACCAGCAAAAAAGTTTTCTATTACTAAAAACAATATGTTACTTTTACAAAAATAATATTTTACTCTTACCAAAAAGTATTGTACTAGAAAAAATATTATTTTACTAGTAAACAATATTTTTCTATAAGAATAACAATATTTTAATAACAAAAAATATTTTTCTTTTAGCAAGAACAATATTTTATTAGTAAAAGAAATATTTTACTATTAGAAAAAATATTTTTATAGTAAAAGAAATATTTCCATAGCAAAAAATATTTTTCAATTACCAAAAACAATATTTTACTGTTAGAAAAAAATATTTTACCAGGAAAAACAATATTTGACTATTAAAAAAAAATTTACTATCAAATGAAATATTTTACTAGTAATAAAAAAATAGTTTATTATAGACAAGAAAAATGTTATTATTAGTGAAAAAAAATGAAATTTAAATGCTGATAATTAAAAAAAATGGTAAAAATTCTAAAAATAAATGGGTAATAAAAATATTAACAATAAAATCATGGACAATAATTGTAATTTGAAAATAATTATTCGGAAGATTTATTTTTATTTTCACCGCATTCGTTAAATGTGAGAATAAAGTGTGGTGAATTGTGGTTATAGTCGAGCATGTGATATTAGTAATGGTGACAATGTTATCGTTGCCATTTGCGAACCAAACGAATCAACTCCATAACGTCCTTCGACCCTTCAAAATGAGGTCGCTCCAGATATACAGTTGACCCATTCATTGCAGTCAAGTTATACTGAACCAGGTAAAGCGAGAAATCTTTTCAAGCTACATTTAAAGTCTTATTTTATACCCGCCACGTCCCCATTGTTATCTCCGCCCATTATTTTAATTAAAAACAAAACACTTTTTTCTTTAAAAACACATACCCATAAAAATCAATGAACCGCAGGAGTTTTTTTTTTTTTTTTTTAATTTTCAAACTGAACGATTTTTGCCGAAGTAAATCTCGTTCTATTAATTAATTACAATTAATTAATTATTAATTCTGACTATAACAATTAATTGACAATAATTAGTAATAATTAATAAATTGTTAGGTATTGATATTATTATTTTGTTATTACTATTATTATCATTACTTTTATTATTATTATTTTGTTAATAATATTATTGTTATTATTACTACTATTATTAAAATTTTATTATTAATATTATTATTATTTATTATAAAATTTTCGCCAAAGTGAAACTCGTTTCATTGTTATGACAATAACAATTAATTGACAATAATTAGTAATAATTAATAAATTATTATTGTTATTATTATTATCATTACTTTTATTATTAATATTATTAACATTATTACCATTATTATTATTACAAATATTATTTTATTATTACTATTATTATTATTATTATTATTATTATCATACTATTGTTATTAATAATGTTCTGAATTTATTAAAAATACTTTAATTCTTTTTTGCTGCTCGACACGAATTTGAATTTCGAAGTAAAAACCTTATTCCAAAAGTAACGGTCATAAAAATCGACTTATTTTTATTTTCCCCTCTTTGAAAGCTGACGAAAAAAAAAATTGCATTTCTAATTGAAAAATCTGGTTGACACATTGGAAAAGGATGAGATGGGGAAAGGATCAAAAAAAAATTTTTAAGAACCAATAAAAATTTCTCGTGAAGAAAAAAAATATTGTGAGAAGAAAAAGAGATTGCTATTTTTACGGCCCTCTGTGATAAAAAGGAGTTTATGTTCCTCTACGAATTTACGGGAAAATAATAATTTGCAGTGGCACTCGAGTGTCCTAACAGTAAAACATCCGATTTTTTTCCCCTCTTTACTTCCTATATCTCCTATATATATATATATATATAAAAAGGGTAGTAAAAATGAGACCTGCTGCTGCGTGGTGCAATTTGCTTATCCCTAACGGCCATTAACAGTACCTGAAAAAAAAGAAAGGCAAAGGGGTTTTTTCCTCTCTCTCTCGCACTCATAAACTAAAAAATCCGGAAAAAGGTTAACTCGAAAAATTAACTCTACACCTTTTAAAAATGATTTTAAAAATTCCCCAAACTATAGGATAGTTTAAAGTCACTTTTTCCTTCTTTTTTTTTGTGGTGTGTGTGGGAGAGGAAAAAGTATTTTTCGAAAATTTATTCTGCGTGTTTAAACCCTATCGTAAAATACTCGCAAGTCAAAGGATTAGAGGGACCCCCGTTTTTTTTTTTGGGTCACTCGGTTTTTTCTACCCGCAAGACGAGTCCTTTGAACAAAAAAAAAAAAATTGACAAACTTTAATCTCGGCGAAAAAAAAACGGTAAAATTTTTACTGTCGCACGTTATAATTTTTCTTTTCAAAGTCAGTGGGACGTTAACGGAAAAAAAATCCTTCTCATCTTGAACTGTAATTTTGAAAAATTATGACTTATTTTTATTGTGACTAATAAAAAGTAATTTTTGACAAAAAAGGGGAAAAAAACCCTTTTTTTTTTTTGCCAACACATTTGGGAGAAAATAATGAATTGTAAAGTCTAACAGTATATGTGTATAGAAAAAGATTTTCGAAGAACCGTTTTTTTTCTCTCTTTTCTTTTATTATTTGGAAAAAAGGGAAAATTTTTCAGTTTTATCATTCTCGCATGTGGTTGGAGAAATAAATCTATATACGCCAAAACAGATTGAAATCGTCTTTCACAATATATTGGTCAAGTTATTTTTAAAACATGTGATGATGATGATTTCTTTTTTTGTATTCGAACACATATAGAACGAAAGATAAATCAATTTTCGATTGCATTATTCAAGTGACAAATTATTTTTTCGATAAGAAATTACAGAGGTTTCTTGACACGGTTTCTTTTCATGGACAAGGGTGACGCTTTTACTGATAACAATATATATATAAAAACGAGTTTGGAAAAAAAAGAATTTTAAAAATATATGTATAATTTAATGAGACAAAAATATGTCCGATTTATTTATAATATTTAAATAAATACAGTGTGATGGAAAAAATTACTTGATACAAATCAGAAATAACCGATTATTGTTTTTTAAATTTTTATTTATTTATTTACGTTCTTTTTAAACTTATTTTCTTCTTTAATACTTTACTTATACTTTTACTATATTTATTTATTTTTGTTTTCTTCTTTGTATTTTATTAATAAATTAAAATTTTTAATTTTATATAATTTTATTGTTTACTGTGAAATAAAATATTTACTTGAGCCAAATAGAAACTGTATTTGTTTTTGAACCAATAATTTATTCCGCATTTGAAGTAGATATTATTTAATCGAATTAGATAATCGAGAAATTCGATAAAAAATAATTAATTATAATAACTAAAAATTCTGGGATATTTTTTTAACAATTAAATTGTTTTTAATAATTATTTTTAATAATTGTTTTTAATAAATAATTATTAAAAAATAATAATTAATAGAAAATAACTAATTTTTGGCAAATAAGTAACGAATAATATTGACAAACTTGATTAATTTTAAGTCAAATCTGACAAATTAAATCAGAGAAAATTTTTATGTAAATAGTGATTAATGAATTATGATTCAACTACTTACTAAGTGATTAGTGATTAGTAATTAACAATTACAATTAATTACTGATTTATTAAAGAAGTACTTATTAATTAGTAATTTAATCATTAGTTAAGAACTTAATATTAAGTACTTACTAATTAATTACTAATTACGAATTATTACGTACTTACTAATTAATTGCTAATCAATAAGTAATTATTAATTACTAATAAATTACTAATATACACTTTAAATTAAAATTATTAAAAATTTTTACTAATTTAAAATTTTTTATTAGTGATTAACGTTTTGCTTTTGAATCAGTATATTTTACTAATACATTAGATAAAATTACTATTTATTAGTAAAATTCATAAACTAAAATAAAAAATAAAAAAAAAAATTTTTTAATAGAAAAGTTATTTAAAATTATTGTAAAAATGAATTAGTAGAAATTACTACTTATTAGTTTAATTTACTAATATGTAAGCAAAAAGTCCGTCACTATTTCAAATTAGAAAACATTTTTTACTTATTAAATTGTTGTTGAATATTTGTTCTACTCACAGACTCTCCGAACGTTAAAGATAACAATTTGAAAACTCACCTGAAACAGAAAGACAAAAATGAAATTAATATCAATTTGCAAATTAGAAAATAATTTTATATAATTTATTTGCTATTATTTTTTTATTTATATTTTCATTTGTTATTTATTATTTATATTTTTATTTGCTATTTATTTATAAAATTTACTAATAAATAGTAATTTTTAATAATTCATTAGTAAAATTTACCAAATCAAAAGTAAAAAGTCTGTCACTAATTTTAATTAGTACATATTTCTATTTATTTGAATTTAAAGACTAATTTATATTAAGGGCATTTGAACCTTTATGACGTCACAGCATTAAAATATATGCTTTGCATCAATTGTGACGTCATAATGGTTCAAATGCCCTTAATTAAGTTTTTGCAAATTTATTAGTAAAATTTACTAATTCAAAAGAAGAAAGTCCGTCATTAATTTGAATTAGTAAATATTTTTACATATTTTAATTTAAAGACTAATTTATTAATTAAGTTTTTGCAAATTTATTAGTAAAATTTACTAATTCAAAAGAAAAAAGTCCGTCATTAATTTGAATTAGTAAATATTTTTACATATTTTAAATTAAAAGCTAATTTATTAATTAATTAGTAATTAAATATTAATAATTACTTAGCGATAAGTATAATTAATTAATAATTACTAAATATTTGATAATAACTAAATAATAAGTAACTACTAAATAATTAGTAATTACTGAATAATTAGTAATTAATTAGTAAATACTTTTTATTACAATTGCTTTATATTCTATTTAGTACAAGTATAGTAATATTTTTAGTTATCACATAATTATAAATGACAAATTATTAGTAAAAATTCACTATAACATTCTATAAAATAGTATATTTAAAAATAAACTAAATTTAGTTTACCCAAATAAAAAAATAAAAATACAAAAAATAAAACAAAAACAAAAAAATTATTCTATAAAAGGTATGCTTCAAAAAATACTAAAATATACCATCGTATACTATAATATATACTATAAAAATACCACTATAGTGATTAGTAGCACTACTAACACTACAGTGAACCATAAAGAAATTTAAAAGTGTAAACACAAAATATTATAATAGAAAAATTAAAAAAGAAAAAAAAAGTCTACAAAACGAATAAGTTCACCATTCACGTAATTATTTTTAGACTAAATGATAGTAAAAATAGAATAAAAAAAAAATTTATTTATACACGTATTTATACTTTAGAAGCGTGAAGCCTAATAAGAGTGCGAGAAATACTTGGTTTTGATGGTTAGGTTATATTTGTAGTGCGCGCGAGCACCGAGGTCAAAAGTTCGTTGACCGACTAGGGTGCCACTCACCCTAACTGGGTCAACTTTGCCTCCCACCCCTCCTTCCTTTCAACTTTCCCCCCTAGTTTGGTGAGGGGTTAGGGGGGATTTTCCACCTCCTCAGAGGACCGCCCCTTTTTCCTCCCCCCCAAAAAAGCAGTGCTTACGTACCATAGTTCTGCTATTTTCGCGGGCCATTCGGCACTGATATACATATATATATATACATCCATCCCTCCTACGTTTAGTTGGGATAATTTACGTTATTGAGGCCATCCACCCTGTTAGTTGCACTCACTCATCGTTTCACTTCTGCGTAAGGTTCAAACAAAATGCATCTACACTGATCTCTCTTATGTTCGCTGAAGAGAGAAAAAAATTAAAAAAAAAAAAAAAAAAAAAGAATTCTTACAATTCAATGAGGTACTTTCAACGATGACGCACATCCTACTTTTCCACAAATCAACCCCTGAGCGTCTCTCTCTCTCTTTTTTTCACCTCCTTTACCCCCCGACCCTTCGGCCAAACGTATCGTATTTATACACGAAAAAGTACCATTTTCTCTTCTTTAATTAAAATGACCCTTCTAATGAAGCCGAGAATATTTTGTATTTTAGTTTTTAAAAGTCCTGAAGACATTAATTCTGAATCGAAATTAGGGAAAAAATAAAATGAAACTAATTTCTTGAAGTTGGTATTAAATTGATAATGTGGCTAAAGTTTCGAACGTTCAAATAAACGAAATTTTTTTAACCTTAAGTGTTTTTAAAGATTACTATCCAAAAAAGAAAAATCAACTATATTTAGTTCACAGTTAATTTGTTGTAATCTATTAAAAAGTTTTTTTTTTTAAGAAATACAAATTAGAAGAAGTAAAAAATAATATTGTCGTTTATTAGAGCGTTCGAAACTTTAGGAACATAATTGATACGAAATATGAATTTAAATTGATGGTAAAAGATTTCGTTCAAACTGGATTCAAATTTGATGAAATTGTTCTCAATTGGATCGAATTGATTTGATACTAAAAAAAAAATTGGTTCAAACTGATACAAAAATTAGTGTCAAATAGATACAAAAAAAAATTGTTATCAAACTGATACCAAATTATTGGGTCAAATTCATACCAAAGTAGCTGTCTAATTGACAATTAGTCCAAATGAACAAAATTTATTTATTTCTTCTAAAAATTAAATTTTTATTCAAATTATTTTTTCTCCACTATTTAAAAAATTAATTTCAAAATGATACGAAATTGAGTCAAATTCATAACAAACTGAATCAAATTGTTTAAAAAAGAAAAAAAATAGATCAAATTGGTGCAAAATTGAATAAAATTGACATCAAGCATCAGATCAAATTGACACAATAATTTTGGATCAAATTATAATTCAATTTTTGCTACCACAACTCCTTGGAATTTAATAAATTTAAAGTTAACAGTAAAACATGAATTTGATCTGATTTTTTAATTACCGCTTCAGTAAAAATGACTGAAATTCGTAGTAAATTTTTACTCATTTATTTAATGAATTATTATTATTATAATTATTTTATTAGTATTATTAATTATTATTAATTATTAATTATCATTTATAAATTATGGCAGATTAATAAAAAACACTAATTCTAACTAAAAGCTGATAAAATTAAAAAAACGGATCTCATTATTATTAATTATTATTTATAGCAGATTAATAATGATCCCCAAGTTTTGAACGTTCAAATGAACGAAATATTTTTTATTAAAGATATTTTAATGAATTACTAATTAGAAAAAATTTTTTAAACAGTAAAGAAATATAATTGGAATAAAAATTTAATTTTTAGAAGAAATAAATAAATTTCGTTCATTTGAACGTTCAGAGGATCATGATTAATAGAGAAAAACTAATCTTAACTAAAAGCGGATAAAAATTAAAAAAAAAAGGAACTCATTCTTTAAGAACGTAAATTTTTGTTGTTTTAGAATGAAATGGAGACCAAATTTTAAAAATACAAAAATTCACACTATGTGTTCCACAGAAAAATAAAATAATTCTACAAATATTTTTTTTCCAATCTTCTTTTATTTTTGCCTCGATCCTATTCAGTTTTAGAGAAAATAATTTTAAAAATAGAAAAATTTCATAAAACTAGCACACGAAACGACAAAGCTGCAATACTTTTATTTCAATCCCACATTTTTTTTTATTTATACGATAAATTCTTTTCACTTATTTTAATTTCCTTTTTTTCTCTTTCGCAGCAGGTGCGTACAAACAAAATAATATTCTAAAAAAAAATTTAACTTGATAGTTGATACAATGAGGAAAACGATTTACTTGATTCAAAAAAAACTTTCTTTCAATCAAAGTTCAAATACTTTTGGTGGTGTTTATTTTATAACCGTTACATAGTTTTTCTAAGGAAATAAATAAATAATCAAATTTGACATTATCATTAGAAAAATTGTATTTATTCAATTTTATTAAAATTAACTATTTACTTAATTAGTAATAAAAATTTAATTTTTTTAAGAAATAAATATCGTATATTTGAACATTCAAAAATTTAAAATTATAAAAAAATTTAAGAACTTCGATAACAATTATTCAATAATGATATAATAATATAATTTTTAGCTTAAAAACAATTAATTTAAAACTTTCAGGGAGACTTTATATTTTAAAAATAAATTTTTAATCACGATCACAAACTGTCCTTGATTATTTTCGCAAAATTTAAATAAAATTCTCCACAAGAATTCAATTTTTAAAATAAAATGTAATTAAATTCAATGATTTGTAAAATTTTCAATTATTTGTTTATAAAAAATCAATTATCTCGAAACGACAAAATTGAAAAATTTCAAAAATATTTTTTTTTAAGTTTCAAAAAAACTACGAAAAATAAGTTTTATTAAAAAATTTAAAGTGTGTATTCTTTTTTTTAAATTAACTAATAAAAATTTCTAATTATTAATCTTCGCACTAAGAAACATTAATACGATATCTTTTTTTTCGATTTCAGAACCTAAAAACTACTTTTTTTTTGTTTAGACTTTAAAGTTAAAATTTGCTAATAATTAAAAAGTTCAAATATAATTTTAATAAAAGTTTACGTAACAATTTTATTATTCTTTAAAATTCTAAGAAAATTTATTCGCAAGAATTCTATTATTCTTCTGAATAATAAAATTCTTTTGACTAAAATTTAATTATTTTGAATATTTATTGCTATTTTGGTAAAATTTTATTTTTCAGGACATTTGAAAAATTCAGTAAAATGATAAAAATATGAAAGATAATTGGTGAAGAAAAGGTAGTAGAATAAATAATTAGTTCACACTGTAAAGAAATATTCCAAATTACACCTGACTTTAGTATTAAAATAGAACCAAATTACGATTTAGTACCAAAATTGGTATTAAATTGGTACCTTCCTTTTTGCAGTGTGGAAAAAAGAAAAAGTGTACAATCATTTCCCGCTCTCTAAATTTGAATTAGTAAAAATGATTACTAATTTGAATTAGAAACTGACTTTTTGCTTTTGAATTAGTAAATTTTACTAATAAATAGTCATTTCTACTAATTTATTAGTAAAGTTTACTAATTCAAAAGCAAAAAGTCAGTCACTAATTCAAATTAGTAAACATTTTTACTAATTCAAATTTAGAGAGCGGTAAATAGACACATTATACTTTAGTTAATTTTTTTTTATAGTTGCTTTATAAAATACTATGATTTCTTGATACTATTTAACTTTATAAAAAAAATACCAAAACTTTTAATTCAATTCAAAACTTCTATGAATTTCGATTGCAAAATATTGTTGAAGACAAAAGAAATCATTAGGGTCAGAGAAAAGAAGTGGAGATGAAATAATATTAAGTATATTAGAGGGAGAGTAAAATTTTTCCATGTTCTCATTTCTGGTTTATGTGTTTTTGTAGAGAATTTTGTCGAATACGTGACGCGTAAAGAGAAGAGAGAGAGAGAGAGTGCTGGTAGAGTCAAATGGCACTCATGAGGTGAGCTTGTCGTTTCCCGGGCAACTGGGAATGAAGACCTGAACTGGGAATATTCGAAGGACTATAAACACGAGGAGAGCCGAAATTCAGGGCATTCGAGAAGAAGGGACAAGGATAGTTGACTAAGGGCCACAACGAATCGACCCAAATGGGACATGGCGACTTTATATATATATATATATATGTGTACGCATTTAAGGGATATGTAGATGTATATTTGTGTGTATATATATATATATATATATATATAGATACAGAAGCTAGAATATCTGGAGCACGGGAGACAGGTTGGTGGAAATCCTATACTTAGAGCAGAGAGTTTAGAGTGGGGGATGATAGGCGATACTGGGTTCCCGGTGGGTCATAGGTCAATGACCCAACAGCCTCCATCCCTTGCACCCTCACATTTTGTTGGGTGGCTGCCGAGTTAGAATAATTGTCGACGCTCAATTTACGCTCCCGGAAAATAACAATTCCTGTCACTCATTAGAAAAAAAAAGAATCCATTAGTGTTGGTCTATTTTTATTCCCATTTTTCCCCCTCTCTTTCCCCCGAATCGAACTTTCGTCATGAAAAACAAACAAAAAAGTAAATAAAGAATTATTTCTTGTTAACAACAACGAATCGAACTTTCATCATAGAAAACAACAAAAAATAAATAAAGAATTAACTTAACTGTTTATTAAATTTATTAACAAACAGAAAGAACAAAAAGTAAATAAAGAATTAACTTAACTGTTTATTAAACTTATTAACAAACAAAAACAACAAAAAGTAAATAAAGAATTAACTTAACTGTTTATTAAATTTGTTAACAAACAGAAACAACAAAAAGTAAATAAAGAATTAACTTAACTGTTTATTAAATTTATTAACAAACAAAAACAACAAAAAGTAAATAAAGAATTAAATTACCTGTATGTTAAACTTGTTAACAAGCAAAAATAAAAAAAAAGAATGATTTATTTTACAACAAAAAATAAATAAAGAATTATTTTTTGTTAACAACAACGAAACGAACTTTCATCATAGAAAACAAACAAAAAAAATAATTAAATTGACTATTTGTTATTATTAAATTTCTTAACAAACAAAAACATCAAAAAATAAAAAAAGAATTAAATTAACTGTATGTTAAACTTGTTAACAAACAAAAACAACAAAAAAATAAAAAAAGAATTATTCATTTTACAACAAAAAATAATTAAAGAATTAACTTTACTGTTTATTATATTCGTTAACAAACAAAAACAACGAAAAGTAAATATAGAATTAAATTGCCTGTATGTTAAACTTGTTAACAAGCAAAAACAATAAAAAATAAAAAAAAGAATTATTTATTTTACAACAAAAAATAAAAAAAAGAATTATTTATTTTACAACAAAAAATAAATAAAGAATTATCTTAACTGTTTATTAAATTTGCCAACAAACAAAAACAACAAAACGTAAATAAAGAATTATTTTTTGTTAACAACAACGAATCGAACTTTCATCATAGAAAACAACAAAAAATAAATACAGAATTAACTTAACTGTTTTTTAAATTTGTTAACAAACAAAAACAACAGAAAATAAAAAAAATAATTATTTAATTTTTGGTAACAACAACGAATCGAACTTTCATAATAGAAAACAACAAAAAATAAATACATAATTAACTTAACTGTTAGTGAAATTTGCTAACAACCAAAAACATCAAAGAATAAAGAATTATTAATTTTTGTTATTAACAAAAAAAAAATAATTCTTAAACTAAAAAAAAAAATTAAACAATAAATAAAGAATTATTTTTTTTGTTCTTAATTTAATTTTTTGTTCTTTCTTATGATGAAAGTTCGATGCGAAATAAAAAGAAAAGATCTTTATTCGCAATAAAAAAAGGATCCTCATATAACAAATATTATTTAACAAAAATTTAGAAGAGAAAAAATAATTTCTAATAAAGAAACAGAGATTTCCTTTTTCGTCGACTATATATATATATATATAATAGAGAAAAGAGAAGAGGGGAAGAAGAAAAGCAGAAGTGGAACAACACCGAAATCGTTGTCGAGAGGGAAAGTCATCGAAATATCGAGAAAGAAAGTGAGAGGAAGAAATGAAACTTGTATCATCAACGCAGGAGAGTAAATCGTTTCCTGAGAAAGGTAGGAGAGATCATTCGCTGACCCAGTGTTTCCCTTTCGACGGCATCCGGACGAACCGCCTTCACTTCAGCTTCCTGGTTAAACCACTCTTGCTTTCTTATTGACCAACCGTGACTACCAATTTCACATAATACGTGTCGAATAATAAAGTGAAAATATTTTCCCCATTATAAACGAATGATTCCATTTTTTAGTCTTTATATACCTCACCGAGAAAATAATTCATTATTCTACCCGCAGGAAAATTGATAAATTGAATTAATAATTAAAGTAATTGAAGTTTAAATAAATCGAAAAAAGTATTAATAATTAAAGTAGTTGAAAGTATAATTAATCGAAAAAAAGTACGATCCTAAAGTTTTGAACATTCAAATAAATTTTTTTTCTTCTTCTAATTGGTATTTCTTGACAAAAAAAAATATTTTTTAGATTATGACAAAGTAATTCTAACTAATTAATTCTAATATTGTTTAATTTTAATTATTTATCTTTCTTCGATAGTAAATTTCAAAGACAGTTAAAGTAAAAACAAATTCGTTCACTTGAACGGTCGAAACTTTAGTCACTTAAAAAAGTAACTTCCAACCATTTCTTTCCGTTAAGAAAATATTTGGAAAAAAAAATAAAAAACAGACTTCGCACTTACTGTTTACTAACTTTTGATTGAAGTTAAAGTCCACAACGTTGATTAACGAAAAAAATTTATTTAATACACTCAAATATTATTTATAGTTTAATATTTATTTCTAAAACAATTATCAAAACATAAGTTTTTTTTCTAAATATTTTTCTGGCAATATTGCAGCGTTATTTATAAATAATTAAGTTAGAAAGAAAAAAATTTTTTTTTCGTTGATCAACGTTGTGGACTTCAAACCTGATTTTTTTACGATTTTGCTACTATTTTGCTAAATTTTTTTAAGCTACGTTTTTTCTCTTTTTTAGACTTTATAGTTAAAACTCGCTAATAATTAAAATATTAAAATAAAAAACAATTATTCGAAATAAATTTTATGAAAAGATTCATAATTCCGTAAAATTTCATAAAAGATTCAATTATTAAAAAAAATTGTGGGAAAATTTTTTATCCCAAGAATTCATAATCCTAAAGTTCTGAACGTTCAAATAAAGAAAATTTATTTTTTTTCTTCCAAATTAAATTTTTATAATAATACCTAGTGCCACTGTAAATAAAATTAATTATTAAGTTTGTAAGTAAAAATTTAAGTTTTTAATTTTTACTATCAATTAGTATAATTTATGAAATTATTTTTAATAAAAAGTATTTTGTTTTTTTGAACGTTCAAAACTCGTAGATCGTAAGAATTCTGTTATTTTTTCTAAATAATACAATTTTTTGCTAAGATTCAAATATTTTCAAATATCTATTGCTACTTTAATAAAATTCCACAAACAAAATTCAATTATTTGATAAATTTTCGTAAAAATTTCAAACTTTCCTTCTTTTTAGAAATTAAATTATTAATATCGTAAATAATAAAATTGTCACAGAAATTCAATTATTTAAAAGACAATAAAAAAAAAAATATTTTTTTTGTAAGAATTCTATTATTTTGACAAATATAATAAAATTCTTCTAAGAATGCAATTATTCAAAAAAAATTTCTTTAAAATCCCTTGCAAGTAATTTTAATAAAAAATAAAATTCTTCTATGATTTCAAGTATTTTTATGTCAATTTTATATAAATTTCACGAAAAATCCAATAACTCTGAAAAACGTTATCAAAATTCGTCGAAAGAATTGAATGATATTTTTAATAATTTTGATAAAATACTATATCAGAACTTAATTTTAAGAAATAATCAATTATTCAATCAATAATTGATTTCTTATTTAAGTAAATGAATTTTCGTAGAACTTTCTACTAAGAATTGATGTTAAAATAAATTTCAGTGAAAATTTAATACAATAATCAAATAATTGAAGATTTCTTGTGTGAATTTGTCGAAATAATTAAATTTTCAAAAGATTAAAAATTTTTAATTTTAGAATTTATTCAAGTAATTTTAAAAATACTAATGCATTTTGGAAAAATTATGCTTATATTCTTTAAAAATAATTAAATTTTAAAGGGGTTTTAAATTGAAATTAATTGTAATTTCAATAATATAATAATAGTGTTTTAATATAATGTAATAAAATAAAATTCCATTTGATTGTAAATTTTGTAAAATTTAATTTTAAAAAATTTTCTACTTCAATGAATTTTATTTTATTTTGAAGAATTTTAACAATGAAATTTGTAAAATATTTTAATTTAAAAATAATTTAGAATTGAAGTTATTACCAGTATAAGAAAATTGAATATTTTTGAATATTTTAATTGAATATTGAATATTTTTGATGCAAATCGGGAAAAGACCAGAAAAATATTGAATCAAATTTTTGCGAAGCGACTAAAACTTGATTTTTTAGTTGTGAAATTTAATAATTTTTTTTTTTATAATTTTCTGACTCCATTGTCAGGGTTTAAATTTTAATTCTTCGTTTATTTAATTATTTTTTTTTTTTGGTAAGATAATTTTTTGAGTATATACTTTATTTATTTTTATTTATTGTTAAAAATAGTTTTTATTATTTTTGTATATATTTTTTTGAATAGACTCCCTGAAGAGAAAAAATCGATTTGATTTCGAAACGTTGGAGTAAATAAAATTTGTTACTTTGTCCGAATGTTTTCGTTTTCATTAATTTGTCTTATTTATGAAGCATCTCGGACGTTAAAGACTATTTAATTAATAATAATAATATAATATTCATTTTTTTATTGCTATTATTTATTTAAAAAAAAAATTATAACACTAATAATAATACAAATAACAAAACATTTTTTTTGAAATAATGATTATAATAATTGTCTTCCTTTATTTCCCCTCAAAAAAACATGTCAATTAGAATAGAATGAATGAGTAATATAATCAAACCCTAACTAAAAAGTAAATAAAATAAGAATAAATAAAAGCAATACTAACACGATAAATATAAATATTAAATATCCAATATTAATCACTTTAATAATAATAATAATAATAATAATAATAATAATAATAATAATAGGAGTAATAATAATTACATTAAAAATCCAATCAACTCAGTAAAAAAAGAATCCCAATTTATAATTACCATACTTATTTACTCACACCAAACATAAATCTATTTATAATTCTTTTATTTAATAATTAATTCTTTAGAAGGATTAAATTTGTTTATGAATTATATTATTCGATCTATTGCCAAAGAGAATATGGAGTATATGATTTATATATGTACACATATTTGAAGATGAATCTGATGAATAAAAAAGAGTCGCGACCCTAATGAATGAGGGGAAATTAATTCAGTTGCGTAAGGCTAAATATATATATATATAAAGAGAGAGATATGCTATATAGTAAATCGGTAACTGTACATTTGTTTGTGAGCATTTATTTTTCTTTTTCTTTCTTTTTTTTTGCAATGTGTACAACGGATGGAAGCGCACGAGCGCTTCTGATAAGAGTCCAAATGCGAGTGATAAGAGCCGCGACCTACTTGGAGGTTATTCACCTTGGAGAGTCGAGGGCGATGCTCATACAACTCGTGCAGAGAGCAGGAGAGTTGATGGTGGGGATGAAGAAAGGGAAAGAGCACAGCGAATCGAAATCGATTTCTTATCGCACTCTTTTTTTTTTTTATAAACACGAAAAAAAAAATTTAACCCCACTGTAATAATAATATGTGTACTTCATATCACTGCAAGGGAAGGTGGGGGGGAGGGATATTTCGAATTTCTTTTTTTAGAATTTTTGATATCTGTATATATATATAAACCACGATGATTTAGAAATAGAATTTTTGTTTTTCTCTCTTTTTTTTCAATTCCCAAGAGAGGTTGAGAATATGAGAAACAATTTTCGAAAAACTTTTATTGTAAAGAAAGTTTTACATTGCGTTTTTATAATACGTGTGACCTTCATTGTGAATTAAAATTTTATTTAAAATTATTCCATTGTGTTTGTGAATTTAATAATTATGTTGATACAAGGAGTCATTTGGCACTTTATCTTTCGTTAGAAAAGTGATTTTTATTTTTGTCAAATATTTCAATCGAAAGGAAAATTTCCATCGGTATATATATATAAGAGTCGAAATTAAACTTGTAAATAAATTTTTTCTTTACTGCAAAAAATTAATATTCTGTAGTTTCATTTTTCTTTTCTTTTTCTTCTTAACTCTTATTTTAATAAACATAAATTTTGTTCTGTTCGAATAAGTTTGCCTCGAAAAATAATTCAACTCAATTTTAATTAATTTACACTACAAATATGACTATTTATCAATTTATTATTAATATACCTATTTATATGCTTATTAATTATTAACATATCTATTTAATTATTTATTATTATACTTATTATTTTATTTACTATTGTTAAATTTATTCATTTATTTATTTATTATTACAATATTTATTATTTTATTTACTATGATTATATTTATTTTTTTACTTATTTACTACTATTATATTTATTCTTTTATTTATTTACTATAATTATATCTATTATTTTATTTATTATTATCATTATTATTTTTATTATTATTATTGACATTTGTTTACATATTAATACTATTATTTATTTATTAGTCCACAGCTTTCGCTTACGAACAAAATTTCCAATTTTCACTTAAAAACTTTTTAACTTTTACTCAAATATTCATTGAAATTGAATTTCATTAAAAATTTGCGACTAAAATTTATTGATCAAAGCAGTTTAATTAAACAATTTTCTGCGTAGTTAACATCAAACTTTTAAAACGATACCAAATTATATTATTTTTTTAGTGAATATTAAAAAATATATCTATAGCGTTAGAATTAAGAAATAAATTAGATAAAGAAAATTTTCAACAACAAAAATTGTTATAAAATCTATAATAATTTTTTATAAAATTTATTATATGGAAAAGAAAATTTTTTCCAACAAAGCTCGGCACAGATAGAATGACCTCTCCTCACACCTGAGAGTGTGACGTAGTTTGTGAACAACCCCAAGCATAATTTAATGATTTATTAGTTATAATATACTTTCTTCTACTTCAGGTTCAATGTTATTATTAATTTTTGCTACTATTTATTTTTTTATAACAATAAATAATAGCCACAACAATAATAATAATAATATTGACATTATAATAATAAATATTCAAGACTTTTATTTTTTGGGTAAAAATGTAAAAATAAAATAGTAACAATTATCTTTTTTTATTGTAAGTAACGATCAAAAAAATACAAAGTTAATATACGGAATACGTTAAAAAAAGAATAATAATAGAAATAATAATAATGATAATAATTTTTATTATTTCAATAATAATAATAATAATAACGAAGTTGAAGTCCACAACTTTAATCAACGAAAAAAATTTATTTAATTCATCCAATTATTATTTTTATTTTAATATTTAATTGTAAAATAATTTTTATAAAAACATAAATATTGTTTTTCTAAATATTTTTTTGTCAATGTTGTCGTTATTAATTAAATTACTAAGTGGAATAAAAATTTATTTTATTTACGAAAAAAATTTATTTAATTCATCCAATTATTATTTTTATTTTAATATTTAATTGTGAAATAATTTTTATCAAAACATAAATATTGTTTTTCTAAATATTTTTTTGTCAATATTGTCGTTATTAATTAATTTACTAAGTGGAATAATTTTTTTTCGTTGATAAACGTTGAGGACTTCAACTTGGTTAATAATAATAATAATAATAATAATAATTTTTATTATTTCAATAATAATAATAATAATAATAATAATAATAATATAAACTATAATTGTATTAAAAAAAATCATCAAATTAAAACGGCAATTAACAGATCCAATTTTAAGAGTCGTTAAAAAATGTGAAACAAATGAGGTGATAATGTTTTTTAGAACACAATTCAAATTAGTTATTTGGAAAAACTGCTAATTGGAGAATGGTGTCCACATAATTAGTCATTTTCCTTTTATAAAAAAATCTGAAGTGAATAAAACCGCAGAATATTAATTAATGTAATTAATTCTGCCAAAATTAATAATTATAATATTTGTTTATAGTATTTAATTATTCTAATGAATATTATTATTTCAGTAATTATTATTGGATTTAGTATTAATACTTATTATATTAGTAGGTATTTAGTATTATTTTATTTATATTTTTTGTAATTTGATTACTTTACTCATTCATTCGATTTTAAATTTTAATTGACATTTTTTCAACGAGGTGATAGAAAATTTAGGAGAGTAATTATGATGATGATTATTATTATTGCAATTATTATTTAAGAACCGGTTATTAATAAAAATAACGACATTGTTATTTATAATAATAATAATAATTATTATTATTAATATTACACGCAAAAAAATATTCACCTCGAACATCTAAAAGTTTCGCTAGATTAGTCAAATGTTTAGTTGCTTTAGTTAATACTTTTGCTATTTTAGCGAAACTTATCGCTGTTCCAGATACAAATTTTTTTTAGTGTATTATTGTTATTATTATATTATTATTTATATATTTATTATTACTATTATTGTTACTGTGCCTATTTATGCAATTAATTATATTACAATTATTATAATCTTCAGTTATACTAATTATTTAACATAAATTATGATAAAATGTTTACATTACTAAATTATTGAAAACTTTTTTTATTATTTTTTTATATGTAATTAATTGTATTTAAAAACTAATACTATAATTTGTTTATACGGCAAATATATGATGAGATGATATAATAAAAGATGGCAAAAGTGTCAATGAACTGAATCTGAATTTTTTCTTTTCTTTTTTGTTGAAAAGATTGCTCACTCGAAAAATGTGTATTAAAGTTATAATCTCGGTGAATCGTTTTATTATTGTGGTGGGGGATAAAAGTGGTGATCGAGGTCATCAAAGACCGGGAGGAGGCCAGGCCAATGCCCGAGCCAACTTTTGAGGTTATAGCTGAAATCGTCAACGTCATCGTCATAGTGACATGCAATAAGAAAACATTCGTCACTTTCAAAATGATTTCGACAGTATTGCTTTTTAGTGCTATTTCGTATATTATGTATTGAATATTGAATGGAAAAATGGTAATAAATTTGGAAAAAAGAATAGTAAGAATAATAATAAATTTGGAAAAATAATAGTAACAATAAAAATAGTAATAAATTTGGAAAAGTAATAGTAACAATAATAGTAAATGTAGAAAAAATAATAGTAACAAAGATAATAAATTTGGAAAAATAATAGTAACAATAGTAATAAATTGGAAAAAGTAATAGTAACAATAATAGTAAATGTAGAAAAATAATAGTAACAATGATAATAAATTTGAAAAAATAATAACAATAATAATAAATTTGGAAAAATAATAGTAACCAAAAAATAAATGTAGAAAAAAATAGTAACAATAATAATAATAATAACAATAATATTAATAATAATAATAATAATAAATAAGGAAAAAAATAGTAACATACATATGCACATAAATATGTACATCATGTTTTATATATAGTCCGCTCATACAACGAGGAAAGTCAAACGAAAGAAAAGGTCAATCAATTTTTATTGACTCCATTCGCTCTCGCCCCTTTTGAAGGTTCTGGAAATTTTCTCTCGTGCAAAAAAAAATTAAGGGTTCTACTACTCATAAATCTCACGAAACGAAAAGACTGAAAAATTAAGGATTTCTTCACAGACTCAAAATACATATGGGGGTTGGCAAAAAAAAAAGTTGACTTTCATGATGAGGAGGAAAAAAATTTTTTTTTTTCTCCTTTTCTATGAAAAACCGGAAAATTCCCAAATGAAAAATTTGAGTTAGTTCAATGTCTTCGAGCCCAGGAGACAAATAACCAGGAAGTAATGCGAAATAAGAGAGAGAGAGAAAAAAAAATGATTTTTCTTTCTATGAGGAAATTTCTCAACATTTCATTCTTGTGTGTGGTGAGACCCTTCTCAAAATGACTCAATTTTTTTTCTCCGTGGTGTACTATAATTTAGGGCGCCAATAAACGAAAGAGAAAGGTTTTTTTAGATGAGAATATTGTAAAACATCTGGTTTTAAATTGAACGCGCAGTTTATAAATAGAAATTAGAGAGAAAAAAAATATACAAAGAGAAATAGTTGAAAAATATATTTTACTCTGTACATATGTTGAAAATACGTTTGAATGGAAAAATAATATTTTTTATTTTTTCTGTTTAAAAAAATTGAGCGGAAAGTGAAACATTACATGAAAAAATTGGTATTTTATGAAAGGAAATATTTTTGAGTTTATTAGTAACGAAATTTGTTGTAAATTTAATTTTATAATTATAATAGAAACTGAATTGAATTAAGAGAAATTCGTGTGAATTAGGAGAAAGTGAAGCGAAGTAACTGAAATCGAGTTGAATTCATAGCAATCGAATTGATTTAATAAACATTTTAGCGAGTTAAAAAAAGGAATTAAATTAACTGAAATCGTGTTAAAATAATAGAAATCGAATTGAATTAATAGAAATAGAATTAAACTAATAAGAATTAAATTGAATTATCAGAATACGATTAAATTGTCCGAAATCGTATTGAATTCATAAAAGTCAAATTGAATTAATTGAAATTGAATTGAATTAAAAAAAATTTTATTGAATAAACAGAAATTATAGTGAATGAACAAAAATTGAATTAAATTAAAAGACAATGAACTAAATTAGCCAAAATTCGAGCGAATTAATAGAAATCGAGAATTGAATTGAAAATTTTTAATTATATTAGTAGAATTCAATTGAATTACTAGAAATAAAATTGAATTTATAAAAGTCAAATTGAATTTATAGAAATCGAATTGAATTAACGAAAATTCGAGTTAATTAACAGAAATCGAATTAAATTAAGAGAAACTGAATTGAATTGACTAAAATTCCAACGAATTTAAAGAAAACAGGAATTGAATTTTAAAAGTTTAATTGAATTAGTCGAATTCAATTAAATTAAAAAAAGTTGTATGAATTTCCAGAAAACAAATCGAATTAACAGGAATTGAATTCATAGAAATCGTATTAAATTAAAAAAAAGACGAGTGAATTCAAGAAATTGAATCGAATCAGCAAAAGTCGATTTGAATTAACAAAAGTTTAAGTGAATTAAGAGAAAACGAATTGAGTCAATAAAAATTGAATTGAATTAACAAAAATTCGAGTGAATTATCAGAAATCGAATTGAATTAACAAAAATCCGTATGAATTAATAGAAATTGAATCGAATCGAAAAAAATTTGAATTGAACTAACAAAAATTTGTGTAAATTAACAGAAATCGAATTGAATTCACAAAAATTCGAGTAAATTAACAGAAATCGAATTGAATTAACAAAAATTCGAGTGAATTATCGGAAATCGAATTGAATTAGCAAAAATCCGTGTGAATTAATAGAAATTGAATCGAATCGATAAAAATTTGAATTGAACTAACAAAAATTCGTGTAAATTAACAAAAATCAAATTGAATTAACAAAAATTCGACTGAATTAATAGAAATTGAATCGAATGAATAAAAATGGAATTTAATGACCAAAAATTCGAGTAAATTAACAGAAATCGAATTGAACTAACAAAAATTCGTGTAAATTAACAGAAATCAAATTGAATTAACAAAAATTCGAGTAAATTAACAGAAATCGAATTGAATTAACAAAAATTTGACTGAATTAATAGAAATTGAATCGAATCAATAATAATCGAACTAAATTAACAAAAATTCGAGTGAATTAACAAAATTCGAATTAAATCCATAAAAATCGAATTGAATTAATAGAAACTGAATTGAATCGACAAAAGTTGAATTAAAAGAAAAAAAAACGAGTACAAAGAGAAGAATAAAAAAAGAAATTTAAAAGAAATAATTAACGAGAATTTATAATTGGTTCTCGCGTTTATATGTGTGTGTAGTTTAATTCTACATTTTGTAAAGAATAACATAGTTAGCGAAGTTATGAATAATTTTCAAGTTTTGTGGTTCTTAAAAAATGAAATCAGGAGGTCAGAAGTTACGTAAAAGAGTAATCCGGGTTGCCTACGTGCTCCAGAACAGGAACTCGGGCACAGGGTGCATGAACTCACAGATTTCATGTTGCATTATACTGCATAGGCAACCTGATTTACTCTCACCTAACGTGCTCCAAATTATTTTCCCCTGAAAATTTCAAAACTTAGCATTGAGAGCGTTGCAAAACACTCGCTATTGAAAATCAATTCAAACATTTTTCTTTTTGCTTTAATTTTTCACTCTCAACTTTATATATAATTCTATATGTATACAAATTGTCAGTGTTTCTCTGTTTTTAATTAAAAACTAAGTTTAATTATTTCGTGCTAAACTTTCTTCTAGATTATTTTCTATTTAAAACAGAACTTTGTGAAGTAATGTATTTTTTTGTAATGTAATTTATTATAAAAACATTTTTTTTTTATTTGAAAACATTCAAATCATTCAATCATTCATTTTATTTCTGTTTAATTTTTTTTATTAATCTTACAATTTCTTTTGAATGTTATATTTTTTATTCATCTCATGAATATTTATTTGCATTGATTGAATTTTTTTTATTAAGTCAATTAAATAACGTTTGCCTCAAGTACTGGAATTATTGGTTCGAAAACAATTTCTTTGCCTTTATAGAAATTATATGATTTCACAAAAAATTGTTTGATATAATTCAAAATTACTTGAGTCAAGTAAATATTTATTATTAGCTAATAAAAAATCGGGTTTTTTGAAATAAAGTAATTTTTTCACCCACTGTATTAAATAGGTGCAATAAATATTTCTAGTAAATCGTAACTGAAGAAAATAAATATTTTCCTATTAAAAAGAAAAAAAGTTGTCTAGAAAAATGAATTTCTCTTTTAAATTAAATGCAAAAAATTAACATTTAGATGATGGAGGGAGAATCTTATTTTGAAATATAATACAGAAATTAATTGAATTTTATGAAAATAAATTTAAGTCTTCACTTAAAAAGCTATTAAGTGTATAATGCAAATAAGTTTCGGATCTAAATTTACGAAGAGCGAATATTTAGAAGAATTTTCTGCTTAATATGAAAGTCTAATAGTTCACATAAAGCTAATTCTTTATGTGAACAGCTAAAGTTCTTAATTTTTGCTTATTAATTTTATTGCAGTTTGTTAAAAATTCAACTGAGAAAAAAAAATATTTTCGCACTCGAAATTTTCACTAAGTCTCGAAACAAAATTTTTCGGACCTTTTTTTCCCATCTTCTTTTTTTGTCTTTGAACCATTTCCAAATCTCATGATTTAGTGAATCTAGTGAATTAAAATTTTTTTTTTCATTTTATCTATGACTTTGAAAAATTCCTAAGAAAATGTGGTATAAGTTTAAAGTCCGTGCGGTAGGTCAGTGTTTTACAGTATCTTATTGTATCGGGAAACAATACGAGCAAAGTTAGTAGGTAATATAATGGTGAAAGCCTACTACTACTCTCGTTCGGGAAATGTAAGACAGAGAGAGATAGAGAGAGAGAGAGAGTAATCGTGAGCCAGTGGCTCGGTTAGAATATACTTTCTCCGTTCGAGGTAACGTAAGAATGGAGCGCGTAACGTAATTCACTTACGTAACGCCAAAGAACGCTCGAGAATAATTTCTGAATGTGTGGGTCAACATATATACATTCGATTCTCACTGTGCCAGGATTTGTAATGATTCGTATAATCCCCCCTCTCTCTTCACCTACTTCCACTTTCCAACTCTCTTGTGCGTGCTTATACGCACTCTCTCCTTATCGTCCACTTCAAAAATTATATCTCCTCCCACCTTGAAGTTTTAACCACCCTTTTAGTTCATAAAAATAAAAAATTCAAGTCTCCTTTGTCCCATTAACCCCCAAAATAAAAAAAATTGAATTACTTAACCCTCTTTTGCTTTTTCCTAATTCAAACTTCCACTAAAAATTAAATTCTTTTAACCCCCCTTTGCTTTTTCATAATTCAACCCCCCCACTAAAAATTAAATTATTTTTGCCTTTTCATAATTCGAAATTATGTCGTTTCAACTCACACTAAAAGAAATTAATTATTTCAATTTTTAACCCTCCTTTATGCCCCTTACTAATTCGACGTCGAATCTTTTTAACTCCCACTCGAAAAATAAATAATTTTTACGCCCCTTATTGCGCCTTTATAATTCAATATTCAATCTTTTTAACTGTCACTAAAAAAAATTATTTTAATTTTTAACCCCCTACATAATTCGAAATTTTATTTTTTCAACTCTCACTCGAAAAATAAATTACTTCAATTTTTAACCCTCCTTTATGCCCCTTCCTAATTCGACATCGAATCTTTTTAACTCCCACTCGAAAAATAAATAATTTTAACTCCTTTTTTCTAATATTAATTCAAAATTCTTGTCCCTCTAATCCATATAGTTAAAAAATAAAATAAATCCTTTTGCTCCTTTAATAATTCGAAATTCAATCTTCTTAACTAATACTGAAAAAAAATTATTTTAACCTCTTTTTTTTGCCCATTTATAATTCCAAACTTCTTGTCCCTTCAATTTTTCAATAAAAATTAAATATTTTAACTCTTAAATAATTTGAAATTCAATCCTATTAAGTCAAACTAAAAAAATAAATTATTTTAACCCCAGTTTTGTCCGTTTATAATTAAAAAATTCTTGTGCCTTCAATTCCCAGTAAAAAATTAAATATTTTAACCCTCTTAACTCTTTGTACTTTAAAATTCAATCTTTTCAACTGATACTAAAAAAAATAAATTATTTTAACCCCATTTTTGCCCTTTTCTTATTCAAAATCCTTGTCTCTGCAATTCCCAGTAAAGATATAAATTATTTTATAGTAACCCTTTTGCCCGTTTAGAATTCAAAATTTAAGCTACTTCAAATTTTTTCAACTTTTACATTAATTTAGCATCTTTTCCTTACCTAAATGGTGGATTTAAAAGAAAAACTAGATAGTCCCTATTTTTAAAAATTTTACCCCTCCTCTAGTTTGTTCTTTTTTAAGGGTAATCTCAAAATTGTATTTAAAAAAAATTCGTAAATTTCTAAATTTTGTCTCTCGGTATCTTAATTTAAAAAAAAAATAAGGACCTTATTACTAATTAGCTAAAAAACTAACTTACTATCTAACATTTCTAATTTACTAAGTTTCTAACTAACATTCTAACTTCCTAACTAACTTTATAACTAAATTGCTAATCAACTTACTAACAAAGTTACTTACATAATTTAGTTACTAATTAACTTTGTAGGAAACCTACATAGTTAATTACTAAATAACTTACTAACCAACTTGCTAATTAACACAATAATTTGCTAACTTACTTAATTTAGTCACTAAGAAACTTACTAACCAACTTACTAATTGTACTTAGTTTACTAAGTTTAGTATATAAGTAAGTAAGTATATTAGTAATTAAGTTTTAAAGTTAGTTAACTAGTTAGTAAGTAAATTAGAAAGTTAGTAAACTACTTAGTTAGGAAGTTAATAAAATAGTTAGTAACTTAGTAAATAAGTTAGTTAATTACTAATCGTTGACTTTGTTTTGATTTGAAGTAAAATTTTAATCATAATAGTAAAAAATAACATCAAAATAGGTTATTTTAATTCTTTTTTTCGTGTTAATGTGATCTGCTAAGGAGTTTAATTTGGAATTGTCCAAAGGGAGAGAGGCGATTGAAAATTAATGAAAAATTGTTAACTTAGTTTATGAACCCATTACATAACGTCTAATGAGTTTTTATTTTTTTTTGGAATGGTCAAAATTTATAAAATTATCATTACTACTACTCGTAATTAAATCGATATAGTGCCTTAATCGATATATGCCCTTAAGGGAAACTTGTAAGTTAAGGTTCGTTCATAGTCATTCAAAAAAATAGCGCTAAAAATAGTTCTATCTTTAGCGCCATTTTTTTTCTCTCAAATTCAAGGGGTTAAAACAATTCCAACAAAAGTGACTATTGAGGGTTTTTAACTATTTTACAGTAATTATATTTTTACTTTACTTATTTTACTATTTTTAAATAGTAAAAAAAAATACTCTTTTCCTCCATTTAGTGTCATTACAAAATAGTTTTTATGGAGCTAAAATTTCAAAAGAAATTTTTTTTTCATCCCAATTTATTATTACCAAAAAATAGAAAAATAATTTTTAAATTAATCAATATTGAGTTTAGAATAAATTTCTCTTAATCTGAAGAATAATTTTATTCGAAACAACTAACAACTAAACAACTAACTAACTTCTTCCATAAGAATATAGAAGAAGTAAACAAAAATATTGCCCTTCGAAAATCGAAACATTAGGAATTTGTTTTTTTTCAAGGGGTAGCGAGTAGATGGGGGTTTAATTGGAGATAGAGAGCATTAAAAATACTGGTAAGCTCATCAACTTGGACCAAAGAATCTAAATAAAGATCGCTCTTATAATAATGTTATTTACTATTATAAAAAAAAAAAAAGAGAACCGAGTGCGTACATAATGTCTATATCGCCAGTGTTTGTGTGTATAAAGAGTATAAAATACACATAAGCGTAATGCATGACACAAGTAGTGGTGACCTTCGATGAGTGGCCAATGGTGGTGGGGAGATTATCCGTGCGGATAGTTGCAAGTGGTGGTGGGAGGGAAACCCAGTTGGAGTTCGTTGACCCGAGTCTCGCGGAGTTCAGCCGCTCTTGCGACTCGACGATCGGGAGAGGGGTCGCTCGGTTAATTTCATCTTGCCCCAGTTACGGGTCGAGCAGGGTGAACGAACTAGCCTCGCGCCAAGGCCCCGTCGACCCACTTTCTTGCTCGAGAGAGGACCTCCCGAGTGGGGGAGCCAGAGAGGGGATCCCAAAGATAGAAAGGGGAGGTCGGTTGGGGATTATTGAAACAAAGCTGTCTCTCTCTCTCTCTCTCCCACTATTTCTCGCTCTATCTTTGCTATTATTTCTCTTTCTCTCTCTCCCACTGTTTTTCGCTCTTTTTCTCTCTCCCACTGTTTTTCTCACTCTTTCCCACTGTTTTTCCCTCTTTTTCTCTCTCCCACTGTTTTTCTCACTCTTTCCCACTGTTTTTCGCTCTTTTTCTCTCTTCCACTGTTTTTCGCTCTTTTTCTCTCTCCCACTGTTTTTCGCTCTTTTTCTCTCTTCCACTGTTTTTCTCGAGCGAGCGAGAGCAAGAGAGACAGAAACAATAAGAGCAAGAGAGAGAAAGAGAGAAACAAAAAGAGCAAGAGAGCAAGAAACAAAGAGAGCAAGAGAGAGAGAGAATTCTCTCTGAAAGTGAGAGATACTGTCTCCTAGAGAGAGAAATAGGGAAGGGAGGGTGGGGGGCAGGGCAAGGAATAAAATTGCAAAAAGGGGGGAAAGTGTGGTGAGGCTCGACGCGCACTATCTAGGCTAGGAGCGATCGCCGCGAGCAAAATGCGCCGAGCGCGTGAAAGAATTGTGAGCGCCGAGTGGAAGGCCGTTCGCGAGGGCAACGAACTGGCCTCCTACCCGGGTGCCGCGACCCACATTCCACCGCTGGAAAGTGAAACTGCCGCCTCCGCTAAGTCAGTGCGACGGTAAATGATAACTATACGTCATTCATTATACACACATTAAAATAGTTTTACTTTTTCTCCAATTCGCTAAATCGCCGCTCACAATTACTTCTTCTTCTTCTTCTTCTATTCACTAAATCCACATAATTACTTTTTTTTCCCAATTTTAGTCCCATTTTTCTACTAAATTATTATTTCGATCTTTTTACTTCATGTCTACTTCTCTTGCTACCGAATGTTAACTTCCTTCCTTCCTTAAACCCTTAATTCCTTCTATACGAAACCTTTTGTTCTTTCCACGAAACCTTCACTTTTTTCTACGAAACCTTTTGTTCATTCCACGAAACCTTCTTTTCAACCAAAAATCGTTTTCTTTTTTTCTCATCGTTTTTCAAAAAAATACGAATCGTGTGTTGCAAAGTGTTCTCCTCAATAATATTTTAATTTAAAAAAAACGAACTTGTAAAAATTCAAAACATTAAATGTTTACCAAATACCTCTTCTTGGGAAAAATTGAACCTACTTTTTTTAATTCTTCGAAAAGTCCTCGCGAAATAGAAAAACAAACAACTCACCGGCTAGAACTCTACCCAAAAGATTCTCGCTGTCCTGCTGCTGATGTTGAGCGATCCGATAAATTTGCGACGATTCCTTTTCATTTTCCACAATTTCAGGACTAAGAATATCAACGGAAGACTGTTGATGATGATGTTGTTGTTGTTGTTGTTGAATGTCAGCGCTGCCGCGCGGTTTTAACTCCTGTACTGTCATCGCCTGAACACACCAATCTTCCACTCGTTTGTCTATCATCCCAAAAAAAAAAAAAATCAATCAATCACACAAACTACAATTTCTTTTTTTTTCACTTTGTCCTCGCAGTCCCCCCAAAAACATAACACGATTTTTCTGGAAGACTATTTTTTCCACTTTTTTTTTTGACTTTCGCTTTTGTTTATGTATTTTACTTTCTCGAGTCACTGAGAGTGTGTCTTTTCTTCCCGCGGGAGGAGAGGGGGGGGGGGGGGGACGAGCGCGCACTCACTGAATTTTTTTTTTTGGTTTTGGAAAAAGGATAATTAAAAAAAGTGGGCGGTGGGAGGGGAATTTTTCGCTCGTTTTTGATTTTTTGCAAATAAAAAAAAAACCCGCGTGGTTTGCACGGAGATTTAGCGAAAGAGCGTGTAGTTTAGTGGTTGTGTATGGCATGCGGTGCGCTGCGCGAGTGAGTTTACCGCGACAGGGTAATATCGCAAGTCCATGCGCTTGCGCGATTAATCTCTTTTCAACGGGAGTTGTGTGTCGCGTGCTCTCCAATATGCACCCCGCTCCTTTTTTTTAAACAATTTCACTGATTGTACTTTACGAGATGCATTATTGTATTTTTCTCTTTTACTTCTTTTTTTTTCTTCTTTTATTTATTCCATGCGGAAAAGGCCAGGTGATTGTCGTCTTTTTATTATCAAACATCATTATATATTATCATCATCGTCAATGGCTTTCGTCACTCGACACAACAAAATATATGAAAGACAATAATATAAAAAAGCAATAAAATTTGATATAATTAAAAATTATGGGAAAATTATAAAATTATAAATTATAAAATAATAAGACAGTATAAAATTTATAACATAAAAGAGCAATAAAAATTGATATAATTAAAAATTATATGAAAATTGGTTTTTTATTTTAGACAAAATTTTCATTTGTCTTTTTTGACACAGTTTCGTTATTACGAATTTCGTTATATTTTTTAATTTACTAAAACATTTTTCTGTTTAGTATTATTTTTCCCTTTTCATTATTCTTTTTTCCAATTCTAAAAAGTACGAAAAAAACAATTTTTCAATATTGGGTGTCAAAGTGAAAGGAGAAAATTATTCGTCAGATTTTTAAATTTTAATGTTAGATAGATCGAGGGATATTTTAGTTTGTTTTTTTCTTCCAATGAATTTGAATTTCGCGCCTAATAACTCAAAAAGCTCCCGTCCAGATGGCATGAAAACTCTCTCGCAATCTAGATGGAGTCGACTAGGTATAAGTAGCACTGACCCTTCCGGACTATGTTTTCAACTTTTTTATTAGGTGATAAATAACTGTACTGTAAATAATAACAAATTAATCATAATTAAACAATAATAATAATGGTAATAATAATAATTTAATAATAATAATAATAATAATAATAGTAATAATAATTTAATAATAATAATAGTAATAATAATGATTCCATCGCTTGCTCAGAAAAAAAGAAGTGTTATTTTAACACTAAAAGTAGTGTTAAAACTACGCGCAACATTTTTAACCGACACTGTGTGATTTTAACACTACATTGGTGTTAAAATAACACTATATTGTGTTAAATTAACACTAGAGGCTGTTAAATTGTTATACATTTTTTATGGGGTTAAAATAACACCAAAATTTTGTTAAAACAACACCAGCTGAAAACTACACGCAACAAATTTAACAAATATTTTTTTCTGTGTGGTTTTCAAATTAATTAAGTACTGCGGTAAACTATTAAATTAAATAAAACTTTCGAAAGTTGAATGAATATTAAATATTGTTAAAATACAGAAGTTTTTTTTAAATATATAATATTTTTACAATCTTTAATTATTAAATTATTATTTACTATTGCAGAGTTCGCACTCGATAATTAATTTTTGAAAAAGTAGCTTTCGAACTAAACAAAAGTATAAAAAAAATTAGGTATCAAAGATTATTTCCAAAAAAAAATTCATTCTTGCGAAGAATTAAAAAAAAAATTTTTTTAATAATTCATTTCTCTCGACTAATTTTACGCAAATTCTAATTTAAATAGTAGAATTCCTAAGACATTTTTATTACTCATGAAAAGAATTCAATTCTAAGAAAGATTTTTAATTTTTACAAAAAACTTTTTCAATAATTGAACTCTATTTAGAAATTTTTTGAAAAAATGGTAGAAATTTTAAAATCATTGTATTGCGAAAAGTTTTTAAAAATAATTGAATTTTACAAAGAATAATTAAAATTTTCAGAATAATTGAATTCTTGCGAAAGATTTTATTTGAATTTTAGAAAAAATTGAATTTCCAAGAAGAAATGTACTATTTTTGATAATAATTTTATTATTTATCGACATAATTATTGAATTATTTTGGAAGAATTTTATTAAAATCGAAAAGAGTAATTGAATGTTTTCAAAAAACAATTTATTAAAAATTGTATTAAAAATAATTGATTTCTTTGGAACAATTTTATTAAAATACATGTAAATAATTGAAATCATGTGAAAAATTCTAATATTTTTATAATGAATTGAATTTTTCCAAAGAATTAAAAAAAAATTACTTAAATAATTGATTTCTTCGGGGAATTGAAATTAAGTTTTTAAGAATAATTACATTTTCCCAGTAGCAATTCTTGTGAAATTGTATTAAAAATAATTGAAATCCTACAATGAATTTAATTATTTATGAAAATAATTAAATAGTTACTAAGAATTTTATTAAAATTTTTAAAAATAATTCAATTTTTTTATTAATAAATTTTAAATTGTATTGAAATTCTTCGATTAGTTTTATTATTTATGAAAATAATTGAATTCTTGCATTTTTATCAAAAGTTTTTTAAAAATTTTAGTTCCATGAAAAATGCTATTATTAGTGGAAATATATTTGAATTATTGTGAAAAATTTTGTTAAATAATTAATCTTTCTAAAAATGCTATTCTAAAATGATTGAATTCCAATATAGAATTTAATTATTTAAAAAATTGAATTTTTGATGAATTTTATCATTATTTTTTAAATAACTGAATTATCTTGCGAAATATTTCAAGAAAATACTGAATATTGAAAATAATTGGATTTCGAGTATTTTTTTGGAAATCAATTGAATCGTTTTAAAGAATTTTATTATAATTTTTCTGGATAATTTTTTGATCTTTAGTAATTAGCGGATTTAAAGTAATGGAAAAAAAAGTTGAAAACACAGTCCAGAGAAGGGTCATTGCTACTTATATCTAGTCGACTCCATCTCGTTTGCGAGAGAGTTTTCATGCCATCTGGACGGGACCTTTTCGAGTTATTAGGCGTGAAATTCAAATTCATTGAAAACGAGAAAACGAACTAAAATCCATCTAATATTTAACATTTATTTTGATAATATTTGAATTTTAATTAAATATTTTAAAACCAAGTTGAACGGTTAAATGAAATAGTTGAAAAACAAAGGAAAAAAATAAAAAATAAATTATTTTGTAAAATGACTAAATGTAAAATTAGACGACAAAAAAATTACGAGACAAGGAAAAATTACAGGATTTTCTAAAACTATATACTGTTTATCACTCACCATGTATATTTCTTTCAAACACGTGTTGGAATTAAAAAAAATAAAACTGTTTCTAAATTAATCGTTCGTTAACTTGCCATTTTTATATTCGTAATCACAAATTGACCTCCAGCTTTTATCAAAAGAAGATTGAGTTCTTTTTTGCACATGTATATATGTATATGTATATTTATATATTTTTATTTTTTAATTCAGTCATGCTTACTGGAAATATATATCAATGTGTGATATGAGAACGATGTCTCCACGTCTTATCGTAACGAGATAACAAGACTATCATATTCGCCAGGCATATTATATCTATATCTATATGTGTATGTATATGCTCTTGATGGAACGTCCTATGCCATCGGCCAATTGGCACGGTTGACCCGTCATTAGGATCAAGGATTTTTGTCGACGGGTTTTACTTGCATGCATGGGTCACTATTACATTAATACAGTCAACCGTCGAGGCGATAAGGCGAGAAACAAGCAAATACTTTGAAAGAGTCTTTTTACGCGCTTCTTGCAGTTATACTTTTGTATATATAAATAAATGACAAGGTGGTTGGCAGTCAATGAAACACTGTGGAAATTCAGGGATTTTCTCCGTTCTCGAGAAAACCTCCTTATTGTTCACCTCTATATCACATCTTTTTTCACACTCCAATATTGTTATCATGAATAACTTTCTTAAACTTTTAGAGCATATTTCATTTAATTAATTTAATTTTCTAATTTGATCACACTATGGGAATGCGATAAAAATCATTCTTTTTGAAAAACTTAAGTTTCACAAAAAGAATGATAGGAATGCGAAAAAAATCATTCTTTTTGTAAAACTTAAGTTTTACAAAAAAAAAATAATTTTTTTCGCATTCCCATAGTGTAATAAAAATTTTTGAACGAAAAAAAACAAGTATTTTGTTAAAGTTATCGACAATTGAATAATTAGAATCCTCAACAGTTTTTCAATACAAAAAATGTTTCTTGTGATTTGGATAATAATTATTTATTTATAACCAGATTTTGAGAAACTAAATAGAAAAAAACCCTAAAAGAAAAGGAAGAAGAAAAAAACGAAAAAATAAATAGAACAAAAAATAAATGAAACAAAAAATGAAGAAGGAAGAAAGCGATAAAAAGTACAAACAAAAATAAATGAGAACAAACGAATAAATAGAAACAAAAAACTAGAACTGTGAGAAATAATGTTACAAAAAAATAAATAAGTAAAGAACCAACAAAATAAGTGATACGAAAAGAACCAAAAAATTTAAGAACCAAGAACATAAGTAAAACAAAAAAATAAAAGATAAAGAAGTGAAGAAGAAAAGAGTATAAAAAAAATAACCGAACATAAAACAAGCAAAAAAGAACCAAATAAAGTGAAAAAAAATTAAAAAGGAACAAAATTTAAAAAAAAAATTAAAAAATTGAAACCATTAATAGAAAAAATAAAGAATTAACAAAAAAATGGATCTAAAAATTAAAAAATAAGAAAAAGAAATTAGAGAAACAAAAATTGGAACAGAAAATAAAAAAGAAATAACAAAATAATTGACCAACAGGAGAAATGTGGGAAAAGAACAAAGAATCAACGAAAACAAAAATAAATAAAAAAATATAAAAGAAATAAAAAAAAATAAAGAACCAACAAAATAAATAATAGAAAAAAAACCAAAAAATTCCAGAATCAAAAACATAATTAAAACAGAAAGATGAAAAAGTAAGAAACCGAAGAAATTGAATGTAAAAAATGAATGATATGAAAAATAAAAACAAAATAAAGTAAAAAAACCAGAAACTCAAAGAAAAAATAAAAAAGACAGTAATAATAACAATAAATTAACAAAAATGAAACGAAAAGTTATAAGAAAAGAAAAAAATAAAGATGTAATAAAATAATACTAAAGAAAAGAACCAAAAAATTTAAAAAACAAAAAAAAAATAGTGCACAAAAAAAAAAGAAAATTGAGAAATCGTAAGAGAAAAATGTAATGAAACATAAAAAATAAACGAAGTAAATAAATATGGAGAAAAATATATTGTAAAGAAGTTTTGAACCAAAAATAAACAGAAACAAAAAAAATTAAACAAAAAAAAATGCAACGAAAAGTAAAAAAGGAACGAAAAAAAATATTTGAAAGGATAAGAAACAAAAATAAAATTAAGAACCAATACCGTAAATAAAACTAAGAAAAGAACTAGCAAAATATATGAAACAAAAGAATTAAAAAATGAACAAAAAAAATCATAATAAATGGAACCATAAAAATTGAGAAAAATAGATTGAAAAAAATATTGAACCAAAAAATTAAAGCAACCAGAAAGAATAAAACAAAAAAATGCAACGAAAAGTGAAAAAGGAACTAAAATAAAGAACTAATAAAATAATCGCAACGACAAAAACCAAAAAAAGTAGATCTAACAAAATAAATGTACCAAAAAAATAAATGGAAAAAAATTAAAGTAAAAGAGAAAATAAAGAACCAACAAAACAAATAGAGAATAAAGAACTAAAAAAATTGGTTCGGAAAACCGAAAAATTTACTAATCAAAACTTTCTATTTAACAAAGAACTGAAAAGAAAGAAAAAATATGAAACAAAGGAATAAATTATAATAACCAGTAAAATATTTGGAATAATAAAAACCAAAAAAAATAAATAAATATAGAACCAGAATCAAAAATAAAACAAAAAAATAATGAACGAACAAAATAAATGGAACAAAGATTTTAAATAATGAACAAAAATAAATAAATGGAACAAGAAATGAAAGTAAAACAGAAAATAACGAACAAACAAAACAAATAGAGAATAAAGAACTAAAAAAATTGGTTCGGAAAACCAAAAAATTTACGAATCTAAAATTTTTATTAAACAAAGAACTGAAATGAAAGAAAAGATACGAAACATATAAAAGAAAAAATAATAAAAAATAAAAAAGGAAGAAAAACTAACAACAAAAAAAAATAGAAAAAGCACATAAAATGAAAAACTATGAGCAAAGAAGAAAAAAATTCGATCACCCCAGGTGACGCAAGAGAATTTTTCGAAATTAAAAAAAAGACACATTCTTTCTCTCTGCTAATTGAGAATAAGAAATAAATATCAATTGTTGACATACTAAGTTCCCCTGACACACTGACTCACAATGAACGAACACAAGGAAAGTGAAAGCCCATTTGTGAAACAGGTTTTGAATGACCGAATGTATGCGACTGTCTAGTGATGTTGAACCGCAGAGAGAACAAAATAGAGGTACCCCAACAAGTTCTATCTCTGCGTGTGAGTGAGTAAGTGAATGATAAAAGGTTCTAACTTAACATAACCTTACCTAATTTTAACATCACCTCAGGAGTCGAGAACGATTTATCTTGGGCACTCTCTGAATGCGCTTCTTTGATTTCTTCTTGCTTTCCCTTTTTGCACTTTCCTTTTACCCACTTCCTGTCATGTTAAATTCACTTCACGGGGGCGTTCATTTTACCATTCAAGAAAAATTCCAATTCACCAATTTTTATCGTTTTTTTTTTTTTTTGAAGAAGAAGAAGAAGAAGAATAGAATTTCCACAATTGAGTTGAGAAAAATTATTGTCGCAGAAAGGAAAATTAATCACTAAAATTAATCACTAATCTCTATTCACTCTCAGGTTTCTGAAATTTTTGGCGTTCTCGGAATCGAAACGAACGGGGACTTAGGGTCAAAAATATATTTTTTACCGGAAGACTCCGTTTATTTCACTTGGTTTATTTTTTAATTTCTGTATTTTCTTCATTTTCTGTATTTTTATGGTTTTTATATTTTTTTGGTTTTGTTTATTTTCTTTATTTTCTGTATTTACTGCATTTTTATATTTTTTATGTTTTTTTGGTTTTGTTTATTTTCTGTATTTTTGTAGTTTTTATATTTTTTGTTTTGTTTATTTTCCGTATTTTTGTAGTTTTTATATTTTTTGTTTTGTTTATTTTCTGTATTGTCTGCATTTTCTGTATTTTTTTTTGGTTTTATTTATTTTCTGTATTTTTGTAGTTTTTATATTTTTTTGTTTTGTTTATTTTCTGTATTTTTGTAGTTTTTATATTTTTTTGTTTTGTTTATTTTCTGTATTTTTATGGTTTTTAAATTTTTTTGTTTGGTTTATTTTCTGTATTTATATGGTTTTTATATTTTTTAGGTTTGTTTATTTTCTGTATTTTTGAAGTTTTTATATTTTTTTTTATTTTCTGTATTTTTCTGTATTTTTTAAGTTTTTATATTTTTTGTTTTGTTTATTTTCTGCATTTTCTGTATTTTTTTGGTTTTGCTTATTTTCTGTATTTTTGTAGTTTTAATATTTTTTTGTTTTGTTTCTTTTCTGTATTTTTGTGTATATTTGTAGTTTTTATATTTTTTGTTTTGTTTATTTTCTGTATTGTCTGCATTTTCTGTATTTTTTTTTAGTTTTGTTTATTTTCTGTATTTTTGTAGTTTTTATATTTTTTTGTTTTGTTTATTTTCTGTATTTTTATGGTTTTTATATTTTTTTGGGTTTGTTTATTTTCTGTATTTTGTACATTTTCTCTACTTTTTTAAATTTCTTTATTTTTTGTATTTTCTGTATTTTCCATACTTTCTGAATATTCTGTACTTTAAAAATTTTTTTTATGGTTTTCTGTATTTTCTATTTATTTTCTTTATTTTCTATAAAGAAAATATAAAAATTAATGAAAGCATAGAAAATACAGAAAATAATTAAAATATAGAGAATATGGAAAACCAATTGAAAAATATAGAAAATAAAGAAAATATACAAAATGCCAAAAACATAGAAAATAAAGAAAATATGGAAAATACAGAAAATATAGAAAATAAAGAAAATAAAGAAAATGAAAAAAATAAGTCAAACATAGAAAATACAGAAATATTCTCTTTTTATTATTATCTATCAAATTATTTATTCACAAAAATAAAATCACAAATTAATATGAAGATAATAATTAATGTAAATAATTTTTTTTCTCTATAAAGAAATAAACTTCTCAAACTGATTTTTTCTCCTAAATCTAATTTACTTAAGAAATAATCCTGGAAAATAAACACATTAATGGAATTATTTGCAAAAATAAATGTTTTATATTCAATTTGCTTTTCTCCTTTTGAAAGACAATAGAAGGAAACCTGCTGATTTGTTTTAAAGGGCAGAAAGTCGGAAGAGATTTTTCAGGAAGAATTTGAATTTTTTTTTTCTGTTTTGAAAAAGTGACTTTTTGACAGGTAGTCAATTTGAGAAAGATGACGGTAGTTAAATGTTGCGGCCAAATTTTATGACTGCGGTTTCACTACTCTTTTCAATGTTTGGTTGCGGCCATAAATTTTACTCGATGCTGGTCCCATAGTTCTGCGCCGAGGTTTACCTTTCATAAATTATTTCAAGCAGGGCCTCTCCTTTCACTCATTTCAATGGGCCAAAAAAAAATTTTTTTTCTTCTCCCCCTCCCCCGGAAAGCTTACCAATTTTTATAAAATAAATAAATTTCCCTACTATTAATTTACAAATTATTATTTATTTTTTTCTAAATATTATTTACATTATTATTTATTTATTTTATTAATAAATAAATTTCTCTGATATTAATTTACAAAATATTATTTATTTATTTCTAAATAATATTTACATTATTTATAAATAAATTTCTCTGCTATTAATTTACAAAACATTATTTATTTATTTCTAAATAATATTTACATTATTAATAAATAAATTTATCTGCTATTAATTTACAAAATATTATTTATTTTGTAAAAATTGGTAAGCTTTCTGGGGAGAAAAGAAAAAAACTTTTTTTTGCTTTTTATTGGTTTATTTGTAAATAATATTTACATTATTTATAAATAAAAATATTTTTGTTGCTATAGTATTATTTGAATTACTATTATACTTTTATTATTTGGAATTATTATTTAAATTATTATTTTTATTATTTTTCAATATTTTTATTATTATTATTATTATTATTATTATTATTATTATTATTATTATTATTATTATTATAATTATTATTATTATTATTATTATTATTTTTACTTTTATTATTGCTATTATTATTATTATTATTTTGACTTTGATTTTTATACATTTTCATACATGCATTGAAATATTATTCTAACGAGACTAATTGGCTAATTAAAGTTTGTCATTTTTTTCCCTCTTCGGCCGGCATAAAAATAATCTGGAAGTTATGAAATAAAAAGCAGTATTTTTATGCAAATAATTAATAATCAAGGTTTGTAACTGTAATTTATTTTATGACCGTGACGATAGTTTTTATTATTGCCAAGTTATTTAATCTAATCTGCACTAAACGTGCCTCTCACTATTTATACAAGAAAAGACTAAACTGAATGAAAAATATGCCGGTAATATCTGTGATTGAAAATGAACTAATAAATATACAGACAGTGTAATTGTAAATTATTTAAGTGTTTCAACTTCGGTAGCAATTACATTAACTGCGTTTGTAATTACAGTTTTATACTTCAGATTCATTATTATAGTTTTCAGTTGTAAAGTTGTTCACCTTACACGCTTTTATTTTTCTATTTATTATATATTATAACACACATGCACTTTCTTTAAAAAAAAAAAATAAAACGAATTTCTCAATTTGAAACAAGAAAAAAATTTATCTAGAACAATACACAATTTTTTATTATTTTAGTTAAAAGTAAATTCTGAACTAAATTTTTAAATTTTAATTGTTTTTAGAATTTAGAACTATTAGTATCAATTGTACGAAAAGAATTGTGCCGGTTTTTTTGGAAATAAGAAATTTTTTTTTATTTTAAATATTAAAGGCTGCGAAATAAATTTAATACATTTGAACGCAAATTAGAAAGTAAATTGCAAACGAAAAATCTTTTTCTTGATTTAAAGGGAACAATTCGACGTAAAGTTTATAACACAACTAAAGAGTGAATTAAGTTTGTAAATTTATGAACACGGCGATAATTTCGAAAAAAAACGTGTTTATGTTGACAATTTTTTTAATTAAAAAAAAAGTTCCGTTAATTTTCAAATAAATAAATAATTAATTATTACAAAATTATTACGTAGAATTGGAATAAAATTGCTTCACTTTTTTTTCGTCTCTCGCTGAATCAGCTGTTAGGTGAACGTGTTCATTATTATTATTATTACACTTTTAATTCAATTGTAAATCAAGGTCGAAAATTTCGTTTCGCAAAACTTGAGGAGAAATTCTCTTAAATTAATTATTTAATCAGACAATGAAAAAGGAAACATTTTTTGATACAAATTGTATAAATAATTAAATATAAAATTTTTTTTGTCGACATAAATTGTTATTAAACATAAAATGTGTCAATCGAGTAATTTTGTTTTTTTAAACAAAAATTTTTCATATTATAAAGTAGAACGCATACTAAAAATAATTTCTCCGATAAAAAAAATTAAATATTTTTCAGATTCATTGTAAAAATATTTTTTCGAAAAATTTTCTATACTGATGATATTTTTTTGATTGAAAATTTCAAACAAAAAATGAAAAAGTTAATAAAAAGAATTATATTTATTTTCCTTGACGAAGAAGAAAAAAAAGTCAGTGACGAAAACAAAGTTATTCGCTAATAGCATCTGATGAAAAAACATGAGAGTGAAATCGACATTATTTAAAGTTAAATATATAAAAGGCAACCTCTTATAGATCATTTCGAATTTTGCAATATATAAACTTTCAGTAAGGGGAATAAAAAAGAAATATATATAATGGCAGGTAAAGTTTTCCATAGTCCTTAAATTGAAAACACATGCGATAAAAATAATAATAATAATAATAATAATGATAGAAAAAAGGAAAGAGTACAACGAACCTTTTGCGAAAGTTTAAAATTGGTATAGGCTCCTCGCATGAGAGACGTGACCGGCTAAGATTTGCGATAATATTATCAGAAATCTGGTAATTGTCACGACAACAGCTAACGTATTGCTCTGTGTTACTTTGACTATTAAACTTTACAACATTTACTTTGTCCTGGATTTCAATTTTCACACGTGAAATATTTTCTCTATTATTGAATATATGAATGGCATATATATAAATAAGTTGAGAAAATTTAATATCTTTCTCGGTTACTAATTTTTTGTAGTATACGATTTTTTTTATTTATTTTATTAAATACTTTTGAAATTACTTATTTATTTATTATTACTATTCTTACATTTATTCTCCTTTTTAATATTGCTATTATTATTATTATTATATTACTATTTAAATTTTTCCTAGAATTTTTCACGAAAGAGACCCGCAGCAGAGTTAGTCTCTAATTTTTTCAGTTTTAAAAAATTTATCTTTTAATTTTCTCTAGAAATAAAATTACTTCTGAAAACCAAAATTAAAAAAAAAATTTCGAAAATAGTCAAATTTATTCTTGAAATATGAATAATTACAGTAGCACAGATAGTAAAAATTAACTCCAGGATTAGTCAAAATTACTCTAAAAATAGTAAACGCAGAAATAATAAAAGGTAGAATTTAATTTGGCAATAGTATAAAAAGTTACCAAAACAGAAATAGTAGAAATTTACTCCGGATATAGTAAAATTTACTGTAAAAATAGTAAAAGTTAGGCACTAAAATAAAAATAGTAAAACTTAACTCCGGGAATACTGAAATTTACTCTAAATGCAAGTAAAAGTTAAATGAAAGCAGAAGTAGTAAAAATACACTCTGGGAATAGTAAAAAATTAAAAATAAAAATTACTTTAAAAATAATAAAAATTAAGTATCAAATCGGAAATAGTAAAAATTAACTCCGAGTTTAGTAAAATTTATCTTGGAAATAGTACGAAGTTATACAAAAGCAAAAATAGTGAAAATCTACTTCGAAAATAGTAAAAGTTATAGGCACCAAGACAAAAATAGTAAAAATTTACTTTGGAAATAGTAAAAATTACCTTTTTTATCCAAATTTTAAAAGTTGACAAAAAAGAAATATTAAGAAACTTTTTTTTGTCAAGGTTATTAGTTACCAAAACAAAAATAGTAAAAATAAACTCTAGGAATAGTCAAAATAACTCTGAAAACAAAATAATTTTAAATATTAAAGCAGAAATAGTAAAAATTGACATCGTTATTAGCAAAATTTACTTTAAAAATAAGGTTACTTCTAAAAACCGAAATTAAAAAACTTTTTTTACGAAAATAGTAAAATTGACTCTTGAAATATTAACAGGCAAAATTACTCTGCAAATAATAAAAATTAAGTATCAAATCAAAAATAGTAAAAATTTACATCGAGAGAATAGTAAAATTTACTTTTGAAGCAGTAAAATGTATACCAAAACAGAAACAGTAAAAATTACTCTGAGCAGAGTAAAATTAATTTTGGCAATAGTACAATTTTACCAAAAGCTGATGTAGTAAAATATTACTTCGGAAATAGTTAAAGTTACTCTAGAAATCGTAAAATTTTAAAAACCAAAAAAAAAAAAATAGTAAAAATTAACTCTGGCAATAGTCAAAATTACTCTGAAAGTAATCAAAGCTAAGTACCAAAATGAAAATTGTAAAAATGTACATCGAAAATAGTAAAATTTACTTTGAAAACAGAAAAATATGTCAAAACAGAAATAGTAAAAATTAACACTGGAAATAGTAAAATTTACTCTAGAAATAGTCAAACTTAGGCACCACAATTAAAATAGTTAAATTTAACCTCGAAAATAGTAAAATTTTCTCTAAAAATAGTCAAAGTTATGAAAGCAGAAATAGTAAAAATATACTTCGGAAATAGTAAAAATTTTTCTCTGAATTATAAAATTTGCCAAAACAAAAATAATAAAAATTTACACCAGAAATATTAATAGGTACAAAAACAAAAATAGTTAAAAAATTTTTTCCAAAATAATAAAATTTACTACTGAAATATTAATAGTTAGAAAAACGCAAATAGTAAACATTAAAGTTAAAAAAACAGAATTTGTAAAAATTGACGCCGGAAAAAGTCTAAATTACTCGAAAAATAATAAAAGTCAATTTCTCAAATAAAAATAGTTAAAATTTACATCGAGAATAGTAAAATTTACTTTAGAAATAGTAAAATCGACCAAAACGGAAATAGTAAAAATTAACTCGGAGTATAGTAAAATTTATTTTGAAAATAGTAGAAAGTTACCAAAGCAAAAATAGTAGGAATGTACTTCAAAAATAGTAAAAGTTATAGGCATCAAAACATAAATAGTAAAAAAATTAACTTCGGAAATAGTAAAATTTACTCTAAAAATAATAAAACTTACGAAAGCAGAAATAGTATTATAAAAATAAGCTCAGGAGTAAAAAAAAATTTTCTTTCAATTCATAAAAGTTACAAAAACGCAGAAATAGCAAAATTTACTCCGTGAATAGTAAAAGTTACCATACACGGAGCGTGAAATGCGTACAAAAATTCCTTAAACTTTAGATAATAAATAAAGTTTGCCTTTTTCAGTACAATTTTTTTTTCGAAAGTATAAATGTACAAAAATTTTTCACTTATTCAAATCTTTGCTCAACTATATAGAATTGTGTCTGCGCGGTGTCGAGATTTTGCGTGGGACATGAGCGGATTTTTGTTTGTAACGCGCGGCGTTCGACCCACCGCAAAATGTGAATTTTTCAGGGGCAACTTGTCCTGCTGCCTGCATTAAGTATAGTATTTCACAAGCAAAGAGAATTTCTTTTGTCTGTCGCAGCAAACATTCGTACATATAAACTAATAGTAATCATTGCTTTCAATAATCTATTACCTTCCTTGCCATAATATATGTATACCTTCGAATCTGCATATATAGAAAGTGCAACTTATATTTATCTAAGCAGAGGAAATGTTTTAATATCAACAGAGCGAAAAGAAAATCCATTTCGAATGTTAAATAATAAATATATATATTGATAAATTTATGCTGCGCTTTCATAAACTGAAAAGCTGCTCGACAATAAATTCTGACAAACAAATTTTGATTTTTACTTATTCATTCTCACTTTCGTTTTTTAATTTACTTTTCGCTATTTTTTTTTATCAGTTTTTATTTTTGTTTTCATTTTCGCTACCATTTTGAATAAAAAAATTTATTTTCACTTTGACAAAAAAAGAAAATTTTATTTTCACATTGGCAAAAAAAAACAAAATTTTATTTTCACATTGACAAAAAAAACAAAATTTTATTTTCACATTGACAAAATTTTACTTTAACTTTCATTTCGATAGAATTTTATTTTCACTTCCATCTTAAAAGAATTTTATTTTTGTTTTGAAAGTGAAAATAAAATTCTGTTTAAATGAAAATTGAAATAAATTTTTTTTATAGTGAAAGTTAAGATGAAAGCGAAAATAAAAGAGACATTTTCACTTAAGCTTTCGCTTTCACTTTCATTTTTATAAACATTCATTTTCTTTTTCGTCTTCACTTTGATAAGATTTATATTTTCAGTTTTATTTTCACATTGATACAATTTTTATTCTTCTATTCTTTTCAACTCCACTGCGATCAATTTTTATTTGCATTATTATTGGCACTTTTTATAGAAATAAATAAATATAATAAAATTTATACAGTCACTTTAATTTTTGCTTTCATCTTCCCTTTCACTTTACAAAAAATAGATTTTAACTTTTATTTCGACAGAATTTTATTTTCACTTTCATTTTTCCTTTCAAAATGAAAATAAAATTCTTTTAAAATGAAAGTGAAAATAAAATTCTATCGAAATGAAAGTTAAAGTAAAATTTTGTCAATGTCAAAATAAAATTTTGTTTTTTTTGTCAAAGTGAAAATATAATAAATAATAATTATAATTCAATTTTACCAAATTAGAAAATAACTAAAATATGAAACAATTAAAATGTGAAATAATTGCAATACAGATAAAATACAAAATAAATATAAAAGGCAAAACAGTTAATATTTATAATAATTAATTTTCGTCTTCTTTGCCTCATTTTATAAAATAATTAAAATAGTAAACAAAACAAATAAGTAAAACACAAAATAGTAAAAAAAAATGCAAAATTTAGAGAATATTGTAAATAAAAAAATTTCTAATTACTGTGAACTGAAGTATAACTATATTCATTGTTTCTATTATAACTGAAATGTCATTCGAGGGGAAAATATTCGTGTTAAGCCGACGTTAAGTCAATAATGGAATTAACCTGACTCCCACTTTATGCCTCTTGTACCTAGTGTTTATTAGCTTATCGACTGTTAAATGTATCCTGTTTCGCTTTTTCCATGTCCGACGAAAACAATAACAGTTTACTGCATTCCCATTACATCTGTCACATTGCAATTTAATTTCTCTCCATTTATATATTAATTTCTCGAATTTGCCATAATTTATATATATGTATGTATTTTTTGAAAAAGCCAAACTATAAAAATGTCCGAAAAAAATAAAAAAATACAAAATAACAAACATTAAATAATGATTATATCACTTTAGAATCGAAATAATAAAATATTTAATTAAATATCGATTATTAAGTAAAAATAAATTTATTTTATCACTTCTCTCAAAAAAAAAGCGAGATAGAATTTATTTATCGGATGACCGAAACTGAAATACCTTTTTATCCCATGGCTTTTTCATCCCACTTTACCCAATTTTTTATATAAAGTCTATTTTATTTATCTCATTTTTATTTCTTTTATACTATTTTATTTTTTTTATTCTATTTTCAATTTTTTAAATATATTTTATGTTTAGTTCACTTTATAAATAAACTTGGTTGAATCTAAAAAAGTAATTCTTTCATTTAAATTAAACATTTGGTTTATTTTAATAAATTTTGCGTTCGAATAAGGAATTAAAAATGTAATGTTTTTAAAGTTTCGAACGTTCAAATGAATGAAAGTATTTTTTTACTTCTTCAAAATTGTATTTTATTAACAAAAAATTTTTTTTCTAAATTAAGACGAATTAATTCTATTGTTTAATTTTATATTCTTTAATTTCAATTATTTTTCTTTTTGCGGTAGTAATTTTGAAAAACACTGAAGGTGAAAATAAATTTCGTTCATTGTTAAATTTATTATTCATTGTTTAATTTCAATTATTTTTCTTTTTGCGATTGTAATTTTCAAAAACACTTGAAGTGAAAAAAAAATTTCGTTCAAAAACTTTAGCTCCATAAAATTTTAAAAATTCAAGAAAATTTCTAATTGAACCAAACAAAAGTTAAATTAACTATTTAGAAATAAATAAATTTTTTTTTCTTTGAACCAAAAAGTAATTTGCTATATTCAACCCAAAACTAAGTTGTTACAAAAAAAATTTTTCTTCCCGAGTGTAAAAAATTTATTGTCTCTCCTCGAAGAATGGAAGAAAAAAAAAAGATTCCCACAACTATTGGAAAATAAATTATATTATATATGACCAATTGAGCGTAGAAATTGGACTATTGCATTTATAAAAGTATCAAGTTAGAATTGGGTTGTCAAGTGTGTGAGTGTGTTTGTGTGTGTGTTTCAACTAAAAACGATGAGAAAATAGGTCACTTTATGATCGTTCTATTTTCTCCTTATATATGTTGTATATATGTGTATAAAAGGGTCGAGCCACACGAAAGAAGGAAAAGCGCGCACTTTTTTGCAAAAGAGGTGCTAGAAAATAATTAAAGAGAAAAGCACCGGGTTATATATGTTACAAGAACAGAAAATGTATAGAAGTAAATAATAGTGGAGGAGATAAATATTTGTTGGGCCAAAAAATTTCAGTCGTTACTCACTCAACAGCCCTTGCAATCGAAGCGATGACGAATAAATAGACTCACCTGGAACACAAAAAATTATCATCATTATTTTGATTGTTAATATTATTATATTTAATAATCTTCCATTATTATTATTATTTTTTTTTAATAATAATAATAATAAAAATAATAAAAAATTATTATTTCTACTATTATTTTTATTATTATTACACATAAAAAAACCTTCAACTGGAAGAGCGATTTCTTTCGCTGAAAAAGCAAAAGTATTCGTTGGAATAACTAAAAAATTCGCTAATATTGTGAAAATTGTAGTTGTTCCAGATGAAGATTTTTGTCGTGTACCATTTCTATAATAATAAAAAAAATTATATCTACAATTATTTTTATTCTTATTACTATTATTATTATTATTATTATTATTATTATTATTATTAGACATTATTATTGTTAAAAATAGTCATTAAATTTCAATTATCAATATTTTTAGCATTAAAATTAAATACTTAATACATAAAATCTTTTGTCTCTCTCTTAATTTAAATTAGTAAAAATCTTTACTAATTTAAATTAGTGACCGACTTTTTGCTTTTGAATTAGCAAATTTTTGCTAATTAATAGCAATTTTTACTAATTTTTTAGTAAAATTAGTAATAAAATTAATAATACTAAAAATGTTTTGTCTCTCTCTCTCTCTCTCTCATAATTTGAATTAGTTAAAATCCTTACTAATTTGAATTAGTGACTGACTTTTTGCTTTTGAATTAGTAAATTTTTGCTAATTAATAGCAATTTCTACTAATTAGTAAAATTTACTAATTCAAAAGCAAAAAGTCAGTCAGTAAATATTTCACTAATTTACTCATTTTTACTATAATTTAAATTTAGAGAGCTTATTAAAATTGACTATATTACTACGGCGACAATAAAAAAGTGGACTAAATTGTATTTTTTACTACTTATGAAAAATACAAAACTTCATTGAGACGTTTCTATTGTCTGATCGAAACTGTGTTCTACTACTTAAAAAAATCACACACTTGAATAAGGTGTGTGGCCTGACTAAAAGAATGTTCTACTACTGTGAAAAAATGAAAGAAAAACAAAAACAATTTCTGTTTTATCACTTAAAAAACATGAAAATCAATACTGTTTGCCTGACTGAAAATTTATTATACTACTTTACAAAAATTAACTTTACTTAAGAAAAACGGCAAATCGAAAAATATTTACTTGTCTGGCCTCAACTTTTTTAGTGTACTTACTAATTTTTATTTTACTTTTAAACTACTTTTTCCGAGTTTATTTATTTTTTTTTAATTTTATGCGACTTTTTACTTTTATTTACTTATTTTACTTTTTTACTCCTTTTACATTTTTATTTTTTTACTTATTTTTAATATTTTTCTATTTTAAGTTACTTTATTTTTTTACTCTTATTACTTTGTTTATTTATTTAACTGTTTTTTAAATTTTTGGTTTACTTATTGTACATTTTTTACTCTTTTACTTTTTTTGACTCATTTTTCCATTTTTTAAAATCATTTTACTTTTTATCTTTTTTACTTTTTTGTTTATACTAATTTAACGTTTTCTACTATTTTCCTTTTTTTTGCATTAACATTTTTTTATTTATTTTAATTTTTTAATATTTTTACTTTTTTTTACTCTTTTTCCTTTTTATACTTTTTTTTCTTTCTTTTTACTTTTTTGTGTACTTATTTTACGTTTTTTACTCGTTTACTTTTTTACTCCTTTTTGCCTGTATCTTTTTTAGACATTTGACTTTTTATTTTTTTACTTTGGTTACTTATTTTACTTTCTCTTTATTCTATTTTCTTTTTTTTGCATTAAAAATTTTTACATAATTTTATTTTTCTACTTATTTTATATTTTTTACCATTTTTATTTACTTTATTTTTTACTCTTTTTTCTTTTTATACATATTTTTCTTCTTTTAACTTTTTTTTACTTATTTTAATTTTTTACTATTTTTCCTTTTTATACTTATTTTTCTTTTTTTTTACTTTTTTGTACTTATTTTACTTTTTTCACTCTTGTAATTTTTTACTCTTTTTCTTTTTTTTGCATTTTATTTTTTCTTACTTATTTTATTTTTTTACCATTTTTATTTACTTTATTTTTTACTCCTTTTTTTTTATACTTATTTTTCTTTTTTTTACTTTTTGTTTACTTATTTTACGTTTTTTACTCTACAATTTTTAACTCTTTTTTTTTGCATCTTTTTTGTCCTTTTACTTTTTGTTTACTTATTTTACGTTTTTTACTCTACAATTTTTAATTCTTTTTTGCATCTTTTTTGTCCTTTTACTTTCATTTTTTACTTATTTTACGTTTTTTACTCTACAATTTTTAACTCTTTTTTTGCATCTTTTTTTGTCCTTTTACTTTTATTTTTTACTTATTTTACTTTTTTACTCTTTTATCTTTTTTCGTCATTTTATTTTTGAATTTTTTTTACTTTTCTTGCTCTTTAACATTTTTTACTATTTTTATTTACTTAATTTTTTTACTCCTACTTTGTTTACTTATTTTACTTTTTTACGCAGTATTTATTTTTTTGCTTACTTATTTTCCATATTTTTTTTCTTTTTTTAAATTCTTATTATTTTTGCCTTTCTTTATTTCTTTTTTGCTCTTTTTACATTTTTTTACAATTTCTTACATGTTCTTTTCCTAAAATATGTTTGTCTGACCAAACATCTCTTCAACTACTTTCAAACTCCCCAATTCAATTGAAACTACCTCTAATAAGGAGAAAGCAGAATAATTAATCAAAAAATTCTCCTGGAATTCGGTGGAAAAAAAATATTTCTTTTCTCTCCTTCAGTTAAAAGAAAAATACAATATCTAGATATAAAGAAATTTCTCTAATGATCCTGAACGTTTAGTACATATAATTATATTTATAAGAAATTTATTCAGTTTACTGAATTATATAGGTATTAAGTATATATATGAGTATGAGGTACAAGCAATAGAAGCTAATTAAAAGAAAAAAGAAATAAGTTAAACAGGCCGTTGCTCTCTCGTGCCTTAAAAAAAATTGTAACAGAAGACCGTTACTCAACGCGAATCTAGTTAAACTAGCGAAGCGAATACAGGGAGTTGCTGACCAGAGCACATTCCGCTCCATCATTGGTTGGGCAATTCGACTGCATGTGCAATGCTCCTCTGTGCACATATTTTACACTCGGTATACACAATATAGACATACAGACATGTATCAATATATATAATTATATATACATAATTTTATATACATAATTTTCATGTATGTACAATTATACTTACTTATACATATATATGTATACATCTAGATGTAATGGCGCCTTTGGATATATTTCGGTATTTCGTTATGAAATTTGAGTTTAGCTGTGTTTCTTTATTCCAGACAATAGTTACAATCAACGACATTTGTAGTCAATGGTACAAGTATTTTCATTTAATTTTATACTTCAGAACAACGGACATTTCGACAAAAAAAAAACGAATGTGATTAATTATTCTTATTGTAAATATATTGCAATGGATAATGCGTGATAATTGCGAAACCACAAGCGCAAATATTTATTTATTTAGCTATTATTATTATTTCGATTTTTTATTATTTTTAATTTCTTTATTATTACCACTATTTAGTTTTTTAAATAGTATATTATTTATATTTTTCTTCTTCTTCTTCTTCTTCTTCTTCTTCTTCTTCTTCTTCTTTTTCTTCTTCTTATTATATTATTTTTTATTATTATTAATACTATTATTATTATTATTATTTAGTTTTTTATTTTAATCATTTATTTATTTGTCAAATATCAATCTTTCACTCGTTAGTCAAGTTTAAAAAAAGTAGGAAAAAGCAATTTAAACATTATTGAAAAAAGTACTAAAAAAGTAGCCATCGAAAACTGAAATTTGACGCCTAAAAAATTCATTTTAGTCAATTCACAAAAATTTGATTCTTAATTTTTCTGACTTTTCACGATCAACAAATTTTTCAAACGCTCAAATGAAGGAAATATTTTTTGTTATATATTATTATTAATTAAATTAAATACTATTTTTTGTTAAATCTATATTTTTTCATTTATTCAAAAATGACTGCTTCGAACGAAAATTAAAAAATTAAATTCTAAATCTAGAAACTTGACATGTAATTTTTTTTACAGTGTCGCAAAATTCTTGCTATAGAAATTGAATTCAAAGAAAAAATACCATAAATTTCGTTGAATTGAAAGCTCGAAACTTAAGAATCATAACTTTTCCTTGATTTCCATCTAAAAAAAAATCACTTTTTTTTCTTTTCTTATTTAAATTTAATTTAACTATAAAATTTAATTATTTTCGGCAAAATTCTTTATGTTTAAATTCTTCAAACTTACGATTATATTTAAAAATTAATTTCGAAAGTAAAAAAAGAAAATAAATTCTTGAAAATATAAAATTTATTTCAATAAAATTTGACTGAATTCTACAAAGGTAGGTAGGCAATAAGTAATTCGTAGTGAATAAAAGGGTGCGAACGTGGTTAAGTGGTTAGGTTATCGGTTTGAGAATGTAAGGGTCCTGCGTTCAATTCCCGATGCTTTGAAAATTTTTCTCTATTAAGTATTTAAATAGTAAGTGAATAAATAATAAAATCAAAATAAATTTATGAAAAATACTAAATACTGAGCAGTGAATAATAAATAAATTAAAAATAACTAGTAAATAAACGCTAAGTAAAAAAAACAATAACAAATAAATAGTGAATATTTGAAACAGATAAATAATAGATAAATAAAATAAAAAATAAACATTTAAAAAACTAAATATTGAAAAGAAAATAATAAATAAATGAGTAAAGAAATAAATAAAAAAAAATAGTAAATACATAAAAAATAAATGAATAAACTAATAAATAAATAAATAAATGAATAAATAAATAGTAAATACAAATGATATATAAATGAAACTAGAGAAATGGAATCAATGCATATATCGCATTGTTCTCTCGAGTTTGTTGTACGTCTGAGGCAAGGCCCGTTAGACAATGTATGTGGCATTCTGGCACGATTGTCGAAACCACCTTCGCACTGCAGGTTATTCGCTTATACTGAGAGAGCCTTGCCCCATAACTGCATCAAAGGCACGCGAGTCCTCGAGACTCTAGCGTTCACATTCAGAATGTTCGAAGCAAATTGGCGAAGGCGATGTGTCAAATAAGCACAAACACCGTCACGCTTTTAGAAGTGAATATTGTTTATCGATATGCACAAGAATATTGCTAAAACAATTTTTACATCTCCTCGAAAACAAAGAATGAACAGTATAGCAGCTAATCAAGAGCAAATCCAGAAAAGAAAATAATTTTATTCTTAACCCGCGAGGTTAATAAATTTTGCTTTAAAATTTTTTAAATTTAACTTTAAATATTTTTTCATTTATTTTTTGTTCCTATTTTTGGTATTTATTCTTTGCATTTTTTTTATTTATTCTTTGCATTTATTTTTTTATTTATTCTTTGCATTTTTTTTATTTATTCTTTGCATTTATTTTTTTATTTATTCTTTACATTTATTTTTTGCATTTATTTTTTGTTCTTATTTTATGTATTTATTCTTTGCATTTATTTTTTGTATTTATTTTTAAGAATTAATTTTCAGCAACTTTAATACTGACTTTTGCATGCAATAAGAAGTAATTTCAAAATAAAAAAACGGTATATAATTTCAAGAAAAAAACGTTATAATTTCAACAAAAAAAAATTGAAAAATAATCAAAGTAGAATTGCGTGGGGTAAAAAAAACACTTTTTTATTTTTTGTACTACAAATTCGAAATTTCAATTTCATTCCGAAATTCCAACTAAGTATTACTGCAATTTTAGTTATTACTCTCTAAATTTGAATTAGTAAAAAAGTTCACTAATTTGAATAAGTGCGACTGATTGTTTGCTTCTGAATTAGAAAATTTTACTAACAAATTAATAAAAATTGCTATTTATTAGTGAAATTTACTAATTTAAAAGCAAAAAGTCAGTCACTAATTCAAATTAGTAAACATTTTTACTAATTCAAATTTAGAGAGTAAGATCGAAATTTTTTTGTATTTCATGAAAGAACTAAATTATTTATACCTAAAATTTTGAACGACGATATTTTTATTACTTTCTTAAACTTGAATTTTATTTACATGCTTTTCATGATTAAAGTGATAATTTTTAATAAAAATAAATATAAATAAATATATTGAGTTCTAATATTTTTCATATCAGTTTAGTAATTTTTAAAAATATTGGGGCAGAATAGAAATATTTCGTTCATTTGAACGTTAAAAACTTTTAGTTCCATAATTAAAATTTTTTTTAAGTTTAAATAAACTTAATATATATTCCTAATAGTTTGGTAAGAAAGTTCAATAGTTTTAATGTAAAACCCAAATGTCTTTTTTACCCCGTCTTTTACACTCCACTCTACTCTATAAATTATAAAAAAACACAACCCTCTCATCTTTTACGACAATTTAAAAATTTAAAACTCGAAATAGATTTAGGAGAAAATAAATAAATTATCAAATTTAAGTATATTGGAAAAAAGTAAAAAAAAATGTAATAATCAATGTAGAAAATTGTCAATGAAAATAGCATCTAAATAATAATCAATAATAATAAATAAATAAAAAAATAAATAAAAAAATAATAAATAAATAATATACAAAAGCGTAATTGGAAATACCATTAAAATAATAAATAAATAAATAAAATATCCATAAATTGCAAACTTTCCTCAACGAATATTAAATTTTTTGCGGTAAAATACTTTTCGAAACGTAATTAAAAGAATAAAAAGGCAAACAAAAGGGGTTTCGCAGTGAAGAAAGAGGGGGGACGCAATTTGGTGTATTTAAAGTACGTTCACCATATTTTCCACATAAACGCGTGTGGCATAAACTTTTTCCGCAACTTTTGTGGTTTCGCATCGAGAGAGGGTGATTATATCGGCAGTTGAATCGAGAAATGGTGAAACTCGACCTGCCTCATATACTAATATATATAGAATATATTTAGTTACTATATATATTCCACCTTTTAAAATCGACCAATTATTTTTTTTTTCTGTATTCAAAAAAAAGTAATTTTAAAATTTTTTTTTAGAGGACAAATTTTTCAGTTTTGAATTTTCTTAATTTTACGGGGCTAAAGTTTTGAACGTTCTAATAAAGAGAATTTTTTTTCATCATAAGTGTTTTTAAAAATTACTTTCGAAAAAAAAAAAAGAAAATTAAAAAATATTTAGTTTAGAATAAATTTCGGTTTTAATTTTAAAATAATTTTTTCTAATTTTTTTTTGCCTAAAAAAAGCTCTTTCTAATGAAATCTGTATTTTTCTGTTTAAAAAAAACTTTTTCTAACAAGTTTTGATTTCTAAATAAAGTTTTTCTAAAAAAGTTACAATTTCTAATGTTTATTTTCCCAAAATCTGTAAAGTTCCATAATTTTGCGATAAAAGTTAGAAAATAGTTGAAAACAAAAAAAAATTCAAATTAGGAAATAAAAACTATTTTGCATATTTTCTGCCTCTCAATCATAAACTTTGTTTACAAAATTGTGAGATTATTTTTGAAGGAGAACAAAAATTGTATTAAATTCCTGCTTCTTATCACAATTTTTTAAGAAAATTCTGTTCCTTCTTTGAAAAATAAGAGAGAATAATTTACATCATTTTTATACAAAAATGATGATATAAATTATTCTATAAAATTATTTATTTTATATAAAATATTTTTTAGCAAATTTTAAATATCTTTAGAAACAAAAACCCTATAATTTCTACTTGTGAATTACGATTTTTAACTCGATTATTTTACTAATTTTTTAAAAAAATGCATAATTATTATTTTGTTTACAATTTTTTAATGAAATGTCAACTATTTATTTAAGAATTAGAAAAATTTCACAAATTCGATTTGTTAATCATATATACCAAAATTAATCGTCATTACAAAAATTGAAAATTGCTGGAAAAAAAATTTGGATATCAGTTTTTTTGATTAGAAACAATTTTTATTAAAAAATTACCTTTATTAGAACAAAGAAAATTAGAAAATTACCTTCATTAGAATAAAGTTTTTTAAGAAATTCGCCTATTTATTGCAAAAAAGAGTTTTCGAAAATGAAAAATTAGAAAATACATGTGCATTGGAAAGTAAACATGATTTTTTCCAAAAATATTCTAATTTGTTAACTTGGAATAATAAAAAAAATATAAACAATAAAAATTTCGATTTCGGCTTCAAGGGATCTCTTAAAACTTTTATCCCTTTTAATTTTAGTCGTAGAACATTAAAATCCTATAAAATTATAACATTATAATGCATTCTCCGTAAGATTTTCATTCTACATTTTTTTTGGATTAAAACAATTTTTTTTTAATTCTATATAAAAAATAAGTGAATACCTGTTCCTTCATTTTTTATTCGTTTAAAATAACATAAGTTATGAATTTTTTAAACTTAACTTCTTCAGAAGCAGAGGACTTTTGAAACAACTTTTTCTTTGTTATACCAAAAAGATAAAAAATAACGTAATATATCTAAATGATTTGTTTTTTCTTGAACTTTTCAAAATATATAATAAAAAATAACGTTAATCAACCGAAAACATTAAATAAATGGAAAGAGAAAATATTGTTAAAAACCGCAGTCGGATAATATTTTCAGCGCGTCGATTCATTTCACAACAGTTATTTAAATACATTTTATTTTTCATACTCTATAAATAATAAAGAATAAAAATTAAAAAAATTTTCTTTCATTCTCATAATATCGAAATATAATTTACAGTCAATTCGAACTATTCTCATATATAGAGATATTATATATAAATGGCATTTATTATATTGCCACGTGCGCTCAATTCGCCAGTCGCGTGCATATAACATTTTGTTATTTTTAAGTACATCGATCAAAATGAATTTTTACCAAGACACTTATTCGATCGAGATAGGAAACAAGCTCCTGGTGTGATTTATACTTTTATGGAGTTCATATCTGTCATGGCGATCGATTAATCTAAATTATGCAAAAGGAGAAATCGTTTTTGTTGCAGTTTCAGACTTATTGAGAGGAGGGAAGGTGGAAGAAAATTAGTTGAATCCGAAAAAACGAAGTATAGAAGAAAAAGACTTTATTTTTTTGTTTCTGCAAACGAAAAGATGTGAAGGAGAGAAAAAAGTGACGAATTATTATATTATATTCTTTTCTGAATGATTAATGAGGACATTTTTAGTTTTTTTTTTTTTTTTAAAGGACTGTAACCTGTGTTTGTGTAAGATACTCGTTTTGATACGTTCGGTGATATATAAAGTTGGCTCCTGTCCAATTAAACGATTTGTCGAAAGGTAAAATTTATTTTTTTTTTGCCATGATTAATTGTGATTCGATATTGTCGAAAGATGATTATAAAGATAGAATGAGGAATATTTTCCTTTTTAAGAACATTCACGATATTGATCGACTTTTATTAATTTAACTATAATAATTCATTTATCCGGTACGGTTGTCGGTGGTTAATTTGTTATTTTATTCATGACATGTCAATGGTAAAAATATCTTTATTTCTCTATACTATTTTCTTTGTATCTCTCTATTCGTTCTTTTTGTATTTTTTCATTTTTTCTATTTACAGTCTCTTAATTTTGTTTTAGAAAAATGTTTATTTATTTATTTCAGTTTTATTTTATTTTTTTTACTTTTATTTTTAGTTCAATTTTTCTTTTTGTTTTTTAGTTTACTTTTTATTTTTGTTTTTTAGTTCACTTCCTATTTTTGACTTTTCCGATTTTTTTTCTTTATATTTTCTTTTGCGTCTTTTATTTCTTAATGTTTTGATTTTTTTTTTGTATTCAATCTGGTGTTTGATTTTTATTTTACTTTTTGTTTTTGATTTCTTTCTGTATTTTTTCTGCTATTTATTTTTATTTTTTAGATTTTGTTTGTTTATATTTCGTCTACATTTATTTTTTTCTTGTCGTTTATAATTTTCATGTTTTTATTTCTGTTTTCTATTTTACTTTTTTTTTGCTTTCAATTTTTTCTGTATTCTTCGTGTTTTTGATATTTTGAGTTTTGTTTTTGTTTCTGATTTCTTTTTGGTTGTATCTTTTTTTGTATTTTTTTCAGATTTTGCTTGATTATATTTTGTCTATTATTGTTTTTTTCTTGTCGTTTATAATTTTTTTCTTTTTATTTCTCTTTTTGATTTTTACTTTACTTTTTGGTTTTGAATTCTTTCTCGTTTTGTCTTTTTTTCTAGATTTTGCTTATTATTTTCTATTATAATTTTTTTCTTGTCATTTATAATTGCTTCCTCATGTAGAGAAAGTATTTTTTTGGTTTTTATTTCAGTTTTCGATTTTTTACCTTGCTTTTCATTTTTTTATTTTTTGTCTCTTCTTCGCATTTTTGTTATTTTTGCTATTTTTCAATTTTCGTTTATTATCTTTTTTTACTATAAATTAATGCTTTTTTTTAATTATGAAAAAAATTATATAGAAAAAAATGGTTTTTAGGTCGAAAACAATGTTTTTTGTTTGAAAAATTTTTATTTTATGACGTCTGAAAAAATTATTGAAGAAAAAAAAATAGTTTCTCTGCAAAAGTCAATATTTTTGTTTAGAAATTTATATTTTCTGATTTGTGGGAGAAGTGAAAGAAAAAAAAACTGTTTTTCCGCTCTAAACAATATTTTTGTCTTCAAAAATTTGTGTTTTATGACTTCTGAAATAATTATAGAAGAAAAAGTAGTTTCTATGCAAAAGTGAGTATTTTCGTTTAAAAACTTATAATCTTTTATTTGTGGGAGAAGTAAAAGAAAAAAAACTGTTTTTCCGCTCTAAACAATATTTTTGTCTTCAAAAATTTGTGTTTTTTCAGTTTTTGATAAAGAAACACTGTTGCAACAAATTTTTTTAGTGACAAATTTTTTTCTGCATTCTTTCTGTTTATGTTCTTTTTTTCTTTTTTGTTTGTTTTATATTTTTTTAATTTTTTTTTCATTTGGTTTCATATTTTTCTTATTTTATTCAATTTTTGTACTTTTTCGATTTTGTTTTTTATTTCGTATTTTCTACAATTTCGTTGTCTTGTTTTTTTCAGAATAATTTTTTTTTGGTTTTGCTTTCTTTCAATTTTTTTTTTGTTTTTTTCTTCTCTCTTTTAATTTTTCCATCCGCCAATAATTTCTGATTTCTAATTATTCTCAACCAAAAAAAAAATTAATTTGAATGAAAAATATACTGAATTCTATCAGAATTTTGAAACATTAGAATAATTAGATTTAATTTTGGAATAAACTTATTGTCGACCTCTCTGTCATCCTGTACAGTGTTGCAAAATAGGGACGAGGCCCAGTTACCCACATTTTGCACCAGATATCGACGCGTAATTTAATAGAAAACAATTGAACGTGAAAACTCCCACTTCTATATAATAATCAAAGAAGCGCTTTTGCCATGAGAGATAGAGAGAGAAAGAGAGAGTGAGTGAGTGAAAGAGAGAGGGAAAACCATTTCACTGACATACCTCGATGACATCGGCAAAATTTATGATGAAACTAAATTTTGCAATTTTAATCATTATACAACCTATTTTTCTACAAATAGAAATTTCCGCCCATTTTAAAGACAACAACAGAAAAAAAATCATATTTTCATAGAACATTCAATAATTTTTCATTAAACGATAAGAAATTTTTATTATTAACTTAAAAACTATTTTTATTTTCAACTACTAAACTTGTGTTTTATTTTTTAAATGTAAATTCGACCTAAGTTGTCAAATAATTTAATTATTTTTAATTAAATTAAATTAGTACAAATATTGACTAATTTTTAGTAATTTCCGTATTAAAAGTTACTAAAAAATTCAAATTAGTAAACAATTCTGATAAAAAAAATAAAAATAATGAGTTGACAATTGTTTCGTGAAAAATTCTGGGAAAATTTAAATAAAAATAATAAAAATTTATTTTTAAAAATAAAAATAATAAAAGTAATAAAAAAGAGAAATTTAATTGTAACACAGAATATGAATGAACCAAATAAATTGAGTCATTGACACGTCGAATAAAATGTGTGCACAGAATCACGTCCGCCAAATTGTTTACTCCGCGTGACGACGACGCTCATTTGGCGAAGTCTTAAATATCCGTCTTGTCAAAATAGCATTAGAGAACTCTCATGTATATCAACGTGAATAGATATAGTTAATGGGCATCTTTGTTAGACTTTTGTTGCTGTAATAATTTTTGAGCGTCACGCATGTTTCTCAAAATAAATCATTGTCACTATATGATTACGTATATACAACTGACATTTTCTCTTTTAACTACTCTTTCAATGCCGAAAATTGCATTTTCAATTTTAATAATCTTCTATTTTTGTTATCGCCGTCCCATTATTCTTCTCAAAAATAGTAAGCATGGATAATAGATCGTAAGAAATAATTTTTCTTCTCAAAACAATATTTTTTTGGAGAATAATTTTTATTAGTCGTTAATTACCTGGTAACAATGCATTACTACTTGTTTGTTAGTTAAGAACTGTTAATTATTAGTAATGAATTACTAATTTGTAAATACTTAAAATTAGCTGCTATTAATTATTACTTATTAATCGCTAATTAAAAATTAAAAATTTATTAGTAATTGCTTATTAACTATTAATTATTATTTACTAATTAGTAATTAGGAATTACTAATTATTTAGTGATTATTAATCACTGCATATTAATTAGTAATTAGTAATAATTTGGTAATTATTAATTATTATTTATTACTAATTTAATATTATTCATTAAATATTGACTATTAATTACCAAATAGTTACCAACTATTTACTAGCTTTAAATACAACAAAAGAATATTTTTCTTTTTTTTTACCTTAAATCCTCTAATAGTTGAAATAAAAAAATTATTTCCAAAAATTTTTACTGAAATTCATAGGAACGAACAAAAAATAAAAACATTTTAACATAACATTCTTTAAAAGAATTCATGTACAGGAAGTTAAACCAGCAAAGTTAAAATTTTCAAAAAACAATTATTGTGCTGAATTGTGCTCGACTTGTGCTCTTTTGTGCTAAAATTCATTTTTTGAAAAACTCAAAATTCCGGGCACCAAAACCAAAAAACTTTTTTTTATCGAAAAATTGAAATTTTTTGAAAAACAATTATTGTGCTGAATTGTGCTCGACTTGTGCTCTTTTGTGCTAAATTTCATTTTTTTAAAAACTCAAAATTCCGGGCAAAAAAACCAAAAAACTATTTTTAATCGGAAAAATTGAAGTTTTTTATAAAATAATTATTGTGCTGAATTGTACTCGACTTGTGCTCTTTTGTGCTAAAATTTATTTTTTAAAAAACTCAAAATTCCGGGCAAAAAAAAACAAAAAACTTTTTTTTAATCGGAAAAATTAAAATTTTTTGACAACAATTATTTGCTTAGCTAGCACAACTCAGCACAACTTTTATTTTTTCGAAATTTTGATTTATATAAAAATCCGGGATCAATGTTGCCCAAAAAAATTGTCGTTATCGAGTATTCATTAATTTTCGATGCAAATTTAATTTAAAAAAATATTTTCAAAATGATATCGATTGTGCTTAGCTAGCACAACTCAGCACAACTTTTATTTTTTCGAAATTTTGATTTATATAAAAATCCGGGATCAAAGTTGCCCAAAAAAATTGTCGTTATCGAGTATTAATTGATTTTTTATGGAAATTTAATTTAAAAAAATTTTTTTTTAATGATATCGAATGTGCTTAGCTAGCACAACTCAGCACAACTTTTATTTTTTCGAAATTTTGATTTATATAAAAATCCGGGATCAAAGTTGCCCAAAAAAATTGTCGTTATCGAGTATTAATTGATTTTTTATGGAAATTTAATTTAAAAAAAAAATTTTTTTAATGATATCGATTGTGCTTAGCTAGCACAACTCAGCACAACTTTTATTTTTTCGAAATTTTGATTTATATAATAATCCGGGATCAAAGTTGCCCAAAAAAATTGTCGTTATCGAGTATTCATTAATTTTCGATGCAAATTTAATTTAAAAAAATATTTTCAAAATGATATCGATTGTGCTTAGCTAGCACAACTCAGCACAACTTTTATTTTTTCGAAATTTTGATTTATATAAAAATCCGGGATCAAAGTTGCCCAAAAAAATTGTCGTTATCGAGTATTCATTAATTTTCGATGCAAATTTAATTTAAAAAAATATTTTCAAAATGATATTGATTGTGCTTAGCTAGCACAACTCAGCACAACTTTTATTTTTTCGAAATTTTGATTTATATAAAAATCCGGGAACAATGTTGCCCAAAAAAATTGTCGTTATCGAGTATTCATTAATTTTTTATGCAAATTTAATTTTTAAAAAATATTTTCAGAATGATATCGATTGTGCTTAGCTAGCACAACTCAGCACAACTTTTATTTTTTCGAAATTTTGATTTATATAAAAATCCGGGATCAAAGTAGCCCAAAAAATTGTCGTTATCGAGTATTCATTAATTTTCGATGCAAATTTAATTTAAAAAAATATTTTCAGAATGATATCGATTGTGCTTAGCTAGCACAACTCAGCACAACTTTTATTTTTTCGAAATTTTGATTTATATAAAAATCCGGGAACAATGTTGCCCAAAAAAATTGTCGTTATCGAGTATTCATTAATTTTCGATGCAAATTTAATTTTAAAAAATATTTTCAAAATGATATTGATTGTGCTTAGCTAGCACAACTCAGCACAACTTTTATTTTTTCGAAATTTTGATTTATATAAAAATCCGGGATCAAAGTTGCCCAAAAAAATTGTCGTTATCGAGTATTCATTAATTTTCGATGCAAATTTAATTTAAAAAAATATTTTCAAAATGATATCGATTGTGCTTAGCTAGCACAACTCAGCACAACTTTTATTTTTTCGAAATTTTGATTTATATAAAAATCCGGGATCAAAGTTGCCCAAAAAAATTGTCGTTATCGAGTATTAATTGATTTTTTATGGAAATTTAATTTAAAAAAATTTTTTTTTAATGATATCGAATGTGCTTAGCTAGCACAACTCAGCACAACTTTTATTTTTTCGAAATTTTGATTTATATAAAAATCCGGGATCAAAGTTGCCCAAAAAAATTGTCGTTATCGAGTATTCATTAATTTTCGATGCAAATTTAATTTAAAAAAATATTTTCAAAATGATATCGATTGTGCTTAGCTAGCACAACTCAGCACAACTTTTATTTTTTCGAAATTTTAATTTATATAAAAATCCGGGATCAAAGTTGCCCAAAAAAATTGTCGTTATCGAGTATTCATTAATTTTCGATGCAAATTTAATTTTAAAAAAACTCAAAATTCCGGGAAAAAAAACCAAAAAACTTTTTATTAATCGGAAAAATTGAAATTTTTTGACAACAATTATTTTGATTCACTTTGCACGACTTGTGCTCTTATGTGCCAATTTTCTAGAAGAGAAAACTAATGTTTTCTAAATTAAAAAATAGAAAAATCGAAACTTGTGCTCATAATTTCACGGTTTTTTGCTCTGTTGAGCACAATTTCATTTTACAAAAATTTCAAAATTCTGACAGAAAAATCAAAAACCTTTTTTTTAAAAACATCAACATTAAGAAATTTTAAAAAACATTAAAAAAATAAAAAAATAAAAAAAACGCAAGTTGTGCTCTTCGTGAAGCTCAAATTTATTCTACGCCAACCTTTAAATGCCGGATAAAATCTATCGATCCAACAAAGAAAAATCAGAATTAAGATAAAATGAAACTAGTGCTCAGCAGTTCTCGACGTGTGTTCTGGTTAGCTCAATTTCGTTTTAGGAAAAATTCAAAATTCTGATAAGGAAAATCAATAACTAATTATTATTAAAAAAATCAAAATTATCAATAAAAACTTGTAGAGGAGACCAGGGCGTAATGTATTACATCAATTTATTCAAAAGTGGTAAATCAGAGTAATTTCAGTTTTTGATCAAAATAATGTACTTGTCATGCTATAAGTTTGTACCAAGTTTCATTGTTATTCATTTATTATTGTTAAAAATATGGTAGAAAAAGTGATTTTGACGCTCGAAAGTGAATTTTTGAAATCTTAGTTTTTTTGTTATATTGGGAAAATACGACAAAATTCTTTTTATAGGAACAAAATCAATAAATATTGTGAGTAATGAAAAACTATTTTTCTTTATACTTCTATCGAAAGTACGTACTTTGCTCTTCGATATCGCAGTAGAAAGTCGAACATTTGTGCTTTTGGATAGATCTACGCATGCACCTCTGTCGGTAAAATTACTACTGCCGGTAAATACTAAAATTGCGAGTTGGTTGCGTGTTACGTGATGTCGCTAGTGCAGGTCTGCCTTCATGTTTATATTGTTGTGATACCAAGTGTGCATTATTATAAATATATTATGTAAATTTCACATTGTTTACAATGATTATTATATTTTAATGAATAAATAGTTTTTTATTTATAAATATCAGAAAATAAACCGTCTTTTAGGTTCGTTAAAAATGACGGAAATAAGGTACGTTTTATTTGTTGCTTATAAATTGGCGAAAATATTCTTTATTCAATTTCTTTCATATACTTTTAATAGTTATACATAACTTTAAAAAGTAAATAAATATTTTTTATAACCGTAAACTAGAAATATTATACATGCAAACTTCAAAGCATAATGTATATAACAAATATTTACTGTATAAATTTCATATTTTAGGTTATGTTTATATATATATATATATATGGGTGATTCTCTTGAATTGTCTTGTAATTGTTTAAAGGTAAAAATATAAGTTGCAAAAGATTAGTTTCCAGAAATACGACCTTTAGAAATATTTTATTGCTATGTGTTTTAGAGGTTAAGTATAATTAACACAATTTATTGAATTAATAATAATTTTTCTAGAAAATTTTTTTTTTTAAATTTAATATTAGTTTTCTAATATTATTTATAATTTTTTTAAACAGGTGACAAATGATTTGAAATCCTGATAAAAATTTAACCCAGTTTAATAAAAATATTCGAAATTCGTTAATTTGTACCAAAGTTATAGCAATTTGAAAAAATTTGACTACTTGAAGTGAATTCTGTCGAGCGCGGTTGCCACTTTGACTCGACTTTTCATTATCAAATAATTTGTTAAGATGTTTTTGAATTTTTAAACGAATAATATAACTAATAAATTAATAAATTATCGAAGAACCAAGTTAAAATATTAATAAACAAATGTTCAGAATTTTTATTTTAAAAAAATAATTTTTTGAAAATTTGCAGAAAAACATTTCTAATTGAATGGCGTTTGTCCCAAATTGTTTAAGTTAAAATTGTCGCTACTGTGTTTAATTATTTATCAGCAATAATTTACTCCCTCCAGGGAACCATTTTGTTTACGAAAATTCAATTTGCCACAAATTGTGATTGATAGATTGTCATTTCCTAAAAAGAATCCAATAAAAAGAAACTGGGTTTCATCCTGTTAAAAATGTAGAAATTGGCACATGAAGTGGCCTTTTTCAGGAGAATCATATATATATATATATATATATATATATATATATAAATTGTATTAAGGAGTAAGCTTTCAAGACATGATAAATCCAAATTTTATCATGTCAAGGAATTTAAATAGATGACAATTCTCACATAACCATTAAAATTAACTTTAATGTAGAAAAATTGTAATGAATTATTCATTTTTAAATATTTTTTTATTTAAAACACTCTGTTTATAATTAAAGTCTATTCTAATATGGGAATTTAAAGGTTTTTTACCATTTTTTCAAATAAAAAAATTTTAATTAAAAATCATCAAGGTCAGGTCAAAATATTTTTTAAATTGAAAATTCTTTGATAATTATTATTTTTTTCTTAAAACAGTGATTAATTGATTTCTAAGGATTTTAATATTTTGAATATGTGTTTAACTTAAATTTTTTGAAAAATGGATTTATCAACTTTTGAAAAATTGCTCCTCATGTACATAAATTATATTTAATTTTATCCATTTTCGTAAATATTTTATTTATTATAAAACAATATATTTTGTGAAATATGATATTGACATTTACTTTTTTATTTCAGCATGAATGAAAAATGGGTAATTCCATTAATTTGGAATTTAAATGTAGTAGGAGGTGGAAGGCCTAAAAAAGTACAAAATATAAAAATGACTACCGTAGAAAAAGTGACAGAGTTGAAAAGGCTATTAGAAGCACATGAATTTGAAACTTTATGCGATTCGAAAGGAAATGTAAAATTTCCCAGTGACGAAATGTATCAAAAATTATCAGTTGAACTTGATGGCTTAGGGATTAAAATGTCATCAAAATATATTTACACGATTTTACTAGAAAATCGTTATGATGTGAAGAAAGAATTTTTAGCGTCACATAATATTGATATACTGATAGAAGATTTTTCATTTAATGACAGCACAATAAATACCTCAAATAACCTAATAGAATTTCGTTTGGATGTTTCGACAATATGGACTTTGATAGGGCCAGAGAGTGTTGCACATAAGTGTAATAACTATGAGCGTAATGTTAGAACCTTGAAGCGAAATGCTTGGACACATGTTCTTTTTGAGGAAATTTACAACACAACGAAAATACCTTGTGCACTTAATTTTAAGTCTCCTTTAATGACAGAAAGTGGTATTTTTCTAAAAGTTTTTGCAACATGTCCGGAATGTCCATGTGAGTTTACTGGACAAATTCCTAATAATCCACAAGGGGAAGAGACTATTTTTATGGATTGTGAGTTGCACAATTTTGATTCTTCTGCTAAACATAAGAAAAAACGCCAATTAAAGGGTGACTTACGAACTGCAGTATCAAATAAATTACTAAGAGAAAACACGTTGCCTTGTAATTTTAGAAGAAATGAAGCTCATAGACTCATAAAATTTGGCCAAGAGGAACCCCCTATTCTTTTCTCTAATGAAATTATGCGAAAAGCTAAAACGGAAGCATTCGACAAAGCTTTAGGATTACCTTCGAGCAATTTAATGGAAAATATTCTAGCTCTAAAATATCATGAACAATCTCAAGGATCAATTCACAAAATAGGACTCGATCCCTTTTTTGTACATTATTGGTTAAACGAGCAAGTGTTGTTCTACAACGCGTTTCCAGAAAAACTAATTTACGATGGAAGTGGATCTATCATTAAGAGTCTCACGTTGCCAAATGGCGAACAGTCATCACACGTTTACATATATCAAGGATGTATTGAAGCAAATAATAAAACGGTACCTGTGTGCCAAATGATTTCAACGACGCAAACGACAGTATCAATACTAGGCTGGATGTTAGATTTTCTATCCTCTGCGACTTCTGGAAAATCATCAGTTGTGAATAAAACGAAAGAAATTGTAACTGATTTCGATAAAGCACTTCTTGGAGCTTCCTGTAGAGCTTTTACCGAAGCTAATAGTTTACAACATTATTTATGTTGGTGTTTCGAATTTCTTACTGGCAAGACTGCTGATGCTCCATCTTGTTTATTACGTCTGGATATTAATCATTTCATGAATATAATAGCAAAATGGAATTGCTATCCAAAACAACATCCTCGAGTTCGAATCATGTTTTTACGCTGCATGGCAATACTTAGAAAGCAGGAAACATTAGAAGACTTTGCTATCGTAGCTAAAAATTTATTTTATATTGCACTTTGTCCTGATTTCGAAACCTCAAGTTTAGCAGACGAAGCATTGCAATTTTTTAAAGAAAAAGTCCGCGAAATTTCAAAAACCGATGAAATGAAAAAACTCGAAAATGTTTCTGATTTTGAATCACAACCTGAGGAAGAGATTGATTTAATAGAAGAATCAGAATTAAAATCTTCAAGTACATATAAATGGACGGCACAAATTTATGAAACTTGTAAATCACAAGCATCAAGTGAACACGAATGTGAAGAAGTCAACCCTTTTTATCTTCCACAATTCGCAGTCAAATTAAAAAAATTATTGCCCTGGTTTCCTATATTTTCTGAAATAATGCGTTCTACTTGTGGATTCGGAACCAAAAATCCTTCCTCGGCTGGTGTTGAATCAGAAATCAATGACATAAAAAACAGAAAATTTGCTTCTGTTAGATTTCCTTTGAGAGCAGACAAATTTGTTGCATTTCATTTGAATGCTTTGAACTGCCATTTAATAGAAATAGCATCAAATCATATTGAAATTACCAAAAGTGGAACGTATGCTCCGATCGAGTGCAAAAAAAGAAAAAATTCGGATTCAGAAGATTTTAATGAATTAAATGCGGAACATAATTGGCGAAATAAAAACAAAAAATCAAAAATAGCCGTAAACAAAGATGAAATTGATAAGAATGTAATTAGTGGTAAAATCATCAACGAAATCGATCCGGATTTGCCACTTCAAAATGAAGATTCAGTAGAAGATATTTTTCAGGACGAATTGCATAAAGATAAAACATCAATAAAAATAGAAGATGCCAGTGACCAAAGCTTTACATCTTTTTGTGAAGTTAACCCAGTCCAAGATTTAGAGCAAAGAAAAGCAGGCAAGGATGCAAATAAAAAAAATAAGAAAAAAATTCGATATGGAGATCCATTTCCTCAATTTGATCCATTACAAAAACAACATTTATCTCTCGCAGTCCTACAGAACGGAAATAAGTGTAAGCAAGTTCATGATGGGTCAACAATATATGTCGCAAAGCGAACTTGTGCTTTCGACTCTCTGTGTCAAATTTCTAGTTTAGCCATTTTAAATAATGAACACTATAAAATTGTCACTGCTTCTCAAGGAGGTATCTTCTTTTGCGCTAGAACATTAATCGAAAAAGGACTGACTGCAGATACTTATAAACAACGTGTTCGATTGTTAACAAATGTTTCAATACTTCATGTCACAACCACTGAACATAGAAAAAGTAACCAAAAAAAAAGTACAGTAGTAAAAATTGAAGGTTCATGTAACATCGTCAGCTTAGCGCAAATCCTGTTCGGAAATATGCCGAGTATAGAAATCGATGGTGTTTGTCCGAAGTGCAAAAAAATCCGCAAACAAAATATTACTGTGCTAGAACCTAACTATAACGCTTTAATAGAAAATGATATAAGTGCATTACAGGAAACGATGGAGACTGTACATCTCCCTCCTCTAAATTGCTGTGAACAGCAATTAGAAAAAAATATTACATTTGGACACCACATAATAATTAATATTGGTTTAGGGAAACCCCAGGAGATTGAACTATTTAAAATTCCAAATGTGATTGAATGTGGCCAACAACAATATACTCTCGCAGGTTTAGTCGCATATGAAGGTGTGTACAAAATTAATTACGTCGGTCACTATGTTGCCTACGTATGTGCTCATACTAAGTGGATTGAGTACGACGACTTAAGGAAAGAATCAACGGGGATGGACAAGCGAGCAACAGTTGATCCTCAAATTTTGATATACATCAGAAATGAATAACAGTTCCTTAAAAAGTAGTATAAAAAATATGTACCAAAACAATTTGTGATACAGATATATATTAAAAATTATTTTCAAAACGTTATTTTGTATTAAATAAAAATTATTTACAGTTAATTCAATTTTTTCCAAAATTATAGATAATTAGTATTTTAAGTTTAACATTTTAAATATTATTAGGATAATCCTCACCAACCTAAATGTCTTACGTAATTTATAGAACACAAGTTTTTTTTCTAATTTTTCAAACAATAGTTATAGTTTTTTTTATCAGAATTTTCAATTTTGAATAGAATAAATCTGTGCTCAGCAGAGCACAAAACAAGAAATTATGAGCACAAGTTTCATTTTTTTTACACTGAGAAAAAAATGTTGGTTCAATCAGAAAAATGTTAAGCACCTGCTATATGAAAGATTAGAGTTATAAAAACTACAAAGATTTTCAGAGTTGTACTAGCAAAGAACTTTTTTTTAAATTTAATATTAAACAAAAATTAATGAATACTCGATAACGACAATTTTTTTGGGCAACTTTGATCCCGGATTTTTATATAAATTAAAATTTCGAAAAAATAAAAGTTGTGCTGAGTTGTGCTAGCTAAGCACAATCGATATCATTCTGAAAATATTTTTTTAAATTAAATTTGCATCGAAAATTAATGAATACTCGATAACGACAATTTTTTTGGGCTACTTTGATCCCGGATTTTTATATAAATCAAAATTTCGAAAAAATAAAAGTTGTGCTGAGTTGTGCTAGCTAAGCACAATCAATATCATTTTGAAAATATTTTTTTAAAATTAAATTTGCATAAAAAATTAATGACTACTCGATAACGACAATTTTTTTGGGCAACATTGATCCCGGATTTTTATATAAATCAAAATTTCGAAAAAATAAAAGTTGTGCTGAGTTGTGCTAGCTAAGCACAATCAATATCATTTTGAAAATATTTTTTAAAATTAAATTTGCATCGAAAATTAATGAATACTCGATAACGACAATTTTTTTGGGCAACATTGTTCCCGGATTTTTATATAAATCAAAATTTCGAAAAAATAAAAGTTGTCCTGAGTTGTGCTAGCTAAGCACAATCGATATCATTCTGAAAATATTTTTTTAAATTAAATTTGCATCGAAAATTAATGAATACTCGATAACGACAATTTTTTGGGCTACTTTGATCCCGGATTTTTATATAAATCAAAATTTCGAAAAAATAAAAGTTGTGCTGAGTTGTGCTAGCTAAGCACAATCAATATCATTTTGAAAATATTTTTTTAAAATTAAATTTGCATAAAAAATTAATGACTACTCGATAACGACAATTTTTTTGGGCAACATTGATCCCGGATTTTTATATAAATCAAAATTTCGAAAAAATAAAAGTTGTGCTGAGTTGTGCTAGCTAAGCACAATCAATATCATTTTGAAAATATTTTTTAAAATTAAATTTGCATCGAAAATTAATGAATACTCGATAACGACAATTTTTTTGGGCAACATTGTTCCCGGATTTTTATATAAATCAAAATTTCGAAAAAATAAAAGTTGTGCTGAGTTGTGCTAGCTAAGCACAATCGATATCATTCTGAAAATATTTTTTTAAATTAAATTTGCATCGAAAATTAATGAATACTCGATAACGACAATTTTTTGGGCTACTTTGATCCCGGATTTTTATATAAATCAAAATTTCGAAAAAATAAAAGTTGTGCTGAGTTGTGCTAGCTAAGCACAATCGATATCATTCTGAAAATATTTTTTAAAAATTAAATTTGCATAAAAAATTAATGAATACTCGATAACGACAATTTTTTTGGGCAACATTGTTCCCGGATTTTTATATAAATCAAAATTTCGAAAAAATAAAAGTTGTGCTGAGTTGTGCTAGCTAAGCACAATCAATATCATTTTGAAAATATTTTTTAAAATTAAATTTGCATCGAAAATTAATGAATACTCGATAACGACAATTTTTTTGGGCAACATTGTTCCCGGATTTTTATATAAATCAAAATTTCGAAAAAATAAAAGTTGTGCTGAGTTGTGCTAGCTAAGCACAATCGATATCATTCTGAAAATATTTTTTTAAATTAAATTTGCATCGAAAATTAATGAATACTCGATAACGACAATTTTTTGGGCTACTTTGATCCCGGATTTTTATATAAATCAAAATTTCGAAAAAATAAAAGTTGTGCTGAGTTGTGCTAGCTAAGCACAATCGATATCATTCTGAAAATATTTTTTAAAAATTAAATTTGCATAAAAAATTAATGAATACTCGATAACGACAATTTTTTTGGGCAACATTGTTCCCGGATTTTTATATAAATCAAAATTTCGAAAAAATAAAAGTTGTGCTGAGTTGTGCTAGCTAAGCACAATCAATATCATTTTGAAAATATTTTTTAAAATTAAATTTGCATCGAAAATTAATGAATACTCGATAACGACAATTTTTTTGGGCAACATTGTTCCCGGATTTTTATATAAATCAAAATTTCGAAAAAATAAAAGTTGTGCTGAGTTGTGCTAGCTAAGCACAATCGATATCATTCTGAAAATATTTTTTTAAAATTAAATTTGCATCGAAAATTAATGAATACTCGATAACGACAATTTTTTTGGGCAACATTGTTCCCGGATTTTTATATAAATCAAAATTTCGAAAAAATAACAGTTGTCCTGAGTTGTGCTAGCTAAGCACAATCGATATCATTCTGAAAATATTTTTTTAAATTAAATTTGCATCGAAAATTAATGAATACTCGATAACGACAATTTTTTGGGCTACTTTGATCCCGGATTTTTATATAAATCAAAATTTCGAAAAAATAAAAGTTGTGCTGAGTTGTGCTAGCTAAGCACAATCAATATCATTTTGAAAATATTTTTTTAAAATTAAATTTGCATAAAAAATTAATGACTACTCGATAACGACAATTTTTTTGGGCAACATTGATCCCGGATTTTTATATAAATCAAAATTTCGAAAAAATAAAAGTTGTGCTGAGTTGTGCTAGCTAAGCACAATCAATATCATTTTGAAAATATTTTTTAAAATTAAATTTGCATCGAAAATTAATGAATACTCGATAACGACAATTTTTTTGGGCAACATTGTTCCCGGATTTTTATATAAATCAAAATTTCGAAAAAATAAAAGTTGTGCTGAGTTGTGCTAGCTAAGCACAATCGATATCATTCTGAAAATATTTTTTTAAATTAAATTTGCATCGAAAATTAATGAATACTCGATAACGACAATTTTTTGGGCTACTTTGATCCCGGATTTTTATATAAATCAAAATTTCGAAAAAATAAAAGTTGTGCTGAGTTGTGCTAGCTAAGCACAATCGATATCATTCTGAAAATATTTTTTAAAAATTAAATTTGCATAAAAAATTAATGAATACTCGATAACGACAATTTTTTTGGGCAACATTGTTCCCGGATTTTTATATAAATCAAAATTTCGAAAAAATAAAAGTTGTGCTGAGTTGTGCTAGCTAAGCACAATCAATATCATTTTGAAAATATTTTTTAAAATTAAATTTGCATCGAAAATTAATGAATACTCGATAACGACAATTTTTTTGGGCAACATTGTTCCCGGATTTTTATATAAATCAAAATTTCGAAAAAATAAAAGTTGTGCTGAGTTGTGCTAGCTAAGCACAATCGATATCATTCTGAAAATATTTTTTTAAATTAAATTTGCATCGAAAATTAATGAATACTCGATAACGACAATTTTTTGGGCTACTTTGATCCCGGATTTTTATATAAATCAAAATTTCGAAAAAATAAAAGTTGTGCTGAGTTGTGCTAGCTAAGCACAATCGATATCATTCTGAAAATATTTTTTAAAAATTAAATTTGCATAAAAAATTAATGAATACTCGATAACGACAATTTTTTTGGGCAACATTGTTCCCGGATTTTTATATAAATCAAAATTTCGAAAAAATAAAAGTTGTGCTGAGTTGTGCTAGCTAAGCACAATCAATATCATTTTGAAAATATTTTTTAAAATTAAATTTGCATCGAAAATTAATGAATACTCGATAACGACAATTTTTTTGGGCAACATTGTTCCCGGATTTTTATATAAATCAAAATTTCGAAAAAATAAAAGTTGTGCTGAGTTGTGCTAGCTAAGCACAATCGATATCATTCTGAAAATATTTTTTTAAAATTAAATTTGCATCGAAAATTAATGAATACTCGATAACGACAATTTTTTTGGGCAACATTGTTCCCGGATTTTTATATAAATCAAAATTTCGAAAAAATAAAAGTTGTCCTGAGTTGTGCTAGCTAAGCACAATCGATATCATTCTGAAAATATTTTTTTAAATTAAATTTGCATCGAAAATTAATGAATACTCGATAACGACAATTTTTTGGGCTACTTTGATCCCGGATTTTTATATAAATCAAAATTTCGAAAAAATAAAAGTTGTGCTGAGTTGTGCTAGCTAAGCACAATCAATATCATTTTGAAAATATTTTTTTAAAATTAAATTTGCATAAAAAATTAATGACTACTCGATAACGACAATTTTTTTGGGCAACATTGATCCCGGATTTTTATATAAATCAAAATTTCGAAAAAATAAAAGTTGTGCTGAGTTGTGCTAGCTAAGCACAATCAATATCATTTTGAAAATATTTTTTAAAATTAAATTTGCATCGAAAATTAATGAATACTCGATAACGACAATTTTTTTGGGCAACATTGTTCCCGGATTTTTATATAAATCAAAATTTCGAAAAAATAAAAGTTGTGCTGAGTTGTGCTAGCTAAGCACAATCGATATCATTCTGAAAATATTTTTTTAAATTAAATTTGCATCGAAAATTAATGAATACTCGATAACGACAATTTTTTGGGCTACTTTGATCCCGGATTTTTATATAAATCAAAATTTCGAAAAAATAAAAGTTGTGCTGAGTTGTGCTAGCTAAGCACAATCGATATCATTCTGAAAATATTTTTTAAAAATTAAATTTGCATAAAAAATTAATGAATACTCGATAACGACAATTTTTTTGGGCAACATTGTTCCCGGATTTTTATATAAATCAAAATTTCGAAAAAATAAAAGTTGTGCTGAGTTGTGCTAGCTAAGCACAATCAATATCATTTTGAAAATATTTTTTAAAATTAAATTTGCATCGAAAATTAATGAATACTCGATAACGACAATTTTTTTGGGCAACATTGTTCCCGGATTTTTATATAAATCAAAATTTCGAAAAAATAAAAGTTGTGCTGAGTTGTGCTAGCTAAGCACAATCGATATCATTCTGAAAATATTTTTTTAAATTAAATTTGCATCGAAAATTAATGAATACTCGATAACGACAATTTTTTGGGCTACTTTGATCCCGGATTTTTATATAAATCAAAATTTCGAAAAAATAAAAGTTGTGCTGAGTTGTGCTAGCTAAGCACAATCGATATCATTCTGAAAATATTTTTTAAAAATTAAATTTGCATAAAAAATTAATGAATACTCGATAACGACAATTTTTTTGGGCAACATTGTTCCCGGATTTTTATATAAATCAAAATTTCGAAAAAATAAAAGTTGTGCTGAGTTGTGCTAGCTAAGCACAATCAATATCATTTTGAAAATATTTTTTAAAATTAAATTTGCATCGAAAATTAATGAATACTCGATAACGACAATTTTTTTGGGCAACATTGTTCCCGGATTTTTATATAAATCAAAATTTCGAAAAAATAAAAGTTGTGCTGAGTTGTGCTAGCTAAGCACAATCGATATCATTCTGAAAATATTTTTTTAAAATTAAATTTGCATCGAAAATTAATGAATACTCGATAACGACAATTTTTTTGGGCAACATTGTTCCCGGATTTTTATATAAATCAAAATTTCGAAAAAATAAAAGTTGTGCTGAGTTGTGCTAGCTAAGCACAATCGATATCATTCTGAAAATATTTTTTTAAATTAAATTTGCATCGAAAATTAATGAATACTCGATAACGACAATTTTTTTGGGCTACTTTGATCCCGGATTTTTATATAAATCAAAATTTCGAAAAAATAAAAGTTGTGCTGAGTTGTGCTAGCTAAGCACAATCAATATCATTTTGAAAATATTTTTTAAAATTAAATTTGCATAAAAAATTAATGACTACTCGATAACGATAATTTTTTGGGCAACATTGATCCCGGATTTTTATATAAATCAAAATTTCGAAAAAATAAAAGTTGTGCTGAGTTGTGCTAGCTAAGCACAATCGATATCATTCTGAAAATATTTTTTTAAAATTAAATTTGCATAAAAAATTAATGAATACTTGATAACGACAATTTTTTTGGTCAAATTTGATTCCGGATTTTTATATAAATCAAAATTTCGAAAAAATAAAAGTTGTGCTGAGTTGTGCTAGCTAAGCACAATCAATATCATTTTGAAAATATTTTTTAAAATTAAATTTGCATCGAAAATTAATGAATACTCGATAACGACAATTTTTTTGGGCAACATTGTTCCCGGATTTTTATATAAATCAAAATTTCGAAAAAATAAAAGTTGTGCTGAGTTGTGCTAGCTAAGCAAATAATTGTTGTCAAAAAATTTTAATTTTTCCGATTTAAAAAAAGTTTTTTGTTTTTTTTGCCCGGAATTTTGAGTTTTTTAAAAAATAAATTTTAGCACAAAAGAGCACAAGTCGAGCACAATTCAGCACAATAATTATTTTATAAAAAATTTCAATTTTTCCAATTAAAAAAAGTTTTTTGGTTTTTTTGCCCGGAATTTTGAGTTTTTTAAAAAATAAAATTTAGCACAAAAGAGCACAAGTCGAGCACAATTCAGCACAATAATTGTTTTTCAAAAAATTTTAATTTTTCGATAAAAAAAAGTTTTTTGGTTTTTGTGCCCGCAATTTTGAGTTTTTCAAAAAATGAATTTTAGCACAAAAGAGCACAAGTCGAGCACAATTCAGCACAATAATTGTTTTTTGAAAATTTTAACTTTGCTGGTCTAACTTCCTGTACATAAAGAATTCGCAATTATTTTTAATATTTACTGGTTTAGTAAGATTTCCTATAGTTCAATTATTTATTTTAAAAATTTATTTATTAATATTTTTCCAAACATTCAATTATTTTCAAAAATAATAATATTTTTCCCAAAAAATCAATTTTTTCATAAATATTAAAGTTTTTTCCAAAAATTCATATTAAAAAATGTAATAAAATTTTTCCAAAAATTCAATTATTTTCGTAAATAATAAAGTTTTTTTCAAAAATTCAATTATTTTCATTAATAAAATTTCTCTCAAAAATTCAAGTATCTTCGTAAATAATACAATTTTTCCTAAAAACTTAATTTTTTTCATAAATTTTAATTTTTTCCCCAAAATTCAATTATTTTCATTAATAATAAAATTTCTCTCAAAAATTCAATTATATTAGAATATAATAAAATTTGTTCAAAAATTCAATTATTTTCATAAATGTTCAAGTTTTTCCTAAACATTAAAATATTTCCATAAATAATAAAACATTTCCCAAATATTTAATTATTTATTTAAAAATGTAATAAAATTTTTCCAAAAAATTTAATTATTTTCGTAAAATTTTCCAAAAATGCAATTATTTTCATAAATAATAAAATTTCTCTGTAAAATTTAATTATTTTCATAAATAATAAAGTTTTTTCCAAAAATTTAATTATTATAATAAATAATCAAGTTTTTTTCAAAAATTCAATTATTTTTATAAATAATACAACTTTTTCCAAAAAATTTTAATTACTTAAAATACAATTTTCATAAATTTTGTTTGAAAGAAATTTATTATTTAAAACAATGTTTGTCAAATTCTCCAAAAGAAGTAAAATATTTTTAAATTTTTTAATTTCTAATTAATAAACTTCTTTATTAAAAGTTCAATTGCAAGAAATAATCAATTATTCATACAATTATTTATTTTTAAATATTGAAATACTTGAATTTTCTCAAAACTTTCTGACCAGAATTTTTATTAAATTATTATAATTAGAATTCAAAATATTTATTTTTAAAAAATTATTTTAATTTTCAAATTTGAACAATTTCATTTGAAAGTTACGAAAAAATTTGTCTTTTTGAAAATTGTAGCTAAGATTTTTTCAAAAAAAGTAAAATTTCCATGGAAAGTTTTTAAAAATTAAATAAATTTTGCAATAAAATTTTGTCTGTCAGTTATTAAAAATCATGATTTTTTAAAAAGATTTTTTCCAGAGATTGATTTTTTAGTAATAATAATAAGAAATTAATTTTATAACAAAAGCAACAAAAAATAGCTTCTTTGATTTTGCATTAAAAAATTATTAACCGAACTCGTTGAATTTAATTTGCAACTTTTCGAACAATTAAATAAAAACTGCAATTTTTCGTCAATAAGAAATATTTTTTTAATTATCAGATTATATTATAACTAAATCGTTTCCTATCGATAGAAAATTGTAAATTTATTCAAATGCAACTTTTAATTGAATCAAGCACCACAAATAAAATATTTCGAATTAATTTTCCCCTCATTTTTAATTTTAATTAATTAATTAATTTTTTTTTAATTACTTTACTGAAATAAAGTTTAGAAACAAAAAGCGATGAGTAGATTTTGTCTTACATTAAAAATGTATCAAATTTATTACAAAAACATGATGTGCTGAGGTATATATAAATAAATAAACTCCGTTAAAGTGATTCTCATGATTATTCACTAAAAAATACACGAGGTCAACCAACCGGGGAAGAACAATGTCGGTCAGATAAACGAATAAGACGATCGCGATAAACGCCCTTCTGTTATATATATAACACAGGCACACTTCACACATCACGCGAGATTCTGTTTTAGATTTTAAAAAATTTATTTTCATTCTATTTTTAAACTCCCCACGGTACACTTTTTTTTCTCTATTTTTTGCACAACTATTTTTAATTTATTAACATTAATAATTTTTTTTTCTCCTAGTACTTGATTACATACCAGGTGCTTTGAACTTTACTTTCTATTTTTATATGTGAACATCATCTTTTATGAATTTTTTTTTCAAGATAAGAAATTAGATTTTATTTTATTTCTTCCCTGACATGGAGACAATTTTCACTGCGAGGATCGTAAAAAAGAAAACTATTTACGGCATATATATATATATACTCTGTAACTTTTCTTTTTTCTTTAATTCTAATTTAAAATTTTGTTATTTGTTCTCTCGTAAAAAAAAAGTTGATAGAGAACGTAACATTCTCCTCTAAAGAGATTATTTCCTAAGACACTGTAAAAATAAATTGCTGTTTTTTTTAAAATTATATTCTTGAAAGGTTTGTATTGTTTTGCAACTTTTAGTAGACATTAATAAAATTAGTTTTAAAAAATGGGGAGATTTTTGAACTTCTTTTTTTTTAAGTAAAAATTTTTTCCTTTTACAAATAAATACACGTTTGTTTTCGAAATAAAATTATTTTTTAACTTTGCCATTTTTTTAAATATAAGATTTTAATTTTCCTATGAATAAGTATTTTTGGGAAATTTTTTTTTATGAAAAATTTTGATTTAAAGTATAAGCCTGTAAATATAAATCTCTTTAAAAGAATATATAAATTATTCCTAAATAAAATTTTCATTAAAAATAAAAATACATTTTGTTCTGAAAATAAAATTATTTAGAGTTTATAGAAAAATATTTTCAAAATTATTTTTATTATTTATAAAAAAATATAATTTCAATTCTATAAAAAATATTTTGAATTCGTATAGAAAACAATGTATAAAACTATAAATTGAATAAGGCAAAAAATTCGGCGAAAAGTGCGGCTATTGATTGTATAGAAATAAATAAGTTTTTTTTGTTTTTCGAAAAAATGAATTAATTTATGTCGATTTAGGAATAGAGTGCACTTTATTGCAATAGAGCGAGTTTGCCCTCGAAGGTCGACGATCTGTACCTTCTCTTTGACACGTCAGTATAATATTGCTTTTTGTTGCAACATTTATTATATATACACGACGATAGCGAGATTAATACGCATTCGACGTCATAATTTACCTAATGGATATTTTATATATATATATATATATATATATATATATAAGTATCTAAATGCGGATAATTTTAATGTCCGTGTCATTTGAAATGGCATTTCTCATCGCGTAGAATAAAACCCTCCTCGACATAGTCCCAATAGCAATTATATTGCAGACTCATATTATTATTTATCCAAGACGATTTATGCTCAAAAGTTTTTTTTTTTAAAGCACGGAAAGGTGTATAGAAACACCTACTTGTCAATAAATAAATTCATTCTCTCTCTCTCCCTTTTATGCCTTAAAACCCTCTCACGTAGAATTTTTCCTTTTCAACCGTCATCCACCGACATTTATTAACAACTCTTTTGCAGAATCTTTGCCGCAAGATCTCTATTTTTCTTGGATGGATTTATAAAATATTGTCGATAGAGCCATTTTGTTAATTGAAATGACTGCTTCTTATTTTCACTTTCCATTGCTGTAATCCGACTTTATTCAATTATCGCGGTTAGGGTTGGGCATTATGTGCAGTAATTTATAATTATTCATAAATAATAATAATTTTAGTAAGAATAAGTAATAATTGCTAATTGCTAACTAAGAATTAATAGTTAACAAGAAACTAGTAATTAATAAATAATAATTTAAAATTACTAAGAAACTAGTAATTAATAAATAATAATTAAAAGTTACTAAGAAACTAGTAATTAATAAATAATAATTAAAAGTTACTAAGAAACTAGTAATTAATAAATAATAATAAAAAGTTACTAAGAAACTAGTAATTAATAAATAATAATTAAAAGTTACTAAGAAACTAGTAATTAATAAATAATAATTAAAAGTTACTAAGAAACTAGTAATTAATAAATAATACTTAAAAGTTACTAAGAAACTAGTGATTAATAATTGAAAGTTGCTCTGTAATTAAAATATAATAATTAGAAAAAATTTATTTCATTCAAGTAACCGATTAATTGACTATTATGAATTAAATATTTTCTTGAATCAAATAATATTTATCGAAATCAATTAAATTGTATTTGAATCAATAATTTCAATACTTGAAGCAAATACCATTTAATTGACTTTAATAAATATTATTTGATCCAAGTAAATATTTAATTGATAATAGTCAATTAATCGATTATATGAATCAAATAAATTTTTTCCAGTGTAATATTTGCTAATTAATTGCTAATCAGTAATTAATAAATAATAATCAAAAGCTATCAAAAGCTAAAATAATAATCAAAATAAATCAAAATATAATAATAATAATAATAATAATAATAATAATAATAATAATAATAATAATAATAATAAAAGGTAAATAGTAATTAAAGGCAATAGTTATTAAACAAAAAAATATCGGTAATTAATAAATAATTTTCAAAAATACTTTTAACAGTTAGTAATTAGTAATTAGTAATTAGTAATTAGTAATTAGTAATTAGTAATTAGTAATATTCATAGTTACTAAGTAATGACTAGTTAAAAGTAAATAGCAATTCCAAGCTTTCAAATATTTTAATTTCAAACCTTTTCAAAATTAATTAATTATTTAAATACAAAAGAAAATAATTTATTACGTAATTGAATGCTTTTTAAAAAACTTAATTCTTATAAACAATTTCATCAAGAAATTTTTAAATAACTAAATATATTTTAACGAAATTAAATCAATTTTTTAAGAATAATTACATTTTTCGAAGAATTTAATTAAAATTGTACTAAAAATAATGAAAATTCGGCAATGAGCTTTAATATTTTATGAAAATAAATGAATTTCTAAAAAAAAAAATTATCATTTATAAAAATAATTGAATTCATAACCAAAATTTATTAATTAGGAAATTAATTGAAATATTGCGAAAAAATTATAAAAAAAACTTTTTTAGAAATTGAATTCATATGCAATTTTTTTATTTATGAAAATAATTGTAATGTTTGTGTAGAATTTTATTAAATTTTTTATTTTTCAATAATTGGATTCTTTTAAGAAATTTATCAAAATCGTAGATATTGAAAATCATTAAAATGAGTAAATTTTTGTAAAATAATCTAATTTTGGAGAAGAATTTTATTATTTACAAAAATATTTGTAATTTTGACGAGAATTTTTCTTTAAATTTTAATTATAATTGAACTTTTGTAAGAAGAATTCTATTACTATTTTACTATTTCCGAAAGTAATTGAATTCCTAAAAAAATTATTATTTATGAAATTGACGCAATTAGTGCGAAGAAAATTATTTAAAAAAAATTTTAATATTTCAATTTATATTCATTTTTTTATTTATGAAAAAAATTAAATGTTTGAGTACAATAATATTGCATTTTTTTTAAATAATTGAATTCTTTTGTAAAATTGATTAAAATAGTAGATATTGAAAATCGTTAAATTGAGGAAATTTTTTTGAAAATAATTGAATTTTGGAGAAGAATTTTGTTATTTATAAAGTTAATTGTAATTTTGACGAGAATTTTTTTTTTTAAATTTGGAACATAATTGATGTTTTGCAAGAAGAATTTTATTTTTATTTTGAAAATAATTGAATTTGATTTCTGCAATCGTAACTTCTCGGAAATTTAATTTTTTTAAAAAATATTGTTAACTACAATTTTTCTAGAAATCCATAATTTTCAGTAATTAATTAAATATGTACACAAATTAAAAAATCTAACTAATTTCAAGAAAAATTGGAACTATTTAACATTTTGCAAAAAAATCTAAGTTTTAAAAATTTCTAATTTAATTAGTTGAAAATTTTTATTTTTAAAAATTTCAAATCGAAACCTCTTCAAGTTTATCTAGGATTTAAACTAGTGACTAAATTTTGTCTTTCAAACCTGTAGATAAAATTTACAGATATGTTAATAGAAAAAAAATTAATTTATACGAATCAGTAAATTTTAATTGACTTAAAATTGTCATTCACAAATGGAAATTTAAACTGATTCTAATTTAGAAAGTATATATCGTAAAATTTATTTTTAAAAAAAGGGAAAAAATGACACCAGATCGTAAAAATTTATTTAAAAATTAAAATAAAGGTAGAAATGACCCAAAGATCGTAAAATTTGTTAAAAAATGAAAAAATGGTTCTTTTTAAGATTAATTAAAAAAATGTTGTGTGTAGAAAATATTTTTGTGTCGAAAGGAAAAGGGCGAAACTTGTAATTTTCTCGAAACTTTCTCGCTGCATTGGAAAGAACAGTGTCAATGTATGTGCACCTGATACGTTTGGGGAAGAAGCAGAGAGGGATGTGCTTTTATCGATGTGGAGCGAGAGGGTTAGTATTTAACGCGGGTAAAAATTTCATTTATATGAGCTGCATAAAGGACCGACAAGCTTTCGAGGACTCGGCTGTTCTCGGAAATTTTCGACAATCATCGGACGTCCTCGGCCTGTGGGTGAACGTCCGCTCACTGGGACAGTCGTCCGCCGCCTCCAACTCGTATATAAATACAGATATACATACAATGTATATTTTTATTATTTATATATAGATACATAAATACAGAAATTTATATTTTTATTTTTTATATATACAAATTTTCATTTAAAATAAACGAATATTTAGTAGATAAATATTTATTTCTGTATTCCGTTATTGACCTCTAGCCTAACAGTGATAAATATAAAGGGAAGTAATTTTTCCTAAAAAAAGAAATTCTCTTTAAAAAAAGTGCAGTTTTCTATAAGGAGAGAATAAAAAAATTCGTAGCAAAAGAAAAGTTTTGTTAAACTTCAATTGTAAATCATTTGCAAATTTTTTTTTCTTTTATGATATGTAGCGAGTAAATTATGTTTTCTTTCGGAAAAATAGTATGTAACGTTTGTTTTTTATTAATAATATAATAATGATTCTTTTTTTATTATTACAGTGAATCGTAACTTAGTTACAAGCAATTTTTAACTAACAAAAAATTTTTATACTCAGTCCTAAACTGTAAAGGGAAGACACAAAAAATTTGTGTTTGCGTCTTTTGCAGTTTAGGACTGAGTCCCAAACTTTGTTATTATCGATTGAATACCGATTCATTTAATAATTTCCACTTTTCGTGAAAGTAAAGATTTAATAATTTCCACTATTCGTGAAAGCAATGATTCAATAATTTAATTAGTGGAATTTTACTAATTTAATTCAGATTAAGAGAAAAAACATAATTTTTAATTGCACCAAAAAATTAACAATTAAACATTTTTCACACGGAGAAGAAGGATTTTTACGTTGACAAAAAAGTTTCTTAATAAAGAACTAACAAATTTATTTTGTTGTCCTAACAATTCAAATTTTTCTAATAACAATAAGTCTGTTAAGGTAAGAAAAAAATTTGTAAAAACAAAAAAACTTGTTAGTTATAGAACTAATAATTCTTTTTTTTTAATTGTTAGTTATACAAATAACAATTCTTTTTTTCCTATGCAGACAAAAAATTTAGCTGAGATGTAATTTATATATTAACAGTCGAAAAAATTAACTATGAGATATAATAATTATTATTTAATGCCAAACAGCTAATTGGATGCTAATCAGCTAATAAGGATTCACATCAATTGTAGTTAGATAAGACTATAAGAGATTTAAAAAATTTGCTAAAAAATTTTTTTTATAAATTTCTTTTTTCCTTCAAACACTAGTTTTCCTCGACGTGCGCATAAAAAACGCTGAGAAGCTGATACAATAAGAATTCCTGTCATTCCATAAAGAAAGGGATGTGAAATTGATTTTTCTAGTTTATTTAGAATTTGATGCAATACTATTTGGGAAACTTGGCCAAGTTTGGAAGCAGGTCACTGCTAATGCAACCGAAGTATACGCATAAACTATACATATCAATGACAAACATATGTACATATTCAAGAGAGACACGATTGCACGTGTGCGTCATGACTCGTATGGCTCATAAATTTTTCTGACAATACAACACTGACACTAGTTGGTGGCATAAAGTTGAAATACTTTTATAGTTCGAAAATATGCCAATAATACTAAAAACCATCGAATTTTGGGACAAATGTCACATTTTCCACTGTAACTGAACTATTTTTTGTCGAGGTACTCTCTAAATTTTAATTACTACTCCCTTTAATTAACTTTTAATTAGTAAACATGTTAATAAATTTAATTAGTGACATACTTTTTTCTTTTGATATTTTGAATTAGTAAGTTTTACCAATAAATAACAGTTGAAATTAGAAACAGAAATTAGGATTAGTAAATTTTACTAATAAATTAATAGCAATTAGCGATAATGAGTTTTACTAATAAAAATAAAATAGTAGAAATTAGAGATAGAAATTAAAATTAGTAAATCTTTCTAATAAATTAGTTGCAATTTGCAATAATCAGTTTTACCAAAAAATTAATAAAAATAAGCAATAGTTAGTGATTAGTAATTTTTTGAAATATGTTCAATAAAAAATATTTCCTTCATTTGAACGTCGGTGAAGTTTGCAACGTTTATGATCAACGATTGAAAGAAAAAAAAATTATTTTCTACCAAAAAGAATAAAAATTTTTGTTCACAAATATTTTTTTTTTGTAAATCATTATTAAAAATATTAAACGCACTATTTTCAGTACAAAAATTAATAAAAATTTGCTTAAAAAAATATTTTCCTTCAGAAATCGTTGATTATAAACGTTGTGAACTTCCCCAACGTTCATTTGAACGTTCAAAGCTTGGGGATCATTTTTACTAACAAATTAGTAGAAAATAGAAATGTAAATTATAATTAGTAAAACTTACTATCAAATTAGAAGAAATTACTATTTTTCAGTAAAATTTGCTAATTCAAATGCTAAAAGTCAGTCACTGATTCAAATTTAGAGAATAGTAGAATTCTCGTTTTGCAAATAAAGTACTGAAAATAATTTTAAACATTATTTAAAAAATAATACTTGTTTAGCGTTTGGTATTCAATTTTTAGTAAAAAGAGTAGTACTAAAAGTACTATTCGCAAGAAATCGCAAAATTTTATATTAAAAAAAACGACCATAATAATAGAATGATTACTAATATCCACTTACATACTTCTTACATAAAGAATATCAAAATCTGATATCTTTATTCTCTTTATATAAATTTTATTATCTGATTAATTCTAAAAATCGAGTGTTTTATAAAACTAGGAAATATTGAAAAAAAAAATATTTCATATTACCAATATTTCAGCAAAGCGATATTTATATATTACATGCAGCAATTTCGTAAGAAAAGGTTTATGAATATTTCATGGGACTCGAGAGCATATACAATGTATGAATGAACTTTCAATTTGCGTTTGCACGCTGTGTAATTATATATATATATATATATATATATATATATATATATATATATATAAATATATATATATATATATATATATATATATATATATACCAGTTAATCATACATTTAACAAAGTGACTATAAAACTAACTTTAGTTTATTAAACTATTCTGTAGATTTTTCGATTACAAAACACCATTTTAATACTTGTTCGTTTGTGCGACTGTTTTTTTCGAAAATTAGATAAGTAATAACTGACACTTGCAATTATTTAGTAATCGTGCCTTTATTAAATGCCGTTGTCATTAATTAGTACTTTACTTATTATTATTATTTATTTTTCTGATTATTATTATTATTATTATTATTATTATTATTATTATTCTTATTATTCTTATTATTATTTTGCAATTAAATTATTACTAAGTTGCAAACTTATTAATTAATTGAGTAGTTAATGAGCATTAAGTAGTACTAATTAACAAGTAAACCCGAAAATTTGGAGATTTATTTTTTTAGTTAAATAGATAATAATTAGCAAACTTGTTAACTAGCGGACTCGAAAATTAGTAATTTATTAATTAATAGACTCATAAATTAGTAAACTTACTAATTACTAGACTCATTCATAGTGAACTAGAAAATTAATAAACATATTAATTTCTAAACTCTCTAATTAGTAGACCAAAATATTAATCGACCTATAGATTAGCGGACTCAAAAATTAATAAAATTCTTATTTAGTAATCTCATTAATTACTAGACTAAAAAAATTAGTAGACTTAATAATTAGTAAATTCATTAATTAATTATCATTAATTAGTGAAATAAATTAGTAATAATTTCATAAATTATTACTAATTATTCAATTCACTAAATATTTAATTTTTCTATAAAAGTCACATTTTCAAGATTTTTTCTAAAATTTTTTTTAAACTCAAAGTTTTTAGGTAAAATCTTACGAATGAAGAAAAATTTACTAATTATAAAAATTGAATTAAAGGAATTTTATCAGACAGAAAATTTGAATTGAAAAACGTTTTTAAGATGAAAAAAAATCGCAAACAAATTTTTTATCTAAAAAAACTGAATTGTAAAAAATTTCCCTATCCAGAAAAATTAAATTAAAAAAAGTTTTCTTTGTAGAAAAACAAAATTTTAAAAAGGTTTTTCATGTAAAAAAATTAAAGATAAAAAAAAATTTCCTAGTCGGAAAAATTGAATTGAAAAAACGTTTTCTAAAAAAAAAAAATTAAATTAAAAAATAGTTTCCAATATCCAAGAAAATTGACTTGAAATGAAATAAAGTTTTCTATGCAAAAAAAGTTGAAATTAAAAAAAATTTTCAATTAGGTAGAAAAATGGATTTGGAAAAGAGTTGCCTATCCAGGAAATTGAATTAAAAAAAATTTTTTCTAGATAAAAAAACATAATTGAAAACAAGTTTTCAATCTAGAAAAATTGAAATGAAAAAAATTTATCTAGAAAATTGTAATTGAAACCTTTTTTTAATTCTGTTTTTCTAACTAGGTAACTTTCTTCAATTTAATTTTTTTTTTATAGAAGACTTTTTCAATTCGATTGTTCTTTCCATATCAAATTTTTTTTGTCCTTCAATTTTTGGATATAGAAAATTTTTGTTCAATTCAATTATTTCTAGACAGTAAACTTTTTCAATTTGATTTTTCCATTTGGAAAACGCTTTTTCAATTCAATTTTTCTGACCTGGAAAGATTTTTCTCGATTCAAGTTTCTATTTAGAAATTTTTTTCAAATGTAATGCTTTCTGCTCAGGAAAGTTCTTTTAATTTAACTTTTCTGGATAGAAAATGTTATTAAATTCGATTATTTTATTCAGAAAAATTTTTAGTCATTAAATTTTGTCAGATAGAAAATTTTTTTTTCTAATACAATTTTTCAGTTTAGAAAATTTTTTCTGCGATTCAATTTTTCTGTAAAAAAGGTTTTTCTTCAATTTTTGTAGTTTTACGTAGAAAAATTTTTTCAATTTAATTTTTCTGTCTAGAAAGCATTTTTTTCAATTCAATTTATCCAAGTAGAAAATTTTCTTTCGCTCTTTAATTTATCTATACATTGAAAACATTTTTTTTTTCAATTCTATTTATCTACTTAAAAAACTTTTTTTAATTTAATTTTTCTGTATAAGAAACTTTTTTTCAATTACATTTTTCTAGGAGATACATTTTTCTCATTTCAATTTCACCAGATTTAAAATTTGTTTTCCGCATTGTGTTTTTCTACGAAAAAAAATTCTTTTTGATTCAATTTTCTGGACAGAAAACTTTTTTCAATTCAATTTTACTAAATAAAAAGTTTCTTTCCATCTGGAAAATCGAATCGAAAAATAGTTTTCCAGATAGAAAAATTGAAGTCCATTTTTTTGAAGTGAATTTTCTGGACAAAAAACTTTTTTCAGTTCAATTTTTCAAACTAAAAAATTTGTTTCCATCTGGAAAAATCGAAAAATAGTTTTCCAGATAAAAAAATTGAAGTTAATTTTCTTTGAGGTGAATTTTCTGTGTAGGAAATTTTTTTTCAATTCAATTTTTCAAAATCAAAAAATTGTTTCTTCCATCTGGAAAAATCGAAACGAAAAATGGTTTTCCAGATAAAAAAATTGAAGTGCAAACAAATTTTTCCAGACTGAAGGAAGAAACAAAAATTTTTCTAGATAAAAAGAAAAAAAAATTGGCAAATAAAAAAAATAGAAAAGAAATTTGCAAAAAATCGCCATATCTTTCACTCTCTTTATAGAATGAAAGAAATTCCATGTTTGTAAATCTTGTTTCTCTGCGTGCGCGTTGTGCCGCGCTATACAATAAATATAGATATATATACATTTATTTCACACTCTCGTCGCGCCGTTATCAGCGCTATCGTTTTCTCGGTGCAATGAACCGACGACGACGACGTCGACTTTTCTGATTCGCGTGAGTGTGCAATGTACATCTATATATTGAATTCTCTTGCGCACACTCAAAGTAGTCAAACACAGTTGCATGTGTATAAGTGCATCTGCGTAGGAGCGCCAACAGTCTGATTCTGACCTGCCTCAATCTATATATTCGTGTGATATCAACAAAATTGCAGTGCGCCTGTCTGCTTCAAGAATATTCCGCTTTAAAGCGCGCTGTGAGCGCAATCTCTTCGAATCATCTTTACACTGAAAAAAAAAAATTATTTGATTCAAATAACCGATTATTTGACTATTATCAAATAAATATTTACTTCAATCAAATAATTTTTATTTGAATCAATTAAATAATATTTGCTTCAAAATCAAATACTGAAATATTCGATTCAAATACAGTTTATTTGATTTTAGTAAATATTTATTTGATAATAGTCAAATAATCGGTTATTTAAATCAAATAAATTTTTTTTTCAGTGTATATAATATGCGCAAAAAGCGACCCAGAAGAATCGACCTGGGCAGAACATTGTTAACCTTGGACATTTTTTTTCCGGAAAATTTACTCCCGCATATATATAATATTCAAATTTTAATAACGTCCAATAAATACCCTTAATATCTTTTATTCGCACTTTTATTAAATTTAAGAGAAAAAATTCATTTCGTTTTTCTGTTTTAATTTTGCAATTTTTTTCAAATCGTATATTTTATTTCTAGGTCAGAATTTCTCTCAAGAAGAAGAATAAAATTTTGAAACATAAATAGTTGTTATTAAACTTAGATGATTTAAACCAAAAAAAAAATTATTTAATATAAAAATTAATTTATTTCTATTCAAATAATTTTTGTTAACTCTCAGAAATAAATGTAGAATTTAAAGTACCTTATTTTCGAAAATATTTCATTATTTTTTAACTACTAAATTTATTATTTAGTGTTTAAATATTATTATTAAGTTTCCGAGTCAAAATATTCTTTTCTGTACTTTTAAATTATTCAGCCGGATATCGGAATATTTACCTCCGATGTTCCATAATTACCCCTGTTGAAAAATAATTTTTGTACACGGAGAGAAAAAAATTGTTATAATATATCTCAAAAATTTGACGAGACAATTTCCTCTCTAAACATATAAATAAATATATTCTAATAAACAATAAAATTTCTTAATAAATAAAGAAATACTAATAATAAATAAATTCGAACAATAAACAAATTCGAATAATAAATAAATTCTATTAATAAATAAATGCGAATAATAAATAAATTCTATTAATAAATGAATTTGAATAATAAACAAATTCTAGAAATAAATGAACTCGGATAATAAATTAATTCTAATAATAATCAAATTCGAGAAATAAATAAATTTGAATAATAAATTAATTCTAATAATAAACAAATTTGAGAAGTAAATTCGAATAACAAATAAATTCTATTAATAAATAAATTCGAATGATAAATGAATTTTAATAATAAACAAATTCAAGAAATAAATGAATTCTATTAATAGACAAATTCAAGAAATAAATTCGAACAACAAATAAATTCTTTTAATAAATAAATTCGAAAAATAAAAAAATTCGCATGATAAATAAATTCTAACCCTAATGCTCATCTTAATCCTAATCCTAATCCCAATTCTATAAATCTACTTACATTATCAATAATCCGATTGTCAATGTAACAATCAAAATTTTGTATAAAGGTAATAATATCCTAAAAATAAGAAACTTTTTTTCCAATTTATAAAAAAATGGATTTTTGAGATAGGGAGAAATGCGATCATCAGATTTGTAAATTTTGACGAATTCCCGAATTTTGATGGGATTTAAAAGAAAACAATTTTTTAATTTCCACCAAAAAAAAAGAGTAAGGGAAAAAAAATTACACTCGCACTAAACGTGCGAAGGAATAGATATAGAAAAAAAATGTTGTCTAATTAAAAACAAGATGGGATAATTTTCGAAATCGGAACAATTTATTCAAGTAGAATGATAACTTTGCAATTGGGACAATTAGCCTAATTAATAAAGCCTTCCATCGGCATTGGAGACATTCTCAACCGGGGACGCTCGTAATTCAATCAACGCTCTAATTTCTGGGTTAGAAGCCAGTGACGTTTAATATGTTTCATATTGGAATTAATCCATTAACGTTAATTGAAAATTATTAAACGTCAAAAAAAATTTCATTATTTTTACTCGTAATTTCCTAAAATAAACAAAAAATGTCACGTCGAAAAAATTTATTTTTAACTTTTTAGCATTTACTAAATTATTCAGTATTTTATTTTTTATTTTTATTTTCATTTTCATTTCAAAAAATTTTTATTTTCACATTAATTTTTTTTTTTACTTTCACTTTTACTTTCATTTACATTTTCACTTAAACTTTGATAAACTGTTATTTTTACTTCCGCTTTTATTTTCATTTTCACTTTAACAAATTTTTATTTTCCCTTTAATTTTCTTTTACTTTTACTTTTACTTTTATTTTCATTTTCACTCACACTTTGATAAACTGTTATTTTTACTTCCGCTTTTATTTTCATTTTCACTTTAACAAAATTTTTTATTTTCACTTTCACTTTTATGGTACGTGAAAATAAAATTGTCAAAGTGAAAGTGTGAATAAAAATCAAAATTTACACTTATATTCTAAAAACTATTAATTACTGTTTTTTTTAGATTTGTGACCCTAAAAGTTAATTATTTATTAGTTTTTCAAAAGAATTATTAAATTTTTGAATAATTTTTGTTTAAAAATTACAAGAAAGTGAGTGAATTTGAAAAAAAAATATTTGTAATTTGTAGCAAGAATCACATCTCCAGAAAGGAGAAGGGATAAAACTATTTTGAAATAATTACAAATTTTAATTTTTCTGGAAAAATAAATAAGCATTTAAAATTTAAATAATTATTTAACAAAGAATTATTCATGTTTTGAATAATTTAATTTAGAAATTATGAAAATAAATTAGTACTTTAAAAAATTGTGATTAAAATTTTAGAATTGTTAGTTAAGTTCTCGTAAATAATTCAAGAAGCTTAAATTAAATTTGCATTTAATGGATGACTTTGTCAAATTTAATTGAAATAAATTTTATATTGCATGAAAAATTTCATTTTTCACTTTAAAAAATTTATTTTCAAATACAAATTCTACCTATTTTTACTGTTTATTCTAACAAAAAATTTGTAAAATTTAAATATGTATTAAATTTTGCAAAAGTAGTTTGCAATTTGGAAAAAAAATTCAACAAACTGAAATTTTGATATAAAAATACTACACTTTAAAAAAATTTATGTGAAATTTAGTAAAGTTATATTAAAATTGAATAAAAATTCTAGACATTTGATATATAAGTAATACTAAATTCTACAGAAGTTTTTTTTTATGTTTAGTATTTTTTATGTCAAAATTTTGGTTTGTTACACTTTTTCCCTAAATTGGAAAATACTTTTTTTTTGCAATTTGGGGAAGAAGTGCAACAAATCGAAATTTTTATATAAAAAAATACTAAACATTAAAAAAATTTATGTGAAATTTAGTAAAGTTATATTAAAATTGAATCAAAATTCTTGATATTTGATATTATAAGTATACTAAATTGCACAAATGTTTTTTTTAATGTTTAGTATTTTTTACATCAAAATTTCGGTTTGTTGCACTTTTTCCCTAAATTGCAAAATACTGGTACAAAATTTAATACACATTTTTGTCAGTGTATTTTCTTAACGTGTTCAAATTTAGAGAGTTATTATAATATTGGTTTACTAGTTTTATCATTATTGTATAATAATTATTTTTATATTATCTCTCTAAATTTGAATCAGTTAAAAATAACTGATTTAAAAGCAAAAAGTCAGTCACTAATTCAAATAGTAATATTTCTACTGACAATTAGTTAAAAATAACTGATTGTCAGTTAAAAATGACTGATGTTTCAGTAAATTTTTTTTTGACTGATTCAATTAGTCAAGTTTAACTAATTTTTCAGTTATTTTTTACTGTAAATCAGTTATTTTTTAACTGAAAATCAGTTGTTTTTAACTGATTCAGAAGCAAAAAGTCAGTCACTGATTGTCAGTTAAAACCATGAATTTTAACTGATTGAAATTAAGAGAGATTATTGTGTAATAAAAATGCCAAAAAAGCATTAATTTACGCGCTTCATATTATTACAAAATAATATGGAGCTAAAGTTTTGAACGTTCAAATGAACGAAAATTCTTTTCAACTTAAGAGTTTTTGAAAATTACTATCGCAAAAAGAAAAATAATTGAAATTGAAAATATGTAGTTTGGAATTAATTTGGTTTAATCTAAAAAATAATTTTTTTGTTAGTAAAATACAAATTAGAAGAAGTGAAAAAAGACAATTGTCGTTCATTTGAACGTTCGAAAGTTTAGGAACATAAAATAATTTAAAAAACGATTTGAAATGAATGGTAAATATTAATTATTATTTTAAAATAAAAAAGCCATTATTATTATTATTATTTTTTTTAGCTTTCTGCTGGGTAGTTAACATAAACTATACAACCGAATAAATTCAATTGGAAAGGTTATGAAAACAGTAAAATCTTTTATAGAGAAACAATTTGTTACAAATTGAATCATGCAGGACTGTCGATTGCCTAGGATTATTATTTTTATTATTATTATTATTATTATTATTGTTATTATTTTTATTTTTATTATTATTTATTTATTATTGTTATTATAATTTGTGTTATTGTTATTATTGTTATTATTTTTTTTTATTATTATTTACCAATATACGAATGTAATAAATGATATTAATATATTAAATTATTCCTCTCATTATCGCGAGGGAGGCTAAGCACTCATGGCAAGGATGAAGTGTTGCCATGGCTTCGTTGCAGGCATTAAATTAAAATGATTCGTTTCCGTGCCAGTCTTCCCCGGGAAGCTTCCGAGGCCGTTGTGCGTACATATATGCGAGGAGATGAAGAGAAGATGCGTGTGGGCAAAGTTTCAATCAATGGTACACTTGCCATACTGTTTTTGCGAACTATATTTATATCGAATTCTCATTCCGAGTTAGCCGTGGTCCGGGACACGTATATACTATACACAAGTCAACACCTATAGTGGATTGCAAAAAGCTTTTTTGCCACGCAGTCATTACGCAAGCTCGCACAAAATACTCATTTTTTTTGTCTTTTTTTCATTTTTTTTTTATTTCAGAATAAAACAACAACCGTATGTTATTATGTTCTATTCCTTTCTCGATGTCGCTCGAAACCCACTTCTTTCATATAGTTATATAGTTGGCGCCCATAAAGGCGTCGGAAACGGTCAACACACATTCCAAACCATACGCTCCATTGCGATTTTCCACTATTTTATGCAACCTTTCAGATTCCTCTCGTCTCACGGCTTTTATATTCCTTTCAGAATTCACAATAAATGTATTCGTTCGTTTACAAAACTTTTCGCACATTGTTTTCTACCGTGGGGTAAATAAACGTTTCGAACCTTCTTTTTTTTCGCTCATCAGTTCTTTTCTGCAAAAAAAAAAAAACTAATGATAAAACTTTTCAATTTTCTTCTTTTTATCTATAATCTTCTAATGTAACTAACTGATTACACAAAACAAACTTTTAAATTTTCTTCTTTTAATCTATAATCTTGTAATGTAACTGATTTCAATACATTAGAGTAATAAACTGATGTTGAAATATTGTCTTCGAACAGCAAGTAAATAAGGACAAGTGTTTGAATTAATAATTAATAATTGAAGAACGTTCTTCAAATATAAAAACTATGGTAAAATTTAATACTTAATTTAAAAAACCCATTTTTGGTGAAATATTATGACTGTATTATATATCGGAGCGTAGATTTGAAAGCAGAACAAAAAAAAGGGAAGTGACCGAGTAATGAATAAAACAATGAAAATGTATTTAGAGTCATGTTGTGCGATAACGGATTAAAAGAGACATTACAATTCGCAGCGATGTCAACATGAGAGGTCAGGAATCGATTTCTCTTTCGCTCGCTGTTTAAATAGCCGGTTGTATGATTTGATCTGCATATAACCGAGGCATCTAATACTTTATTCCCGATATCTGACACTATACACACACACACATATATATATATATATATATATTGCTGTTACCGCAATGACGATATAATACATTTTGCTGTGAGAGGCCCAACCCACATACCTGTTACAGCAATTCGTGGGCTAAACGCTGTAATCAACAATAATAAGCAATAATAATGCGCCTGTGCCTCAATACAACATAGATGATTTGTAAAATTTTGCAAAATATTCCACTCAACGCAACACTACACACTAACTAGGCGCATGTTTAAATAATATCATTCTCAACTCGCATATATTCAAAACTTACATTTTCTAACAAAAAAATTAAAGTAAAGTATTAAGAATTAAAAAATAGTATACAAAAATATACAATAGTATACAAGAAAATAGTATACAAGAAGATAGTGTACAAGAAGTTGCTTAAGCGCACGAATTGTTGCTAGTTCAATAATAAATGTTGATTATGAATTAATAAGTAACCAATCACAGTTTTCTCAAAATTATCAAATTAATACTGAAGTGGATCAAATTGATGCCAAAAATCTGGAACAATTTTTTATTTCATCCACATTTTCGGTATCAATTCGTTGCCATTTAATACTTTTAAGTTAATAGTGATATTGATACCTTAAATAACATCAATACAATTGGGAATTTTCCCTATGTGCTATTTTTAGATTCGACATTGGGTAATAATGGCTAATTGTAATTGTAAACATATAAATAATCTCGCATTTCCGAGGGTGAAGGGATGTGGTGAATAATTACACCTCTTTTATAAAATAGACACACACATATATACAAATATATATGACCTATCGCCAATGTAAATTATAAGGTAAGCCGTCCGGATTGCGCATTCCTCTACTTGCTCCAATAATTCTTAATAAGACGTCTTGCAACACGAAATGTCCTTTATCCTAATCTTTAAATAAGTTTTCAAGATTCTTCTGATTAATGTTAATATACAGCAAAAATCTTAATAGAAAAAATACACTCTCGGTCGATCAAGATTCAAGCCAATAAATGGGAACAAAAAAAACCATACTATACAACTATGTCCTGTGTCTTGAATTAAGAAAATTGTACTATGTTAGGAATTATTGGTAACAGTAAAATCATTAAAATTAAAAACATTAAAAGAAGTTACTGCATTATTACAACTACATTAGAATGAATATGGTAGATCTAAACCGATTAGTATTAATATACATGCGCACTAAATATTTTTATCGTGAAAAAATAAAAAAATAGACGCGGGAAAAATAAAGTCTCAAACCTTTAACATCTCAAAACTAACAATGATTCAAAAATAGCATATTTTTAAGCTGAAAACAAGATTAAGTTTAACAAAACTAACAATGATTCAAAAATAGCCTATTTTCAAGCTGAAAACAAGATTAAGGCATCTCATCTCAAAACTAACAATGATTCAAAAATAGCCTATTTTTAAGCTGAAAACAAGTCAGTGTTAGGAGAAAATATTACTTTTATGGCGAAAATTCAGTCAACAATAATGATTCTAATATGTGAACTGTTTTAATGGTGGAAATCATAAATAAAATAAACGAAAGCAAAAGTGTTAAATACAAGAAATGCTTTGACGCCGAAGACGAGAGTAGTTTTCATCTCTTGAATTATATTGAATCATTCAGGGATTAAACGCGAATAATATATAAATAAGTCGACACGCGACAAAAGATGACTATATTTATAACGGTGCTGCTTTCAATCAAAACAGTAAGTGCATAAGAAATCGAAATTAAGCGAAATTATAAACATTTACCACATATATAATTTCCATATATAATCCATTGGGTTGGGCCTTCTATCAATAAGGAATACAATGCGAATGGGATAATGGCAAACTTATTAGAAGTTGTTACAAGGTACATCGATTGTGAAGCACGCGAAACAATGAGCATATTACTTGCATTGAATTCCGATAAACACACAAGGCGAGCTATAAAGACTAATCGAAAGTGTTGCAGGTGCTCCCAATTTCATTGCAACTTTCAATCTCTCCAAGTTTCTTTATTCGCATTTTGCACAAAATATACAAAGAAAAGATCAAAAAATCTTTTTCTACTCCCTCTCCGAAAAAAACTACGTATGAAATAAGTTTCAAAACAAAACACAGGAAATAGGTTTGTAAAAATGTTTTTTAATTATTAATGCTATTAAAAATAGTTCCAACTCCTTCGTAGTTAGAGTTAAAAATTGCATGTGGTTCAAAAACGGTCGGAAAAATATACAATCCAATTAAATAATCCACAACAAAATTTCATCATATGTGGATGATTCTTCTGAATGTGACATTTTTGATGGTTTGATTAAATTTACAAAATCTACTCTTTAATAATTAGTATCAATTCCTATAGTGAAAATTTAGCACTTATTTTATCATTTTAAAAAGAAAATTAAATAATTGTATTCAACTGAATTTATGCAATAACTAAATTACTTTCATCTCCGAAGCCTTTTCAACATGTCACCAAATAGGACTACTATAAGAAATCTAAATTTTTATGCTTTTTTTCAAACTCTAAAAATTTTTTTAAAAATTGTGCCAGAAGGTACAATGTTTTTTCTACCATTATGTGTATTTTAGAAATTTTTAGCCTTCACTTTTATTTTTGATTAAAATGTTTAAACTTTGTCTTCAGTTTTAGGTTGAAATTACTTCACAACAATTACTGATATTTTATATACATTAAAAATATCTTAAACAAAATTTGAATGCACATTAAAATAAAGCTGAGAATTTGACGTTTAATTTTTCTATATTTCATCTATAAAGAGGAGAAAAACTATTGCTGCTATAAATAATCGAAATTTACATTTTGGTATGAAAATATGCAAATTATTATGTTTTAAGCAGTGTAATTTTATTTTCCATTTCGTGAACAATATTAGCGTGAATTTTTACTAGAAAAACTCGCGAATTAAATAAAATTAAGCCAATGGAGCAACAATAATCTTCTGCAAAGGAGAATAACTTTAATATTTTCAAGAATTAATTTTGCGCAACCTACAAATTTTACTCTTCAGTATGAAATTAAGAAGTTTTAATAGAAAGAACCGTATAATTAAAAAAAAATAATAAATTGATAAACTGATGTTTAAAAGTGTTAGTTTCAGAAGAATCACTTCTGTGGTCGTTGAATTCTAATTTGAGGTCAGATTTTCAAAATTCAAAATGGCGGACAAAATAATTAAAAATACACACGATTTACTTAAAACTTTTTACTCGCGCAAAGTTCGCTGATTACGAATGTAATGTCAGATTTTAAAAATTCAAAATGGCGGATAATTTCAAAATTGATGCGATTCGATTAAAATTAGTTTCTCGGGAGTTTTTTGGGTCGCTGAATTTGAATTTAATGTTCGTTTTGCAAAATTCACTATGGCGGCCTAATTTTAAAAAAATTAATTTAATTATGAATTATCATAGCAGTTGTTGAATATAAAAAGTTACTTTGATTACCAATTTTATAACAATGATTGTTATGGTGACCGCATAGCAACGGATGCTGTGGTAACAATTATTACTAGGACGTCTCGTAACGGCCCCTGTGGGGACCGTTAGGCACTAGCTATTAAAAAAAACTGAATAATAAATAAAAAAAACAGAAAAAGACGTGAAAGAAAATTTACCACACATAAAAAATGTGATTAATAAATATATATTTCTAGAATATATACTATGTGCGGTTGCATAATTAAAACGTGTGGTTTCTTTTTTATTTCCCTCCTTAAATTATTATAGATTGATCTAAGAAGTCTGTAATTTTAAATGGTTATAATAATGGAGTAAATGTTGTATTAAATGACACGTGAGGCTAAAAGGTCGAATTGTGAGTGAGCAGAGCGAGCACCAATTATAATTCTTGTTCAGACTGATACACTCTTGAATTATTCCCACCGGGAAGGTTTTTCCCTCTTTCTCTCTCTCTCTCTCTCAATTCAACACTGCGACTATATATAAGCAAATTTATATGCATACATATATGTATGTATATGACTGTTACTTTGCTTTATTAACAAGCACTTTTACGCACTCTTTAGAAAAAGATCCTTGAAGTTCATACAGTGAACGTTGTTTAATGTACATGAGCAAACATCTTTTGTCTTTGTAAAGAATTTTTCATTATACATATATGTAGGTGAATTTTTCTAAAAGTGACACTTTCAATTCTCTAATTATTTAATTTATTTCCTCTTTTTTTGGAATTGTAACGTTTTTTTTTAATTTAAGAAGAAATTGTTTTTGAATGCGTATTTTTTATTCGACATTCGGAATTTGTTGGCTTTGTTAACAATTTTACCAAATTAATTTTTAACAGGGTTGCCACGATTTTACCCTTTTCCAATTCCCTGCCTCTCCAGGTTTTCCAGGGTTAAAAAACTTCAATTCTTTTCAACACACATTGAAAAACGTTCTTAAAAAGAAAAAAATTATTTAAGAATGGATTTTAATAAAGTTTGTCGCAAGAATTTAATTATTTTCAAAAGTAACATAATTTTTGGCAAAAATCCAATTATGTTCTAAAACATACCAAAAATCGGTTAAAATTAAAATTTATTTATATCCTGACAATTTTGTAAAAATTTTCAGTATATTTCTTAGGTACATAAAAAAAAATTTATTTGATTCAAATAACCGATTATTTGACTATTATTAAATAAATATTTACTTGAATCAAATAATTGCTTCCTCATACTGAGGAAGTATTGTAATACCAAAATTTTTCTGGTTCGATTTTTTAACATATCTTTATGTTATTTGACCTCAGGAGTTCAAAAATGACATTTTTAAAAAATGTTTGTGTGTGTAAACATATTTACATAAATATCTCCAAATTATAAAGAGCTTTTGGGCTGAATTTTTTTTTAAATTGTAGGTCTCATCTGCGGACATAAAATGAGAGTACTTTGAGATAGATTAATAAAGTTTAACTATTTATTTTTTTGATTTTTAATTTTTCAAAAAAACATTTTTTGCCCATATCTTTAAAAAAATGTTAGGACACCTATAAATGTTTTTCTCTAATTTTTTAGAGTTTTTTTAGACGCATCTTTTGAGCCCAGAATGAACATTTTTCGTTCATATTCACCGGAGATATTAAACTTTTAAAAATCAAAAATTTTGGAAAATAAGACTTTTTTGAGAATTTTGTTGAAAAATGTAGAAATAACATTAAAACCATAGTTACCAACTTGTAGAGCATTAAAAAACCCTTCGATTGACCTATTTTTGAAGCTATTTCGATTAGAAATAAAGAAGTTATTGATATTTTAAAAAACAGAAGTTGTGAAAAAAAAATTTTTCATGTGAAAGTATTAAATAAAGAGAAAAAAATATTACAGCACTTAAGAATAATTTTCGAAATTTATACTTTATTGTTATTAACATCTCTATGAGGAAGCAAAGTGTTCATGAAATAAACAAAACAAGATTTACGAAAACGAATGAAATGAGTACCAAAATTATAACAAAAATTTATAACTTGGCAGCGATTTTTTATTTGAATCAATTAAATAGTATTTGCTTCAAATACTGAAATATTTGATCCAAACACAATTTAATTGATTCAAATAAAAATTATTTGATTCGAGTAAATATTTATTTTGATAATAGTCAAATAATCAGGTTATTTGAATAAAATAAAATTTTTTTCAGTGTATGGAAAGTTTTTGGACGGAGATTGATCTGAAAAGTGAAAAAAAAGTAAACTTAAAAAGAAACTAGAAGGAGGAATTGTTTTTAGATGAACGTAGATGCTCTCTAACGGGAGGAGGTAAAAATTCTCAGGTACTTATGGCGAATGCATCTTGTTGCACTTGACGCGATTGACACGCGATTCCGTTGTCGAGAGAACTTCATGGGTTCACGGTGGGACGTTGTTCCAGTGACAGACCTCTTCTCCTTCCCTCTCATACCTCTCTCTCTCACTCTCTCACTCTCTCTCGATTTATTATTCTCATTCGTAAACGCTAACATTATCCTCACGATTGACTTTGCTCCTTAGCGCCTCTACAAATTGAGATTCAATTCACAACATCAAAGCGAAACTATCAAAGATGCTTCAGAGGTGGGAAGAATTTCTCTCTCATTTCATAAATTATTAATTCTTATCCCATTAATTATTTCTCCTCGTTAATTACTAATTTTAGTAACTAGTGATTCGTTCTTAATTTTTATTTTCTTAATTAATTCTTTATTTCCCTCTGTAATAATTTAAACAATTCTTTTAGATTTCAATTAGTAAAAATTTGACCAAAAAAGTTAATTAAGTTTGATTAATACTCTCTAAATTTAAATTAGTAAAAATTACTAATTCGAATCAGTGACAGACTTTTTAGGTTTTCAATTAGTAAATTTTACTAATAAATAGTATTTTCTACTTATTTCTTAGTAAAATTTTACTATTAATTTTAATTGTGTTTACTATTAATTTTAACAGTATTTACTATTACTATTAATAATTTGCTATTAATTTTTTAATAGTAAATTTTACTAATAAATAGTATACTGGAAAAAAAATTTATTTGATTCAAATAACCAATTATTTGACTATTATCAAATAAATATTTACTTGAATCAAATAATTTTTATTTAAAACAAATAAATTGTATTTGAATACAATATTTCAGTATTTGTATAGCAAATAATATTTAATTCATTCAAATAAAAATTATTTGATTCAAGTAAATATTTATTTGGTAAAAGTCAACTAATCGGTTATTTGAATCAAATAATTTTTTTATCAGTGTATTTTTTACTAATTTGATAGTAAATTTTACTACATTAATAGCAAAAATTCAGTCACTAATTCGAATTAGTAAACATTTTTACTCATTCAAATTTTTAGAGTAAAATAGTCATTATTTTAGTCAAAATTCAGTCAAAAAATATTTTTTAGTATTTTTAGTAAATTTTTAACATCCTAGTGGACCACTTTTTCTAAATTAATTAGTAGAATTTTACTATCAAGTAGTAGTTTTTTACTAATTAGTAAAGTCTCTCTAGATCTTAATTAGTAGAAAGTTACTAATGAAATGGCAAAAAGTCGTCCACCAAATGGTTTAGTAATAATTTTTGTAACAAATAATAAAATTTTACTAGTAGTTAGTAAAATTCTACTAATTCAGATTTAGGAGTAGTAAAGTTACTAATTGTCACTAATTCTCCTACTAGTTAGTAATTTTTACCAATCCATAAATATTTTAGTAATTCAATTAGAAGATTTTTTTACTACCAAAATTAGCGATTTTTACTAATTCAATGTTTTACAAAATTAATTTTTGGATTTTTATATATCAATTAGTAATTTTTTACTACTATTTAGTAATATTCGACTAATTTATTTTTGGTGAATTTTCTTTAAATTTTTTTTTCAATTAGTATACCTAATATTTTACTAAATCGATTTTTTACTAATCTTTTACTAATTCCTCTCAGTAAATAACTGAAAAAAAATTCCCGGAACAATATTTCAATATCACAGAGAAAGAAAAATCCGAGCAAAGGAAAGTAGAAAATAGCATTGTTTATTGTTCCAAAGATAATAAAATCGAAATAAAAACTGTTTTCAGAAGAAGAAGGAAAAAAAAGCGGGGTTAACAGTTCGTAAAGTCAAGAGAAACGGCGGTCCATAAAAATGAGTTTTAAAAACAAAACAAGAAAACAAAGTTCCTTGAACTTATGTATATATATACATAGTGAAAGTAATTTACAAAGAAATAAATATTAACTTTAAATTGCGAATAATAAAATTTTTTATTTTTAAAGACAAATTTAAATAATTACTTTAAATATACATAATTGTGGAAATACTTCGTTTTTGCTCTATTTCAAATTCTATAATATATGTATTATACATTGAAAAACAAAACCTTTCACTGCGCGACAATTTTCTGTTGTATATACGTAGATGACTATTTATATATTGCGTGTATTGAAAAATGTTTCATATATACTAATTAGTTTTAAAAATAAAAAGTAAATTAAAAATTTTCTTGAAATTTAATTGAATGTGGAGTTTGAATTTTTGATATGACGTCAATCATAATGTGGAGCAAAGTTATAGAATAGAAGCAGGAAACGAGAATATTTTAGTCTCGCATTTTTTTTTATATCTTCAATTAGTTAAAAGTTATTAATGAGATGACGAAAAATTGTATACATATAATAATTTAGTTGTGCATATACTTGCAGCCAGGAAAATTTTACAAATTAATTAATTAGTAATATGGTAAATATTTAAATACTTTTACTAATTATTCTAAATTTGAACTAGTAAATTTAATTTTTTAATTTTTACAAAAGTATTCTAAAAATTATTATTTTTACTGAATTATTCGCAATTAGTAAAATTTCACTAAAAATTAGTTAATAGTGATAAACTCTGTAAATTTAAATCTATAGTAAAAATAATTAATTTAATAGTAAACAGTCAGTCACTGATTTAATCTATTATTTATAAAAATAATTCAATACTTGCGAATTTTTGAAAATAATTGAATTTTTAAAATATAACTAATTACTTTTAAAAATAATTGAATTTTGCAAAAAGTCTTATGAAATGCCTCAAAGTAATTGAATTTTTGAGAATAATTTAGTTCTTTATTGATTAAATTGGATTCTTCCAAGGAATTATTTATCTAATTAATTTAAATAATGGAAAAAATTTTATTAAAATCAAAAAAAAAATAATTGTGTTATTTAAAAAAAATGTAATTAAAATTGTATTTAAAATAATTTATTAAACAATTTTGTCAAGATATTTGAAAATAATTGAATTCCTTTGAAATATTCTAATATTTTTGTAAATAACTGAATTCTTCGAAAGAATTTTAAAAAAATATTTTTTTAAATAATGATTTTATCAAGGAATTGAAATTAAATTTGTCAAATATTTTTTTAAATAATAAAAACTTTTATTAAAATGTTTAAAAATAATTGAATTGCTTGGAATAATTTTTTTGTGTAAAAAAATTTTGTCATTTTTAAAAATAATTGAAATCTTCAGAAGAATTCTATAAACCTTGTTTGAAATAATTAATTTTTTAAGATAAAATAAAGATTCTAAAATTTTTAATTAAAATAATTGAATTTTTCGATTAATTAATTTAGAACTAGTATTAAAAATAATTGAAATTTATGGATGAGTTTTATTATTAAAAAAAATTAATTGTATTCTTGCAAACAATTTAAAAAAAAAATTTTTAAATAATTGAATTTTCATGAACAGTGTTTTTTTTATTGAAAGTAATTGAATTTTTGAAAAGAATCGTATAACAATTTCTATAAATCATTGATTTTCTCGAAATTTTTTTGAAAATGCTACTGTAAATTAATTAAATTCCAGTGCAAAATTCTAATATTTATGGAAAATAATTGAATTTTAGATGGCTTTTATACATTTTTTTCTAAATAATTTAATTGTTTTGCAAAATTTCATAAAAAAATACTCGATATTGAAAATAATTGTATTTCAAATATTTTCAATATCGAGTATTTTTTAAAATAATCTTTTTAAAGAATCTTTTTAAAGAATTTGATTATAAGTTTTAAAAATAGTTTTTTTATTTCTAGTTTTAACGAATTTAAAGTACTAAAAATTATAAAAAAAAAACAGTCATACTGGTTTTTTGTGGATGAAATCTAAAAAAAAGGTAACAAAATAGTAGCATGACGTAAAAAAAAATAGTAAACATTAGGTTTTATTGAAAAATCGGACAAACAATCGGAACAAAAATTGTTCAATGTTTTAATTTCGATTTAAAAAAAAATCATATTTAATTTTTAATTCTGTTTGGTAAAAGTGTATAAGGAATTTAATTTTCTACATTTTATTTGAATAAAAATTACAATTTTCTGTCAATAAGAAACATTCAATTTTTAGGTTATAAATCATTTATTATTAACAAAAAATTACAATTTTTATTCAAATGCAACTTTCAATCGTTATAAATATTCAAAATTAAATTCTTCACCCTGCCACCGAGACGAATTTCAAATTTAATTTGTGTTATTTTTTTAAATTATGAAATCATGTCATTGGACTAACATAAACTAAAATTTAACTAATGCTTCTTATTGACAGAAAATTGTAATTTTTAATGAAAAGCAATTTTCAATCGTTTTAAGTATTCTCTCTAAATCTGAATTAGTAGAAAGGTTACTAATGAAATGGTGAAAAATCGTCCACTAAAATGATTTAGTAATATTTCTACTTCAAAATAGTAAAATTTTACTAATTGTTAGTGGAACATCACTAATTGTTTAGTAGAATTGTACTAACAATTAGTAGAACTGTTTTATTAATAGTCGATAAAACAGTTTCACTAATTCATTTAGTGAAAAAGTGACTTTCAATTAGTAGAATTCTACCAAAACGTTAGTAGAATTTTACTAAAAATTAGTAATATTCTACTAATTAAAAAGGTTTAAAAGTCGTTCATGAATAGTATATGCGAAAAAAATCTTTAACTGGAACAGCGATAATTTTCGCTAAATTGAGAAAGTATTCGTTGAAATAGCGAAAGTATTCGCTGCAATAACTAAAAATTTCGCAAATATAGTGAAACTTGTAGTGATTCCAGGTGAAGATTTTTTTTCGTGTACTAAAAATTAGTAAAATTTTACTATTTCTTAGTAGAATTCTACTAATTCAGATTTAGAGTTCAAAATTAAATTTCCACTTTCACCTTTCCATCGTGACGAATTTAAAATTTAATTCGTGTTTTTCTTTTGAATTACGATATTAACTTTTGATTTGACTGTCCGTCACATATTATTTCGAAAATAGTTTCAAACAAGGGGAAAAACTTTTTTCTCTTTGAGAGAAAGAGAGAGAGAGAGAGAGTAGTAGTAGTAGTAGTAGTAGTATAATAATGAAAGGACACCAGCAGCAAGCACCCTTTGTTGTTGCTCGAGGTTGTCCTTAAATGTCCTCGGGACTATTGTTTATGGTATTTGCAACTATGTTGAGCGTCTTTATTGAACGCTCGATATGCGTTAGCGGACGTAAACTAACCTTACCTAGAAACCTAGGCTAGACGAAAAGCATACTTGTGAGGAGTCCGAGCCGAGGGTTTGACCTCGGCGGGCCGTCGGCCTGGCACACGGTGACCTCCCCCGATCTAGGGCGCTGCAACTGTGCTCTGACGTCATCCCCCCCCCCCCAATCGCCTCCCGATTGCTAGTTCACTTACTCGTTTATATATACATAGATATATAACCGTCAACTCAACCTGAACACTAGTGCTCGGTTGCTTTCCCCCAGAAAGTGTCAGAAAGTACCAGAAAGTGCCAGAAACATCGATTCTCCTATTACATTCCTTTGTTGGAAACTGGGCTTTATTTCAATTCCACCAAAAAGAGTGAAAACTTTCCCATCCAATCAATGTTGTAAAAGGAAAACCTCATGGGATTATTCTTTATTTCACAAATATATATATCGAATACTCTTTTTTCGCTCTCCGAATCTCTCTCATTTTGGCGGGAAATTGCATAATATCAGTCTCCTTTTCCAAAGTGTTTCTCTCCTTCTAACCTTTCTATCATTCTTTCTTTCATTTTATCTCTATTTTTATACTTTGATTTTATACTTTTTCTTTCATTTTCTCTCTCTTTCTTTCTTTCTTTCTTTCTTTGTTCCTTCATTCTCTCTTCTATTCTTTTCTCTCCTTCTATCCTTTTCTCTTTCACTCCTTCTAATTTCTCTTTCCTTCTTTCCTTCTTTCTTCCTTTCATTCTTTATTTTCCATCATTTTCATTCATTCAAAAAAAATGAAATTTAGTTTTTTCTGACTTTTAACTTCATTTTGAGACAACATTTTCACTTTTTCCCTATAACCCTAAAGAATATTCAGAATTGAATTCTTACGAAGAATTATTAAATGAAAATACAACAGAATTCAGGGGAACAATTTAGATTAAAATCAAAAATAATTCAAAAAAATGTAATTTAAATTGTATTTAAAATAATTGATTTCTTTCGAACAATTTTATTAAAATATTTAAAAACAATTGAAATCCTTTTAAAACATCAAATATTCTTCTTGTAAATTATTGAATTTTTCCAAAGAATTTTAAACAAAAATTTTTTTTTAATAATTAATTTCTTCGAGAAATTTATCGAATTTTAAAAAATTGATATCCTGTCATAAAATTTATTATTTACGAAAATAATTGAATTATTGTGAACAATTTTATTGTAATATTTATAAAATAATTGAACTTCAGTAAAAAAAAATTTTTGTTATTTTTGAAAATAATTGAAATCTTCATAAGAATTTCATAAATATTGTCTTAAATAATAAATTTTTTGGAGATAAAATAAATATTATAAAAATTATAATTAAAATAATTGAATTCTTGTGGAAAACTTTAGATGTGAAAATAATTGAATTCTTGTGGAAAACATTAGATGTGAAAAGAATTGAATTCTTTAATTGATTAATTTGAAATAGTATTTAAAATAATTGAAATTCTTCGATGAGTTATTTATTTATGAAAATAATTAAATTCTTGTAAATGATTATATTAGAATTTTTTTAAATAATTGAATTTCTAAGACGAAATTTATTACTTTAAAAAATAATTGAATTCTTATTAATTGATTAATTTGAAATAGTATTTAAAATAATTGAAATTCTTCGATGAGTTTTTTTATTTATGAAAATAATTAAATTCTTGTAAATGATTTCATTAGAATTTTTTAAAATAATTGAATTTCTAAGACGAAATTTATTACTTTAAAAAAATAATTGAATTCTTGTGGAAAACTTAAAATGTGAAAATAATTGAAATTCTTCGATGAGTTTTTTTATTTATGAAAATAATTAAATTCTTGTAAATGATTATATTAGAATTTTTTAAAATAATTGAATTTCTAAGACGAAATTTATTACTTTCAAAAATAATTGAATTCTTGTGGAAAACTTTAGATGTGAAAAGAATTGAATTCTTTAATTGATTAATTTGAAATAGTATTTAAAATTTTTAAATAATTGAAATTCTTTGATGAGTTTTCTTATTTATCAAAATAATTAAATTCTTGTAAATGATTTCATTAGAATGTTTTTAAATAATTGAATTGCTAAGAATAAATTTATTAATTTTTAAAAATAATTGTATTCTTGTATTAAATAGTGTAATTTATACAAATAATTGAATTTTATAATGCATTTTATGAAAATATATTAAAATAATTGCATTTTCGGAAATAATTTTTCATTGATCTTTAATAATTGCATTCATTCGAAGAATTATTTATGTAAATAATTGAATTCTTGGGAAGAATTTTGTTAAATTAAAAAAAGTGTACTAATTAAAATTTGTATTTTCGGGAATAATTGTACTATTTATCTTTAATAATTGGATTCTTTCGAAGAATTATTTATGTAAGTAATTGAATTCATGGTAAGAATTTTATTATAATCAAAAATAATAATTAAATTTTTACAAAAAAATGGACTAATTTAAATTTCCATTTAAAATAATCAATTTCTTTGGGACAATTTTTAAGGATATTTAGAAATAATTGAATTCTCGTGAAAAATTCTAATACTTTTGTAAATAATTAAATGTTTGTGAAAAATGGTAATATTTTTGTATAAATTGTATTATATTTGTATATTTATTTATTTTTTTGCTTCAGTTAATTTGTATATTTATTTGTTTACTTATTTATATCTACATTATTCATATACAGCGAAAAGGATCCGGAATTTGCTTGGATGCAATTTAAAAAAAATAAAAATAAAAATATATATATAAATTTGTCAGACGATGCTTTATCATTTTGAACGAATCACGAATTTCATCTCCATAGTTCACCGGCCTGTCCTTCGTTTATCTGGGGCGCTTATATACATCCAAGTATAGAACGAGCCTCTTTATCATAATTCATGACGTGAGAGCATGTTCATTGAAAATACAACCAAGTTTCTTTGTTACTTTTCAAAGGGAGTATCTTAACCACCACCACCCCGCTTTTAATATCTTTACTTTGTCCACAAAGATTTGAATAATTTATGTATTGCAACTAAAGTTAGCAAACTGTCTGTATACATATATATATATATATGCAAACGCAAAGACAGACTAACAAGTAACAGTGTCAAAGTCATCACTTCGAGTCACACAGTGGAGTATCACTAACAATAGCCAGACACAATCGATTACTACTTTAAGCGTATACGCATAAACAAGCGTGAATCTTTAATGTCTTTATTTTCTCCACTCTTTTTTTACACTTTCTTGTTTACTTTTCACTCTAGTTTTTTTTAACACTTTTTTTTACTTCCATTCAGTATTGGAGTGTGAAAAAAAGTTCTAATGGCTGGAAATGTAAAAGTAGAGTATCAGTTTTTGTGATTTATTTTCAATTAAATTATTTTTTGTTTTATTAATTGTTAATATTAATTGTAATTAATAATAAAATAATTAATTTTTGAAGCATAGTGTTTTTATTCATTATGCTATAAAATCGCAATTTTTAATTTTTTTTCCAACTGGATCTGAAAGTTTTAGTTCAAAATCCTACTCTCTAAATTTGAATTAGTAAAAATGTTTACTAATTTGAATTAGTGACTGACTTTTTGCTTTTGAATTAGTAAATTTTACTAATAAATAGTAATTTCTTCTAAATTACTATTAATTCTACTAACTTACTAATTGTTAATTATTTTAATTATTCTCTAAATTTGAATTAGTTAAAAATAACTAATTTGATAGCAAAAAGTCAGTCGCTGATTCAAATAGTAATATTTTTCTAACGAAATAGTTAATAATGACTAATTATTAGTTAAATTCACTTTTAGGTTGTGTAAAAATGACTGAAATTTGCAGTAACTAATTCAATTAGTAAAAGTTGACTATTTTTTAGTTATTTATTTACTTATAATTAGTTATTAACTACTAACAATTATTTATTTTTTAATAATTGCTGAACCAAAAGTCAGCCACAATTTTACTAATAATTAGTCGTTTTTAACTAATTCAGATTTGGAGAGTAGTAAATTTTACTCATAAATAGTAATTTCTTCTAATTTACTAATTCAAATAATTAACAATTAATAAGATTTCCTAATAAATAGTAATCTCTACGAATTTATTAGTAACGTTTACTAATTGTTATTTATTTGAATTAGTAAATTTTACTCATAAATAGTAATTTCTACTAATTTATTAATAAAGTTTACTAATTCAAAAGCAAAAAGTCAGTCACTAAATCAAATTAGTAAACATTGTTACCAATTCAAATTTAGAGAGTAGTCGGATTTTTTTTAACATCCACTGAAAGGATCAAGTTATAATTTATAAATATCAAATTTTGCAATAACAGTATTTTACAAAATTATAAAAGAAATGCTACAAATCAAATTAAAATTCTGTTGTTTTCAATTATTTCCCACTAAATTTTCAATTATATTTAGAAATTTTTCAATTCTACAAAAAGTCAGAGAAACTATCTTCCGAATATTATTTATAAATATTTAAAAAAAACTATTTTTAAAATTCTTCCAATTCAAATTTTATATTTTGACTATACTGAAAATATACTTAAATTATTCAGAACCTGATTTTAAATTTTACATTCTATTTAAATTTTGATTTAATACAAATTTTATTCTATTTCAAACGATGAGAATTATTAACTTTATATCAATTTTAATTCAAGTTGCAAGTGATCGACTTTTTAATTAATTCTAAATTTTATTTGTCCAGACACAATTTATTAAATTACATATTCGAATTGTAATTGGCATTAAAAGTTTATATTATGCAAATTTTAAATTACCTGCATTTTAAGTTATTTTTAATTTTAATCAATTGAGAGATTTAATTTTGTATTTTTATAAAAAAAATAAATAATGAAATGATAAAATAGTAAATAAATAAAATAAAAAATAAAATAATAAAATAGTAAATAACTAAAATAAAAAATAAGATCATAAAATAGTAAATAAATAAAATAAAAAATAAGATAATAAAATACTAAATGAATAAAATAAAAAGTAAAATAACAAAAGAAATAAAATAATAAAATAGTAAATAAATAAAATACAAAATAAAAAAATAAAATAGTAAATGAATAAAATAAAAAGTAAAATAACAAAAGAGTAAATTAATAAAATAAAAAATAAAGTAATAAAATAGTAAATAAATAAAATATAAAATAAAATAATAAAATAGTAAATAAATAAAATAAAAAGTAAAATAACAAAAGAAAATAGAGAATATTTGTAACATTGAAACAGAAATAAAATTTTTTTCCGAAAACTTATTTAAATGGACCAAAAATAAAATTCGGGGAAAAGTTGAGAAAAGCAGAATTGGTGAATTTTCCACAAGAATTCCAAAAATTGGATTTTTTCCATTTTCTTTAAATAAAAATCCCTGACTTTTCCCTGACCTATGACAACTCCGTGTGATAGAAAAAATTCTTCAAAATAATAAAAAAAAAAGAAAAAAAAATACACCATTTTTTTCAAGGGAAAAAATAGTTACGAATGGAAAGTTGGAATTCTAGACGAACGAAAGAGAAAAGCGTGTTTTATTGTGAACGGAGCTTAAGGTCTGCAAAGACCAAGGAGGCAAAGACAGTTCACCCCGGCCTCGATAGTTCATCGGCCGTGCGGCCTTCTGTATTGAGGCCGCCTCTGTCTCTTTGCAGGCGAGAGGGTTGGACGGACAGTCATTATATGACCGAGATGTAGGGCTCTGACAAATTCCAATTGCTACAATTTTCCTCAAAAAACCACTACTAAACTAACTCCCAACTACTGAAAATGGAGACTTTCAATTTATTATTCGAACAAATAAATTCATATTGTTTTTAATGAACGGAAAGCAAATATTCATTTTACTTCAATTACAATTTTGATATTTATTGCGAATAGTAAATCGTGAGGTGTAAAATTAACAGCGGAATGGAATTAAAATAATCTGTAACAGTTTAATCTGTCTAGGATTGAAATAACACTAGAAAGGGTTAAAATAGTTTAGTTTTATGTTATTTTTTTACTTTGAATAAAGTTTTAGTTTAATTCGAAAACGATGTTAACGATTTGATGAAATTCGATAAATTTAGCTTAACCAGGGACAATAGTTGGTTACTAACTCATTAATTTACTAACTAATTTAGTAAATTGCTAAGTAGCTTACTAACTTACTAATTTACTAACTAATTAATTAACTAACTAATTTACTAACTAATTTACTAACTAATTAACTAATTTACTAATTTACTAATTAACAAATTTACCAATTAACTAATTTACTACTTTCTAAATCTGATTTAGTGGGGATTCATTTACCAATTTGAATTAGTAAGATTTTTTTTACTAATTTTTAGTAGTTTTCTACTAATTGCTAGTAGAGAATTACTAATTCAATTAGTAAAGCGTATTTTTTACTATTTTAAATTAGTAATTTACTAATTATCAGTAGAAAATTACTAATTCAGATTTGGAGAGTAATTAACTAATTTACTAATTTACTATCTAATTAACTGACATACTTAGTAACTTGCTAAATAGCTTATTAACTTACTATTTTTTAACTAGTTTACTAACTAATTTAAAAACTTCCTAATTTACGAATTAATTAATTAACTTAGTAACTTGCTAAGTGGCTTACTAACTTACTAATTAATTTAGTGAATTGCTATGTAACTTACAAACTTAATTACTAGTCAACTTTCTAACTTAGAAATTTAATTACTAAGCAATTTACTAAACAATTAGCTAACTTACTGACTCACTAACTAATTTACGAACTAAGGAACTGAATATCTTTTTTGTTTACTACTTTACTAAGTTAGTAAAGTTAGTAAAAAATCTTCACCTGGAACAACAAAAAATTTCACTATATTAGCAAAATTTTTAGTTATTGCAACGAATACTTTCGCTATTTCAACGAATATTTTCGCTATTTTAGCGAAAGTTATCGCTGTTTCAGTTAAAGGTTTTTTTTCGTGAATTAAATTTATTTTGACCAAATAATTTCTAAAAGATCTTGTTCTCTTCAAAATTTTACCATGTTTCAAAAAATAAAAAGAAAAAATTTTTAGATTTTATAAATTTTGTGTTTTAAAATGTTTTTCATTCACCTTAAAATGGGTGGTCTATCAATTTTGACTAATAGTGTAAATTACTAACTTAAGAAGATAATGAGTAACTAAATTAATTAGTTAGTTATTTAGTTCGTAACTAAGTCAACTAGATAGTTACATAATAAGTTAAGTAAGTAAGTTGTTTAGAAAGTTGGTCTGTTCGCCAGTAAAAAAAGTTAGTAAGTTAATTAAGTTATTAGTAATTAATTTTATAAGTTAATTAGTAAGTTAGTAATTTAATTAGTAACTATTTAATCATATTCAAAAATAACACCAAAATGAATTATTTTAATCCTTTCAGGTGTTATTTTATCACCTCACGATTTGCTATGATCTTAACTTACTAAGTAGCTTACTAACTTACTAACTTTAATTAATTAACTAACTTACAAACTTAATTTCTAATCAACTTACTAGTAAATTTAATTTCTTACTTAACAGAGTTACTAACTAACTTTCTAACTAACCGAATTAATTTCTAATTTAGTAATGTAGTAAGTAAATAAGTTATTCAGTAAGTTTGTAACTAATATAACTGGTTACTTAGTAACGAAGTAATGTTAGTAAGTTACTTAGTTAGTAACTAAGGTAAGTAAGTTAGCAAATTAATATGTAAGTTAGTACGTTGATTAATAAAGTAGTTAGATAGTTAACTAGTTAATTTGTAAAATAGTAATCTACTAATTAATTTAGTAAATAAGTTAGTTAATGAGTAAGTAAATTAGTTAGTAAGTTAATTAGTAATTCACTTCATTAATAATTAACTTTCTATTAATCTATTAATTAGTAATTGTTTGTAATTTAGTAAGTGAATTACTAAATTACTTAGTGAGTTAGTAAGCTACTTAGTAAGTTACTAAATTATTTAGTAAGATACTTACTCTCTAAATCTAAATTAGTAAAATTCTACTAAGAATTAGTAAAATTTTACTAATTTTTTCATGAACGACTTTTCATTTTTTTAATTAGTAGAATATTACTAATTTTTAGTAAAATTTTACTAATCCTTTGGTAGAATTCTACTAATTGAAAGTCACTTTTTTACTAAATGAATTAGTGATACTGTTTTATCGACTATTAATAAAACAGTTCTACTAATTGTTAGTAGAATTCCGCTAATCAATTAGTAACGCTCTACTGTAACAATAAGTAAAATTTTACTAATTGTTAGCAGAATTATTATTAAATCATTTAGTGGACGACTTTTTACCATTTCATTAGTAACTTTCTACTAATTCAGATTTAGAGAGTAGTAAATTACTAAATTATTTAGTAAGATACTTAGTGAATTACTAAATTAGTTGGTGAGATACTTAGTAAATTACTAAATTATTTAGTAAGATACTTAGTGAATTACTAAATTAGTTGGTGAGATACTTAGTAAATTACTAAATTAGTTAACAAGTTAGTAATCCTGTAAAATTGTAACAACCCTAAAAAATGTAAACAAAAAAGTAATATTTTTATCTCCTAAAATTAGTTTTTTGTCGCTAACTGTAGACGCTAAATTCATATAAACCTGCAGAATTGAATATTAAGTAATCGATAATAGAGTAATGAAATATAGAACTAAAATAATAGAAACAAAGGATAATAAAAAAACAAATATAATAAAAAATGGAATAACAATAACAATAAAAAAATAATGATCATTCTAATTATGTCTATAATAAAAATAATAGATTTATCGAAAGAGAATTGGAGAATACTCATCGTGAGATGAGATAATAAGGAATAATATGAGAAATATCCTTGCAACTATATAATAAACGAATAGTGCGGACAAAGGAGGTCGAACGGGAATAAATTATTATTGACTAGCAGTATGTGGCGTTTGAGAATACGCGTGGGTGCAATAAGTGTGAACACACCCTAAGGAAGCAAAGTAAAGTCAGAAAGAGTAGCTCACCCCGTCCTCGATGGTTCGTCGGCCGCGCGGCCTTCAAAAACCAGGGCGCTCATATCGAGAAGGAGAAAAGGTCCATAGTGCCAAGAGAAGTTCATGAGAGAGTAGAGAATTTTTCTTTTTTTTTCTCCCTCCCTCTCTCTCTCTCTTTCATTCTCTCTTTTCCAGGGGAAATAACTTTTATTATCAAGAGCGCATTCACACAAATCTAAGCTTTAACTCTATAAGAAAACTTTTACATCAATCAAATTCAAAACTCTGAGAAATTTCGTTTTACCCCAAACTAGGTCATTTTCGGTATTTTTCCTCCAAATTCACTTCAGTTCTAAGTTATGTACGTGTACATATGAACAAATAAATAAATAAAAGCGATATTGTAATCAAAATATAATAAATATTTAAATAAATAAATACCTAAATAATAAATAAGTTAATTAATTAATAACAATACAATAATATTACAATTGTAATACAATTGTTTTTATTTATTTATTTATTTATTTTGATTTACACAAAGAAAAATGGTTTATTCGAATCAAATATAATTTATTTGAATCAACAAACGTATATACATATTTGTCACAGTCTCTAAAAAATTATTTATTAGCTTTAGTGTTTTAAAGGAAAATTTTATTTACTCATCTCTAAATTTAAATTAGTAAAAAATAACTAATATTTAACAGTGAAAAAAATTATTCCTTGATTCGAATAGTAATATTTTACTAATTAAATATTTAGTAATAACTAATATTCACTTAAATTTTCTTTTAGCTTCTGTCAAAATAACTACAATGTTTTATAGCTAATTCAATTAGTCAAATTTGCCAATTTTCTTAGTTACTTTCCTTAGTAATTTACTAATACTTTCATTCTACTAATTGAATTGTATTTTTCATTTTCTAATAATTAGTTACTTTTTACTTATTAGTTATTATTCGAATACTAATTTCTTCTTCATTTACTAATAACTTAATTATTATTATAACTATAATTATTATTAATTGTTAGTTTTATTATAATATTTATTATACAAATTATTTATTATTTACTAGTTTCTTAATTATTTACTAATCACATTTTTATTAAAAGTAATTAATTAAAATTAATCAACATAAATTTAAATACTTGAATATGTAAAAATTGACAATGTAAAATTATTCAAATTTGAATTAGTAAAAATGTTTACTAATTCCAACCAGTGACTGCTTTTTGCCTTTGAATTAGTAGATTTTACTAATAAATTAAAAGAATTACTCCTTATTAGTAAGATTTACTAATAAATTAGTAGAATTACTCTTTATTAGTAAAATTTTCTAAATTAAAATAAAAAAAATCAGTCACTAATTCATTAAAATTTTTACTAATTCTAATTTAGAGAACAAATAAAAAAAATAATTTTTAATAATTAAATTAATTTAAATCAATTAAAATAAGTATTAAAAACTGCTCCTTGAAAAATTAGAATTAATTTAACAACCTAAACGATTGACAATTTTTAATTTTGTAAAATTACGTGAAATAAAATTAATTATTTAAAAATAACTCAGCATTTTAAATTAAAAATAATTCACTATTATTATTTTTAATTTGAAATGCTGAGTTATTTTTAAATAATTGATTTTATTTCACGTAATTTTACAAATTTAAAAATTGTGAATTATTGTTCAGGTTTTTAAATTAATTTTAAATTTTTAATACTTATTTTAATTGATTTAAATTAATTTACTTATTGAAAATTATTTTTTTTATTTGTTCTCTAAATTAGAATTAGTAAAAATTTTAATGAATTAGTGACTGATTTTTTGTATTTTAAATTAGTATATTTTAGTAATAAAGAGTAATTTTACTAATTGGAAATAATTAAAAGCAATTAATAATTAAATAATTCAAAACTTATTATCATTTTAGTCATTTTTTATTAATTGCTGAAGGGAAAATATAGTCATGTTTTTACTAACAAATAGTTTTTTTGTTAAATAAAAAATTAATCAAATTTTACAATTTTCTTTGTCATTTATTTATACTTTCTACTAATTAGTTTATTTCTACCAAAAATTTAGTTAATTTTTTTCTAATTGCCGAAGCAAAAAAAAATTGAACAAACAATTAGCTATTTTTTAAAAGAAAAATGAACTAAAATATGACGATTTTCCTATTTATTTAGTGATAATTAGTCACTTTCTACTAATTAGTTATTTTTTTTATAAATTAATAAAGCAAAAACTCAGACATTATTTCACTAACTTTTAGTTTTTTAAACAATTTAGATTGAGAGAGTAGGACAAGTAAAATTTGAATTTGAACAAAATAAAATTGATGTTTTTTGTTCTTTTGTTTAAAATATAAAATGTAATTTAAAATAAAATTATATTTAAACAAAAAACAGCGTAATAAATTCAAACAATCCAAAGAACACTTCACTTTATCAAATTTTTGTCAATTGAATAAAATATTTATTATAAAGTCAAAAAAAATTGTTTTTTAATTAAAATATCAAAATTTTGATTGAATAATAATTACGTTTAATTGAACTGTGAAATATATTTCAATTCGAACATATTTTTTTGTTTAGCTACTTATTTTTGGATTTAAAAAATATTTTTTCACTATATTGATGTTTACAGCTTTAGAAAAATAAATATTGTTTCAATAATTATTATAATTATAAACTTATGATTTAAATTATATTAGTAAAAAACAATTTTTCACTTTTAAAAGATATTTTTTCTCTAAATATTTTCTTTTTTTAAAGAAAATAAATTTTTCATTTTCAACGATGGGAAATTAAAGGAAGTAGTAAAGCGTCGCTGTCTAAATATAAAAGGCCGACTCAGGAAATTTGTTTAATAACCAGTGATTGAGTTTAATTTTAATTAGTGTTTTCATAAGTTATTAGTAAATTAGTAAAAAAAAATATCAATTTTCAAAAAGTCAAACTATTATTTTTAAAAGGTTTCGATTATTGGTAAAAAAAGTAGCGGAAGAAAAGCGAATATGAAAGAGAATGTAAAAATTTTCGCAGAGTATGAATTTTTCTTCACTATGAAACTTATAATAATAATAATAATTATTATTATTGTTGGCGATTTAATTTAGTAACAAAGTGACCTGAAGCTCGCATATAAACTGGAATCAGTTTCGCCTTGATGATGCCAAAGTCCAAAAGACTCCGACATTGATGAGTGAGAAACTCTGGCAGCTGCTCTCAGAAATAGGACAATGTGCGCGAAAAACAAGATCCACTAGTCAAAAGCCGCGCTTTTAATTACGTGTAACGCGAGGTTTACGATATGAGATTTCCATCCGCTTTGTAATGAACCATAAGCCAGCAAACACACACACCCAAAGACACACAAACGTCGAATCAAAAAAAGCAACAGTGCATGAGAGAAATTTTATATTATATATATGTATCAATTTCGTTTTCCCTCTCATTATAATTCATACACTGAAAAAAAAATTTATTTGATTCAAATAACCAATTATTTGACTATTTATTATCAAATAAATATTTACTTGAATTAAATAATTTTTATTTGAATCAAATAAATTGTATTTGAATCAAATATTTCAGTATTTGAAGCAAATACTATTTAAATTGATTCAAATAAAAATTATTTGATTCAAGAAAATATCTATTTGATAATAGTCAAATAATCGGTTATTTGAATCAAATAAATTTTTCTTCAGTGTAGAAATAATTAAAAACTCTTGTTTCGAAAAGAAAATTAAGATGTAATTTATCGAAATATTTAACGACTAATTTTTTTTCATTTACTCTATAGAAATGTTAATTAGTAAGAATAATTATTTTTGACTTGAATTTGCGACTGTGACTTTTTGCTTTTTAATTAGTAATTTTAAGTAATAAATTAGTTGAATTGCTCGTAATTAGTAAAATTTACTACACCTTGAATCTAAATTAGTCAAAAATAACTAATTATTAGTAAAATCGTGGTTGATTTTTTTATTTCAGTAATTAGTTAAAAATAACTAATTTTCAATAGAAAATGACTAATCGTCAGTAGAAAATAACTTATTATTAGTAGAAAATTTCTAATTATAATTTATAAGTAAAAAAGTACTAAATTTTAGAAGAAAATTACTGATTATTAGTAGAAAATTACTAATTATTATAAGTGAATAAGTACTATTTATTAATAAAGAATCACTAATTATAAGTACACTCTAAATCTGAATCAGTGAAAATTTTGACTGATTTCAATCAGTGGCCCAGTTTTCTTTAATTCATCAGTGAAATTTTATACTGACAATCAGTGGTTTTTACTGATTCTCAGTGAAATTCTACTGATGAATTAAAAAAAACTGGGCCACTGATTTGAAATCAGTGAAACTTTCACTGATTCAGATTTAGAGTGTAGAAAAATACTAATTATTAGTAAAAAAAATTAATAACTATTAGTAATAAAGTACTAATTTTTAGTAGCAAATTACTAATTATTCGTAGAAAATTTCAAACATTAGTAACTATAAATAACTACAACAATTTAATTTCACTATTTGAATTATAGTTACCAAAATTTAGGTTATTTTTACACAACCTAAAAGTGAATAGAATTTAATTAAAAATTAGTTATTCACTATTTTATTAGTAAAATATAATTATTTCAATCAGTAACTGATTTTTTCACTATCAAATAATAATATTTATTTAACTAATTGAAATATAGAGAGTAATTTAAAAGCAAAAATCAGTAACTAATTCAAATATAGAAATAGTAATTTCTAGTAATTTAGAAGTAAAATTTTAAATTTACAAAGTCAAACTTGGTGAATGAATAAAAAGAATTAAATTTAATTGCAATTCATAACAGTACTTTGGGATGAAAATTAGAATGAAATTAAAATTCACCGAAATAATTCTAAAATTAATTAAAGTTGAAAACTCGAAACTGATTAATTCAAGATTAATTTAAAAAAATCCATGTTAATAAAACTTAACAACTAAAACGACTAATTAATAAAAATAATTTTCAAGTAAAATTAATTCAAATCATTAAGAAAAGTATAAGTAGAAAATAAAAATAATTTACAGTATTTGTTACTCACTCACTAACCTTTTCAATTGAGGGAATGAAGAATAAATTGACTCACCTGGAAGAAAAAAATTATTATATTATTTTTTATTGTTACAATTTTTATTATTATTCTTTTTAACTCTAATAGTATTATTATTTATTATATGATACATGAAAAATTATTAATTTAAATTATTACGAAATTAATAAGTTTCGTAGTGGTGACTAAAATTATTTGAAATAAATGTTAATAAGTATTTAATGTTATTAGAAATTAGAAATAATTATTTAAAGTTAATTGACCCAAATTCAAATAATTGAATATTTAAAAACTTTGTAGTTTTAAAATAATTGACAGAAAAAAATTTTAATAACTAAAAGAAATTTTTAATAAGTAACTTGAATTAATATAAATCAATTTAATTGATTATTAAAAATTAAAACATGCAAATAATAGAATTTGTCCAGAAACTTAAATACTTAAAAATATTTTAACTAAATTTATGTGGCATAAAAACAAATATTTGAATAACTAGAAATTTCCAATTAAAAATAATTTAAATGAAACAAAATGTCTACAAATTAAATAATTTGAAATTTACACTTAAAAATAATAATTACATTACAGTATTATAATAGTATAGAAAAATATTAATAAAAAATTGAAAAAAATAATGATAAATTAAACATTTTAAAATATTCAATTGACATTAATTGAAATGAATCCAAATAATTGAATAGCTGAAAGTTAACAGAATATAAAAAATAATTGACATAAATTAATATAATTCAAAAATTAATTCAAAATAATTGAAATAAATTCAAGTAAATGAAGAATTGAACATTTCGAAACTAGATAAATTGAAAATAATTCTAATAAATCCACTCTCTCAATTTGATTAAAGTAGTTAAAAATTAATTGAACAATTAAAAACTTGATTCACTTAGAATTGAAATGTTTGAAAAATTCAAAATTTACAATTAAAAATAATTTTTTTGTACCAAAATATATGAAAATAGAATATTTAAAAAAATATATAATTGAAATTAACTGAAAGGAAATTAACTTTAAATTATTCGGATTTATTTTAATTATTTTCAATTATTATTTTGAATTATTGAATTACTTGCATAGTAATTGAATAATTCAAAATTAATAATTGAAAATAATTAAAATAAATCCGAATAATTGAAAGTATTATCTGTTATTAATTAGAATGTATTTTAATAATTTGAACAAATTAATTAAAATTAATTGAAATAAATTAGAATACCTGGAGAATTGAATTTTTAAACACTTGTTATTAAAATTAATAGAATTTGATTCCAAGTAACTGAATAATTTAAAATTAACAATTAAAATACTTAATAAATAAAAAACATATAATTGAAAAATTCGAATTTAATAATTAAAAATAATTAAATAATTGAATAGTTTAAAATGATTAATTAAAATGAATACCGAATTAATGATAAAAATTGATTGTGTTTATTGGAACAGTAGAAAAATTTGTATTTAGTAGGTGTACTAAATAAATAATAAATGACTAATATATTAATGACAATGGCGCTTTGTGAAGATATAATATTTTCTCTCCAAGTGGCATAATAATAATGGACTGACTGGGTCATATACTTTTAATTGATGAAGTAAAGTAACAGGTTTATTGTAAAACGCACATTAGATGAGTGCATTGTGAACTAGTAGATGCGTCATGATTTCGTCATCAAGAATCATTCTTACTTTCCGTGGGGAACTCCATTTGAAAACGAACTCAGGCGGAGTCGACCTCATGAAAGGCCTTGCGTTAAGACCCAGCAGAGTCGTCGATGATTTCGCGAGCGTGTGGGATTTCATTGAGCTCCTTTGTCAATTGCAACTATCATTTACAACTAATTACACATCCTTCTTCTATCATCGTCAAACTAAACTCATTTTCACGAGCTTTCTTGTTGGCGAATTTCACCAGAAATGCTTTTTAATTTCATTAATTTATTAATTTAATTAATTAATTAATTAATTTATAAATATTAACTAATTTATTTATTTATTTATTTAAAATATATTTATTAATAAAAAATTCATTTCAATTCAAACTCGTGAATTGATAAAAAAAATTAAGAAAGAAAAAATATTAATTAAATAGTCTTTAAAAAAATATTAAATTGACTAATTAATTTAGTAAAATACGATAGACCGAAATTTTTATTATAAAATTGTAAATATAAATAATATGCAAATTACAAAAATTTTTTATTTTCAAAATATGAATTTTTCAATAATTTCAGATTCAAACTTTAAAAAATTCAATTATTAACTAATTTGCTAATTAATTGTTCCTGTTTATAATTTTCAAACATTTTGATATTATTTTTTGCAATAATTCAATTATTTTTATCAAATGTAAAATTATAGCAAAAATTCAATTGTTTTTAAACAAAATTTTAATAAAATTTTACGAACAAATGCAATTATTTTGAAATGTTTTCAGTTCACGAAAGAATTAAATTTTTTAAAATTTCATCATAAAATTTGTCGAAAGAATTCAATTATTTTGTAAAATTTTATTAACTCTTTTGCAACAATTTAATAATTTGTTTAAATGGTAAAAATTTTGCAAAAATTGCAATTGTATTAAAAAACTTGCATATAATATTCAATTTCAGAAAGGAATTTAATTTTTATTTTATTTTTTTTATGAATTTAATAAAATTCGTTTTTTTTTTAAGAATTTAATTTTTTGATCCATTTTTTATAAAATATTTCAACAGAATTCAATTTTTTTCTCAAAGAATAATGAATTCTTTGAAAAAATTGAATTATTCAACTATATTCAATAAATTTCGGAAAAATTTCAATTTCAGAAAAAAATTAAATTCTTTTCTAAAATTTTAATAAATCTTCCAAAATAATACAATTATTTTTTCAAATATTAAAATCTTTGCCAAAATTGCAAAAACCAATCTTTTGATCCACTTTTTATAACATTTATCGAAAGAATTTAATTTTTTTCTCAAATTTTAAGAAATTCTTTGAAAAAATTGAATTATTCAACTATATTCAATAAATTTCGGAAAAATTTCAATTTTAGAAAGGAATTCAATTATTTTTTAAAATTTTAATAAATCTTCCAAAACAATTCAATTATTTTTTCAAAAGGAAAAATCTCTGCAAAAATTGCATTTATGTTCAAAATAAAATTAGTAAAATTTTCAATTTAACGAAAAAAATTAATTTTTTGATCCTTTTTTTTATAAAATTTGGCAAAAGAATTCAATTATTTTCTAAAATTTAGATAAATTTTTCGAAAAAATTAAATTATATTTATAAATAGTAAAATCTTTGCAAAAATTTAATTTAATTCAATAAATTGCGTTTCTTTCTGAAAGAATGCAATTTTTTTCTCATTTTTTATAAAATTTGTCAAACAAAATTGATTTATTTTCTAAAATTTTTAAAAATTTTTCGAAAAAATTGAATAATATTTGTAAATAGAAAAAATTCTACAAAAATTCAATTTAGTTCAATAAATTTCTTTTTTTCTGAAAGAATTCGATTTTTCCCCATTTTTTAAAATAATTTGTCAAAAGAATTTAATTATTTTCTAAAATTTGGATAAATTTTGCAAAAAAATTGAAGAATATTTGTAAATAGTAAAAATTTAGTTCGATAAATTTCTTTTTTTCTGAAAGAATTCGATTATTTCCCATTTTTAAAAATAATTTGTCAAAAGAATTCAATTATTTTCTAAAATTTGGATAAATTTTTTGTAAAAATTGAATTATATTTATAAATTGTAAAACGTCTACGAAAGTTTGATAATATTTAATAATTTTCGTTTCCATTTGAAAGAATGTAATTTTTTTCCTAATTTTTTAAATAAAATTTTCCATAAAATTCCATTTTTTCTCAAATTTTAATAAATCGTTCTAAACAATTCAATTATTTTCTAAAATGTTAATAAAAATCAATAGTTAAATGTCTAATTTTAATTATTAACAAACACGATTATTTTATAAAATTTTGTGAAAGCTTAAGAAATAAAAAGTCAATAAAATTCAATTATTTGTAAATTGTTATTCTCTGGAATCGAATTATTTTCCTAAATTATAAAAACTTCCTATGGATTCTATTATTATTAAATTTTTTAATAAATTTGTATGCAACAATTCTATGATTTTCAACACATTAATTTTAAAATTGAAAATATTTAACATGAAATTTATTATTAAAAAAGTTGAGTAACAAAAAAGGAAAGAAAAAGAAACTTTAAACGGCGAACAGATTATTAATAACGGAATACAAAGATTATTAATATAGATTTTTCATTTCTTTTCTATGTACTTTTCTGTACTGACAAGAACTCTCTTTGTACTTGTCAGTGCAATAGTAATAAATTAAAAAATAATAAAAATAAATAACAATAATTTAATGCAAAGCAAACGGAAAAATTCTGACGATGAATAAAATATTAAATATTTATTTACTCCAACGTTTCGAAACCCGAATCATTAGATTTGGAATTTAAAAAAAATCGAAAAAAATTTGAAATGATTTGGATTAAAGAAATTAAGGAAAATACTAATTTTCCTTAATTTATAAAGGTTCTCGGACGTTAAAGATTATTAACTAATAAATAACAAAAAAAAATTTAAGAAAGCGAGTGAAGAATTCAACAAATGCGATTGTGAAAATAAATCTCCAGAACGATCTGAGACAAAAGAGACTTTCGTTTTTTCTAATTAAAGCAATGCAACTTTTACTCTTTGGCAGAAGAGCCAAAACGAAGACATATACGTATATATATATAGTGAAAGTGTGAAAGTATTATGTATAGAAGGAAATTTTTATTCACTGCTCAAGGAATATTCGCACGATTCTCAACTATACACGCTGGGATAAGAAGCAGAAACAAAGACGCAGATAACAGTATTATAAAGAAGGTAGACTGATTTCGTAAGTGCACGAATCAATTTATGACTGCCTAGGGGCAACATTCGCGTAATTTAGATACTTCATGTATGGCTCAAGTGGAGCTCGTCGAGAATAATTTGCATAGTCTTAAAGACAAGACAGTAAACAATGTATAGTTTGAATGTACAATTTTCCATTTTTTTTTCTCTCGCACAAAATGTCAGATTGATTTTGTACAAAAGTCATCGTTGCAGTGAAATTATGCCAAAAAGTAATAGAGGTGAAAAATAATAGTCAAACAAAAAAAAACAAAAAAATGCAAATAAAGATGCAAAAAAGTTGTCAGAAGAAAATTTATTCATTTATTTATTTATTTATTTTCAATTCAAGAACTTTAATTCAAGAATTTTATTGAAATTCAAGAAAGATGCAAAAGAGTAGAAAAGAAAATGTAAGAAATGTGAAATTATGCAATGAAATAAATATAATATGTTAAATATCAAAATAATAGGCAAAGAGAGATGCTGCAAAAGAAAATTCAAGAAAGATGCAAAAAGAATGCAAATAAATGAAAGAAAGGCACAAAAAAGTGCAAAAGAAGATTTAAAAACGGTGCTAAAAGAGTGCAAAGGAAAATGAAACATTAAATGAAGAAAAGAGAACAAAATAGAAAAAAAAAGTTTACAAAAAATGCGAAAATTTTATAAATCCTTCGAAACAATTAGATTATTTTTTTAAATGGTAAAATCTTTGCAAAAATATCATTATATTTAATAACATTAGTTTTTATATGATAGAATTTAAATTTTTTCTTTATTTTTTTACAAAATTTGCCACAAGAATTTAATTATTTTCTAAAATTTTCAATAAATCCTTCGAAATAATTCAATTATTTTTTTAAATGGTAAAATCTCTGCAAAAATTTAATTATATTCAATTAGTTTTTATTTGAAAAATTTAATTTTCTTCTTTACTTATTACAAAATTTGTTAAAAGAATTCAATTATTTTCTAAAATTTCAATAAAATTCAATAATTAAATGACTAAATTCAATTATTAACAAACACGATTATTTTATAAACTTGTAACACAAAAAATTTCAATGAAATTCAATTATTTTTATTTTAAAATTGATATTAATGTTTTTTATAGAAACTACACGACTTAAAAAAAAAGTTAAATGAAATTTTACCAAATGAAAAATGAATGTCTAAATTTTCAAAAATTTTAACAATGTTCTTCGCTGGAATTCAATTATTTTCCTAAATAATAAAAGTCTTCCTAAAAATACTAATTCGCTAAATAATTCTTTCTGTTTATTAAGTTCAAACATTTTAATATTATTTTCTTGGAAGAATTAAATTATTTTTATAAATAGTAAAATTATAGCAAAAATTCAATTATTTTTAAACAAAACTTTTGTAAAGTTTTCAATTCACTAAAGAATTCAATTTTTTGAAATTTCTTTATAAAAATTTGTCCAAAGAATTTAATTACTTTGTAAAATTTTATTAAATCCTTCGAAACAATTTAATAATTTGTTTAAATAGTAAAAATTTTGCCAAAACTGCAATTGTATTAAAAAAATTGAGTATAATTTTCAATTTCAGAAAGAAATTCAATTTTTATTATCTTTATTTAAATTTATGAAATTCGATTCTTTTTAAATAACTTTAATTTTTAGCTCCTTCCTTATAAAATTTGTCAAATGAATTCATTTACTTTCTAAAATTTTTAATAAATTTCTGGAATACATTTAAATATTTAATTATATTCAATAAATTTCGTAAAATTTTCAATTTCATGAAAGAATTCAATTATTTTAAAAAAATTTAATAAATACTTTGAAACAATTTAATTATTTTTTTCAATGGTAAAATATGATCAAAAATTGCATTTATATACAAAATAAAATTAGTAAAATTTTCAATTATACGAAAGAATTTAGTTTTTTGGTCTTTTTTATAAAATTTATGAAAAGAAATCAATATTATTTTCAAAAATTTGAATAAATTTTCCCGAAAAAATTGAATTATATCTATAAATAGTAAAACCTTTGCAAAAAATCAATTTAATTTAATAAATTTCGTTTTTTCTGAAAGAATTCAATTATTTTCTAAAATTTTAATGAATTTTTGGTAAAAATTTAATTCTATTTATAAATTGTAAAACGTCTACAAAAATTTTTTTATATTCAATAAATTTAGTTTTCATTTGAAAGAATTCAATTTTTCTCTTTTTTTCAATTTGCCAAAAGAATTTATTTCATAGAAACTCCACGATTTAAAAAAAAAGTTGAATGAAATTTTACCAATTGAATGTAATTAGAATTTTCGAAAATTTTAACAAAGTTCTTCGCTGGAATTCACTTCTTTTCCTAAATAATAAAAGTCTTCCTAGAAATACTATTATTATCAAATTTTTTGATAAATGTTTGCAATAATTCGATAATTTTCAGTATGCTAAAATTTAATATTAAAATTAAAAATATTTAAAATGACATTTATTATAAAAAAAGTTAAGAAACAAAAAACTACATAAGTGTGTAAATAAAAATTGTATCAAAATCTGATAATCAAAATTCTGGCGGAATTTCCAAAAAAAAAAAAAATTACTTGCATCACTTTCTAATGAATCGTTTCACATAAACAATTAATATAATTAATGAAGACAAAAAAAAACAAAGAGCCAATGAAAAGAAAAGGAACTTTCGAATTTTCGTTGTCTTCTTGCGAGAACGCGCAGCTAAAAGGATACCATACATATATTTGAAATGCATAAACGATTTATAAATGCTCTCTAAAGTATATATAAAAGATAATACGTGTGGATGCAATATTTACGTCAAATAGGTGTAATAAACATATTTGTGCAATGTTAAAGAGATAATTTTCCATTGGAATATCAGTAAAAGGAGAAGGTTTCACTGTATATTCAAACGGGTGTGGGAACAGTGACGCGACAGGTCATTGAACTCGTTGGCGCAATAAAACTAGAAACTTTCAAATTTGCACTTCATAGAACCAATTAAATGACCGGGTCGTAAAATTTAACGAACCTGTGCGGAAAATATGTATATATATATATATATATAATTATCCACCAACTCCAAAGATTTATTACTGTGTCTTATGTAAGTGTTCAAAATTCACGTGCGCAATATATTTAACAATAAAAATAAATGTGAGCAAAAAAAATCATCACTAAGTTCATCTATATGGATACTATGTTAAAGATATACTTCGTGAGAAGAGGGAGGCAAAATTTAAGTCTAAATTATGAATGTTTGGGTTCTATAAGTGACTGGAATCTAAAAAGAAGACTGGATTCAAATCCCTTTTGGATTTGAAGGAAAAGGAGTAAAATTCAGAAACTTGAAATTTTACTCCCATTTTTTAACTCTTTGACTATAATTTAACTGCGAAATTTCTTTCAAAAGTGAATTATTAACTAAATGATTAACTCTTTTGCTTCCTCATACTGAGGAAGTATTGTAATACCAAAATATTTCAGGTTCGATTTTTTAACATATATCTTTATGTTATTTGACCTCAGGAGTTCAAAAATGACATTTTTAAAAAATGTTTGTGTGTGTAAACATATTTACATAAATATCTCCAAATTATAAAGAGCTTTTGGGCTGAATTTTTTTTTAAATTGTAGGTCTCATCTGCGGACATAAAATGAGAGTTCTTTGAGATAGATTAATAAAGTTTAACTATTTATTTCTTTGATTTTTAATTTTTCAAAAAAACGTTTTTTGCCCATAACTTTAAAAAAATGTTAGGACACCTATAAATGTTTTTCTCTAATTTTTTAGAGTTTTTTTAGACGCATCTTTTGAGCCCAGAATGAACATTTTTCGTTCATATTCACCGGAGATATTAAACTTTTAAAAATCAAAAATTTTGGAAAATAAGACTTTTTTGAGAATTTTGTTGAAAAATGTAGAAATAACATTAAAACCATAGTTACCAACTTGTAGAGCATTAAAAAACCCTTCGATTGACCTATTTTTGAAGCTATTTCGATTAGAAATAAAGAAGTTGTTGATATTTTAAAAAACAGAAGTTGTGAAAAAAAAATTTTTCATGTGAAAGTATTAAATAAATAAATTGCGCTAAAATTTTGCACAAAAGTCTAAAATGCAATAAAGAAAGGCGGTGATGCGCAAAAGTTTACATATTTTTAAAACTAATTTTTAGGAATTACTTCAAAATTACCAGTCGTCATGATCACTTCCAATTAATTTCTCGTCTTTACCGAATTCAAAGTGTTTTACTACAATTTTTATTTAAATTCTCAAAACTTTTGCACATCACTGCCATTCTTTATTGTATTTTCGACTTTCGTACAAAATTTCAGCACAATTTATCAAATTATTTAAAGATAAAAGTGGTCGAAAAAATTACCATTAAATCTCTAACAGTCATATGCTGTTATAAACACATTTTGAATAGATTTTTAACTAGAAAATTTTTACTCACTACTTCAGTTGCTATTTGCTCCCTAAATTAATTTAAAAAATGTCGGTGAAGTTTGCAACGTTTATGATCAACGATTGAAAGAAAAAAAAATATTTTCCTACGAATAAAAATAATATTTTTTGTTTACAAATATTTTATTTTGTAAATAATTCTTAAAGAAAATTAATTGTACAATTTTCTTTACAAAAATTTATAACAATTTCCTCAAAAAAATATTTTTTTCTAAAATCGTTGACTATAAACGTTGTGAACTTCACCAACGTTTTAAAAAACCAAATAAACTGTTAATTAGAAAGAAAGCAATATATTAAATAGTTAACAAAATAATTAAATAATTAAATAACTAAATGAAAAAAAGAATAATTAAATAATTAACTAACAACATAAATAACGAAAATTAACTTCCTGAAAATTATTATTTTCATCATTTCAATTCAAATAAATTCAAAAATTAAACTTGTCAAAAAAATTAATTCTACAGAATTATTATTCCACGAAGGGAAAATATAAAGTTTGTAAAAGTATTTTGTAAATTATGAATTCGATAAATAAAGTTTCAATACATTTTTCTAACAATTGAATTCTTTTAACGAATTTCAATAAAATTTTTCAACATAATTATAGTTTTCGAGAAATTCGATTAAAAATATAATAGTGCTAATTGAAATTCTGCGATGACTTTCATATTCATGAAAATAATTAAATTCCTAAAAATAATTTTATTATTTATAAAAATAATTAAATACCTAAAGAAAACTTTTATTTTTTATGAAAAGAAGAAGAAAAGAAATTTATAAAAAAAATTAACTATAATTATAAATAATTGAATTTCTGTGTAATTTAGTATTAGTGACGAAAATAATTGAAAGTTTGCGTAGAATTTTATCGAAAAATGTTTTAAAATAATCATTGAATTCTTTTGGAAGATTTTTGAAAATTTATAGTTTTTAATAAGATAATTGAAATTTGACGAGAAATGTTTTAAATGTTTGAAAATAATTGAATTTTAGCAAAGAATTCTATTACATTTTAAAATAATTGAAATTTTACGATGAGCTATATTATTTATAAAAATAATTGAATCCCTGTAAAAAATTTATAGTTCAATCAATGATATATAAAGATAATCGAATTTTTACAAAGAATTTATTAAAATTTTAGAGAATAATTGAATTCCTTTGACAAAATTTATAACAAAATGAAGAAAAAAATATTATAAATATTATAATTATTTTTCAGTTATTGAATTTCTGAGAAGAATTTAATTAGTTTTTAAAAATAATTTAAATTTTGACGAATAATAACAACAACAATAATAATAATAATAATAATAATAATAATAATTTGAATTATTAAAATTTTTCGAAAATCGTAATACTTTAATGTTTCCAAATTTTATTCAAAACTCCCTTTTGCCATTTACTCAAAACATTACAGGACTTATTAAATTTAGATTATAATTAGCTTAATTGAATTATTTAAACTAATTAATTGCTATTAAAATGATAAAACTACAAAAACCAAAGGTCAAAGATCGTTAGAAAAATATCTCTTAATACAGAAGGAAAACACAGAGCTAGAAAATAATTTTGTGTTGTACTTTAACGTCTGTTTTATGTGACATGCGTAATAATTTCTAAAATACTAGCGGACTATTTGAACTGTTAGGAGAAAACTTGTCTTGTGTAATGCAGTTTATAAATAATATATATAAAATAACTCAAGTGACGCTAAATTTGTATCACTTTAAAGTTTTACTACTGTCAAACACAATTTTATATGCGCTCGGAGACAATATCCTAGAGGTTAAATAATTAATGCTAGTGTTCGAAAATAAATTTAGTTCTCTTTAATACAAAAAAGGATGGGTCAGGAGAAAATGAATGTTTTTTTTATTTTAAAAACTTTGTGATTTGGATTATTAATTATTTAAAGAAAAAAGTGGTCGAAAAATTACCATTGACTTTCTAGCAGTCACATGCTGTTAACTATATTTTTTTCCTCCAAATTTAAATTAGTAAAAGTGTTTACTAATATGATTTAGTGACTGACTTTTTGCTTTCGAATTAGGAAACTTTACTAATAAATAGTAATTTCTACAAAATTAGTAGTTTAATTTACTAATTCAGAAGCAAAAAGTCTATCACTAAATCATATTAGTAAACATTTTTTCGAATTCAAATTGAGAGATATGTTTTTTTTTCTTTTTTTTGTTTCCTTGCAGTAGAGTTAATATTTATAGATTTTATCTATTTATTTATTTTATCCATATAGATGAGAAATTATCATCTTCCCAATCTGAGTTAGTGAAATACCACAAAAAAAAAATATTCATAGTTTTCTTTTACTAAAAAATACTATTTTTTCGTTGTTATTCTGTTTTGCATCAAAATTAATATGCTTAAATCAAAAATAATTTTTGATTCACTGTACAATTAGGTTTGAATAATTATTTTTAAAGCAAAGATATTTTTTTGTCAGTGACAAATCTCTAAAATTGAATTATGTTTACTTTTCACTATGAGTGTATAGTTTTTAGACAAAAACCATTTTTTAAGAAAGAATCTGATGGATAGTCAAATCAAAAGTTAGTCATGACATAATTTTGTAATTTAAAGTAACAAACACAAATTAAATTTTAAATTCTTCTTGGTGGAAAGGCGAAGAATTTAATTTTGAATATTTAATTTGAAAATGATTAAAATTGAATATTTAAAACGATTGCAACTGAATAAAAATTACAAGATTCTGTCAACAAGAAACATTTGTTTAATTTTAGGTTCTGTTACTTAAATAATTTATTATTGACAAAAAATTGTAATTTTTATTCAAATCTAATTTTAAAATGTCAAAAATTGAGGCTCCGGATCTTAAAAGGGCACCTTCACCATTTAAAATCAATGCTGAAGGTGCCCTTTTAAGATCCGGAGCCTCAATTGTAGAAACTTAAATTCTTTACACTCGTTCCAAAAGGGATTTAAAATTTAATTTGACATTTTTTTTAAAGAAACGAAATTATGCCACTGGACTAACTTCGGATTTTTCCTTAATAAATAACAAACAAAAAGGAAAGAAAAAAAATGCAAGAAAAGCGTGTTTCGCTTAATAATAAAGGAAGATAAACTCCAATTACAAATTACATAAAAAAATTGAAGACATTCCCATGGATCATATTTATAAATACGAATTCCGCTTGGAGCAAGATATAAAGATCGTGACTATGGGAACATTGCGTCTATATATATATACTCTCTCCATCGAGAGTATAACACACGTCCTACACTTTGCCACAAGATAATGTTGGTATGTATCTGTGCATTAGCACTGGAAAGTCCAAGGATACACCGCCCACAAATGAGTATTTCATTATATATATATATAGTGTTGCGATGATACTTGCGAAATTTCACTAGTGCAACTCGATATATATCTAGGTCCAATATATAATACACAACACATCGATTTTCGATTTTCGATTCTCTCTCTAAATTAAAATAGACATAAGTCACGAATTGACTTGTACACATAGCGATCACATTGATATAAATGATTGGTCCATACTCGATACATGTAGTGCACCTATAGAGGCACCTATATAGACACCTATAGAGGCACCTATAAAGGCACCTATATAAATACATATGCGCATGTATACTAAGTAGTTTGGATCAAGTCGTGAAGATTACGTTATTTTAAACTTCACCGTGTCACTGAACCCGAGACACGGTTTTAATCGATTGTTGCGTATACTCTATTGCACTCGAGAGTTGATCAGTCGGAGAATTTCATTTCATTTTCATCGTTTATATATGCGTTACACAAGACATGCAAATTTTACCTAGACATAGTAATTCCCTTGTCGTGAAAACGAGAAATTAGGTATCACTGTGATTAGACACACTGAATCCTATTACAACTCGCCACATTTTTTTTTCTTCTTCTTCTTCTGTTTTTTTTCTTTAATCTTTAATGTCGCAATATTCTCATTATGTAAAGTGTATGTGTGTATGTGATTAAAATTATTTTTTGTTAAAAAAAACAATATCATTATTGTCTAATAAAAAATAATTTTTTTTAATAAAAAATAATTTTATTATTTTTTAAGGGCATTTGAACCTTTATGACGTCACAGCACTAAAATATATGCTTTGCATCAATTGTGACGTCATAATGGTTCAAATACCCTTGATAAAAAATAATTTTATTATTTTCAATAAATATTAATTTTATTATTTTTTAATGAAAAATAATTTTATTATTTTTAATAAATAATAATAAAAAAAAATGCTTGTTAAGGGCATTTGAACCATTATGACGTCACAATTGATGTAAAGCATATATTTTAATGCTGTGACGTCATAAAGGTTCAAATGCCCTTAAAAAAATGTCGAATCTATTTTTTTGACGAAAAAAAAAGAACCTTTCGTTGTGGAGGAGAATTTATTTTACTTAAAATTTTCCTAATGTTTTGAACGTTCAAATGAATGAAATATTTTGTTATGCTTCAGTATTTTTAAAAATGAATCGACTTAAGTGGATAAAAATTCTAATTAATTATTTTTCAAAGCTAAAAACTATTATCGTTCATCTAAAGGTTATTTTTCATTACTTTACTAGACAATTAAATTATTTAATTTCAAACCTAAAAAAACGTTAAAAATTTTTTTTTAACTTTTTAAAATTGTTTGAGTACTAAACGAAATGATTTAACTTAAAGACTGATGGAACGTTCAAATAAACGATGAACATTTTTTTATATTCAGCTAAAATTTCAATATCAATAGAAAATTATCCGAAAATTATTTTTTGTTAATTAGATAGAAAATTAATTTCTTGACATAAATGAAAAATGATTATATTTTTAATATTCTTGTAGTAATTTTTGATAAATAGTTCATTAGAAGAAAATATTTGTTCATTTGATCGTTAAAAACTTTAAGAAAAATTAATTTTTCATTAAATGACTAATTTTATTTAAGAAGTAGTAGACAAATTGTATTAATTCGGAATTAGTAGTTAAGAATAACGTTTAATCTCAAAGTTTCATTAAAAAACCAAATTTATTATTTAATAATCAAAATCAATTGAATAAAATTACGATGAAAGGAAAAAGTTTTTAACATTTACAATGCATTGTAAAAAATTTAGGAACAATTTAAGAAGTATAGTCAAAATTATTGAAACTAAAAGAAAAGGAAATTGAAAGAGAATTTAAAGTAATAAAATAATTATACAAAGGAGAAAAATTGAAAAATAGAAAAAATTGAGAGTAAAAAAGAAAATTAAATTAATAAAGAATTGAAAGGAAAATAATTCAAATTAGAAAAAAATCTAAATTGAAAAATTCGAAGTAAGGAAAATTGAAAATTAAATAATTAAAACTAAAAAAAATTCAATAAAATCTAAAATAGAAAAAATTCAAGTTTAAAAAAATTAAAAATAAAAAGAATTTAACGTAAAAAATTTCAAGTGAAAATAATCCAGAGTAGAAGAAATTGAAAATAATAAAAATTACCGTAAAATATTAAAAATAAAAAAAACCCAAACGAAGAAAAAATTAAAAGTAAAAAAAGTTAAATATAAAAAATACAATGCAAAAAAATTCATAAAAATCTACATTAGAAAATATTCAATGTTAAAAAAATTCAACATAAAGAAATCAAGAGTGGAATAAAAAAAATTGAAAATATAAATAAATTCAAAATAATAAAACCCAACGTATAAAAGTATTCAACGTTAAAAAATGGAAATTTAAATAATTTAACGTAAAGAAATCAAGAGTGGAATAGAAAAAACTGAAAATATAGAAAAATTCAAAATAATAAAAATCAACCCTATAATTTAAACTAAATAATCTAACATAGAAAAAAATTCAAAGTAAAAAAATTGAATATAAAAAACTCAACGTTGAAAAATAGAAAATAAATAAATTGAAAGTAAAAGTTTAAAGTAGAAGAAATCTAATGATAAAAAATTGATAGTAAAAAATTTAATGTCAAAATTGAGAGAAGAAGAAATTTAAAGAAAAACAAAATTTAACTAGAAAAAATTTAAAGTAAAAAAATCCAACGTAGAAAAAAAATCAAAAATATGATAAATAGTAAGTAAAAAAATCCAATGTAAAAAAAGTTAAAAGTGATAACTTTTAGAAAAGTATAGAAAAGTATAAAGTAAAAATTTAATGAAAAAATTCAAAGATAAAATTCAAAATATAAAAAAAAATTAAAATCAGAAGAAGACTAAAGTAAAAAACAATGAAAACAAAAAAAAATTGAATGTCAAACAAAATTGAAAGTAAAAAAATGAAATTAAAAACATTGAAGGAAAAAGAAAAATTTTAAGAAAAATAATTCCATATAATAAAATTCAAAGTAGTAAAAAATAAATGTTAAAAAGAAATTAAAGTTAAAAAAGAATTTCAGAGTAAAAAAGTTGAAAGTACCAAAAATGTAGAAATAAAAAAATTGAAACTATACACAAAATGTAACTGTAAAGAAATTGAAAATACACCAAATTTAACAGTTAAATTTGAAACTTCAAAAAATGTAGCAGTTATAAAATCGAAAGTAAAAAGCAGATATAAATTTCTTCAACAAAGTTGAGAGTAAAATTTTTCAGAATCAAATCCGCAAATGCAAAAAATAGTCTCGAATTTAGAATCGACTCTCTTTCTTCAACTTCATGGTTTTTCCTTTTTTTCAGCATCCTCGACTCACCGAAATAAACAAAGAAACAAAAAGAAAATCAACATTATTTTGAATATAAAATAAGATTATCTTAATGGATTAAAATTTCAAGTGGAACAAAGTCATAAACAGAATTCAGGCTATTTCTTTAACAATGAACAAGTGGAGTTTACTGCAGAACAGTTGTTATGTCGATATAAAGGCGAGGTAGAACTTTTGAGAGCGAATCATATTATTTGCTCTTTGCATTCGCATCTAAGTAGGCCACCTTTGAGGAAAGTCAATTAATCATCGGTAAAGCAGTAATAAAGATTAGAAACCGTCATCGAGTTTGCAAGTGCAAAATGGTTTTTTAACAGTCACAAGCAATAATGTCATCATCAAAAAAATTCACTCATTCACTGAAATTCTTTTCATTTCTCAGCGAAAAAAAAAATTGCGAAAAAAATCTTGTCGATTACCATTTTTTGGATTTGAATTTTCATTTTCAATTTTGATTCGAAATCTTGTCGATTTCCTTTTTTTGAATTTTCATTTTTAATTTTGATTCGAACTCTTGACATTTCACTTTTGATTTCGATTTTTCATTTTCGAGCAGACTTTTACAGTTATATAAAATAATTTAGGAAAATTTCTATCAGAAAGTTTTTTCTACTGGAAAACAAAATTGAATCTTCAGAAAAAGTTTTATGAAAAGTTTACGAGAGGAGAAAAATTTATTATTCTTCGGGGTTCGGAGCTTTTGATCTCTTAATTTTCGCAAATAGAATTTTTTAAACTAATTATTAATTTTAAAAACGTATTTATTAATAAGAAAATTAAATTCTCCTTTCATTTTTGAAACAAAGGAAAGAAATTAATACGCCTGTCAAAATATAAATGTTCAAGACAAATTAAATATCCTTTATGTCAGAGGCGCAAGTGATGGAATATCAGTTTCTTTTTTTATGTAAGGGAAAGGATGTTAAAAATGACAAGTTGGAAAAAAAATATATTCACTCCTAGCCTTGAATTTTTGCCGTGCAGTTGGCAAATATTTGCCATACACACGTGCTTTCCAAATAAATTCAGACACATCTTGAGAGAGAAAAAAAATCCAAATTCCAATATGCACTTCTTTCGAGTTTTTAAAATCCATAAACAATCCAACTCTTTGCAACAAAAAAAAACAATTTTCCTTTCTTATTGAAAAGCAAATGAACAAAGTTTAAAATCCTCTCAAGTGAATAAGAATAAAGGATGAGTTTGATTTAAAAAATGAAAGTACCATCGAGAAATTCTTTCTCCTCCTCCCCTTGACTTCTCTTTCGAGATTCATCTGCAGTACACGTTCTCAGTTACAACGTCATCGTTACGAGAGAATTTTTTTTTCTCTCTCTCTTTTTTTTTGTACAAAGTTTGCTACTGGAGTCTGCTGATCTCGCAAAGTATTTCATCGGTTCAGTAGAAAAAGAGAGAGAGAGAGAGAGAGAGAGTATTACGTGAATGTGAGTGTAATATGTGTAACTTGCGTATACTATAACCGAAACTGTGTCCCACTAACGTCAGCGAACAACGACCTCCCATCAGCCACTTAATAAGTTTTCCGCTCACACTATTATCACACCACCAACCCACGCACATAGTTCTATTATATAAATTTTTCATTCAATAACAAAATTCCTCTATAAACGAAAGTATTTACTAATTGGTAAACTTTACTTTAAATCTGAATAATGAATATACTCTATAATGAATACTCTGAACAAAAGGGGTACAAGTTTAAACATAAATTGCTGTTAGTTACAATTTTACCCCTTTTTTTTTAAAAAAAGTTGTATATTTTTTTAAAAAGTTAAAACAAAAGGGGTGTAATTTCGAAAGTTAGCATTTTAATCCTCTACTTTAACTTCTTGAAGAAATTTAACTTTCAAGTAACTTGCAAGGAAGATGATCACAAGTTTTCTGAGGATATCAAATTGAGACAAAAAACGAAGGAAAACGTTGTTTTAAAACACTTTTGATATGTTTTTCGTCTCAATTTGATATCATTAGGTAAACTGTGTACAATAAACGCTTCTTTTACACTGCTTAACTTTCCTTTGGGGTTGGTTTTAAACGCGACAAATTTTACACCCCATTCTTGATGCTATTTACCTTTTCAATTTTTTTGCAGTGTAGTAAGAAGTCCATTAATTAATAATAATTTTCGTTTTAGTAAAATTTAGTTATTTTATTACAGAGTTGAAAGAAAGGGAGTAAAATTTCGAGAAAAAGTCTAATACAAAATATGATGCCATTTAATCAACAAAATTTTTTAAAATTTTAACTCTTTTATAGAGTATTTAACATATAATTTAACTCCAAAATTAAATCTATTTAATTCTATATTTAACTTAATTTAACTCCAAACTTAAATCTATTTAATTCTATATTTAACCATATGTAACCATATTTAACCATATTTAACCATATTTAACCATATTTAACCATATTTAACCATATTTAACCATATTTAACCATATTTAACCATATTTAACTCTATTCAAGTCTGTATTTAACCCTACTTAACTCGATATTTAACAGTATGTAACTCTATATTCAACCTAATTGTAATTTTATTTAACTCTATTTAACGTTATTTAATCCTATTTAACACTATTTACCTCTATCTACCTCTATATTTAACCCAATTAACTTTATTTAACGTTACTTAACTTTATCTTTAAGTTCTTTTAATTCAATTTAAAACTACTTTTAACCAAATTTAATATTCTTAAACTCTATTTATAAATTTACTTAACGCTATTTAATTTTTTATTTAACGGCATGTAAAACTGTATTTAACGTTATTTACCGTTACTTACCTTTCTACATAGCAAATCCTCTTTTCCCAATATTTTACTTGTTTTCCTATTCCTATTCCTATAAGTATAACGACATTTATCGAGTTTTGTTAAAAGTTAAATGTTAACTCTCTTTTTTACAGAGTATTTTACTTTATTTAACTATATTTAACACTGCTTAACACTATATTTAACCACACCTAATTTTATTTAATTCTTCTTAACATTATTTAACTTTACTTAATTCTATTCAATTTTTATTTAACTCTATTTAAATCAATGGTTACATGCTTTATTTTTATTAAATTAACTATACTTTACATTAATTTCCATTTCATTTTTTAACTCTCCCTTAAATCCTTGTTAACGTTAATTAACGCTCTTAATAACTCTATTTAACGCTATTTTAACCTTATATTTAACTCTATTCAAATACATTTTTTACATTATTTACTTTTATTGAATTTTAATTAACTCTAATGCTATTTAACCCTTCATTTATTTTTATTTAACGCTTTTTTAACTTTCTATTTAAATCTATTTTAATCAATGTTCGACATTAATTACTACTATTGAACTTTGTTTAACTCTACTTAATTTAATTTAACGTTGTTTAACTCTTTTTGCAGTGTATTGAACGCTATTTATTTTTTTATTTCACGATACGTAAAACTGCATTTAACTCTATTTAACGTTGTTTAAATTGATGTTAAACACCATTTAACGCTATTTAACATTATATTGAAGTCTATTTAAGACTATTTAAATGTTTATTCGACTATATTTGACGATAGGTAACCTTCTTTTAACTTTCCATCTAACTCTTTACTGTAAAAAATTAAAGAAGTTAATAGCATTTGTGTAGTTCACATTTTTTAGTTAAATATCGACTCCAAAAGAAAGTTCATTGGCTCAGTTATTAATTTTAGTATTTCAATGAGTCAGTGCTTCAAATTTTACTCTTTAAATTAACTTTCGCTAGAGTTTATATTCCATTATTTTACTATTTTTCCTTTTAATCTAACAACGTGCGACTTTCATTGAATTCTGTTCAGAGTTAAATTTAAACCATCTTTTTTGTGGAATATTTAACCTTAATGCAAATTTTGTATGTAACACTATTTAATTCTATATTTAACACTATTTAACTTTAGTTAAAGTCGTCTATACTATTTTACTCTTCTTAGCACTGTATAATTCCATTTAACGCTGTTTAACATTTTATTTAACTTTATGTAATGCCACTTAACTTTCTTCTGAAAAATATTTAACTTTATATTTAAAATCTATTTAATGCTATTGAACTTTTTATTGACTTACATGTAACGCTATTTTTACTAGTTATTTAACTGAATAGAAAAATGTATTTAACTTTATTTAACGCTATTTCAGTTTCTATTTAACTCTATTTGACACTATTTAATTATCTATTTAGGTCTATTGCCACTATTTTATTACAATTCTTTTCCTTTTCTAACTGTTTATTGTCAATACTTACTATTTTTGCTTGTATTATTCTATATAATTAGAATTTAACTCTATTAACTATTATTATTACTATTATTAACTCTATTTAACGTTGTTTAACTTTTTTCTTTCTCTATTTAACGTTATTTTAACTTTATTCAAATCAATGTTTTACATTGTTTACTACCATTAATCATTGTTTAATTTTACTCAATTCAGTTTAAATCTATTTAACGCTATTTATCTCTTAATTAACTGTAGGTAAAACCATATTTAACTTAATTTAACGTTATTTAAATCGATTTTGAAATCTATTTAACGCGATTTAACATTATATTGTCTATTTAACGTTATTTAACTCTCTTCTTAATACTATTTAACTTTCTGTTAACTCTATATTTATAAATTTTTTATCTAACTGTATGTGAAGCTGTATTTAACTTTATTTAACTTTATAAGATTCTATTGATCTATTTAGCACTACTTTAATACATTCCTTTTTCTGCACCTTCATTTTTACTCTATAAAAGTGTGTGTTAAAAAGTTTAACTTCAAAAGTATTTGTTGTAAGTAAATACATTTAGTGAAAGAGACAATGTAAAAAAGTAAAATTTTATCTCTAAATGTTACTCCTTTTGCTTAAATAGCAATCAAAAATTTTTTAGTTAAAAATCGACTCTAAATGGATTTTATTTAACTTTCTTGTGAGTTTAACTTTTCTTGTACTATTTTACTCCTTTTGCTTCAACTCCAAAAATGTGCGACGTATTTATATTTGGAGATAGAAAATAAAATTTCGTTTTTAATCTATAAATAAGGTATATCAATTATTATGAATCATTTCTTTCTTTGTTTTTACATTCTAATCGCTTTGGAACGTCGAACTACAAACAAACTTTTCCCCTTTTTTACAACACTGAAAAATACGTGCAATTTTCATTTTCTAATTTGTATAAAAATGACATCTCTTACTCTAAATATAAAAACGTCGGACGTCATATGCAAATTTCCCCGCCATGTAAAGAGAGAAAATTTAATAAAAAAAATTTAAAAATAGAAAAAATCTTTTATAAAGACATGTAAAAAATGAGAGGGTTGAAGGGGGTGAGAGTGAAGAATAAAAAGAAGTCAAGTTTGAATTAGAAACGATTGTAAATTATCTTCTATTTTTTAATTAACTCGGCAAGATTGAACATTTACTCCTACGATACAAATATCTCTGCTTTCTAAATAGGTCGAAGAATAGGGATGAGAAGGAGGCTTGGGGGGTGGTTGGTTGGGTTTGCCTGGTTCGCACTCACGTTGGAGGCCGACGAACTCAGAGTCAGGATTTATCCGGGCTACCATCACCCCCTCCCCCCTCCTCTTCCACCATTCCAACCTAGCACCAGTTTTCCACCCCTTGCCATTCGCTTCTATATGCTATCCCCACTTGACTCGCACACAGCTTCCACCCTCTTTTCTACTTCCCCTTTTATGAAATCAATGTAGGCGCAGATTTGTGCTCTGGAGCGTAAACGCTCCACCAAATGGGGACGAGTGCGACCATTAAGAAGGATCTTTGTCAATTCCTTTTCCTACTTTTCTCCTTCTTCTTTATTTTTCTCTTTCTCTCTCAATCTTCTTCTTTTTCTTCTTCTTTTCTTTTCTCTCACTCTACAAATTCTTCTCTGAATTTCCACTCGAGCAAACTCCACTTGTCGAAGGAAAACTCGAAATGAGTTTTATTAAAGAGAGATTAAGGTTAGGATGAATGTCATTTTTCTTTTTCTCAAGAAAGATATCTTCAGTTGCTCTCTATTATCGTCTACGAATCGGTACTTGTGAGAAGTAGCGTCGTCAATAGTGAATAGAGCCATCTGCTGATCGTAAAAGTGAGGCAAATTTATTCTGTTTATTACTAATGTAGTTAAACTGTTGAAGAAAGGGGGATTAAAATTTAACTCCAAATTTAGGGTATAGTCGAACACTTTTGGACTTATAGTGCAAAAAAAAGGGAGTTAAATTGTAACTCCAAGCTGGATTTTATAAATCCCTTTGAATACTTTTAGTGTTGAAGTAAAAGGAGCAAAATTTAGAGAGTTTATATTTGACTCGTTTGTTTGCCATTTACTCTGCAAAAATTACTTTTGGCGTTCAACTTTTTAACTTTCATTTTTACAAAGTCGAAAAAGGGAGTCAAATATAGATAGTTCAATGGAAAATTAAATAATTAAATAACATTACATAAAGTTTAATACAATTTTACATACAATTAAATAAGAAGTTGAATGAAGGAAAAAGGAGTTATAAAAAAGTTTAAAAGGGTTAAATATAGAGTTAAATAGAATTAAATAGAGTTAAATAAGATTTAATAGAAGTTAATAAAGTTAAATATTAATTAAAATAGAGTAAAATAAATTAAATAGAATTAAATAAAATTTAATAGAAGTAAATAAAGTTAAATAAATAGTAAAACAAATTAATATAGTGTTAAATATAGTCAATGAGAGAGTTAAATAACACTAATTATGGTTTAATGTAGTGTTAAATGGAATTAAAAAGAGATTAATAGAGAGTTTAATAAATTCAATAAAAGTAATTAAATTTAAACATTGATTTAAATATAGTTAAATAGGAAGTTAAGCAAGCGTTAAATAGAGTAATTAAGAAAGTTAAATAACGTTAAATAGAGTTAAACATTGATTTAAAGAGGGTTAAACATAAAGTTAAAATACTGTTAAACGAAGTTTAATAAACAATTAAATAGCATTAAGTAGAGTTAAATTAAAAGTTAAATAGTGCGTAAAAGAGAGTGAAATAACGTTAAATAGAGTAAAATATAATGTTAAATAGTGTTATATGTAGAGTTTAACAGCATGGCAAAGATTTGAGGGTCAAAATCTTTGCAATGTCAGTTAAGAGGTTAAATAGCATTAAAAATAGTTATAAATAGAATTAAATTAGGGTTAAAGAGTGTTAAATACAGTTATAAACAGAAGTAAATTAGGGTTAAAGAGTGTTAAACATAGTTAAAAATAGAGTTAATTTAGGATTAAAGAGTGTTAAATATAGTGTTAAACATTGTCACATATTGAGTTAAATAAAGTTAAAAGAAAGAAAAGAGTTACCTCAGCGTCTAATAGAATTTAGAATAAAAATTTGAATAGTATTAAATAGACTTCAATAAAATGTTAAATAGCGTTAAATACAGTTCAACATTAACTTAAATAACATTAAATTGAGTTAAATACAGTTTTAGGAACAGTTAAATAAAGAGATAAATAGCGTTAAATAGAGTTAAACTGAATTAAGTAAAATTAAACAAAGATCAATAGTAGTAAATAATTTAAAACGTTAATTTGAATAGAGTTAAATAGAAAGTTAAAGTGGCGTTAAATAAAGTTAAATAAAACGTTGAATAGCATTAAGTAGAGTTAAATAACTATGTAAATAGTGTTAAGAAGAATTACTAATGTTAAATATTGTTAAATATAGAGTTAAATAGTGTTAAATATAGTTAAATAGTGTTAAATATAGTTAAATAGTGTTAAATAGTATTAAATTTAATTAGATAAAGTTAAATCTTCTATAAAAAAGAGATTTGAAATAAAACTTCCAACAAAATTCTGTAAAAGTCGCTCGCTGTTGGAAATACAAGCAAAAATAGTAAGTATTGGCAAAAAACAGTTAGAAAAGGAAAAAAATTGTAATAAAATAGTGGCAATAGACCTAAATAGATAATTAAATAGTGTTAAATAGAGTTCAATAGAAACTGAAATAGCGTTAAATAAAGTTAAATACATTTTTCTATTCAGTTAAATAACTAGTAAAAATAGCGTTACATGAAAGTCAATAAAAAGTTCAATAGCATTAAATAGATTTTAAATATAAAGTTAAATATTTTTCAGAAGAAAGTTAAATGGCATTACATAAAGTTAAATAAAATGTTAAACATCGTTAAATGGAATTATATAGTGCTAAGAAGAGTAAAATAGTAAAGACGACTTTAACTAAGGTTAAATAGTGAAAAAAATAGAGTTAAATAGAGTAAAATAGAGCGTTAAGTAGTGTAAAATAGTGTTAAATATAGATTTAAATAAAGTATAATACACTGTAAAAAAAGGAATTAAAATTTGTCTTCAAACATGAGTATACAATTCAACCTCACTAAGTATTAATTTTAACAATGAAATATGGCAGCGCGCTATTGAAATAATGTAACTCTAGAAAGACTAAATTAACACCCTTTTAGAGTAGATTTTTAACTCCAAAATTTTAACACCCTATTCTAGTTGTAATATGCTCCTTAAAGTTGTTAAAGTCACTGTTAACTGAAAAGTATCAAACGGCAACGAATTGATACCAAAAAATGTGAATCAACAAAAAAATTGAACCCGGTTTGTTGGCATCAATTTCATCCACTTTAGTATCAATTTGATATTTTCAAGAAAACTGTGGTACAGCATCTAAACTTGCAGCAACTTTGCCAACATTGTTGCTAGTTTCACTATCACACTGCAAAGACCCAATTTTGACAATGTTTCAGCTATAGTTTTGATGTTGTTAGGATACTGTAAATACACCACTTGCGAGAGAACTCGACTTCTGCGCCAATTAGCGTTCAAGCTGAAAACTAACCTCGAGCATAATCGATATCCACAGAGTGGCGTTTACAATAATCAAACAATCTACTAAAAATCCCTGATGTTTATTGAATCGCAAAGAAATTGAAATGAATGACGAGAATAAAAAAATGTTATCATAAATAGCGACAACCCCTTTCCAGTTCGATTAGTTGGCATTGTGGATCCTAGAATAACTGAGTCGCATGGAAATCAATGAGAGTGATACTGGCGATATCGGTCATGCACAAACCAACACACACAAACACGCATCTAAATACACAAACATGTAAACATACATTTCCAATGGATAGATATATATATGCGAATCACACAAACACACACACACAAATATCGAAAAGAGACGTTCTAGCGAATAGACACTTGTTAAAGTCACAAGCAATCCTGTATGTATTACCTCGATGCGTGATTGTGTGTGCGAGTACAATTCGCCTAGATGTGTGTTTTGTGTTTGTATGTGTGGATGTGTATGTGACGGCCTAGATTCTCTCGGGTTCAACATTCGCTATCGAGGTGAGTGCAGCTCGCTCGCTTGCTCAACGCAACGACCGACTAAGCTCCCTTCGAGCATCCGATTGAGAACATAACGTATATCCACGGGACCTTCTGGAAAATAAAAAAAGAACCTATATACACTCGAGGGAAAGCCGAAATTTTCTATTCGATCATTTTTAATTTCATTTGGAGTAATACGATCCTGATGGAAAAGGGAATGGGAAGAAAGAAAAAAGTTTATATATATATATATGTGTTGGTGAAAAGAGAGGCGAGTGTTGTAACTACCAGAGATTTTATATAGAAGTAGCTTTTAGACTACATTTCGAGTTGTTGCAAAGGGAGTTGAACAGATAGAGTTAAATATAGAGAAATATGGAAAGAAAATATTGTGTATTTAATATGATATATTGAATAAAAAATGTTTTCTAAGCCACAGTTTTTTTCAAAAGTATCAAAAAAACGAAGTAAAAGTATTTGCGAAGCAACATTTTTGATTCGTTATTTGTCTTAATTTGAAATCATTAAAAAAATGTGAGAGTATTTGGAAGAGTGAAAATTTAGGGAATTCCGTAAATTTTTGCAGAGTTTCACTTTTGGAGTAAATTTTTAACTCAGCCATAACTTCACTCCTGAGGCCAAGAAAATTTATTTGTTCCCTTTTGTAGTTCGTATATTTAACTCGAAAATTTTTTTACTGCCACTATATAGTTTCTATGAACTTTGTAACTTTTTTTAAGTATAGATTTAAATAGAGAGTTAAAAACCGAGATATCTAATGTTAGAGTTAAGAATAAATTTTAAAATAGTATAAAATAAGGTTAAATACATAATGAAAATAGAGTTTAAAAGAGGTAAATGAAGTTCAATAGAAGTAAGTAAAGTTAAACAATTATTAAAATAGAGTTAAATATTAAGTTAAAATAACGTTAAAGAGAGTTAAATAGCATTTAAAAGAGTTAAATAGAAAGTTAAATAGCGTTAAATAGAATTAAACACAAAGTTTAATAGCATTAAATGAATTAAATTGAAAGTTTAATAGCGTTAAATGCAATTATATAGACAATTTAATAGCGTTAAATAGAGTTAAATGGAAATTTTAATAGCGTTAGATAGAGTTAAATAGAAAATTTAGTAGCGTTAAATGGAATTAAATAGAAAGTTTAATAGCGTTCAATAAAGTTAAATAGAAATTTTAATAGCGTTAGATAGAGTTAAATAGAAAATTTAATAGCGTTAAATGAAATTAAATAGACATTTTAATAACGTTAAATAGAGTTAAATGGAAATTTTAATAGCGTTAGATAGAGTTAAATAGATAATTTAGTAGCGTTAAATGGAATTAAATAAAAAGTTTAATAGCGTTAAATAGAGTTAAATAGAAATGTTAATAGCGTTAAATAAAGTTAAATATAAAGTTTAATAGCGTTAAATGGAATTAAATAGAAAGTTTAATAGCGTTAAATAGAGTTTCATAAAAAGTTAAATAAAGTAAAATATAAAGATAAATTGTGTTCAATATGTATAAAATTTAATAAGGTTAAATAAAGTTTAATAAAAGTAAGTAAAGTGACACATTGATTTAAATAGAGTTAAATATAAAGTTGAAATAACGTTAAAGGAAGTTAAATGAAGAGTTAAACAGAAAGTTAAATAGTGTTAAATGGAATTCATATAAATGTTAAACAGCGTTAAATAGAAAGTTTAAAAGCGATAAATAGAGTTGAATAAAAAGTTAAATACCGTTAAATAGAATTAACTAGAAAGTTTTGTAATGTTCAATAGAGTTAAATAAAAAGTTAAATAGCGTTAAATAGAAGTATAAAAAACATAAACAACGTTAAATAGAGTTTAACTGAATTAAGTAGAATTAAACAAAGATCAATAAATAATAAATGTTAATAATGTAAATATTGTAAAATATTGATTAAAATAGAGTTGAATTGAAAGTTCAAGTGACGTTAAATAATGTTAAATAAAACGTTGAATAGCATTAATTAGAGTCAAATAAATTTGTAAATAGTGCTAAGAGGAATTAATAATGTTAAATATTGTTAAATATAGAGTTAAATAGTGTCAAACATAGAGTTAAATAGTGTTAAAAATAGTTAAATAGTGTTAAATGTTGTTAGATAAAGTTAAATCCTCTATAAAACAGAGATTTAAAATATAACTTCCAACAAAATTCTCTAAGAGTCGCACGCTGATGAAATAAAAGCAAAAATAGTAAGTATTGAAAAAAAGAAGTTAGAAAAGGAAAAGAATTGTAATAAAATAGTGGCAATAGACCTAAATAGATAATTAAATAGTGTTAAATAGAGTTCAATAGAAACTGAAACAGCGTTAAATAAAGTTAAATACATTTTTCTATTCAGTTAAATAACAAGTAAAAATAGCGTTAAATGGAAGTCAATAAAAAGTTCAATAGCATTAAATAGATTTAAATATAAAGTTAAATGTTTGTTAAGGAGAAAGTTAAATGACATTACATAAGGTTAAATAGCGTTAAATGGAACTATATATGTAGTTTTAAGAAGAGTGAAATAGTAAAAAAGACTTTAATTAAGGTTAAATAGTGTAAAATATAGAGTTAAATAGTGTTAAATATAGAGTTAAATTGTATAAACTTTGTATAGAGTTTAATAAGGTTTAAAACAGCGTAACAAAGACAATTAAAATCTAACTCTCAATGAAATTTCTATTAGTGAAGTAAGCAAATAGAGTTAAATTTTTTATACATTAGAGTTACATAGAAAGTAAAATTGCGTTAAGTAGTGTTAAATATAGAGTTAAATACGACCCAAAAAAAGGCTAAAATCGAGTTAAAAATATTTCAATAGAGAGTGAAACAGTGTTAAATATCGAGATTTTAGTTAAATAAATAGTTAAATAGTGTTAAATACAGAGTTGCAGACTAAAACTAAGCTAAATGAAGTAGAGATACATTTTTCTCTCCTCCACATTGACCCCAAGGGAGATAAAAAATACACTTAATATTATGATTAAATGTATTTTATAATTTCACTTTTATTTATTCATGTTCTTTAATTTTTCATTTCATTTGCATATTACATAATTGTTCCTAAAAATACAAGTATTCAATTTTCTTAAACAACTTTAAATTATTGAATATAAATAAAAAATTTAATTATTTAATTGAATGCAATTGAATTTATTTAATTTATTTACTTTATTGTACTATGTATGTTTGTATACATGTTTATATATATATATATAATTGTAATGACGATGAAGAAGCAAAAATGAACTACAGTTAAGATCGAACCGGTTGCTCAATGTCGACCGAGTCACTCCTTGTGCAGTGCAGTAACCGTTCGAGGACACGTTCGGAATAATCTGCATTTGTGTAAGTTCTGTTTCTACGTAAACATTTTCTGACGTACAAATACGTAAATCGACATACGTTCTCGGCTACTTTTACTTTCTTGGCGCTCCAAGAGATCCACGAGAGCATGACCACTTCAGACTTTAACTCAAAACCTGTTCCGTTCAATATATATATATATATATATATATATGTAAATAAAGCGACTGACAATTTTCTGTTTTTAAAAAGAAAGTTAATAGTTTCTCCCAAAGTTGTAACAATTAAAGAAACAGAATAATAACTTCTTTTGTGTTCTAATTTTTTTTAAGTTTGCAATAACATCGCTGCTAATTTTTTTTTTGCAAAATTGATTCCAGTTGATCTATTTATGTTAATTAGTTAAATCTCTACTATAATTGTAATAGTGGAACCTTATTTTAATGAGTAAAAATATTTACTTATTTCTGTATTTATTTAGTTTTGTATTTATTTGATTCTGTATTTATTTAATTCTGTATTTTTTTTAATTCTGTATTTATTTAATTCTGTATTTATTTGATTCTGTATTTATTTAATTCTGTATTTATTTATGTATTTATTTGATTTTGTATTTATTTGATTCTGTACTTATTTGATTAGTTTTGTACACTCATTTATTTACTTCAACTATTTACTCACTTATTTTTGTATTCATCTATTCATTTATCTATTTTTGAATCTATACATTTTTTTGTATTCATTCATCTATTTCTGAATTCATACATTTTTTTGTTTTTTTTTTATTTTCTTCTGCATTTCTTTATTTAGATGTCAAAATAAGAGACAAAAATTTATCAGAACTTGCAATTATTTCCAAATCAAAGTAATCAAAAATGAGAATTGCTACTGTTTTAAATAATAATTGCTAGAACATTCTTTTATTGATTACTGACAATTCCATTAATTTTAATCAATTTTAAGTAATTTTGATTGAAATTAGTTATTTTTAATTGATTTTAGTCATTTTTCATTAATTTCAGTCAATTTTAATTAATTTCCAATGATTTTAATGAATTTTAATTATCTCTAATTAATTTTAGTTAATTTCAATTCAGTTGCCGTTAATGTTAGGTATTTTCAATTAAATTCCATTACTTTTAATCATTTTTAAGTAATTTTAATTGAAATTTGTTTTTTAATTGATTTTTGCTAGAACATTCTTTTATTGACTACTGACAATTATTATTGTCTATTGTCAATTTTTCAAAAAGTGTAAAAATTATTTAATAGTATGACAATCAGTGTCATAATCAATCAAAGCGAAATGGAAATTTTTATTACATTTCCAAATTTTATTTTTTTTCTTAAACCTACTTTTTGTTATTAAACATTCAACATTTGCTCCTAAAATAATTGTCCAATTACTATAATTTAGTTATTAGGATAAAATTACAAAAAACTACGAAGGGAAAGAAAGTTTTGACTCTTCTTTGAAAAACAAATAAATCAATAACTCCTAACGGGAAAGAAAATTGAATTTTCTGAAAGTGCATTAAAAGTATAATATGAACACGAGGAATAATAGCTCGTGTCAATAAACTGCCTTTGAGTAGTGTGCGTTAATTATTTATACATACGTATATAATGAACTATAAAGTAATTAAAAAATTGTTACATTATTTGTGTATAAAGAACCTAAAAGATCTCTTTTGTTTACAAACAGGCTGTTGATAATCATATTACTCACGATTTCATTTCGATGGGAAAGTTAACTTGCTCAAAAGAAAGTAAAAAGTTGCGAGCTGAGAGTCACTGTCTAGTAGTGTGTAATAGTTTCGATTGAAAGGAGGTTACGGAGTGACTGAACTTTCGCTTTGATTGTGTGCGTTAGTCGCGCACACGCATTTCACAAATACTACATTACTAAGGCAAATGCAGAAAACACACAAACACAGAGAAACGATGCGCTCTATATTGTTAGTTTCCGCTTAAACCGCGAGTGTCACCACTCTTCACTCTTCACAATTCAACTTTTGTTATTTCAATTAATTTCAATCAATTAGTAGCTAAATTTAATTTATTTCAATAAATTATTATATAGTTTCACATTATTGCAAATTAATTGATAATTAATTTTGGTCAATTTCAATGATTCGAATTATTTGCAAGTTACTGTTTATTAAGTGAAAAAACAAATTATTTTGTTACAATTTATTTGCATCAATTATCAATTTACTTTAATTTACCTTTTAATAACTGCTATTATAATTTACACTAATTATCATAAAAATTGACTTTAAAAAATTGCCATATTCACAAAATTTCTATAGGAATTTACAAATAAGTTTCATTGACTTCCAATAATTATTAATTTTCATTAATTTTAAATAAATCTTTCACAATTTTATTTATTTTTATCATTTTTTGAAAACCTTTAATTCTCTTACAGTATATTTAAAATAGTTATTAATTAATCTCAATTAATATTCTAATTTTAATTAATTTCTAATCCTTTTGAGTATTTTCAATTAATTTCCATTAATGTTAATCAATTTAAATTAATTTCCAGTAGATTACAGAAATTTATAATCATTTTAAATTGATTTGTATTAATTTTAGTTAAATTTAATTAAGTTTAGATAATTTCAATTAAATTTCAATAATTTTAATTAACTTAAATTAATTTCCAATGATTTTTGTCAATTTTAAATTATTTCCATAGATTTTAGTCAATTTTAATTAACTTTAATTGATTTTAGTCAATTTCAATTTGTTTTCCATCGATTTTAGTCATTTTTAAATAAATTCTATTATTCCAATTAATTTTAAGTAAATTTAATTACAATTAGTCATTTCAATTGATTTTAGTCATTTTTCATTTATTTTTGCCTATTTTAAATAATATTCGTAGATTAAAGTCAATTTTTATTAACTACGATTTAATTTCAGTATAATTTAAATTGAATTAGGGAATTTCAATTGATTTTAGTTCTTTTTTCAATAGTTTTAGTCATTTTTCAATTAACTTTAATTGATTTTAGTCAATTTAAATTTATTTTCCTTAGATTTTGGTTGCTTTCAAAAAAATTATATTATTTTAATTAATTTTAAGTAATTTCAATTAAAATTAGTCACTTCAATTGATTTTAGTCATTTTTAATTTATTTCTGTCTATACTAATTAATTTTCATAGATTTTAGTCAATTTTAATTAACTCCAATTTATTTTAGTCAATTAAAATCCTTTTTTTACTAATTTTAGTGATTTTCAATTAAATTCTATTATTTTAATTAATTTTCAGTAATTTTAATTAAAATTAGTCAATTTTAATTGATTTTAGTAGTTTTTCATCAATTTTAGTAATTTTAAATTAAATTCCATTAATTTTAATCAATTTTAAGTAATTTTAATTGAAATTAGTTATTTTTAATTGATTTTAGTCACTTTTCACTAATTTCAGTCAATTTTAATTAATTTCCAAAGATTTTAATCAATTTCAATTATCTATAATTGTTTTCAGTCAATTTCAATTCAGTATCATTAATTTTAGTCATTTTCAATTAAATTCCATTACTTTTAATCGTTATTAAGTAATTTTAATTGAAATTGGTTTTTTAAAATTGATTTTAGTCACTTTTCATTCATTTTTGTCAATTTAAATTAATTTCCAAAGAATTTAGTCAATTTTAATTGATTTCAAATGATGTTAGTCAATTTCAATTAGTTCTAGGCTATTTCAAATAATTTTCATTAATTTTAGTAATTTTCCATTAATATCCATTAATTTTCATCAATTTTAATTAATTTCTAGTAGTTGACAGTAATTTCTAATCATTTTCATCATTTTTAATTAATTTGTATTAATTTTAGATAATTTTAATATAATTTCTAATTTCCAATAATTTTAATTAACTTAAAATAATTTATATTAATTTTTGTCAGTTTTAACTAATAATTATTATTTTAGTGAATTTCAAATAATTTCTTTTGGATTTTAATCATTATTAATTTATTTTTTATTAATTTTAGTCAAGTTCAATTGACTTCATTTGATTTTAGTCAATTTTGAATATTTCAATTAATTTCAATTTATTTTTAGACAATTTCAATTAATTTCAATTGATTTAAGTTAATTTAAATTAATTTCTATGGATTTTAGGCAATTTAAATTAATTTCTATTCATTGTAGTCAATGTCAATTAATTTTCATTGATATTTGTTAACTTTAATTATTTTCAATTCGTTTCAAATTAATTTAAATAAATTAACATGAACTTATTTAACTTATTAACTAACTTTTGTTAATTTATTTTATTCGATGAATTCGAATAATTTCTACCAATTTTTATGAGTTCTCAATTAAATTTAGTTATCTGTATAATCGACTTTTATTTTATTTTATGCGCAAGTTTAATTAAGTTTCACTAAAATTTAAACATTTTCAATTAATTTGAATCAACTATCATTAATTCATAGTAATTAATATTTATTTCTCTTTATTTCTATATATTATTTTTTATTAAATCCAAACAATTCCTTATCAAATTTTTATTTTCCTCAATATTTGCCATAAATATAAATTAAATTATAGTGAATTCACGTTTCTAGAACTATACATATTATTTTTCATTCCTTTTTTTGTCACGGCTCATTCACTTTTTTAATAATAAAAAAAACCTTGTAGACAAAAGTAAAAAGTATATTGGCCCGGAACAACTTTCACGTCGTAAATTCATTTTGATGATAGAGAGCCCATGGAATGTAAAAGTCGCCAAAAGAAAGCGAAATTATTCGACTGCCAACAGAGAGTCTCGTAGGTCACACAAAGTAGCGCCATTACGTAACAAAATTTTACAATAAGGAAATTCACAATCTCCCGGCACAATTCCTTTTCCTTCAAATCATAACAATATAATAACGCCAAAGTAATCACTGCGAGAATTTCCTTTTCCGATTATAAAGTTTGTTTTAGTAAAAAAAGAGCAAAAATTTATCGAAATCATTTTCATTTCTAATTTTAATAAAAAAAATTAAAATAAACTGAATTTTTAAATAACTTTATGTAATAATATATAATAATTAAATAAGAATAATAATAATAATTATTATTAATATAAATAGTAATAAATAATAGATAACAAAATGATAATAAGTAAATGGATTTTTATTATTTTAAATTTTATAACAAATAGTAACACTGTTATCTTAAAAGTATCAAATGGCAACGAATTGATACCAAAAAAATTGGATCAAATAAAAAATTGATCTAGATTTTTGGCATCAATTTGACCCACTTTGGTATCAATTTGATACTTTTAAGAAAACTGTACATTTTTGAAAAAAATTATATTTATATTTAAAATAATCTTTTCTTTTCACTAATTGTATAAAATTTACTACCGAATAGAAAATAGAAACAAAAATTTATCGCTAATTGGAAACTTATTATTTTGTCAAACAAAAGAAGTTCTCCCTTTGAAATTTCCCGCTTATGATGTGAAGTTGGCTTATAATAAAAATCAATAGTTCTCCAATAAATATTAACTTTTTCGAAAACAATTCTAATTAAAATTATAATTTTTAAAAAATATTCTCAAGAGTTTTAGTTTAATTTAATTTCCTTGATTAAAAAATTTTTTTTTCGATTTCGATTTCACTTTGGAAAAAAAGTCATTGATTTTATATTCGAGGGTGAAAATTGACGAGTAGATAACTTCCGTACCGAGTCAGACAGACTCGCAGCAAGGTTTCGCCAAGTAGTAGATGGCAGTACAAGTCAGACGAGCTTCAATGAACGGTGGAAGTTCACTTCCTAACCGACAGTCACTTTCGACCTTCTACCGACATCTCTCGATTGTTTTACGAACAGTCGACAATTATAAACAATCCAACAGGTGGTTCTTGTACTCAAAATCAATAAAATTTCTTTGAAAAATCATTTTTTTACTCACTTACACTTTTTCCATTCGAAACTAATTTTTACACTTTCTCATAAAATCTCGAAAAAGACTCACCTGAAACAAAAAAAAATATTTTTATTAATATAAGAAGAACGGTACAACAAGTATATTGTTATATACATAATAATTATAAATATTTAATTTTTAGAAAACGAAAAAAATGTTTTTTATTTAACATAAAAAATTATATTTATATTTAAAGTAACTTTTCCTTCAAATATTTAGTGTTATGGATAAAATTTACTGATTTAAAAGCTGATTAAATTAATACTGAATTAAATACTGATTGAATTAAATACTGATTTAAAAATCAGTATTTAATTCAAATTTATAGAGATATTAATTTTCAATTAATAATAATTAAATAGCTAATTAACAAATTAATAATAAAGTAACTAAAATCAATAAAAATGTTTCATATTACCAAAAGTAAAAATTTAAACAGCAGTACAAATTTTATATGGAAAAAAATAGAGCTTTTCCTTACATTGAAAGAAAATGTGTTTAATGGAATAAAATATTATTTTTTTTATTATTTATTTATTTATTATTTTTTAAAATTATTTTTTAATCTTTAATCTTTTTGTTTAAATATTTTCGTGTCAATATTTATACATTTTTAATTAATTTACTAAGGAAACAATTTTTTTTCGTTGATCGACGTTGTGGAGTTCAAGTTGGGGAATTTGAATTCAATTTTAGTATAATTTTACTAAATCCCAAAGTTTTTTTTAAAGTTTAGTATTTTTCATATCAAATTTTCTGTTTGTTGCACTTTTTCCCCAAATTGTTAAATACTTTTACAAAATTTAATACACATTTTTTTCAGTGTAAAAAGTGACAAGTTTGCGATATAGTTTTAACTGAGAAAACTAAAAATTTCGGTAAATTAGTGAATTTTGTAGTTATTCCAGATAAATTTCTGATTCGTATAAAACTAATTTAGATTTAGGAAGTGGGAAAAAATGACTCCAAAATGAAAAACATGTAAATAAATAATATTCCCAGGATGCAATGTGTATATAAAAATTAATGTATTTCTTTTTTTAGGATCGTGTCGTGGTTTTTGGACCACAAGTTCATGAAGTTGATTTGCAAAAAATACGAGCCAGTGAAATAGCATCATTCACTTTATAATAATGGTTGGTTGTGATGGCAGTAATTTTCAATGCTTACCGTCTTTCTGATATTTACGATTTAAAAAAAAGTTTCACAAAAAAACAAATTTTACTTTATTCAAATTCATTCTTCATTTCAATTCTCATTTTATTTTTTGTATATGTTCTTAAATTACCATATTTTCTATATTGATTTCTATAAATTTCAATAAATTTCAATGAATTTTTTTTGTATTAATCTTAACTAATATTTATTAATTTCAATCCATTTTTATTTAATTCATTTAAATTAATCCAAATAAATTTTCAACTAACTTCAATTATTTTTCACTAATTTCAAGCAATTATAAATTAATTAATCATAGGTATTGAATTGGTGTCAAATTTTTTCTTAAATTTCTTCGCAACAATTCAATCATTTCCATAAAAGCTAAAATTTTTTTAACAGGGATTGAAATTATTGTCGTAAATAATAAATTTTTCTTAGAAATTGAATTAACTTTTTAAAATTTTAAACTTATCACAGAATTTTAATTATTTTTAATACAATTTTAATCGAATTCCTAGAATAATGTAATTTAATTTTAAATTTTACTAAAACTAGTCATATGATTTAAATATTGAAAGACATTCAATTATTCGAAAAATTATTTGTTTTTGTATTTAAATAATGTAAATCTTATAAAATTTCAATTATAATTCAAAAGAAATTATTCCTCTCAAAATTTAAACAAATTTATACTAGAAACAAGATTTTTAAATTGTTTTTTGTTTTTCTGAACGCCGCTTTAAATTGTTTAAGAATTGACATTTAATATAGAAAAAAATTTAAAAACGGAAAATCCTCTCAAATAGGGAAGGAAAAATTTAGTGCCCATATGTACGATGAAAAAATACTGCAAAACACTGTAAAATGAAAGTTGCTAATTTAGTAACAATTTTTGGTACTAAATCGTCATTTGGTTCTATTTTAATACCGAAATCAGTTCTAATTTAAAACCTTCTTTTACAGAGTAAGTTGAAGTCCACAACGTTTATAAACGAAGAAAATTTGTTTAATTTACTTAAAAATTATTTTTAATTATTTTTATGTAACTATTATTATCAGAACATAAACATAAATCTATTTTTTCTAAATATTTTTGTGTCAATATTGCTGCGTTATCTTGTTTTAATTTATTAAGTGAATAATTTTTTTCATTGACAAACGTTGTAGACTTCAACGTGGTTTCTGCAGTGTAAGAAGAAGAAGAATTGTCTTAAATTAAAAACATTTCTTTTCGGCGCAACCCTGTCGATTTAATCAATATTAAACAAGTAATTCCTTTAATTGGATCAATTAAATTTACGAAGTGGAAGTCCGCAACGTTTTCAAAAAAGAGTTTTCTTCAAATAAAATCCATCTCTAATTTTCATGTGCCTTAATTTTTAAGAAATCAGTTGTTACTAAGGATTGAATTATCAAAAAATAACATTATTTACAACACTGTAAAAACACTACAAAAACAAGTATCTTAAAATACATTATAATCACTTTTAAAACGATTAAAACATTTTATTTTTCAATCTCCTATCTTAGAAACTAATACATTTTAAGATGCTTTTGATAACTTTTTGGAAACAACTTAAAAGTGACTACCAAAGTATCTTAAAATAAGATGCCTCTTTTTACAGTGAATGAAAAATAAAAAGTACCATCCCATTATTTTTTTGTTTTCATTTTTAAAAACGTTGTGAACTTCAGCCTTATTTAAATTTTAACTGATTGAAATAAATTATTTTTTTCAGTGCAGGTGAACCATTTGCGAACATCCCCACTCGAATGAATCGAAATATTGAAGAGGGGGGGTGGGGAAAAATTGCTTATCGATGATTTGGGGCAAAGCACCCTGTCACAAATGGACTCGAGTCTGGAGTTTCTCCCGAGAGTGCAAAGGGTTACTGACCGGCCGTCCACCCCATGCATTTATATAGTTACAGACGCTGGCCTACGTGCAGAAGTTCAAGTTGCAAACGCCATACACACATCTACTTGACTTGAAATAAATGCACGATATATACACTATATAACGCAATGTAACACTATCATCTACGTGACAGTGTACTCGATGTAAGAATAATAATAAGAAGAAGAGGAGATTCACTCACACACCCACAACAAGAATATAATATGTGTGACACGCACTCTCTGATTCAACTTAGTCTAGGTTAGGGACGCGATCATAAATTTAATATAAAATCCCATTCGCCTCTTCCAGACGTATTATGTAGGCGGCAAAACTCGTTCCTCTGTCCACACAACGATATGACTAACAACCCCAAAGGAACGTCAAAGAAACTTCAACAACTTCAATGATATATCGCACCAAAAAAAAAAAAAGAAAACAGGAATATTACTGATTGGATGTACAATATCCACTTATGAATTATTGCAACCGTTTTTCTTTTTATTTTCAAAAAAAAAGGGAAATTATTCTCTATTGAACACAAATCATCAATGTACATATATTGGTGATTATTGTACACTCGAGGATTATTGCTATATATAGGAGTAATCCCTAATAATAATCTCATCATAAATTTTCTGTCACATTTTAATTTCAATTCAGGGTGGAAAATAAATGTGAACTGAGGAATGAAATTTTTAAACCGAACATATGCAGTCAACCAAAAAAATATCTTTCATTTAAATTTTAAACATATTTTATTATTGAATTAAACGTAATTTTTATTGAACCAAATTTAAACTTAACTTACACAGTAAAAAGTAAATCTTAATTTAAGATCGGTCTTAAATTGAGCACTGTCTGCTATAATGTTAAAGGATACAAAAAACGTGCGTAAATTCAGCATTGACTGCCTTAAAAATGTTGCGTCTTAATTTAAGGCTGCTTTCCTGCCTTAAAATAAGACTTTCTTTTTACTGTGTAACTTGTTATGTATTGAATCATATTCGTAAAATTTCGAATGTTTAAATAAACGATAATATTTTTTTACTTCCTCTAATTTGTATTTCTAGGATCCTAAAGTTCTGAACGTTCAAATGAACGAAATTTATTTATTTCTTCTAAAAATTAAATTTTTATTGCAATTATTTTGTGTCACTAACAGAAAAATTAATAACTTAGTTATTGTAAATGTAAAATTTTAGTTTTTAATTTTTTTTATGATTAGTAATTTATTAAAATATCATCAATAAAAAAATATTTCGTTCATTTGAACGTTCAAAACTTTAAGATCAAGTATTTCTTTACAAAAAAATATTTTTTAAATTAAAACAAATTAATTTTTAATTAAATGTTGATTAATTTCGATTATATATTTTTTTTTGGATAGAAACATTCTAAAACACTTAAGGTGGAAAAAAATTGAAAATCATTGAAATGAGAAAAGTTATTAAAAATAATTAAATTTTACAAAGAATTCTATTCAAATTTTTGCAAATAATTGAATGTTAATAATAATAATATTAATTGTATTTTATTAGGTTTATTTTTGAAAATAATTGAATTCTTATGATGAATATTGTTATTTAGGAAAACAAATAAATTTTGCAAACAATCTTATTAAAATGCCTGGAAAAATAATTGATTTTTCAGTAATCATTTCGTTCTTTATCGACATAATTGAATTGTTTTGAAAAATTATATTTCTAAATATTTGATTTCGTTTATTAAAATCTTTATTCTTCTACTTGTTGATTCATTATTTCTATTCTTTATTAAAATCTAAAAAAATAATTGAATTACAGAAAAAAATTCAATTAAACTTATATTGAAAATGAGTAATTTCCATCGAACAGTTTTATTAAAATATTTGCAAATAATTTAACTCTTCGAACAAATATTAAAGAAAAACTTTTTTTTCTAAATAATTTTGTCGAGAAATATAATTTAAATTTTTTAAGACTAATTACATTTTTTGATCAATTCCCATAAAATTGTATTAAAAATAATAATAAATAAATTTAATTATTTATAAAATAAATTGAATTCTCGCTAATATAAGAATATTTTTGAAATTGATTAAAATTATTAAATTTCTGAATAGAATTTTATTATTCATAAATGAATTTAAATTTAAATATTTATAAAAAGAAGTCAATTCTTGCGTAGAATTTTATAAAAATTTTCAAATACTTAATTTATTTCGACTAATTCTATGCAAATTCTAATTTAAATAATTGAATTCCTGCGAAATATTTTGATTATTTCTAAAAAGAATTTTATTATTTATGCCAAGAATTGAGTTTTGGCAAAAATTGTTAGAGAAATTTTTTTAAATAATTAAATTTTGTTTGAAAATTTTATGAAATTAGTACAAATTGAAAATCATTGAATTGTGAATAATTTTGTTAAATAATTATTAAATTTTACTGAGAATTCTATTAAAATATTTGACAATAATTGAATGACTGTGTGGTATTTAATTAACTTTTTTTTTAAATAATTGAAATCCTAAGAAGAATTTTATTTTTGAATTATTTTTAATTATTTTCTAATAATATTGTATTCTTACAAACGATTTTATTAGAATTTTATAAAATAATTAAACTTCCAAGAAGTAATTTATTTCTTTTAAAAATAATTGAATTCTTTTGAAGAATAATTTATTTAAAGAATTGAATTCTTGGAAATAATTTTATTAACCTTTTTTTTTAATTTCAAAAAAATGTTATAACAATTTTATTAAACAATTGATTTTTTCAATGAACTGAAATTAATTTTTTAAAAATAATGTCATTTTTTTGATAAATTCCTGTAAAATTGAATTAAAAATAATCGAAATCCTGTGATGAATTTTATTATTTATAAAAATAATTGAATTGTTTCTAAGAATATTATTACAAAATTTTGTTATATTTAAAAATAATTGAATTTGTCACAAAATTTTTATAAACATTGTTGTAAATAATTAATTTTTTCAAAATATAATATAAATATATTCAGAAAATTGTATTTTACATAATTGAATTCTTGTCAAGAACTTTATTTCTCAAAATAATTTAATTTTACGATTAATTAATTTGAAACATTATTAAAAATAATTGAAATTCTCCTATGAGTTTTATTATTTATAAAAATAACAGAATTTTATTATAAAATGTTAATTGTATAAAAATTTTTGAAAATTGTTTTGAAAATGCTATTCATCTTAAAAATTATAATTAAATTCCATTGGAAATTATATTATTTATAAAAATAATTGAATTTAGGATGAAGTTAACCATTTTTTTTAAATAATTCAATTCTTTGGCGAAATTTTATGGAAATACTGGAAATTACAAACAATTGAATTTCGAACATTTTTTGAAAATAATTGAATCGTTTTAAAGAAATTGATTATAATTTTTGACATTTTTTTTTTTATTTTTAATATTAGCGAATTTAAAGTAGTAGACATTCTAAAAAAGTAGTATCTTCTTTGGTTCCTAGTTACTATTTAAAAAAATTCAGAGAGTATTATTTTTTCATTTTATTTTTTTTTTACTTCAATAAAATTTTTGTTAACTATAGGTACTGTATTTGCTGTCTTGTTTTGTATTAATAAGAAAGGTATATTAAACAAGTGGAGGCGAGTAATAATTGAGAATAAAGAAGTAGAGGTGGAATGTACAATCATGTGAATGTTATTGGAATATCAGTCAAAGAATTTGACCTTGGAAGAAAATCTCATAAAAGTCAAAAAGGGGAATTTCGATCGATAGGTGAATGGAAAAGGGCGTTTCTTTCTATTTGTTCTTTCAGCGGAGCCCTCATGACATATCATTATATTATCTGCCAATGGAAAGGAGTAGAGATGAACATTTCTCATCAGGGACGAGCAAAAAAAAAAGACCCCAATACAATATCCCTTTAATATGTCATTCCCTATTCCGTTACTGATTTTGTTAACTAACCATTTTTCATTTCCACCAGTAATGAATTTTATTACACCGAGAAAATTTTTTTTTCAATTCAAAAATAAGTAGTCAACCAAAAAAATATTTTTGAATTAATGTCCCTAAAGTTTCGAACGTTCAAACTTCAAATGCACGACAATATTTTTTTACCTCTTCTAATTTATATTTTATTCACAAAAAAATTATTTTTTGAATAAAAACAAATTCATTCCAAACTAAATATTATTTAATTTCAATTATTTTTCTGTTTTCGATAGTAAATTTCAAAAAAGGTGCAAAAATGTTCGAATCATTTGAACGTTCGAAACTTTAGCCTCATTTTGAATTAAACATTATTTAATGAAACATATACTATAATTGAATTAAACATAATTTTAATTGATTAAAATTTATTATATATCGAATCAAAATTTATGTTTAATTCAAACATAATTTTTGGTTGACAATATAACAAAAATAATTATGTTTCATTCAAAAATATTGTTTTCTCAGTGTAGACAAATCTTTGAGAATTTCTTTCATGCAACAGGGACATTTTTTTGTTAACATAATTTTTTATTTTTATAACCGAATATTGAAACAATAAAAGACAGTAAAAGTGACCCAATAGTCACTTTTAGACCAAATAGTAATAAATTATTATAAAAGTAACTAAACTAAATAATAATAAGAATAATAAAGAAGAAAAAAGTGCTGATTTGTCTCGATGTTTAGGAATCGATTATATAGTGAGGATGTAGAACCCGGAAGCGGGCCACCAGGTTCGCTGAGAGAAGTGAGAGTACATAATATATATCAGAAGATCCCTTTTCTCCTCCCACACTCTCTCTTCTCTCTCTCTCTCTCACATCCATGTTGCTGAACCTCCCCCACCTTCTCAACGCAACGCTACTCTGAAGACCTTCACCGCGTTAGCCTTCACCGAGCTCGCTGAATTCCGGGATTTAGAGTAAACTATATATCATGTCCGAGGGTTTTTTTTCCCATTGGGGGTGCAAAAAAAAGGCCCGACACTATAATTGCTCTCATAGTTTATTTTTTTTACTTTTGGAATTTTCCTCTCTTTGAAAAATTCAATAAATACTTTTTCATCATCTTTCCTCTCTTTAAAGTCGGCAATGTTTTTTTTTTCAATGTTAAATTGCTTTTTTCTATTTCGAACTGTTTCATTCTATTCAAAATATTTATTTCCATTTCAAACTCCTTCTTTTTTATTCAAAAATCTTCATTCTGTTTCAGACTCTTTCTTTTTGTTGAAAATTAATTGAATTGCTATATGTTGTTCATCAGTAAGGGATTAAACATTTATTTTGTTAAACTTTTTTTGAACATTTTACCATCTTTTTTCTAACGTTGTTAACATTTGGTTAATAGTAACACCACCATTAATGTTACAAGTTAAATAAAAACCATTTATTATTACTGAATTTTAAAACCATTAATGTTAGTACCATTAATGTTAACACCATTAATGTTAGTACTTAATTATTAATGTTAGTATTTTTCAGTTAACGTAAGTACTATTAATGTTAGCACCATTAAGGTTAGTACCATTAATGTTAGTACCATTAATAGTAATACTATTAATGTTAGTACTATTACTGTTAATACTATTTAATTGTATTGCCATTGATGTGAATACCATTAATTTTATAGCCATTAATGTTAAAGCCCGCATAATGTAAAAGCCATTAATGTGAATGATATTAATGGCATTACCATTAATTTAAGTACCATTTAGTGTTATTGACATTAATGTAAATTCCATTAATATTATAGCCCTTAATGTTATAGTCATTATGTTAGTGTCATTAATGATAGTACCATTTAGTGATATGACTTTAATTTGAATATCATTAAAGTTATAGTCATTATTGTTAGTGCCACTAATGTTAATACCATTAAGTGGTATTGACATTAATCATTAATGTTATAGCCATGAATGTTAATACCACTAATGCTATTGCCAATACTGTTATTTTTTGAACAATTTACTATCATTTTGCTGACACTGATAACATTTCGTTAATAGTAACACAAACATTAATGTTACAAACGAAATAGAAAACAATTAAAACTGAATTTTAATACCATCAATGTTAGTACCATTAACGTAAATACTATTAATGTTATTGCCATTTATGTAACATCTATTAATGTTAATACCATTAATGCTATTACCATTAATCTTAATGCAAGTAATATTACTATCATTAATTTTATTATCATTAATTTTATCACCGTTAATGATTTATCATTAACGTAAAGACTTCCATTGATAACAACTACTATTGATTTTTAATACCATTAATGTGGGAACAATACAGTTTAATTGCAACTACCATTAATTGTAACAAGTTCTTAGTGCCACATCCTTGAATAATGGACAATGTCATTGATTAAAACTACTACTATTATTTGAAAAGTATCATTACTATAGTAACTACCAGTGGCATTGGTTTTTAGTACCATGAAATTTGTAATTACGATTTATAACAACTACCAAAAATTGTATAACAACTTTAAGAGTAAAATCCATAGGTTTTTGCAAACATCATCAGTTGTAACTATACCATTCCTGCAAAAACTATCATTAATAACAACTAGTATTGGTTGTTAATACCATATTAGTGTTGAAACAGCTTTTTAATTGAAAATCGTCACCATTAAATTTTAACTGACATTTAATATTACAGCTTTTCAAGTGGAAATCAGCATAAATTGCAGATACCACGGATTGTAACAGATTTTTATGTTAAAATCAGCAAAAATTTCAAGTACTGTTGGTTTCTAACTACCATTATAATGTTGAAATGGAAATTAGAGCAACTACAATTGATTAATTGTTATTAATCAATGGTATTAATCATCTATTAATTACAATTAATAGATGCCAGCTTTTCAAGTGAAAGTCAGCAAAAAATCCAGATACAGATTTTTATGTTAAAATCAGTAAAAATTTCAAGTACTGTTGGTTTCTAACTACCATTATAATGTTGAAACTGGAAATTAGGACAACTACCATTGATTGCGACAGCTTTTTAAGTAGAAATCGGTAAAAATTGACAGTACCAGTGTTGCAACTACCATTACAGTGTTGAAAACTACAAATTATTGCAAATACCATCGCTCGTAGCATTGATTAATTGTAACAACGATTAATGTAGAAATTAACCATTAATTACAAGTACTTTCGATGTAATCTATACCATTAGGATACAAATCATCAGAAACCATGTCAAAACAATAATTAATAGCAACTGCTTTTGATCGTAAATACAATCATAAAAATTATCATCTATTGTATTGTAACTTTGCAACTATTAAATTAACCCAAACAACCATTAAAATAGAAACAGAATTAATTGCAAATCCGCCACTTTTATCATTAACAAAAACTATCATTAACTATAAATATTGCCAATTTACCAAGCAATTACCAATTATCTTTAAATAGATATTACTAGAGTCAATGATTATCATATTAACCGAACATCATTAAATTTTCCGACAACATCTGATTTAACCTTATCCTTCGGGAATAGTTGTTAATTTGTTTACAACAAAGTAAGCACGAGAAAATTGAAAAAGAACAACTTAAATATTTTCGAAAAATCATATATTAAGAGAGAAGAATTGATATATCCAGGAAACGTGTGTTATTGTTAATATCGCTTAAAGAAAATAAATTTGTATAATTTGTGACCGTGACAGTAACCTCGCTTCCTGGGGATGCGGGAGTTCAAGGCGAATGTCGTTCAACGAAGTTCAGGAGGAGAGATTTTCGAAGCACGTGCCGTTTCGTTTCCAAGGTAACGACGACCTTGTCCCGCGCAACCATCCCCCATCATCCATTTATCCATAAAAAATATTTCCTGTATTGTCATTTCAAAATCAGACGCGTGTTAAGTGACAACTTTTATTTTTTTGTTTCTTCTTTTTAAAAACATTTCTTATAGAGATGTCTGACAATATTTAGGGTTATACTACTTATTCTCCATTATAATATAGTGAATATATTTCCTCGCTTATTCTCAACAGTCTCTTTCTTGTTGATTATGAAAAAAAACATTATAACAATTCTTTTTCTTTTCTGCTAATGTTATAGAAAAATATTTTATTTTTTAAATCACAGTTTTCTTGAAAGTATCAAATTGATACCAAAGTGGATCAAATTAAGGCTAAAAATTTGGATCAAGTTTTGATTTGATCAAAATTTTTGTTTTTAATTCGTTTAAATTATGATACTTTTAAGTATCAAACTTTTTGACATTGTTTTTTAATTTTGGAAAAATGTTATTTTTCTACTTTCTATTTATTTTACTATATTTTGTTTAATTTTTTCTAAGGATTGCAAAAAGGTGTCAAAACTATGTTCGTAACGGATTTTTTTTATTTGAGCAAAAAATTCTAAACAGATCAGCCAAAAATAAGAAATGAATATTTCAATTTTGAATCAATTTTTTATTGCTCGTGTGATCGAAATAACTTTCGAAATTTTTTTAAGGGAAAGAGAAGTATTTAAATAATATTCAGTCGATAATCTTAAATAACTTGATAACATTAAAAAATAAAAATACTGAAAAAAATGTTAAGAATGCTACTAAATTTTCATGTTCAACATTGATTGTATTCAAATTATAAATGATCAGTTAAAAATAAAAATATAAAAACGACAATAATTAAGAATAAAAATAAATTTTAACTGAAAATATTCTCGCATAGAATTTTGTAAAATTCTAATTAAATTTTTTTAAGAATTAAAACAAATTTTTTTTACTTAATAAAGTTTCTTTAAATAATTAAAAATTTTTTAAATAATTAAATTTTATGAAGAATTTCTATAAATTTTTTTAAATAAATGAACATTTAATTATTCAATTTTATTTCAAATTTTAGAAAATAATTTAATTCTTTTGAAAAATTTTATATCGAATTAAGAAAAAAATTAAATTCTTTCGGGAAATTTTTTTTTTATAATTAAAATTCAATTATAATTGAATTTTTTCAATAAATTTTAATATTTACAAATTTAATTATATTGTTTCGAAGGATTTATTAAAATTTTAGAAAATATTAACATTTTTTTTTAAATATTACCAATTTATCAAAAAATTGAATTCTTTTATGGAATTTTAATAAAATTGTACTAAAAATATTTGCATTTTTTTCAAAGAATTTTAACATTTATAAAGAGAATTGAATTATTTCGAAAGATTTATTAAAATTGTAGAAAATAACTAAATTCTTTTAAAATACTTTATAACGAATTAAAAAGAGTTTAATTCTTTAATGGAATTTTTTGAAAATAATTGAATTTTTGCAAAGATTTAACTATAAAAAAAATGAATTGTTTCAATGAATGTCATTATTTATGAAAATAAATGAAATTTTTGCGAAGAATTTTACTATAATTTTTTTAATTAATAAACAAGAATAATTAATTAGTAGATTATTTAATGATTTAATTTTTTTACTTTCTCTAAAATTATAAATGTTCAAGTGAACAAAATTTATTTATATATTTATTTTGACAAAAAAATAAGAATTTTTTAAATTAAGATAAAAAAAATATTTTGTAATAAACTTCAAATTAAAGAAAGTAATAAACAATATAAACGTTCGAAACTTTTTAAGTAAAAAATTAAAATTAATTATTAATTATTAAATTAATTAATAAAAGTTTTTTACCGTTTATTTGAAACTTTATTCTTAATATTTTATAAAAATAAAAATTTGTAAACCAAAAATATATATTTTAAAGTGAAAAATATTTTCTTTTCTTCTGACTGTTGTTAACTTCCACCATATAATTAAAAACAATTAATAATAATAAGGAATCAAATAATAATAATAATAATAATAATAATAATAATAGTAATAATAATATATGGATAAAGTTTTTAACGTTCAAATGAACGAAATTTTTTTTTTCACCTAAAATGTTTTTGAAAATTATTATTAAAAAAAAAGAGAAATACTTGAAATTAAACAATACTTACTTTATAATTAATTTGTTTGAATTTAAAAAATAATTTTTTGTAAAGAAATACAAATTGGAGGAAGTAAAAAAATATTGTCGTTCATCTGAACGTTCGAAATTTTAGGAACATTATAATATTAATAATACTAATAATAATAATAATAAATTTATTGCTAAAGTTAAATATTGTTCTCAAAATCAGAAAATTTTCAATCTGTAAAATCAGTATTTGAAAATCCTGACATCGAGAAAAAAATTCGGGGGTGAGGGAGACGTTCTATAAAAACATTTTCCATCGAAGAGTACGTAAATATTGCTTTAGAAAAAATAAAAAAAAAAACGAAATAAAGAAGAAACAAAAATGTAAGTATGAGTATAGAGAATGTAATAAAAAGCGGTCATAGGATATGTTCAAGGTTGTGTGCATCATCCCCTTTCGACAAGGGTCACCCCTCAAGTGGAAGCCCTTGGGTTTTTGCGAAAAGTAAGGGTATTTTCATTTTCCTCTCCACCCCTAAATTTCGCATCGAGACAAAGACGATTCTAATTTGATCGCGCACACAGTTCTTTGTTCTCCGCAGAAAACTTGCAAGACGGACGCTTAATATTTTAACACTCACAAGGGAAGAAGCAAATGGGGATAAAAAGGGAGGAGTAGGAGGTAGAGGAGGGGGGAGGGAGGTTAATTTCACCTAATTCTCTCTTTCAAGATTGGCAACAGGTGTACAAAAGTATAATTTCAAACCTCCCGAAAACCACAAGAAAAAAATACTATCGAGTGAGGATATAGAAAGAAATAAATGTTAAAAATTCAGTCAATCACGAATTTTTTCACGGATGGAATTAAGACAAAGAAACGTATATCAAAATGATTTTTTTTTTGCTTCGCAAAGTTTTCTAATGATGTCGAATTAAGACAAAGAACGTATCTAAATGCTCCTAAAGTTCTGAACGTTCAAATGAACGAATCATTTTGTGACTTTTTTGGATATTTGAATTTTGGTAGAAAGTATTTATTTCTAAATTAAAAAATAAATTATTTTCTTCATATTTATATTGAATTTTTTAAATTGGCAGTTAAAGATAATAATTTATTATCAATGTTATTACTAAAGTTCTGAACGTTCAAATGAACGAATCTTTTTGTGACTTTTTTGATTTTTGAATTTTGGTAGAAAATATTAATTTCTAAATTGAAAAATGAATTATTTTCTTTATATTTATATTAAATTTTATTAAATTGGCAGTTAAAGATAATAATTTATTGAATTCTATTGAATTTTTTTTTAAATTGTCATTTAAAGATAAAATTTTTTTTAAATATTAAATAAGAAAAAAAGTTCGTTTATTTGAACGTTCAAAACTTTAGAGATCTAAACGTCTTTCTTCGCAAATATTTTAATACATTTTTTTTTTATTCCATTTTGATTCAAAATTGTCAATGAAAATTAAAAAATTAAAAAAAATTCTAGTTTCTTCAAACATTATATAAGATTCATTGTCATAGGCGAGTTCTATCAGTGTAGAAAAATTCCTTTGTTTCCAAATTCGATTTATGGTAATACGTTTATGGAAAAAAGTGACGTGACTTCGGCAGAGATTATATCAAATCAAAATCATAAATCAGATTGCCTTTGAGGGAGATGAATAACCCCTAAACATTTACTATTCAAACGACAAAATAATGTTTCGTTTATAATCAATTAGGTAACAATATATTGTATTATTTGATTTTTTTAGCTAACATTTGAAGAAAGTTTGATAGAATATTTTGCAATTTCTATATTAATAGTATAAAAAACGTTCTTTAATTTATTTCTCTAAAGTTTTTAAAGCGATTTTAACATTGTTTGATATTTCAATACAAAAAAAAATTACTAGATAAAAAAATGTAAAATTAAAGATTTAATTATTCAAAAAATTTTCTAATATACGAAATTACTTTTTTTACAAAAAAAATACAAAAAGGGATAAAAAAAAATGTTGAACTTGAATAAAAATATTTTATTCATTTTTATAAATAAATATTTTTCTGGTAATATAGTTACTTCAATATATTATTTTAAGACAATAATTATTTATTTGAAATTTTGAATAAAATTTAAAATCCTTCTATATTGATTTGGAAGTTCAATAATTGTCTTAAAATAATATATTCAAATAATGGGGCAAAAGTTTTGAACGTTCAAATGAACGAAATTTTTTTCAGCTTCAGTGTTTTTGAAAATTATTATCGAAAAAAGAAAAATAATTGAAAGGAAACAATATTTAGTAAAGAATTAATTTGTTTTAACTTAAAAATAATTTTTTTGTAAATAAAATACAAATTAGAAGAAATAAAAAAATATTGTCGTTCATTTGAACGTTCGAAACTTTAGGAACCTTTGAAATAACTATATTACAAGAAAAATATTTATTTATAAAAATGAATAAAATAAAAATAAATTTATTTACAAAAATTAATCAAATGAAATAAAATCTTTTTATTCAAGAAATTTTTTATCTAAAACTAAATGAGATTCGATTTAAATAGAAATTATTCAACTCAAGTAAATATGAACAAAATTATTCCGATTTTCATCTAAAAAAAAACCCTCGAAAAAAATAAAAATCCGACGCTACCTTCAGCGAGGAAAAATAAACGATAATATTAAAAAAATTTGGTAGCCATATAAAAATGAAAATTGCCTATACAAAACAAAAATGTTAAATGACATATATCTCATTCAACAATAAATGAAACCATGAAAATATCTTGAATACAAAAATTTATAAAGTACAAAGATTCTTTCTATAAGATGAAGATCTTAATAAAGCAATTTTTGAAATAAAGAATGACACAATTACTCTTTCGTAATCGGAAATTTCTTTGAATTTCGAATTTCAGACACTTTATTCTCTCTTAACCTTGAATACACGTAACATATGACGTCAAACCAGATATACAATTCTTTTTTTATATAACACCTTTTTTTTTAAAAAAAAAAAAGGAGAATAATAATGTGAAAAATACGGGAAGATATTGAAGAAAATATTCAGGTTCAAGGCTCTATATATATACGATTTGTTCATTGCAACGTCAAGATATATTATCGAGACGTATATATGTATATATGTATATATATTTGAATATAAAAAGTTTCATGTCACTTGTCCATATAATAGGTGTCCATAGCAACGCACAGTCAACGCGAATCAATAATGTGCAATATTGAGAGAATATACTTCGGTGACATTGTCCGCTGTGCTCTCGGTCGAAGGTTAACAACCACGTGATTCTATTCGGAGCAATTAACGTTGAAAAATTCAGATAAAAATGCAACAATTGTCACGGCGTCTCGTTTAGATATTAAGTAATCATTACATTTTTGTATTAATTTTTTTTTTATAAATTAACAAAGCTTGATTGATTAATTAATTAACAATTAACCGTATCAAAATTGCTATTTAATTATTACTGTATTTAAATATTGGTACATTTATTTAAGCTGCAATGTAATTAGTAGTGTATTTAATTACCATGTTTGATTAGTAGTTTAATTAGTTACTGCATTTTGTTAGTAGTTAAAATGAAAAAAATATTTATTTGATTTAAATAACCGATTATTTGCCTATTATCAAATAAATATTTACTTGAATCAAATAATTTTTATTTGAATCAAATATTTCAGTATTTGAAGCAAATACTATTTAATTGATTCAAGTAAATATTTATTTGATAATAGTCAAATAATCGGTTATTTGAATCAAATAAATATTTACTTGAATCAAATATTTCAGTATTTGTAGCAAATACTATTTAATTGATTCAAATAAAAATTATTTGATTCAAGTAAATATTTATTTGATAATAGTCAAATAATCGGTTATTTGAATCAAATAAATATTTTTTTCAGTGTAATCAAAATTAATTAATAATGGAAAAATATTCTCTGCTAATAGAATAATAATAATATAATAGAAAAATAGCAAAAATAGCAAAAACCAATGGGACTAAAGTTTCGAACGTTAAAATGAACTAAATTTTTTTTTCACCTTCAGTATTTTTGAAAATTACTATCGAAAAAAGAAAAATAATTGAAATTAAATAATATTTAGTTTAGAATTAATTTGTTTTAATTAAAAAATTAATTTTTTTGTAAATAAAATACAATTCAGAAGAAGTAAAAAAAATGTCGTTCATTTGAAAGTTCGAAACTTTGGGAAAATAAAAAGTAGAAGATTAAATGGGTACTGAACTTAATTAATAGAAAACTAAATAATTTATAACACTATTTCGACATTAGGTAATGAAGAATATTTTTCCACTAGTAGAGAATATTTTGTCATTAGTATAGAAAAATTTTCTATGAGTTTGGAATATTTTCAAAATATTAGAGAATATTTACCATTGACTTAACCGTATTAGCAGAGAATATTTTTTCATAATTAAAGAATATTTCTCCATTATTAAAAAATATGTTGACATTAGTAAAAAATAATTTGCTGTTAGGAAAAGAATATTTTGCCATTGGTACAAAATTTTTCTAATATTTTCATATATAGCTATTATTATTATTATTATTATTATTATTATTATTATTATTATTATTATTATTATTATTATTTTATTATTATTTTTATTATTATTATTATTATTATTATTATTATATATGTATTATTATTTATAGATCATCTTGCCATTAGAAAAGAGGAATTTTTTTCATTAATAGAAAACATTTTTTTATTAAAGTTTAAAATTAAAGTATAATTTTCTTCTAACTTAAGGATTGTCACCTGTAAATTAATGAAATGAGAGAAACTTATAAAAATTTGAAAATTTGTTTTTTAGATTATTATTTTAGAAACATATCATTTTTTCAGGATTTTTTACCACACATTTCAAGAAAAAAATAATTTTAAGTGATTTTGTTTCATTGAAATTAGTTTGTAAGCTTAATTCCATAATATATGTATAAAAAATATTTTTTGCTTTGATTCAAAAATAATTTTTGTTTTAATAATTATGTCTAATTCAAACATATTTTCTGTTTTGATTTACACAAAAAATATGTTTAAAAATTGTATGTTTGATTCAAACTTAAAAGTTGATAATAATAATAATTTAAAATCAACTATAAATTATGTTTGAATTAAATATATTATTTCTGTAAATGAACCAAAAAATAATGTTTCAAATAAACTGGAATTCATGAACGACTTTTCACCTTTTTAATTAGTAGAATAATATTACTAATTTTTAGTAAAATTCTACTAATCTTTTAGTAGAATTCTACTAATTGAAAGTCTCTTTTTCACTGAATGAATTAGTGAAACTGTTTTATCGACTATTAATAAAACAGTTCTACTAATTGTTAGTAGAATTCTACAAAACAATGAGTAACGCTCTACTGACAATAAGTAAAATTTTACTAATTGTTAGTAGAATTATTATTAAATCATTTAGTGGACGACTTTTCACCATTTCATTAGTAACTTTCTACTAATTCAGATTTAGAGAGTATTAAATAGGTAATGAATTTAATTAGTAGTATACTAAATAGGTAATTTTAGTAGTGGATCTTACTAGTAGTAGAATAGTACAAGTAGAGTACTAGTAGTCGAAAACTGCTAGTAGAAGTCTAGTAGTCGAAAACTACTAGTAGAATACGACTAGTAGAAAACTACTAAAGAAAAACTACTAGTAGAAAACTACTAGTCGAGTACTAGAAGTAGAAAATTATTAGTAGAATACGACTAGTAGAAAACTACTAAAGAAAAACTACTAGTAGAAAAATACTAATGGTCCAAATTAAAATAAACGCTAAAAAATAAATTCTCCAAGTCCAATTCTTTGTTCGAATTTTATTTCATTTTTCTAATTATCTCCCCTTGTTTCTACTACTATACTATTGCCCCCGGAAGGACTAATATTAGAAAAAAGCAATATCTTAGAGGAATATGAAAGAGAGATTTTTTTTTCCTTTTTCTTGAATTTGCTGTTTGACAATTGAAGAGAGAGAGAGCGAGAGAGAGTATTGAATGTAGGAGTGTACAGAGTGGGATTGAATAAAGTAGGTCTAGTCTGCCCTTCGATTCTCGTATTCAAGGTCTGCGATGAGGGTGCAGTGAACGCTTTGAGCCATTGGAGTAACCATGACGACCGCCACTAAACTACCCTTGCAACGCCCACGAAAACTGCGCCTAGCTTTCCAACCCTCCGAACGTTATTTCTGCAACGAGTTTGTAGGAAAACGTTAGCCTAGATTTCGCAGGGATCATGTGAGTCACTTTGCAAAATGAGGGTTTCTAAATTCGATATATACGAATTTTACTGTCGACGAGAGAAAAAAATTTATATACATATTAGTCACCCCCCCCCCCCCCTGCCCAATAGTCCTTCGGAAATAAACTTTTTTACTCCTACCCCCCCTCTCCTCTCTTTCACTATCTCACGCTTACCCAATCGCAATAAAAAAAAAAATTTATATATATTTAGAGGGACATAAAATTTTTGTAATCTATTTCGAAATTATTATTTCGAGATTTCAACAAATTAGGAGAAAAAAATTGTAGATTATTGTTAAAATATTTTGGCAATAGTGGAAATATTTTTCCATTAGTAGAGAATAAGATTTTATTCAATGTAAGAATATTTTGCCATTAGTAGAGAATAGCAGATTTTGCACTCGATAATTAATTTCAAAAAAGTAGATTTCAAACTAAGGAAAGTAGTAAAAAATAAAACTGTGTTTTTTTTCCGACTATATTTCCTAATTTTCATCGCAAATATTTACTTCTTTCTTATTCTGCCGATAAATTGAATTCATGCAACGAATTTTATTATTTACGAAAGAATTTAAACATATTTATAAAAAGTATTCAATTCTTGCGAAGAATTTTATAAAAATTGTTAAATAATTAATTTCTTTTGACTAATTTTATGCTAATTTTAATTTCAATAATTATGAATTCCTGTAAAATTTGTATTAATCTTGAAAAGAATTGAATTCTTGGGCAGATTTTTACAAAACTTTTTTTTAATAATTGAATTCTGGTTGGAAATTTTATGAAAACAGTAGAGATTCAAAATCATTGAATTGCGAAAAGTTTTTTAAAATAATTACATTTTACAAAAAAATTCTATAAAAATTTTTGACTCGAATAACTGTGTTTAAAAAATTATATTACACTTTTTTTAAATAATTGAATTTGTGCAAACAGTTTTATTAGAATTTTTTTTAAATAATTGAATTTTCAAGAAGAAAATTGTTACTTTTAAAAATAATTGAACTCTGCAAAAAATTATATTAAAATGCCTTAAAATAATTGAATTTTCAAGAATGATTTTGTTATTTATATCGACATATTATTAGAATCTTTTTAAATTAATTGAATTTTAGGCAAGAATTTTAATAAAATTTAAATGAATAATTCGATTATTTTTTTTTTAATTTAATTAAAATTGTATTTAAAATAATGGTTTCTTCAAAAAAAATTTTATTAAATTATTCGAAAATAATTGAAGTCCTGTAAAAAATTTAAATACTTTTGCAAAAATAATTCAATTCTTCCAAAGAATTAAAAAAAAACTATTTTTCAAATAATTGATTTTTTCTTTGAATTCAAATTAAATTTTTAATAATAGTTGCTTAGAATATTACTAAATTTTTTTTAAATAATTTAATTCCTGATTTTATTAAAATGTTTCAAAAGAATTGAATTTCAGTAAAAGATTTTGTCATTTTTGAAAATAATTTAATTCTTTATAGGGACTTTCATAAACACTGTATTAAGTAATTAATGTTTTTGTACTATAATAAATATTGTGAAAATTATAATTTAAATATTTGACTTTTTGTGTAAAACTTTATTTCTGAAAATAATTAAATAATTCAATTTTTCGATAAATTAATTTAAAATAGTATTCGACGAGTTTTATTATTTACGTTAATAATTGAATTTCTCCAAAGAATTTTTTCAGAAATGTGTTTAAAATATGAAATGTCCATGAAAAATGTTGTTATTAGTGAAAGTAATTAAATTCTTTTGAAGAATTGTATAAAAAGTTTTGTTAAATAATTAATTATTTCGAAATTTTTCTGCTGAAAATGCTATTCCATATTTTTTAAGCAGATTTTTTAAAATAGAACCTTTAATTTTTTGAATAATGATTTACAAAAAAATGTTTGTGAACAAAAATTTGTATTCTTTTTGGTAGGAAAAATTTTTTTTTCAATCGACTTTGGAAATTTTATTATTTATGAAAATAATTGATTTTTGCATAAAGTTGATAAATTTTTTTTTAAATAACTGAATTCTTTTGCGAAATTTCATGAAAATGCTAAGCATTAAAAATAATTGACTTTCGAATATTTTCTGAAAACAATTGACTCATTTTAATGAATCAGAATTTGATTATAATTTTTGAGAATAGCTTTTTATATTTATATTATTAGCGTTTTTAAAGTAGTAAAAATAGTAAAAAAAAGCAAAAACAGTAGCTTTTAGTGGCCGAAATAATTTTCTGTTAAGGCTAAGAATATTTTTCCTTTTTTAAAGAATATTTTTCCATTTTGAAAGTATATTTTTCAATAGTCATTAGCAGAAAATATTTTTTCATTATTAAGAAATATTTTGACAATTTTTTTTACCATTTTATTTAGAGAATTTTCTTTACCATTAGTGAAGAATATTTTTCCTATTAGCACAGGAAATATTTTTCTAATTCGCCGCTAATTGATTATACAAATGTTTAATCATTTTTCAATCTCAAATACAATCATATATTCTTAATTGGACTTCCGAAACGAATTTTAATTCTGCAAAATGAACTTCTCTTTTCGTGTGAGCCGATGGAAAGGTCGTGAGATACAAGATCGATTAAGATCCTTGATTCTTTTAGATATGGTACTTTACCATAATTTGCACTCCTCATCAAAGGAATGGGAGGAGTTTGTGTGAATTAGTGACGCTCGTTAAAGAGAATGTTCACACTCCCTTTGCAAAAGCATCATCTGCCTTCTTTTCTAAATATATTGCTCACTCTCTTTTTCGAGATGAAACTCGCCTTTGAATTACATTTCAATCCGTGCTTCCTGCATATTGTCCATTTTTTTCTTCTTTACTAAAAAGAAAATTCACTTTTTCAGTAAAAAAAAATCAGTAAAAAAAATGAATACTTTTCCTCATTAGAAAAATTATAATTTTCTTCTAAAACTTCTTTTTCTTTTCTAAAAAGCCATTTGGAAAAATAAAAAAACTTCTTCTTTTCCTTTTCCAAAAGAATCATTTCTTCTGTACTAAAGAAAAATTTACTTTTTCAGTAAAAAAAAAATCAGTAAAAAAAATGAATACTTTGCCTCATTAGAAAAATTATAATTTTCTTCTAAAACTGATTTTTCTTTTTTAAAAAGCCATTTGGAAAAATAAAAAAACTTCTTTTTTGAAAAGCCATTTGGAAAAATAAAAAAAACTTCTTCTTTTCCTTTTCCAAAAGAATCATTTTGAAAAATAAAAAATTGAATAATTTTCTTCCTTTAATAAAAAAAAAATACAAAGCACAAAAAAATATTCCTACATATAATATTTTCGCGGTATCGAAAGTGCTCACAGTTTTTAATAATCTTTCTAAAAATAATCGTCAGCAGTTAAATGTTTAGAGTCTTGTGGCTTCTCTAAAAAAAAAACAAAAAAAAAAAAGAAGGCGAAAACTTTTTCTTCCCTTATAGGTTTTGCGCTGAATAGACCGACGTGGTTATTATTTCTCTTCTCTCTGTGGGATCGCTTTAGATCCCAGAGAGAAAAAAGATCGTCGACTCGAATGACGACATTGGGTGCAGTAACCAATAGGTGAGGACTTTTACCGCTTACCTTGAGGTCTCTAACCTAACCAGTAGCTAGATAACAACTATAATGGCGAACGATTCCGCAGGATCTTGTAACTTCTTCATATACAACATCCACTCGCTGCATTTACCCGCAATCATGATTTTATTCGCCTTATTCTCAAAGTCATTACAAAAAACTACTAAAAAAACGTGATGAAGAAATTGATATTTAAAAAAAAAGAAAGAGGAAAAAATAATCTCTTCAACACATTATAAATTTTATTTTCCTACACGAAAGTAGTAAAATTCCTTTTTTTCTTGATTGTACGAGAATATTGAATATTCATAAAGCCCGACGAGTTTCAAAACAATTGTCTGCCATTTTGAATATTAAAAAACAATCGCTGGATTACTATTACCAAAGAAATATTTACTTAACTGAAATAATTTTTATTCGAACCAATTATTATTTCAATATATGTGAAGCAAATACAAATTCAAAAACAATTACTTTTTTCAATAAAGAAATAAATATGGTATTGATTTGAACAAAAAACAATTGATTCAAGTAAATATTTAGTAACAATACTTCGGCTTTAGTTTCTCAATATTCAAAATGGCGGATCCAATATGGCCGAAAAAAAGTTTGAAACTTGTCCAGCATCATCAGGGTTGCCAGAAATATTTAATTTTATTTTTCCCTGACTTTTCCCTGATTTCCAGACAAAATTTTCACTTTTTCCCTGACCCTAAAGAATATTCTGATTCACTCCAAAAAATTATTAGATAATCAAGAAAAAATGTTCTATTAGATTTATTTACAAATTTCATTAATTGTAAAATTATTCAAACAATTATCCGTTAATTTATTTTTAAATCAATTTTTATTAGAAAATTCTAGAAAAATTCAATTATTTAAATTAAATAAATAAATAATTTATTGAATAATAGAATATTCTTTGTTAAAATTTAATTCTCATAAAGAATTTTATCAATAAATTTTTAAATATATGAATTTAATTTGACAAATTTTAATAAAATTTTTAAGAATAATTACATTTTTCAAGGAATTTGATTAAAATATATATTATAAAAAAACATTAAAATTCTGCGATGAGTTTCATTACTTATAAAAATAATTTAAATTTTCTTAAAATTTCCATAAAATAATTGAATTTTGGAGAAGAATTTTATTATTTATAAAGTTACTTGGAATTTCAACAAAATTTTTTTTTAATTTTCGAACACAATTCGATTTCTGAGAAGAATTTTATTACATTTTAAAAATAATTTAATTTTTCCAACGAATTTTATTCAAATTTATAAAAATAACTGTATTTATGTGAAGAGTTTGATTATTTATATATAAATAATTGAATTCTTACAAAGAATTTTATTCCAGTTTATAAAAATAATTGAATTACGGTAAAGAATTTTTTAAATAATTTATATTTTTCGAAAAATTTTATGATATTTTGTATTTTAAATAATTGAATTCCTGTGACAATTTTATTACTTATGAAAATAATGGAATTATTTTGAATTAATTCATTAAAATTGAATTCCTACAAAATTTTGCCAAGAATTTTATTAATTTTGAAAATAATTTAATTCTTCCAATGAATTTTATTTAAGTTTATAAAAGTAATTGAATTTCGGTGAAGAATTTTATTACTGCTTATGAAAATAATTGAATTATTTTGAAGAAATTTATTAAAAATTGAATAATTGAATTCTTGTGGAATTTTGTAAAGAATTTTATTAAAACTTTTAAAAATAATTGAATTTTAATGAAATATTTTATTATTTATAAAAATAATTGTAATTTTGACGAGAATTGTTTTTAAATTTTTTAATATAATTGAAATTCTGCAAAGAATTTTTGTAACTTTTGAAAATAATTGAATATCTTTAATCATTTGTAACTTTTCCAAAATCTAATTTTTTTAGTATTTTTAACTAAAATTCTTTTATCAAACTAGTATATTTATGAAAATTGTAAATATTATTTATAAAATAATTTATAAGTCATAATTTGTGATAGACATTATTAATTTTATTTAATTATTATTTATTTATTATTTATTATTAATTATTAATTTTATGATAGTTTTTGAAGATTTAAATTATTTAAAAAGAAATTATTGTCAGAAATAGAAAAAATTGAAGGTGTATTAAAATTTGTGGTAATTTCATAGCTTACGAGGCAAAAAGAAAAAAAAATTCATTTTTCTCATGAATTTTAAAAATTCATTTTTTTCCAGTACTTTTAGTAAAAATCCCTGACTTTTCCCTGACTTCCCTGACCAATTTTACTTTCCCTGACTTTTTTCATGAATTCCCTGACTTCCCTGACCTGTTGCAACCCTGATCATAAACATTCAACACTTAAATTGACGCAAATAAAAATTATCTGATTTAAGGGCATTTGAACCTTTATGACGTCACAGCATTAAAATATATGCTTTGCATCAATTGTGACGTCATAATGGTTCAAATGCCCTTAAGTAAATATTTATTTGATAATAGACAACTAATCGGTAATTTGAACAAAATACACTTTTTTCAGTGTCAATTTATCACTGTAAAAAGAAAGTTCTAAATTAGAGCTGATTTTGGTACTAAAATAGAACCAAATTACGATTTAGTACCAAAACTGGTACTAAATTAATACCTTTCTTTTTACATACATTTAAAATTCTATTTTCATTTAGTTTTGGATTTAAAAAAAATTTGACCGAATAGAATAAATATAGTTCTCTTGAACTGGAAAAAATGAATTTCTCATTTTAGCAGAAGGAGTGTAAATGGGGGGAAAAATAATTTGCAATAAATATTTGTATTTGCAGAAGAGAATAGTGAGTGAGATTCATATAATTGAGGTCTCTGCCCTTAGAATCAGGGTCTTCGACCTTAGACGATGCTTCTTCCTTCCTACCAACGACTTCGGACTTCCCTTCTCCTCGTCCTGACGGTTTTTAGAAGCACCTGCCTGATCGCAGTTTATCGGACCAGTTTCGCTTTCAAATTCTCTTTTTTTCATTTTTTTTTACACCGTCACAAACTTTGGACACTAAAAATATGTTCTCATCTCATAATTACAGTGTTGCTCTCAGTTTGAGGTTATTTCATTTCTCTTTTTATTCCCCAAACATATATACAGTCCAAGCACTATATATATATATATTTATTTTAATTTACAATTTAATTCGCAATTTATTTTTTTCACTTAATTATTATTTCATTTCTATTAAAAAAAATTTACAAAAAAAATAGTACAATTTTTTCACAATTTTATAATTTTTACAATTTAAAATCTTTTTATCACAATCTTTTTGAAACTTCGATTATTCGGAAATTCTTCAATTTAATATATATTTTAGAAGATAAAAACTTTAAATAATTTCCAAAAAAAATGACTTTAACTTTTTCAAACAAAATAATTGAAGAGGATTTTTAGTTAAAAGTACAAAAAAATTCAAATTTGCAAAGATTTCAATTTAAAACCTCTTTCCAAATTAACTTTTAAATCAATTTTTATTGGAAAATTATAGGAGTATTCAATATTAATTAAAGACATAAATAAATAATTTATGGAATAACTTAATGCCTCTTAAAATTTGAATTCTCAAAAAGAATTTTATCGAAAAATTTCTAAATAATTAAATTCTTTCGAGAGAAATAATTTAAGTATTGCAGAATGTATGAAAAGTTTGCAAATAATTGAATTCCTGGTAAATTTATTATTATTTGTGAAAATAATTTTAAATATGTTCGTAGAATTTTATTAAATTTTTTTAAAATAATTGAATTCTTTTAGAAAATTTCATTAAAAAATAAGTATTAAAAGTCATTGAATTGACAAAAATTTTTTAAAAAGTGATTGAAATTTTGCCAAGAATTTTAATTTAAGATTGTTGAAAATAATTAAATTTGGGAAAAAAATTTTACATTTTTGAAATAATTGAAATTTTCGCAAAGAATTTAAAAAAATTTTTTGTAATAATTGAATTTCTGTGAAATAGTTTTTATTACATTTTGAAAATAATTGAAATTTTTTTAAAATAATAAATTCCCATAAAGAATTTTATTAACAAAATTTTAAATGATTGAATTCATTCAACGAATTTTTATAAAATTTTTAAGAAATAATATTTACAATTTTCCAGGAATTTTTGAAAATAATTAAATTTTGAAGAAGAATTTTACATTTTTGAAATAATTGAAATTTTGGCTAAGAACTTTGAAAAAATTGTCAAAATAATTCAATTTCTGTGAAAAATTTTAGTACTTTTTTAAATAATTGAATATTTCTTAAATTTTAATTCGCATAAAGAATTTTATCAAACAATTTTTTAATAAATATATTTTTAAAAATTATTGATATTTTATAGGGAATTTGTAAAAAATGTTCAACATAATTGAATTTTAGAAATAATTTGTCACTTCTCAAAAATTCAATATTTTCTAGTGTTTTTAACGAAAATTCTTCTATAAATCTATTATTTTTAATAATAAATCAACTTATTTCAGAATAATTGGAATTAATAAAATTTTTCAAAAACCAATGTTCTTAAAAATTTCTCATTCCATTTTCTCAAAATTGAATATTTCTATTTAAAATTGAAACCTTTTAAAGTTCATCTATTTATAAAAATTCAAAAAGCAACCGTTTTCAAATTTAATTAATTTTAAAGTATTTATAATTAAAATTATTTATTAAATAATTTTTAAATGATTTATAATTTTCTAAAAACAAAAAAATTCCTACTAATTTTTAGTAGAATTGTACTACGCAGTAAGTAAAATCTACTAACTGAGTAAAATTTCACTACTTGTTATAGTTAAATTATTGTTAAATCATTTGGTAGAAGAATTTTCGTCATTTCATTAGTAACTTTCCACGAATTCAGATTTAGAAAGAAATATAAAATAAACTAATTCTACTCTAGAAAAATTTATTTTATTCAAATATTTTATTACTTTTCTATTATGAAATAAATATTTACTTCAAATCAAACAATTTTTATTTAAGTCAAATTAACCTTGTCTAAATAAATCATTTTAATACTTGACGCAATTTTAATTCAATTTGCTAAAATGAAAGCGAAAGTATTCGTTGCAATAACTAAAAATTTCGCTAATATAATAAAATTTGTAGTTGTTCCAGGTGAGGATTTTTTTACGTGTAGGTACAAACTTATATTATCAAGTAATCGTTTATTTGAATCAAATAAATTATAATTTGATTTCAATCAAATTATTATTTTATTATTTATTTTCGAGGAAAAAATTTAAAAAAAACCGATCCTAAAAAATGAAAAAATAAAATAATTTCTTAAAAATAAAAAAGCCTTCTCAAAAATAAAAAGAATGATTCACAAAAATCAAATATGAAAAATTGTCACATGTATATAAAAATATTTCCTCCACTTATCAATAATGACAATGATAATAATGACGGCGACTATTTCTGGATTATATTTATGCAAAAGATGTGTGTTTTGCAAGCTATTTTAAAATGTGAGCACGTGTATAATGGTGAATCATATGTTAAATGGAAGAACTCGTTTTCGATGTACAGACAGGACTATCCGTTTGTATATATATATATATAAAAGATATATAAATTGAAGAATTTTACCGTTAACGATATAAATGTAAAACGATAGAAATATAAGGGACAGATTCGCAAGAATCTTTCAAAAAGAAAATAAATAAAAAATAATCATTCAATATCTTAAAAAGCGATATGTCGACAAAACTATCGAGAGTTACCAAAACGCGCGAGATATTATACTTGCATAAGGGCTTTGCAATTCAAATTGTGAATGCAACATATATATATACAGTGCGAGGCAAAATGCAGCTTGCTTTATATATATATATATATGTATTAATAGGTCACTGGCATCGGACGCTGAGTGTACACTGAACCTTGCTCGAGCATTGCACTTTTGCCATTCTCTCCTTCTCTCTCTCTCTCTCGCTTTTTACATATCTTCTGTCCTAGCTCTCACTTCAACACTCCTTCGCGAACAAACTCAGGGCCGTCTTGAAATTGCACACTTCAATTTTTCCCATCCAAATTTAGAGGTGAAAAACGGTAAAAGTTGTACGTAAGAAATATTCTCGAGAGAAAAAGAGGGAGAAAAAAAGTTTCCAAGAAGATAGTAAAAAAAAAAATTAAAAGGAAGCGGAAAAATAAAAAAGAGACGAAAAAAAATTTAGAGGAATTTTCTTACGGTTGGTAAGAAAATAAAGAAGAAAATTAGAGAAAAATGATAAAGAAAAAAAGAATAAAGAAAATAGAGTAGAAAAAAAGTGGAATCAAATTTCTTTGAGAATAGGAACAAAATTAAGAAGGCAAAAAAAGTAAGAAAAAAATTAACAAGAGGAATAAAGAAAAGAAATGAAGAAAAACCAATGAAAAAGTATAAAAGGAAAAAAGTAAATTTTTCTGTTTCTTTAATGAGGAAAGATTAAAGGAGAATAAAAAAGAGAAAGAAAGGAGAAATTGAGAAAAATATAAAAGAATAAAGAATGTTAAAAAAGAAAATCTAAGAAGACTAAAGAAGAAAGAGAATAAAAAGTAAAAATTTTCTTCCTTAATTAGGAAAAATTAAAGAAGAATATAAAATGAAATCTTTCTACTTTAATCAGGAAAGAATAAAGAAGACCAATAAGGGAAAAATTGAGAAAAGAATTAAGAAAGTTAAAGAAGAAAATTTATAAAAGACTAACATAGAAAAATACAGAAAATTAGAAACTGAAGAAAATTAAACTTTGCAGAAGATGAATAAGTAACAATAAAAAAGAATTAAGAAGAACAAAGAAAAATAAAAAAGAGTAAAGAAGAAAATTTAAAAACAAAAAGAAGAACCAAGAAAAAATAAAGTAATGAAAAGGAAGAGAATTTGTCTTTAATGACAGTAAAAAAAATAAAGAAGACAAAAAAGTAGAAGGTTAAAGAAGAAAATGAGGAAAGAATAAAGAAAGAAACTAGAGAAGAAAAGAAAAAGAAAATTTCTTCATTATTAGTACAAAAATGAAGAGGAAAACTTAAAAAGAAAAATAAAGAAAAAAAGGAAAGATTGAAGAAGAAAATTCAGTAAAATAAAGAAGAAGCAAGAAAAAATAAAAAAGGAAAAAAAAAGGAAAAAAATAATTTTCTGTAACGACAGTAAAATATAAGGAAGAAGAAAAAAGAGAAAATTAAAGAAGAAAATTAGGGTAGAATAAAGAAAGAAAATTAAAAAGTGAAAAAAGGGAAAGAAGTTTCTTTATCATTAGTCCAAAAAGGAAAAAGAGAAAAATAAAAGAAGAAAGAATTGAGAATTGCAAATGATAAATGGAAAAAAATAATGAAGAATTTAAGAATATTAAAAAAAGAATAAAGGTAATATAGAAGAAAAATAAAAAAGAGTAAAGAAGAAAATTTAAAAAGAAAAAGAAGAATCAAGTAAAAAGTAATGTAATAAGAAAAGAAAGAGAATATTTCTTAAAGGACAGTAAAAAAATAAAGAAGACAAAGTAGTAGAAGGTTAAAGAAAAAATAAGAAAAGAATAAAGAAAGAAGATAATGAAAAAGAAAACGAAAAAAAGGAGAAAACTTTCTACATCATTAGTACAAAAATGAAGAAGAGGAAAGTCAAAAAAGAAAAGTCACAAAAAAAAGGTAAGAGTAAAAAAAAAAATTCAGAAAAATAAAGAAGAACCGAGCAAAAAAAACAAAAAGAAAGAAAAGAAAATCTTCTTTAACGACTAGTAAAAAAAGAAAGAGAAAAACTAAAAAGCTAAAGACGAAAATTAGAAAAGAATAAAGAAAGAAAATAATAAAGAAGAAGGAAAAGGGAACGAAGTTTTTTTATCATTAGTCCAAAAACAAAGAAGAGGAAAATTAAAAAAATAAATAAAAAAAGTATTTAAGTAAAACAGAATAAAAAGCATATTTCTTTAATTTCTATAACTACTGTAAAAAAAGGAAAAAAATAAACAAAAGTAAAAATAAAAAATAAAGAAACGTAAAGAAAAGTAGAATAAAGACAAAAAAATAAAGAAAAATATATAGAAGAATAAAGGAAAAAAGAGAACATTTTTTGTTAGCGTATTAACATATAATAAAAAAAATTAAAATTAAAGAAGAAAAAGATTAAAGTTCAAAAAGAAAGGAAAAATAAAGAAGAAGAGAAAAGGGAGAATTATTTCTTCAAAACGAGAGTAAACAAATGAAATAGAAAAAAAATTAAAGAAAGAGAATAAACACAAAAAGAGAAAAAAGAAAAAATGGAAAGAATAGAAAGAAGGAAAAATTAAAAGAAGAAAACAATTTTTTAATAAAATTTTTAAAGACAGAATTGCAATCTTTTTTTAAATTTTCCCTGCATTTAAGTAGAAGTGTAAAAGATTCTGAAAACGAATTTTTATAATCACATTGATGTGTTAATAAAATTGAAACAGTTGGAATCATGCACCTTTCGCATGTTTCACTTTCAACCTAGATGCGCGAATTGAAAAAGTGAAAATTCATTACATTTAATAATGTCAATTATACATAGATTTATTATTCGCTCAATTAAAAGTAATAAACGCGAGAATATAGTAAATATTTAATGAATCAATTTTCTTTTCTCTAATTACTTGTGGATATATTATATACTATCATCGAGGATTTTCTCTGCTGAAAGTAGTTTTTCTTTTCATTGCGCGCATCGATTAAAAAATAAAAAGATTCATCTCAAAAGTTCATTAAACTCTCTTCATTCATGTAGCGTTACATCTTGTAAATAATTTATATACCATATATAAATGTAGAAACTACTTTTCTCGAAACTTAATTCTTGACATCAAATTATCGAACTCTCTAAAATTAAAGTTTTATTAAATTTTTATTGGTATAAAATATGAATAAAAAGAATAAACAAAATACAAAAATAAAAAAGTATGAATATATAAAAATGAAAAATATAAAAACATAAGAACATAAAAATATATAAATAAATAAATATAAATAAAAATAAATAAAAAAGAAAATACAATGAATAAAAAAATACAAGTATAAAAATATACATTTAAAAATATAAAAACAAAAATATAAACTTTTTAAATTTAAATTAGTATAGAATTCTATTAAAAAATAGTAAAATTTTACTAATTTTCGCAGTTGAGGAAAATAAATTTTAGTTGGTGACTTTTTCAAAAAAATATTTTCGTATTCTTTTTGTCTAAAAAAGCTATTTCTAATAAAATCTGTTTCTTTAAAAAATATTTTTTTAACAATTTTTTATTTCTAGACAAAGTTTTTTTTAAAAAATTATGATTTTTAATATTTATTTTCCTAAAATTTGTAAAGTTCCATAATTTTGCTGTTAAAGTTAGAAATTTTTTTTTTTAAATTAAGATTGGGAAATAAAAACTATTTTACATATTTTCTGCTTCTCAATCACAATTTTTTTAATACAAAATTATGAGTTTATTTTTAAAAAAGAAAATTTTTTTTTATAAAATTCCTGTTTCTTATTAAAATTTTTTTTAAAAATTCTCTTCTTCCTTGAAAAAAAATTAATAATTACATCATTTTTACACAAAAATTACCAAAAATTAAAAAAAAAATGTTTTTGAACAGAATTTTTAACAAAATTCTGCTCTTCTTTGGAAGAAAGGAAAAAATAATTCACATCATTTTTGTACAAAAATTTCCAAAATTAGTTTATTTATAAAATATTTCTTTAGAAAACAATAAATATCTTTAGGAAAAAATCCCTATTATTTCTATTCGTAAATTACGATTTTTAACTAGATTATTTAACAATTTTGCTAAAAATGCATAATTTTTATTTATTGATATCTCAAGTAGTTTTTTTAAGAATTAAATAATTTTCGTAATTTTTATTGTATTATCACAATATACCTGTTAAAAACCGTCATTAGGGAAATTGAATATTGTTAGAGAAAGTAAATTTGAAATCACTTTTATTAGAAAATAATATTTTTAAAAAACGACCATCCGTATAGAAGAAATAAAATTATAAAATCACCTTCTTTGGAAAAAGTATTTTAGAAATTCACCTTTATTAAAAAAAAAAGTTTTCGAAAATAAAAAATTATAAAATAAATTGTAGAAAAACTGAACCCCAACAAAAATTTTCAATTCGAATTTTTCAGTCTAAAAAGAAAAAACAGTTTTCACCCCAGTCTACTCTAAAAGATAAACGTCAAAAAAAATATTAAATTTAAAAAAAGAGATTCAAATTTGAAAATTATTAAACTAAAAAAATTAAAGTTTGAAAATGAAAGAACATAAAAGATAAAAATTAAAAACTAGAAAATTAAAATAATTGACTGTAACACTAAAAAAAATAAATTTATATTTAGAAAAATACAGGAAAAATGAAATAAAAATTTTGAAACACGATTGTATGCTCTCTATAAACGTTGAGAGCAATTGCATGACGTTTATGTGGGAAGAAAAGATGGAGTGTGGAACTCATTAAGCCCTGAAGGAATTCCTGATTTATCAAATGGCACGAGCGCAGCAGTCGGACAAGTAAAGTCTGTCGAGGGAGTTAGGGTGAATCGCTCCGATAACACGGTCTTTGTTTGACGCGCGGTTGCGCATCGTGCGTGCAAGGAATTGCTATATAAAATATTGTGAACACACGATTCGCATGGCGAAACGGACCGCACACATAGACACTAATTCTTTTTCCTCTAACAATTTCCGTTCTCTTATCAGATATATAAATAAAAGGCCACTGCAATTTTATATCAACTTTCGACCGTTTTCAATTTTTCTTCTATTATTTCCCCTTTTTTTCAAAAAATTTTTAGGGAAAAATATAGAAAAAAAATATCCATTTGTATCAAATAATTTTTATTTGAGTTACTTAAATAATAATAATAAAATGAAAAAAATAAAATATAAAATAAATAATAAAATAAAAATAATAAATTATAAAATAAATAATAAAATAAAATAAATAAAATAAATTAAAATATAAGTAATCATAATAAATAATAAAAATAGTAAAAAGTTGAAATAGTGACATTATTTGTTCAAATATAATTTATTTGATTAAAATAAAAAATGTTGACAGAAGAAAATACTAACTTGATTCAAATAATAGATTATTTGAATCAAGTAAATATATTTAGCTGAGTCCAACTAATTTTTATTTAAATCGAACAAATATTTACTTTACAATAATAATCAATCATGTCAATCAAGTAAATATTGTTTAATAATAAGAATTAATAATAATAATAATAATAATGATGATCATTATTATTATTACTATTATTATTATTATTATTATTATTATTTCAACAAATATTTATTTCACAATATTAAACAAACATGTTAATCAAGTAAATATTGTTTAATAATAAGAATTAATAATAATCATAATAATATTAATAATAATAATAATAATTATTATTATTATTATTACACACTGAAAAAAAAATTAATTGATTCAAATAACCAATTAATAGATTATTATCAATTAAATATTTACTTGAATCAAATAATATTTATTGGAGTCAATTAAATGGTACTTGAAACACTAATTTCAGTATTTGAAGTAAATTCCAATTAATTATGAATAAATATTATAAATAAATAAAGTAAATAAAATAAATAAATATTATTTGATTCAATTAAATATTTAAGTGACATTAGTTATTTAATTGGCTATTTTAATAAAATAAATTTTTTTCCCGATGTAATTATAATGATAATAATGAAAATAACGATAATAATAATAATAATAATAATAATAATAATAATAATAATAATAATAATAATAATGAATATAATAATAAAAAATAAATAATGAAATAAATAAATAATACAAAAAATAATAATAATTGGTTATTTGAATCAGAAAAATATTTATTTGATAACAATCGATTTTTGGATTCAAGTCAGGACAAAAAAGTTACTATTATTATTATTATTATTATTATTATTATTGTTATTATAAATAGAAATTTTTTTATTTTTAAATTAAAAGACAAAAAAACAAATTTAATTGATAATTTTGAGAATATGCGGGTGCATTATAAATTTATAAGTAAAAAAAAATTTTTTTTTTCAATATATTATCATGAGAAAATCGCCCAAGGCAAGGGTTCATATAATCGTGTTTGGTACTAGAGAAATTACTCACAGACATACATATAAATAACGTTATTATATTCACGCAACTATTTTTGCGTTTTACCGTAATTTACGAGGGTTAACAAGTACCATAAATTAAATCTAAGGGTCAAATCATTTGAGACATAAAGAACATTATTGGTTTACTACCACCAATTTTTCCTGTGCCCATAGAGCAAAATGAAATACTGACCTCCCTCGATTTCGAGGACACTCAATATTTATGGGCCCCATCGAATTCAATTTCACTGCACCAGATTTCACGGTCAACGCAAACATGCGTGACCAAGTGTACTGGATATCTTTTATAAAAGAGAGAAAACCGACAAAAAGGAGAAGGATTTAAAAGGAACGAATTAAAAAAAAAACATTATGAAAAAATAGAATTTCAAAATACATTATATAAATATATATTATTGTAAAAAATATAATTTTCAAAAGCTCGTGTTTATTATTATTATTTTCCTTCTTGTATTTTAATAGAGCGAACAATTTAATTTATTGTACTAAAGTTTTCAACCTAATTTTTAATGCCCCTAAAGTTCTGGATGTTCAAATGAACGAATCTTTTTATTACTTTTTTTCATGTTTTAATTTTGGTAGAAAATATTAATTTACGAATTCAAAAATAAATTTTTTTCTTAATATTTGTGTTAATTTTTTTTTAATGTCATTTAGAAATAATAATTATGTGAAAAATGTCGAAAAGAAAAAGAATTTCGTTCATTTGAACATAATTTTTACTCTAAATTTTAAAATCAATTTTTCATGACAACCATACAATTTTCAACGTTGAAATGAACGAAATTTTAAACTAAATAAATTCTTCTTTAAATACTTATTCAAATCACAAAAAAAAATTTTCTTTTATTTTTTATACTATAAATACTCTTGTAAAATTTGCAAATTTAAAACTAGTTACATTTTTCAAGAGAATTGTGTTATTTTTACATGCATTAAAATTTAAAAAATTTAAATTTAAACTCCTATGAAATTTAATATTTTTTTAAAAATTACAAAAAAATTTACAAAATCCTTGAAAAATTAAAAATTTTATTTTCTACAATTTTTAACTATAAATTTCGAAAATTCAATTTTTCAAATACAAAAATTCGATTTTTTATAACAATAAATTAAAACTGTAACTGTTTTAATAGTTAAAAATTATTTTTAAATAATTGTTGAAAAATAATAGCTTTCAATTATTGCATACAATTGAAAAGTTTCCAAATAAATAAAATTTGGTAAAATCTTTTTAAAATAATAAAAGTTTTCAAAAATTGAAAAAGTATGCGATTAAATTTTCCAAGAATTATTATTTTTTTAAATATTTTAATAGAATTTTTAAAAGCCTATTTTCATTATAATTTTTAATTTAGAAATGTACACATTTGAAGTTTTTTTTATTAAAACTTTTTAAAATTTTAATATTGAACAAATTTGCAATCAAAATTGGTCAAAAGTTAATTTTCCAAAACATTAATAAGATATAATTGAAAAAAACAATTATTTTAAACTAAATTTGACAAAAATTAAATTATATTTAAAAAATTTTTAGGTGAACATTTAAAATTTAACTATTATTTAAAACAAGTTATTAAAAAATAGTTTTTGCGTCTATATCTATTTTTCATACATTAAAAATCGAAATAAGTTGGATTTTACACTAAAAATGTGAAATTTTGCTGCAAAATTTGGATCAAAAGTCGAGAAAATATCAGTTTTTAAAAATAGTCGAAAAAATTTTTTTTCTTTTAAATATTCTAATGTAATTTTCCGAAAATAATTGAATTTCTTAATGGAATTTTTATAACTATAAAACATTAAAAAACTATTTAATTTTTTTAAGAATTTTAATTATAAAATTAAGAACATATGATTGTTTGCTCCGAAACGTTAAAAAATTATTCTAAAAAATTTTATTGTTTAATATTTTTTGCACGTATTTTAATTTTTGGAAATATGTAATTGAAAATATTAAAATTAATTGAAGTTAATGAAATTCTAAGAATTACTTTTTTCTTTAATTTTGAATCTTAAGGGCATTTGAACCATTATGACGTCACAATTTTAAAACTCATGCTTTTTATACATTGTGACGTCATAGTGGCTCAAATGCCCTTAATATAATTTTTCGAAGCTAAAACTCATTAACTTTCATTTTTAAATTTACATTTTTGAAGAATTTTTATTAAAATTTTAATATTGATTATTTAAAGAATTTGCTATTGAAATTCGTCAAAAAATTTTTATTTTTAAAAATGGATTAAATTACTAAAAAAAATAAATTTTACAAAATTTTAATTATCAGAAATCTTGTAAATTGTACCAATATTTTTAAAATATAATTAGAAAAATTATTGAAAAATAATTCTATAAAGATTTGCATCTATAAAATTTTAACACTTTAGAATCGAAATAAGTTACATTTTCTACTAAGAATGTGGTATTTTGTTGCAAATATTTGGAAGAAAAGTTAAAAAGTAGCAAGATTTGAGAATAAGTTGAAAAAACGCATTTTTTGAAAATATAGTCGAATCGAATCAAATAAATATTTACTTGAATAAAATAATTTTTCTTTGAATTAACTGAATGATATTTGATTCAAATAGTGAAAATTTATTGATTCAAATTCAATTTATTTGCTTTAAATAATAATTATTCGATACAAGTAAATATTTATAGACAATAATTAATTAATTAATCCGTTATTTTGAATCATACAATTGCTTCAAATAAATATTTAATTTCCAACAAATATACTTTTATTTAACTTAAAGAAAAAGTGTTGCCTTTGTCAACTGATTACAAAAGAAATATTTATCGGAAAAATGTGCCCTTATTATTTTATTGCATATTTATATCAACATTATTTTTTGTCCCTTTCATTCCTATTATCATACAAACAAAAATTTTTACAACTAATAATGCATTTTTATTGTCATCTTTTATTCCTGAATTCCTATACAGAATTATTACAATAACGAAAGTGAAAATATTTCATGATTTACAGCCGAAGATTTGTAAAATTTGAAAAACGAGAAAGAGTAAGCAGATAGAGTTGACGTAATTATTTTAAAAGAAAACAATTGGAAAAGTCAAGTGCTTTCGTTTTGAGTGTTTATGGGTGTCAAATCAGTCTCTAAAATAGACCCATTTTTGCACAACTTATAAATCCCAGACCGAAGAAAGGGGGGAAAAAGGGAATTGAAAGAATGACCTGAAAAGTTGAGGGAAAGATTTATGTTCCCGCATTCATGCAATGTTCACTCCTTTATATTCACGCAAATGGAAAAAGGGTTTTTAAAACCGTGTAAATCAGTTAAAATTATTATTGAATCTTTGTTAGGGTAAATGGGGCCAGTGTTACCACAAGGACTCATCTCTCTCTCTCTCTCATCTTTTTTTCCCCCCTCTAAACGGAGAAAAATGTGGCCGCGATGAACAAATACACAGAGCCGAAAAAGTGCTGTGCTGTGCTATATTGACGCGCACAGGTATTTATTTCAATGACAAAAGCCGAACCAAAAGGTTTCCAAGTTTCTCCAAATTTTTTCTTTTCTCCGTATATATTTCATATATAATGGGGAACAAAACTGGAGCATCCCAACCCAAAAATCGCTCCATCACCCCCTTCATCACTTGACAAGGTTAAAGTCCCATATATTTTATAGTCTAGTTTTTCAAAGGATTTTTCAATCTCGTGAAACTTATCGAAATCAGTGCGTGGGAAGAGGGAACTTTTACCATTTTGCGGAATACCTATATTTGTCAGTATTTCCGTTTTGAAAAAAAAACAGCGAGAGGAGGGGGAGATAAAATAACATCCTTTGTGCGAAAGCGCATTTTTAGGGGATCGTATTATTTTTCTAGGAGGAAATCGAAAGGGTTCTGCTTGTGATCCCTTTTTATTCCTTAATTTTTCAGAATATGATGAAAAATCCATTCGTGCGTTTCTTCAAGAGTTTTTATAGTGGATATTTCGGATTTTTTTTTACAGAAACTCTTGTGTTAAAATATTTTCTTAAGATGAATTAGTTGTAAAGAAAGCAACACTTCTGAACTTGTAAATACTTTGGAAACGTTTTTGTAGAAGAAAATTGCTGTGTCCTTTAAGTTTTGAACGTTCGAACTAAAGAAGCTAAAGAAAATATATATTAAATTTTGTTAAAGTATTCATCAATTATTTTTTAATAATTCATAATAAAGTTCTTTCGTGCATTTTTAAATTCATTTCTTTGCAATTCCATTTTTACGTGAAATTCCGATTATTACGAAATTCTTTAAATAAAGAAACAAAAACTTTAAGAAATGTTAAAAAAATTAAATAAAACTATTCCAATAAACTTAATTTTACAAAATAGTTAAATAATTATTGGAACAAAATTGAAAAATTTTATTCTTTTATACTTTTGTACAAAAAATTCAAATTTTCAAAGATTTTAATTTAAAACCATTTTGAAAATTCAATTATTTATAAAAAATTAAACCTAAAATTCTTTGAATATTCAATTATTATCTAATGTTTTAACTGAAATTAATTTTTAAATCAATTTTTATTAGAAAATTTTTCGAGAATTTAATTTTTTAAACAGAAAAGTAAATAATTGATTGAATAATTTAAAAATTTCTCAAAATTGAGTGCTCAAAGAATTTCTTCAATAAATTGTTAAATAATTGAATTTTTTTTACGAATATTAATAAAATTTTACAGAATAATTATATTTTTCGACAAATACAATTAAAATTGTATTAAACTAAAAATAATTGAAATTCTGCAAAATTTGTATTACTTAAAAAATAATTAAATGTTTGCATAGAATTTTATTAAAATTGCTGAATTTTTAAATCATTAAATTCTTTCGTGAAAATGTTATTAAAACAGTAAAGTTATTAAAAATCATTGAATTGGGTAGATTTTTTGAAAATAATTGAAATTTTGCCAAGAATTTTATTAAAAATTGCTAAAAAGTTGAAAATAATTGAAATTCAAAGAAGAATTTTATTAGTTTTAAAGAAAATTAAAAATTTTACGACAATTTTTTTTAAATTGTTCTGTGAATTATATTAAATATTAAATTAAAATATTATATTAAATTTTGTGAATTGTTCAGAATTTCTGTAAAGAATTTTATAATTAAATTTTTGGGTATGATACAAATTTTTTTTAAACATTAAATTCCCCTAAACAATTTTCTTATTCATGCAAATAATTGAATTCTTGAGAAGAATTTTATTATTCATGCAAGAAATTGAATTTTTATGAATAATTTTATTTAAATTTTTTTAAATAATTGACTTTTTGTCAAGAATTTTGTTAGTTACGAAAATAATTGAATTCTCGTCAAGAATCTGAATACATTTTTGAAAAGATTTGAATTTTCTCCAAGAAAATTGTTATTAAATACAAAAATAAATATTTTATCAAATAATTAAATGTTTCTTAAAATTGAATTACCATTAAAAATGTTATCAAAAAGTTTTAAATATTTTTATTCTTTCGACAAATTTTCATAAAATTTTGAAGAATAATTAAATTTTTGGAGGAACTCTAGTAAAATTATATTAAAAATAATTAAAATTCTGCAACATGTTTAAGTACAATTAGGAAAGTAATTTAAATAATTGCATTCCTAAAAAGAATTGTATTAAAATTTTTTTAAACTATAATTGAATTCTTCCAGAAAATTTTATTAAAATAGTAGATACGAACAATTATTAAATTAAGTAAAATTTTGAAAATAATTGAATGTCGAAGATGAATAAGTTTTAAAAATATTTGATGTTTTGACGCCAATTTTTCTATTCTTTTTGAACATAATTAAATTTCGATGAAGAATTTTATTGCTTTTGAAAATAATTGAATTTCGTAGAAGAATTTTATTATAATTTTAAAAATAATTGAAGTTTTGACCAGAATTTTTCTTTAATTTTTTAACATAATTGAATTTCTGTGAAGAATTTTATTACTTTTGGAAAAAATTGAATTTCTGATTTGTAACTTTCCTAAAATTAAATTTTTTAGTGTTTTTAACAAAAATTCAAAGAAATTACAGTTTTTACGGACGTTTTAAGAGAAACTAACTTTGCAGATAGTAATGTTTGAAAAATACAAAAGTAAAAAGATCATTCAAAAGAACAAAACTTATTTTCTGCATTTAAATATTGTTTTTAAGTTTACTAAAGATGAAAGTAAAAATAAAACGGAAAATTATCGGTACATTCATTTGAGTACTGGAAAATAAATTTCATTAAAATATTCGATAAGCGTTCGAATTTACTTTAATTTAGTAAAATGATAATTTATTGAATTCGTCAAAAACTTTTTTTTTCTTTTCCCTTTTATTTATTCCACTTTTGCAAAGTTAGAGAATATTGATGCTGATAATTTGAGAAGAAGTTAAGATGGCATGGTGTGATGACAAAAGTAGCCAAGGTCGGGATTTATAAGCGGGACGATCGTCTCCTTGGCAACCCCTCGAAAAATCTTGAAACCTTGAATACTATATACACGTAATATTCGGTATCTATCAACGACATTTTGCACTTTTATTTCACGAAAAACCCTAACAAAACAATGGAACAACTTTTTTTTTTTTTTTTGAAGGTGAAAACAAACTATTTTTAATTTCATGTAAAATAAAAAAAGATAAAATTTACTTCTCTTTTTTTTCAAATAGTATTCCGCTCGATATTCTAATTTCTGGCTACCCTTTGATTATACACATGATTCTGAAATTACTTCCGCGATTCAATAATCCGAAGGTCGTATCTTGTTTGCAAGGGGGACTTTTTCGAGAAGAAAGAACCTCTCGTTTCATTTTGACATTTGGAAAATATTTGGAATAAATTATTTCACTGAAAATATTGAAATACATTTATTTTTTATTTCTGCGTATTGTATACGTAGATAAATGTTGAGATTTTATTAAAAAATTGTAAAAAAAAATTTTTTAATTAGGCATTTTGACAAAATTTGTAAGTAATCTAGGGATCTATATGGATTTTATTCTAAAGATAGGATTTAAAATTTTCGAAACAAATGTTTTATAAATAAACTAATTTTTGAAATTTTTGTATAAAAATAATGTAAATTATTATTTCTTATTTTTCAAAGAAGATCAGAATTTTGTTAAATAATTGTTATAAGAAACAGGAATATAAAATTTTTCTTCTTTTTCAAAAATAAAGTCAGAATTTTGTAAAGAAAATTATTATTGAGAAGCAGAAAGTATTTAAAATAGTTTGTTTCCTAATTTTTATTCTCTTTTAACAATTTTCTAACTTTAATCTCAAAATTATGGAACTTTACAAATTTTAGGACAATAAATATTAGAAATAATAGCTTCATAGAAAAACTTTCATTAGAAATCAAAACATGTTAAGAGAACTTAAAAAAAACGGTTTTATTATAGAAATAACTTTTTTTTAGACAAAAAGGATTGGAAAGTATTTTTTTGGAATAAAAGTGACCATCGATACCTTTTATTTACATAATTGTGTACTTTATTTATTATCTTTTTTCCGTATAATGAGACACATAAGCGTAACATCTGAATAATTGGTATCTGCATGAGATAATACATTGAAACGATATTATGTTTATCATTCTAGTCAGATATGACTATTATAAGGGAATGAGGTTATCAGGGAGACTGAAATAAACTTTTTTTACAGCACTTGTAAAACAGTGGCTTGATTTGTCTCCATGCCTACTTTATATATATATATATATATATGTGTCTAATTGTTTAGATAGAGTTACAGCTTATGCCAACACTTTGCAAACAAAAGGAAAACAATTCAGTTCGTTTACCCCTTTTCGTATCGCAAAACTAATAGGACTCATTGCCGAGATTAACTAAAAATTTTTCTCCTCATCACATAATCTACTAACACTCGCATTATCTAGCTGTATAGTGATTCAATTAAATTTCCTGGGAATTAAAAATTTTCTAATCCAAATGTTATTCTTTAAATAAAAAAACGCTTATACTATTTTTATTATTATTATTATTATTACTACTATTAACAATTACTATTAATTATTTTTCTTGTTTTTATTACTATTACTATTATCACTAGCCAATCGAGATATTCAATAATAATAATTATTATATAATGTACAAAATTTATTTTCAAAAATAAAAATTCGTGATTAATTACGTAATAATTGCAAAAATTTTAAAAACTTACTTATAAAGTAAAAAATTAATTATTATAATTAAATAAATGAGTACTAAATGAGTTGACAATATTGTTTCGTGAAAAATTCTGGGAAAATTTAATTAATTATTATTGTTAATAATAGTAAACTCTTTGCAGTAATTCATTTATTTTCAAATTTCAAAAAAGTTTCACTAAAAAAATCGAATATTCTCCAAAATTTCCATAAATCCTTTGAAAGAATACAATTTTTTTTGAAAATGATAAAATCTTTGCGTGAAAATTCAATTATCTTCAAATTTTAAGGAAATTGCACGCAAGAATTCAAATTTTTTTCTGAATTCATTATATAACATTCAAAAAAAAAAATTCAATTACTTTCTTCAATTTTCAAAAATTCTTCGAAACAATTCAAGTATTACTATAAATAAGGCTCCGGATCTTAAAAGGGCACATACACCATTTAAAATCAATGCTACATGTGCCCTTTTAAGATCCGGAGCCTCAAATAGTAAAATTTTTATACAAAAATTCAATTATTTTCAAACATTCAAAAAAATGTCAAAAAAGAATTTAATTATTGACTAAAATTTTAATACTTCCTTCGAGACAAATTCAATTATTTTCATAAATAGAAAATGTCTAAGAAAACTTCAATTAATTTAAAAAATAAATTGAAGAAAGAATTCAATTATTTAAAAAAATTTTAATAAATCCTTTGAAACAATTCAATTATTTTTATAAATAATAAAATCTTTGCGAAAATTGAATTTCTTTCAAATTTTAATATAATTTCACGAGACTTGAATTTTTCTCATAATTCGTTAAAATTTTTTCCTAAAAAATTCAATTATTTTCTTAAATTTTAAAAAAATTCTTCGATTCAATTCAATTCTTCTACTACAAATAGTAAAATCTTTCCAAAAATTAAATTATTTTCAGAATTCAATAAAATTTCACGGAAAGAATTCAATTATTTTCAAACATTCAAAAAAATGTCAAAAAAGAATTTAATTATTGACTAAAATTTTAATACTTCCTTCGAGACAAATTCAATTATTTTCATAAATAGAAAATGTCTAAGAAAACTTCAATTAATTTGAAAAATAAATTGAAGAAAGAATTCAATTATTTAAACAAATTTGAATAAATCCTTTGAAACAATTCAATTATTTTTATCAATAATAAAATCTTTGCGAAAATTGAATTTCTTTCAAATTTTTATATAATTTCACGAGATTTGAATTTTTCCCATAATTCGTTAAAATTTTTTCCAAAAAAATTCAATTATTTTCTTAAATTTTAAAAAAATTCTTCGATTCAATTCAATTCTTCTACTACAAATAGTAAAATCTTTCCAAAAATTAAATTATTTTCAGAATTCAATAAAATTTCACGGAAAGAATTCAATTATTTTCTAAAATTTTAATAAATCCTTTGAAACAATTCAATTATTTTTTTAGATAGTAAAATCTTTGGAAAAAGTCAATTATTTTTTAATACAATTTGAATGAACATAAAAGATTACAATTTTCCTATTATTATTATTTTAATAATATTTTTCGAAAAAATTCAATTATTTTCTAAATTGTAATAAAATATATTGAATAAATGAAATTATTTTAGAAAATTGAAATAAAATTTAGAAAAAAATTTGATTATATTCTAAAAATTTTAGTAAATTTCAATAATTGAGTGTTTAATTTCAATTATTAAGAGACGCGCAATTATTTTAAGAAGTCGAAAGAAATTGTTCGTATTTTAATAAAATTCGTCTCAAAAATTCCATTATTTTTATAAATAATAAAATTTTTCTGAGTTTTTTTCTGAGTTATATTCTGAAATTTTTAAATAAAATTCTCTGCAAGAATTCAATAATTTTTAATACACTAATTTTAAAATTAATAATAATATATTTAAAAAGAGAAATTCTTTTAAAAAAAGTTAGGAAACTAAAGAGCAAATAACAACCAACTTTAAACTTTATCAATCTGAACTAAGTTAATAAATTTAAACAGTAAACAAACTTTATTATTAATATACCTACATTATTATTATTTATTATTATTATTTTGAAAATTATTTTCATTTTAATTAATTTCATTTAAAATTCTATAAAACTTAGATTGTCTAAAAAATTTTAATTTAATTTTTATACCTGAGTTTATAAAAAACAAAGTTTATTAATATTATCAAATAAATTGAAATTTTGTGAAATTAAATTGCAAATAATTTAAATAAAGAATTAGAATTAGAATTAGAATTAAATTCTAATTTGCATTTTACTAAGAAAATAAAATTATTTTTTAGATTCAAACAAATTATCTCTAAACTAAATATTGTTTAATTTATATTATTTTTCTTTTTTCGATATTAATTTTCAAAAATGAAATTAATATCGTTAATTAAGGAGGTAAAAATTTCGTTTATTTTTTAATTTCTTTAAAAATTCTAGCCTCATAAACTTTTTTTAATTAAGTAATCAATTAAATTGAATAAATTATGCAAAATTAATAATTTGGAAATATTTATGTATTTTAATATTAATGTTTATTTATTTAAATATTTATTTTCAAGAATTTCATTTAATAGAGATTTCAAAAAATTGAATTCTTTATGCATTTTATAGTTTAATAATAATAATTGGTAAAGAATTTAACTTTTAAAATAGTTACAATTAAAATTTTCATCAATTATTTAATTTTAAGATTAAATGTTAGAATTTCTTTCAAAAATATTGTTTCAAATTAAAAAAAAAAAATTGGTCTTGGCTAATTTAATCAGATTACAAAATCTACTGAAACATAAATTACTTTTAACTACCAATTAGTTAATTTTAACCAATTGTCAGTAGAAATATTACTATTTGAATATAAGTGACTGACTTTTTGCTTCTAAGTTCTAAGTCAGTTATTTTTAAATGATTTAAATTTTTTGAGAATATTTATAAACGTTGACTTTGAAAATATTACTTTTTAATCTTAAATTAATCCCAACAATGAGAATTAATTTTTACAATTGAAATATTCAAGTAAAATCAAAAGAGATAAAGAGAAAAAAAATTTAGTTTTTAATTTAGAGAAAGAAAAAGGAATGAAAGAAAAAAGAAAGAAAGTAAAATTAAAGAAAAAGGAAAAAGAAAGTGAAATTATAGAAAAAAAAGAAAGAAGAAAGTAAAATTATAGAAAAAAGGAAAAAAAGAAAGAAAGAAAGTAAAATTAAGGAAAAAAGGAGAAATTGTAGTAAAATAAAAGAGACGAGAGAGAATAGATTTAGTGAAAAAAGTGAAATAATTGTCTGGAAATTCGGTATCTTGTCATTAATGCGTGTGACTTATAATATTGGCCGGGAAACAAAGGAAGAGCCGAGTGTGTTCCTCTACTCCAGCACCCTTTATGAGTGTTGAGAGCCGTTGCCGTTGCCGTTGCCCTTGTCCTACGACCTACGCAGACAGATCAGTCCTTTGGCCCGCAGAAGGGCTCGGCACATAGATGATTCAAAGGGGAGAGAGGAAATTGTCGAGGGCGAGGAAAAGAGAGGGAGAGATCAGGTCTGTGACCGAGTAAGATCAACGTACGCCATGGACCTTGAGAAGTTTCAGGCAGCAGTTCTTTCCTCTACATCCTCCCTCCTATATTTGCAATTCCCACTCTTCTTCTTCTTCTTCTTCTTCTTCCACTCTCTCTCTACCCTCTCAATCCCTTTGCAAAACTCTAGACACGTCTAACACGCAGGAAGTATCCCTAAACTTTTATTTTTCCCTCTATTTTTTTATTCTCTGCAAATATAATTTTCCTCTTCATTCTCCTTCAATTTTCATTTTTAAATATAAAATCAGGGAATATTTGTCAAAAGTGAAGTTGGAGAATTGAATTCGTGATTCGATTTCATGTTATTTTAAAATTGATGCTTTAAATTAATAACAATAATTAACATTATTATTTATAATTTATTGAAGATTTTATTTACTCTCTAAATCTGAATATTAAATACACCCAGAGGAAAATTTTATTTTAATCAAATATATTTTATTTGACTTGACTAAACGTTTAATTGTCTCGGAGACAATTAAGATATTTATTTGTTTTAAATTAAAAATTTCATTCGACGTAAATTTTATTTAAAACCAAATGAAATTTATTTGATACAAATAAAAAGCCTATGACTCTGAACCAAATATTTCTTTTCTCCTCTGTACTCTCTAAATTTAACTGATGACTTTTTGCTTTTGAGTTAGAAAATTTAAGAATTATTTAGTAGAAATTACTATTTATTAGTAAAATTTACTGCTTACAATAAATAGTAGCTTCCATTAATTTATTAGAAAAGTTTATTTTTTACTTTTTGCTTTGGAATTGGTAAATTTTCAAATAAATTAGTCAAAATAACTATTTATCAATAAAGTTCATTAATAAATTTACTATTAAACTTAATAATAATTTTACTAACAAATTAGTAGAAATAAATATTTATTAGTAAAATTTATTAATAAATTTACTAATAATTTTACTAATCAACTGGCAACAATTTGCGCGCAACTGACTTCTGACTTACTTTTTAAAATAAAATTAGCAATAAACAGAAATTAAAAATCTTTAATTCAAATTATTTTTATAAAAATAAAATATGAATTAACTTAAATCTTGAACAACTATCAGAAAATGAATCATAATTATTTAATATGAATAAGTTTTCTGAAATATTTCAAAAAATTAATGAAATTTTAAGAGTTGTATTTACAATTTTCGTAAATAGATAATCTTTAAATAGTTTCCGTTTGCAATTTATAAAATTTTAATTATCAATGAATAGAATAAAAAATCTTAATAAACATAGATTTTTGAAAAATTTTAATAATTAAAAATCTTTTAAAATTAGTTAAATTTTTCTACATATATTTAAATAATATTATTAAAAATAATGAAGTTATATAGAAGAATTTTAGTTAGAAACACTAAGAAAATTGAATTTGAAGAATTTACAAATGATTACAGAAATTCAATTATTTTACAAAATAATAACATTCTTATTTCAAAATTCAACTATGTTCTAAATTTTCAAAAAAAACTCAACAAAATCACAACTATTATCTTTATAAATGAAAAAATATTCTTCTTCAAAATTCAAAGATTTTCAAAAGTTTTAATAAAATTACCGAAAAAAGAATTCAATTATTTAGAAACAATTTTCATAAAATTGTAAGCAAACATTTAATTATTTTCATAATTATAAATAAAAATGTTCACAGGAATTCAAAAATTGTTTTCGAATAATTTTACAATTAAAGAAATTCGAAAATAAATTTAATTTTATAATTAAACAATTTAATTTTTTTAATAAAGTGTTTTCTGCTTTGTTATTTTCGAAAAATTCAAAAAAAATTTAGTTTCATTTTGAACTATAGAATTGTAAATTGACAAATAAAATTTATAAACATTTTTTTCCCTTATTTAAAAAAAAAACTTTGAATTTTATTAAATTAATTAATAAATTGAAATTAAGAAATAGAATTATGTAAATTATTTTCTAATGAAAATTTTCCACGAAAATATTAAAAAAAACTGGAATATCTATAATATTTGTCTTCCCAAACGAAAAAAAAATTATTTTGTAAACTATATTGAGAAATAAAAATTATGCATAAAATGGGTATATTTCCTACTTTTTAATAAAATTTTTTAACAATTAACAATTTTGCTAGCATCTTTTTATAAAAAAAAGAGAATAATTTGCTGAATATAGTTTAGATCATTGAAACGAAATTTTGTAATAGAAAAAGACATAATAAACAAAATGGGTATACTTTTAATCCGTTAATCATAATTTTTTTTAAATTTTCTAATTTGTAATATTATTTTACGAAAAAAAAATTTATTTATAAATAAAATACAAATTAGAAGAAGCAAGAAAATATTGTCATTCATTCGAACGTTTGAAACTTTGGGAACATCCTAGAAAAACTGAAAATTTTACCAGCAATTAGTGAAATTTTACTAATTTTTAAAGGACTTTTATTAATTTTTGTAGAGAAATATAATAAGAATAGAGTTTCATTAGCAATTATAATAAAACTGGATTTTATATTGAAACTCGATTAAATAGTTTCACTATATATAATTCATTCAGTAAACAAAATGACTAGCAATTAGTGCCATTTCTGAAATATCTCTAAATTTTTCTTGTACACCTATCTAGAAGAATTTCTCCGATATCAATGACAATATTTTGCATATTGCTTACATATATATATATATATATATATATATATATATATATATATATATATATATATATATATATATTGTTTAACACTTTTGCCTCATTACAAGTAACTGATCCAGATTTACAAGTACCTGTAATTTATATCTTTAAAGATACTATACAGAAAAACCTGTTTGAAAATGTTTCTGGTATTTATAACTTTTTCACGTTTTTTCCCTTTTTATTACCCTTTATTTATTATTATTTTTCTGATTTTTCTGATTTTTCTTATTTTTATCATTATATATAGTAAGAATGAAAAATAAATATGTACATCATCGGATACTATATATATATATATATATGTACATACTTTTTATGGAAATAGAAATTGTTGACATTGGGGTTTTTTTTTATTGTCGTTCATATACATCTTTTCCCAGAGTACATGTATTATATATAGTTAGTGGGCGAATCATGATCCTTTACTAAGTTTATTTTTAGTTTCTTTTATATGAGTAAGGGAGGAGGGTGGGGGAGTAAAGTATCTTTTCCCAAGTTGGAAGATTCGCAGTCGGAAGTGTTTGGCAAGATTAATGGAACGTCCAAGCCAACGTCTCAAGGATCAATCTAAAAACCAAACGATTTACTTCTTTTTCACGTTAAACTTCCGGGTCCATTTAACACATGTTCTTTGAGTATCTAATGATTTTTTTGATTCGCCTTTCTTTTATATTCCAAATCACGTCGAATTAAGGGAAAGAAGCTTATTTTCGCAAATTCACTCAGGATGAATGCTTTTATAATAAAGAATTGTGCAATCAACTTGTGATAACAATAATAAATATAATTAAAACCTGACTCGGAATGATCGTTAAATTCAGTGTTTAGTAAATAAATATAATTATTAATAATAGTCATAAAATCAATAATGATAATAATAATAATAATAATAATAATAATAATAATAATAATAATAATAACAACATTAATAATAATAATCGAAAATTCTTAATCGAAAATCTAAAAAATTGTGATTAACAAATAAATTTTGTTGTTTATGTTCTTTTATAACAAATTTCGTTCGACTGATCTGAGTTATGCAAATTTTTTTTCCTTTAAATTTATTTAAAATACTAGAAAATTGCTTATTGTTTGAAAATTATGATTAAAAAATATAAAAAATATCCATTTTGTGCATAATTTTTATTTTTCAATAACAATATTATTGACAAAATTACTCTTTTCTTTGGGGCAAAAAGACATTACATATTCTCGTTTCTTAATATTTTTTTTAGAAAATTCTCAATTTCATAAGGAAATAATTTTGCATAATTTCTATTTCTTATCTACAATTGCTTTAATAAAATGCAAAGTTCTTTTTTAAATAAATATTTTAATTTTTTTTCACAGGATTTAAAATTTTTCAAAAACCTTTTTGAAATTAAACAACTTATAAAGGAATTTTTTCCAATATATTAAGAATATTGTTGCTGTAACTTTTTTAAAAATTATTTTCATCATTTAATTTTAATTATTATTATTTTCTATAATTTTTAACTAAACTTCTTCTCTAAGTCAACTTTTATAATAAATATTTTTTACAAAATTTCTTTGAGAATTTGCAATTTAAAAGTTACTGTGATTTTATAATTACCATAAATAATGTTTTCCTTACCATGAAATAATGTAGAAAAATGTAAAAGAATTTTCTATAAATGTTTGGAAAAATTCTCTTAAACGTGTGAAAAAATTTCCTTATGAAAATGTAGGAAAATTTCTGAAAATTTGGAAATATTTCAATATTCAGAATTGTAACTTCAAATTATTTTTAAAAAATGCAAATAACCTTAAAAAAAATAATTTTTCAAAATTGCCAATAATTAAAAAAATAGAAAATTCAAATATTCAAAAATATTAATATGAAACCTTTTCAAAATCAATTATTCACTTATTTCAATGCAACATGTAAATAATTTACTGAAGAATTGAATGTTTTTTAAAATTGAATTCTCATAAAGAATTTTACAAACGAAATTTTTATTAAATAATTACATTCTTTTGACGAATTTTAATAAAATTTTTTCAGAATCTAATTTTTAACGAATTTCTGTAAAATTATATTATTAAAAATTGAAATACAATAGTTAATAATTTATTAATCAATTGAATGATTTTTAAAATTTAATTTTTAAATGAATTTAATCAACAAATTTTTAAATAACTGAATTCTTTTGACGAATGTTAATCAAATTTTTAAGAATAATTACATGTATCTAAGATTTCAACTAAAACTGTCCTAAAAGTAATTAAAATTCTGCGATGAGCTTTATAATTTATGAAAATAATTGAATTCCCAAAACAAATTTATTATTTTTTAAAAATAATTGACTTCATAAAAAAATCATTATTTATGAAATTAATTGCATTATTGCGACGCAATGTATAAAAAAAATTTATTAATTTTAATTCCTTAGCAATTTTTATATTATTTATAAAAATAATTTAATGTTTGAGTTGAATTTTATTTTTTTTTTTAAATAATTCAATTCTTTTAGGAAATTTACCAAAATAGTAGATATTAAAAATGAAATGAGGAAATCGTAGGAAAATAATTGAATTTTGGAGAAGAATTTTGTTATTTATAAACATAGTTGTGATTTTGACGGGGATTTTTCGTTAAATTTTGAACATAAATGAACTTTTTAGGAAGAATTTTATTACTATTGAAAATAATTGAATTTCTGCAATCATTTGTATCTTCTCCAAAATTCAATTTTTTCAAAATATTTTTAGCTAAATTTTTTCTATAAAGTCATTATTTTTAATAATTAATTAAATATATATATCGATAAATTTAGCAAATTTCAAGAAGAGTTTGAATTAATAATATTTTGCAATAATTTAAGTTTTTCAAAGTTTCCAATTAAATTCATTAAAAATAGAAATTTCATAAAATTTCCAATTGAATTCATCAAAAATTGTTAATCATAATTTTTTTTAATTTTCTAATTTGTAATATTATTTTAACGAAACAAATTGTAATTTTATAAAATTTCAAATTATAACCTTTTGAAGTTGATTTATTTTTGAATAAATTATAAACGCAATTCTTTTAAAATTAAATTAATTTTGAAATTTAAATTTTAAATCTTCAAATTCTAATTTTTTTTAACTTTGCTAAATGTTACTATTACTATTATTAATAATAAGATTAAAAATAATGAAATTTGAGAATACAAAAGTCCGAAGAGAATATATAATAAATGATTTTCCCATACTCTATATAAGTAGATGCAGATGATACTTTTATGCAACAGCAGCTGCAAATGGAGACAGGTCAAAAAGAAATAGAACCCTTTCCAAAATTTTGGTAAAGGCGCATGAAAATTTCTACATATACATATGTAATAGTCAAATTGTGACAGCTGCTGTTTACGCAAAAACTCTTTTTTTTTCTATAGATGAGAAGGAAATTTATCGGCAGATGTGTGACGATTTTCAAACAGGATATTTGTACTTTCGTAACCCCTTCTTATATATATATAAAAATATACTGACGAAAAATCAAAATCCATCTGCTGAGATGCACCTATATCTTATTACAAATGTTATTCAATCACTGATGTATTATTATCGATAAAATTCATGACACGTTGCTATTATTTATTTGACTTATTTTTTTTTGCTCTCTACAAAGAACATATATGTGCACATAAAATCTCTCATTCAAATATTTTCTTTTTAAATTATTCAGGAGTAAAAAAAAAGTTTTCTTTTCAATTCAAATTCTTTTACTCTATGATATTTCTTTTAATATGATTATTATTATAACTATTATTATTACTATTATTATTACTATTATTATAACTATTGTTATTACTATTATTATTACTTCAACTTTTTGTCAAAACCGTTTTTTTTAATAATAACTGTCAGTATAGTTCGTTTTCTTATTCAATGAATTTGAATTTCGCGCCATTTAACTCTGTAAGTTGCCGTCCAGATGGCATGAAAAATCTCTCACAAACGGAATAAGGTGAATTCTGTATAAAAATAGTGAACTTTCGAGATTTTATTTTAATTATTTTAAGTCGGGAGATAAATAATAGTATTATTAAGAATAATAATAATTAAAAAATAATACTATAGGCAAATAATTAAACTCTTGTTACCCATTATTTTTTAATTATTATTAATTTCGTAATTAATTTTTGTTCTTTATTTATTTTCAATCGGGTCATAAATAATAGTATTGTTAATAGTAATAATAATAATAATAAAATAATTTTAAACAATAATAATAAAAATAATAAATTAACAGTAGTAAAATCAAAAAGATAATAATGTAGTTAATTAATTAACTTGCTATTACCTTTTATTTTTTATTTATTATTAATTTTATAACCAATATTTATTATTAATTAATTAATTTATTTATTATTAATAAATACATTTATGTATTTATTTATGATTAATTAATTAATTAATTTATTCATTTATAATTAATTAATTTTATCACTATAAATAAAGCAACAATATTTTGAATGCAACTAAATAATAGAAAATTTTTTAACATGAGACTTTTGAAATAAAAAATAAATGCAACTGGTGTCCTTGAATAGAGAATTAATTTTCCGAAAACAGAAAGAATGAAAGAAAGAAGGATGGGAAAAATGAGTCAGGTTATTTTGTCACTTTGCCGATTGGGCTATAAGAATATTATTCCTTGTGTGACTACACGCATAGGGTTATTCATTCTTTGAGTTTCGTAAATATTGGCGAACCTTTGTCATGAGAATGGAACCAAAAGTAACCTCACGATTCATGTATGGGCACCTGTTGGTCCCTTTTCACCCTTCCAACCATTTATAAATCAGAATAGAGTGGTATAGTGAATGTAATTCAACTCTTTTCGAAAAGAAAATCCAAGCGGAAATTTATTCAGTGACTCCTTTTTTTTATAGAATCAAAATTTTTATCCACAATCTAATTTTTTTTTGAAGAATAAAAATTATTAAAAAACAAAATAAAAAATTAAAATTTTAATTTAATTTAACTTAAAACTTAAATTTTCTATATTAAACATTTTTATCCACGATATAATATTTTTTTTGAAGAATGAAAATTATTAAAAAACAAAATAAAAATTTTTGATTTAATTTCACTTAAAACTTAAATTTTCGATATTAAATATTTTTCTTTCTGAAAAATAGAATTATTAATGTTAAATCATTTTTTTAGTTGCAGTGTGATTGAAATAAATTTCTGAAATTACTAAAAACTCAAAAATGAAGTTAATGTTTTAAGCAAACTTATATTTTAGAAAAATATTTGTAAAGTTCTGAAAAATTCAAAAGAACGAAATTTATTTATTGTTTCTTAGAAATAAAATTTTATTATAATCATTATTGCGTCACGTATTAAGAAAGTAAATATTTTTCTTAAATTTATTTTTTTCTTCTTAGAATTAAAAATTTATTGTACCAATTATTGCGTCACGTATTAAAAAAGTAATTTTTTTTGAACTTCCAGAAATTGCTAATAAAATTCTTGTTCCATCGAAAAATAAAACAGAATGAAAAAATATAAAAAAAATTCTTTTTTAAAATTTTAGAAGGGAATTGTCAATATTAAACATTAATTGTTAATAGTTTATTTTAAATTTAAAAAACCAAATTTTTTAAAAGTTTAAAAGTAAAATTGTTAATAATCATTTATAAAATAAAAAAAATGTTTTTTTTTTTAAATTTTAGAAATGAAATAATTAATAATCGTTAATTAATTAAAAAAAAAATTTTTTTTAACTTGTTAATAACTAATAATAAAATAGAAAATTTCTATTTGTTTGGAATTTTAGGAATGAAAACATTAACAATCATTAAGGAATTAAATTAATAATATCGTTAATAAATTTAAAAAAAAGGTTTTTTTTAAATTCAAATATAAACTTGTCAATAATTGTTAATAAAATAAAAAAAAATTTCTATTTTTTGGTATTTTAGAAATTAAAACATTAAAAATCGTTAAGGAATTAAATTAATAAGATTGTTAATACATTAAAAAACGGTTTTTTTAAATTTCAAATATAAACTTGTCAATAATTGTTAATAAAATTTAAAAAATTTCTATTTGTTTGGAATTTTAGAAATAGAAACATTAACAATCGTTATGGAATTAAATTAATAAGATTGTTAATAAATTAAAAAAATGGTTTTTTTAAATTTCGAAAATGATTTTGTCAATATTTGTTAATGAAATTAAAAAATTTCTATTTGTTTGGAATTTTAGAAATAGAAACATTAACAATCGTTATGGAATTAAATTAATAAGATTGTTAATAAATTTAAAAAATCGTTTTTTTAAATTTCAAAAATAAACAAAAATAATTGTTAATAAAATTAAAAAATTTTTAGAATATGAAATTATTAATAATCGTTTATAAAAATAATAAAATTGTTAATAAGTTAAAAAAGGCGATTTTGTAATTAAAAAAAAGAGCTTGTTAATTAATAAATAATGAATAATAAAATTAATAAGATTATATTATTTATTTTACTTATTCTTTAATTGTTTATCAATATAAATAAAAAGAATTTTTTAAATTTCCATAATAACTTTGTTAACAATATAAAATATAAAAATTTCTATTTCTTGAAATTTTACCAAAGAAACATCAATAATTGTCAATAATTACGTTAATAAAAGAAAATATTAATAAAATTGTCAACACAATAAAAAAAAATGGAAATTTCCCCTTTTCTGGAATTCCAGAAATGAAACGTCATTAATCACTTGCGCTATATAAAAAACCTTATAGTCATTCACCCAAGAAAATTTCGACGAGTGCGGTGCATTATTTGTCTGAGAAGAGAATTTCAATCCCTTCGTAATTTCACAATTTTACGTAAAAAGGGTAAAGGCAGATGCAAATTTTCTTTTGTCCTTTCCACCAGAACCGAAAATTGAACGCGCGGGTGTGGTTAATCCACAATCATCTGTCATATACGTTTGGGGTTATCCGAGAAGGGATTTTAACGCATACATATATAGAAAAATGTTTATGTGTGTGATTTACAAATTTGCACTGGCGTTTACGCGACAAAAAAAATATATTCTCCGAAAAAAAAGGATTACGTATTTACTATATATAGTATACATGTCATATAGCAGATGCCTTTAAAAAAAAAAGTTTCATATATATAATATTCAATTCAAAAAAATTTTTCTTTCTATTCTTCAAATCAGTATTTATAGTATTGATCGATCGTGTATGTTCTTTTATTGATATGCATCAATCAAATGTAATTCAAAGTTTCAAAAGGACAGAAAGTTTCAAAAAAAAAAAATAGTGGAAAAAAGTTTTATTGAATTCTATTTTATTATTTACTTTTAGAAATATATTTTAATATTATTTATTTATTGATATTTAGTATTTAAATTTTTTTTATTTTCAATTAAAAAAATTATAATTTTTATTAAAGATCTTAAATTGAATAAAAAAAAAGAATCGAAACGTTGTTGCTTTAAAACACTTTTGATTCTTTTTTTGTCTCAATTGTAAAATCTTTTATATTCAAATCTTAAAATTATTTTTTATTTTTTAATATTTAAATTATTTTCCCCTTGGACAATATAAATTGTATTTATTCTTTTTAAATACCTAAATTTTTATGGTTTCAAGTCAGCTCGAACAATTTAACAAATTAAATCCAACAGGTGTGAAAAATGTAGATTTTTAAAAATAAGTAATTAAATTATTTTATATTTTTCTATTTTCCTAACTTATTGATTTCAAAATATTTAAATCATTTTCAATTTTAAATATTTATGTCTCTGAAATTTAAAACACTTAAATGTTCGTAATTATTTCTTGAATAAATTTTTATTTCATTATGTAGAAATTAGTAATAATTAAGATTTTTAATGACTATTAATTAAAAATTATTATGTGAAACGTGTTAAAAAATATTTTAGAAAATATATTTAATTTTTATAGATTAAAATTGAATGGAATTTTTAATTTAAATAAAATTTTTATTTCAATATTTATTGTAACATGTTCCTAAAGTTTCCCACGTTCAATTGAACGATGATTTTCTTTTACTTCTTTCAATTTTTATTTTTTTCGTTATAGAAGCAATTATTTTCCATACTAAAAAAATTAATTCTCAACCAAATTGTTAACTTTAATTATTTTCCATTCATAAAGTAATTTTTTAAAAATTATTAAAAACCTGTAAATAGAAAAATATTTCCTTCACTTGAACGTTGAAAACATTAGGTAAATATATGTAGACATTTTTTGTTTTTAAATGTTTGATAAAGAAATAGTATATTTCGCTAATTTGAAAATTTTTCACGAATTTTTGTATTTAAAATTTTAATATTCGACATATATTTATTATTTTCAACTATTTTATTAATTACTAATTTTACTAATTTTAAATATTAATTTATTGACAATATGAATGGTCAGAATAAAAAATTAAAATTCTCTTTCGTAATATTTAAGTTACTAATTATTTTTAAATATTAAAATTATTATTTATTCAGTAACAAAAATTATGTGTAAATTTGAACTATTTTAATAATTTTTTCGAAACGAAATTTATTCAAATAAAATCTGCTTTTATTCAATTTTTATTCCTCGAAGGCAAAGAAAGAAAAAGAAATTATTGTTCAAAAATTAATTCGAAGAGATGGCTAAACTTTTTGTACCTTTAATAATTAAAAATTTTGCCATATTAATATACTCACGTCTAAAATGCAGAATTCGAAACAAGAGGAGGTCACTTACCTGAAACAAAAAGAAGAAAATAAATTAATAAAAATTATACGATCTCGTTTAGGATTGGGTTTTATTGCCACGGCACAAACCTGGCAATGAGAAGAGAAGAAGGGGAGGGTGGAAGAAAGAGGATGAGTGGCATTAGTTGGAAATAATTGTTGCGCCCGCATTTTAGTACCGGAGGGCCCCCCTTCTTTTTCTTTCGCGTGTTTGTGAGACGAGAATAAAAAGTGCAGCAAGTCCTTAAATCGAATTTTACGAGGTAGCCTGGGCACTTCTTCGATTGAAATTCCCTTCGTTAAAACTGATATCAATTATGTTTTCAAAATGATCCTTTTCCCTTCGAGGCGTAATTTTCATTCGCTCTAATAAATTGACTTCTCAATATGAGCTTAATTGGCTTCACCGAACAGTTCACATTATGCATTAAAGCAGGTGCACCTTTTTAGCAGATTTAGATCTTTATTTTATTTTTCCAAATTGCAAATAACTAAATATACATATAGGTACTTTATTTAAAGAGGAGGATTCGAATTAAGTTTTCATACAATTGTGATTTCTAATCTTTGAATTTTAAATTATTAGCCAAAATATAAAAATATAAAAAATAGTGATTGTTAGTCGAAATTTGTAATGAGAGATTTAGTAAAATTTTACTAATTGATTGATAGTAAAAATGTACAAATTGATAGAGAAAAATCCACTAACTGAATTAGTAAAATATTAGTAACTGATAATAAAAAATTTACTATTTACTACTATTACTATTCTTGTAGAATTCTACTAGTTAAATTACTAATTAATAGTAAAAATGTGCAAATTCATAGAAAAAATCTACAAAGTGAATTAGTAAAATATTAGTACCTAACTGATAATAAAAATTTACTATTTACGATTTACTAATACTATTATATTGATAGTAAAATTCCACTAGTTAAATTACTATAATCGATAGTAAAAATTTAGTAAATGATAAAATAATTTTAATAATTGAATTAATAGTAAAAATTTTCTAAATGATAAAATAATTTTAATAATTGAATGCTAATTGAATCTAAAATATTACTCATTGATAGTAAAAATTTGCCAATTGAGTTAAAAAAAATATTACTAACTAATAGTAAAATTATACTAATTGAAATAGTAATATATAAATATTAGTATATTTCTCATTGAATTACTAATATCCAGAGGGAGAATACTAATTTTTTAGTTCAATTTTTATTATAATTCTGATTTCAATTAATTTTTTTAATTACTAATATTTTTAAAACTTGAAATTCTTAGTCATCAAAGACAATGAAAAAATTTGACAAAACAAATTTCAAGTACAATGTTGCAACCAACAATCTGCTGCCAAAGAGAAATGAAAAAACAAATTAAAAAGGAACTAAAAAAATAAATAAAAACTAAAAAAAATAAATTGAAAACGAAAAACAGAACAAAGAAATTAAAAATATTAACAAAAAGTTAATCCAAAAGAAACTTAAAAAAATCAAAAATAAAAACTGAAAAGAATTTTAAAAAAACAGAAAAAATAAATTCACAACAAAAAAACTGAAAAAAATTTAAAATATGAACAAAAAATAAATTAAAAAGAAACTAAAAAGATAAATCAAAAACAAAAACAGAAAAAAAATAAATTAAAAACAAAGAAAAACTGAAAAAATATATTCAAAACAAAAAAATGCAAAAAATAAATTGAAAATAGTAACTAAAAAAATTCGAAAAATCAGAAAAATAAATTCAACATAGAAACTAAGAAAAAAAATCGAAAAAAAGAAAGGAAAAAATAGATAAAAAATTGAAAAAATAAAAAAATAAATTAAAAATAAAGAAAAATTAAGTTTAAAACAAAAAAAATAAAAAATAAATTGAAAATAATAAGTAGAAAAAATTCTAACAAAAAAATTTCAAAAACTGAAAAAAATAGATTAAAAATGAAAACTGAAAAAAATTCAAAATTCAAAATAAAAAATAAATTTAAAAAGAACTAAAAAAAATAAATTAAACACAAAAACTAAAAAATATAAATTAAAATAAGAAGGATGAAAATTGAAATCAAGCTAATAATGAAAAATTGAGAATAATAGAATTTTTGAGGATGCATTACATAAAGGGGTTTTTGAAAAATTTTCGACGGTATGTAAGAGCAGATGCAACATTTTGGTTACGACACGCGTGTGTTCTATTCATCTGCAGGTATAGATTATACAACAAAAATTGAAAAAAAAATTGCGTCTTAAGCATCCCACAAATTTTTATTGTACCTCGAAATCCTCAATATGCAATACGATTCTTGATTGACGGATAAATTATACAGTATCTTTAACGGTTAATCAGCACCCGATTGTCATAAGCACGTGTCCGCATTCTTTTTTCCTCTATCCGCCACTTATATTTTGTCAAATTAATTATTAATTTCGATTTTAATTTCTTTTTCTACATATAAAGAAAAATTTTCTCTTGAATCGAATTTAACTCAATTGAGTCAAATAAAAATATATTTGTCACATCTATTTTGTCAAATTAAATGTTTAAAATTAAAAAAAATTTGTTAATTTTATTCAGCACAAGTGACATTTTTATTTAAACCAAATAAACTTAATTCTGTTCAAATGGAATTTACTTGAACCAAAAATAATTTTTTGTTTAGCACAAATAAAAGTTTCGTTTTGTTGAAAGAAATTTTATTTGGTTCAAAAAAATGTTATTTTGTTCAATGAAATTTTATTTGATTCAAAAAAATGTAATTTTGTTCAAAGAAATTTTATTTGGTTCAAAAAAATGTTATTTTGTTCAAAGAAATTTTATTTGGTTCAAAAAAATGTTATTTGGTTAAAAGAAATTTTATTTGGTTAAAAAAAATGTTATTTTCTTTAAAAAAAATGTATTTGGTTCAAATTGAATTTTTTGAAAACCAAATTCGACAGTAAAAAAATTGGTTTCCGATAAACATTTTCTATAAAGCGATAATAAACGTAAATTAACCGCATAATACATTTGAAGAGGGAACAAAAAATGTAAAAGAAACGTTAAATGTGAAAACCATGTATTTTGATTGATTTAAATGAAAAAAAAAAATTTTTTAAATGGATCCATCTGTCAGATGAGGATGATCTCTTATTCACAAAAAAAAAGACACGCGCCACGTAATATAAACCCTTTTAGGAAAAAAGCAAAAATTTTTTACGTAACAGATGTGATGAAGGAGGACTCGTGGCAACTTCCGTCTAAAAGAAACTTGATGAATACACCGGAAGACTATTTGATAACTTTTTTTTTACCCGATTGCTCATCACTAAGTATCAACAGAGAGTTTTTCGTCCGTGAGATTTATTAACCTGTTTATAGATATCGACACGTGGCACAATATATATATATATATTCTCTTTTTTTGCAAAAAAAAAACTTTTTTCCTTATTAGTCTCAAGACGAAGAAAAATTCAATCTTTTAATTTACAAAAATGTTTCACTTGAATTTTTAACTTATTAAAATTAATATTATACTTCGCTTTACATTTTCATAAAAAAAATCATTGTTTTTTTTAATTTAGGGAATCCTGACTTCATTAAAGATTAATTTCATGATTGATTTCGAAATTAAATTGCAGTGTATTTTCGATATTTGATGTGAATATTGATATTCGTGATATATGTATTATTTATAATATTGATGGATCACATTTTTGATTAATAAATCGTCCTTATAAATATGGCAGTCAATCAAGTTTGCAATTAATGACTCAAAGATTTTCGTATCTGGATTGAATAAAGATAATTGAGAAAATTCTCAATTTTCGCAAAATGGGAATTCGTTAACTATTTTTTATTTAAATTTAGCTTGAGTTTCAGCGCAACGGTATAAATTTTAAACATATTATTTAATAGTATACAATTTTCTATTATTTTGATTAATTATAATTTATAATATTAGATATTATAAATATCTACAAATAATAAATAAAATCTATAAAATATAAATAAATATCTATAAATATAACTCGTTATATTTTCGAATTATAATAATTTTTTATAATTAAAATATTACTAATAATATTTACTAATTTTTTTTAAACATTAATATATTACTAATATTAACGTACAAAACATAAATTTATTACTAATATTATACTAAAATTTAATTAATAAATTTCACTAATAAATAATAATTTCTACGATTTAATTTATAAAATTTATTAATTCAAGAGCAAAAAGTCTGTCATTAATTCAAATTATTAAACATTTTTACTAATTCAAATTTAAAAAGTAGTTTCAATTTTTTTCACCAAAATTTTAGAGAAAAATGATTAAACAATTAGTAAAAAAATTTACTAAAGTATAATAATTAAAAATTAGTAAAAATTTTACTAAAGTAAAATGTTGCTCAGTTTCCACGAATTCAGATTGAAATTAAGAGTATTTTATTTTTTAATGACAATAAATGGTATTTTATAGAAAAAAAATTAAAAATTTCTGAAATGGAAGAAATATTCACTTCAGTGAAACATAGATACAGTGACGACATCTAAAGGGAGTGCAGGTAAAAATTCAATTTTCGGGACCGCATAGAGGGGGACATCTGTGGGCCTAATTTTAAGGCTTCTCCACTCTCATCATCATTCTGGGCCTTAACCTTCAGATGATGAGAACAAAAAAACCGTTTTATCTACAGAGATATTTTTTTTTAAACTTGTATTAAATTAAATGAACGTAAATTAAACAATACTTAAATTAAATTATCTAATTGAATGAAAATAAATAAGATGAGACTAAAATTAATTACCTAATTAAATAAAAAAAAATAAATAAATAATAAAATTCATTCATTCCATAGATAATGAATTAATCATATGAAAATTAAATAATGAAATAAAATATTAAATAAACTAAATAATTCAGAGAATAATTAATTTAATTCTTGAATTTATTTTTTTCTTTACTCATTAAAAAATATTCTATTAAATACAAATTAAATCAATTAATTAATGAAATTAAATATACACGCAAAAATTAAAATAAGGAAATATTTTTAAAAATTCAAGTCACACTAGGGAATGATTCATATAAAAATTTAAGCAATTATAAAACATTGACGAACCATTCAGAGCAGTGCATTTATTATTAACAGGCGTTTCTTAATCATCAATTCTTATCGCAAATGCAAGTTTAAACATTCTTTCTCATTAATCTAAATTTTCCTCAACTTTTGTTAATTCCAGTTTCGTACTTCTCGAAAATATTCGAAATTTATTTTACAAGTAGGAAGAACATTTTTCTATCAATTAATTACAAATTATGTCTTTTATCATTTTCAATTTGTTTTATTTATATAAATAATTATTAAAATAATTTGTAATAATTAATTCACTGTAAGAATATAATAATTAATGATTATAATTAATTCATTGTAAAAATAACTAATAATAATTAATTAATAACAATAGCTTTAATTTGATTAATATTTTGATAAGTAAACATTCAGTGTCTCTAAAATTTTTTAGCGTTCCAAATAAAAGTCGATTTCTTCTTACTAACAATTTTAATAATATTAAAAAATATGTATCGATTATTAACAAAAGTAATAATTAAAAAGATAATTAAAATTTTTTCATATAAATGTACTACAAATTTCTCTACTTTAGCAAAATTATGAAACATTTTAACTAAAACTTTCGCTATTTTAGAGAAACTTATCACTGTTCCAAGTAAAAAGTTATTTCCGTGTAAATATTGAACTTTCTTATTTTTACTTTATATTATTTAAAAAAAAATTCAAACATTAACAAAATTTTGATTATTTAAAGTTTAAACGTTCAGAATTTGACTGAAAAAAATTTACTTGATAACGTAAATATTTATTTGTATCAAATAATTTTTATTATTAACAATAAAATTTTTCTCACTATTTAAAGCTTTTAAATTCAAGTTAATTTTAATGTTATTGATAACTAAATTAATAATTAATTATTAAAAAAAATTATAAAACGTTTAATTTTACTAATATTTTGTTCCAGTTTTTCAAAAAAATCTAATTCAAGTTAATTTTTAATGTCATTAATAATAAGGTTAATTATTAACAAATAATAAGTTTAATTTATTAACATTTTGTTTAAATGTTTAAAGAAATTAAATTCATGTTTATTTTAATGTTTTATATTTTTATCTTTTAAATATCGAAAAATCCATGAAAATTAAAAAAACGTACACGAGGGGAATCGAACCTACGGCCTACGAACTCATAGACTAACGCTCTAACCACTAATCTAACGACACGTACAAGTTAATTTCAATGTTAGTGTAAAAAAAAAATATTGAATCATAGTATCAATTTTTATTCGACTAATTAATATATTTTTAAGTGTAATTTCAAGTTATTTTCAATTGAATTAATAACTTTAATAATAAATAGTAATAAGCAGGTATTAATAATAATAATTTGATTAATATTTTGTTACGTAGAATTTTATTAAATGCCTTCATTATAATATTTAATAATTTAAGGTTCAATAAATGATTTTAAGAAACAATTAATATAATAATTATTTATTATTAACAATTATTTTTTATTTGACTTGAATTTGGTTAAGTCTAATTTTAATTTAATGAAAAGAAATTCGAATGAGAAATTCCATAGAATAAAAATTCGACCAAAAGCAAATTGACAGAATTTGCCCGCAGAAAATCATAGACAATCCAATCAAAAATGACTTCTAGAGACCCCCCTCATTTAAATAAACACAAAAAAATTTATCATCGACTAAAAAAAAGCCGAAATATTTAAAAGAAAATATATAAAAAATTTACAATAAAAATTTAAAAAGTGTGAAATGATTCAAAAAATTTTTCTATGTCAGGAGGTAGTGTACGTAACATTACCGGGTTACTCCACAAGAGACATAACGAGATTACATTTGTATTTGGCGTACGGTGAAGTGAGGGTAGGGGGGGGGGTGGGAGAGGGAGGGAAAGAAGCAAGGAGGGAAAATGTGTCTGTGTGTATATATAAGCACGTGATTGGACATTCTGGGTCCATCGCGACGTGGGCGGCGGCACGCTGTGCGGACACAAAGCAGTCTCGGATGCACGTGCGCCGTGTGGACAGAGCCTAGTCGTAATAAAAGGAGACCTCACGGTACATTGCACCCCTATATGTCTGAAGGGGGTTGTGGATCGATTCCGGGCGTTGGCGCCGAGGTCACCGGCTCGCCTTGCTCGGAGTAATGACCCTCACCCAGTGCAGTGCAATGGCATCGCTCTTCCACTTGCACAACCCTCAACTTGCCGGTTATATTGCAATGGTGGGGGGAGACGGGAGGACGCGAACAAGCTCGCTTTACGATGTAACCACCCCCCCACCGACAAACCCTGTCATAAAGTTCGCTCACTCGTTCCGCGACTGAGAGAGAAAGCCAATCGAGAAATAGAGAGAGACCACTGTCGACAGTGATGTAGGCATTGAGGGTATGATGTAAACCCCCATGAAAATTCAAGCCCCCCACCCCACGTCCAATGTCTCTTATCACTTGGATGAATTATCCAATCAATGACAGTGCTGCGATTATTGTTGCGATAATTGGAAAATTAGCACGAGCTTCCTGTATGTAAATGTAAATAGGTTTCGCTTTGTTGTTGTTTCGAGAATAGAACAACATTACTACCAAAGAAGGAGAGAAAAAAGTTCGTAATCCGACGTATAAATACTCGAAAACTCGACAAGTGTCGAGTGCTTGACAGTCTGCTCCCGCTTAGTGTCGAATACAGAGCGCATGCCTCGCTTCCGTTTATTCCATTGGTGGCTTTTTAAATGTTCGACCAGTTAGGGCCAATGCTTCACTGGGATTCCTGGAAAGATAGCACGAGGTTCTCTTATCTATTTAAAATAGATAACAGTATATACTCTTGTCACAATTTACTTTACATTCTTGTTTTTCGACAAAACAAGATGCTGACATCATTACCAGAAAAGAGTGAAAGAAAAAAATTCGTAATTAAATGTAGAAACACTTGAAAACTCGACAAGTGTCGAATATGCGATAGTCTGCTCCCGCGTAGTGTCGAGTCCCAAGCGCATGCGTCGAGTCGATTCATTTTATTGGCGACTCTTCGAGATCTTGACTCAAATAAAAGAAGAAGAGCACAACACAAATGAAAGTGATAGAGACACTAAGTGTTAGTTGACGTTGAATATCAGAAACAATTTTTTTCGCAAAAATCGAAATCAATAAAAACATTGTTTCAAAGATTCTGTAGGTCAAGAATTGCCCTAAGCTTTTTTTCTAAAAATCTAAAGTGAATAAAAGGAGGTAAATTAGTTGATATTTTGATCTCACCAATATAAACCCACTCAAATAGAAGAAGAAGATGACAACACAAATGAAAGTGATAGAGACACTAAGTGTTAGTTGACGTAGAATTTAAAATAGAATATAAGTCATTAAGCATGCATATATAAAAAAGAAACAATAGATAAATAAAATAATTGTAAATATAGTCAAAAGAATCAGGTGAAATCTTTACTTGAAATATACATTTACGTATAGAAGCAAAATTTCGTATTTCAGTTGAATATTAACATACTCGAAAAAAGAAAAAGTTCTTAATTTAAAATTTAAATATACTCTTAAACCTCGGCAAGCGTCGAGTGTTCAACACTCAGCTCCCGCATAGTGTTGCCTAAGAAGCGCATGCGTTGATTCCCTTCCTTCGATTGGTAGACCTTCAAAAACCCTGACAAGTAACAGCGAATAGTTTTTCAGGATTTCAAGCGCACGCGCTTTATTTTCCTAACCTATAAAACTGATAAATTCCAGCACCAAAATAAAAATTCGTTTGAATTTCAGAATAAAAAAACAGATCCCTGTTTACTGAGCGTCTAAAAATATTTTTTTCACGAAATCAAAAAGAACATATAAACTTTTTTGGATATTTCAAGTTAAATCATTATTCTGTCAATTATTTTTACCTCCCAGGTCAAAAGACGAGGTGAAATAAGTGACATTCCCACCTCTAAAAACCTTAAAGAAGAACAATTTCGTCGCCAACTTAATGGTAATTAAAAAACCCCTTTTAGAATATTTATACCAATTGTTTTCCCTGCTAAAAAAATCTACAAAGCGAATATTCATAAATATAAATACCGATTTAATAGCTCCTTAAATTAATAAAATCCAATAAAATCAATCAAAATTAATTACACGTTAAATTAATAAACTTTTAATTGAAATTCTTTTAAATGTATAACTTAAAGGGTAAAATTTTTCCAATCCCCCTTTTTCCAGTATGAGAGATTCGTGTAAAGAGTTATAAGGCCAGTTATATACAGCACTGGCGAATTCCCCTCTTTTGCACAAGTGCTGATGAAGCACCCACAACCACCCTCAACAAACCTCCCGCTGTAAATCCGGAGGACCTTAAACTTCGAACGAGACGAGGTCAATGCTCCACGTGAAACGCCGCGCATTGTGCTTGCAATAACTTTATCGATGTAGTCTTTCGCCAGGGTGAAATTCGCTTAAAACTCGAGCGAATAAAATATTCAAAGAATTAATCGAATAAAAATGGAGGGATGAATTCAATAAAAAGAAAAAGTTAAAGAAGAATGTGAATTAGTAAAGAAAAATTTCTACTTCTTTATATATCAAAGGGGTGGTGGTGGTGGTGTGGGTAAAAAAGTTTATTGAGAATTATTAGTATAGAGCAGACAGGATGATTTCTATAGACAGGGTTCTGGGGAAAATTGCGAGGGCGAATGTATTCACATAGTATTCCTAAAGGTCGACGTTTTAGTATTAAAAAAATATTTCTTTGTGTTCCTATTGATACTTCATTTTACATTTTGATTCGCATCTACAATTCTGAAACATTGAATCTAATTGTTCGAATGCAGGTACCTGAAGTTGACACTAATTTGGTATGAGCGTCGAAAAGAATTAGTCAACGAAATCAATCAACAATTGTTTCAGATATTTTTAAGTTTCTAAAAGTTAACGTCGACCCTAGCTTCAAAGACTTCAGACAGGAAATAAAAATGTAAATTTTAGAGCTTCTTTATAGGACAATTCAAACGGAGTCTGGGGGAAACAGAAATTCTATTTCCAATCTGTTCGAATCGGGTCTAAATTTTTTTTTTGGTTTCGACCCTGTTGAAATCTGTTCGACCCCAACACGAAATATAATCGAAATAAAAGATGTTCAACAACGTACGAATTATTTACAAAAGAGGAAGATTACTTTGGAGGAATAAATGTCGTAACAATCATTTGGGTAAATGCCGCCAAGCACGCACTTCGATTCCTGGAAGACAATCTCATTCCATTGACGTAATTTAACACTGAAAGCTGCTTTTTTAATACAAAAAGAAGTAATGTGTCAAATTTTATAATTGGTTATTGAAAAATGTCAAAAAATTGTCAGATGGACCCAAATCTGATAGATTTGGGCCTTAACGATTTTCGGCTTAATAACTTATATTCTATTTTAAATTCTACGCGTACTAACACTTAGTGTCTCTATCACTTTCATTTGTGTTGTCCTCTTAAACTTTTATGTGTGTGGGTTTATATTGGTGAGACCAAAATATCAACTACTTATCACGATCACTTTATTTACACGTACAATTATTTATTATTTAAATAAATTAATATTGTAGTTCATTATTATTTTAAAGATAATTTCAATATTAACTTAAAATTATTAATTTCTTGAAACGTATTGCTTCGAATCCTGGCTATGGTACATTCCTTTTTCAATTTTTGATTTCGAGTCCCAGAGTATGTAAGTACCCTTTTTTACGCCTTTTTTTATTTTGTAAGGTCCCTCGTAGACTTGAAGAAATTTAGCGATAATTTTGTTTTCCTTATCATATTTTTAAGTAGTTTAATTAAGATTTCGTCTCCGAATTTAAATTCAGATAATTTATGCGAAATATTGAACTTTTCAGCTCGTTTCGTTCCTTTTGCTTCCTCATAAAGGAAGCCTTATAGTGATGTCGATTTCCGAATTTTTTTTACAGATGTTGCCATAAGTTGATTCTAATTATTGTTCTGGTTATTTATCAAAGATAAATTTTTTCGAATAAAACTTTTGTCTGATTTCTGGCGCTTAGGATAAAAGAAATAATAGCGATCAGGGGCCTTGAAACAATGGGGGAGAGACTAGTGGGTCATTCCTCCTGTTTTGCAATGTGCGCACAGGGGTCATTGCGAGACAGTGAACCCTGCGAAAAACCACCCTCAGTGCTCTCCCACCCCTTTCCATTTATAGGAAAAAAAAGTTCCATGCCACTAACAACATAACTACTACTTCTACCACTGCTACTCCACTACTGACACTCTAACTGCTACTAATACCACTACTTCTGTTATTTTTACTGCTGCTAATACTGCTATGTCTGTTATTTTTACTGCTACGAATACTACTACTACTATTTCTGTTACTTTTACTCCAATACTAATACCGCACTAATATTATATATTCCAATTGGTAAAACATGAAAAGTAATAAATACATATATGCTCCGATCAGCGATTTTTACTCGACCAGGTACGTAGCCCCAACAAGTCTGCACACCACTAGTTAAATTGCCAGAAGGGCGTTCTCTGCTTGGATCGTAAAATGCACGTTTCACGTTATATGGCCCTATGGAAATACACCGAAAGGGAGATATTTTTGTCACCACTCACGTATTTTCTTTCTTTCGTGCAAATTTTTTTTCTATAAATACATATATCGACATTAGACATTCTTTCTTTATCCGAGGGAACAAATATATGTTACTAGGGTTGTAAAATATTTTTGAAAGTTGGCCTGACTTGTCATGTATAGTAATAAAAGCAATGTGTAACATTAATGTTCAATATAGTATTCTGTTATTATTATTATTATTATTTACAATTTATACAACAGAATAGAATTCAAATGTTCCTGAATTTTCCAAAATTAAAATCAATTTTTCCCTCTTTTTTAATTTGTATTTTTTACGTCGGTAAAGTTTAGAACCATGTCCCTAAATTTTTTTCATTACTCAATTCGAATTTTATGTTCCTGAAGTTAGCGTCAACTTCAGAGACCTTAAACTGTTCAAAAAAATGGTTCAATTCTTTTTAGTTTTGAGAAAAAAAATTATTTTCGACCCTCAGCGTGGACGCTAAATTTTAGAGACAATAAAATCTTTTAAACAATGTTTTAATTCTTTTCGGTTTTGAGAGAAAAAAATTTTTTGACCCTTAGTTTCATCACGAACTTTAGGAACACGATTTTTTTGGGAAATATTTTTTTCAGATTAAAAAAATTAATAATTAACCGTAATTACATTTATTTATTATATTTTATTCAGCATATTAATTTTTAGAAATATTCAAATAGAAAAACATTTCGTTCGCACATTAAATGTTCAAATATTTCAGATAAATTAACGTTTTTAATTGACGATTGAAAAAGAAGAATCTTAATTATAAGACAAAATTGTTTTATTAATAAATTGTTTTGCTGAAATATTTTTCTGTCAATATTGATGCATTATTTTTAATTAATTTACTGAGTGAACAATTTTTTTTCGTTCACCAACGTTGTAGAGTTCAACTTGATTATTAAAAAAATAATTTCTAACCAAGTAAAATGTTTGATTTTAATTATTTTTTCTTTTTAGTTTCGTAATTTTTGAAAATACTTAACGTACAGAAAAATCTTGCAAAAAATTCGTTTTTCTAAAATTCTGAAAGTTTAAATAAAAGAATTTTTTGCTTCATCACAAGAATATTCTTGTTTAGTTTAGAAACTTTAAAACAGTATAGTTGGAAATTAGTTTCAAAAATTAATAAAATTGCGAAAAATTAATTATAACAACAAAAATGGTATTTAAAATTTGATTTAAAAAAAATAACAAAAATATAACCAAAGTTAGGAAGTGGAATATTAAATGTACGTATATATCCACCTGCATGGCGAAAAAAAAGTAACCGCATTTTTGTCAGGAAATTGTATCTGTGAATTTGAACGTTGTTTCGTATGTAAGGCTTTATAATCGATATATAACTTCCGGTAGAATTAAATTTGCATTTCAAAGGGAAAGTAAAAAACTTGTTGAAATTAGATATCTCTTTTCGGACATTACGACCCTTTTTACAATTAATTTTGATCACGATTACAAAATCTTAAATTGATCCTTCTTTGCCTTTTAAATTTCTTATTGTCTTAAAAAACAGTATTTCTTTCAAATATAGATAACAATTTTATGAAATTATTTTATTGTGGAAATTCTATAAAAATGTATTACAGTATTTCAGTGCGTATACAAAGAAAACTTGAAAGCTATAAAACTAAAACGTTTTAAGAAAATGGGTCATAAAATGAGTTATAGTTATCGTTACATTTTTTTTTGAAACAGTGAAAAAGAAACGAAAACTAAAATTGTAGTTGAAAAGTTAAATGTGTAATTTTTCTTTTAAGTAACTTTTTGTTCATTAATCTTTAAAACCGCAAGTAAAAAAATATACACTATATAATAAAAAAATGTCTTTTTTAATTAAAAGTTTTTCCTATTTTCAAAATTCTTTTTTATTATCTATATATTTATTTTTTATTTTAAATTCTATATTTTATTCGATAAAAAAATTTATAATATCTTTTTTTAATTCTCCAGGGAATTTTTTTACTACGTATTGCAAATAGAAGCAACAAAATATTAAAATATAGAATTCAAAATAATTTTCAAAAATTATTTTGTACTTAATTTTTTAATTTAATAAAAACTGCTTTTCTGTAGTTTGTAACAAAATTTTTTCCTTTGATTCGAAATAATGTAGTCAAAACAAAATGTCCTCGACAACCGGATAACAAGCAACCTCCACAAAACTCGAAATCAAATTATTGTTGTTGACTCGTAAATTGATTTCTACACTTGACAATTGCGTTATCTCAATCACCGAGGTCATTTTGTCAATAAAAATGTCGCGTTGGTTCCTTACGTCTTTTATTTAAAAAAAAGATTTCTTTCTTGCATTCAAACCAAAATGTACAATTTTTCAAATAATTACCAAATTTTTTAATTTTACTCTAAAAATGTTGTGTTTTCAACGAAATTTTAAACTAAATTATTTTATATCAATTCCAACGAAAATTTTGGTATCAAAATTGATCAAATTTTTTCTTATCAATTCGATCATAATTTTTTCCAAAGTTTTGATATCAAAATTGATCAAAATTTTTTTCTTATCCATTCGATCGAAATTTCATCCAAAGTTTTTATATCAAAATTGATCAGATTTTTTTTATCAATTCAATCATAATTTTTTCCAAACATTTGATATTAAACCTTTTTCATTTTTTTATCAAATTAACCAAAATTTTCGGTATAAAAATCAAGTCTAATTTTTTTCATCAATTTCATTAAAATCTTTGGCATTAAAATTCATCCAAATTTTTGGTCTCAATTCGATCTAATTTTAGGTATAAAAATTGATCCTAATATTTTTCATAAATCTGATCTAATTTTTTCTATCAAATTGATCAACATCTTTGGCATAAATGTGATTTAATTTTTTCTATCAAATTGATTAAAATCTTTATCATAAATTTCATCCAATTTTTAGGTATAAATTTGATCAACATTTTCGGTAGTTATTTAATTCAAATTTTCGGCATCAAAATTAATGGTATTTTTTTACTATCTAAGTTGGTCAGACTTGATGCGATTTGGTACCAAATCGATACTCTCAAAAAAAACTAATCTGAAAGAGAAAAATGTTTGCTTCAATAAAACAAATTTTTTTTTCTATTCCAGAATTAACAATACGTTCATTTTTGATTGACATTCCTAGTCGAGTCTAATTCTTTATCCCAAATTACAAGTGTCTATTATTACATCCAAAATAAAAATTCTACAACAGAAAAAAACAAAACCGATTGAATTTTTTTTTTTTGCAAAAGAAGTATATGATTGATATAGTTGAAAATATGAACAATAAAGCAGGCGAATTCATTGTTAGGTATTTTATATGGACTCCTTAATTCTGACAAAGCACCCTTGACATTGAACCATTCGAAAAAATGCCTTTATCTGACATACCTGCAACCGTTTACCATAAAAATATTTACACAAGAAATGAAAGGTATATAATTTTAACCCACTTCCTTGGCACGAGTTCTCATTTAAATGTATTACAAACACGTGATGTGTCACATTCAAAATATTATCCGACTAGTTCTTTATCTTTTGTTTGAAAAGAAAAAGAAAAATTAAGGAAATACAGAAATTATTTATATACATACGCTTTTAAAAGCAGAGAGGGTTGTGGGAACCGATAATGAAAAGCTTCTTATAATAACGAGTAAAAACATGTTTTTCCTTATAATGTTAAACAATTTCAAAACATTGCTATTCAGCACAAAACAATGCTAATAATTTGTAAAACTAATTTTTCCTTGAATTCATAAGAAATGCATTTAAACAATTTTCTATTTCCTTTAAAGTCCTTCATTTTTACAACATCAAAATACTAAACAATATTTTATGTCCCTAAAGATTTTAACGTTCAAATGAACGACATTTTAAATTTTGTTGCTATTTTTAATTTCAATTTTATAACTAAATATTGTTTCTTATATTTAAATGGTTCATTTTTAACTTATTAAATATTTATAATCTTTCCATTTTCACTTGAGTTTGGTAATTTTTTTAAATGTATAAAAAATTAATTATAAATATTAATCAAATAATAAATAGAAAATTTAGTTCATTTAAAAGCTAAATACTATCGGAAAATCAATTTTCTCCAAAGATTTTGTGTTTTAACATTTTTTAATTTTCGTCTCAAGTTTTAAACAATTTTTTACGCCCCTAAAGTTTTTAACATTCAAATGAACGGTATTTTTATTTTGTTGCTATTTTTATTTTGAATTTTATAACAAAATATTTTTTTTTATTTAGATGGTTAATATATAACATTTTGAATTCAAAACGTAAAAAGAAACAATTTTGCTCTAAAGTAATAAAACTTTTAAAAAAAGGATTTTTTCAGAAATTTTGAATTCAAACAGTTAAAATAAAAATTATTTTCCTAAAGTTATAAAGCCCAAAGTAACGAAATTTATATTTAACTTAATTTTTTAAAAATTACTATACCAAAATAAAAACTAATTTTAAAAAAGTTCATTCTTAGCTAAGCGAATTCTTATCATAGAATTAATATTTTTAATGTATATAGAGAATAATTTTTGCTCAAAAAAAATGAAATAAAGAAAAATGGAAAAAATCCACGCTAAATAAAAATGAAAATTTTCTTTTAACAAAATCAAAATATTGAACAATTTTTCACGTCCCTGAAATTTTATACGTTCAAATTAATACTTTTACTTTGCTTTTTTCAATTTGAACTTAATAACAAAATAATATTTTTCATTCATTCAAACGAAAGAAAATTTTATTTTTATGAAAAGCTTTTAAAATATTATTACACTAAAATGAAAAGTACTCAAAATTCAACACATAATCGAGAATTAATTTTTTTAGTCTACAAAAAAGTTTCATATAAAAAAATTCGAATTAAAAACAAAATGCTACCAAATGAACAGAAAATTTTTTCTGTTTTTTTTTTAAATTTCTGTACAAAAAAATTAAAATTAAATATTTACTTTGTTGAGAATTAGTTTATTTGAAAATAAAAAATAATATTTTTTTAAGAAAAAGAAATTTAAAAAAAAAATATATAATACAAAATAATTTTTTAAATTTCAATTGTTTAACAATAATTGTTTTAACAAATTAAAGAAATTTAGCAATTTTCAAAAACTGTCAATCTAATCGATTCTGTGGGGAATATTAAAAAATTATATAGTAAATTATAAAAGATTTTCAAAAATGTTATAAATTTATTTAAAGAATTGTTGTTAAACAAGTGGAAATTAAAAATAAAAAACAAGAATTTCTTTGTTTTTGAATTTTCCTATAAAGCCAATTGTTGATTTGAAATAAAATCTATTTATTTAAGCTTTGGTTGGAACGACCCTTTATTCATCACAATTTGTTTATAGCAATTTTTTCAACAAATAACAACTTGGAGAAAGAATTAATTGGCGTTAACAATTTTTAAAAATTCCTAAATTTTTATAAAATATTTTTTAAACATTTTTAAAAATAAATTGCTTAATTTTTACTAATTTGTTTAAACAATCATTGTTAAACAATTGAAAATTGATAAGACAAAAACAAGTGTGTCTTCCTTTTCTATTCGCCTATGAATCCAATTGTTAATTTTACTTAAAATTAATTTGTTTATGCTTGAAATGAAACACCTTTTATTCAGCACAATTTGTTTATAACAATTTTATGAACAAAATATGACTCATACAAAACTTTCTTAATTCTTCACATAGAATTGATTAACGTTAACAGTTTTAAAAAATATTATAATTTCTATTAATTTGTTTAATGTATTCTTGTTAAACAATTAAAAGATTAAAAACAAACAAAATGTTATATTTTTTTTCAAAAATCTACTTGTTACTTTTTTAATACAATGGCAATATTTAAAAAAAGATATATTTGTCACAAAGCCTGTAAATTTTTTATTTGTTTCAAATAGATTTCATTTGTTTCAAATAAATTTTATTTTGCTTCAAATAAATTTTATTTTGTTTAAATGAAATTTTATTTGGTTCGAATTTAAATTTCATTTAGTTAAATGAACCATTTAGTTTGAAGCAAATTAAATTTTTATTTATATTGAATAAAATATATTCTATATTTGATTTAAATAAATTTTTCTCTCGCTGTATGAAAAACAAAACTTTAGTAATGTAAAAAATAAATTTTAATAACAAAAATAAAAAAAAACTTAATACTACTTTTTCTCTTGCAATTTTATTTGCGAATTGTTAATGAACCCTTCAAGACAGATGCACTTTTCTATACACGCACATAAGTATGCAATAATGAAAGTCCTTCAGATTTCACTTTAATGTTTCGGTCAGACGCGAGAGGAGAGCGCAGGGATTAAAGATGAGAGAAGAATGAAGACAAAGAAAAGAGGGACAAATAGTTGTACGTGAAGTTGTGGCGTGCGTGAACGAGTCATCTTTCTCATCTCGTGGGAGGAGGAGGAGGATGAGGAGGACATGAATTTAAGGGGAAAAATTGTGAGTGTTTTGGAGGGGAGATACATCAAGAAGAGACAAAATCGCAAAAGGGTGGGAGTGTCTGGCTTCAGCCCTCAATGCGTCCACGATCCTTGTTACACGATGCATTAATTAGTGGAACTTTCATGTCCCGACAGAATTATAACGACCCCCTTGATTTTCCATATATACGATTTATTCCCCTCCTCCCTCCTTCCATCCAACTGTCACTTCTCTAAAAATCATTTTACAATTCTCTTCAATTAGCACAATTTTCACAAATAAAATACGATTATAAATGGAAACTTATAAATTAGTTGAAAACAAATTTTATCAAATTTGGCCAATTTCTTTTTTATTCCTTCTTGTCACATTATTTTTATTTTATTTGCACTGGAAAATTTTTTATCTTTATTCAAACTATTATCAAACTGTATTATTTTATTCAAACTATTTTCAAAACTATACTATTGTCTATTAACGTATTAACATATGAATATCTAAATAAATCAAATAATTCTGATTGGAGTTCAAATTGTATTTGAACCAATAATTTCAATATTTGAAACAAATAGAATTTCATTGACTTCAATAAAAATTATTTGACTCAAGAAAATATTTAATTTAGTCATGTATTTGGTGTCATTTAAATAAAAAAAAAAATTTCACTAAGTACTTTTTTGGTGGTAATTTCATATGGATTTAAAAAACTATTGATATTTAAAAAAAATTACTCTGTATATTAAAAAAAAAATCTTAACTTTTAGTAAAAAATTTTATTTAACATTATTTTTATTCTAATTAGTATATTTTTCAAAACACTTGAAGGGAAAAAAAATTTCATTCATTTGAACGTTCAGAACTTTATGGAAAAAAGTTTTGAACATTCAAATGATCGAAATATTTTCGTATACTAAAATAGTTTTAAAAATTACTAGACTGAAATGGAAAAATATTTTGCTAATTTATTTAGCTATAAGAAAAATTTTTTAATTATGATAAACAATATTATTGAATAATATTCAAATTAAACGATGAATATTGTTGTTCATTTGAACTTTCGAAACTTTATCAACATTTTTATAATTCATTAAAAAAATATTGTCACAAAAATTAGAGTGTCTACTATTTTCATTCAACAAAATTTCAGGTTATTTTCTAATTTTTTCCCAGTTTTCTTTTCTCATTAAATTCAAATTTAAACTTGATTTCGAACATAAATAAATCTTTAAATTTCTTGAAAATAGTTTCTTTTAATCACTTTAATTAAAAATTTGGAAAATAATTTATTCAGTTTTTTAAAAATAATCTTGTCTCTTTATAATTCTAATTGAAAATATGATTTTTAAGTTCATTAAAATTATATTGATAATAATTGAATTTTAGCAAAGAATTTTACTATTTGTAAAAATAATTGAATCCTTCCAAAGAATGCTATTATTTAGAAAAATAATTTAATTCTTGTGAAGAATTTTATTAAAATTTTTAAAAATAATAAACAGTAATAGTTAATTCTTTACTAAATAAGTAATAAACATTAAATTTGGTCAAAAAATAAATAAATATCATTTATTTAAACATTCAATTAATGATAAATTAATTGGTGATAAGTTGTTTGTTATAAAAATAATGATAAATTTGAAATTGATGATAAGTTATTCCTTATAAAAATAATTTTTTAAAATAGGTTAATTTAAAAAATAAAAATGTAAAATTTGAAACTATAAAAATTTAAGAGAAGTTTAATAATTATAATTATTGAATAATAATAATAATAATAGAATCATATAATTTTTAGAAGCAAAAAATTGATTTAAAACTTTAAGAGGAACTTTATATTTTAAAAATAAAATTATAATTACTTTCACTAATTTCTCTTGAATATTTTCGAAAAATTTAAATAAAATTCTTTAAAAGAAATAAGAATTCAATTATTTAAAAAAAATATAAAGAAATTTTAATTATTCCAAAATTTTTCAATTATTTGTTTAGAAAAATCCAATTATCTTGAAACAATAGAATTGAAAAATTGCAAAAAAAACTTATTTTTCAGAATTTAAAAACAAAATTTGCGAAAATTCAATTTTATGAAAAAATTTGAAGTGTGTATCGTTTTTTTAAATTAACTGATAAAAATTTTAATTATTGATCTTCGTACTAAGAGACACGAATCTATTCGAATGTGACTCTTTCAAAAATACAATTATTAAATTAAAATACTTTGAAAACTCTATTTATTAAAAAGTTTTTAATGAAATTCTTAAAAAAATTAATTGCATATTTTTAGTCGAATTTCACAATACTTCTAATAACTGCATAATTTTTTAAAATTTATTTACATAATATGTTTGAATTGGGGCCTGATTTTTTACTATCAAATTAATTATTTTTAACTAATTGAAACTTAAAGAACAGTATAAATATCTATAAAAATTGAAATAAAACGTAATTTTTTAAAAACAAATTTAAAAAACCCCTAAAGTTCTGAAAGTTTAAATAAACGATTCTTTCTATTACTATTTTATGTTTGAATTTTAGTAGAAAATGTTAGTTTACAAATTAAAAAATGAATTTTTTTCTTAATATTTCTGTTAAATTTTTCTTAATTGCCATTTAAAGGTAAGAAAATTGAAAAATATTGAAATGAAAACAGATTTCGTTCATTTGAACGTTCAAAACTTTACGTCGGTGAAGTTTGCAACGTTTATGATCAACGATTGAAAGAAAAAAAAAATTATTTTCTACCAAAAAGAATAAAATTTTTTGTTCACAAATACATTTTTTTGGAAATCATTATTAAAAATATTAAACGCACTATTTTCTGTACAAAAATTAATAAAAATTTGCTTAAAAAAATATTTTCCTTCAGAAATCGTTTTGATTATAAACGTTGTGAACTTCACCAACGTAAAACTTTACACAGAAAAAAAGAAGTGTTATTTTAACACTAAAAGTAGTGTTAAAACTACGCGCAACATTTTTAACCGACACTGTGTGATTTTAACTCTACATTGGTGTTAAAATAACACTATATTGTGTTAAATTAACACTAGAGGGTGTTAAATTGTTATACATTTTTAATGGGGTTAAAATAACACCAAAATTGTGTTAAAACAACACCAGCTAAAAACTACACGCAACAAATTTAACAAATATTTTTTTCTGTGTAGAGACATCATTAAAATAATAAAACTTTTTTTAATTTTGGTGAAAAAATTCCCATTTTGATATAAAATTCCCGGGTTTCCCGGTTATTTCCCAGTTAGTAAACACTCTAAAAAATATGTTCAACTATCAAAATTAAAATAGAGTAATATTTCTTCTACTAAATCGTTGATTACATAAAAATTGTGAATTTCAACAATGTTCATAATAAGAAGCAATTAAAAGAAATAAAAATAATTAAAATCCAAACGACTATTTATTTTTAAAATAAAAAAAAAATTTCCAGTGAGAATGATTCATCAAAAAATGATGAATGAAACAAAGAAATGAAATTTTTGTCAAAACAGAGGAAATTTTCGTGAAAAGACCACAAGAGAAGAGATTACAAGAGGTAAAATATTTGTCAAAATATGTGAGTGGCACAAAGAAAGAAAGAAAGAAATAAAGAAAGAGAGAGAGAGAAAGTTTTCGCTTTGAATAAGCAATAGAAAGATAAAATGCATATTGCAGTCCCTAAAAATATCTTTCCCGCGCTTATCTTACCCTCCTGCCGAGATAGCGAACAAGCACATGCTGCACATGCATTGTGCGCCAGTACCAGAAATGCACTTACACGCACGTACACGCATGCAAGTGTGTTCATCACCATAAAGGGTGTCTACGCCCATAGCACACGATGCGAGGACGAGAGGTGGGCCCTCAAGAAACCTACAGTGAGATTCCAGACGAAACATCCGATACTTATCCTCTTACCGAATCATCTAATTAGTCTTAATCACCATTATCATGTCAATGATTAAACAAAAAAAAGAAGAAACTTTCAAAACTGAATTGCAAATGAAAAAACCTTACAAACTCGCATTATTCCATAATTATATTTTTGTATTTACAATTATATTATTTCTCGATTCATAAATTAGGGAAAATTTTATTCATTTATTTATTTACTAGAAATACAGACTTCGCACTCGATAATTAATTTTTTTTAAAAAGTAATAAAAAGCAGAGCTTTAAAACTAAAAAAGTAGCTATATGGAAAAATTAAATTTACAAACTAAAAATACTTGTTTCAAAAACTTAACAAAACTGAGAAAAATTACAATCGATATTTTTTATTTACTTGACTTATTCCTAATTTTCATCAAAATTTACTTTTTTTTATATCTTCTTAGGGAGAATTAAATAAAAAAAATTTAAATAATTAATTTCTTTCGACTAATTTCATGCCAATTCGAAATTAAATAATTGAATTTCAGAGAAATTTTTAATATTTATGAAAAGAATTGAATTCATACCAAGTTGAAGTCCACTACGTTGATCAACGAAAAAAAAATTGTTCACTAAGTAAATTATTTAAAAATAATACATCAATTTTGACAGAAAAATATTTAAACAAAAATATTTGATGTTTATGTTTTGATGATAATTGTTGTATAATTAAATATTCAATTAAAAATAATATTTTATTAACATTAATAAAATTTTTTTCGTTAAAAACGTTGTGGACTTCAACTTCGTGAATTCATACGAAGATTTTTATAAAAAGACTTTTTAAATAATTAAATTCTGATTGGAAATTTTTTGAAAATAGTAGATATTTAAAATCAATTAATTGAAAATAGTTTTTAAAAAGTAACTAAGTTTTACAAAGAATTCTAATAAAATTTTTAACAATAAATAATTGAATGTCTGTGTGGTATTTTATGAAATTTTTGGAAAGTAATTGAATTTTCAAGATGTAATACATTACTTTTAAAAATAATTGAATTGCAGTGATGAATATTGTTACTTATAAAAATAAGTAAATTTTGAAAAGAATTTGACTAAAATGCCTTAAACTAATTAAATTTTTGGAAATAATTTTGGTATTTATTAATATAATAGAATTCTTTCGAAGAATTATTTTTGTAAATAATTAAATTTTCGGAAGAATTCTATTAAAACTTAAAAGATTAATTGAATTATATTAAAAAAAAATTTAATTTACATTGTATTTAAAATACTTCATTTCTTTTCAACAATTTTATTAAAATATTTGAAAATAATTGAATTTCTCTGAAGAATTCTAATATATTTGTAAATAATTGAATTCTTCCAAAGAATTTACAAAAATATTTTTTTTTTTATGCAAATAATTGAATTTCTAGGAAGAATTTTATTATTTATGCAAATAATTGAATTCTTGTAAATAATTTTATAAATATGTTTTAAAAGAATTGAATTCCTAAAAAGAATTTTATTTTTGATGAAAATAATTGAATTATTGTGAAAATTTTTTTAAAAATGTTTTAAAATAATTGGATTTTATAAAAAGTTGATTTTAAAAATTAAATTTCCATGAAAAATGTTATTTTTGGTCAAAGTAATTGAATTATTGTGAAGAATTGTGTAAAAATTTTGTTAAATAATTGATTTTTTCACAAATTTGTTAATAAAAAAATACTATTCTTAATTAACTGAATTCATGTGAAAATTTTATTATTTATAAGAATAATTTAATTTTTGATTTTTTTTTATACAATATTTTTTTTTATATAAAAACGAGTTTTCTAAAATCAATTCTATATTTACATTCGCATTTTTTTATATTTTTATTATATAATTTTAAAATTATCTTCACGTGTTTTTATTATTATTTAACATTCATTAATATAATATTATTGATAATTAAATAGTAAATCATTTTTATTTCATCTTCATTTTTAATTTTATTGCATAATTTTGTTTTTTATATTTAGAAAATTAAATTTTCAACTAATTGTTTAATTTCCTTTGTTTTTCAATTCATTAACATAGTGATTTTTTTCTAACATTTTTTAAAAACATTTTAACAGAAATAATATTTCATTCATTTAAAAGTTGAAAAACAGTATTGGAATTAATTGATAACAAATAATAATTCTCAGAAAAAGAAGTTCTAAAACAATAGAAGAAAATTATTCTTTTAGTCAGTCATTATTATTGTTATCATTTTAGTTGGTCATTTCTGAATATTATTCTCAAATTCTTCAATTATTTTGATTTATTTTTATAAATAATTTTTTAAAAATCAAAATGTTTATTTATTACTATATATATTAAGAAAATTAGAATTAATATATTAAGAAATAATAAAGTCCAAAAATAAATAAATTATTATTAATACACAAAATACGAACACAGCATTTAACAGAAAAATTGAAGACATTGAATTTTGAATGAAAGTGCATAAAAAATTATAAGCAGCTTGTTATTGCTCTCGAATGGGTCAAGTAATACAATTTTAGAATACTTGGCTTATCTATACTGAGCGTTATCGAGATACTGGAGGCCAAGGCTTAATGACGTTTAAGCTCACGTCGAGCTCACCAATCGTGACATTCTATCGAGTCATTGTTCATTAATTTAAATCGAAAATATATATCTTTCTTGATTCTTCAAGTAAATGTATAACAATCGTTACTATACAAATATACAAGTGTATATATACAGATGAAAAAAGTGAAATCAAAACCGCGCTCAGAGGGAAAGTTGCCTATATATACATCAATGTACGCCAACATTTTGTTATAGGAAAGGAAAATTAATTCTAACAAGTGAAACGAAACTGGCTTCATTTCTAAGCTTCATCATAAGAAATCGCATAATATCAAAGAACTAGTTTAAATCAATATGTATATGTATACAATTTAGTTCATAAATAATGCATTCGTTAAAGTGCATACAAAACATTAAAAGCAAAACTCAAAAATTGAAAACGCCGAAAATAAAAATATACCATAAAAATAAAGTAATAATAAGAAAATAAAAATATACCATAAAAATAAAATAATAAAAAAAATTAAAATTTACCATAAAAACTAATAATAAAAATGGATAATAGAAACAAAATTTACAACGAAAATTAAAAATCAATTAGGAAAAGAAACATTCAAATAAAAAATAGAAAATAAATCAAAACAAAATATTAAAATATAAAGCGAAAGCAAAAAATGTAAAGTTAAAAAAATTTCACCTAAAACAACTATAAGTTTCTATAAAATAGCGAAAATATTAATTGAAACAACAAAAACTTTTGGTAAAAAAGTGAAATTTGTAACTGTTTTAAATGACGATGTTTCTCTCCGGATAAAAATAAATAAAAAAATGTTCCTCAAGTTTCGAACGTTCAAACTGAACAACAATATTTTTTTTACTTCTTCTAATTTTAATTTTATTTAGAAAAAATTATTTTTTAGATTAAAAAAAATTAATCCTAAACTAAATATTATTTACTTTCAATTATTTTTCTTTTGTAGATAGTAATTTTCAAAAACACTTAAGGTGAAAACAAATTTCGTTAATTTAAACATTCAAAACTTTAGTCCCATATAAAAAATAAAAACAAAAAAATAAAACAAAAATTTAATACACAATATAGAAACAAAAATAGATTAAAAAATAAAATAAAAATATGAAAAAGAAATAGAAAATAGAAACATAAAAAAGAAAGCAAAAATTAATGTCAGGCAAAAAAGAAAAAATAAAACAAAAAATAAAAATTCACAACAAAATATAAAATAAAAATAAGAAATACAAAATAAATAAAACCAGACAGAAAAAAATTCCAAAACCAAAGCAAGTACTTTCTTCGAATAAACAAAAAATATCCTAAGCACAAAAAGAAAATTTTATTTATTCAAAGAAACAACCACACTTTCTGCGGAATTTTGTTTATTTTGGAGATAAAATTTTATCTACTATGTGCGGTTATACAAGTGAAGGTATAACTAATAACAGTTATCTAAAAATCTATACAGTATATATACAGTATATATATTCAGAAAAGTAAATACAACTTTTTTTCAAATTCACACACTAATCTTGTGAGATATAAAAATAGCGTTAAAAGTTTTAAGAAAAAAAATTTTTTTCCATTGATATGACAAAATTATTATTTATCAGCTTGAAAATATTCAGCCAATAAACAGAGGAATACTATATATATATACGTGAACGACGATGACGACACTTTTGACCATGACCGTGAAAGATTCTTAAAAGTATCAAGAAAACCAGATGATATACACGCATATACATTTTGCAATCCGTTCGAGTAAAGGTCAACACCTAATGTCACCTGGTCATTCTGATACACTAACGATTGCTCATAATCGCAACTGTACATAGTCATAATACAAGAATTTTTCCTTTTCCAAAAGAAAAAAAAATATGCAACAAAAGAAAATGGTAATTTCAATTAAAAAGCGGGGAAAAAAATTAATTTAACTAATCGTCAAATTAAATTAGACTCATTAGAAGTAGTAATATAATTAGAATTACTGTAAATGTAGTAGAAAAAAATTATAAATACAGTTGAGATAAAAATAGAATAGAAGAACTAAATATACAAATAAAACGAAATACAAAATAAAATACTAAAAAAAGGAAATAATAAAAAGAACTAAACACTAAAAAATACTAAATACAAAAAATACAAAAAAGACTAAATACTTAAAAATTAAATACTAAAAAGGATTAAATACTTACACAAAGAAATGCTAAAAAAACTAAATAATAAAAATAAATAAATATTAAAAAACTTAATACAACATAAAATAGAATACTAGAAAGAATACTGAAAAAAATTATTTTAATTCAAACAACCGATTATTTGACTATTACCAAAAAAAATATTTACTTGAATAAAGTAATTTTTATTTGAATCAATTAAATAATATTTGCTTCAAATACTGAAATATTTTATTCAAATACAATTTATTTGATTTTAGTAAATATTTATTTAATAATAGTCCAATAATCGGTTATTTAAATCCAATAACTTTTGTTTAATGAACTGAACACTATAAAAATACTAAAAGAATTATAAATATTAAAAAAATGAAATAACAAATACAATTTTAAATATTAGTAAAATTAAATACTAAAAAAATGCTAGAAGAAATATAAATACTAAAAAAACTAAATAAAAACAACTAAAAATATTTCCTCAGTATGAGGAAGCAAAAATAAATATTAAAAACATTAAATAATAAAAAATTACTAAAAAGTATTAAATATTACAAAAACAAAACACCAAATACAATATAAAATATTTAACAAATTTAATCATAAGAAGAACTAAAAACTTAAAAGAAATACTAAAAAATGCTAAAAAGAATTAAATTAAAAAAACGTTATAGTCAAAAAATGAAATACCATAAAGAATATAAAATATTTAAAAAATTAAATACTAGAAAAACGAAATACTACAAAAAACGAAAGACTAAAATGAACTAAATATTAAAAAAAACTAGATACTAAAAGAACGAAATACAAAATAAAATAAAAAAACTAAAACTAAATATTAAAAATACGAAGTATTAAAAAAATAAATGCTAAAATTAACTAATTTTTAAAAATACGAAATAGTAAAAGAAGTGAAATACGAAAAAACCAATTACTTAAAAATCAAATACTAACAAAATTAAAATACTAAAAAAAACTAAATACAAAAAAACCTGTAAATACTCTAAAAACCAATAAAAATTTTCCTCCAATTTTGAATTTTACGAGTTTAAGTTTTCCGCAGTAAGCGTCGAAGCCAAGTGTTAAAAAATATTTTCCTTTCACGAAAAAACTACTAAACAATATTTCCAGTAATTGAACTACAAATGTGATTAAATCAGAAAAGTAGTTTGAACTAAAAAACGTTATAATTCCAGGTAAATAAAAGTATTATTACCATTTTCAACACTAAAAACCCCTAAAAAAGTTTTTGACTCTTAGCGTCTCGACACAAGCTTCCGAAACATTGAAATCAAGAATTATAACATCACTTTCTTATTATAGTCAAGTCGAAAATATTAATATTTTTTGTTTATATTTACATTAAACATGACATAAATTAAAATATTAGCAATAACATTCATAATAATATTTTGAGTCCAAAAATGTGACTTGAATTCTTTGAAATAATATTCGGATTTAAAATGTAAAAACTCCAGTGCGGTTATAAGATTTAAATTCACATACATTTTAACGTAAATGTGGAGAAATTTAAATTATTCTTGTTGCAATATTTCAGCCAATATGTGTATAACCCTGACATTAACTGCACTTAAAAAAAACTGCTCTTCAATATGTATCGGTCCTGGAGGTTATCATTGATAATTATATTGTGGTATCGCTTTGAAAATTTTGTCTTCAATACACTTTTCAATGAGTTACGCAATTGCGACATACATTTAAAAAAAACAGTATTCAATAATAATAATAATAATATTTTGTAATAAAGAAGATCTAAATACGTATTTAGGCCTTCTTTATTGCAAAACATTATATACTAAAACAGTCTACAGAAAAAACAAAAAATAACAATTTAAAAATTTTTTTAAAGTAATAATACCAAATAATAATAATATTAAGAACTAAAATAATAGAAATAGTAAAAATATTTTATCCGCAAGTTTTTAACGCTCAAATGAAGGACAAATTTATTATTAAAAATATTTTCACAAACTACTGACTGAAATAAAAATAAAAAACGTAAATTTTACATTTAGTTACTTTATGATTAATTTTTGGATTCGTGATGAAATATTTATATTGAAATAAATTTTGTACTTAAAGAAGAAATAAATAAGTTTCGTTCATTTGAACGTTCAGCACTTCAGAATCACAAAAAATAATTAAAATAGTAATAAAAACAATAATTAATAATAATAATAATGAAATAATTAATAAGAATAGGAATAACAAACTAACAAAATAGAAGTACGAGAATATAGAAAAAAAATTTTTGAACTATATTTAACTTATTTAAATTTTTTACATATAATTATTTTTCCAATGAAAGAAAATAAAATGTATCATATTATTTAAAAAAAAACAAGTTCCATTTGACTTTGAAAGTTAGCCATTCAATAAAAATTTGATAAGATATTAAGATAAGATGATAGATAATTAAAAACCGCATATTCCATAATTAGACGGAAAAATTAGATCATGAAATGTTGATGATATCATTAGGTTATGGTCAAGGTTAATATTTTACATAATTATTATACAATCAAGAAGTGTCACACAATGTCGAAAAAATGTCTTATTCTTTATATTATTATTTTCCTATTATTATTAGAACTACTGAAATTATTACTTTTTTATTTATTTTTATTTTTTTCTTTCTATTTATATAGAAAAATATTTTAAAAAAACAATCAAATTTTGTTATACGTACAGTAATGTAATAATTATTATTAATTTTAATTTAATTTATTACTATTCATGTATCAATTAATTTAATATCCATTATCGAGTGAGACGTAAAGTTTTATTTACAAAAAAAAATTAAATTAGTTAATTTGCTTTCTTTGAAAAGATGTGGCTAAAGTTTCGAACGTTCAAATGAACGAATTTTTTTTTCACCTTAAATCTTTTTGAAAATTACAATCCAAAAAAGAAAAATAATTTAAATTAAACAATATTTAGTTTAGAATTAAATTGTTTCAATCTAAAAATAATTTTTTGTAAATAAATAAAAATGAGAAGAAATAAAAAAAATATTGTCGTTCATTTGACGTTCGAAACTTTAGGAAAATAAAAGAACAATATTTAAGTAAATCGAACTTTTATCGAGATTCCATATTTATACTTATTCTAATCTCACTTTATCAATTAATGAATTTTCATGGTCAAGAGATTAAAAAAAAATTTCTCTAATAAATTGTATATTTAATCATTCAAATGTTTATTAATAATCAATTTATAAGCGAAAAAAACTATTACTCATCACATTATTATATTCAATAAATATTATTATTAATTATTGTTCGTGATAATTTATTACTAATAATTTATTATTATTATTATTATTATTATTATTAATGTTATTTTTACCATTAGTATTACTGTTTTATTTGTTTAATTATATCATTGTGTATTTATTTACCAAACAAACGGAATTGTTTCAAGTGACTTTGCAAAAGATTTCAATGTTCAGAAAAACGGATTTTTTCTTTTTAGATATTTTTCTAAATTTACTAAATAAAATAGAAATAGTAATATAAGTTATCCGTTTTTTACATAATTAAGAAATAATTTTGTAATCTACAGAAATATGTTTTTTTGTAAAATTACAAATTAAATGAAGTAAAAAACATGTTAATTTAAAAGTTCGTCACTTATCAGCCTCAACTAATTTTTAAAAACGAAAAGTTAAAAAAGAATTATTGTTTCTAATTAATTCATCCTTCATTTAAGTGTTAAACATTTTTTTTAGAAATAAATGCGTTTTTAAAGAACTAATTAAGAACTAATTAAAAAATTAAAAACAAATTAAACAAAAACAAAATAACTTAATTCTACAACTTAAATCACAATTTTTTAATTTTCGTTTTTAAGAAACGATAATATTTGTTTTTGGTTTAAAATAATTTTTGTTTTTTTTTTAAACTCTCCCAAATTTTTAAAAAATATTGTCAGAAAGTACAATATTTTTTCTATTATTGAGTGCATTTAAAAAATTTTTAGACCTCATTTTTATTTTTGATAAAAATGTTTAAACTTTGTCTTCAGTTTTAGGATAAAAATATTTCACAATGATTACTGATATTTTATACATTAAAAATATCTTAAACAAAATTTGAATGCTCATTAAAATAAAGCTGAGAATCTGACGTTTAATTTTTCTATATTTTATCTATAAAAAGGAGAAAAGTTATTGCTGTTATAAATAATCGAAATTTACATTTTGCTTCGAGTAAAAATTCAATTTCATCTCCGAAGCCTTCCTTTTTAGTAAATAACTGAATGTAGAAGTAAGTTTAACAGAATATTTCGATGGTAATATAAAATGATGGCCTGAGATTTGTATATTTCACTAAAAAAAACATATTTTAATTGTGCCCTAATGTAAATAAATGTGAAAAAAATTTATTTTTTTTATCTCCGAAGCCTTTTCAATGAAATATTGGAGTTTTTATTTATTTTTTATATTTAATTGCTTTGAAAAAATTAACCCAAATTACCATTAAATCAAATACTTTAAATACATTTTTGTTTTAATCGAATTGAATATATTTAGTATTAAAATATGCAAATTATTAATTTTTAAGCAGTGTAATTTTATTTTCCATTTCGTGAACGATATTAGAGTTGATTGTTAATAGAAAAACACGCGAATTAAATAAAATTAATCTAATGGAGCACAATAATCTTCTTCAAAGTAGAAAAACTTTAATATTTTTAAGAATTAATTTTGTGGAAACTAAAAATCTTACTCTTGAGTATGAAATTTAGTTTTAATAGAAAAAAAATCATATAATTAAAAAAAATAAATAAATTGAAAAACTGAAGTTTAAAAGTGGGCCCTTTTAGTAGAATCACTTATTTAAAAGATTCCTTTTACAATAAAACTATTTCTGCTAACGATTAAAGGACATGATTTCGTTTTTGTAGTATTTCGCTTTTTTAGTATTTAATTTTTCTTTTACTTTCATTCTTTTCAGCATTTTTTTTAGTATTTTGTCTTTAGTTTTTAGTTCTTTTTATTATTAAATAGTTTAAATATTTTATATTTTATTTGGTTACTTTGTTTTTGTAGTATTTAATACTTTTTAGCATTTTTTTATTATTTACTGTTTTTAATATTGATTTTTTAGTTTCTTTTAGTATTCATAATTCTTATAGCATTTTTTAAATATATAATTTTATTAATAATTTAATATTTTACTTGTTGTTTTATTTTTTAAATATTTATAACTCTTTTAGCGTTTTTTTAGTGTTCGGTTCACTGAAAACAAATTTATTTGATTCAAAAAACTATATACTTAAATCAATAAGATCCTAAAGTTCTGAACGTTCAAATGAACGAAATTTCTTTACTTCTTCCGAAAATTAAATTTTTATTCTAATTATTTTGCTTTACAATACAAAAAATTAATTACTGAGTTTATAAAAGTATAATTTTAGTTTTTAAATTTTTTTCTGATTAGTAATTTATTAAAATATCTTGAATAAAAAATATTTCGTTGATTTGAACGTTCAAAACTTGGGGATCATAAATCAATTAATTTTTATTTGAATCAATTAAATAAAATTTGCTTCAAATACTGCAAAATTTGCTTCAAATACTGCAAAATTTGCTTTGAATACTGAAATATTTGCTTCAAATACTGAAACATTTGCTTTAAATACTGAAATATTTGATTCAAATATAATTTATTTGATTCAAGTAACTATTTTATTTGATAATAGTCAAATAATCGGTTATTTGAATTAAATAAATTTTGTTTTCAGTGCATTTTCAGATAGCTTGCAATCATCGATCAAAAATAACTCCCCGTTTATAATACATCAAAATCGACAAGTTACAAATTTTTATCCTCAAAATTCCAACACAAAAAAATTTGCAATTTTTTCCAAAAATAAAGTAAAAAAAAAAAAAAAAAAAAGAATTCTCACCAAGATCGGGAATGGAGCTAGTCGGCTCCTCATGATGACCTTTGCCTTCATTCGATGGTCTCGGTCTCGGCGGCGGTGGAGGTGGCGGTGGCCGCATGCTGGAGGTTGAACTGACAACGACAGAAGGAGGCGGTGGTGGTTGTGGTGGTGGCGGAGGCGGCGGTTGTCCCTGTCTCAGGGGATGTGTTCCTCTTATTTGATTTTGAGGCGACATTAAAACCGTTTCGCCACGTCCATGAACTGTCTGTTGTTGTTGCTGCTGCTGCTGCTGTGGTAGTTGTTGTTGTTGCTGTTGTTGCGGCTGTTGCTGCTGCTGTTGTTGTTGTTGGCTAGGTCTAGGACACCAGCCATGCAAAACTCTAATGGCGCTTCGCACTTCCGCCTGCAACTCGGCAGCTCTATCTCTCGCTGTATGAGCCACTTTTGAGCCTTAAGCCCGCACTCGCGGGTCACACCAATAGATCAACTAAATTCCACGAGACACCAACATGTGACCACTTATCCACGTGGTACAACTCAACACTTTTTGCATTCGACGAGTCACTCTCTCTGTGTGTGTTTTTTTTCCTCTTCGCTTCCTTTCTCTCTTTCTTTCGCCACTAAAACTGTCTCCAGACACTATTCACACTTTCCCTCGACACTAAATCACTTTTTTTTTTTTTTGCTTTTTACTCAAAGAAGGGTATTTTTTCTTTGCTTCTTTTATTTTTGCCCTTTTTGTTTGTTTAGCACTTTATTTATTGTGTATGATTAGTACTTTATTGTGTTTGTTTAGCACTTTATTTATTGTGTATGTTTAGTACTTTATTGTGTTTGTTTAGAACTTTATTTATTGTGTATGTTTAGTACTTTATTGTGTTTGTTTAGCACTTTATTTATTGTGTATGTTTAGTACTTTATTCCGCATATTTAGTACTTTATAGTGTAGATTTCGTACTTTGTTGTTTTATTTAGTACTTTATTCTGTATATTTAGTACTTTATGTTGTATATTTAGTACTTTGTTGTGTTTATTTAGCACTTTATTTATTTTCTTTTTTACTTTGTTTATTTACTACTTCATTTATTTTGTTCGTTATTTTGTTAATTTTGTATTTTGCTTACTTCCTTTATTTATAATTTATCACTTTATTTATTCACCTTTTTTGTTTTTATTCACTTGCTGTTTCTTTATGTTCTTCTTTCCTTTTTTTTCCCAAAACAAAAATTTCGCCTTTCTTGCTCGTTTATTTACCTTTTTGTTTATTTTCTTTCTATGTTTACCCTATTTATGTTTATTTCCCTCTTTGTTTACTTTCTTTTCTGCTTATTCACGTTTTTGTTTATTTTTGTTTATCTTTTCCTTTTTTCTATAACCCGCTTTATTTATTTTCTTTTTTGTTAGCTTTCCTTTCTATTTCTTCACTTCTTTATTGTCCTATTGTCTTTCCCTTTTTTTGTCTTTTCCCTTTTTGTTTATTACCTTTTTTATTTATACACCTTTTTGCTTACTTCCCTTTCTTTTTTCCCCTTTTTTATTTCCCTTTCTATTTATTTCTATTTCCCGTTTTTAATTTCCCTTTTTGTCAATTTTCCGCTTTTACTTTCCCTTTTTGTCTATTTTCCGCTTTTAATTTCCCTTTTTGTCAATTTTCCGTTTTTAATTTCCCTTTTTGTCAATTTTCCGCTTTTACTTTCCCTTTTTTGTCTATTTCCCGCTTTTTTAATTTCCCTTTTCGTCTTTCCCGTTTAGTTCTTTCCCTTTTCGCTTATTTTCCACTTTGTCTCCTTCCTTTTCTCGTCTACTTCCCTTTTTTCTTTATTTACTACCTTTATTTTCACTTTTATTCCCCTTTTTCCTTCACTTCACTGTTTTATTTAATTTTTTACCACTTTTTCACTGATTTTAAAAAAACTTTTCTGTCCAATCACTTGAAATTTGCACTGAACACAAATTTATTTTCAAAGTTCCGCTTGCTTTTTTTCGGTAAAGGGGGCCACAATTCGGGCAAAAACACCAAAAGGCACTCGTTTCGATGCTAAATGCGAAACACTTTTTTAGCGCAGTTTTAAATCACACCGGCGATTATTATCATTATTATTATTTTTCACTGAAGAAAAATGTGATTAATCCAGTTATCAAAAGAGTTGATGAATCGCCATTAAAACACTATTAAAAACCCTTCCTAACTCAGGGTTATCACACACACACACACAAACACGTATTCGTATTATTTCCAGTGAGTGAGCGCTGCTAAGGCTAGAGAGCGCGAGGCAAGTTTAAGGTCAATGTCGTTCGCGTGCTACCGCACAATTTCAATTTCAAAAGTCTTTCACTGTGATTTTCCTCGTTTGCAAAAAAAAACACCACCACTAAAAAAAAGAAGAATCCATTTAAAGAAGCACTGGAGATTTTTGGTGAAGCTTTCGCAAACCTCGTCTCAATTCTTCTCTCAAGGTCTCCGATCCCGTGGTCAATGTCAAGGTGAACGGCAAATGAAACATATCCATCGAGAATTAGAAATTTCTTAATAAAATTTGATGAGGAAAAATTCCTCTCATTCAGTCACGTGGTTCACTTTTTATTGCAGTATTAGTATTAATTTTTCTGAGAAATTATTCGGTGAAGTGTTTTCTAAGAAAGAATAGAATTTGAGAAGAGAGAAAATAAATTGAGAGAGAGAAGGAGATTTGTATTTGTTTTTTTTTTCCTTTTTTGGGTGATAATACAATCACTGTGTCACTCCGATCAAACTTTAACCGAGGACCGTCGTCGGTGCCGGCGAAAGTGAGAGTGTGGCCGGCCGTGTGGATCCAGCGGTGCATAAGCGGCGGGCGGGCGGGCGCTTCGCTTACCCCACAGTCATTCTCTGTCTGGTGCGCGCTCTCTCTCTCTCTCTCTCTCTCTCTCTTTCTCGCTCTCTCTTGTTCAGTGTTTCGCGAGCACGCTCGAAAGCCGCATGGTGTTTTATATCGTATGGCACATATCACTATATCTATATGGCAAAGGATATACAGTCAACTTCACCGTGACAAGAGAGCGCGCAACGCGCAGAGAGACCTATGGCGTTCAACGTTCCGCAACGAGTGGAGAGAGGGGGTAAAAGTGGACGCACACCATGGATTGTCGGAATACGACCCCACACAATTTCTCTCTCTCTCTCTTTCTCTATTTTTCTCTCTTATCTCCTTCTTTCTCTTTTTGTCACTTTCTCTCTCTCTTGCTCCCTTGCTCTCTTTTTCTCTCTTTCGCCTTTTCTCTCTTTCTCCCTTACTCTCTTTATCTCCCTTGCTCTCTTTTTCTATCTTTCACCCTTTTTCTTTCTTTCTCCTTTATATTCTCTCTCTTTCTTTCTCCCTTAATCTTTTTCTCTCTTTCACCCTTTTTATCACCTTCTCTCTCTTTTACTCTCTTTCTCTCTCTCTCTTCGAACAAAAAGTTGCGAATTTTTCTCTCCCTTACAGAGAAAAAGGGATTGTCTCTCTCTCTTTCTCTCCTAGAGAGAAAATTGCGAACCTTTTTCTCTTTTAGAGAGAGAGAGAGAGAGAGAGAGAGAGAGAGAGAGAGAGAGAGAGAGAGTAAGGGACGCGAAAGCTTCTCTCTCTCTTTCGCCAATCTCACCCCTTCTCTTCCGCACGCCAAAAACTTCCCCGCAGTGTCAACTTGAATAGAAGTACGCGTGCGCTAACACACGCTTAAAGAAGTGTCTCGTAGCTTTTCATGAGACATTGCACCCTTAAAAATTCCCTCATATTGTGTAAGGCCTAAAGGTTTCCTCTCCAGGTCTAGACAAACTAAATCGATCAATTGTTACAGCAACTACATACTGCTAAATTAATCTGGCTTCGCGCACACGCTATTTTCTCATAGAGATATTAATAACAATAAAGTATAAATTTTGAACAATTATTCTTAAGTGCTGTAATATTTTTTTCTCTTTACTTAATACTTTCACATGAAAAATTTTTTTTCACAATTTCTGTTTTTTAAAATATCAATAACTTCTTTATTTCTAATCGAAATAGCTTCAAAAATAGGTCAATCGAAGGGTTTTTTAATGCTCTACAAGTTGGTAACTATGGTTTTAATGTTATTTCTACATTTTTCAACAAAATTCTCAAAAAAGTCTTATTTTCCAAAATTTTTGATTTTTAAAAGTTTAATATCTCCGGTGAATATGAACGAAAAATGTTCATTCTGGGCTCAAAAGATGCGTTTAAAAAAACTCTAAAAAATTAGGGAAAAACATTTATAGGTGTCCTAACATTTTTTTAAAGTTATGGGCAAAAAACGTTTTTTTGAAAAATTAAAAATCAAAAAAATAAATAGTTAAACTTTATTAATCTATCTCAAAGTACTCTCATTTTATGTCCGCAAATGAGACCTACAATTTAAAAAAAAATTCAGCCCAAAAGCTCTTTATAATTTGGAGATATTTATGTAAATATGTTTACACACACAAACATTTTTTAAAAATGTCATTTTTGAACTCCTGAGGTCAAATAACATAAAGATATGTTAAAAAATCGAACCTGAAAAATTTTGGTATTACAATACTTCCTCAGTATGAGGAAGCAAAATAATTTTAAGTGATTTTGTTTAATTGAAATTAGTTTGTAAGCTTAATTCCAATATATAGAAAATATTTACTGCTTTAATTCAAAAATAATTTTTGTTCGAATAATTATGTTTAATTTAAACATATTTTCTGTTTTAGTTTAAGCAAAAAATATGTTTAAAAATGTTATATTTGATTCAAACTTAAAAGTTGATAATAAATAATTTAAAATCAACTAAAAATTATGTTTGAATTCAACTGAATTTTTTTTTTACTTTATAGCAAAGATATTTTAAGTTTGAATTAAACAAAATATATTTGAATCAAATAAATCGTTTTCTCAATGATCACTGTAAAATTAGAGCTAATTTCGGTATTAAAATAAAACCAAATCACGATTTAGAAAACTAAAATTGTTACTAAATTAATAAATTTCATTTTGCAGTGCAAGTTGAAGTCCTCAACGTTGATTAACGAAAAAAAATTGTTAACGAAGTGAATTATTTAAAAATAATGCATCAATTTTGACAGAAAAATGTTTTAAACAAAGAGATTGATATTTTTGTATTTTAATGATAAAATTATTGTATAATTAAATATTCGATTGAAAATAATAATTTTTTTAACATTAAAGACATTTTTTCCGTTGATAAATGTTATTGTGGATTTCAACTTCGTAATTAAAATAATAATAATGAAAAATAATCAAACAATAAATAAAATTAAAATATTGATGAATTTAGATCAGAATTCATGAAATTTTCACGAAACATAAAAAGTATTTTTTTTAAATGCCGAAATGTTGAAAAAACATTTCTATTTGACCTTAGGAATGTGTTTACCAAAAAATAAAAATATTATTTTATAAAAGTTATTGCAAAATGTATTTTTTTGCAACTTTTTAAACAAAATTTTATTTCTCCTAAACGAATGAACCGATTTAAATTAAAGAAATCAAGCGAAACTATAAAGGGGGTAAAATATACCTTCGTGTAGAATTAGAAACTTTTTACAGAGAACATTACAAAAAAATTTGTTTATGAAAAATTTATTTGGTTATTATTAAAAAGTAAAAAATGAACTCTTTAATAAAGTTTCTAATTCTAAACGAAAGTATATATTTTATCCCCTTTATATTGCCGCTTGATTCATTTAAATTGGTTCATTCATTTAGAAGAAATAAAATTTTATTTAAAAACTTGCAAAAAAAAATTTTATAAAACGAATAAAACTTTTATAAAAAATATTTTTATTTTTGTTTTGAGGTTATGTTTTTAACTTTTTTTTTAGTAAAAATACAGAAAGAAAATCAATCATTCATTAAAAATTATTGATCTTTAAGTCTTCATTATATCCAAAATATATATTAACAAATTTTAGAAAAAAAATTTAATTCTTTTCACTTTTGCAAAAAAAAAAAAACCTTTCGACATTCGGCCTCAACGTCAAGTTCAGGGAGCTTTTCTTTATCTATTCCGACAATTTGCAATTACTTCCCTATACAGAAAATAGTTAAAAACAAGAAAAAATATTCACTGTTTTTCTAAAGTTGAAGTTTTTCTTAATTTGATATCCGCAGAAAAACTGTGATTGTTTTTTATACTTAGCGTCGATTTGTTTAAATTTGACCTTAAAAAAAAAATTAAAAACCTGAAAATAATTTTAAAATTTTCTTGAGTCTCAATCAATTAGCAATGAAATTTATGATCGTAGCCGAATTTATAAAGTTTCGTAGGCAGTAAAAATATAATATATAATAATAAATAATATATAATATATACTAATAAATAATATATAATAATAAATAATATATAATAAAATTGCAATTATATAGGAATATTTTGACTCTGTGTTTCAAACTTCGATGTTGCTCACTTGGTTAGAGAACACAAGTGTCAATAGTGTGACGAGGGTTCGCCTCCCTATGAAAATGTTAATTTTTTTCATTAACTTCAAAACTTGAACGATTATTATTTACGGTAATTGGAAAGTTATAATCAACAATAATTATAATCGTAGTTACAATAATAATTAAAATTATTAGTGTAATAATTATAATAACAAATAAAATTCTAATAATTACTACACTGAAAAAAAAATATTTGATTCAAATAACGGATTATTTGACTATTATCAAATAAATATTTACTTGAATCAAATAATTTGTATTTAAATCAAATAAATTGTATTTGAATTAAATATTTCAGTATTTAAAGCAAATATTATTTAATTGATTCAAATAAAAATTATTTGATTCAAGTAAATATTTATTTGATAATAACCAAATAATCGTTTATTTGAATCAAATAAATTTTTTTTAGTGTATAACTATTAGAATTATATACAATAATTATACTAATTATTTATATTATAATAATAATTACAATAAAATGTGTACTTCATATATATAATTATAATAAAAATTTTAAGTTGCAGTTATTAAAAGAATAATTATAATATTATGAATAATATCAATAATAAATTAAAAATAATAGTAACAACTATCGTTACTAAAGTAAGAATTATAATAAAAATAATAATAATATTTTAAAAAATGTAGAATAATATATGATAATATAAAATGTAATAAGTCAAGTTCTCGTATACTTTAAAATAAATAAATAAATAAATACCTAAATACAACAAACAAATAAAATAAACAATAAAGAAGTATCTAATTTAACTGAAGTTGTGCATGTAACAAAAAATTACATAATTATCGCATAAACAATTATAGAATAAAAATAACAATTAAGATAAAAATAATACAAATAGAACTAATAAAAATACTACATTAATAACCGTATCGATTAAAATTGACCTTTCAATTATTATTTAATTTCTCATCAAGAAAAAAAAGAAAAGAAAATAATAATAACAACAAAAAGAATGTGTGCGTGTAATAACAATTTGTCTAAAGTTCTTTTTTTTGTAATTAAGACAAAATACTGCGGAAGTATATAAAATGAGAGATAAAGATAAGACTAATAGCTCCAAATTTACTATTTTCTTTTAAAATGAATGGGTAATAATTATCAATTCGTGTGCTTGTAATATACACGCATTAAAATATTTGATAATATGTATGTGGGTTAAATTAAATATCTTTAATATTCTATACGATTACGTAAATTTTTCTTTTATATAATAGAACCTATACAACACTTATTATGTAAGAACAATAATAATCAGAAAATTCTCATATTATGAGGGAGGACAGTTTTTCAAAAATAAGAAAATAGAGAGAAAAATATTTTTTTTCTGATACGGAAAAAAAATTATATTAATGAAAAAAAATGTTTGAAATGGTTAAAATTTATATTATTAATTTTGCATTCCGAATTTGAATGAAAATTTAGTGATTAGATTTTTCAATCGTCGGGGTTTATTATGGATCTATAATCGAACTAAATATAATAATTTCTCTAATTAATTTAATTTAAAATGAAAAGTAATAATTGAATTAAATCAATTAAAAATAATTTAACTTTTAATTTTGACAAAATTAAATTAACTTTTAACTTTAAGAAAATTAAATTAAATTTTAATTTCACAAAAAAATACTATCAATGAACCTACTCTCTAAAAATGAATTAGTAAAATTTTTTACTAATTTCAATTAGTGACTGAATTACTGCTTTTGAATTTAGTAAATTTTTACTCAAAAAATAGTATTTCTACTAATTTAATACAAAAAATTTACTAATTCGAAAGCGAAAAATCAGTCTCTAAATTGGACTCAGTAAAAAATTGTACTAATTCAATTTTTAAAGTAAAAACAATTAGATTTTTTAATATAAATTCAAATTCAATGCTTACAATAAATAAAAAATACATTGAAAAAAATTTATTTCATCCATTTAACGATTTTCTGTTTATTATCGAAACAAATAATTACTTGAATTAAATAATTTTTTTTTTTAAATGAATTAAATTTTATTGGAACCCATAATTCTAGTCTTTGAAACAAAGAGAATTTCATTGATTTAAATAAAAATTATTTGATTTAATTGAATGGAATTAAAATTATTTAATTCAAGTAAATATTTATTTATAAATGAAATAAATAAACATTTATTTTATAATGTATCTGAGTCTGAATTAGTAGAAACTAGAAAGTAACTATAATGAAATGCAGAAAAATTGCCGAATAAATGATTTAATAACAATTTTACAAATAGTGAAATTTTACTAGTTAGTAAAGCTTCACTAATTATTTAGTAAAATTCTGCTTACAATTAGTAGAACAGTTTTATTAACGCACTGAAAGAAAATGTATATTAAATTTTGTAAAAGTATTTTTCAATTTGGGGAAAAAGTGCAACAAACCGAAATTTTGATATAAAAAATACTATACTGTAACAAAATTTTAGTGAAAAGTAAAGTTATATTAAAATTGAATAAAAATTCTTGATATTTGATATAATTATACTAAATTCCATCAAAATTTTTTTAATGTTTAGTATTTTTTATAGAAAAATTTCGGTTTTTGCACTTTTTCCCTAAATTGCAAAATACTTTTACAAAATTTAATATACATTTTCTTTCAGTGTTGTCGAAAAAATAGTTTCGTTAATTGAGTTAGTGAATGAAGTAATACATTTAATTAGTAAAATTTTACTAAAAAATTATGTTCCTAATATTTCGAACGTTCAAATGAGCGACAATATTTATTTTACTTCTCTCTAAATCTGAATTAGTAGAATTCTACTAAGAATTAGTAAAATTTTACTAATTTTTAGTAGTTTTCATGAACGACTTTTCACCTTTTTAATTAGTAGAATATTACTAATTTTTAGTAAAATTCTACTAATGTTTTAGTAGAATTCTACTAATTGAAAGTCACTTTTTCACTAAATGAATTAGTGAAACTGATTTATCCACTATTAATAAAACAGTTCTACTAATTGTTAGTAGAATTCTACTAATCAATTAGTAACGCTCTACTAACAATTAGTAAAATTTTACTAATTGTATGTAGAATTATTACTAAATCATTTAGTGGCCGACTTTTCACCATTTCATTAGTAACTTTCTACTAATTCAGATTTAGAGAGTTCTTAATTTGTTTTTTTTAACAGAAAATTTTTGTTTAATTAAAACAAATTAATTCTCAACTAAATATTATCTAGATTCAATTATTGTTCTTTCTTGGACAGTAATTTTCGAAAAATCAAGGTGAAAAAAAATTTCGTTCATTTAAACGTTCGCTACTTTAGCCACATAAAAATTAGTCAAATTTAACTAAAACAAATTCAAGACTTTCTCATTTTTGATGAGAATGTAATAGCAAAATTCTACTAAAAATAAGCAATGCTGTATACTAAAAATTAGCAAGGTTCTACTAAAAAATTAGCAATATTCTACTAATTGAAAAAAGTTGTCCAGCACGAAAAATAATAAAAATTAGTAGAATTTTATTTTTCATTTAGAGAAAACTATTAATTTACATTTAGGGAGTATAATATAATAAAATTAACTGAATTAAATAATTTCTTATTTTTTTAATTAATAAAATTGAATGAAATAATTTTCTTTCAGAATAAATCAAAGTAATGGAATTGAATAAAGTGCAAAACTGTGAAAATAAATTAATAAATCCAACTTTAATGAAATTTTCCCTTTACATTACTTTGGCAAAATGGGAAAGTGATTTTTCGACAAAATACTCACTGAGAAAACATTATACTTAACTTAAATAGAAAAATAATTTTAAATGATTTTGTTTAATTGAAATTAGTTTGTAAGTTTAATCAAAATATATAAAAAGTATCTACTACTTTGATTCATAATTATATTCATTAATTTATTAATTATATTCATTAATTATATTCATAATTATACACTGAAAAAAAAATTTATTTGATGCAAATAACCGATTATTTGTCTATAATCAAATAAATATTTACTTAAATCAAATAATTTTTATTTCAATCAATTAATTAGTATTTGCATCAAATACTGAAATATTTGATTCAAATACAATTTATTTGATGCAAATAAAAATTATTTGATTCAAATACAATTTATTTGATGCAAATAAAAATTATTTGATTCAAGTAAATATTTATTTGATTATAGACAAATAATCGGTTATTTGAATCAAATAAATTTTTTTTTTCAGTGTATTCAATTATATTCAATTATATTCATAATTATATTCATTTATATTCATAATTATATTCAATTATATTCATAATTATATTCAATTATATTCATAATTATATTTAATTCAAACATATTTTCTGTTTTGATTTTAATAAAAAATATGTTTAAAAATGTTATGTTTGATTCAAACTTAAAAGTGAATCATAGATAATTTAAAATCAATCACAACTTATGTTTGAATTAAATATATAATTTCTTTAAATAAACCAAAAAATATGTTTAAATTAAACTGTAATTCGTTTGACTGTATAGCAAAGATATTTTAAGTTTGATTCAAACAAAATAGATTTGAATCAAATAAATCGTTTTCTCAGTGCTATAGCAAATGCATCGCAGTTGACACATAAACGGGGTTCGCAAATTTAGAATTCGCTCCTGGCAGCAAACGTCCAACTGGCAAAGAAGAGAAGCACAAGCAGGGGTAGTTGAATGCGCGGTCGCGGTTGCGCGCACGCTATCACATGGCCTTGTCCTTGAACGAGGATTCTGAACCCGCGCGCCGCTTTTATCGATCAGCCCCCGCATCCCGCTTCGACGCACTCGCCATAACTATCTATCTATTCCGATGCAATGCCGTATCTACGAGCAAGCTCTCTCTCTCTCTCTCTCTTCGCATATATATGTATAGCATCCACTCATTATATCAGAAATAATGCTATAGCCCTTCGTGTTATAATTAAAACCTCTACTATCTTTCATTAGCCTATACAAAAAAAAAGAAGAAAACAACAATTTATTACAATTCCAAGCGAAACTGATACTCCGATCAATAATAATCAATAATCCGATTCATATACATCATGTAATTTGATGATAAAACATTTCATGCAAATCAAGTGACATTCATATATAATACAGACTCTTCAATTTTTTGTTTTTCAGTTGGGAAAAGAATAATTTCTGATTATTCTGATATCGTGAACGAAATATTTTATGTTAAACAAATTTTATTTGAAAGATAATGTATGTAAAAATTAGAAAAAAATTTAACCCTTTAACGTCTTCGACTTTATTAGAAAAATGCAATTTTCGACCAATATTTAAAATTTTGAAAAAGTGACATCGGATTTATAATCAACGATCCTGAAAACTCCCAAGTGATCATTGGCATTAGCTAAGCTTTATTTAATTTTTAAAGATGCTTAACTTTTTTGGATTGTTCTATAATATAGTAAAAGATCATATAAAAAATCCGTTTTTTGCATCCAAAACATTGAGATCTTTGAAAGGGTCATACTAGCCGGTATTCTGTCCCTTTAAGGTTCCGGCTACACTGAAAGAAACTGTAAATTAATTTTTGTAAAAGTATTTTACAATTTAGGGAAAGAGTGCATCAAACCGAAATTTTGATATAAAAAATACGAAACTTTAAAAAAAAAATTATGTAGAATTTAGAAAAGTTATATTAAAATATTTAAAATTGAATGGAAATTCTTGATATTTGATATAATTATACTAAATTCGACATAATTTTTTTTTTTAAGGTTTGGTATTTTTTATATCAAAATTTCGGGTTTGTTGCACTTTTTCCCCAAATTATAAAATACTTTTACAAAATTTAATATACATTTTCTTTCAGTGTATATAGTATGACCCTTTCAAAGATCTCAATGTTTTGGATGCAAAAAACGGATTTTTTATATGATTTTGTTGTAAAGAATTTTTATTAGAATTATATATGTGATGAGAGATATCCACATTGTTCTCATATATTGTCTGAAGAGGTCCATCGTTGATGGACGAAAAGCTTCACATTTGACAAAAATGTTTGAATAAATGTGGATTGATTTTTTAAAAAAACAATAAACATCTTTTACTTTATTTAATTTTGTTGTAAATCCTGCTATGAAGATTTTTTTATTATTGTAATAATTAGAAAATTGTTAATTTTTTATTGCAATTTAAATTTTTTTTCAACAAGTAGAATAAATTGGTAGGTGCTGCTTATTTGGAAATCAAAAATATTTTTATTAAAATTATGAAGGTTGAAAGTCAAAAGTGGTTTTGATCGAAACCTTAAAGGGTTATTTGAATTAATTTATCAAACTATTTAACATTTTTTTTAAACAGAGTAGGTTTACTTTCTACACTATAAAATTGTTCTAAATCTGAATTATAGTAGTTTTCAACTAATGTACTCTCACTGAAAAAGTTTCTATTAAACATAAAACTAATTTAATTTCAAATCACGTCCTTTAATTGTTAGCAAAAATAGTTTTATTGTAAAAGGAATCTTTTAACTAAGTGATTCTACTGAAAGGGCCCACTTTTAAATTTCAGTTTTCAATTTATGTATTTTTTTTAATTATATGATTTTTTTCTATTAAAACTAAATTTCATACTCAAGAGTAAGATTTTTAGTTTGCACAAAATTAATTCTTAAAAATATTAAAGTTTTTCTCCTTTGAAGAAGATTATTGTTGCTCCATTAGATTAATTTTATTAAATTTGCGTGTTTTTCTATTAAAAAACCACGCTAATATAACGTTCACGAAATTGAAAATAAAATTACACTGCTTAAAAATTAATAATTTCCATATTTTAATACCAAATATATTCAGTTCGATTAAAATATAAATTTATTTAAAGCATTTGTTTTAATGGTAATTTGGGTTAATTTTTTCAAAGCAATGCAGTTAAATACTAAAAACAAAAGAAAAACTCGCATATTTCAAGAAAAAGGCTTCGAAGATGCAAAATAAATTTTTTTCACATTTATTTACATTAGGGTACAATTAAAATATGTTTTTTTTAGTAAAATATACAAATCTCACAACCCTCATTTTTTACCATGGAAATATTCTATTAAATTTACTTCTACATTCAGTTATTTACTAAAAAGGAAGGCTTCGGAGATGAAATTGAATTTTTACTCGAAGCAAAATGTAAATTTCGATTATTTATAACAGCAATAACTTTTCTCCTTTTTATAGATAAAATATAGAAAAATTAAACGTCAGATTCTCAGCTTTATTTTAATGAGCATTCAAATTTTGTTTAAGATATTTTTAATGTATAAAATATCAGTAATCATTGTGAAATATTTTTATCCTAAAACTGAAGACAAAGTTTAAACATTTTTATCAAAAATAAAAATGAGGTCTAAAAATTTTTTAAATGCACTCAATGATAGAAAAAATATTGTACTTTCTGACAATATTTTTTAAAAATTTGGTAGAGTTTAAAAAAAACAAAAATTTATTTTTCTTATAGAAGTCTTATTGGAAACATGTTGAAAAGGCTTCCGAGAGGAAAGTAATTTAATTATTACATAAATTCAGTTGAATAAAATTATTTAATTTTCTTTTTAAAATGATAAATAAGTGTTAAATGTTCACTATGGAAATTGATAATAATTATTGAAGAGTATTTTGTAAAATTAATCGAGACATCAAAAATGTCACTTTCAAAAGAATCACCAAAATATAAAAATCTTAGAAGTTTATACGAAAAAGAAAAACTATTTCCAAAAAAATAGTTATTTTACGTAACATTGACATTCGTCTTTCAAATAATTCTTGAATCAATTTTTTTCAGTTTGTAAACATAGAAAAATGATAAAATCAAAAATTTTAATCACACCTTTGATTTGTTTTGAAATTACTAATGATTAATTATAATTAATACTAAACAAAATAAAATAAATGTAATAGAATAGACAATATACAAAAATTTAAATAAAATTAGGAATAAAATAATATAAAAAATGTTGGACAATTATTTGTATATTGGACAATCTGTAATGTAATTTATAAAAAAAAATTTACGAAAAATTCTAATTCTTAATGATTTCCAAGTTTTGAACGTTCAAATGAACGAAATATTTTTTATTGAAGATATTTTAATAAATTACTAATCATAAAAAAATTTAAAAACTAAAATTTTACTTTTACAAACTCAGTAATTATTTTTTTGGATAGTGAAGCAAAATAATTGCAATAAAAATTTAATTTTTAGAAAAAATAAATAAATTTTGTTCATTTGAACGTTCAGAACTTTAGGATCTTCATTCTTAAAGAAAACAGACACTTAGCATTTAGTTAAAAAATTATAACAAAAAAGAAAAATTATGCAAAATTTTTAACCAAATCTTAAAATAATCTAGTTAAAAATCGAAATTAACAAATAGAAATTATACGGATTTTTCTTCTAAATATATTTAAAATTTTATTAAAAAAAAAGTTTTATAAATAAATTAATTTTGAAAAGTTTTATTTAAAAATTATTATTTTTAAATTATTACTTTTCTTCAAAGAAGAGCAGAATTTTGTTAACAAATTGTTATAAGAAATAATAATTTTAGAAGATTTCTCTTTTTATAAAAAATAAACTTATAATTTAGTATCTAAATTATGATTGAAATACAGAAAATATACAAAATAGTTTCTATTATTTTAAATCTTATGTTTTTAATAATTTTTTAACTTTTATCAAAATATTATGGAATTTTAGAAATTTTAGGAAAAATGAATATTAGAAATCATAACTTTTTAGAAAAACTTGTTTTACAAAACAGATTTCAATAGAATTCGCTTTTTTAGACAAATAAGAAATTAGAAAATATTTTTTTAGAAAATGTGACCATCTTTCCAATTTGTTGTTATACATTCGACCAAAAATTGTTTTTTGAATAAATAAAAATTAAGTTTAATTCAAATATAAAATATATTTAATTCAAACATATTTTTTGGCTAACTACCAATTTTTGGAATTAAACAAAAATTGTTCTCAGTGAAATGATAATTATTTTTATTAAATTAAATGTTTATATTTAAATAAAATGATATTTATTTGAATCAAATTATTTTTGTATACAATTTAAGAGATTCAAATAACTTACTTGTCTATTATTTATCAAACAAATATTTACTTAAATCAAACAATTTCTATTTAAGTCAATTACATTGTTTTTTTTATCAATAATTCTAGTATTAAGAACAAATGGAATTTAATTGACATAAATAAAAGTTACTTGATTTCAAGTACCTAAAATCTAAATATTTATGTGAAAAAGTAATTTGAATTAATTTTTTTTTGTATTGTATTTAACTTAAAATATTGTTTGACAATAAAATGTTGTCAATTCAAATTTTTGTCAAAGCAAATTTTGTATTAATTAAAAAATTATACAATTGGGTTTTTTTCACGTTATAAAAAAATTAAATAAAAAAAAATTGATATATACACACTGCAACAGCCTGCAGAATAAAGCAAACATTAATTGTATTGAAATAGAAAAAGAAATAAAAGCCCTTTGAACTAATACCCTAGTCTCTGGACCCTTTATTCGAGAAATGAGACGAAGCGGGTGTTCTAGGTCGACCAGTGGAGGTCAAGGTCTCCCTAAATAGGGGACACGTCTCTCTCTCTCTCTCTCTATCTCTCTCTCCTAATCGCTTCTAAGCATCGGCAGACACAAAAACAGATTTCGTTTCCTTAAACCTCTACTTTTCTCAACATATATCAAAAAATTTACCACAAAACCACGAAAATTTCAGTGGCAGGATACAAGTAATTAACGTCAACAAATAAAAACCGTAAAAAAAATGTATTTTCCCCACCTGCAATTATACCCATACGTTGTCATCATGTGTACAAATTATATTTCACAAAAATACAGTAAAATTAAAAATATTAAAATAATTATTTTACTAGGTTAAAAATAGAAATTTCCGTATAAGTACACTAAGGAAACAATATATTTGAATCAAACATATTGTTATTTATTATTATCATTATAAATAAAAATAATATTAATAAATAAACCATTTATTATTTTTATTATCTTTGTTATACAGTCAACCGAAAATTATCTTTGAATCAAACATAATAATTTTGATTTTATAAATAATTAGTTTGATTCAATAAAAATTATTTTTAATTCAATTATAAAATAAATTTAATTAAATCAAATTTTTTTGCTTGAATACTTATTTTTTAATTAAACAAAAATTTATCTCAGTGTGTAAAAAGTTTGTAATTCTGGGATTTTACAGTGAAAATAAATTTGATTCAAATTACTCGTCTCTTGTCAAATAAATATTTACTTGAGTCAAATTATTTTCAAATAAATCAACTAAATTTTATGTGAACCAATAATAAAATTTTAGTAGATGAAAAAAATACTTTGGTGAAGTTTACAACGTTTATAGTTAACGATTTCTGAAAAACAATATTTTTTAAGCAAATTTTTATAAATTTTTGTAAAGAAAGTATATCTTTAATATCTTAAATAATAATTTACAAAAAAAAAAAATTTGTCAACAAAAATTTTTATTCTTTTTGGTAGGAAAATAATTTTTTTCTTTCAATCGTTGATCATAAATTAAAAATTACTTAAAATCAAAGACTCGATTTCTACACTTTTTTATTAATTAAAGTTGATCGAGAGATAAAATTATTATTTTATATTTTAAGAATATTGTTACTGTAACTTCTTAAAAATAATTGTCATATCAATTATTATTATCTAAAACTTTAACCAAAAATAATTTTTAAATCTATTTTTATAAAAAAACTTTTACGATAATTCAAATATTTTAATACAAAAGTAAATTGTATATTGAATAATTATTAAATTAAAATTTAATTCTTATAAAGAATTTTATTATCAAATTTTTAAATAACTAAAATTTATTTGAAGAATTTTAATAAAATATTTAAAAATAATTACATTTTCAAGGAATTTGATTAAAATTGTATTAAAAATAATTGAAATTGTGCGATAAGTTTTATTGTTTATGAAAATAATTGAATTATTGAAAAGAAACTTATAAAAAATTTGTAAGCAATTGAATTCCTGTGAAATTTTTTATTATTTATAACAAAATAGCAAAATGTTTGCGTACAATTTTATTAACAGTTTTTTAAAATAATTGATTCCTTTGGGTACATATTTATTAATCAAAAAAATAGAGACATTGCAAATTATTGAAATGAGGAAAATACTGGAAAATAATTATTGAAACGTTGACAAGAATTTTATTAAATTTTTTGAAAATACTTTAATTTTAAAGAAAAATTTTATTATTTATAAAAATAATTAGAAATTTACGAGATTTTAAGAAAAAAACGTTAAACGTAATTAAATTTTTACAAAAGAATTTTATTACTTTTAAAAAAAATTGTAACTTCTCCAACAATTAATTTTTTTTAGTGTTTTTAACTAAAATTCTTTTACAAATGTATTATTTTTAATAATTAATTAGATATATATGTTTTATAAATATCGATTAATTTTTGAATTATTTTTTTCATACTAATATTTCATCACAATAAATTTGAATCACTTTGAAAAAAATTAATTATGAAATTATCATGTGCAAAATTTAAGCTCTTAATTTTTATTCTAATAAGTCATTTATGAAAATATTTTTACTAGAAAATATTTAGTTTATTTGAGCGTTCAAAACCTGCTGATTACAACAATAAACCATTTTTGTAGGAGAGGAAAATTTATTTTTAATTAAAACAAAACGAATCTACACTAAAAAAAAGATAATATTTACTTTAATTAATTAATTTATTTTTTTATAATATTTATTTTGCCAACAATAGACTTTTTATTTGTTTAAAATAAATTTTTTTTGGTTCAAACATATATTTTATTTCTTTCGAATTAAATTTTTATTTAAAACAAATAAAAAGTCTTGTTGCTTCTAAGACAAATATACGTTTATTATTAAGTCAAATAAAATATATTTGGTTTAAGTAAAATTTTTCTCTATGTAATAGATTTTTAATTTTTTAGTAATTGTTTGTCATTTTCATGGATGAATTTTTTCCTTTTTCAATAAAACAATTAGAAAAATATTTCTTATTGTCAGTAAGATTTTAATTATTTCTTTTTTTGTATCAAATACTTTTTAAATTCAATAAAATCCTATTCGTAAAAAATTATTTATTATTTATTACTAATTTACGAATCTATTATAACATAAATAGATTCAAATACTAAAATCGATGCTTCAAATACATTTATTTATTTGGTCTAAACAAAAAAAATACTTGACTCATAAATAAATATATTTATTTTCCAATCCAAAAATAATCGATTATTTGAATAAAATCATTTTTTTTAATTAAATAAATATTTTCCAGGTGAATTAAGTTCTTTTCACATTATTTTCTCCCTAGAGAAATATAAAATTTGAAATAATTTGCAAATTATGAATTTCTCTTTATCGCAGAATATTAAATTTTTAAATCGTGTCACGTGAGGGTCGCATTTGTGCGAGTTGAAATAAAAAAAAAAAAAAAAAAAAAATGTTGAATTAAACCGGTCTAGAAATAGCGTGCCACTCGTAGGACGGGAATTGAGCGCATCAAAAGCTCGACTCAATTCTTGTTGTATTAGGTTAGGGCCAAGATGTACTGTGTTGCATGCGAGTTAGAATAGTGAGAGGGGAATTATAGGATGAAAAAAAGAAGGGGAAGTCGATGATAATAAGCATGAATAGAAATAAAAAACTAACAGTATGACATTCGAGAGAGAGTGTTTTAAAAAGAGAGAAAGAGAGAGAGGGGGAGATGAAAACTTCCAGATACATAGATCATTTCACTCTATATACATGTAGTGGTTTTCACTCACCATGTGGTTTGACTATTTTTACCAAATGTGATCTTTTCTATTTATAGACTTTTCTCTAGAATGAGCAAATATTTTCAAAATCTTATTTTCTTCGATACATTTTTTCTTCTTCTTTTTGTCCTTTTATTTATTTTTCACCCTTTAGTTCATTTTTTCCCCTTTTTTTAACGCGAAGATTTTAATCAAAACAAAAATGCTCTCTAAATCTGAATTAATAATTTTTTTATCAAACGAAATAGTGCAAATTGTTTTATAACAATTGAATTAGTAACAGTTTTGACAAATTTTTAGCAATTTTTCACTAATTGTAACTAATTTCAAATCATAAATTGATTCAAATTTTTGGAATGAATTTTATTCAAATTTTTTGAATGCATTTCATTCACATTGCAGACTTTGCACTAGATAATTGAATTTTAAAAAAGTAGCAAAAAAGTAGCTATCGAAATATTAAACTTGACGACAAAAAATACTCGTTTTAAACACTTCACAAAACGGATAAAACTTCCAATCCATATTTTTTATTTTCTTGACATTTTCGTAATTTTTAACAAAAATATTTACTTCCTTCTTATTCTGCTAGTGAGTTGAATTTCTGCAACAAATTTTATTATTTATGAAAGAATTCAAATATTTTAAAAAAGTAATTTAAATTCTTGCGAAGAATTTTATAAAAAAATTTTAAATAATTAAATTCCTGGAAAATTATCATTATTCATGCAAACGTTTAAATTTTTACTAGGATTTTTGAATAAAATTTTTTTAATAATTGAATTTAGTTTGGAAATTTTATAAAAATAGTAGATATTGAAAATCATTGAATTGTGAAAAGTTTTTAAAAATTATTAAATTTAACAAAGAATATTTTCATATTTTGATAATAATGAAATTCCTAAAAAGCATTTTATTATTTATGACAATAATTAAATAGTTACGAACGAGTTTCATGGAACTTTTCTAAATAATTAAATTTTCCTGCAAAAATTTATTACCTTTAAAAATAATTGAATTCTTGTGACGAATATTGTTATTTATGAAAATAATTAAATTTTGAAAAGAATTTTATTGAAATTTTTCAAAATAATTGAATTTTTGTGAAAAATTTTGTTATTTATCGACATAATTGAATTCCTTTGACAAATTATTTATGTAAACAATTGAATTCTTAGGTGGAATTTTATTAAAATCTAAAAGAATATACATTAATTATTTCAAACAAATTTATTAAAGTTCTATTTAAAGTAATTGATTTCTTTCGAACAATTTTATTAAAATGTTTAAAAATAATTTAATTCCTTTTGAAAATTCGAATATTTTTGTAAATAACTAATTTCTTTCGACTTATTTAATGCAAATTCTAATTTAAATAATTGAATTCAGTTTGGAAATTTTACAAAGAATTTGACAAAGAATTCTATTAAAATTTTTGACAATAATTAGATGCATCTATGGTATTTTCTTTAATACAATTTTACAGGAATTTCTCAAAAAAAGTAATTATTCTTAAAATTTTCATTTCAATTTTTAGGAAAAATCAATTATTTAAAAAAAAAAAATGATTTTAATTGTATTTAAAATATTTAATTTCTATCGAACAATTTTATTTAAATACTCAAAAATAATTTAATTCCTCTGAAAAATTCTAATATTTATGTATAAATAATATAGAATTCACCCAAAGAATTAAAAAAAATATTTTTTTAAATATTTAATTTTTGTGCGAAATTCAAATTCAATTTTTAAGAATAATTACGTTTTTCGAGCAATTCCTGTAAAATTGAATTAAAAATAATTGATAACCTGCGATGAATTTTATTATTTTTGAAAATAATTGAATAGTTGCTAAGAATTGTATTAGAATTTACAAAAAATATTGAATTCCTCAAAAGAATTTTATTATTTATGAAAATAATTGAAATATTGCGAAAAATTTTATTAAAATGTTTAAAAAAGAATTTCATTACTGTGGAAAATTGTATTATTTTTTTAAATGCCTTATGTAATTCTTCATAAGAAGTTTATAAACATTTTTTTAAATAATTAATTTTTTCGAAATGTAATAAATAGTATGAAAAATTTTATTTAAAAATGTTAAATAATTTAATTCTTGTAGAAAACTTTATTTTTGAAAATAATCGAATTTTACGATTATTTTATTTAAAATAGTATAAAAAATAAATTAAATTCTCCAACGAGTTTTATTATTTATGAAAATAATTGAATTCTTGCTTAGAATTTTATCAAAATTGTTTTTAAAAAATTCAATTTCTATAAAAAATTGTTATTATTAGTGAAAGTTTATGAATTATTGTGAAGAATTTTTTTAAATTTTGTTAAATAATTGATTTTTTCGAAAATGCTATTCTAAATTAATTGAATTCCTGTGAAATTTGTTTTTATTCTGAAAAAGAATAGGATTTTGGATAAATTTTATCAATTTTCTTTAATAATTGAATTCCTTCGGGAAATTTACTGAAAATACTATAGATATTAAAAAATATTGTAATTTGGAATATTTTTTGAAAATAATTGAATTATTTCAAAGAATTTAGAAATCATTTTTGAGAATAGTTTTTTTATTTCCAGTATTAGCGAATTTAATTTTAAAGTTTAGTGAAAATTCTCAAAAAACAACTGAAATCTAAAAAAAGTATCCAAATAGTAGTCTAACGTAAAAAAATTAAACTATTTTATTAGTAGAAAACTACTAAATCAGTTTTAGAGAGTAAAGAAGACGACGACCTTGAAAATTATTACCCCTTTTGTTTATTTTTAATCGAGAAAAAAAATTATATTTATCGAAACAATAAAACGAAAGAAGAAGACCTTGAAAATTATTGCAGGTGGTAAATTTCACACATTTTTGAGAGATATTACGAAATTATCGAAATGCGAGATTTTTATTGCATAAGAGAGGAAAAAGAGGGGGAAAAATAGAGGAAAAGAGAGAAAGAGAATTGTTGAAAAACGGGCAAATACAGATTCGAGTTTAAAACAAGGAAAAATGTAATGTTAAACGCAGAGGAACGTGAGACTGGTTCAAGTTCACGTTGCTTCAGGGCTCGAGAGCTCTGAGCTCAAGGTCACTAGAGAAAGCCTTCCTTGTTCAGAGATTCGATAAAGACTTACATCAGTCACTCAATTTATGTACCACTAACAGATTCTCTAGGTCAGCATGCCATTTTCGATTATTGTGCATCTCATTATTTTTCATTTTTCCACATTTTTTTCTCTTTCGTCAAATTTTTATAGTCAATTTTTATGCAATTTCGTTAAAGTCTTTTTTTCACATCAATTTTGTTGATTACAGTTTTTTTTTCACATCAATTTTGTTGATTACAGTATAAATATAGTTGGGGAGATAATTATTTTGTCAACATTCATTATTGCAGTTATCAAACTCTATACACTGAAAGAAAATGTAAATTACATTTTGTAAAAGTATTTTACAATTCGGGGAAAAGGTGCAACAAACCGAAATTTTGATATAAAAAATACTGAACTTTAAAAAAAATTTATGTGAAATTTAGTAAAGTTATATTAAAATTAGGTCCCTGGAGTTGCCAATCAATGCTCAGCATCGAAAGATATTTTTTTGTACAAAACCAAAAAAATCACTCAATTTTTTCCAAAGTTTTAAGTTAAAAAAAATACTATTAAATAATTTTTTACTTCTTAGGTGAATAACAGAATTAAAATTAGTTAAAATTTTTTTACTAAAAATAAGAAAAAATATTTTTCAATGCTGATCATCGATGCCAACTTTAGAAACCTTTAAAATTGAATAAAAGTTCTTGATGTTTGATATAATTATACTAAATTTACCAAAAATTTTTTTTAATGTTTAGTATCTTTTATATCAAAATTTCAATTTGTTGCACTTTTTCCCTAAATTGCAAAACACTTTTACAAAATCTAATATACATTTTTTTTCAGTGCGTACAAATTTTGTTACTCTATTCAACATCTGCATTGAATGTTAAATTCAGTATTTATTTTTTATTGTATTGTTTGCCCAAAAAAACGGTTTCTTACAACCACATACATATTATACTTGAACTAAATAAAATTCCATTTAAACCAAACAAAATTTCATTCAAATTAAAAAAAAATTTATTTGAAACAAATAAAAATTCTTTGTTCAGAGCCAAATATTTTTTTTCGGCTGCGTGATTTCTATAGACAGAATTTTAACTTTTTTCAGATCTCACTTAAAAAATTTAATGTAAGTTCAATTGTAAAAAAATTAAAAAAGAAAATTTTGAGATGCAAAAATTTAATGGTATTTTTAAAAATTTCAGTAAAATCATTAAAGAATTCTATTATTTTTAGTTGAAGTCTTGAAAATTTTAATTATTTCAGAAATTTTCAAACAAAAATTTAGTGATCTTCAAAAAATAGGACTTAAATATTTTTCCTAACTGTATCGAATTTTAAAAGAATATTTTTGAAAAAAATTCTAAATTTAAATCTTCTTAAACTTTTGACAAATAAAAATTGAAATTCTCTTCAAAATTTAAATTATTTAGTACCAATTAGTAAATTGGTACCAATTACCAATTCAATTGATTAAAATTCATTGAAAATTTAATTATTTAAATCTCTAATCGAATTCTTTAACAAATTCAACTATTTTAAATTTATTAATCCTACAAAATTTAATTCAGTTTACTTTAATTAAAATATTAATTTAATTACAATTTCTTTAAATCTAATTAAATTTTTGAAATTAATCGTTTTCAATTTAATTTTACAAAATTTCAATTAATTTGATGGTGATAAAGTTTTGAACGTTCAAATGAACGATATTTTTTTTTATTTTAAGTATTTATGAAAATTACTATCGAAAAAAGAAAAATAATTAAAATTAAGCAATATTTAGTTTAGAATTAATTTGATTTTTGATTTAAAAAATAATTTTTTTCTTAAGAAAATATGAATTAGAAGAATAAAAAAATATTCTCGTTCATTTGAACGTTCGAAACTTTAGGAACATTTAATTTGATATTTCTCCAATTTAACTTTTTAAAATATCTTTTTAAATATGTAATTTGCAACATGAAATTCAATAACTTTATTTAAGTACTCTCAGTTAATTTGAAAAATTAATTTATTGGATATTTTTTCAGAAATTTTTGATAAAATTCCAACATTTCCCTGATTTATTTAATTTTCCCTGACTTCCTTATTTTCCCTGCAATATTTTACGGATAATATTTTCAGAAATTCTACCAAGTAAATCCGCAGAGTAATTTAACAAAAATTATTCATTATATTCTATAAATATTGAAAACATTTTTTTTGTAGAATTATTCTATTAACTATATTTTACAATATTGAAAAAAAATTACATGTCTCATACTGAATTTAGAAATAAAAAATAGTATCCAAAGAATGATAAAATGTTCGTAATAGTTGCAAATAGTAGCATATTATTTATTTACAAATAACGAGTTTTTTTATTCCACCAAAAAATCGTTATAAATGTCAATTAAAAACAAAATTATTCAAATTATTCTCCAAAAAGACATTTTTTATAAAAAAAAGTTTATGTGATAAACTGGTGGTTCGATTTCTCCACTTGAGAACGCCAAGGTCACCACAAGATGGCAGTGAAAATTCCAAGAATGAACTGAACTGCCATCTAGCGGCGACCTTGGCGTTCGCAAGTGGAGAGAAGCGTCTTTATAGTGAATTCCAAAATATTCGTCAATATTCGTAATTTAATAACTATTTATAATCAAATTCAGAGGCTTTGACAACTGGCATAAACGGATTTTAATTTTTAGTTTACTTTTATAAAGGATATTTTTATCGTCTTCTAGTTTTTTAGAATCTTAAAATTAATTTCTTCACTATAAAAAATTGATATTAAAAATTTCGTTTTAAGAATGAAGTTGAAGTCCACAACGTTGATCAACGAAAAACAATTACTTAACTTACTCAAATATTATTTATAATTTAATATTTAATTGTAAAACATCATCAAAACATAAACATCAATTTGTTTTTCTAAATATTTTTGTGCCAATATTGCTGCGTTATTTATAATTAATTTACTAAGAAAAAAAAATTATTTTCCTCAATCAACGTTGTGGACTTTAATTTTGTTTTTAAGAAATACTTTTAGTTTTCTCGACGAATTTAGTATAATTAGTAAATTATTTATACAAAATAGTAGCTAAAGCTAACGGGGTGAAAAAAATGTGAAAAAGTATGAATAGTCACACGAGTCCAAGCCTAAAAATACCAGTAATTTTTTAAGTGAGAAATGTAAAAATACAAAACAAACATTAAAACAAATCTCAATCTGTTAGAAAAAAAAAATTCGGTAAGAAAATTCGCAAAAATATAATGCAATTTCGTTTCCTCTTTTCATGTTTACGTGCCCGCTGCAGTGATCTAATCTTTAAATTTATCAGAAAAGACAAACACGATAAGGTAATATGTGAAATTGTTCTTGCATCACGAGATTGCTATGTAATGTTATTTAATCCATTATTCTTTAAATATTATTTAAAAAATGTATTTCAAAATTATTATTTATTTTTATTTTTCATTTAATTTATCAATTTTGAAAAGAAAATTTCCTAAAGAAAGTAATTCTTTTTCGGGTAAGATCGTATAATTTGTTTCCCCTTTTATTTTCAAAGTCGTAAAAAGAAAACTTGTCTCACAAAAAGGACTAAAAATAATTACATTATATAGGTCCCAGTGGCAGCAAATTATTGTGGTGCCAATTTTATTTGAGACTTTTTTTTTCGTCTATTTTCTTTTTCGTTTTTGTTTCAACGACAAACAACCGAGAGAGCAGAAGAATTAAATTGGATGTATATATCCGAACGATGCGCCTTTAGAGATATATAATTGGACAAAAAAGAGGAAAGCCCTTTTACAAATTGGAGCGGCCTTAAACTTGGCCCAATCGAAGGTTGTTTCGACATAAAGCTATAGGTATATATATATATATCGTGCAGGAGTTGGATGTCCGAGTTCAAGGTCATGTTCCTTGAAAAAGAAGATTGGACCACTTGGAGGTATAGTGACTTTCGTTTGCAGTGGCGAAATTCCACGCTCACCGAATGCTGAACCACTGTATATATATATATATATATGTATACAAAAAAAAATATATATATGCACTTGAGATGAAAGTAAGTATGTATATATATAAAACAAGAGAGTGCGAGAGCGAGAGATTTTTTAGAAACCGGACCGACCGGGGTCGAGATCATGGAAACTCGGTTGGAGGGCGAAGAGCATCGAGAGCGAATGTGAGAGTCACTCAAGAAAGCGAAACTCCATTTCTTCTCGATGTTTACGCAGCGGACCATTCAACTTTCATCGCGGATTGCTTTCATCACTCTCTCGCCCATATACTATAAGGATCATTCCAGTTAATTGCAGAACAATGAAATCGCTCAACAAGCACGCATAATAACAATGCATTTTATTTATATACATATATATATATAGTTCATTTGCATTTTAGACAAACAAAACAAAAAAAAAATCCCAACCATAAAAAACAACAATTCTTTCACTCTTTTTAATATTTAATTTATAAACTTATCGTCACTTCGACAACAATGTGTAATAAAGTGACTTTTCATTTCAGGACTTCAGGTACCATTTTATTTTAGCTCCAAATGATTATTTTTCATCAAACTTCTTTTCTACTGATTTCTTAATTCATATGGACAATTCCACGTGAGATTTACCTGTGATCATTAAAATTCGGTTAAGGGGAGACACAACTCCTCACTTTGACCCATTTAAAATTTAATTATCGAAGAGAGTTCTACATCATTTTTAACTCCAAAACATATGCGATGCCACAAGTTGTTTAAAACTATAAAATAAGTCTAGAAAAAAATTTTCGTTAAAAAATGTTGAAAATTGTAAGAAAAGATGAATTTTGAATGTTTATTTTAAAAATTTTGACACTTTTCGAAAGCTCTACATCTATAATTTTTTTGGAAAATTTGTGTTGTCGATGTACTTATTTTCAAGGAAAAAATTATATAAAACTTATTCAAATAAAAACAAAAACTAATACCTTGTCATGCTCTCTAAATTTGGATCAGTTAAAAATAACTGATTTAAAAGCAAAAAGTCGGTCACTAATTGTTTTTAACTGATTCAGAAGCAAAAAGTCAGTCACTGATTGTTAGTTAAAACCATGAATTTTAACTGATTCAAATTAAGAGAGTGTGATGAGAATGTAAAAAGATGATTTTAGAATTGTGTTAAAATTTTAATGTAGAAAATGAAGTTATTTGGCATAATTTTTGCATTCAGCTTATAAACTTTTGTAAGCACACATATATTTTAAAAAAGATTGTAGGTGTATATAGGGCTTTCGAAAAATATCAAAATTTTTTTAATTTAAACATTCAAAATTAGTCTTCTCTTACAATTCTAAATATTTGTGACACGATCTGAAGAAAGGGACCTTAGAAGCAAATAACTTTAAGGTTATATTAGTGTTACTTTTTTGTTGATTAAAAGTTTCTTTTTACTTTTTGCAAATTAAAATCAATGTTTATTAAATATTTCAGTTGTAATGAAAACTTAAACATTAATGATTCACATTGACAGTTAGATCCTTTTTTGTATTTTCATTTAAAAGATTGCAAACATAACCTATAAATTTCTTTGTTCCTATAAGATCCCTTTCTTCGGATCGCGTCACATTTTTTAACGAAAATTTTTTTCAAACCTCTTCAAAAATTTAATTTTCAAATTTTTTACCATCCCATATGTTTTTGGGTAAAAATAAGGGATGTAAGAAAGAAAATTTAACCTTCTTCAATAAGTGAAATTTAAAAGGGGTCAAATTTTTTTAATAAAAATTAATTTTTTACTACTTTCCTTAATTTTAAAATTATTTAAAAACACCAATAACTTTTGACATTTATAAATATTTAATCATTTTAAAATTTCTACAAATACTCGACATTATTTTTCAATAACTTTTAAAAAAGCTATACCCTCTAAATTTAAATTTGTAAATTTTACTAAAAGGTTAGTAGAAATCACTATTCCTTAGTAAAATTAGTAAACATTTTTATTAATTTAAATTTGGAGAGTATGGTAATAGTTTTCTAATATTTTTTTAACATTATTTCCTTATTTTCTATATTTTTAATTAATGATTTTTTTTTAATTAATTTTACTTCGAAAAAAATCCTTAACTGTTAAAAAAAGTTTAAACTGTTACCAACAGCAATAAATATTATTTTAATCATTATTATTTTGTCATGCAGGAACTAACTAACTTTTTTTTATCAGCTAAGAATTTTTTCGGAGTAAAGTTAATGAAAAAAAAATAATAAATTAAAAATATAGAAAATGAGGAAATAATATTAAAAAGTATTAAAAAAAACTGTTACCACTCTCTAAATTTAAATTAGAAATTTTTTTTACTAATTTGAATTAGTTTTTGCTTTCGAATTAGTAAATTTTTCTAAGAAATAGTGACTTCTGCTAATCTTTTAGTATACAATTTTTTCAATTTTTAAAATATCTTTTCAATTAATTTTATACAAGAAAAATCCTTAGTTGATAAAAATTTTAAATTACTACCAACTACAATTGGAGTTAGAAAATTTTTTTTTAAAGTTATCGAAAACTTTACAAAAATATACAATGTGAAATATTTGAAAAAATTTCGTACAAAAAATTTTTTAATATTTGAATTCTTTCGACAAATTTTAATAAAATTTTGAAATGAATTTTATTATTTATGAAACAAATTAAATCCCTAAAAAGAATTTTAAAAATTTATGAAAATAATTTTTTAATTATTGCGAAGAATTTAATGTCAAATTTTAAAACATTTGGTTTTTTTAAAGAAAACTTATGCAAATTCTTTTTTAAATAATTAAATTCCTTTAAAATTTAATTGTCTTATTTATGTTCGTGTTGAATGATATCAACCTTTTTTTTTTGAATAATTGAATTGTTTTGACAAATTTTATTAAAATTGTGAAATATTGAAAATCATTGAATTCGGAAAAATTTTTCTAAAAAATTGAAATTTTGCCTTAAATTTTATTAAAATTTTTGAAACTAATGGAATTTTATTACTTTTGAAAAGAACTAAATTCTTGTGATGAATATTATTATTTTTTCAACAGAATTGAAAATAAAATTTTACAAAAAAAAGGCTTCATTAAACGATTTATAAGTGATTACTTTTTGGCAGTTTTACAATAGACATAAGTTATTTAATTAAATTAAAACAAATTATTGTCAAAAATAGATAAAATTTAAGACGTTTTTTTCTGAATTCATGCGGGTTAATTTAATAGTTTATGAGGCAAACAAAATAACAAAAACGAATTCTCCAATTTTTCTAAAAATGAAATAACTTTTTCTTCAGCCACTGCGTTAATTACGTCTGTATAATTACAAACAGGTTAATGAATTATGCATTGGTAAATATGAGTAATTTCGTGGAGGTGACGACTCGCAATGACCTTGAAATTCTTCCGGTTTTTATGTGCTCAATTTGAATTCTAATCTTCAGGTCGCACTAATGAATAAATCTTATTATGAAAATAAACCTGTCTAGTATATTTTGAGGAAACAAAGACAAATTTTTCATTTTTTTTAAACGAATTCTAGAGAAAGAAAATTAATATATTCAATAGCATGATAAAAAATATAATAGAGGGGAAAAAAACTTTCGATTTAGTTCAAAGAAACCTTGACCTCCTGTACATATGAGCCATTGAAAGTGAAAATAAGTAAACCATCAAAAGTAGGTAATGATGTCTTGACCAAAAATCCCAAATAAATTATCTGGAACACTTTCTACTTTTTTTCGTTACAACGAAATGAAAGTGAACGTTTAAAGCAATACAGACCATCATTAAAATTCAAGAATGAAGTAATTTTGATTTACTGAATTTATTAAAATTCTTTCATTTATTGATTAATTAATATTTAATAACTAATTAAATGATTTTATTTATTAACTAATTGTTAATTAATATTTAATAACTAATTAAATTACTTTTTTTATTAAGTAATTTTTATATATTATTTAATAACTAATTAAATGATTTTACTTAATAACTAATTGTTACTTATTATTTAACAACAAATAAGATAACCAATTTTTAAAAAATTAATTTTCCGAATGTTTTTGTTTATTCTCCGACATTTATAACTAATTATTAGTAAAAATTAATTAAAAAATCCGTCACTAATTCCAATTTAGTAAAAATTTTTACTTATTGAAATTCAGAGCGATTACTAATTAATAGCTAATAGCATTTATTAATGATTTAATAATTCCTAAATAATAAATAATCAAATTATTGTTAAAAATGCTTAAATAATTAATAATTAGTTATTCCCTCATTGTTTCATAGTTGTTACTTTTAAAATTAATAATTAATACCAGAAAATGATCCCTAAGTTTTCAAATGAACGAAATATTTTTTATTGAAGATATTTTAATAAATTACTAATCACAAACAAATTTAAAACCTCAAATTTTACATTTTGAAACTCAATTATTAATTTTTTTGATAGTGACGCAAAAGAATTGCAATAAAAATTTAATTTGTAGAAGAAATAAACAAATTTCGTTCATTAGAACGTTCAGAACTTTAGGATCTTACTAAAAACAGAAATTTGAATTAAATATTTTGGAACTATAACTTTCTGAATACGAAAATTTTTTTTTTAGTTAAAAATAAATAATGAAGTATTGTTGATTTGAAATTTCAAAAAGATTTAGGGACTAAATTTTGCAAAAAAGAATTCGAATTCTTCCCTTCTAAAAAAATAGACGAATCTACAATTTTTTGTTTTAATATCAGAGAAAGGATTGGAAATTTCTCTAAAAATGCGATTTTTCTTTTTATACCACATCGCTTGTGTTTGAAAGAAAACAAAATGTATTATTATGATAAAGGCAAATTATGTTGTTTAATAAATAAGTAAAACACTTTCACTTGAACCGAGAGATGAAAAGAAAAGTGACCACATCCAATATGGTGTTTCTGCACCGCGTAAAGAATGAAAGTGAAGGTAATATTAGTGAGAAGAGAAGTTTATTATATTTACTACAATACACATGGGTGGAGGATTTTTTCCTTTGGGCTAAATAAAAAACGCACGTATGTATATAAAAAAAAGAATTAAAAACAGAATTAAAAACAGAACTAAAAGCAGAACTAAAAACAGAATTAAAAACAGAACTAAAAACAGAATTAAAAACAGAACTAAAAACAGAATTAAGAACAGAATTAAAAAAAATATTTAAAAAAGGAAAATTTATTGAAATCTCTATACGTGTATTCGATATCTTATGTATAAATATAATGCGCCATTGAACCACTGACCTTCATTCAAAAACCGGTCTTCATTTGGAGCCCTTTTGCTACCATTTCCACCCTATATATTACACTGTTTTTTTTGACTCGTCTAGACTTATTATTATTGTCCCAAACACATATATCGAAAATCAAACAACTATTTTTATTATTGCAAATTTTTATCGTCTTTTAAGTAAATATGACGTTATGAATCATGTCCGATAATTTCAATTTTAGAAATCCCAAATAATCGACAATTTATTTCACTAAAATTTTCAACATTCATGCTTGAACAAAAATTTTTTTTTAACTTTTATATTTTTCAAAAAATTACTTCAAAAAAAAATTCCAAAATAATTACTTAAACCAAATATATTTTATTTGACCTAAATAAACGTATATTTGTCTCAGAAGCAACTAGACTTTTTATTTGTTTTCAATAAAAAAAATGTTTCGACATAAATAAAACATATATTTGAGCCAGATATAATTTTTATTTAAACCAAATAAAATTTATTTGAAGCAAATAAAAAGTTAAAAATAAGAAACGTTATTTTGTTTCACGAAATTCAAATAAACAAAAATTAACATTTGATAATATAGCAATTAAAAATTAGTAAAAATTAAAATAACAACTTAAATTAATGAAATAATTAATTTCTGTAATTAAAAACTATTTTGAAAATTTTGTTTAAAAAATCAAGAAACTTAAAATTTAAATCGAATAAAATTAACATTTAGTAATATAGAAATTAAAAATTAATAAAAATTAAAACAACAACTTGAAAACTATTTTGAAAATCAGTTTCAAAAATCAAGAGACGTTTCTATTTCAAAGACATATAAGGAGGATAAAATTAAAAACCTTCAATCATTTATCTGTAAAAACAAAACCAAAAAATAAACATAAAATTTTTATTTTCGTAAAAAAGGTCAATTAATTTTGTGTTCTTGAACTCATTTTCTGAAAAAAAAATCACAAGTCAGATTTGAAAAAAATATGTCCAATATATATGTAATTTTTATCAGCGAACGAGATAAAAAGAAAACATAAATTTTTCTTTAAATACATATCGAGTAAGGGATTTATTATATTGCACTAGTATATATTATTAATAAATACGATTATTAATTACCATTATTTATATCATTAAATAATAATTAATAATCAACATTTGTATATTAATAAATTAAAATAAACAATTTATCGGATCTAATAAAAAAAAATGTAAATTATAATTTGAAAAAATTGGGAAAATATTAAACATTAATATTATCTTAATTACAGTGATTCAGAAGAAAACAGTTTCGTGCATAAAAAGCCATGACCTGTCGCAATTGAATTATCATTAAGTGTTATCACTTGAAGCAAACATAATATGCGGTCAAAGCTAAAAGCGCAGCAACATTAATAATAATTATAAATCGTGACAATTTTTCTTTTCTTTCAATTCTTATAAAGATAAAATATACAATGTACGCTGTGTTAATTATTGTTAAGTTTGTTTACATTTATCATTAATTGTTGAAAAGGTTATTTTAATAATAAGATTATTTTAATTTACATAGATATATTATATTCCCGAATAAATGAATTTTTAAAAAATTTCATAAAGTTTGATTGAAAAAATTTTCCTATTTCTTATTTTAATGAGAAACCGATTTTTTTAAATAATTTCATAAATTTTTTTAGGAGACAAAGTTTTTTATTTCCTAACTTAATGAGAAAGCAATTAAAGGAAATAGTAAAACAAAAAATAGAAAACTAATTGAATGAAAAATGAAAGCAAAAAAAATACAAAAAACTATTTGAATGAAAAATCAAAGCAAAAAAATAAAAAACTAATTGAATGAAAAATAAAATAAAAGAAATAAAAACTAATTGAATGAAAAGTGAAAGCAAAAAAGGAATCAGAATGATAATAAAAACGAAAAACTAAATTAAATAATCAGAAAACAAACTTAAGTGGATTAAATAATAAGGAAAACATAAGTAAATGGCAAAATAAAAATAAATAAAAACAAATTAAATGACAAAATAACAACGAAAAATTTAAATAATACTTTCTTATACATTTTAATTTTGACAGGTTTCAATTTTTAATGACAATAACGAAAAATTTATTTAAATAAAAAAAAATAAAAGCCTAATGACAAAATAAATAAATTAAATAAAAACGGAAAACTAATTAAAAAGAATTTCTAAATAAAAAATTAGGAAATATGTCAAAATAAATAGAAAAACGAATAACTACATTGAATAAAAAATAAAAAATCTAATTCTTGAGAAAATAAAAACTAAATAAACGGCAACCAAAAAATTAATTAGATCAAAAAAATAAAAACCTATTGAAATGCCAATTAACGAAGAAAATCAAATTAAATGCCAAAATAAAAATGAAAAGCTATGTAACATAAAAAAGCAAAATTAAAACCAAATTAACTGAGAAAATAAAAACGAAAATTAAATAAATATATAATATTATATATTTTTTATATTATTTATAATTATATTTATATAATAATTTAATAAAATTAAAAAATGAATTAAATAAATAAGTAAAAAAATCAAAAACAAAATAAAAAAGAACAAATTTATTTAAAAATTATTTTTTAGGCTCTTAGCTTTAATTAAATAAAAAAATGAAAACCATATCAAAATAAAAAAAGCTAATTAAACAAAAAAAAATAAAAACGCAAAAACTAATTAAAAAAATTCCAATAATCTACAATATTTAGTTGACCCAAATTATCAATTATTAACGAGATGTTAAATTTAAATGCTTTTATAATTACTTTCACGTATACATATATGTTATTGAATAAAGCCGAATTTTTATCAGAGCAGTGATAATTTTTATATTAACATTGAAACTGGGCACGGTCGCATGAAGGACATTTCATTTCTGATACCTTATCTCAAAGCATCTTTGCGTTTGATTTAAATGCTTCTTTTTTATTTCTGACTTTTGTAAAAAAAAAAAAAAAAATTGTGAAATACAGAGAATAAATTTGAAGAAAGTAAAAAAAAAATTTTTTCCCTTCTTTTATTTTTGCAAAAGAGACAAAAATAATATATTGCAAAATTCCTAAATGAAGAAAAAAATTGCAAAATTTCAAAAGAAAAAAAATGTTTACATATTTGTTTGTATGATAAACAATATAAAGATATTGGATTTGAAATAATTATTATATTGCTCATAATTTGTGCGTCAATCTCAAAATTAAACGATGACATTGAATTCACAATGACTGCAAAATTTAATCAGTCGGTGAACTTGCGCATTTGTGCCGCATTATTTCCAGGTAAGTAATACTTAATAACAAGCATTGAAGGTTACCATTATATTGCAAAGAATGCGATTAATAACGTTTTAAAAAAAAAATTACAATAACGGAAATGTACTGCAGTTCAATTGTCGTTGAAATCTTTTTAAAAATTGCATTTTTATTATCGAACAATTTATTTATAGTTTCGCGTCAATTTTATTAGTTAATCGAATCACATACAGATAACAATAAAGTTCATAATTAGTTAAAAATCCTTTTTTTCCAATTATTCTTTTTTTCGATTTTAAGAATTTTTTCTAATTTGATTATAAAGTTGAAAATGTTAAAAAAAATAAAACATAATATACAGTCATCTCTCGATAATTAAACTTTCAAGTTTCTTAAGTTCGACGCTAAAAAAAATTCTTTTCACAAAAGGTTGCAAAATATGCAACAATTTTTTGAATAATTTTTAATTTTAATAGATGAATAAAAAAATTTTAGAATTCTAATTAAATTAGAGCCATTTTCAGCATTAAAAAATCCAAAAAGAAATTTTTTAATGATCCTCAAGTTTTGAAGGTTTAAGTAAACGAAATATTTTTTTTTTTAAATATTTTAAAAAATTACTAATCGTAAAAGAATTTTTAAACTGAAATTTTATGTTTAGAAACTCAGTAATTAATTTTTTTTGGATAGTGACGCAAAACAATTGCAATAAAAATTTAATTTTTAGAAGAAATAAATAAATTTTGTTCATTTGAACTCCTACATCAGAAACACAAACTTTCGTTAAATGAAAATTGATTTTTGTTTTCACGAAAAATTTCCAATAGTAAAAATATTCGATAAATTAAATTCTCTATAATCTTAATATTCCATTGAGGTTCAATTTATCGAGAGATGACTGTATTATATTTACAGTATAAACCCTCGATAAATTGAATCTCAAAAAACCAAAAAAAAATTCAAATTATCGAGAAGTTTATTTATCGAATGCTTTAAATGTTAAAAATTTGTCAAGAGAACCAAAAACAAACTTTAATTCACCAAAAGTTTAATTATCGAGAAATGACTGAAAGAATAATATAAATAAATATTCGTCTTACTTTATTTATTTCTTTTTTAATTTTATTTTAATTTTATTTCAATTTTATTTTAATGTTCTATTTTTATTTTTTATTTTTAATTTTATACATACGTGCATATAATGACAAGAGTATATCTTATAAGAGCGAACATCGACTTGAACAACAGTCAAGGTCTGTGGTTCTTTATCCTCATTACACAAATCCAGAAGACAAGGAAAGTTGTGTGACAATAAATTAATCATTAAATCCCAATAACGGGCGAATTTATGTCAAAAAAGATTTTCAACTTTTTATAAATAAAAAATCTAAAAAGAAAATTTTATATATAAACTGGAAGAACATTTATATCTGATTTAAATATAGTCAATCAATTGCCGACTATTAAATAAATTTTTATTTGAATAATTTTTATTCCGAAAAATAGTTTTTGTTTCAAAAAGTTTTTATTTCAAATAATTTTTATTTAAATCATGGAAATTGTAATTGAACCAACCAATGATTTCAGTATTTTAAGCAAAAATCATTAAAATGACTTGAAAACATATTATTTGATAGAAATAAATATTTATTCAACAAAAATAAATATTTTTCGTCAAGAACCCAAATGTATGAAATAAAAATTTTTAAAAATAATTCAAATTAAGACAAATTAATTGTTTTAAAAAATTCAAGATTTCTATTTAGGAAACTAATTTATTAGAGTCAAATAATTATTTATTTAGTTCAAAAAATAATATATTAAAATTTAAGTTGTAAATTCGAATAATTGAATAATTTAATTTAATTTTTAAAAATTTAATTTATAAATTATATTAATTAAATTTCATTATAAAATTATTGTGCTTATTAAATTTCATTAATTATGAAAAACCAATTATTTGTGAAAATTAAATAATTAGTTTCTAATAATTGACTAATAATAATAAATAAACTAATTCTAATAATTGAATAAACGAAAATTCGTTTTAATAAATTATGATCGAAATAGATTTTCTTTGTTTTTGTAAAATAAAGCTGTATGTTATCAATAATTAATAGGTACATTATTTGAATTAGATAATTTAGTTTAATTGAAACTAAAAAATTAAAATAATTTTTGTTATTGCAACAACTACAAATAAATAGTATAAGTGAAATGTTAATTTTTTATGTTCTTAAAGTTTCGAACGTTCAAATGAACGACAATATTTTTTTTACCTCTAATTTGTAGTTCTTTAGAAAAAATTATTTTTTAGATTAAAACAAAGTAATTCTAAACTAAATATTGTTTAATTTTAATTATTTTTCTTTTTTGGATAATAATTTTCAAAAACACTTAAGGTGAAAAAAATTTTCGTTTATTTGAACGTTCGAAACATTAGCCACATATTTTTTTGGCGTATATTTATGAGTGAAATGAAGAAAAATATTTTCAAATAATTATTATTGGTGTTAATTAAGGTAACATATTAGACTAATTAATTATTATTCACTTGACTGAATTAAGAATTGAATTAAATTGAATAATTAAAATTCTTATCATTTTAATGTTCTGAACGTTCAAATGAACGAAATTAATTTTTTTCTTTTTCCAATCAAATTTTTATTCTAATATTTTGTGTCACTATAAATGAAATAATGAATAAGTTTATAAATAAAAATTTAAGTTATTCATTTTTGCGTCAATCAGTATAATTTATGAAATTAGTTTTAATAGAAAGTATTTTGTTCATTTTAACGTTGAAAATTGGAAAATCCTAAATTTTTCTTTAATGTAATATTATTGTAATAATCAAAGTACAACCAGAAAAATGTTATACTTGAATCAGAACTAACTAGACTTCTTATTTGTTTCAATTTTCAAATAAATAAACAAAAAAATTATAATTAAGAATTTGCTTTAAATAAACATTTAAATCAATTGTTTTAAATAAATTCTTTTTAAATAAAATTTATTTCGCTTGAATAAAATTTTTCTTTAAGTGTAAAAATATATTATCATGTTAATAGTATCACTGTTAATTTAAAAGTATCAAGTGCCAACGAATTGATACCAAAAAATGTGTATCAAATAAAAAATTGATCCAGATTTTTGGCATCAATTTGGTCCATTTTAGTATTAATTTAATACTTTGAAGAAAACTGTGATTGTAAATCACCAAAAAATTCATTTGATTCAAATAATTTACTACTTGACTATTACGAATTAAATATAATTACTTAAATAAAACATAATTTTTATTAGAGTCAATTAAATGATTCAATTAATATTTACTTCAAATACTGAAATTATTCGTTCAAACACCATTTAATTGATTTAAATAAAAATTATTTGATTCAAGTAAACATTTCTTTAATAATAGACAAGTAATTGGTTATTTAAATCAAATAAATTGTTTTCCACTGTAATAGTAATAATAATAATAATATAATAATAATAATAATAATAATAATAATAATATACAATAGTATTGTAATTTTAAAATCAAGAAAATGAATAAATTAGCTCTAATGAGAAAAATCTGTCACTATTTATTTTTGTCGAGTGATTAATGGGAAAACCTGTGCGTGAAAAATGAGTGGGACAGAAAATTGACTATCTAGGGAAATAAATGTACGTTGTTCATTCGAGTGGCATAGAAAACCGTAATCCCCCCCTGATCGTAACTAAACTATAACGTTTTGTGGACAAGGCCGTAGACGTATTTTGGGTAGGTCAGGAATCCAAAAATAACTGCATCCATAACACAAATAGTGAATAGCCGGATGTGACATCATCCAATACGAGCAAACGTGCCACATGATCACTCACTTTTCGTCCTCTCCCCCTTTTGTATAGAAAATAATACAATACAGTGTTTTCCATGTTCTACATAAGGATCATTTAGCGGAATTTTTTCTGCTAACCCCCCTCTCTCCACTCTCCTCCCTGTAAGTGTTAAATATTATTTTAACAGCCAATAATATAAAAAAATAAAAAAAACAAAATTATTGCATTAAAAATTTTAAAAAAATTAACCAGTTGAAATACAACTAAAAATCTAAATTTTTTTAACATTCAACAATGAAGTTGAAGTCCACAACTTTGATCAATGAAATAAATTTATTTAAATACAACTAAAAACCAAAATTTTTTTAACATTCAACAATAAAGTTGAAGTCCACAACTTTTATCAATAAAATAAATTTATTTAATACACTCAAATATTTATTTTTAATCTAATATTTTAATTCTAAAACAATTATCAAAACATAAACATAAATTTATTTTTCTAAATATTTCTACTGTGGCAATATTGCTGCGTTATTTATAATTAATTTACTTAGCAAGAAAAATTTTTTTTTGTTGATCAACATTGTCGACTTCAACTTGGTATTCAACAAACAATTATTATCCCACTCAGTCTCGGAGTATTATAAAAAATATTTTCAAAATTTAATTATATAATATTTTTTAAACACTACTTACTGAAATAATAAAATTGACAAAATTATTGAGTTGCAGTTTACAAGGTTTTACTGAACAAAATTGAAGGTCCCAATGAAAACCCGGATGTTCCTAAAGTTACGAACGTTCAAATTGAACGATAATATTTTTTTCATTTCTTCTAATTTGTATTTTATTTACAAAAGGATTATTTTTTAGATAAAAACAAATTAATTCAAACCTAAATATTGTTTAATTTCAATTATTTTTATTTTTTTCGATAGCAATTTTTGAAAACACTTATAAGGTGAAAAAAAATTTCGTTTTCTTGAACGTTCAAAACTTTAGTTCTATAAAATCGATAATTATTATTTTAAGTTTAAAATCGAATGTAGGCAAAATTAAAAAAATTTTCAATCATAATTTCTAAAGGAATATTGTGTCTCGCATTAAATGAAAAATAATTTACAAAATTCAAAAATGTTTAGTTGACGTTTTTAATGTTGAAAACATTAATTTCCTTAATTAATTTAGGGAATTATTTATATTGAACAAAAAATTTCTTTATTTCACTAAAAAAATTTTATTTGATTCAAATAGCTCTTTTGTTTATCGAATTAACATTTACTTGAATCAAATAAATATTAACAAATAAAATGTATTTGAATCAATAATAATTTTAATTCATGTCGAAAAATTTTATGAAATTTCCGTGTTGATTCCATGGAAATGTTGGCCTTCTAAATTTATTTTCACAATATTTTTGGAATCGAATGGAACTCTCTAAATTTAAAGTTGTAAAAATATTTACTAATTCGAATTAGTGAGTGACTTTTTGCTTTTGAATTAGTAAATTTTACTACCAAATAATAATTTTTCACTAATTTATTAGTAAAATTTACTAATTCAAAAGCTAATTCAAATTAATGAACATTTTTACTATAATTCAAATTTCGAGAAAAGTAAATACTTATTTGTTAATAGACAAGTGTAATTAGTTATTTGAATCAAATAAATTCTTGGCCTGTGTTGAACATTTAGAATTAAATAAATTTCTCTTAGTACATTAAATGAGAAATTATTTTTCGGAAATGGAAAAAGTGACAAAGTTCTTGAGCATTTTTTCTGCAAACACATTTTGTAAAGTTCTTGGTGAATTTAAGTTTCACAATTATATATATGAAAAGTATACACTATGTATGAAATTTACACGAGAGTTAAAGTATGTTTAAAAAGGTGCTTGCTTATCGAAAAAGTAAAGTTTCAGAAAAGGTTGACATGCAAGCGATGTTATGCATAGGTAAGAAAAATAATCTGCCCTTTAGTCAACAGAACAGTCGAGTGCATACAACTTTTGTATTCGCACACAATGCATGTTATCTATCAAAAGTAGATAGGGCTCTCCTCGTAAGGAAAAAAAAGGGTTATTAACGTTCTCACTAATTTGAAAAATTTAACTGATAAAAAATTACTTACTTGTTAAATAAACTAACAATTATAGAATTTGCATTCTTTTTCTATTATTTATATAATAATGTTTATATAATAAATTAAAAATATATTTAGACTGAAGAAAATAAATGTCGTTCATTTGAATGATGAAAATTTTAGTGTTGCCAAATTTTTAAAAGTATTTAAATTCTTTTGATAAATTTTAATAAAATTATAACATATGAGGATGAAGTTTATTTTATTTTGGCTTCAAATTTATGTTATTTTTAAAAAATTATTTAAGTAAAAATTAGTTTTATAAAAATCGAAGTACATATAAAAATTAGAGATAAATTTAATTTCCCAAAAATTTCGTTTTTGATTTTTCATTCTTAAAAACGTTGCGGAGTTCATCCACATTTAGTGACTAACGTTTTGCTTACAAATTTCTTTAATTGCAAATTTATTAAAAAACAATAATTTCTTTTTTAAATATTTATTTATTATTTTTTCATAGGAGTTAAGATTTTCAAACATTTCAAAATCAAACCTTTTTGAAATTAATTAACATTAAAAGTATTGCTATTATAAACATAAAGATAACTCTAAATGACAATTTAAACAAAATTAACGCAAATATTAAGAACATAATTCAATTTTTAATTTGTAAATTAATATTTTCTACCAAAATTCAAATATGAAAAAAATTAATAGAAAGATTTGTTCATTTTAACATTCAGAACTTTAGGGTCATTCGTTTTCTTCATAATGTATAATAAATTAATTAATGCGGATCAAGAGTTATTAAAAAACTATTTTTTTTATTATTTTTCATTATTAAAATATTATTACTGTAACTTCTTAAAAATTATTTTCATATTCTATTATTATTATCCTAACTTTTAACTAAAATTCATTTTTTAAATATAATTTTGAGTAAGAAATTCTATGAGAATTCAATTATTTTAATACAAAAAAAATGTATTGAATAATTGAATGTTTTTTAAAATTTAATTATTATACATAATTTTTAAAAATAATTGCATTCTTCGAGTAACTTAATTAAAGTTGCATTAAAAATAATTGAAATTCTGCGATGAGTTATATTATTCCTGAAAATAATTGAATTGTTAAGAATAAATTTATAAAAAAATTTATAAATATTTAAATTCCTGTGAAATTTTTATTATTTATGGAAATAATTAAAATTTTGACAAGAATTCTTAATGAAATTTTGCATATAATTCAATTTTGTGATAAGAATTTTATTACTTTTGAAAATAATTGAATTTCTGCAATATCATAGTTGTAACTTCTTCAAAATTTAATTTTGTTAGTATTTTTAACTAAAATTCTTCTATAAATGCAGTTTTTAATAATTAATTAAATATATATATTGACAAATTGTACCAATTTTAAATTATTAAAATTTTCCACAAATATAAGTTAATTAAAATTCCTAATTACACAGGGAAAAAAAAGTCTGACTCCGTTTACACCTTAAATTTAGCCTCAAAATGAGACTGAAAGTAAAACATTTTTTTAGTGTGTGAATTCATTAAAAATTGATATTTTGTAATATTTAATATTAAAACCTTTTGAAGTTGATAAAAATTTAATTTTCGAAGTTCAAAAATTGTTAACTCAATTCTTGTTAAATTCAATTAATTTTAAAGTATTTAAGTTAAATTATTCCTTAAATAATTTTCTGATAATTTTCCAAAAATGCAGTAATTTAATAAGAAAATCTTGTCGAAAATTGAAAAAATTGAATGTTTTGTATTACAATTCGTAATAATTTTATAGTTTATGAATGTCTCTAAAGTTTGGAACGTGAATATTTTTCACTATTATATTTTATATCTTTAAATGACAATTTAAAAAAAATTTGACACAAATATTAAAAAAATAATCCATTTTTTAATTTGTAAAATAATATTTTCTACCAAAATTCAACCATCAAAAAAATACTCATAAGATTCGTTTATTTGAACGTTCAGAACTTTAGGGGCATGTTTATATGAGTCAAACAAAAAAAGACCCATAACTTCCAAATTTTCTCATAAATTTGAAAAAATTATTTTTCTTTACTACTTTTAATAACAATTTCTGACTATTCCCTGAATTCGCTACGTCAGAATGTATGATTATTACAATTATAATATTAAAATTATGTATTTCAATTCATATTTTATATTTATAAAAAAAAAGTTTTCATTAAAAATGTTTAAGTTCTATTAGTTTTAAAATTGCTAATTTTATTGAAAAAAAAGTCAGCTGCGCGCAAATTTTTACTATAGTTATTATTAACTGACTATAGTTAATAAAACATTTTTCAATTAATATCCGAAAGATCGCAATTTGCGAAATAAACTAGGAAAAATCTCCACATTTCCCAATATGTCTGGGGGATTAAAGAAAGCTCTCGTGCAAGTTTTTCGAAAAAGTCGCTCAGAGACGCGAATGGGAAAAAAAAATTCGCGGATTCAGTATTTGCATGGACCATCATCCCCCGAAAAATCTCCATCCCAGTCGGAGTCATACACTCACACCAATAAAAAAGAGAAAAAAAAAAAAAAAAAAAGTGTCTCGGTACACATCGAGGACCGGAAGTCTAGTCTTGGCTAAATGCGGGGGTTGCTATGGTAATACACTCCCCAGTAAAGGTCTCCCCTCTCCTCATCTCCTTCAGCAACCTCTCAAACCCGACATTCACCCCTACAAGTCGGTGTATGACCCCGACCTTTCAGGTGGATAACCTCTACTGCATCGTGTTGCGCGCGCATTCGCGAATCTCGTGTTGTCGCGACGGCCAACCCTCCGCCGACAATGCGGGGGTGGAATGAGTTTTAAAGGGTTTGAGGCGACGAGCGAAATGCAAGTGTTTCTCTCGTCGGTCTACTTGGGGGTTAGCTTCACTGAAATCGATTCTTCAGGGAATTTGCCTCTTGGTCTTGAAACTTCACTGGGCGTCGCGACGCGACGTCGACGCGACGTCGACTCAATTTTTTTTCAGGTTCAATATGATAATAAATAGAAATTTAGATTGTAATTCTAATGGGAAATCATTTTCGCTAATTGAAATTCTCATCTCGCATTAAACTTATAAACAGGGGTGATAGAATCATTTAATTTTACAATTCAATGCCTTTTTCCTGCTTTTCAAAACAAAATTTTTACTTTTTCCCTTCTTATGTTTCTAAGGTTTCGAACGTTCAAATGCGAACGACAATATTTTTTTTACTTATTCTTCTAATTTGTATATTTATGTCCAAAAAATATTTTTTAGATTAAAACAAATTCATTCTTAACTAAATATTGTTGAATTTTAATTATTTTTCGTTTTTGGAAAGTAATTTTCTAAAAAAAATTTCGTTCATTTGAACGTTCGAAACTTTAGCCACATTTATTATTTCCCATAAAAATTACAATCTTAATTCGGTTCCTTTTTAAAAATAATTAGATATTAAAAAAAAAGTTTTATTTAATTTATTTAGTAATTTCTTTATAATTAGAAAATTATTCGAAATCATCAATAACTTCATATTTAAATAAATATTTAATCATTACTATATTTTTCCATAGTAATTAATGGTATTTTTTTCGATCACTTTTCTCTTTAAATATTTAATAAATTGAGCTGAAATTTTGTAAGAAAGTCTAAAATACAATAAAGAAGACCAGTGATGTGGAAAAATTTTAATAATTCCAAAATAAATTACAATGAAACATTTTGAAATCGGTAAAGACGAGAAATTGATAAGAAGTGACCGTGACAAGCGTAAATTTAAAAGTAATTTGTAATAATTAATTTTAAAAATATTAAAATTTTTGCACATCACTGCTCTTCTTTATTGTATTTTAGATTTTTGTACAAAATTTTAGCTCAATTTTATTAAATTTTTAAAGAGAAAAGTGGTCGAAAAAATTACCTTTGAGAACCTAACAATCAAACTGAAAGAAAACGTAAATTAAATTTTGTAAAAGTATTTTGCAATTTTGGAAAACAGTGCAACAAACCGAAATTTTGATATGAAAAATACTGAACTTTAAAAAAACTTATAAGAAATTTAGTAAAGTTATATTAAAATTGAATAAAAATTCTTGATATTTGATATAATTATACTAAATTCCGCAAATTTTTTTTTAAAGTTTAGTATCTTGTACATCAAAATTTCGGTTTGTTCCACTTTTTCCCTAAATTGCAAAACACTTTTAAAAAATTTAATGTACATTTTTTTTCAGTGCACATACTGTTAAAAGTATGAAAAACTTTGTGATTTTCAAACATTTTAATTTGAAATCTTTTCAAAATTTAATTAATTTCTAAAAATTAACGCAATAACGCTTTTAATATTCAGTTATTATCTAAAATTAGTTGAAATAAAAAAATAAGTATAATTCATTGAATAATTGAAATCTTTTTTTGAATTTTTATAAAAGTTTGAAAAATAATTACATTTTTTGAGAAATTTGATTAAAATTGAATCTCAATATTAATTTTTTCGACCACTTTTTTCTTTAAATATTTTAGCTCAATTTATTAAATATTTAAAGAGAATTGAGTTGAATTTCATACTAAGAATCAGTAAAAGAAACACTGATTGTCACTGAAATTTCATTCGTAGAATTTTATTAAAAATTTTTAAGAATAATTGAATTCTGTCGAAAAATGTTAAATTTTAATAAAATAGTAGATATTGAGAATAATAAGATTGAATTGAGAAAATTTTTTGAAAATAATTGAAATTTTGTCCAGAATATTTTTCAAATTTTAGAAAATAATTTAATTACGGAGGAGATTTATTATTATTTTTAAAGATAATTGTAATTTAGATAATATTTTAAAAAAATTTTGAACATAATTGGACTTCTGCGAAAAATTTTAATACTTTTACAAATAATTGAATTCCTAGCAAAAATTTGTAACTGCTCCAAAACTCAATTTCTTTTAGTGTTATTAACTAAAATTTTTACACAAATCCATTACTTTCAAAGTTATTAATTAAATATATTAAAAAATTTAACAAATATCAGAAGAATTTGAAATTTCAAAAATTCTTATTCTGTCAAATTTTAAATTAAATGCATTCAAAATTAAAGTTTTACAAAATTTTAAATTAAACCCGTATGAATGTCATCTATTTACGAAAAGTGTACACGCAACTCTTTTAAAATTTAATTTATTTTGAAATGTTTAATAAATTATTCTTTAAAAGAGTTTATAAAAAATAATTTTATAAAATAGTGAAGAATGAAGTTATTTGAAAAGAAATTATTAGCAGAAATAGAAAATAGAAAGGTTTTTTTTATTAGAATACGTGATTATATTTTCACGGTTTACTTGCCAAAACAAAAGAGACACGAAAATGTTGAATTTTCTTATGAATTCTAAAAATTTAATTTTTTTCACTTACTTATTCAGTTAATTTAATTTTTTTATTATTAAAAATCTTTAACTTTTTCCTGGTGAATTCTACTTTTCCTGATTTTTTCCTGACTTGTGCACTGAAAGAAAATAAAAATTTTGTAAAAGTAGTTTACAATTTGGGGAAAAAGTGCAACAAACCGAAATTTTTATATAAAAAATACTATAAACTTTAAAAAAAGTTATGTGGAATTTAGTAAAGTTATATTAAAATTGAATTAACATTCGTGACATTTAATATAATTATACTAAATTCGACATAATTTCTTTTTAATGTTAGGTATTTTTTATATCAAAATTTCGGGTTTGTTGCACTTTTTCCCCAAATTGTAAAATACTTTTACAAAATTTAATATACATTTTCTTTCAGTGTATGGCTATCCTGAGAAATCACTGTAAAAAAATTTAGATTAAAAAAATGTTTTATCATCAAAACATAAACATCAGTCTCTTTGTTTAAATATTTTTCTGTAAAAATTGATGCATTATTTTTAAATAATTTACTTGGTGAACAATTTTTTTTCTTTTATCAACATTGTATACTTCAACTTGGAAATTCTCTAAAACTGAATAAGTTAAAAATAACTAATTATTATTAATTATTATTATTAACTAATTATTATTATTATTATTATTATTATAACTCATTATTACCAAGTAAACATATCTTCAAAATAGTCAAATGTAACTTATTCAATTAGTTACCTGACATTTCAATTTTTTTTACTCATAACCTAAAATTTATTATAAAACAATAATATTTAAGTTTTTGGTACAGATAAAAATTACTTTGCAAAATTGATTATAAAACAATAATGTTTAAGTTTTTGATACAGATAAAAATTATTTTTCAAAATTGATTATAAAACAATAATATTTAAGTTTTTGATACAGATAAAAATTACTTTGCACAATAAATTAATTTTATGAATTCAAGTAGTAGTAACCACTAATATAAGAATATTTGCTATAGCAACCATTACTATAACAACAGTCGCTGTGGTAACCATTACCACGTAAGCTACAGCTCCCTATGGGGGGCCGTTAGAAACTACGAACAGACACCCGAGTCTCACTGTAAGGACTACGAAACCCCAAAAATACTTTTTTGTTAGTAATGAAATATTACTATGTTCGTATTATTTTTTTCTACTTGTGTAAATTTCAACAATGAGAATTTTAAAAAAAATTCTTCTTTGTCCCTTTGAATTACAACATTTGTTGTATCGTCCTCTCAACTCTGTCTCTCTCTCTCTCTGTATACAAGGACGAGACAAATATAGATAACGGGGTAGATATGTGCGTGTATAGCAGAGTGGAAAGTATTTTCCTCTCTACGCAAGTATATTCTTAAGGAAAGGGGGACTTGAGAAGACTCAAATGTGGAGGTTTGTTCATGGGCAAGTTGGATTTTGTCAGGTTTCAATGTAAGGGTGCAGACAGGAAAGAGGGGAAAGGAGAGAGAGGGAGGGTGGAACAGCCCTTCTCTCGTATGGCGCAAAAGCGTAATGCACGACGAGCCCTTTAAGTAACCGGGTCAGACTTTACTAAACCTGCGATTTGTATTCTCTCAATGCACCTGCAAAACATCCTCTATTATATTCACACAGATTCCAAAGCTCTGCGCTCAAAATCATAATAATGCAGGTGCACTATTTTTATCCCTTCAATCAATCAATTACAATCGATCGAATCATGCCCAATAATAATTGAATCCCTCAAATTTCAGTTATTAATAATGCATTTTATTTTATGTTATTGATAAATAATTGTTAATAATTGTAATGTTAATTAATGTTCTATATAGAATTTCACTAGAATAATTCTGTAGAATCATTCTGTAGAATCTTTCTATAAAAATTCTATACAATTTCTACATGAAATCTACCAAATTTTTATGATTTTTAATTAGAAAGAATATAAATTTCGTAGGATCCTAAAATTCTGAACGTTCAAATGAACGAAATTTGTTTGTTTCTTCTAAGAATTAAATTTTTATTGCAATTATTTTGTGTCACTAACATAGAAAAATTAATTACTGACTTATTGTAAATGTAAAATTTTAGTTTTTAAATTTTTTATGATTAGTAATTTATCGAAATATCTTCAATAAAAAATATTTCGTTCATTTGAACGTTCAAAACTTTAAGATCATAATTTCATAAAATAATTTTCTAAACATTATATTATTGTATGATTATCAAATTCAATGAATTAGGATAAGTGAGGCTGAAGTCCACAACGTTTTTAAAAACAAAAACATTAAAATAATCGTGCGGTATTTTTATTTTTGATTCTAAATCATCTTATTTTTAAATAATTGTATCCTTAGTGACAGTTAACGTCTAAAAAATTAAGGCACGTAAAAATTAGAGATGAATTCAATTTTTAAAAAATTCTTTTTTGATTTTTCGTTTTTAAAAACGTTGTGGATTTCAGCTTCGTAGTATTTCTATATGAATTCTACTAAATTTTAGATTTTTATATTTAGAAACAATATAAATTTAGTAAAATAATTTTTTTTTCAATTTTATGCTTATTTATTTATTTAGAAATTGTTATTGTAAAATTAAATTTCACATTCGATTTGAATGACTAATTTTAAGTAAAAATTATTTAAATCATTTAAATTTACATAATTCATTGATTTTAGTAATCATACAATAATATAATGTTAAAAAAACATTTTACGAAATTTATATTTTTTATAATTAAAAATTATTAAAATTTACTGAAACTTATGTAGAAATTCTAAAGAAACGTTCTTGTGAAATTCTATAGAATTTTACAAGAAAAAATTCACTAGAATTTATAAAATGTTTCTATAGAATGATTCCACAAAGTTCTTTGTAACTATTTCAACTGGATAAATCTCTGAAAATAATTGAAATAGTGGGAGAGAATTAAGTCAAATTTTTAAAACATTTAATTTTTTCGAAAAAATATGCAAATTTTTTTTAATTAATTGAATTTCAGTAAATTTTTATTTTATTTTTCAAAGTAATTGAATGTTTTTGCAGAATATTATCGAATTTTTTTTATAAATAATTGAATTCTGTTTCTAAATATATTTTAATAAAATTGTGGAATATTGAAAATTATTAAATTGAGAACAATTGTTGAAAATAATTGAAATTTTGTCATGAATTTTATTGAAATTTTAAAAACTAATTGAAATCTTTAAATGAATATTGTTATTTATGAAACTAATTGAGTTTCTTCGAATCATTTTATTATTTATAAAAAAAAAACTAAATCACTAAAAACGAATTTTAAAGTTTACAAAAAATATTTGAATTACTGTAAAAAATTTAATGTGAATGTTTAAAACATTTCATTTTTTCATAAAAATTTATACAATTCTATTTTAAATAATTGAATTCCTGTGGAATCTTTATTTCTTCGGAAAATGATTGAATGTTCATGTAGAATATTATCAAAATTTTTGTCTAACAACTAAATTCTTTTAAATAATTGTTTTAAAACAGTAGAATATTGAAAATCAGTTAATTAAGAAAAATTTTACAAAATATTTAAAATTTTGCTATGAATTTTCTTAAACATTTTAAAGAAAAACGGAATTTTATTACTTATTTCGAAAATAATTGTATTCTTGTGACAAAATACATTGTTTATGAATATAATTGAGTCTCACAAACAACTGTTATTAAAATTCTTAAAAATAATTAAATTTTGACGAAGAATTTTGCTATTCATTTATAGAGATAATTGAAATGTCAACAAGTTTTTTTTAGATTTTTTGAAAGTAATTCTATTTCTACAAAGAATTTTGATAATTTTTAAAATAATTGAATTCTTGTGATGAATATTGTTATTTATGAAAATAATTCCGTCAAATAATGAATAAACAAATAAATACTTAAAAATTTTTAAAACAGTGAAACTGCTTTTAACTGAATTGAAATTAGAATTTTTCAAAAAAATACTTCATTTAATGCTTTATATGTATGTAATAACTTTATGGCGGTTCTTCAATAGAATTAAGTCATTTAAAATAAATTATTGGCAGAAGTAAAAAACATTTAACAGCATGTGATTGCTCGATTTTTAATGGTAATTTTTTCGAACACTTTTCTCTTTAATGATAGAACGTCCAAGCGCCCGTCCTGCCGGAAGGATGTTACAAAAATAAGGCTTTTAAAAAAAGGGAATTCAATTTTTCTTTTCCGGAACTCCTTGGGATTAAAGTAGACGAAAAGACGAAAAAATTCATATATTTGACTTTTTAAAATAATAATATTAAACCATTTTTCAAAGCTCTCAAACTTGCTGCTTCTAAAAAGTAGAAAAAAACATTTTTTCGTAAATTTATTGTAAAATCCACAAAAATCAATATATTTTGGCCGGTCTAGTCTTTTTTTCTTCAGAAACGTTTAAAGAATGAAACCTATTTGTTTAATTTTTAAAAATTTCACTTTTAATGTTAATCAGCAAAATTGCGGCCAATTGAATAAAAACTCTCTTCAAATTTTCTTTATAAAATTAATATGGAAGCGGATAAAAACAAAAACAAATATATCGTTGGAAAGGTAATGAAACAAGGTTTTCAATGATGTAAATATCGAGTTTCTAAATTTATATGCATAGGCTTGGTAGCCTTTTAAACAAAGCGAAAAGCGTCCTGCCGGCAGGACCGGGTTCCGTCATTTTGTGACTACAAATTATATGAATTTTTGGAAAATTCAACTTCTTTAAGCTACCCTGCTCTTCAGTTTGAACTTACAAGCTCGACATTTACATGCGCTGAAAGCTTGTTTCACCACCTTTCCAACGATATATATTACTTTTTGTTTATGTCAATCCATGTTAGTTTTATTTAGCGATTTCGGACGGACTCGCCTGAGTCTTTTTGGTCCTGCCGGAAGGACGTTGGACGTTCTATCATTAAAAATTTAATAAATTAAAAGCTGAAACTTTGTATGAAAGTCTAAAATACAATAGAGAAGGGCAGTGGTATTGAAAAGTTTTAATATTTTTAAAATTAATTATTACAATAATATTACTTTATAATTATCCGTTGTCACGATCACTTCAAATCTATTTCTCGTTTTTACCGATTTCAAAGTATTTTATTATAATTTATTTTTGATTTTTTAAAACTTTTGCACATCGCTGCCTTTCTTTATTATTATATTTTAGACTTTTTATAAAAATTTCAGCTCAATTTATTAAATATTTAAAGAGAAAAGTGATCGAAAAAATTACGATTGTATTTCTAAGTCATATGCTATTAAAGTTTTTTTAAAGATTTTTTGGTAGTTTGATAGTTTGTGAGACAAACAAAGACACAAAATTTTTAAATTTTCTTATCAATTCTAAACATTTAATTTTTTTGAATTTTAAAATTTTTAATTTGAAAAAATTTTAAATTTCTTGAATTAAATAAATATTTATTTGCTAATACACTGTAAAAAAAAGGAGTTAAATTTTAACTCCCCAGGGAGTCTATAAAAGTCGCACCCAATTTGGGAGTTAATGCGAGGGGAGTTAAATAAAAGGAGTTAAAATTTAACACCCAAATGCTAACTCCCCATGGAAAAAATAACTCCCGCGGGTGTTAAATGAAGGGAGTTAAAAATTAACTCTCTTTTGGAGTTAATTTTTAACTCTAAAAATTTAACTCCCTACTCCCGAGTCCGTTAACTCCCTAAATTTTTTACAGTGTACTCACACTTTTTGCTCAGGGTGTAAAATTGCGACAATAAAACGAATCAAATGTATTACGAAGAAACGTTTTGATTCGTTTTTTTCCCTCAATTTTATATCCTTAGAAAAAATGGACAAATATTAATTTGTGTCAAATAATCGTTTATTTTGATGAAATAATTTCTTCTTCCAATACTGATACGTATTAGGCGCAGTAATTTTATAGAGAAAAAGCAAAACGAGAAGTCGATGAAAGTTTTATCAAATACATAAAAGAAATTAGCTCAGATTTTCTCTTCAGTAAAGGCCAAATTAGCTCGTTTCGTACATCCTTCTGCTATATCAACTTGAAAAGATCAGAGAAAAATATCTCTCAATAAACTTCACTTCAGAAACTCATTTTTTTTAATAGAAACCTCCAGATTATTTTCGTAAAGAAATGTTGTTATAATTTCTGATATCAGATACATGATACTCGTCGTCTGATAAATAGTAAAAAACCAACCTACGTCTCATGAGATGCCGCCCACGTTTTATACGAAACCCGCAGGTCGATGTACTTCGTCTCTGTTCTTCATCATATATGATAAAAATATCCCTTTTCTATACACTACTGGATGATAGAAATCTAGTATTTGATATTCCAATCATTTTTTATCATCTTTCATCAATTTCAAGAAATTCAGCGAATATTATTTAAAAAAAACTGAACAAAAATTATTTTATTCAAATACTGTTTTCAAAACAAAACAAAAAATTTTTTAATTATTTCATTTAAGTAAATAAGTGACGCGATCTGAAGAAAGGGACCTTAGAGGAAAATCACTTTAAGGTTATGTTAGTGTTACTTTTTTATTGATTAAATGTTTCTTTCTACTTACTGCAGATTAAAACCAGTATTTATTAAATATTTTAGTTGTAATGAATACCTAAACATTAATAATTTATATTGTCAGTTGATTCACTTTTTGTGTTTTCATTTCAAAAATTGCAAACATAACCTATATTTTTTTTGCTTCTAAGGTCCCTTTCTTGAGATCGTGTCACAATTATTTATTTCATAATGGACAAGTGATCAATCATTTGTTGAATCAAATAAATATTATTTCACTGTAATTTTTATTTACTTATTTTTTAGGTCCCTGAAGATTGCTATCGATGCTCAGCATCGAAAGATATTTTTTGTACAAAAACAAAAATTCACTCAATTTTTTCCAAAGTTTTAAGTTAAAAAACTTTTATTAAATAGTTTTCTACTTCTTAACTGAATAAAAGGAGTAAAATTAATTTTAATTTTTTTACTAAAAATAAGAAAAAATACTATTAATTGCTAAGTATCGATGCCAACTTCAGGAACCTTATTTTTTTCATTTATGCACTGAAAAAAAAGTTCTGGTTGGAATTACCAGAAATCCTAGTTTTAACTAGAATTTCGTGTTAAATATACCCTAACCAGAACATTTCTGGTTAGGTTAACCAGAATTCTAGTTAATATAACCAGAATTCTGGTTGTTTTAACTAGAATATCGTGTTAAACATACCCTAACCAGAACTTTTTATTCAGTGTGTAAACAATTAAACATATTACTTTTATTTTATATAAGTCAATTAAATGGTCTTTAAATGACCTACTGAAACTATTGTTACTTAAAAGAAAAATTATTTGATTCAAGTAAATACTTATTTAATGATAACAGGAACTTACTGATTATTTGAATCAAATCAATTGATTTCAAGAGCAAACCAAAAAGTTAATGAGAAATTAAGTAACGTTAATTATTTTAGCTTTAATATGGGGAAAGATGTAAGAGGGTGGAATTCAAGAGAAAGAGAGAGAAAGAGAAAACGCAGGACGGCAGGAAGTCCGTTTGTCTCGATGAACATGAAGTGTGCAATTAGTCCGTCTCACGTAGGCACTTGTATATTTTAGAAAAATACGCACATTATATTATGTACAAAATTCATGATCCTGACCGGTGATTACGAAAATTTTAATTTCTTTATTATAGAAAAATGCGAGGATTCCTCTAATGAATTGCGTAGAATTTTAATTTCTTTAATACTCGAATTCTTCACGATATAATTCCACATCTCTCTAGGGTACAATAAAATTTACTACTCTCTCAATTTACAATTTTAATTAATCATTAGGTGAATTTAATTAACATGTAATTGATTTAGAAGCAAATTGCTCTTGAAATTCAGAATTCTAACTGACGAAAATAGAAAAATTCCACTAATTGTTATTAGTAATTTTTGTGAACGAGTTCTCTTTTTTATTATAGTATAAAATTGATTTATATTTATAAATTTAATACTGTGCTATTTTTATTTTATTTATTTATTTAATAATTAATATTCATAATAATAATAATAATTAATATATTAATAAATAAATTATTAATAAGTATTAACATTTAATAATTAAATAATAATTTATTTATTACTCGGATGTTTTCGAATCACTAATTAAGAATCTATAGCCAGATTTAAAGAAATCAAAATGGCGGATCCAATATGGCGGACAAAATATTTTATAAATAAACAAATTTGGTCAAAACTTGATACTCGGATGTTTTTGTGGTAGCTTATTCGTCCGCCATTTAAAATTTTTAAGATCTGTTCAAAATTAGCTATGAGAACGACGATATTAACGTCAAGTATTTAATTCTTTTTTGAATTTTTTGAATTTCTATCTTTTATTTTACTAAATTATTACTTTTACTAAATTTGAACTAGTAAAAAGGATTACTAAATTGAAATAGTGACTGACTTTTTCCTTTTGAATTAGTAAATTTTTATTAATAAACAGTAATTTCTACGAATTTTTTAAGTAAAATTTACTAATTCAAAAGCAACAAGTCAGTTACTAATTCAAATTACTAAACATTTTTTACTGATTAAAATTTAAAGAATACTCAAAAACTATTCTCAAAAATTTTTGTAAAATTCTTTAAAACGATTGAATTATTTTCAAAATCTACTTTTTTTAAATAAAATTTTGCAAAATAAATGAATTATTAAAAAGAAGTTGATAAAATTCATCAAAAATTTAATTATTTCGATAAATAATAAAATTTGCCGAACAAAACAATTAATTTAGAATAGCATTTTCAAAACAAATTTCAAAAAAATCAATTATTTAACAAAATTTATAAATACAATTGTTAACAATACAAAATTAATTACTTCCACTAATAATAACATGTATTATTGAAATTAAATAATTCAAAAAAAAAAATTTTGATAAAATTTTAAGCAAAAATTCAATTATTTTCATAAATAATAAAACTCATCGAAGAATTTTAATTAGTTTTTATACTATTTTAAATTAATTAATCAAAAAATATAATAATTTTCACAAATAAAGTTTTCTACAAGAATTCAATTAATTAGAATAAAATTTTTATAATATTTACTATAGATTTAAAAAAAAATTATTTAAAACAATGTTTATGAAATTCTTATAATGAATTCAATTATTCTTTTTAAACCTTTTAATAAAACTTTTCTCAATAATTCAACTATTTTTATAAATGATAAAATTCTTCTCTGGTATTCAATTATTTTTGAAAATTTTCACAAAATTCTTATCAACTATTCAATTATTTCCATAAATAATAAAATTCATTGCAGGATTTCAATTATTTTTTTAATAAAATTTTACAGAAATTGCTCAAAAAATTTAATATTATTCTTCAAAATTTAACTTCTATTCCTCGGAAAAATTAATTATTTAAAAAAATGTTTATTTAAAACTTTGAAATTCTTTAAACGAATTCAATTATTTACCAAAATATCAGAATTTTTCATAGGAATTTAATTATTTTTAATGTTTTAATAAAATTGTTCGAAATAAATCAATTGTTTTATAACAATTTTGATTAGGTTTTTTTTCAATAATTGAATTATTCTTTTAGATTTAAAAAAAATTCTTCCGAAGACTTTAATTATGTCGATAAATCACAAAATTATTTCCAAAAATTCAATTTTTTTTGGCATTTTAGTAAACTTCTTTGCAAAATTCCATTATTTTTAAAAATATCTATACTTATTACAAGAATTCAATTATTTTTTAAAGTAATTTATTTCTTCTTCAACATTCAATTATTTAAAAAAATTCTTATCAAACCGTTTGCAAGAATACAATTATTTTCATAAATAATAAAGTGTTTTTTAGAAATTCAATTATTAAACAAAATTTAATAAAATATTACACAGACATTCAGATATTGTCAAAAATTTTAATAGAACTCTTTGTAAAATTTAATTACCTTAAAAAAACTTTCGCATTTCATTGATTTTCATTTTTCAATATCTACTATTTTTACAAACTTTCCATATAAAATTCAATTATTATTATTCATTATTATTTCTATTGAGTTCAATTATTTAAATTAGAATTTGCATAAAATTAGTCGAAATAAATCAAATTTCAAAATTGTTATAAAATTCTTGACAAGAATGTAATTATTTTTATAAATTTTTTAAATTCCTTTACGAATAATAAAATTCTTTGCGAGAATTGAATTTATTATCACGATAAAAGAAGAAGTAAATATTTTTTTATGAAAATTAGGAAAATGTCAGAAAAATAAAATATAGAATGACAATTTTTTTCAGTTTTGTGAAGGAATTTTTTGGTCGTAAAGTATAATTTTCGATAGCTACCTTTTTGAGCTAGAAAGCTACGAATTGTTACTTTTTTAATTCTTTTTAAATTTTTTTATCGAGTGCAAAGTCTGTAAATGTTTTTTCTGTTAAGGATATTTTTTTTATTTGAAATATTTTCCTCAGGAATATTGGTCAGGGAAATAAGCGAATTTCAATTATTGTTAAAAATTTTAATAGAATTCTTTTTAAAATTTAATTACCTTCAAAAACGTTCTCGTATTTAATTAATTTTCAATTACTTTTAAAAGTAGTAATTAATTTCTTTTTAAAAATTCAATAAATTAAAAAAATTCTTATTCTAAACAATAGCAAATTTTTTGAAACTTTCTGATTTACAATTTTTTGTTATGAAAAAAGCTTACCAAATTTAAATGAAAATTATACATCGTTTTTCTGAGGATTTCAAATTGAGACAAAAAACCAATCAAAAATTGTTTTGAAGCAACGTTTTGATTTGTCTTTTGTCTTAATTTGACATTTAAAGTTTCTTTTCACCGATTTAAATTGATAGAAAAAATTTTTTAAGTTAAAAAATACAAAAAATGTTAAGCAATAAAAATAAAAAGAAATTTAAACCTAATAACTATTACATATTGCTTGAATGACGAAAGAGCATGTTTGAAACTATAACAGGATAATTTTATGAATATATATATAACTGTTCTTTTCTTTCCACTCTTGTCTCTATACATGAGTAACGCATTGGTCGATAATGTTTAGCTATGCTGCGATATTTCGTGGAAGTTTTCCCCGACTTAATGACCCCGTGACTGCAACAGACCCAGTCGGGCAAAACTCTCTTGCATTGCGTGTTACTTTATATATTGCATGTGCAAAACGATCGCTCGCCTACCCTACCTAAACCATATAGCATAATTGAACCAACCGAATAGATCTACACAATTCTCCAATACATGTTATATACGCTATACCGCAAGTAAAACAAGAAAAAAAAGGAGAAAAAAAACTTTTAAAAAAAACTTCCCTGTATTTATACGGAGTATAAAGGAAAAATAATACACCTTTCATCTCATATACTTTGTTGCGTGAGTCTCAATATAATGTGAAACTTTCACAAAGGTTTTGTTCTTGCTTAGCATGTTCAATGCAGTTTTTGATTTTTAAGGTTAACGTTCAGCAGTAAATGCAATTTTTTGGGGAGTTTTAGTGATAAAAATGGCAGTAATTTTATTGTTTCTTTATTCAACAATAGCTGAAAAAGTTCTATAGAATTTCACTAGAATTATTTCTATAGAATCACTCTTTATGAATTCTATAAACGATTCTGTATTCCATGGAACGATTCTACAGAATTTCTACATAAATTTTACTAAATTTTTGTCATTTTTACATGGAAAGAAAATTATTATCAAATTTTACAAAAGTATGTTACAATTGTAGGACAAAATGCGACAAAGATAAATTTTAATGTCAAAAGTTCTAAACATTACAAAAAGTTATAAGATATTTAATAAAGTCATAGGTATATCAAGTATCAAAAACTGTTTACAGATTTTCATATAACTTTACTTTTTATGTAAGTTTCTTTAATGTTTAGTATTTCTGATATCAAAATTTACTTTTTTTGTGTTTTGTCCTACACTTGTAAACTACTTTTATAAAATTCAATAATAACTTTCTTTCCGTGCAAAAACCTACTATTCACTTTACTTTATTTTACGTTATATGCTGTACTGTTTGGGTACTTTTTTAAAAATTTCATCCACTAAAAGCAACTGTTTCTGTTTTTTTTTCTTTTTTGAAGAATTTCCACTATACTTTAAATTCGCTAATACTAGAAATTAAAAAGCTACAATATATAAAGTGTATAGTCCGTTTATTTTAAGCCAAAATAAAATAGAGTAAAAATTTTGTTTCTTGTGACCTATTGGCTTTGAATGTAATTTAAATAAAATATATGCTAATAGGTCACAAAAAACAAAACAAAAAATCTTTACTCTACTTTAGTCAGTTATTAATTTTAGTTAGTAAACATTTTTACTAATTCAAATTTAGAAAGTATTAAAGAACTATCCTAAAAAATTATACTCAAATTCTTTAAAACGATTCAATTATTTTAAAAATTTAGTATTTTCATAAAATAACGCAATAGAATTCAATATTTAAAAATTATTTTTTAAAAATTGATAAAATTCATGCAAATTTTAATTATTTCCATAAATAATAAAATTTTTACAGCAAAAAAATTAATTTAGAATAACATCTCACAGCTCTTGTTATGCTGTGACGTCATAACGTTCTTGAAAATTCAATTATTTTAAATAAATTCCAATAAAACCGTTGGCAAGAATTCAATTATTTTCTTTAATAATAAAATGTTTTTTAGAAATTCAATTATTAAAAAATAATTAATTAAATATTACACAGACATTCAATTCTTATCAAAAATTTTAATAGAATTCTTTGTAAAATTTAATTACCTTCAAAAAAATTTTTCGCATTTCAGTAATTTTCAATATCCACTATTAAAAACTGTTTACAGATTTTCATATAACTTTACTTTTTATGTAAGTTTCTTTAAGGTTTAGTGTTTCTGATAACAAAATTTACCTTCTTCGCATTTTGTCCTACACTTGAAAACTACTTTTATAAAATTAGATAACTTTCTATTCTAAAATATAATTAATTGGGCTCAAATCTCTTAATATATGTTGCAGAAAATTTTAATACATTTCGTATTTTTTGAAATGCTTGTATTTTTTACAAGAAAATGAAAAAAAATGAACTTTCTAAACAATTTCCCTTTTTATTACTTAATGCATTTGTTAAAAAGTTGATAGGCTGCAAAAAATTGTAAAATTTCACCATTAACATCTTTGATGCAAAAAGTTCCGCCAAGTAAAAATTTTTGTAATAATCCAAACATTTATTGAAATATACTTTTACCAAGTAAAATTTATAACTAAAGTTTTAATATTGATTGATTTTAATAATACTACTAATTACATGTCCCAATTGCGTCAATATTTTGAATTGTAACAAATATGAAAATTTGTTTCCTGACCAACATAAGCAAAAAATATGAGGCTGAAGTCCACAACGTTTTTAAAAATGAAAACAATAAAATAATGGTACTATATTTGTATTTTTGATTCCAAACCATGTTATATTTTAATAATTGTATCCTCAGTGACAGGTTAAATTCTTAAAAATTAAGACACAAAAATTAGAGATGAATACAATTTTTTAAAAATTCTTCTTTGATTTTTCGTTTTTAAAAACGTTGTGGACTTCAGCTTCGTCAAAAAATGCAATCTAATTATTCGTCTTAATGAAACATTTCAATTCAAGGCAATTTAAAATTCTTGGCGTCAATAATTTTTCTAACCTATAATTGATGAAAGTTTTGACGCCAAGATTTCCACAACATTCCACTCAAATTCGAAATCAGAATTGTCAGATATGTTCTTTTGTTTATTTATATCCAAAAAACCGAATTAAAATCAAAATAATAATAAAATTACTTAATTAATCTTTAACTTTTGAGAACCTTTGTAAATTAGTGTAAATAAAACGAAAACATTCGGACAACGTTTCGAAATCTTAAATGATTTCCCCTTTAGGGAGTCAAAAATTAATCATTGAAATGGGCGAAGATCAACTTATAAATTTTCTGCCCTGACGATGTAGTAGAAATAATCCGTCTTGGCATAAAAAACAATAAATAAATAAACAAATAATAAATAAATGTTCACAATACAATAAATAAATTAAAATAATTTGTCAAATTAGTTAAAACGGATTGCAAACTGCAAAGTCAAATTTAAAAGAGGAAATCATTTAAATTTTTGAAACGTTGGTTTAAATAAATATTTTATTCACTGTCCGAATGTTTTCGTTTTCATTTACCTTAAAATAATAAACGTTTTTTTTCATAACACTAGAGTAGTATATTCCCATGCATTTGTCTTCGGATTCAGCGTGAAAAAATGCATGGAACTTAAGGAATCTGGAAATCTAGTTTTTAAATATGTTTTAAACAAAATTTAGAGTCTATATAAATATTATTTCTACAGAAATGATTGTACAGTTACGACTGTAACAATTTATTTTACAGAAATAAAATAAATTGTTACAGTCTTTCTTCATTCCTTTCTTTCTTACTTTCTTTTTTTTCGTCTTTTTTGGTGCAAGAGCACGAAATTCATGGTCATGACTGTTTACTATAAACAATTATTTGTTCGTCTAGACACTCACCCTTCTTATAGACCAACGCCCTTTTAGCCCTTTCTCTCTTTTTTTGTCCTGCATTATCTTTCTCTGTTTTCTCATGTCTCATATATACACATACTCAAAAGCTTTTTCCTACTTGTGTCCCTAATTCTCTTGGCTTTTGCCTCTTCTCTGTATTGCGACAAGTATATATACATGTACATATACGCGAATATCGAAACATATATTGTAAAGTAACTTTCAATGCCATTACTCCCTTCAAACTTTATAAAAGTAATGCCTTTCATCACAAAGAAATGAGTCCCCCTTATCACTTGGGAGGAGTAATCGGAAAAATCGGTTTTAATTAATTACAAAAAAGACTTTTTAATTGGTCTCTGAAGTTAGCGTCGACGCTGAGAGAGTCAAAAAATACTTTCTTCACTGCGAAACCAGAGAAACCAGTTAGCGTCGACACTAAAAATAAAAAAAACACTGAAAAAAAAATTTATTTCATTCAAATAACCGATTATTTGACTATTATCGAATAAAAATTTATTTAAATCAAATAAACTTTATTTAAATCAAATATTTCAGTATTTGAAGCAAATATTATTTAATTGATTCAAATAAAAATTATTTGATTTAAGTAAATATTTATTTGATAATAGTCAAATAATCGGTTATTTGAATCAAATAAATTTTTTTTTCAGTGTACTTTCTTTGCTGAGAAATCAGAGAAATTAGTTAGCGTCGCGACGCTAAAAATAAAAAATTATTTTCTTTACTGCGAAAACAGAAACTAGTTAGCGTCGACGCTAACAGTCAGAAACCAGTTTATTTACTGTAAAACTAAAGATACTTTGATTAAATTATTAATTAAATCTTTAAATTTTCTGAAAATAATGTTTTTTTAATAACTTTAATTGAAAATTTGGAAAACAATTTTTTTTGATTTTTTTAAAATAATCTTGTCTCTTTATAATTATATAGTTGAAAATTTTCTTTTTCAAGTTCATTAAAATTATATTGATAATAATTCAATTTCTGCGAAGAATTTTACTATTTACGAAAATAATTGAATCCTTCCAAAGAATGCTATTATTTATGAAAATAATTTTATTCTCGTGGAGAATTTTATTCAAATTTTTGAAAATAATAAGCAGTTATAATTAATTACTTACTTAATAAGTAATAAACATTAAATTTGCTTAAGAAACAAATAAATATCATTTATTTGAACATTCAGAAACTTGAAATTATAAAAATTTAAGAGAAGTTCAATAATTACAATTATTGAATAATAATAATAGAATAATATAATTTTTAAAAGCAAAAAATTGATTTAAAACTTTAAGAGGGACTGTATATTTAAAAAATAAAATTATAATTACGATCACTAACTTTACTTTATTATTTTTGAACAATTTAAATATAATTCTTTAAAAGAATTCAATTATTTTTCAAAAAATGTAAAGAAATTTCAATTATTTCAAAAATTTTCAATTACTTGTTTAGAAGAATTAAATTATCTTGAAACGATAGAATTGGAAAATTTCAACAATCTTATTTTTTAGAATTTGAAAACAAAAATTTGTGAAATTTCAATAAATAAAAATATCACTAAATTTTATTTTTTCTTGCACTTAAAAAGCCAAAAAAAAATTGTTAGCGAACTCTATTGACCTTAACTTTTTGTAATAATTATTCCATTCTTTTAGATTTCACGAAAAAAATTGTTTTCGATACTCAGCGGTAACGCTAATTTCAGGGACATATGAAAATAAATTACAACTTATTACAAAATTATTAACTATATATTATTAAGAATAAACTTCTAATTATATTATATTGCTTCCTCATACTGAGGAAGTATTGTAATACCAAAATTTTTCAGGTTCGATTTTTTAACATATCTTTATGTTATTTGACCTCAGGAGTTCAAAAATGACATTTTTAAAAAATGTTTGTGTGTATAAACATATTTACATAAATATCTCCAAATTATAAAGAGCTTTTGGGCTGAATTTTTTTTAAATTGTAGGTCTCATCTGCGGACATAAAATGAGAGTACTTTGAGATAGATTAATGAAGTTTAACTATTTATTTTTTTGATTTTTAATTTTTCAAAAAAACGTTTTTTGCCCATAACTTTTAAAAAATGTTAGGACACCTATAAATGTTTTTCTCTAATTTTTTAGAGTTTTTTTAGACGCATCCTTTGAGCACAGAATGAACATTTTTCGTTCATATTCACCGGAGATATTAAACTTTTAAAAATCAAAAATTTTGGAAAATAAGACTTTTTTGAGAATTTTGTTGAAAAATGTAGAAATAACATTAAAACCATAGTTACCAACTTGTAGAGCATTAAAAAACCCTTCGATTGACCTATTTTTGAAGCTATTTTGATTAGAAATAAAAAAGTTATTGATATTTTAAAAAACAGAAATTGTGAAAAAAAAATTTTCATGTGAAAGTATTAAATTAAGAGAAAAAAATATTACAGCACTTAAGAATAATTGTTTAAAAATTATACTTTATTGTTATTAACATCTCTATGAGGAAGCAAAGTGTTCATGAAATAAACACAACAAGATTTACGAAAACGAATGAAATGAGTACCAAAATTATAACAAAAATTTATAACTTGGCAGCGGTTTATAATAATTGTAATAAATAAATAAAAAAAAATTATTTAATTTTAATGAATTTATTTAAAATAAAAATATACCCCCAAACTTTATTCATATTTTCTAATTTTTTTCCATTATCATAAAAAGCTTAATTTTCAAAGATAATTTGCTTTTAAATGAAACCGATTAAAATGGACAAAAGAAGAAGAAGAAAAAATCTTGAAGGTCGGGGGTACCTTCTGAAAGCGGAGTTTGGAGCCAGACAGTCGTTGGCACCGTTTCCTGAACTACAGAACACGTATATATGTACATACAATTTAGTTGGAAGATTATATTTTGACGATAATATAAGGGATCTACCCTCTCGTTTCGTCCCTTCCGAAGTTGTCGGGTTCTCGATAAAAAAAAATTATTTTATCCAAATGAGATTTCAACACATTATATTTCTTTTTATACAAGAATTTTTCTACTCCATTTTATAATACGCTATACATTCAATTTTTATTCTTTGTTGAAATTTTCATTCGGGCTCTTTGATTTCTTATTATTTATAAAAATAATTACGAAGTAATTTTTACGAAAAAAAAATTGTTTAACTAAGTAAATTAATTGAAAATAGTGCATTATCATTGGCACAAAAATATTTCAACAAAAAGATTAATGTTTATGTTTTGATAAAAATTGTTGCATAATTAAACATTAAATAAAAAATAATATTTTATTACATTTAATAAATTTTTTTCGTTGATAAACGTTGTGGACTTCAACTTGGTAATAATTAAATTTTTGCGTAGAATTTTATTAACATTTATTTAAATAATTAAATTCTTTTTGAAAATTTTTTTAAAATAATTATTTTTCGAAAATCGTTGAACTGAGAAAAATATTTGAAAATAATTTAAATTTTATCAGGAATTTAATTACATTTTTTTAATAATTAAATTCGTCTAATAAATTTTTTTTTAATTTTTTTATTTAATTTCTTTTTTTTTAATTGTTTGGAAAATTTGAAAAAATAGTAGATATTAAAAATCGTTGAATTAAGGAAAATGTTTGAAAATAATTGGATTTCCCTTATTTCCCTGACTAATATTCATGAGGGAAATATTTCAAACAGAAAAATTTTCTAAACAGGAAAAACATTTTCAGAACTTTTATGATAATAGTGGATATTGAAAATTACTGAAATGCGAAAAATTTTTTTGAAGGTAATTAAATTTTACAAAGAATTCTATTAAAATTTTTGATAAGAATTGAATGTCTGTGTAATATTTAATTAATTATTTTTTAATAATTGAATTTCTAAAAAACATTTTATTATTAAAGAAAATAATTGAATTCTTGCCAACGGTTTTATTGGAATTTATTTAAAATAATTGAATTTTCAAGAACGTTATGACGTCACAGCATAACAAGAGCTGTGAGATGTTATTCTAAATTAATTTTTTTGCTGTACAAATTTTATTATTTATGGAAATAATTAAAATTTGCATGAATTTTATCAATTTTTCAAAAATAATTTTTAAATATTGAATTCTATTGCGTTATTTTATGAAAATACTAAATTTTTAAAATAATTGAATCGTTTTAAAGAATTTGAGTATAATTTTTTAGAATAGTTTTTTAATACTTTCTAAATTTGAATTAGTAAAAATGTTTACTAACTAAAATTAATAACTGACTAAAGTAGAGTAAAGATTTTTTTTTGTTTTTTGTGACCTATTGGCTTATATTTTATTGAAATTACATTCAAAGCCAGAAGGCCACAAGAAACAAAATTTTTAATCTATTTTATTTTGGCTTAAAATAAATGGACTATACACTTCATATATTATAGCTTTTTAATTTCTAGTATTAGCGAATTTAAAGTATAGTGGAAATTCTTCAAAAAAGAAAAAAAAAACAGAAACAGTTGCTTTTAGTGGATGAAATTTTTATAAAAAGTACCCAAACAGTATAGCATACAACGTAAAATAAAAAAAATGAATAGTAGGTTTTACACGGAAACAAAGTTATTATCAAATTTTATAAAAATAGTTTACAAGTGTAGGACAAAATGCGAAGAAGGTAAATTTTGTTATCAGAAATACTAAACCTTAAAGAAACTTACATAAAAAGTAAAGTTATATGAAAATCTGTACACAGTTTTTGATACTTGATATAACTTTACTAAATATCTTATAATTTTTTTTAAGCTTTAGTACTTTTGATTTTTTTTTTTTTTTTTTTTTTGAAATTTCGCTGAATTAGTCAAATGTTTAGTTGTTTTCGTTAAGACTTTTGCTATTTTAGCGAAACTTATCGCTGTTTCAGATAAAATTTTTTTTCCGTAATATTAAAATTTACCTTTGTCGCATTTTGTCCTACAGTGTCGGCCAAAATTGTCAGTCCACCCATTTTTGAAGAAATAAAAATTTTTTTAACGTAAAATTTATAAAGACTAAAATTTTTTTTTATTTATGTTTCGAAAGACGATAAAATTTTGAAAAGAATAAGATCTCACAGAAGTCATTTGACAAATATTTTTTCAAGATATTCTTTCAAAATCGTCAGTTTCAATGTTTTACAAAAATTTGAATAACTTCTAAAATAATAAACGCTTTTTAATAATCTTAAGCTTACTTTAAAGGTCTTTTTCTACTAAATAAGAATTACTTATAATCGTTAACCTGTAATTTTTTTCTTTGAATAAGCATGACGTTAAAGTTGGACAAAAAAATTCGAAAAAATTTGAAATGATATTATTAAAAGAAAAATAATTTGTAAAATTTAAATAAATTTTGCTATTAAATTTTCTTGGAAAATCTACATCATATCATGTTTTATATATGTTCTAGAATAGTTTTTAGTTAAAAAAAAAAAAAAGATTTCAAATTTTTCCATTTTTTTGTTCAAGTTTGACGTCATGCTTATTCCAAGAAAAAAGTTGCAGGTTAATGACTATAAGTAATTCTTATTCCGTAGAAAATGACCTTTAAAATAAGCCTAAAATTATTAAAAAGCGTTCAAATTTTGGCCAAATGACTTCTGTTAGATCTTATTATTTTCAAAATTTTATCGTCTTTTAAAATAGAAACCGAAAGAAATTTTAGTTTTCATAAAATTAATGTTAAAAAATTTTTTTCATTCCTTTAAAAATGGGTGGACTGACAATTTCGGGCGGTACTGTATATATACACTTGTAAAATACTTTTATAAAATTTGATAAAATAACTTTCTTTCCGTGTGGTATAGATGAGTGCGAAGCCTATATTATAATCGGAGGATTATTTCAAAAAGAAGGAAAATTTAGAAAATAATTTTATAATCGAAATATTCCCTTCAGTATAGAGCGACATAGTGACAGGATTCTGGATAGCGAAAGTTCGCCCTAGTGCCTCCATGTTGCCTCCACTTTGCATCCCTTCTCGTCTATATATGCATGTAGGTATATATATGTATATCCGCGTCTTCGGTCGATCTATAAGGTTTTCTTAAATATTCCAAGAAAGGAAAGTCGATATACCTCTTCACCCACCTTTATAACATATATAGATACAAATACACACCGAGAAAAGCGAAATTTCACTATATAAAAATATAAAATCTTGAAACTATATTTAAAAATATAAAATCCTTCAAAACTTGATATTTTTCTTAATTTATGCAATTGCGATAAATTTATAGTCATTTTTTTATTCCAATCTATCTACTTTTGAATAAGATCGTAAAGTTCTAAACGTTCAAATGAACAGAATTTATTTATTTCTTCTAAAAATTAAATTTTTATAACAATTATTTTGCGTCACTATCAAAAAAATTAATTACTGAGTTACTAAGCGTAAAATTTCAGTTTTAAAATTTTTTTATGATTAGTAGTTTGTAAAAATATCTTTAATAAAAAATATTTCGTTCATTTTAACGTTCAAAATCTGAGGATCATTTTTGAATTGAGTATTGTGTTTAATTGAATAGATTTTATTTAAACTAAATTAATATGTGACGCGATCTAAAGAAAGGGACCTTATAGAAGAAAATCACTTTAAGGTTATGTTAGTGTTACTTTTTTTGGATTAAAAGTTTCTTTCTACTTACTGCAGATTAAAATCAGTATTTATTAAATATTTCAGTTATAATGAAAACTTAATCATCAATAATTTATATTTTCATAGTTGATTCTCTTTTTTATTTTTATTTCAAAAATTGCAAACATAACCTACAATTTTTTGCTTCTGAGGTCCCTTTCTTCAGATCGTGTCACATGTTAAAGATTGAATTGAAAAACGGAATCGTTTCTAAACACCAGTTTTTCTTCTTGTTTTTTTGCAATTTAAAGAATATTTTATTTAACTTTTGTTGAATATTTACTTTATTATTTAATCTTTGAAGGATAGAAAATTGTTACAAAAAACGTATCAAAACGTACACTGGGAAAACAATATATTTGAAGCAGACATAATTATCTTTGTTAATCAACCAAAAATTATCTTTGAATCAAACATAATTATTTTTAGATTCAATACATAATAAATTTGTTTCAATAAAAATTATGTTGAATTTAAACATATTTTTTTCATTGACTACTTATTTTTGAATTAGAAAAATTTTTTCCTCAGTGTAGCAACGTTTTGATACGTTTTTTGTCTGAATTTGCTATCATTATAGAAAAACTGATATAGAATAAGAAAACCAAAAAAGAAAATTCTTTAAATTACAAAAAACAATGAAAAGATTATTGCAGAGATGCATATGTGACGCGATCTGAAGAAAGGGACCTTAGAAGCAAATCACTTTAAGGTTATGTTAGTGTTACTTTTTTTGGATTAAAAGTTTCTTTCTACTTACTGCAGATTAAAATCAGTATTTATTAAATATTTCAGTTATAATGAAAACTTAATCATCAATAATTTATATTTTCATAGTTGCTTCTCTTTTTTATTTTTATTTCAAAAATTGCAAACATAACCTATATCTTTTTGCTTCCCTTTCTTGAGATCGTGTCACATATCGTAAAGAAAAAACAAAAGCTAACAAGACAGTTTTAACGAATTCCTTTTCAAAAATCGAGGGAGATCTTATCAAGGACCATTCGAATGTAAAAATTTTCCGCTCACGAAACGTTTAATTTATTAATAGGAAATTATGTCCTGGAAAAAAGAAGACCAACATCTCCCATTTTCGCCTCAAAGCAACCCTTAACATTCTCTATAAAAAAAGGAAGAAAGAAAGAAAAAAAATGTTTCTTCCATCCTCAGTACTCGTCAATAGCTCTCTTTTAAGTTGGCAACCGCCCTGTCTACGAGCTTGGTCCCTTTTTGTTCATACCAAGCAAGACAGAGAAGGAGAAAGAGAAAATGACAAAGAGAGAAAAAGGGAAAGGGGTTTGAGTTTGGTTCTACGAGGAAAGTTTGCCCCAGTACGTTGCACCCTCACTGCCTCCCTTTGGCACTCCCCTCTCTCTCTCTCACTCTCTCGACCCTCACACGACTACCGTTGTCTGTCTATTTTACTCTTCCTACTTCTAGGGCTGTTTCTCTCCCTCAACCCTCGCAAAAACCCTCTCTTCGGCATCCCAGGACTCTCTCTCTCTCTCTTTCTCTCTCTATATATATAGACATTCATTTTACCACCCTCAAGTTTGCTGCACCACAGCAGCAGCAGCAGCACCGAATCAATACTGGCAGACATCCTAACTCACTGGAGGTCAATGCCTCGTTCCCGCGGGCCCGACGACCTCAACCTCCTCTACCTTCTACCCTAGAACCTCCATCCTTCCTCAACCACCCAGATATCCAGAAGCCAGACTAGGGGGTCGAAGTGCAATCCCTCCTGTGCAATCTCTTTCTCGATTCTTCTGTGTTACGCTCCCTGCTATGCTTTGCCAACTTTCTTTGGCCTAAACCCCTTCTATCAAAATTTTATATAACCATCGTTATACACAAGAAAATTGTGCTCATAATAAATGTTTTTTTTTCTTCTTTTTCTTCTTCTTCTTCTTCTATTCGTCTCGCGTAATAAATCACATTTCAAGAAAAAATATATCGTTTATAAAACACGACGTTTATTTCTCCATGCGAAAAAAGTATATACGTAACAAGTTAATCTCACATACTATTCTCTGGAAACAAATGTTTACTTCACTCTCTTAAATCTGAATAAAAATTTTTACTTATTAAGATGGTTTATCAAAGAGAATCTGCATTTAGATCTTTCAGAAAAGAATTAACACTTAAATAATAACTAATTCTCTAAATCTGAATTTGGCGTTTTTTACTAACAAAAGAGTCAGGATTTGTTTATCAATTGAATTAGTAACAGTTTTCACTACTATTTGGGTCAGATCATTCGTGAAATTTTCATGTAAAGAATATGTTTTTACCTCGGCGAAGTTCGCAACGTTTATGATCAACGATTGAAAGAGAAGAATTATTTTCCTACTAAAAAAATAATATTTTTTGTTCACAAATGTTTTGCTTGTAAATCATTATTAGAACATTAATCATACTCAGGGTTGCTACAATTTTTATCGAATGAAATTCCCTGACTTTTCCAGGTATTCCAGGTCACAAATAATATTTTTCCATACACATTATAAGTGTGACTTATATAAAAAGTAATTAATAAAAAAGCAAAATTGATCAAAACATAGCATATTTTATTGTTATATTAATCATTTATAGAAAAATGACTGTTTTAAACATTTTTTCATTGGCGAAAATACAATATTTAAAAATTTTATGTTTTTCAAGGTGTTTATTTCTCGGGTTTTTTCTCATTAACTTTCAATTTATTTAATTTGATTTACATTTTCTGATCAGAATAGAAGAGCTGTCGAAACGTTAAAATTGTGTTTTTTATTTTTTAATATTGAAAAATTTCAAAAATCTTATTTTTCAACAATTTAAAAAAAAATTGCTAAGATTCAATTTTATTATTTAAAAAATTTAAGTGTGTGTCCCTTTTTAAATTAACAAATAAAAATTTTTATTATTAATTTTCGCTCTAAAAAACATGAATACATTAGAATGTAACTATTTTTTAAAATTCAATTATTTATCAATATTATTAAATTAAAATACTTTGAAAATTCTATTTGTTAAAAAGTTTCTAATGAAATTCTTTAACAAATTTAATTATTTTCAGTTGAATTTAACAAATTTTCTACTAATTCGATAATTTTTTAAAAATTTATTTACATACTAGGTATCCTATTTCAATTAGTGACTGATTTTTTACTATCAAATTAATTATTTTTATTAAATTATTCATATTTAGAGAACAGTACTATAAATATCTATAAAAATTGAAATACTTGAAAAGCGATTATTTAAAAACAAATTAAAATAATAAAATTTTTTTAATTTGATGAAAAAATTCCCGATTTGGCATAAAACTCGATAAAATTTGTCAAAAATTAACATAATTTTGACAGAAAATTATTTTTCAGGTGTTTTCTCATTTTTCCCTGTCTTTTCCCTGACTTTTTCATACAAAATAAAATTCCCTGACATTTCCAGGTTTTCCTGGTTTCCAGACATTGTAGCAACCCTGATACTACTTTTTTTACTCTCTAAATCTGAATTAGTAGTTTTCTACTAATGAAATAGTGCGGATTCGTTTACCAATTGAATTAGTAACTGTTTTTACTTATTTTTAGTAGTTTTTTTTATTAATTATTAGTAACTGTTTTTACTCATTTTTAGTAGTTTTTTTTACTAATTATTAGTAGAAAATTTACTAATATGAAATGGTAAAAAATACGTTCTACTAATTGAATTAGTAAATTTTCTACTAATAATTAGTAAAAAAAGTTACTAATTCAAATTTTTATAAAAAATGTATTAAATACTTATTTAAAAATAAACTCTTTAAAAAGTCTCTAATTCTAAACGAAAGTATATTTTATCGCCTTTATGTTACCGCTTAATTCATTTAAATCGGTTCATTCATTTAAGAGCAATAAAATGTTGTATAAGAAGTTGCAAAAAAAATTCATTTTGCAATAACTTTTATAAAAAAATATTTTTATTTCTGTTTTTTGGTAAACAAATTCCAAAAGCCAAGTAAATAATTTTTTAATAATTTAATAAAATGAAATTTTAAGAACAAAATAAAATTTTAAATAAATTAAATAAATAATTCTAAAAATTAGTTTTTGAAAAATATTGTAATGCAATTTTTCGAAAACCAATGAATTTCTTTAAAAAAAATTCGAGAGGAAAAGCGACATTGCATTTTTTAGGAATATTTTATAAAAACTAGTAAATTTTTTGAAGAACTTCATTTAAAAATTTTCAATATGATTGTTATCTCCAAAATGTTAAAAATAATTCTAAAAAATTTTAATATTATTCTTTTTTGTTTGCACTTAAATTTTTAGAAACAAATTATTTTAAAAACATTGAAAATAATTTAATTAATTTCCATTTTTAAGTTGACACTTGAACATATTTCATTAAAATTTTTTAGAATTAAATTATTTACAAAATTTGCAATTAAAATTCTTAAAAAGTTGATATTCACAAATTGTAATTAAATCCTTGAAAATTAATCAATTATTTTCAATTAAATTTTTAACAAAATTTCAATTATTCCCAAGTTTTTTTGAATCTATATTTTGAAAATTTAATTAGAAAAATTATTCAAATATAATTTTTGAAAGATTTGTTTTTTCCACTCTATAAAAATCGTAATAAGTTGCATTTTATTCTGAAAATGTGGTATTTTGTTGCAATATTTGAAAGAAAAGTCGAAAAAGTCGCATTTTTTTAAGTCAAAAGCAACAATTAATTTCCAAAAATTTACGTACATGAAAATTTGAGATGATTAATTTTACTTGAAAAATAATTCCTTTTTTATTTCTCTTACTATCACTTTTTCAGATTTAGAGAGAAGTAATCCTCAATCAAATTAAAAAATTGCTAATGAACATAAAAAGTATATTTAAAAAAGCAAGATATAATTAAAAATTGAAAAATTTATTTTCAAGAGATGAAATAATTACTTAAAAATGCATATTGTGTCCCTCATTAATCATAAGCACCCGAAAGGAAAACGTAAATTTTTTTAAAATTGCTTTTAAAATAATATGAACAATTATGATCACAGACAAAATATTCTGGATTTATGACGAAAAAAAAATGAAGAGGACTTCACACGGAAAGAAATAAGGGGAGCAAATTCAGAAACGTGCACTCTCACCTATTATAATCCCATACCATTAAAAAAAAATTTCGTCGACGATACCTAACGAAGACGCGAGACAAAGACATTGACATTTAAAAGCATTCACATATATATATGTAGTTCTCCCTCGAGTCCTTCATTTTACTCTCGCGACTAAACCCCTTTTCGACGCAAAACACAATCAGAGTGCAACGAAGTCTTACAACAGCGACACACATGCACAACTGCACTTTTACGTCATTATACTAAAGTACAACCCATTGGCAATCAAATTTTTTTTAGGCAACAAAAGTCAATTTTTTACCGCATTATAGACGTTACGATTTTCATTTTAAAAAAAAATTTAATTTCTTTTAGCATTTTTAAATTGTAACAAACAAATTTGTTTTCTATAATGAAAACAAAATATTTTAAACTAAAAATTATCTTCTACCCAAAATTTGATACGATTAGTGTCGACGCTAACTTCTAAGACCTCTAATAGATTGTAGAAAAAAAGTCTCTGAAAATGACTTTGAGCGTCGAAAACAATTTAGTTTGCAAAAGGGTAAAAAATTAAATAACATCTTTAAAGCTTGTAGAAAAAGAAAGTACTCTGAATATTTTTTTTATATCTCTCTATGTGAATAAAAGAAATAAAATTAGTAACATTTTTGTCTATAAAAATTCGCAATTAAGAAATAATTTTTAACATTGAGCGTTGACACTAACTTCAGAAATACGGTGAAAATAAAGACAAACAATCGGAACAAAAGTTAGTCCAATATTATATAATTTAGCATTTAAAAAAAATCAAATTAAATTTTAAATTTCATTTGGTAGAAGCGTAAGAAATTAAATTTTCTACATTTTCAACATTTTAAAATTTTATTTGAATAAAAATTATAACTTTTTGTCAATAATAACTGATTTAAGTAACATAACCTAAAATTTGACTAATGCTTTTTATTGACAGAAAATTGTAATTTTTATTCAAATGCAACTTTTAATCGTTTTAAGTATTCAAAATTAAATTCTTCGTCTTTCCACCAAAACGAATTTAAAATTTAATTTGTGTTTTTCCTATAAATTGCGAAGTTATGACACTAGACTAACTTTTGATTTGACTGTCAGTCAGATTTTTCCTTAAGACCGAGAAAAAAATTATTTGATTATTATTTTCATTACATCCTAAACAAATTTTCAAACCAATCGGGGAGGGAATAAGAAAATAGTTATTGAAAAATTTAACTTTATTATTTCATTTAATCGTTAAAAACGTTGGTACCTTCAGTATCATTAAAAAAAATCACAACTTTTACTAACTGTTCTCTAAATCTGAATTAGTCAAAATCCATCTACTAATTTAAGGTATTAAAAATTTCTACTAATGTTCAGTAAAATTTTACTATTTTATTCTATTTTATTTACTTAAGTTTTGGTGAAGAATTAATAAAACTTAGTAGAAACTTCTAGCTTCTAATATTTGAATTAATTACCGATTTTTTACTAATTCAAATTTAGAGACTAAGTTAAAGTCCACAATATTAATCAACGAAAAAAATTGTTCACTAAGAAAATAAATAATAGACAACGCGGCAATATTGCCACAAAAATATTTAGAAAAATAAATTGTTGTTTATGTCTTCATGAAAATGGTTTTCCAATTAAATATTAAATTGAATAAGGGTCAGTCCATTATATTTCACCTGAAGCCGTTGCGCGGCCTATTTTAAAAAAAATCTCATAATTTGTAAAAATGATGTTTAATATCCGTAGATTTCATTTTTGAAAATTATTTTATAAAATTTTTTGAATTAAACTTAGAATTTGAATTTTTAAGTTGAGTTGCACAGAAAAAAGGTTAGATTGACAGTTATGAAAATTTAATAAAGAAGCATGGAAATAATTTAGATAATACAAATTTCTTGATTGATATTTGTTAAAAATGAGCTAATTTACTTGTATAAATAGATTATTATGTAAACAAACCCAAATTAATAGATAAAAATTGATTTTAAAACTTAACTATAAAATGTCAAAAGTCACTACAATTTATTTACACTTTTCTAAAAAGTATATAAATATTTAAAAATTTATTACCATTTAATGTGAAGTATTTTTAATGTACTTTTAGAATATGTGCTAACTTTTTAATTTTATAATATAGAAATATAAAAAATTTTACCTTTAATATTGAGTGTTTCATGATTTTCAGTGATTTTAATCACTTATTTCTTCTCAGGAGGTTGACCAAAAAATTTAATTTTTGTCTTAATATTTAAGTTTGACCTTCTTTTCTATTCTATTAAATTTTGGTGATGGAGAACGAACTACTTTTCAGTTTAAATTTAGTTTTAAAAATCTGCTAAAAAACGCATTTTTTTGGTTAAAATGCAAGTAGATTTTTGCAAGACTGTGTACATTAAAAATACTTTACATTAAACAGTAATAAATTTTTAAATATTTATATACTTTTTAGAAAAGTGTAAATAAATTGTAGTGACTTTTGACATTTTATAGTTAAGTTTTAAAATCAATTTTTATCTATTAATTTGGGTTTATTTACATAATAATCTATATATACAAATAAATTAGCTCATTTTTAACAAATATCAATCAAGAAATTTGTATTATCTAAATTATTTCCATGCTTCTTTATTAAATTTTCATAACTGTCAATCTAACCTTTTTTCTGTGCAACTCAACTTAAAAATTCAAATTCTAAGTTTCATTCAAAAAATTTTATAAAATAATTCTCAAAAATGAAATCTACGGATATTAAACATCATTTTTACAAATTATGAGATTTTTTTCAAAATAGGCCGTAACGGCTTCTGGTAAAATATAATGGACTGACCCATAAATAAATTTAAATATAAATTTAAATTAAACTTAAATTTTCGTTAATCAACGTTGTGGACTTTAACTTATTCATGTATAGAGAGTAATTTAATGAACTAATCAGTCCAAATATTTAATTATTCAAAAGTGGCGAATTCATATTTAGAAAAAATATTCATTTTCTTTTATGCAAAATAGTAAAAAAAATGTTTTTTCAATAGTTACTAATAAAATTATATACTGAAGGAAAATAACCATACGATTTTCCTGTGGGAAAATATTCTTGACTTATCTGTAAAGAATGACATTAAAGGGGCAATGACTTTTAAGAAACAAAATAGTAAACCGCATAGTTTCTCGTTGTGTCAAATCGTGCGCAAAAAGGACGAGAGAAGTTTACACTAGACCTAGAGAAAAACATAGTGCTCCCCGTCAGAGCACATAAAATTAGAAGGAACATTCAACTCTCGACACTTGAACCGAAGCCAAGAAATACCCGTTCTTTTTCCCATTTACCGATTCTATTTTCTCTTATTTTGCCCTCAACACTGCACCAGATATTACTGCAGCAGTCAGGATGGCACCAATGCCCCCGTTCCTGGGTATATCTATCCTCCAAACAACTCTCTATGAATTTGTAAAATACAAATAATCCAAATTCATTCTTTCGACTTTAAATATTAAAGATGAGAACAATAATTTATTTCAAAATTATTTCAATTTTCTTATGTTCCTAAAGTTCGGAATAGTGTCTCTAAAGTTTTGAACATTCAAATCAACAAAATTTTTTTTCTTTTCAATATTCTTTAACATTATTATCTTTAAATGACAGTTAAAAAAAATTTAACATAAATATTATGAAAATAATTCATTTTTTAATTTGTAAATTAATATTTTCTACTAAAATAATTCTAACATCAAAAAGCGTAATAAAAAAATTCGTTCAGAATATTCAAATTAACCAAATTAATTTATTTTATCTGAAAAATTTTCTTTTTATCAATTTCATAATTATAATATTAATTCAGGGTGTCTACTATTTACGTTCAACCAAACTCCCGGCTTTCCCGGTTTTCTTTTCTCATCAAATTTAATTTTAACTTTAATTTCGAACATAAAAAAATCTATAAATTTTTTGAAAATAATGTTTTTTTAATAACTTTAATTGAAAATTTGTAAAATAATTTTTTTAATTTTTTAAAAATAATATTGTCTCTCTATAATTATATAGTTGAAAATTTGATTTTTCAAGTTCATTAATATTATATATTATGAAAATAATTTAATTCTTGTGAAGAATTTTATTCAAATTTTCGAAAATAATAAGCAGTAATATTTATTTATTTAGTTAACAAGTGATGAACATTAAATTTGCTCAAGAAAGAAATAAATATCATTTATTCGAACATTCAGAAATTTGCAATTCTAAAAAGTTAAGAGAAGTTCAATAATTATAATTATTGAATAATAATAGAATAATATAATTTTTAGAACCAAAAAATTGATTTAAAACTTTAAGATGAGAGACTTTATATTTTGAAAATAAAATTATAATCACAGTCACTAACTTTCCTTGATTATTTTCGAAAAAATTAAATAAAATTCTTTAAAAGAATTCAATTATTTTTCAAAAAATGTAAAGAAATTTCAATTATTTGTTTAGAAAAATTCAATTATCTTGAAACAATAGAATTGAAAAATTTCAACAATCTTATTTTTCAGAATTAAAAAAAATTTTGCGAAAATTCATTTTTATTAAAAAATATGAAGTGTGTATCGTTTTTTTTTTAAATTAACTAATAAAAATTTTAATTATTAATCATCGCGTTAAGAAACATGAATAACATTAGAATGTGACTTTATAAAATCCAGTTATTAATTAATTATTATATTAAAATAGTTTGAAAATTCTAATTGTTAAAAAGTTTGTAATTAAATTCTTTAACAACTGTAATTACATATTTCCATTCGAATTTCACAATATTTCTATTAATTTATGTATATTATAAAAAAGTCAAAATTTTCAAAAATTTAAATTTAAAACCTTTTCATTATTTAATTATTTTCAGAAATTCATGCTGTAATGCTTTTAATATTTAATTATTATTTTCTAAAATTTTAACTAAAATTCATTTTTAAATCAGTTTTTAATGTTTTTATTAAAAAATTACACGAAGTAAACAGAATTGTTAATATAGAAGAAACAAAAATTTTTTTTATTACAAAATTTTTTGTTACCTCAATAGTTTTATTGTTATTAGAAACATTTTGAATTCTTAGGTCAACAAAATAAACTTATTATAGTTGTATACTGACAATCTCTTTGTCAACGTAACAATCCTTTTTCTCCGTGTATACCAGAATTCAATTGTTAAAATATAAAAATAAATAATTTACTGAATAATTAATTCATTTTTCTAAACTTTAAGAAAATAGAATACTTACATTTTGTGAGAAATTCGATTAAAATTGTATTAAAAATTATTAAAATTCTGCAATGAGTTTTATTCTTTAAGAAAATAATTGAATTTCAAAATGAATTTTATTGTTTCTGAAAATATTTGATTAAAATCAGATTTCATACATGACATAATTTTTACATTTACAGTTAAAAAGTAGAATTGTCATTTACTTACCTATGTTTTATAAAACTTAAACAACTTCCTTATTTTTGGATTTTGAATATTTGGCCTCATTTTGTCTTCCTTTTCAAGGCCATTTTCTGGAAATTTAAATTTCGTCCTGAAACATAATAAACAATCAACCTAACTCAAAGTGATCGATAATTTTAACTTTATTATTAAAAATTTGACGAGTGATAGTTTAAACTATTATTTATAATAAACAATCATTTTTGTTATTTTTGATAAAATTAAAAAAAATATATTTATGTACTAAAATTGTAGATGAACCTAAAGCTTTTAAAGTTCAAATAAACAACGATATTTTTCTACTGCTTTTAGTTTGTATTCTTTTATAATTATTATAATTTGTTTAATTTTATAATTTTTTACATCTTTTAATTTGAATTTTTTAATATTTTTTCGATTTTGTGAAAAAACCGTTTATAGACGCTAACTTCAGGGATTTGCAAAAATCCTTTTCAATGTTACCACTATACTATCAAAGCACTAAAGAAGAAATTTATTTCATTGAAGTAAACAACTATTTGCCTATTATGAAAAATATATTTACTCAAATCGAAAATTTTTCTTCAATGTGTTTGACAAACAATATAATGTAACAATTTTCGAAAACTGAGTGACGATAATAATTCTCTTAAGACAATTAAGAATGCAAAAGAATTTTTGAAATAGAGATTCATTCCTACAGGTTGTACTGCAAATTGATGAAATTAGCGTCGACGCTTAGCGTGAAAAAAATATTTTTTTTAAAAGATTGAACCCAAAAAATCAACGAAATCACTTTTTCCAAAATTTCAAGCTCAAACACTGTCCTGATAAATTGAAAAAAAGACTATGAGGTAAATAAGACAGTGTCAACACTGTTAACATTCTTAGCGAATAAAAATGTCGCTATAATACATTCTCATTTCCTGAAAATAAAATTTCGACGCTAACTTGAGGGAAATTAAAAGTAAATTTTCGACCAATTACAATACTTTGTCGTATATATAAAATGAGAATATAAAAATAGATCGGAGAATTGATTAGTAAAATAGTCTTTGGAGAAAATTGACGAAGGGTGATACACAAAATGCAATGTCGCCTTCCTTTAGAATATAAGCAACCCTCGCAAACAGAATAGAGACGCTTTTATATATATACATATATACATAAATGTAACGCACCCCGGTCCTTGGGGATATATACAAATAGCGTCCAACGCTTCAGACAGTAAACACTGAGAAATGAAAAATGTGACATTCTTTTTTTTTCATTCTCCACTATAATAGAACACCAAACTTCCATCAAGATTGAAACTATTAATTCTCACACTGCTCAATTTTATTCAACAATAATTGCTTTCGTCAGTTTTTAAAAATAATAAATTAGTAACAATGTTTACGATATTTGGTAATCAGGGGTGGGATTTTTTATGGTTTGACTTTGACATTACATTTCATTTTGAATGTGACATTGACTTTGATGTTGAATTTTATTTTTACTATCACTTTTACTTTGACATTGACTTTGACTTTTATTTTCACTTTGATTTTCTATTTGACTTTCACTTTTATTTTCTCTTTAACTTTCACTTTTACATTCAATGTCAAAATCTGAGTGAAAATGAAAGTTTAAAGTAAATGTCAAAATTAAAGTCAAAATCAATGTGAACATAAAAATTTTAAAGAATCACTTTGACTTTTAAAGTCAAAATGTAATTGAAAATGAAAGTTAAAGTCAAAATCAATGTGAACAATAAAAATAACAACAATAAAAATTTCAAAGATTCAGTTTGACTTTCAAAGTCAAAATGTAAGTAAAAATGAAAATTAAAGTCAATGTCAAAATTAAAGTCAAAAGCAATGTGAACATAAAAATTTTAAAGAGTCACTTTGACTATCAAAGTCAAAATGTAAGTGGAAATGAAAGTTAAAGTCAAAATCAATGTGAACAATAAAAATAACAACAATAAAAATTTCAAAGATTCAGTTTGACTTTCAAAGTCAAAATGTAAGTAAAAATGAAAATTAAAGTCAAAAGCAATGTGAACATAAAAATTTTTAAAAATCACTTTGACTATCAAAGTCAAAATGTAAGTAGAAATGAAAGTTAAAGTCGATGTCAAAATTAAAGTCAAAAGCAATGTGAACATAAAAATTTTAAAGAATCACTTTGACTTTCAAGGTCAAAATACAAGTGAAAATGAAAGTTTAAGTAAATGTCAAAATAAAAGTTAAAATCAAACTCAAATACAATAATGCGAAAATAAAAGTCAAATTTAAAGTCAAAGCTTTTAATCAACATTTAAATCATTATGCTAAATAAATATTTTAATACATCATATTTCTTTTTTCACTGGATAATCTACAATTTTTAACTAAACTTCATCTCTAAATTATCAAGATCCTAAAGTTCTCAACGTTCAAATGAACGAAATTTATTTATTTCTTCTAAAAATTAAATTTTTATTGCAATTATTTTGTGTCACTGACAAAAAAATTAATCAATGAGTTTGTAAATGTAAAATTTTAGTTTTTAAATTATTATATGATTAGTAATTTATTAAAATATCTTCAATAAAAAATATTTCGTTCATTTGAACGTTAAAAACTTTGGGATCATAAATTATCTATAGTATCATTTTTAATAATTTTTCGAAAGTTCTTCGAGAATTCACAATCAGAAAAAGACAATTTTCAGTAATATCATAATTTTTTTTACACTTTTTTAAAACATGAAATCATATCTTTTCATTTTTCAAAAAATTCGATTGTTAGAAAAAATTAAAAATTTTGAAAATCCATAAAATTCATTATTTAGAATCAAGAAATAAGTGTAAAAAAAATTGTCAATGAAAAATAATGGAATTGACGAGAGTAGTTCAGATTTTTATTTTTCGAAAGTTTTGCAGTTTATTTCTAAAATTATTAAATAATACATTTTTGGAAGTATTTTATAATTTTAAATACCAAAATTTGTCAGAAAAAACACGCTCCCCTTAATTACAAATTACACACAACTTAGACATGTCCAACAAGTTGGGTAAAATCTTAAAAAAAAAATAATTAAAAATTTGTAAAATCTTGGAAAAATAATTGAAATTTGATGAAATTTTTTTAAATTAATTGAGTTTTTAGAAAGTATAAAAATAATCAAATTTTTGAAGAATATTAATTATAAATAATTTCACAAAATTTCTAAAGTCGTAAATTAATAAAAATTTTAATTTTCTTACTTCGAAGGTAAATGAATCTTAGAAAATTATGATGAAACAATTGTAAGAGTTATTTTACTATTAATGTTGTAATGTAATTTTTCAAAAATAATAATTAAAGAATTTTTATATATCTAATTTTAAAAAAATAATTTTTTTAAAATTTTAATTAAAAATACGATTATTTTCTCCAAAATCAATTTTTATTTTTATTGGATTTACACTTGAAGATATTATTCATTAACATTTTTGAGAATTCGATTATTTTCAATAAATTTTAAATTAAAATTCTATAAAAGTTAATTTTCAAAAATTGTAATAAAATACTTGAAAAAGTGATTTGTTCTTAATTGAATTTTACAAAATTCACTTATTCAAAATCTTTTTAATATTGTATATTTCAAAAATTTAATTAGAAAAACTATTTAAAAATAAATTTTCTAAGATTTCTCTATATAGACAATGTTATGTTTTCCACACTATAAAAATATAAATAATTTGCATTTTATAATAAAAATTTGTATTTTGTCGCAAAATTACAAAAATCACATTATCTCAGGAAAAATATTGCACCCAAGTTATTTATCTATAAAACTTCATCGCAGATATTCATTTTTTTTTTTTTACTAAAAAGACAAAAACTTTTGTTTCCTTTCATATAATATAAATTACGAAAAACTATCTATATAATAAAATAAAAAAGGAATTCCATTGTTTTTCAGTAACGCCAACGCAAAGAACTAAATGAGCTGGCGGATCTTCCTCGACTATTATCGGAAGCTTTGTTTCTCTATTGTGTTAATGCCCTTGAACCTGGAACGCGCTGTTTACTCAGAGGGAGATAGATCGAGAGAAAAATCTGATAGAAATCAACGACGTTCCATTGTGGAAAAAACTACTATTATTGATTTATTAACATCGAAAAATAAAGAGAAAACTACTTCGACTTTTATTTGTTAATAAAAATATTTTTATAAATTACGAATTCGTAAAAAAAATCCAAACATAAATTTTACACATAGAAACTTAATATTTATTTAAAAAAACGGAATTGTTTCAGGTTTTAAAACGACATTTATTATTAATTAGAAAATTATTGGATAACATTAATAACTCCATTTTTTAATAAATATTTAATCATCATTATTTTCTCATGCCAAAATTGAGATTTTAAAAAATTGAATTATTAATTTTTTTATTTATTCTTTAAAGAATTAAATTATTTTCAAAAATTTTAATGAAATTCTTTTGTGACAATACAATTTTTTTTAAATAACTTTAATTAATTCTTCATAGAAATTTTGTTAATTTCAAAAATTTCTCAAACTTCAATTATTTTCAATGTCTACGTTATTTCAATAAAATTTCCCAAAACAATTCAATTATTAAAAAAAAATTTTTTTAATAAAATTCGCCACACAAATTTAATTATTTTCAAAAGTAAATATAATTCCTCGCAAAAATCAAATTATGTTCCAAAAATGCCAAAAATCCCCGTCAAAATTGCAATTATCTTTATAAATATTAAAATTTTTCTCCGAAATTCAATTATTTTCGAAAATTTTAATAAAATTCTTGTCAAAATTTCTATTAATTTTAATATACAGAATTTTAAGCAAATTTCTCGAAAAATGAAATTATTTTCAAAAATTTTATGAAAATATGTTAAAAGAATTAAATTATATTATTTAAAAATTTGTTGATAAAGTTTTTCATGAAAATTAAATTTGAAAAAACGTTCGTTTTTAATTAATTAATTATTAATTATTATTATTATTATTAATTATTAATTAATTCTGACAAGAATTTTAATAAAATTTTCGAAAATAATTGAATATCGGAGAAAAATTGTATTATTTATAAAGATAATTTTAATTTAATACAATGTTTACTTTTAGAGTTAAACAAATGAATTCTCGTTGAATTTTCTAATAACTATTGATTTAAAAATGAATTTCAGTTAAAATTTTAGATTATAATTGAATATTGAAAGCATTATAGCCGTGAATTTTTTAAAATTATTTAATTTTCAAAAGGTTTAAAATTAAAATAACATAAATTTGAATTTTTTATACTCTTAACGAACAATGTTGAAGAATAAATTTTTTTCAAAAAATTTAATTGAATTTATATTTGAAAATTATTTGAAGTTTCTATTTTTTTTTATAGAATTGAAGAATTTTCGAATGATTGATGACATTTTGTAAAATTTATTTGAAAACAAATCGATTTGAAAATGGTCAAAGAACTTTTTGTAAAACTATTAAAAATAATTGATTTTAAAGAAGAATTTTCGTTAAAAATTCTAGAGAACTAAAGTTCATCCGTTATTCTTAATAATCAATTAAATATATATTGAAATTTTAGAATGTAATTTAATTTATTTATAATTTTAGATGAATTTTAGTTATTAAGATTTTTTTTTAAATATAGGTTTTAAAAATTTTGTAATGAAATTAATTTAAAATTTTAATTTTATAAAATTTCAAATGAAAATCTTTTCAAATTCATCTACTTATAACAATTGTAAATGCAACTCTTTCTAAATTGAATTAATTTTGAAATATTTAAGTAAAATTAGAGTAAAAGGATAAATACAATTAAAAAACAGCAATTTTCCAGGATTTCGATAAAAATTCCCTGACATTCCCAGGTTTTTTAAATTTTTATAAAATGTCACGTCGGTAAATTTTGCAACATTTATAATCAACGATTGAAAGAAAAAAATTATTTTCCTACCAAAACAAAAAAAATTAAACAATTTTATCACAAATATTTTTTTTGTAAATCATTATTCAAAAAATTGAACGTACTATTTTCTGTACAAAAATTTTCTTAAAAAATTATTTTATTTCAGTAATCGTTGACTATAAACGTTGTGAACTTCACCAACCCAAAATAATAGTATTAAAAATTTTAATTGAAGAAGGATTAAATTCACCCCATTTCGTTTGTGAGAGAGTTTTCTTTACATTTAATGGTCAAAAAATTTAATAAAACCGAGTGAAAATAACATTTTGTCAAGTATTTAACTTCGAGACTTGTTTCAATAATCGCAATCTTGGACGAATATTGACGAAGACAGTATTTACTTATTTAATTTGCAGAAAGTACTTTCTCATATAATATAATCTCATTGGTAAACAATATTTGCGTCATAGAATATATTTTAAGAAAACAATATGAAAAAATGAACAATAGACGTATGACCTTGTCATGCAGTGTGAAAAAATTCAATTTCTCTCTTTGCAGAACAGAAGACTTTCATCATTTGAAATATAATATAAAGTATACAGAGAGGGAGAGAGAGAGAGGTAAATTAAATTAAAAAATGTATAACAATTTATATAAAAGAAACTATAATAATTTTGTGTAAATAAAGTTGTATTTAGTTTTCTTTATCAATAAAGAGATATAGTTACTATTTTTATATTTTCTTTTCTTTCAATCAATTTAATATCTTTCTATTTATTTTTTCTCTTTAAATTTTAATTAGTAAAAATGCACTTATTAATTCTGATTAGTAATCAATGACATATGATTTTAGGTTAAAAATGATGCACGAAAAAAACATTATCTCGCTTAATTTAAAAGGGGTTAAAATAAAGGTGGTGCCTCCCCTTAATAATAAATTAGTAGAAATTACTAGTTATTATAATAAAATTTACTAATTTTGCCAAATTAAATTCTACAACATTGATAAAAAAAAAATTGTTAAAAAATTGTTAAAAAATTGATATTTATGTTTTGATGAGAATTGTTTTGCAATTAAATATTAAATTATAAATAAAATTTGAATGTATTAAATAAATTTTTTTCGTTAATTTATGTTGTGGGCTACTTCAACATCATTTAATTTCAGGGCTCGAAAAAGTGAAAGTATTTAAAAACATGAATTTTACGGACAAAAATGAAAATTTAAGGACCAATATTGCAGACAAAAATATAACCAGTCAAATAAAAGAACATTTTACCCAAAAATACAAATTAAATTCTTTATAACCGAGTGATAAAATCATTAACCATGCAATTATTATATTTTCAAGAGTTTTTAACAAAAATTTTTCTCTAACTTGATTATTTTTATTAATATTCGAAAAAGTTTTTTGACAATTTTCAAATCCATTTCTTTATAATATTCCATTTTACGAAATTTCAATTATTCGTTTATTCTTCATTCTTCTTCTTCAAAATAAAAACTTTAAATAATATAAAAAAAGTTAATTTCAAACATTAATTATTTCTAAAAATTCACGCTTTATTGCATTTAATATTCAATTATTATCTAAAATTTTTAATAAAATTTTTTTAAAATCAGTTTTTATTACAAAATTCTACTACAATTCAATTATTTAAATACAAAAATAAATAATTTATTTAATGATTAAATGTTTCTTAAAAATGCAAATTCAATTCCCATAATGAATTTTATCAACAAATTTTTAAATAATTGAATTTTTCTGATCAATTTTAATAAAATTTCTAAGAATAATTACATTTTTTCTAGAAGTTCGATTAAAATTATTGTATTCAAAATTTCAAAATAATTAAAATTCTGCAATTAGTTATATTATTTAGGAAAATAATTGAATGATTACGAAGAAAGTTATAAAAAATTGGTAAATAATTTAATTTCTGTGAAATTTGTATTATTTTATGAAAATCGTTGAAAAATTACGATGAAAGTTACAAAAAATTAGTAAATAGTTGAATTCCTGTGAAATTTTTATTATTTTATGAAAATAATTGATTGGAGGTCAAAAGTTCCAAAACATAAGTTCCAATGAAAAAGAATTCAAAAAATTTTAATTTCCAAAGGCCGAAAGTTCCAAAACATCTTTTTTCCAAAGACCAAAAGTTCCAAAGTTCGCATTGAATGTTCATAATTTTTTTAACTTTTTAAATAATTCATTTCTTTTGGATAATTTCATTAAATTCGTAGATATAATAATTAATTAATAATTGAAATTTTGAAAGGAATTGTTTTAAATCTTTTAAAAATAATTGAATTTCAGAGAAGAATTTAATTATTTGATATGTGACACGATCTGAAGAAAGGGATCTTAGAAGAAAAAAAATTATAGGTTATGTTTACAATTTTAAAAATAAAAACCTAGAAAGATAATCATCTGACAATATAAATTATTAATGTTTAGATATTCATTACAACTAAAATATTTAATAAATACTGATTTTAAACTACAGTAAGTAGAAAGAAACTTTTAATCAATAAAAAAGTAACTCTAACATAACCTTAAAGTGATTTGCTTCTAAGGTCCCTTTCTTCAGATCGCGCGTCACATATAATTGAAATTTTGACAAGAATTTTAAAACAATTTTTCAACATAAATTAGTACTAATTCGCAAATTTAGATTTTAGAAAGTTAGTACCAACTTAAAAATTTTCTTAAATATCCTCTTTTTTATTTATTTTTTTTATTACCACTTTTTATATAAAAAATATAAATACATGCATACTTAAATGCTTCATACTTTTGACAAAAATAGAATAAACTCATTTCTTATTGGTTGTTGGCAATATATTAGTCAGTTCAAGGTTAGGGGCGTCGCGTCACTGTCCGTCGACCAAAATACTACCCCCCTTTTAATGTATAAATACACGAAGGAAAGACAAAAAAATAATATTGAACTCGGAAAGAGAGAAAGAGAGAGAGAGAAAGAGCACTTTACAAATCTCATCCCACTAACCTTGCTCCAGCTGTTGCTTTCAAAAATATATAAAATAGCACCCTTTTGCACTTACTTTAAGACGTCATTTAAATAGCCAGTTTACAAGAATAAACACACACACGAATATTCACGAATTATTCTCTCTTTGAATCTAAATACTACACATACAGTCGTTGACGAAAAAAAATTTATTCTTCCTTTTTTTATAAAACCTAAAATTTTGCAGTCATAAATAAAAACAATTTCTTTTATGAGTAATGAATATTGTTTATCTATCTGAAAATCGCAGATTAAAATTGGCGGCTCTCCCGAGAAAGGTACCTAAGCAAAAAATTTGAGAGGTTATGTTTATAATTTTAAATGTAAAAATACAAAGAGAAAATTTATTACAGCTGGAAATTATTGACATTCAAGTCTTCATTACATCAAAAATATTCAATAAAATCTGGTCTCAAATTTATAGAAATAAAAAATAAGTTTTAATCACGATAAATCGATCACAAACATAACCTGTAAATTGTCAATAGAGTTAACTATATTATAAATAGACGAAACAGTTCAAATCAAGCCAAAATTTACGATATTGACATTTTTTCATTTCATTCTCATCATATGAGAAAGTATTAGTTTAAATAAATTTAGGTGTAAAAAAATCCCAAGGGTTCTAAGCAGACCCTTAATTTGACTTCCCAACATTATATTCGATAAACGAAATAATAAAAATTAGAAATAAAATACGTTCAAAGCGTGAGAAGTGACGGATTTTTTGTCGAAAATGAAGAAAAATAAAATGCATTTTTGTCGTGCCAATAAGGTTATTTGTAATAGATGCGTTGACCTTTACGATGGATAGACCCTATATATGCGATGTGTCGATGACACTGTGTTCTATAAAGATACCCTGAGGATGAGGGCTTTATAGTCTTTGTCTCGTTCGTCCGGGAGACGTTGAACTCCATCACCGAGGACAACACTCTTTGAACTATGCTCGCGCGTAAATAACTTAAGTAACGAGTCCTTATCACTTCAAATGAATATTATAATTCCCTGAATGCCAATAATGAACATTTTTTTCCCAATATCCAAAAAAAAGTAAATAAATAAATAAAAATCAGCAAAACAGATAAAGTTTATGAACTACATTTTCTCGCGTGTTTATAAATCAGATCAGCTGCGTCACAATTTTCAGTATTATTTGTCACAATATTTTCAAGATAACTAGTAGAATAAACAATAATCTGCGAAAGTGTTCTAATTTCAAGGTCAAATTTGTAAAGCAGCACTGATAGTAGTTTTTCCGTTTTTTTTTTAATACAATGTTCTCAAAGTTTCGAACGTTCAAATGAACGACAATATTTTTTTACTTCTAATTTGTATTTTCTTTGCAAAAAAATTATTTTCTAAAACTAAAACAAATTAATTCTAAACTAAAGTGTGTTTAATTTCAATTATTTTTCTTGTTGCTATAGTAATTTTCAAAAAACACTTAAGGTGAAAAAAATTTCGTTCATTTTGAACGTGCAAAGTTTTGGCTCCATCTTTGAAAGTCAACGTGAATTTTTTTTTTATAAACTTTATATTTGTTTCAAATAAATTCTATTTCCAGACAAAATTTCAACTTTTTTCCTGATAATTCAAAAGAATATTCTGATCCACTATAAAATTTATCGGTGAAAAAATGTTCTATTAAATGCAATTAATTTACTAAAATTATTCTTTACGTAAATTATATTTAATATCTAATTTTTCAAAAAGTTGTTTGATAATAATTTTCAAATTCATTTTGGTCACAAGTCAAGTTTAAGGAGGAATCAGACGGACAGTCAAATCAAAAGTCAGTTCAATGTCATAATTTCGTTATTTAAAAGAAAAAAAAAATTTGTTTTATTCGCCTTGGTGGAAAGGCGAAAGATTTAATTTTAAATATTTAAAATCATTACAAGTTGCATTTGAATAAAAATTACAATTTTCAGTAAATATAAGAAACATTTGTTAAGTTTCAGGTTATGTTACTGAAATCATTTGTTATTGACAAAAAAATTATAATTTTCATTCAAATATAATTTTAAAATATTGAAAATGTAAAAAATTTAATTCCTCACGCTCCGTCCAAGAGGAATTTCAAATTTAATTTGACTTTTTTTAAGAAGAAATTATCACATTGAACTAACTTTTGTTTTGTTAGCAAATCGATTGTCTGATTCTTCCTTAAACAAATCGATTATATTCGGCAATTCTTCATGTAAATAAATATATACATTAGAAAATAAAAACTTTTAAATAATTAGTTCTACAAAATTATTAATTAAAAGTATATGAAATAAGATTAGTAAATTTTCAAAGATTTTAATTTGAAAACTTTCCAACTTTGCAATATTTCTAAAAATTATTGCAATAATGCTTTTAATGTTCAATTATTATTATCTATAAAATTATACCTGAAATCTCGTCTGAAATTTATTTCTAAATGAATTTTTATTAGAAAATTCTACGAGAATTCAATTATTTAAATATAAAAATTCAAACTTTACTAAATAATTTAATGCTTTTTAAAAATTTAATTCTCTTAAAGAATTTCATGAACAAATATTTGGATAATTCACAAAAACAGGGTGGACACAAGTTTCATTTTATCAATTTCCTTGACAATTTACTGTCATTGAAATTATTTTCCCTGCCAAAATTCTTTTTACAGAAAAAAATAACAAAATTATATAATTAAAAATTGTAACATTTTATTTTAATGTTTGGAGAAAAGTCGTAATTTTTCCAAATAAGTCGAAAAAAGTCTCAATTTACTAAATTTCCTTGGGAAAAATTTTTTTTCTGACACTTCCCAGACTTAACGAGAAAAAATTTTTTCCCCTGAAATTTCCCTGACTTTACTGACAATGTGGCCACTCTGAAGAAGAATATTTTTATTTATCAAAATAAATGAATTATTGTGAAAAAAATTTATAATTTTTTCCCTCATTTCAACGTTCGAAACTTTAGGAACATAAATTTTAAAAAAATTTTAATTAAAACCTTTTGAAGTTTATCTATATTTGTGTCACTCTCTGATGAAAGGTACCTAAGAAAAAAATTTGAGGTTATGTTTTTATTTTTTGTATAAAAATACAGAAAGAGAATCAGTTTTAATTAAAGATGATTAAGTCTCAAGTCTTCATTATATCCAAAACATTAAATAAAAATTGGTTTCAAATACAAATAATTAAAAATAAACTTTTAGTCTAGATAAATATAACACGAACCTAACCTATAACTTGTTTGCTTCTTAGCTACATTTCTTTGGAGCCCGTCACATTTATGAAAATTGTAAACGCAACTCTTCAAATTTATTTAATTTTAAAATATTTATGTACAAATATTTATTAAATGATTTATTATTAATAATTTTATGATCTAGTTCTTAAAAAATTAGGTTACTAAAAAATAAATTATTGTCAAAAATAGAAAAAATTGAAAGTTTTTTATCATTAATTTCTTATAAATTCCAAAGATATAATTTTTCCAGTACTTTTAAGAGAATTATTTATTTCAAATAAATTATATTCGGTTTAAATAAAATTTCCCCTTGGGTGCGTAGAGAGAATGTAAAAATTAAATAATAATTATTAAAAATTGTCTTATTAAACATTTAAAATTACCATTATTTAACATTTAGAATTATCATTCTTCTATATATTTAAAAAAAACATCATTCATCAATATTTATTGTTACTATTATACAAAATGACATTGTGTTATTATTTGGAAAAATAAAATAGAGAATTGTTGAAAAAAAAAGAATTTCTCTTTGAGACAATAATTTGAAACATGAAACGCTGACGAAGGAGAAATATCTAGTATATGTCAAAGAGTAGAAGAAGACGCAATTTAGAGAAAATTGTGTCTGATCGAAGACAGGCGTCACTACTTGAGAGTAGAAAAGGACAAGTAAGATCAGACAATATTCTAAAGTCTATTTCAAATTCTATTACTCTCAGTTCCTTTATATTTTATGTCAAAATTTTCAATTACAGTAAAATCTTTAGTCATAAAATAGAATTATTTAATTTGTCAACAGCAATTACGTAAATTATTCTCTCATTCTCCATAATAAAATAAATCACACAACAAAAGTAATTCTGTATTTCAAAATTAAATTCATCAAACGCAAATCTACCAAATTGAAGTATTCACAACGTTGATCAACGAAAAAAATTTTTCACTAAGTAAAGTAATTAAAAATAATAAATAATGCATCAATATTGTCAAAAAAAATATTTAAAGAAAAAGATTGATGTTTATGTTTCGATAATAATATTGTTGTATAATTAAACATTAAATTAAAAATAATATTTTATTGTATTAAATAAATTTTTTTCGTTGATGAATGTTGTGGACTGCAAGTTTGTACAAATATATTTTTTTTTATTTTGTATTTTATATTCTATTTGGTTAAATAAAATAAATAATTGTTACATAACTATTAATTTTGTAATTTTATTTTTAGTTATAAATTTTCAGTTACTAATTACTTGAATTGAATTGAATTATTAATAGTATTATTATTAATTCTAATAATTATTATCAATTTAAAATAATAATTTAACAGTATTTGTTTGTTAGAAACTCAATGTTAATTTTTTCGACCCCTTTTCTCTTTAAATATTTAATTAATTAATTTTGAAAATATTAAAATATATTTTAATTTCAATATACGAATATCCATCTACAAAGAAGAGGAATTTTCGACAATATTTGGAAATTTTTTAATTAAAACAATAATTTTAGTCTTTCTTCTTTAACTAAAATTATTCCTCTAAAAATGAAACTAATTTTTTACAGGAAAGAAGATTTTCAGGTTGATTTTTGTTTTTTGAAGGCAACTTCAAACTGTCAAAATTTGTTCTAGATTTAAAATATAAAATTTTGATTTACGTTATAATTTTTTTTTTTGCCTAAAGAAGAAGAAAAAAATGAGAATACAAAAGTTTGATTTGACATTTTGAATATTATTAAACATGTAAGTTGAATAAAAATAATAAAAGCACGATGCATCTAGAGTGGAGCCGGGTCAAGGCCATATCTCCCTCTCGCATTGGTGGGTTGACTGAATCATTCGTGCAGAATTGTGCATATGCGAGTGCATCGAACTCAATGACCGTTGCAGCTGCAAGCTCATTATTCGGCTGCACTCGGTTTTCTCTCGGTTAACTTCGTCTCCATTTTGTATATTACATACATATATAGGTAACGCATCAAAACCAAAGAAACGCTCTCAATGAGTACACAAAACCCACTGCACTGATTTTTAAATTATATCGTTAAACATAAAATCAAGACTCAACTTTTAAAATTAAGTCCATTCTGGATAATGATAATAATAATAATAATAATAATAATAAAAATTATAATGAAAATAATAATAATAATAATTATTATTATTATTATTATTAATATTGTTATTCAGAATTAATTAAATAACATTCATTATTACTACTATTTAATAATTATAAATGTTCCTAAATTAACGAACGTTCAAATGAACAACAATATTTTTTTACTTCTTCTATAGAAGAAGAATATACAAATTATAATTTGTATTTTATTTATAAAAAATTATTCTTTACATTAATGCACAAATTAATTCTAAACTTAATATAGTTTGATTTCAATTATTTTTCTTTTTTTGGTAAAATATTAAAAAACACTTGTAGTGAAAAAAAAATTCGTTCATTTGAACGTTCGAAACTTAAGCCCCATTATAATTATAATTATTTTTAATCCTTACAATTAAGGAAATAAATTCGTCGTCTCAATTTTTTCATAGTTACTAAATTAAATTAGATTGAAAAATAGAATAATTTTTTAAAAATATATTTAAATACTTATTTATTTTTCTACAGGAATTAAAATATTTAAAATAAATTCAATGTAAAGTTTTTTTTTAAATTGAATATTATTACAGTTTTAAAACAATTGGCATTTAAGAAGATTGTAATTTAAAATCTTTTCAAAATTCAAGTATTTCTAAAAATTCTCATTTACTTGTTTACGAAAAAAATTGAATGCAAAAATGAATTTTATATTTTATGAAAATAATTGAATCTCTGTTAAAAAATTTTATTATTTATAAATTTGTATACTTTATGTGAATAATTGAAATTCCGACAAAAATGAATTTTATATTTTATGAAAATAATTGAATCTCTGTTAAAAAATTTTATTATTTATAAATTTGTATACTTTATGTGAATAATTGAAATTCCGACAATAATATTATTAAAATGTTTTAAAATAATTAAATTTCGGAGAAAAATTTTATTATTTATAAAGATATTTATAAAGAAAATTTAAATTTTTACAAGAATTTTTTTGATTTTGGAGAAGAATTATATTACTTCTGAAAAGAATTGAATTCTTCAAACTAATTTTATTAAAATTTCAGTTTAAATAATTGAATTTTGAAAAATTTTTGAAATCAATTAAATTTCTAAGGAGAATTTTATTAAAATCATTTTAAAAAAAAGTAAATTGTTACAAAAAAAATTAATTTAAATTTTTCAAAATAATTAAATTCTTTGAGGAATTAATAATAAAAGACAAAAAAATAAATTGAATGTCCAAAAAGAAATATATAATTGCTTCAAAATTAAATTTGTTTTAGTGTTTTTAACTAAAATTTCTTTTGTAATTCCGTTATTTTTAACAATTAATTAAATATATATAGGTATTCATTTTTTTTTTAATTTTAGAAAAATTTTAGTTATTAAAATTTTTTTTTAAAATCTGCGTTTTTAATATTTTTTAATGAAATTTCTTTAAAATTGAAATTTTACAAAATTTTTAATGAAACTCTTTTCAAGTTCATCTACTTATGAAAATTGTAATGCAACTCTTTTACAATGGAATTAATTTTGAAATATTTAAGTAAAATTATATTTCAAGAATACCTAAATACAATTAGAAAACAAAAATTTTCCAGGATTTTGATCAAAATTTCCTGAGTTTTCATTCTTTCCTTTCTTTCTTTTCTAATATTTCCGAATCCATTGTAATGGATTATTTCTTCTCAGGAGGTTGACCAAAAAATCCAATTTTTGTCCTAATATGTAAGTTTGACCTACTTTTCCATTCTATTAAATATTGGTGATGGAGAGCGAACTACTTTTCAATTTAAAAAATCCGCTGAAAAAACGCATTTTTTTGGTTAAATGCAAGTAGATTTTTGCAAGACTATTGAGATAGCCAACTTCAGTGTTATAAAAATACTTGCATTTTAACAAAAAAATGCGTTTTTTCAGCAGATTTTTTAAACTAAATTCAAACTAAAAAGTAGTTCGTTCTCCATCACCAAAATTTAATAGAATGGAAAAGAAGGTCAAACTTAAATATTAAGACAAAAATTGGATTTTTTGGTCAACCTCCTGAGAAGAAATAAGTGATTAAAATCACTGAATATCATGAAACACTCAATATTAAAGGTAAAATTTTTTATATTTCTATATTATAAAATTAAAAAGTTAGCACATATTATAAAAATACATTTAAAATACTTTACATTAAATAGTAATAAATTTTTTAATATTTATAGACTTTTTAGAAAAGTGTAAATAAATTGTAGTGACTTTTGACATTTTATAGTTAAGTTTTAAAATAAATTTTTATCTATATTATTTATTTATACAAGTAAATTATCTCATTTTTAAGAAATATCAATCAAGAAATTTGTATTATCTAAATTATTTCCATGCTTCTTTATTAAATTTTCATAACTGTCAATCTAACCTTTTTTCTGTGCAACTCAACTTAAAAATTCAAATTCTAAGTTTAATTCAAAAAATTTTATAAAATAATTTTCAAAAATGAAATCTACGGATATTAAGCATCATTTTTACAAATTATGAGATGTTTTTAAAACTAGGCCGCAACGGCTTCAGGTGAAATATAATGGACTGACCCTGCTAGAAACTAAGAAAAATTGACAAACTCGTAAGGTTTCAATTTACGGAAAATTTATTTTACGGAAAAGATTTTTGCATTGAAAAACAAATGAGTTTTCTAATGAAGTTGCTGATTTTTAATGCAAAAACGCGGTTGTATTTTCTTTCCGTAAAATAATTTTCCGTTAATTAATTCCCTATCACTATTTCTACTACAGTCGTATTACTCAACAAAGACAAATTTTAGCAAAGAAAATAATAATTATTTCGAAAATCATAAACGATTTAAATAAATAATTTAATATTCACGGATTTCTATACACAAAAGAGAAAGAGAGAAAGGGAAAGCAAGAGAGAGAGAAAGAGAGAGACGCTAAAGGGTTCGTAGCCCAGTGACAGGGTTAATGTACTCATGGGTTTTGCAGTGCGCCAACGTGTCACACACATATTCGCAATTCTTGTACGCAAGTTTACATCTACACGCATATATAAATATAGGAGATATATCTGTAAAATCATGTAAATGAATTTGTGGGTTTGTGTGTGTGTGTGTGTATTGTATACACATGGGACCCTAAGACCCTTATAGTCACCAGACACGTCGGTTTTATGAGGCCTTGCTAACATACAGTTGCATACTCTCACTGTGGCTTGCATTATAGTGCATGGGGCATCATGAAGCATATATATATATATAGATATAGGCTTGTCGCCAAGTTCACTGTCCCATACCAAGGCCACAGGGGCACCGCCCCACTGAACCAATTGTGCCACTTTTATTATAGTTGGCTCATTTTTGTTCTGCTTTATTACTCATAAAATGCCCTTATATTTATTTCTCCACTCTCTTAGGACTATTGTTTTATTAATGGACAGTATTAACTAACGAATGATTACAGGAAACGCGCGCATATAAACACTTGTACATGCGCGTTTATTCCAATATTCCTGATTTTTAAATATGACCTTGGTCAAATTCACAACGTTTATAGTCAACAATTTCAAAAAGAAAAATATTTTTTAAAGAAAATTTTTATAAATTTTTGTAAAGAAAATAGTTCAATTAATTTAATGAATAATGATTTACGAAAAAAATATTTGTTAACAAAAAATGTTATTTTTTTACGAAGCTAAAGTCCGCAGCGTTTTAAAAAACGAAAAATCAATAAAGAATTTTTAAAAAATTGAATTCATCTCTAATTTGTATGTGGCTTAATTTTTAAGAAGTTAACTGTCACTGAGGATACAATTATTAAAAAATAACATGGTTTAGAATCAAAAATAAAAATACCGTACCATTATTTTGTTTTCGCTTTTAAAAACGTTGTGGACTTCAGCCTCATATTTTTTTTAAGGAAAATAATTCTTTTTCTTTTAATCCATGATCATAAACGTTGCGAACATTACAGTCGTTAAATATGTACCTTTTAAATATTACCTAATTTTTAATTAAAAAATGCAATAATTTTTTTAGAGGGAAAAATTATGGGAATTTGAAACAATTTAATTTTGTACTGTTCAGGATCTAAATATAAAGCTTGAAAAACCTAAACCTAAACATTCTTTGGAATAATTAATTCTTTAAAATAAAAATTGTAAAATTTTTTGCAAAAAAAATCAATTATTTTTAACACAATTTTAATAAAATTTCACTAAAGAATTTTAATTTTTTCTAAAATTTAAATAAATCCTTCTTACAGTTCAATTATTATTTTCATAAATACAGTAAAACCCTTTGCAGGGATTCAATTAATTTCAAAACAATTTTAATTAAATATTTCCATAAAATTCATTTTTAATATAATATAAAATATTCATAAATTCTTCGAAACAATTAAACTATTTTTGTAAATATTAAAGTAATTTACAGGAATTAATTATTTTAACCCTCCTACGCATACATTTCAATCAAAAAAAAAATTTTTTGTATTGTTTTAAGCATTTAAAAAGTAATATTTACTACTTATATTTTATATTAAAATTAATTGAAATTAAACAATATTCAGTTTAGAATTATTTTGTTTTAATTTCAAAAATAATTTTTTTCTGAAGAAATACAAATTAGGAACGTCATTATTTTCAAAAATTTCCATAAAATTGAATTTTCAATAAGATTTGAAAGTTCTCTAAGAATCAATTATTCTCAAAATGTTTTAAAAAATTCTAGTATATAAAAAATTTAATTACTTTCAATGTAATTTTCAAATATATTCGTCAAAAAAATTGAAAAAATTCGATTATTTTCAAAAAATTATTTCTATAATTTTTCTGAACCAATTCAATTATTTTGAATATATCTAATTTTAATAAAGTTCTTTAGAGAAATTGAATTATTTTCGATGCAACTTTAATTGAATTTCGCAAAAGTATTCAATTATGTTAAAATATTTCTGTTTAAAATTCTATAAAACAAATCAATTATTTCCTAAAACTATCTTAAAATTTTTGAAATATTTTTTAATTATTTTTATAAATCTTAGAATTCTTTACAGAAGAAATTCAATTATTTTGCAAACAATTTTAATTGAATTCCTTAGAAATAGTCAAATATTTTTAAATATATACATAAAATTCAATTATTTCCTAAAGTTCAAATAAATTCTTCGAAAAATTCAATTTTTTAAAACAAATTTAAATAAAATTACACGAAACAAATTCATTATTTTTAAAAATTTCCATAAAATTTAATTTCAACAAGAATTTCAAATTCTCTAGAGAAACAATTATTCTCAAAATATTATTAAAAATTCTATTTTAAATATATATATATATATACATAAAGTTGAATTATTTCAAAAAAAAAAATTAATTAAATTGTACGGAACAATTCAGTTATTTTTATCAATAGTAAAATTCTTCGCAAGAATTAAATTTTTATAAATTAATAAAATTTTGCTCAGAGATTTTAATTAGTATCAATACAATTTTATTTAAATTCTTATTCTTCGTAAAATTTAATTACTTTTAATATTTCTAATTTCTAATTTTAATACATTGACTAAAAATTGAAAATATTTGTTAAAAAATGTGTTAAAAACTTAGGAAACAAAAAAGTAATTAATAACTAACTTCAGACTGCGAACAGTTTACCGGAATACAACGATTATTAATATATAAATTGTTTCAAAAATTACTAAACCGAAATGAAAATAATTTAAATTCAAAATTTACAAAGTGAAAATTTTTTTTACATTAAAAACAATACTTTTTAATAAAATATAAATTGAAAGTACTTAGTAACAAAAATTTTATTATTTATTTGAAAGTTCAAAACTGAAGGGAACGTTCTCTAATTTTAGGGAACACCTCTAAAGTTAGTGTCGACGCTGAGCGTTAAAAACAATCTTTTTTCACGAAATCGAAAATTGAAACAATTGTTTTAAACATTTTTGATTAAAGAAGTTTTTTAAACGTTCTTTAATTTCGAAAATAAAAGAAGAAAGCAAAATTATGACGGAATTTTTTATCTCTAAAAATTAGAAATAATGGTTTTCCGACGCTTAGTGACGACGCTAAAACTTCATATACGGATATAATATGGTCTACAATAGTTTCGAAAGTTTAAATGAATGAAATAATTTTTATTAAAATTATTTTTATAAATTACTGATTGCAATAAAAATTAAAGACTTAAATTTTCCATTTAGAAACTTCATTAATTAATTTTCCAACCGCAGTGAAACAAAATAAAAGCAATAAAAATTCAATTTCGAGAAGAAAAAAAACCTTGCTCATTAGAACGATCAAAATGTTAGGAACATAAAACAAATGTTTAATTTATTCAAATAAACATTTTTTTCAGTTCAATAAATTTAAACAACTTTAACAAAGTATTTGGTCACTTGAAGTAAATTTATAGTTGAACCAAGCAAACACCAAACTAATAAAAATTTCCATAATTAAACGAAAAATGATTAATTGCATTGGAATTGCACTTATTTGATTGATTTAACAAAAACTTCGTTGCGTCAGACAAAAGATTTTCCAAATAACCAAATTTATTTTTTTTACAAAAAAAATTAATTTCCCCATAAAAAAATATTTTTTAATTAAAAAAAATGTAATTAAATTCTATTCTACAGGCGAAAAACAAGATATATTTTAAAAAATATAACTGCATTTGGGTTTTTTTTGTGCGATAAAAGAGCAAGTAAATTGCGAACCCCGGGAAATGCGTTGGGGATTGGGAACCCCCAGACTGGAGGGGATTGACCCAGACACCCCCTCCATTGCAGACAACTCTCTCCTCTGACTCGCCATAGCTTCCAAAAAGCCCTACTCCACTAATGGGGGATGGGGTGTAAAACCCCATCGGTTTGATAAAGCATTGCACCGCCCACGCACGATGGATGTGCCATCATAGTCTTTGCTTCCATGCAAAAAAAAAAAAACAAAGAAAACATTTTTGCCAGACATATTATAACTTTATGGAAAAATTTGTATAATAATTGATTTTAATCCTTGTTTTGTAATTTTAATTATAATTGTATTAGTGTCACAATAAAAAAAACTGAAAACATTCGGATTATTTAAATTACTATTCAAATTTGCAACAATATAAATTTGTAAATTGGATAAATTTTGTTTAACATGATTTTACGTTTCAGAAACTTTATTTTACTATAGAAATTCCAATTTTGAGAATTTTTATTTACTTTGATTTTAATGACGCAATATAATTTCTATCTATAATTAAAAAAGTTTGTTGTTACACTTTTCAAAAAAAAGATACTTAGAAAGATAAAATCGAATTATAGGTTATGTTTGTGTTAGAATTACCCATACCTTAATTAAAAATTTCTTTATAAAATAGAAAAATTTTGAATTCAGTTTTTAAAAAATATTTTGAATGTAATAAGTACTTCAGCGCATGAATAATTTGCAATAGTAATTAATTCTCTCTCTGTATTTTTACTCGAAAAATTATAAACATAACCTCTAAATCAGTATTTGTCTAATAATTAAAATTTAAGTTCAGTATCTACTATTTTCTTTCAACAAAATTCCCGGTTATTTTCCCGTAGCTTTGTCATAATTTTTTCTTGCTTTTTTTCTCATTAACTTTATATTTATTTAATTTCGAATTTCGAAAATAAATTAATTAAATTTAATAAAGAATTTTTTCAATTTTTTAAAAATGATCTTATCTGCTTATAATTATAGTTAAAAATTAAATTTTTTCATTTTATTAAAATTATATTGACGCAATAGAATTTCCGCAAAAAATTTTACGTCAGTGAAATATTCACAAAGTTTATAATAAACGATTGCAAGAAAAAAAAATATTTTTCGTGAACAAAAAATAAATAAAATGTTTCGTTTAGAAAATTTTTCTATATTTCAAATTATTGACGAAACAATTCACAAAAGTGTGTTTGTGCAAAAATTTGTAAAATTTGAATATAAAATATTTTTTCTTCTAAATCGTTGATTACTATAAACGTTGTGAACTTTACCAACATTATATATAAAAGTAACTGAAATTTACGAAAGAATGCTATTATTTATGACAACAATTTAATACTTGAGAAGAATTTTATTAAAATTTTAGACATTAATAAGCAGAAATAATTAATTATTTACTTAATAGGTAAAAAAAATTTAATTTTCTCAAGAAATAAATAAATTTTATTTATTTCAACATTCAGAAATTTAAAATTATAAAAATTTAAGACAAGTTCAATAATTATAATTATTGAATAATAATAAAATATAATATTTTTTAGATGCAAAAAATTGATTTTAAACTTTAAAAGGGACTTTATATTTTTAAAATGAAATTATAATTACGATCACTACCTTCTCTTGATTATTTTAGAAAAATTTAAATAAAATTCTTCAAAAGAATTCAATTAATTTAAATAAAATAAAACTTTTTAAAACTATAAAACCTAAAAAAAATTGTTTTATTCTTCATATTTTTGCGAAAAAAACCTTTACAAATCCAAAAACTCTGTTAATTATATCGTTTCAAAGAAATTCGATCAAGTTTGACAAATCTTCAGCCATATTAGACCCGCCATTTTGAGAATTTGTAAAAACTTGAAAAAAACAACTAAAAACAAAAAAGATTTTTTTTCATTTTACATGTGTTTGTTTTGACAATGGCTTAAAAATTTTTTGTCTGTATATGTACTGATTTCGAATGACTTTCGTAGTAGCAAATTATAAGTAAACAAGCGACGCATTTCTGTCATGCAAAGTACGTTGCGCTTAAAATGGGGTTGTGAACCCCAACAAGCCAGACAGACAACCAGTCAGAACAACATGAAACGGGGTGACCCAGACGCCTACCCCTAAATCTCTCTTCTATAAAATGTTAAAAAATGTTTTAAATATTTTTTCAATAATAAACATTTACCAAAAAGATAATCAAAAAATTCCAACAATTTTTTCTGCCAGATATTTCTATTTAATTAACACAGAAATATTTTTATTTTTTGTTTGCCTTAATTTTTATATCACAAGTATATTAAATTTATTTATTTTTTAAATTAATTTAATTAATTTATTAATTTAACATATAAATTTAATTAATTAAATATAAATTTACAATTCAGTTATTTTTATCAATAGTAAAATTCTTCGCAAGAATTAAATTATTTTTATAAATCAATAAAATTTTTCTCAGAGATTTTAATTAGTATCAATACAATTTTATCCAAATTCTTCTTCGTAAAATTTAATTACTTTTAATATTTCTAATTTCTAATTTTAATACATTGACTTAAAATTGAAAATATTTTTTTAAAAATGTGTAAAAAACTTAGAAAACAAAAAAGTAATTGCCTTAAGGGCATTTGAACCATTATGACGTCACAATTAGTGAAAAGCATGTGATTTACAAATGTGACGTCATAATGGTTCAAATGCCCTTAATTTTTATATCACAAGTATATTAATTTTATTTATTTTTTATATTAATTTAATTAATTTATTAATTTAACATATAAATTTAATTAATTAAATATAAATTTACTACATCAAATTTTATAAGAAAAAAAATCTTCTTCTGGAATGACAACAAGTTTCTCTAGAATAGCAAAAGTAGTAATTAGCAACTTAAAATTTCGCTAATATGGTAAAAATTGTTGTTTGTTACAAGTAAACATTATTTTTCCATGTACAATTTAAATTATATTTTTTATTTATTTCTGTGTAACTTAATAGAAAAGGAAAAAAGTGTGACAATAAAATGATAAAGGGAGTTGTAAATATTAATTAATTTAATGACAATTCTGTTAAATATCTTTTTTTATTTCTGAAAACATTGCACCCTGGTGGCAATGAAATGAGAATAAAGAAAACGTGGAAGGCAATGTTAAAAGGGTGGTTGTGTTAGAAAGGAAGGAAGGAAGGAAGCAAGGGCGGAGTATAATATTCGAGGAGAAGTGGAAAGGAGAAAATTGTCGGGGCAATGAAGGGGAAAGGGAATTGTGGCCGTGGTGTTGCTGACCTGAACCTTGCGTCCAAACGCCTCGCGACAAGATTAAATTTTATCTCATGGATTAGCTACACAGGCGTCAAATAATCTTTAAACATATTTGAGAAAATGAGCAATTTTGACCTGTTTTTTTTTTTTGTTTTCCTTTTTTTATATTAACGTTAAAAGAGAAAAAGAATTCCCAATTACGATTTTTTATTTTATTTTTCACAATTCTAACACTATTAAACAAATAGTATTTTATTATTGGATTTATTTATAGAATTTCGATAAATTTGTCACAAAGTAAAATGTTTCCAAAAAAAAAAATCACAAAATGTAAAAATAATTTAAATCCATTAAACATATCAGGCCGATTCTGAAACTTTTTGCAAAAACCTTCTTAGCATTTCCAGGAATTGTTTTTGTAAAAAAACTAAAAAATATATCATACTTAAAGTTAAAAAAATTGGTTTACGGAAAATTATTATTCTTTTACCAAAATAATAAAAAAATTTTTTTAAAATAATTATTCAAAAGTAGAGAGAAAAACAAAACTTTCTTTCTCTTAAAAAAACGTATAGTTGAAGTTTGCAACGTTTATAATCAACGATGGAAAGAAAAAAAATTATTTTCCTACCAAAAAGAATAAAAATTTTTGTTCACAAATAGTTTTTTTTGTAAATTGTTATTCAAAAAATTAAACGTACTATTTTTTGCACAAACATTTATACAAATTTGCTTAAAAAATATTATTCTTCAGAATTTGTTGGCTATAAACGTTGTGAATTTCACCAACGTTCAAAAAAGCAATATTTTTTGAGTTATCTAACATTAAAAATATATCTACATTTAAAAACCGAAAATTTTAAAAATTCATAAATCAAATATTTTTTTAAAAATAAATAAATAAGTAGCTTTTTGTTTCTTAATGCAGAAAATAGAAACAAAATTTGTTGGACGATTTTAAGTTTTTTTCAACTGAAATCTCACGTGGAATTGCCCATAATTAAGAAATAAACAAATAATTATTTAATTTTAATTTAAAACAAACAGAAAATAAATATTAAAATAATAATTAAATATTATTTAACTGAAAACTAAAAGCAATAAATAATCTTCAAGTAAAAAGTATAGATTTCTAAAGGTTATAAATACTTATTAATTAGTTAATGCAACAATTAAAAATCGCATTAATACACGCAATGAAAATATAAATTACACTTTATAAAATTATTTATCAAAATTAAGAGTAAAATGCAACAATTTTGATACAAAAAATACTAATAGTCAAAAAAATTATGTGAAATTTAGTCTAATTATATCAAATATAAAAAATATTAATTAAATTCTAATATAACTTTACTAAATTTGACATCACTTTTTTTGAGTTTAGTGTTTTTTGAATCAAAAATTCGCTTTGTCGCACTTTTTCCGCATTTTGTAATGTAAAATATACTTTTGCAAAGCGCGCAAATTTTAACAACTGTTGCCTACTCACAGGGGCTATTCTTGTAATTTTTAGGTTATGCTCCAAGTCGAGACCGTAAATAATAAGCACGAAAGAATAACATTCAACTGTTATCAATAACTTTTCTCTAAAAAATACACTTCCGGAACTTTAATTTTCACTAAAAATAAAAAATAACGTTCGATACTTTCCATGTTTAGAATAAGAGTTTAATTATCAAAACACTAAAACACCAAATTAACTTAATAAAATTTGTAAAATTCAACAACTCGGAAATTCAGGATGTTAACAGGTTAAATACTGGAGGGAACCGAGGGAACGAACAAAACTAAATAAGTCAAATCACTTATTAATAGTTTCAATTCTACCATTTGTATTAAAACTGACAAAATATTGAATAAAAGTTCACAATACATTACTCATTAAAAAGCACTTAAAAATGTTTTTCAAATATTATACATGTTCTCATATTAGCAAGTATTTAATTATTTACCATTGAAATATGTACCTGAAATTGTTTCACGTTGTAGAAATGCTGCCACGGCTGCCACCATTGTAAAATATCACACACGGACACGGTGCACACGGTTGCCTACCAGTAGGGGTTACTTATACAAACATGTACATTTTAAGGTTATGATACCAATTTTCAAAGTAAACAAAGCACAACGTTTACATTTACCCGATTCACCCGGAAATTAATTACCCGAATAAAAATCAAAAACAAAATGCCTACATTTGTCAAAAAATAATTAAAAAGAAGTGAAATTTGTAAAATACCGTAAAACAAAAACTCGGCTGCGTCCACGTTTTACCACTAAAAAACACTCCCGGAATTATTACTTTTACCGAAAACAGAAAAAATACTTCCTACGATTACTAATTACGACGAAATTACACACTTAGTTAAATTAAATAAATAGGATTTTGTAAATTTCGAGCACGTGTAAATCGGTAGTCTCGCCACTTGGCGAGTCGGTGTCTAATGGCGTGAACATAACTCCTAAAGTCAAACTATTAACTAATTGTTTCAAGTTGCCCTATCAATATTAGAACAACAAATTGTTCTGAAAAAATGTGGGACACAATGTGTTATCGCCAAAAATATAATTTGTTGTTAATACAATTACTTTTTTCAAGATACATAAATGAAATGTGTATTTACTTTTTAATTAATAAATCTATATTTGACTCACTGCGTTCTACTTTCTGCTCAAGCGCCACTTTACAATTTGTGTCGTGAACGCTGATTGGTCACTTGAAAGGAGCGGGAAAAGAATTTAAATTCAAATATAATTCAAAAGTTTTGAAAATTCAAATACGGAGATTTGTTATTGTGAATATTTTTTTCTATAATTTAATTTAAATACTAACTTTTAATCTCATTTCATTTAATTAATTTAATTTAAATAATAATTTTAATTTAATTTTATTAACTCAATTTAAATTATAATTTTAATTTCATTTTATTCATTAATTTAATAATTTAAAATTAATTCATTTTACATTTGTTTGCAATGAAACAAATATAAAAAATTGCATTCAATAATATATAAAAAAAAAATTTTATTTTGAAGCTTTATAATTAATTTCCCTTATAGTGACGCAAAATTTCTGTTTAAAATATAAATAAATAAATAATTTGAAAATTCGGAACATAAAAAATGTTAAATTTCTAAATTGTAATTTTATTCTCCCTTTAATAAATCAAAAGATGGAGTTTTAATAAATAAAGTAAATAGGCAATTAGAAAAGAATAAATGCTCAGAATTGAATTAAAATTTTTGTAAATTTAATGAAAACGCCGAAAAAGTTACATTGAATTATATATATATACATACAAAATTTTCCTTCATTTACATTCTTAGATGAAAACCACGCTAATTAATAGCTGGGGATAATAGTCGTGTTATAATTATTATGAATACGATTACAAAAAACGAATAAAATTGATTTAAGTGATTTCGCCAGGCGTCTCTCACCTCTTCTACACACTTTCTCGAAAAAAAAAGAAAAGAAAACTTTCTTACATACAATATTGTCTGTAGCAATATCATTTTTTTTATACATTATTAAAAACTGAGCCATAGTCTAAATGTAACTTTTCGTCATTGAATGATTATTATTGAGAATATTATCTAGAAAAATATTTTTACTATATATGCTCATGTCAACAATATGAATTATAAAGTTTCAACATGTTATTATATGAAAAATTCTTCTGACAAATGCCGTACAAAATTTATAAATTGTCGTTTCATTTTTTCCCAATTTTTAGTTTCTTTTTATTTGTTTTTTTTTTTAATTTTATTGTTCGCTACTCGCACATAACAAAACGTTTTAATTATATAATGTAAATAACATAAGCACGTTCAAAAGCACGTGTCTTTATATATCTTAAATGAAATTTTTTTTTTAATAATTATAAATGTTAAAAAAACAGATAGAATATCATGCTTTTAATTTGGATCTAGTACTAAAAAATAGTTGCATACAAAAATTTTCTCTTCTATAAAAAAATAAATGATTCGTGAAAAAGAAAACAATTTGTTTTTTTCTAACAAAAGGGAATGAAATATATATTTCTTAGAATTTGAAAATTTCACGAAAAATAAGAAAAAAGAATAAATTTTTTAACTTTTATCCAAACATATATATAAAGGATTTTTTTTTTCAAACGCAAGTAGCACATTATAAGTATATCATAGGATAGAAAATTTGAAATCGATCCCCAGCTTCTAGGCCACGAAATCAAGGTTATCCTGAAAGAATGCTTTTCAGGTATTATTACTTGTATTACAAGCTAAAGTCCCAAACTATATAATATATATGCTGCGGTATATATTCGACGTGAATTTCCCGATTCGTGAAGCGTCCTCGTAAAGCATCTTAATTTTTTTTTAATCCTTTTCTTGTTTACTCGATAAAGTGTAAAACGTATAAATAAACTACACTTATGTTTTACTATTAACATCTGAAATTAACTAGCATTTGCGGGATATAACAATTATTTTAGGTACATTGTTATAAATATTCTACATTTAAATGAAGGTATACAATATTATTTACAGGAAGAATTCCCTGCCAGTTATTTTTCATGAACATTATTTTCATCACTGATATTAGACAAAACTATAAATTTGCAATTGTTCAATTACGAGAAAATCAAGTAAAAATGTAAAATTTCAAAGTAATTATTAGTAAAAAAGAAGCATTCTCAATATTTGACATCATAAGAGTATAAATATCAATATTGTATGGAAATGTTAATACCAAATTTTAGAAATCATGTTAGAAAAAATTTCATCATATTTAATATAAATGCTCTAATGACTTTAAAAAAAAGGAGGAAAACTGTAAATTCTATTTACACTCAGACTTTGACACTTAAATACAAATTGTGAGCAATATTCTAGTTTAGTTTAGTTATTATTAATCGTATCGGACTTTTTATAATAATAATAATTATTAAATTGTATCAAAGTGACTATATATATATATATTTAAAAAGAAGATTATTAGAAAATCAGACTCATAAACTGGCAGCACAATGTGCATTTATAGAGCACATACCAATTTTTGTTGACTATTGTTAATCATATACCTTCAGAGATCTTAAAGATAAACTTAAAAGATAAGCACGCAACATTTCTCACACAGCCACGCATTCATAATCGACTTATTTACCTAATTTTTCGACTATATACTCATACGTTGAATTAATAACCGGAATTACGCAAAAAACTTTTTTTATCAAGAATTTTCTTCCTTCTTTTTTCTCACATGTATGGTAATTCTGTTTCATCCATTACTTCTTCTAACGTTGACGGTTCCGCGTAACCTCGAGCTATTAATTCGTCAGCTAGAGAGATAACACCATGTTTTTGAATAGTTAGATATAGACTCACGTACGTGTGAGAGTCGACATATCCTTCAATTTGTGCTTGACCGACTATTCCGCTGCATATTTGAGACACTAAATCGAATGCCTCCTGTTGCCATACACCTAAAATAGAAAAAAAATTCATTACAAAAATGTTAATTATAAATAGAAAATTATTATTTATGGTCACAAAAATTTTATTCTGTATTTCCCTAACTTTTTACCGATTTTCAAATTCAATTATTCAAAAATTGAATATGTCTCTAAAGTTTTGAAAGTTCAAATGAACGAAAACTTTTTTCTTTTTGAATATTTTTCAAAATTATTATCTTTAAATGAAAATTCAAAAAAAAATTAATATAAATATTAAGAAAATAATTAATTTTTTAATTTATAAATTTATATGTTCTACAAAAATTAAAAAATTAAAAAAGGTAATAAAAAGATTCGTTCATTTGAACGTTCAGTACTTTAAGGGCATAAATTGAATAACTTTGTTAAATATAAATTTTAATACTTCTTGTTTATTTTTCAAAGGAAAATATAATTTAATTTAAAACCTCCTTCAATTTAATAATTTTTAAAAATTTCAAAATTCAATTATTTTAGACAATTTTTAACTAAATTAAATTATTTTTTTCGATTTTCCAAAACTTCTCCGAGAATTCAAATAATGAAATACAAAAATTCAGATTTTTATAATTATAACTGTCCACATATATTTTAAAATTATTAAGATATAAAATTTTCCAAAAATTGTAATAACGAAATTGTTAAAATTAATTTTTCAACAAAATTTTTAAATTTATTTAAAATTAAAAATTATCCAAACAATTGAAACTTAATGAAGTCTTAATTGAATCTTAGAAAAAAAAAATCGAATTTTTGAAGAATTTTAGTTTAGGGTGGTCACAAGTTTAATTTTATCAATTTCCTTGATAAAATTCTTTTTACAGGAAAATATGAATGTTTACGAAAATGTATAAAATTTATTAATTTTAATAATTTTTAAAAATTGTAATTATAACCCTTTCTAAATTCAATAATCTTTTATAATTTTTAACTACACTTCACCTTTGAATCAATTAATTAAAAAATTAATCTTCCAAAAGTTCTTCTAGAATTTAATTATTTAAATATAAAAACTCAATTTTTTTTATAATAATTGTAACTCTGCATAGTTATTAAGGTATAATATTTTCAAAAAATTATGAAGATAAAAAAATTTAAAAATTTCTTCTTGAGATTAATTTTTTAAAAATATTTTTAAATAATTTTTGATAAATAATAGTTTTTCAATTTTGAAAAGTTTCCAAACAATTAAGATTTGATAAAATCTTTTAAAAATAATTAAATTTTTGAGAAATATAAATAAAAATGATCAAACTGTGGAAGAATTCTAATTATAAACAAGACCATGATTTCTTAAAAATTTTAATATGTATAAAAACTAAATTTTCATAACCTTCTATTTACTTTGTTTGAAGATAATTGAATCCTAAAAAATTATTATAAAACATTTCTAATAATTAGTTTTTAAAAATATTTTTATGTAATTTTTCAAAAATAATTGATTTTCTTAAAAGAATTTTTGTGTAATTAAAAAAAAACTAATTAACTAATTTTATGATGAATTTTAATTAAAAATTTTGAACATGATTGTTTTCTCCAAAATATGAAAAATAATTATAAAACATTATTTTTGTATGTATTTGAATTTTTAGAATATGAAATTGAAAGTACTGAAAATATTGAATTATAAAAAATAAAAAACTAATTTTCATTAATTTTCATTCTTAAATTTTCTGATAATATTTCAATTATTTTCAAAATTTGCAATTAAAATTATTCAAAAATAGATTTTTAAAAATTGTAAATTAATAATTGAAATAAATTAACTATTTTTAATTAAATTTTACAAAATTTCAACTATTCAAAAAGATTTTTATTATAGATATATTTGAAGAATTTAATTATGTTAAAAATGATTCACAAACAATTTTTTGAAGATTTGTTTATAGTTATTTTTCTCATTATACAAATCTAAAGAAATTTGCACTTTTATTTTACTAAAAATTGTTGTATTTTATTGCAATATTTTAAGGAAAATTCGAAAAAAGTCTCAATTTTCTTAATTTCCCTGATAAAAATTTTTTCCTGACATTTCCCTGACTTTCCTGCCAAAAAATTTGTTTCTCTGACATTTACTGGATATTCTGACTTCAATTATGTGATATGAACGTAATTTCTTTAAAATTGTAATAAATCTAAAACGAAATTCATTTTTATAAATTTTAATTTACTACTTTCAAAGATAATTGAATTAGAAAATTTTTCGAAAATAATTGTCGTATAATTTAAATTTTAAAAGGAACTAATTAATTGTTTAAAGAGTTTTAATTAAAACTTTCAATTATTTTCAATTAAATTTTACAATATCTTAATTATTCAAAGTCTTTTTGAATTTTAAATTTTGAAGCTTTAAGTAATAAAAATATATAACAAGTTGACGACTTCTATTAATTGATAACAAAAATGTCACTAATTTGAAAGTTCAAAACATTGGGAACATATTTTTTTCTTTAAAATTTCGAATACGTACCATTAACTGGTCGAACATTTGCTAAAAATACTTCAATGGCTTGAAATGGTAAAGTGAGATAATCAGATCTTATTTTTCTCATATCGGCACTGCTAAGTGTCCAATAACCGCCGTGATCTACAAGACGAACTAAATGTTGTTCTCCCTTAGGATCAGGGTTCTCCACGTAGACTCTCATCCACCTATTATATAATTTTGCTACAAAAATCATGCCTCCTGCAAAAAAAAGTAAAAAATCGTTTTAGAATTATTTAACAATCACAGTCATTTTAGGTCTCGGAATGACTTTAAGGCGCAAAATATGTTTATTTATTGATTTAAAGTGGAAAAAAAAAATGGGAAAAGTTGTTTGTTAAAGCAAGTTTTTTAGAACTTCAGTTGTTATTTACAATAATACGGTTATTTAATTTTTTTTAATTAAAAAAATTTAATTCTAAACCTTTTAAAATATATTTTTTTAAATTTTCAATTGAACTTTCTGAAACTAAAATATTTCTAAAAATAGCTTTTGTAACTTTTTAAAAATTGAATTATTTTCTAGAATTTTGAACTAACATTTTTATCGAAATAAATTAATTAAAAAAATTTATAGAAAATTATTCGGAAATTCAATTATTTTAATACCAAATTTCGATTTTTTTTTTTAATGAAGTGAAAAATGTAACTCTTGTTAGTTTTTTTATACTTTAAAGTGGAAAAGAAAATACAAGGACGAAATTATTTCTAAAAATAGCTACTACAATTACTTTAAAAATTTAATTATTTTTTAGATTTTCAAACAAAAAATTTGGTTTTAAATCAATTATTTTGAAAAATTTGTTGAAAGTTATTCGAAAATTCAATTATTTTAATAGAAAAGTTCAATTTTTTTTACAAAAAGTGAAAAGTTTATTTAGCTTTTCATAGTTTAGAAAATTCAAGAACAATTGAGGGGTTTCAAAGAATAAGGGAAGGAACGCGAGGGTTGGAAGGGATATTACCAGTCGGGTGGTAGTGATAAGCCCTTGAGCGACTCACTACTACCTGACTGGTATTATCCCTTCCAACCACGCCCTCGTCCCTTTATTCTATAGAGTCCCTCAATTTACTGCTTTTAGTCTTTTCAAAGAACACTAAAAATAAGAAATTTTTGTTGTCACATTTCTAAAAATTTGATATTTTCCCCCTATTTTGAATGACATTTTCACAAGCATTTCTCATTTTTCTGACCCGTAGAATATCATTTGTTTGAACATTCAGAAACTAAAAGTTATAAAAATTTAAGAGAACTTCAATAACAATTATTGAATAATTGATATAATAATATAATTTTTAGAAGCAAAAAATTGATTTAAAACTTTAAGATGAACTTTATAGTTTAAAAATAAAACTATAGTTACGGTCGCAAACTTTTCTTGATTATTTTCGAAAAATTTAAATAAAATTCTTTAAGTGAATTATGTTTAATAAAATATAAAAAAATTTGAATTCTTTCAAAATTTTTCAATTATTTGTTTATAAAAATTCAATTATCTTAAAACAAATAGAATTGAAAAATTTCAAAAATCATATTTTTCAGAATTTCCAAAAAAAATTTGAGAACATTCAATTATAGATTTTAAAAAATTTAAGTGTGTATCTTCTTTTTAATTAACTAATAAAAGTTTTAATTATTAATCTTCGCACTAAAAAACATGAGAAACATTAGAATCAGATTATTTATAAAATTCAATTATTTATCAATTATAAAATTAAAATACTTTAAAAATTCTATTTGTTAAAAAGTGTCTGATACCATTTTGTAACGAATTTAATTACTTTCAGTTGAATTTCACAAAATTTCTATTAATTCGATAATTTTTTAAAAAGTTTATATACATATTTATATTTGAAGCAGTAACTGATTTTTTACAATCAAATTAATTATTTTTAATTAACTCAAATTTAGAAAACAGTATAAATATTTATAAAAATTGACATAATAAGCAATTTTTTAAAAATAAATTAAAATAATAAAACTTTTGGAATTTCGTTATTTAGTTATTGTTTGCTTTTTTGTTTCTTAAATTTTGTAATAATTTTTCTTTTCAAATATTTTCAATTTTAAAATTAATGTATAAAAAATCATCGAATTATTGGAAAGAAATTTATGCAAAAAATTTGATAATAATAGAAATCCTTCTAAAAATGTTATTAAATTCTCGTGAAGAATTTTATTACTATTCATAAAAATAATGGAATTATTCCGAAGAATTTATTAAAATTTTAGAAAATAAATGAATTGTATGTTAATATTTAAAGATTAAAATTCTTTTAAGAAATTCTATCAAAATGGGTTTGAAAATAATTAAATTTCTGCAATTGATTTTACTATTTATAAACATAAACGAATTATTGCAAAGAAATTTACTATTTATGAAAAGAATTGAAATGTTTCGAAGAATTTATTAATATTTTGAGAAATAATTAAATTGCTATGAAGAATTTTATAGTAATAATTGAAAGTAATGACATTTTTTTCTTATTTATAATTATTGGCAATTATTTTGACAATAATTGCTAATTTTTTTTAAAGAATTTAAAATTCTTGTTGAAATCGAATTTTATGGAAATTTTTGAAAATAATTAAATCATTTCGTGTAATATTTTAAAAATTGGATTAAAAATAATTTAATTCCTGCAAAGAATTGTAGTATTGATAAAAATAATTGAATTGTTTCGAAGAATTTATTAAAATTTTAGAAAATATATAAAATTTATGAAAATATTTAAAATGATATTTGAATTCATCCGAGGGTTTTAATAAAAATTGTTTTGAAAATAATTGATATCCTGCAAAGAATTTTACTATTTATAAAATTAATTGAATTCTTGCGAAGAAACTTACTATATTTATAAGAATAATTTAATTATTTCGAAAGATTTATTAAAATGTTAGAAAAATTTGAATATTTTCGAAGTGTGTTAAAAATATTTCTAAAAATTGATCTCTTCCGAGGAATTCAATTAGAATTGTTTTAAAAATAATTGAATTTTTGTAAAAATTTTACTACTTTAAAAAATAATTGAAACGTTTAGGATTTATTAAAATTTTTGAAAAATATTGAATTCTTTCGTAAAATTTTATAAAAAATTTAAAAATATGAACAGTAATAATTAATTTTGTACTTTATAAGTGGATTTTTTAAATTTTAACTATGAAATTGTTTTAAAAATTTGTATTTGAAAATAAAAATTTTGTAATTGCATAACAACAACAAATTGAATAACACGCTCTGCGCGCGAAATATTTGCTAGTTTATTAAATAATCATTAAAAAAAATAATTATTTTTTATTTTACGTGAAAATTTTACGAATTGACTTCAAAAGAAGTCGAAAAAATTCATTTTATAACAAAAAAAATTGTATTTTGTTGCAATACGTGAAAGAAAAATTGAAAATTTCACATTCTTTGAAAATAAGTCGAAGAAAGTTGCACTTTTTAAAAACATGTGGAAAAAAGTCGATAAAGTCATAGAATCCAAGGCCTGTAATATATGTTTATATATATATTCTTTTTAAATTACAAAAAAAATGTTTCCAATCATTTCTAAAAAATAAAAAGAAAATTGAACTTACGGCAAAGTTCCTCGGGAACTGGAGGTGATTCAGTTGTTTCGTATAATTGCGTAATGTTATCATCTAAAGTCCTAAGCATTGGATATGTCGGATGTGTGGGAATTTGTATAAAAAGACGATTTGGCTTGACTATGTAACACACCAATACATCATTATTGACACCCTCGACTAATGACAAATGCATTAATTCAGAAATCCATGGTGTTTCATCTTGTGATTTTGGAACAGACAACTGATCAAGAGTAAATTGTGGATACTTCTTCTCAGGGAACTTTTGTCTTATGAGACTTAATGCTAAATTTATCCCCTCCGGTGAGCCTTCAATAACACAAAGTTTATGATTCTTCATATTTGTAAAACGTTTCACGGAAATTCTAACATCGCTCTTTTGTCGAATACTTTGAAGGAAACTCCCCTTCTGACCAATCAATTTCCCAACCAAAAACAGTGGCACAGCGAAATCATAACTCGTGCGAATATTATTGTTTATCGGTCCTTTTATACTTCCACCTGAAATTTCAAAAGTATTTCAAAAGAATGTCAAACGTATGTCTTTGAAATTATCATTAAAATTTTAAATTACAAAAATTATTTAAAAAGAAGAAAGAGGGGAAAATTTACCTTTTCCACTGTCTGTACTTCCTTCGCTTCGCGCTTCATCGGTGAGACTTCCATCTAAGACAGCAGAGAGAGGACTGTGATTCGCTGAATCTCTTTCACAGAGAGCTTGACTTTTAGCTTCATTATTCACGACATCGACAGTTTTCTTGCATGTTTCAGGCACACTGGTACTCTTCATTTCCTCCTTAATAGACATCTCTTGACCCAAACGATTCTCAGTTACTTTATCCTCCTCAATAACATTGTCACATATTTTCGGTAATTTAATTTCACTTTCAATTTGAGTTTTATCAAAGAATGGCCTATTATTTGACATCATTTCAAAGCAACTCGATCTTGGATTGCTACCCAATTTAATTTTCCGTGTTTCCTCGACAATTTCCTTTTCCTCCTCAACTTCATCGTCATCATCGTCGTCATCGTACCAGGGAATACGCTCTTCAATTGATTTCACTGATTTCATTGATATTGGCATTGTTACCGATGGCTTTCTTCCAGGAATATCTAAACTACTGCTTACTTTTCTTGGTGAGCAAATATCAACGTTCGATGGCGATAATGACGTTGTACTAAATGAAAATGAATCGTCTGTATTTAAACCGGAATCGCATTCAATTTTTTTCGTTATATTTTTATTATTTGCTTTTATTATTTCGCTATCCGATTTTGATTTCCCACCAGGATCAACTCGGTCCGCGCGTCGACGTCTGTACCAAAAAAGTCCAAGTAAAATTGCTAATGTTGGAAATGTCCACTTCACCAAATGCATTGATGTCGACGGCATCGTGTAAGTCCACGGTTGCAACCGTTAAAATAAAACACAGCAATCTGTAAAATAAATTCAAAAATCAGCAGTGAAACATAAACACATTTTTTTTATATTTAATTTTCAATTCGATTTTTATTTAAAAAAAAAGAATTTATCAAAATTACTTTATAAATATTTTTAATTATTCAGTAAATAACGAAAACAGGGATATTATAAAAATATGATTTCGAGGTTTTCCCTGTTTTTCAGAGAGAGAGAGAGAATTTTGTCTTTTCCCCAAAACCATAAAAAACAATCTGATTCTCCCTAAAAATTATCGAATACACAAAATCTCTAAATAAACTAATTTTAATAATTTTTTAAAAAACGCTCTTTAAAAATTCAATTCTGAGAAGTAAAAATAAATGTTTCCCTAAAATAATTCTGAATTCCTCTTGTTCACAATTCAATATTATACAAAATGTCGATTATTCGAAACTTTTTATTTAAAAATGTATATTCAAATATTGAATTACAATTTTTCAATTAAAGTTATTGAAAAAATTCAAAAACATTATTTAGCTAAAGTTTCGAACGTTCAAATGAACGAAATTTTTTCATCATAAGTGTTTTTGTAAACTACAATCGAAAAAATTATAATAATTTAAATTAAACAATATTTAGTTAAACATTGATTTTTTTTAATCTAAAAAATAATTTTTTTATAAAGAAATATAAATTAGAAAAAGTAAAAAAAATACTGTGGTTAATAATAAACTTTAATTTAAAACAATTAAATTTTATTATTTCTAAAATTTTCATTTAAAAATTTCTGAAACTATTCTTTAAAATTTAATTATTTTCTAGAATTTTGAAATAAAATTTTTTTCAAAGTCAATTATTTTCAAAAATTTATAGAAAGTTATTCGAAATCTTAATTATACTTTAAAGCAAAAAGTCATTTTCTTTTGTTATAAAAAGTAAAAAGTGTAAATCTTTATATTTGTAAAAAAATTTTGAAGTGGAAAAATAATTCAAGGACTTAATATTAACATAATAAAAATTAACATGATTTGAAAAATCAATTTTTTTTTTCAATTTCTGATAAAATTCTGTAACAAGTGTATTTATTTTCCAATCGATTTGATAAAATTAAAATTTTACATCGTTACAAAATTGAATTAAAATTTCTCACAAATTATCATTATTTTTATAATTTTGAATAAAAGTTTTTGAAACTTAACTAATTTTGTTTAAATAAGTATTCAATTATTATCAATTTTTTGTAGCAATTTATATTTCATAAAAATTTAAATTTTAAACCTTTTGAAGTTCGATTAATTTTTTGAAAATATTTTTAGAATTAGGCTTGAGAAATTAAAATTGAATAAAATATTCATAAAAATATAATCCATTTTTAGTTATTTTCAGTCATTTTTTAAAATTTGTTTAATTTGCAAGAAGTTTATAAAAATCACTTTTACAATTTTTTTTAAATATTGAAAAAATATATAAAATTGAATGAAACATTTCTAAATATTTTTTTTTTGTTCTTCCATATTTTTATGTGTTTACTAAAAATCTTTATAAATATATTTTTTTTTTGAAGAAACTTATAAAAATTACTTTACAACTATTTGAAACTATTAACAAAATAATACAAATTTACTAAAATTTATTTTACTTATTTTTTATTATTTTCTAAATATCATTCAATTTCTTCAATTTTATTAAAATTTTTAAATTTCACAAATTTTTTAAACTAATATAGAATATTAGAAAAATTAAATACAAATTATGAATATTTGATTTATTTTCAGTTATTATCTGAATATTTTTTTTTTCATTTTAAAGAAATTTATAAAAATTACTTTACAAATTTTTTTGAACTATTTAGAAAATAACTGAAATTGTATAAAACATTCATAAACAGTTTATTTATATTACGTTATTCTCATTTACTTTCTAAATATTATAATATTAGGTACAAATTTTTTCAAATTTAATAAGAATTTCATAAAATCGATTTTGACAATTTTTAAAAAATATTTAGAAAATAACTAAAATTGAATAAATTACTCAAAAGTATTTTATAATTTTTTTTATTTGTGCAGAACATTATAAACGTTAATTTATAGGTGTTTTTCAAAACAACTAGTAAATTACTGAAAATGGAAAAAATATAATTTATCAATATTTTATTTATTTAAAAAAATAGTTTTCGAAATGGTAAATTTTGTTAAAAGGTAGATTACAACTTTTGTGATAATTTTTGCTTACTGCAAGAATATATAAATGTCTAATGTGCGGTCATTTATCGAAATGACTGTTAAGTTCAGATAAAGCTGACTACTTGATACATTGTAGCAAATTATAACAATGTATTCATTTCTTTACCTGACGAATGCATTTTTCCCAGTAATTATTTACATATTAACTAATGTCCTTTAAATTCCATCTACCATTTTTCTCATTCCATAATTATTTTTAATTTAATTTAATTTAATTTAATTTAATTTAATTTAATTTAATTTAATTTAATTAAAAATAAATTTTCCAGAAGAGAAAAATTAAAATTCCAATAAAGAAGAAATTTGTCCGACATATTAATTTTTGGAGAGAAAAAAGAATTTCAAAATTAGAATTTAATTAATGAAATAAATTATTTGAAGCAGTTACATTTGTTTCCTTCACTGTAAACGAATATAATTAATGTACAACTTTTCCTTCAACATTACGTACAGTAATCCAAGATAAAACTTTTATTTAAAAAAATAGATAAAAAGAACACAAAAAAGCATATTATCATAAGCGATACTATATATTTCGTTAGAAAACATAAATTTAATTTTATCATTTTTTTTCATGAACGTAAATAAAATGATATTATAGAAAAGATATTTTACAATAATACTTTTTAAACAATTGTTGTCAAAGAAAAAAAAATAAATTTTCTTAAATAGACAAAAGGAAAATATTTTCAAAATATAATAGACGTAAATAATATTTACATTATTATTATATATTCTACTATGAATGGAGAAAAGATAATCACATAATATATAATATGGTCATTGAAGGATAAAATTTTAATGACATTACAGAATAAAATTCTCAAATAACCATGATTAATGCTATGCGATTTAAACCTGCTGCTATCTTGCTTTTGGCGATATTTTAAAGTGTGTGGAACTTTCGTAATCTTTAATACGTGGTGGCGAATGAAATCTACATTCCTTATGAAATTAGGTCAATTTCGATCTATTTCAATGTAATATTCCGCGTCTAATAAATAATTCCTGAATTTTGTCTTTTATTAAATTAATGAATCTTAAGGAAAAAGATATCGACGAGAATTATTCACTTGAATGAAATTATTTTATTCACTTGGAAACTTTAATTGTTCCAAAAAATATTTTATATTCTTTTCGTTCATTTATTCAAATTTTCTCCTATAAATCTTTCCAACTGGTTGATTATTCAATTTTATAAAAATTCAAACTAAAACGATTTCAAAAAAAATAAAACTTCTAACAATTGCATTTTTGGGAAAGAATTTAATCTTTGAATTTCTATCAAAATATTCTTGTTTGTATATAAATGAACATTTTCGAAATTTTCCCTCACTATTTGTATATTGTTAGAAAATATTTTCACTCACACTACTCTTTTTCTCGTTTAGATTTAAATTCTTAAAATTTTTGCCAATTTTCCAACGGAAAAATAATTAAAAAAAATAATTACTAAACTAATAAATTTCAAGTAGTAAGATTAAAAAATTTTTCGAAAACCATTGAATTTTCAATTATCAACGATTAATAAATAGATAAAACTATTTGACATATGGTAGGATAAGAACAAGAAATCAAAGATAATTATTGAAAAAATTTTGTTATAAACTTTTCTCAAGATTTAAAAAAGGCAAATTGCATGACTCGACGACTTACCGACTTCGAATCCATGCTGATGACTATTGTTTTTGTTTTTTTTTTTTCGCTTTAGAAATTCGAAAGTAATAAATAACGCAAACTTCACGAACAACGAAATCTCACGCATAAAATAAATATAATTCACAAAAAAATATATATGTGAATGAGTTCAATGAATTTTGATATAAAAATATCAACAATAACAAAAAATGAGATTAATTACACTGTAAAAGAAGAAGAAAATTATTTTCTTCGAATAATCGACACGAAACAAATATATGAAACTTTACACACATGGAAATATATTCTGTTGTACGTAGCACTTCGCAGTTGGCTAGGTACTATCGTTTGCATTAAAGATCACCGGCTTTCAGCACGTGTCTTTCTTAAACCAGTAAAACCAGAATATTTTACTCTGTAAAACGCGCAGGCGCTTCTTTTCAATCTTTTTCAAACACGTGAAACTTTATAAGACTTAAAGGAATCCACGTGAGAATTTGAGGGGAATTTTTTTTTCCTTTTTGAGAAGTGCAAAAAAAAAAATGTATTCCAAAAATCAGAATTTTTTTCTCCCTTCGCTTTATGATGTTGGAAATTTTTAATTTCAAACTCTTTTAAATTTTGTTTTAAAAAATTTGTTTTTGATTAAAATAAATGAGAATATAAAAATTATCCCACAGTTCTAAACATTCGAATGAGCGAAATTTATTCATTTCTTCTTCAAAATAAATTTTTCTTACAAAAATTTTACGTTACCATTAAAAAAAATAAGTATAAAGTTTCTAAATGTAAATTTTCGGTTGTTAAATTCAACTAAAAATATTTTTAATAGAAAATACTTCCTTCATTTGAATATTCGAGAATTGTGGATTACGTATAGACTATAAAAAGTAAATAAAAATAAAAAATTCAATTTTTGTTTCTTTAGTCTAAAATAAATAAAAATGTACAAATAATATATCAATTTTGTCTCTTTAGTTTAAAACAAATAAGATTGTCAAGTAGGTAAATAAATTTAAATAACAAATATAAGAAATATATCAAGTTTTTTCCTTAGATTAAAATAAATAAGAATAATGTAAAATATAAACAATAAATAATTATCTACAGTTCTGAACGAAATTTTTATATCTGTTTAGATATTTTCGAAAACTTGATAAATTAATAAAATAAAAAATAATGTAAAATGTTTGCTTAATCTAATTAATTTATCTGCTTAATGAAGAATTAATTTTTTAATACATGGAATAATTTTTTTAATTAGATTACAAATTAAAGAAAGAAAAAAAAATATCGTCGTTCATTTGAATGTTCGAAACGTTATGTTATGTACAAATAAATAAAAAGTAATTTAATTTTTGTTTCTTTAAAATTTCAATTAAAGAAAAATTTAAAATACAAAAAACAAATAAAAAATGATTTAATTGTTGTTACCGTAGTTTACAATAAATAATATAACATGTAAATTAATAATAATAATAATAAAAAGAATTTAAACAAGTAAATAAAATCCAAAAGAAAAATTGCCAAAAAATATAGAAACTGTTTGAATATTTGTTTCTTTAGTTTAAAGTAAATAAGAATGTAAGAAAAACAAAATATAAAAAATTAATAAAAACAATAAAAAAAAAATTTAAACAAAAAATGTTCAAAGTTGAAAAAAGTATTCAGAAAATTAAAAAATTAGAGCAGGAAATAAAAATATATGAAAACATATAAACGAAATCGGAAATATTTAAATAGTTGCAATTTTTTAAACGAAAAAAAAATTGCCCACGTAAATTTCTTCATCTCGTGTCTTTCCGTTATTATGGGAAGAATAAAAAATAAAATTTCAAAACCGGTCACTCACGCTATAGAAACCCATCTCTTTCGAGATTTAAATCAGAGCTTCTTTTTCCCCTTCTTAAAAATGAAAAAAATGCATTTACTCCAAAACTTGCTCAATTATTATCAAAAGATAAATATTTCTTCAAAATAACGATTGAATCAATTAAATTCGTCCTTAATTGAAAAAAATTATTTCAAATACAGTTATATCTCATAAAAAATAAGATTCTAAATTGTTGAAAAAATATTACAAAAAAAAAAAGAATTGGCTAAATTATATAATGCGTAAAAAGACGATTTATTAAAATTTCACATTGTAATCTTATTACATTTGAAACGTTCGCACATTTATTTAACATATTTACGACTTGAATCATTGATTTGATAAATCGTTAATTATTCATTTTTAAATAATGCATTTTCTTCTTTTTTAGTAACATTCAATATTGTGTGAAAATTAAACCAGAATTAAATTGAAGAAAAAGATATGAAAAAAAATTGAAAATATCTTATTTATGTGATAAAAAGAAAAGAGAAAATAAAAACAAAGAGACATTATTTGATAAAAAAAAACATTCCGATCTTGAAATTTTTAAAACTTTGATTGAACGAATTTCTTTTCATATTTGAGAATTTTTAGAAAAATTACTAATTACTAAAAATGAAAAATAAAGTATAAAGAAAAAATTTATCTCGTTTGAAATCAATTTATAACAACATCGTAGAAACAAAAATGATTTTTTGTGAAAATTAATTTTGACAATGCAGAGAAATACCCAAATTTGAGAATTTTTCAAAAATTACTAATGAATGAAAATGAAGAATAAAAGAAAGCAAATATTTATTTTGGAAAAAATTTCTGTGCCAAAAATTTTAGGAATTTCAAAAAATTACTATTTACTATAAATGAAAAATTAAATTTTAATTGTTTTGTTAAAAATTAATTTTGTTAACGTACAAAAATTATTTTGGTATAACAATGAATTTTGTGAACGTACAAAAATTATTTTTGTAGAAATTCTTTTATCATAAATTTTAGAATTTTCGAAAAATGATTATTTATTACAAATGAGACATGAAGTAAAGTAAATTATTTTAATTGCTTTGTTAGAAGTTAATTTTGTCAACGTGCAAAAATTATTTTTAGTAAAAATTAAGTCTATCAATGCATCGAAAATTATTTTGTCAAAAATTTGCGAATTTTCAAAAAATTATTAAATAGTAAAAAATTTAAAAAATTGAAATAAATAAGTACATAATAAAAATGAAAAATAATGTAAAATGAATTTAAATAGAAAATTCAATTTTAATGAAAATTTTATTAAAAAATAATTTTAGTAAAAGTTAATTTTATCAATTAAAAAAATTATTTTCTTAAAAATTAAGTTAACCCTGCAGAATTTTGTCAATAAAGAAAAATAGTTTTGTAATAAAATCAAAATCCAAGAGAGTAAGAAAAAAATCCCTTCATTTGAACGTTCGAAACTCAAGAGACAACATTCCGTGGAAAAAATTACTTGTAAAATTAAATCAAGAAATTAATTACACTTAGAGTGTGATTTATAAAATTAGAGAAGTGTTACTTGAAATAAACTGATAACAAGTGAATATGTGTTGTAGTGGTGAAGGTGTTCTCGGTTCAACGTGCGCTTGGAATGTCCAATCGTCAGGTCAGTGAAGTAACTAAGTTTAAAAAAAAGAAATAAAATTAAAAATTTTCCCCAAACAAAACCAAGAAGCAACAGTTTCAATTATAAAACCAAAATGTATAAAACGAAAAAACAAAGAAATGAAAAAACGAATTATTTCTGCCAATAATGAAAAAATTATACACAATGAAGTAAGAAAAAATACCTAGCAATTATTTCGTAATTTTTCAAAAAATATTGTATCTTGTCTTGCAAAAGTAGACGGAAATATTTAAAACATTTAATTTTAGTTAAGAAAATTATTTACTTTAGCTTTTTTTTCTCCTTTCCCTTCCAATTGCACTATAATTACGTGGCGTCTAGAATTGTAAATCGACAAAATTTCACGCTTAAGTAAAGTGCATTATTACTGTCGCTCAGGAGAAAATAATTCCTGAAAGACAAGTACTAAATTTAGAGCGGAAGACATTAAAATTTAGAGAAATTAGCAAATCAAAAAAAAGTCATAAACAAAATAGATCTGAAAAGAAATTAAAAATTTTAATTCACGATGAAACGAATTTTGACAATTAAAAGGGAAAATTTTAAACTTATTTAAATTTTAAAATTCAATTAAAATATTAAATTAAATAAACCCTTAGTTTTAATATTAAAATGGAATATTAAAAATACGGGTTTACTTTATTTAGTTGGAGAAAATGATTTCCTTGCACAAAACGTGAACGTACGTCTTCAATGTATTTTCAAATTACATGTGGGATTTACAAGACATTGCACTTTGGATTTATATTAAAAATCTTTAGCGACCGGTTCGTCCGATCGCAAGACAAGTTTTATAATAAAAAAAAAATCGACAATCATTTATTTGTCCGTAACACTTTATGCTAATTCACAGTTAAACTAGATGTATAATAATATAAATATATTCCTCAATTCATTCAGTTTTTGAGTATCAATTTAAAATTTATAAATCTAAGGAAAAGAAATGCGAAACTAATTTAACACCTAGATTATGTAATTAATAATTTCTTAATCTATCATTGTTATCAAAATTTAAAATTAATTTCTCATTCTTATAACTGAAGAATGATTATTAAATTCAAAAAATATTTCACTGTCGAACAAAAAAAAAAAGGAAACTAAACAACAGAAGAGTAGAAAATAGTGTTTGAAATAGAATATCAGAAAGATAGAAACGCATGCATCGTCTTCAAGGAATGTTCCACTCACGCTATTTCCAGATGTCCATAACTGACCCAACAAAGACTTCGCTATTATATATATTCTATTTGAACAAATCAATAATCAACCCGAAAAAAAAGTTTTCAATTTTCAACACGAAATAATAGTTGGAAATTATTTTTGTTTCACTTCAGAGGGGAACAAAAACACGACAAAGGTCTTTTTTTAACTTAAACGCGTCCATGTTGCTCGAAACCTTTGATTCATCATTTTTCTCTCTTTTAAAAGAAAGCATCTAAAGATCAACCGACTTTATTGGAATTTTAGAGAGACAAAAAAATCACACATATATGACTTGATGAAAAACTGTAAAATTTGATTGAAATACATTTTTGTGATAATTTAAATAACACATTTCTAATGAGGTGAAAAAGTATAGAGGAAGTAGAAAATAGGGGAAAAAAAGACAAAAGCCGCTCGGCATAAGAAAATCAGGGCGAACACGAGGGCGGTATGCATGTGAAGATTTATTGAATGTACTTACCGATAGTTCCTCTTTTTTACACTAAACCAACAACTCTAATGCACGGTTTTTTTGTTTGCTTTATTGATTTATGAATAAACAATATTTTCGATGATTTTTCACAAAACAATCTTGTGTTTCCACGTGATCACAATGTTTTCCTCGGTTCAATAAGACAATATGGCGGTCCACGATGCACGAACCGCATGGAGAGCAGGGGCATAATCAGAATTACCAACCTAAACATTGAAAAAATTGAATTTACGGTTGTTACGCTGGACAAAGTTTTTCAGGTTAAATTACAGTTCACAACCCTCTGCAAGTTGCGGAATTGTGACTGTACCTTTAAAATTCGAGCGGGAAAATTGGAAGTTCTTTAAAAATGCGTCTTATCAATTTTGTAGTTTTTTTTCATTATAATAATTACTATAAAAAGTATAAGATTAACTTAATTAAAAATTAATAAATTTTTGATTAAAATTAATTTTAAAAAACTGTTTTCTATTAGTAAAAATACAATTAATGTTATTTACTTTATAAAAAACTGGATATTTTTTACTTTAATATTTTATTTAGAAAAAAAATTTTTGAAGAAACCTTGACCTCATTTTTTTATATTCTATAATTTTAAATTCATAATAATTTGATGATTACTTAATATTTTATTCAAATTTATGAAAATTAAATTAAATTCTTTCGAGAAATTTTATTGGAATTGAAAAAAAATTAAACTATTATAAAGAATTTTAATAAAAAATTTTAAATAATATTTAATAAAATTTTGTTCTAAATTTTAAAAATTACATGGTTTTATAACAATAATTAAATGGTAAAGAAAATGTATTAAAACAACAGTTTTAATATTTAAAAATTTTTTAAATATTTTTTAAAAATATTTTTAATATCTTTAAAATAATTGAATTTCTTTCGAGAATTCACAGAAATTTTCATAAATCTTTTAATCGAATTCTTATAAAGAACACAATATTGCTTTTATTAATAACAAGATTTCTTCTTTGAAATTAAATTATTTTCAGAAAATGTTAATAAAGTTCTGAGCAAGAATTTAATTACCTTTATAAATATTAAAATTTTCCTAATAAATTCAATTTTTAAACAAATTTTAAAATAATTCTTCGTAGAAATTGAAGTATTTTAGAAAAATTTTAATTAAATTCTTATCACGAATTCAATTCTCTTTAAAAATATTAACATTATTCTACGTAATTCAATTCTATTAAAAAATCTTAACAAACTTCTTGTAATAAAATTATTTATTTTTGAAAAATTTTAATCATAATCTTATAAAAAGAATTCAATTATCTATTTATAAATAATAAAATTCTTCTCAAAAATACAAATATTATTAAAAATTGTATTCCAAATTTTCGAAAAATTCAATTATTGTCATAAATAACGAAATTCTTCACAGGAATACATTTATTTTCAATAAAATTTTAATAAAATGTCTCCACAAGATTAAATTATTTTTAAAAATATTAATTAAAGTCATTGAATGAATTGAATTATTCTAAAAAATTTTAATAAAATTCTTATAAGAATTAAATCGTTTACAATTGGATTAAAATTAAATTTTCTTGATAGAATTAAATTAAGAATTTCGTAAAAATATTTTTAAGCAATTCTAATCTTTCAAGAGACTTAATTAAAATTCAATTGAAAATACTTTAATTAGCTTATAAATAATTTTGAGAACCTTTTTTAAAAATAATTTTATTCTGTCAAAAAATGTAATTACAATTTTTTAAAATAGTTTTTAATTTTTTTAAAAATCTTGTTTAGAAATTTTATTGAAAATAATTGAATTCTTGTCAAAAATTTTTTAATTTATAACGATAATTAAACTTTTTTGAATAACAAATTAATAATAATAGAATTCCTTCTAAAAATGTTATTAAATTCTAGTGAAGAATTTTATTCTAATTTTTAAAAAACCCAATTAAATTCTTTTAAAGAATTTCTTTAAATTTTTTTGAACTAATAGAGTTTCTTTAAAAATTTTAATTGAAAAATTTGAAAGCAATTGGATTTTATGAAGAAGAATTTTATTAAAATGGTATTAAAAATAATCAAATTCTTGCGAAGAATTTTCTTACTATTTATAAAAATAATTGAATTGTTCTGAAGAATTTATTAAAATTTTAGAAAATAAATGAATTTTATGTTAATATTTAAAGATTAAAATTCTTTCGAGAAATTCTATTACAATTGTTTTGAAAATAATTAAATTTCTGCAAATGATTTTACTATTTATAAACATAAATGAATTATTGCAAAGAATTTTACTATTTATAAAAATAATTGAAATATGTTTTGAAGAATTTATTAAAATTTTGAGAAATAATTAAATTGGTATGAAGAGTTTTATAGAAATAATTGAAAATAATAAAAAAAATTCTTTTTTTTACAAATATTTTGACAATGATTGAATTATTTTTAAAAAGTTTAAAATTCTTGTTGAAATAGAATTTTATGGAAATTTTTGAAAATAATTAAATTCTTTGGCGTAATTTTATTTAAATTGGATTAAAAATAATTTAATTCCTTCAAAGAATTGTAGTCTTTATAGAAATGATTGAATTGTTTCGAAGAATTTATTAAAATTTTAGGAAATAAACAAAAATAAAAATATTTTAAAATATTTGAATTCATTCGAGAAATTTAATTATAAAATTGTTTATAAAATAATTTATATCCTGCAAAGAATTTAACTATTTATAAAATTAATTAAATTCTTGCGAAGAATTTTACTAAATTTATAAGAATAATTTAATTATTTCGAAGGATTTATTAAAATTTTAGAAAAAAATTGAATATTTTCGAAGTCTGTTAAAAATATATTTCTAAAAATTAATCTCTTCCGAGAAATTCAATTAAAATTGTTTTAAAAATAATTAAATTTGTATAAAGATTTTACTACTTAAAATAATAATTTAATTGTTTAGAAGGTTTTATTAAAATTTTAGAAAATTATTGAATTTTTATTAAAATTTTTAAAATATGTACAGTAATAATTAATTTTGTACTTAATAAGTGAATTTTTTAAATTTTAACTATGAAAATATTTAAAAAATTTATATCTGAAAATAAAATATTTTGTAATTTGCATAACAACAAATTGAATAACACGTTCTGCGCTAAACATTTGCTACTTTGATAATAGTTAATTTATTACATTTTTGCAAAGATTATTAAAAATTTTGAAAATAATTGAATTTTTGCTAAAAATTTTACTGAAATTTTTGAAAACAAAAGAATTCTTGCTAAAATTTTAATAAAATATTTTTAGAACATTTTTTTTTTTTTTAGAAAAATATTCACTTTTATACTTATTTTATCAGAATATGATACAATGATTCCTGAAATTGTGAATTTTCGTTTAAAAATAAGAAAACCGAAGAGAGGATGAAGAAAAACAACTAAAATGCATAACATACGTATTCATTATTTATGAATTTACATCGTAATATAATATTATTTTTCTAAACACAACGCTAATATATACTTCTGTATCTTTTCCATTACAATCGTAAACGATATCAGCGTTCAATTTAATTACAAAAACTGCACAGTATAACATGTTTCAAAAAATATGATATCTCTGTTTATCCTGTAGTTGAAATACGTTTTCTTAATTTCTTCTTAAACTTTTCTTTCTTTCTTTCTTTCTTTCTTTTTTAATAAATGTTTTCAACAACGGGAAATGCTCTTATCACATTTGCATTGCTCTGTTAATTGGACTAAGCGTAGATTAGCAACGATTCATACCATACTCTTAAATCAGATAAATGCTTCTTTCTTGAGGAACGAATTAAATGTACAATTGAATAATTCCAGATGTAATAAAAAAAATGAGGAAGAAATATTCTCATTATTACACCAGGTTATTCAATTTTTCAAAACTGTAATTATTTAATTATTAAATTAATTCAAAATTAAAGATAAATCTCTAGAAAATAAACGCACTTTTTGTAAATTAGTAATTAGTGAATGTAAATTTGACTTTTTTTTTAATGTCTTCTCGCTCATCAAAGATAAAAACACCTACATATAAAATCCATTCAAATCTGACGATTTCAATCGTTTAACATCCGACACATTCTTAATTCTAGATCAAAAAAAAAAATAATAATAATAATAATTCTCGTAATTAGGAGACAAACGTCTCCTAGAAATGAAGTATCAACAATATTATGTCAGCGCTTGAACTTTGGAAGGAATCTTGCACATTTCTTTCGGTATCACTACGTATTGGTTAAAGGCGCATATTTCTTGATTTACAGTTACTTAACAACTAGTCAGTTTAATTGTTTATCGTCACAACAGTTAATAAACTGTTTACATAATTTGTAAAACGATCAACACCTTGACATTGGTTTCACGTTTTGCTCATTTTTAAAAGAAAGAGAATTAAAAAGAAACTTTTTTATACTTTTTTCTATTGTATCGATTAAAACAGAACTACAGTATTTTTTCCATAATTTTTCTTTTTCAAAAAAAAGTATTTTTTCTTCTTTTAAAAAAAAATTGTTTTCGAGAGGCAAAAATTCGGTTGTTGTTGTTGTTTTAAAACATTTAAAAAGCTTTTGCTTATAATTTAAACATATGTTAAATATTTTGAATTTAAAAAGAAATTATTCGAAAACTAATTTCATTTGTAAAAATTGTAAATTTCAATCAAGAGTACTTTAATGAATTGTAAATAAATTATAGAAAATAATTTCACTTTTGTGTGAATTTGTACACAATATCAAATATAAATTTCTATATATAATTCACACAAATTGAAAATTATTTGATAATGAACCAGCATTTAAATTTCTTTTAAATTTGAACATTTTTTTTTGAAAACGAAGAATCAGACGATTTTTCATTAAATAGAATAGACTAAGGGCAAGCATTCGCAATATCGTTTTAAGAGAATCACTTCATCGAAACTAACATTTCTACATTCCAATTTCGAAAGCTTTAATGACAAGCTCGTGAAGACGCCAGAGATAAAATATCCGATTGCGTTATACAAAATTTTTTTTCTCAATATAGGATGTTAATAAAAAAAAACTCCAAATCACAAGCTTATTTTAATAGATAAGGCACTTTTTTTTAAACCTGTTTTGTTTTCTTTTTGTTAAAATTTCGATGGCTAATGTTAACAAACACACTTAGAAATCTATAATTTATCAGACTTAGTTTAATAAGGTAAATTTTCTTTCTTTCAGGCACTGAATTTTTTTTTATTTTATTGAATACTCGTGAGCGAAGAAATTATGAATAAAAATTTCGTCATTTTTTTTTCTCATCTTTTCAAAAGAAGTTCGCCTGCTCTTCATAGAAAAGACAATATCAGGCTACAAAAAAAAAGGAAAAAAAATCAAGTTGGAATGATAAAAAAAAATATATAAATTTTCTTCCATTAGAAACAGAGAATATACCCATACGATAGGTAAAAACTTCTGCTTTTAAAAATAAAAACATCAACTTCGTACTTTTCTCAATCAAGTATAAAATACAATTATTATTATTGAGTTTGGTCCCAACTCAGTGGAATAATGTCATTCTCTATATGCTTGATTAAATGCACAAAAAAATATTTATAAAAAAAAATATATATATATTCTTGTTTTATAAACACCAGTAATTCTCAAAATAACTTTGAGAAATCTCTCTCTCTCTCTCTCTCTATTTATATATGGATAAATTGTCCCAGCAGATTGAAAAAAATACTTTGCATAAAATATATTCCATCAAGTTTGGAAGAACGATCAGAAAAAAAATAGATTTTAAAATCTCAACGTTCAAATAAAAAAAAAAATCTTTTCTTTAAACAAGAAATGAAAAATGTCGAATAAATAAATTCAAAGACAAATTTTTATATTTGAAAGAAATTTTACTTTCTCAATAAAACTTCTAATGAATAAAATTTATTTGAACGTTAAGAATGTAAGATAGAAAATATTTTTGTTGATCTTCTAGAGTATTGTCCTTTTTGACGTTCACAATTTCCACGTTCATATTTGAAAAGCATTGCGATTGATGAGCGTAGAAATGAGAAGGTATTATAATCTTCTTCATTTTTATTTTCATTTTTTTTTTTGTTAATGCAGACCTCGACCCTGCGCGTCTTATACTCTAGTTAGAAAAGTTTTGTTACTAAGTTGGAAGGCGAAGTAGCGTAGACTTCAAATGTGGAAGATCGTGAAAATCTCATCAGATTTGCGCTGGTTCGACATAATTTGCTGGCAACATTCCATGATGACCTGTACGTTGTACAACTCCAGTCATCCATCCTTCGTCAATTGCTGTACAATTAATGATCAAATCCCCATCGCAAAAGCTCACCTCGTCAACGTCCTGTGCCTCGTAATCGTACATCGCTCGATAAACACGCTGTAATAATTATCACACAATTAATCACAAACTGAATGTTCAATGATAATAATTATTTGCATAGAAATTTGCATGTCCTCAAAAATTAAACAAAAACTATTCTCTTGTACTCTATTTTAAAATGAAATAATAAAAAATTAAATATTAAAATCAAATATTATTATTAATTAATAAGAATAAAGTAAAGTTTCTGGTAATCTGTTCGCAGTTCAAAGTTAATTGTTGTTTGCTTTTTTGTTTCCCACCTTTTTTTTTAAATTATCAAAATAATTGCATTCAATCGAAAACATTTATTAAACATTTTCAAAAATAAGTATATTCTCTTGAGAAATTTAAATAATATTTTTAAAAATTATTGCATTCTTTCGAGAAATTTTACTACAATTAAATGAAAAATAATTGCATTTCTTTGAAAAAGTTTATTATTAATGAAAATAATTCAAGTCTTGCGAAAAATTTTATTAAAAACTAGCAAATGTTACGCGCGCAAGCACGCAGAACGTATTTAATGTTGTTTTTGTTGTTGTTATGCAAATTGCAAAATTTTTTATTTTCAAATATAAATTTTTAAAATATTTTCATATTAAAAATTTTTTAAATTTACTTATTAAGTACAAAAATTATTTATTACTGTTCATATTTTCAATAATTATAACGAAATTTCATGATAGAATTCAAATATTTCCTAAAATTTTAACAAATCCTTCTAATCAATTCAATTATTTTTTGAAGTAGTAAAATCTTTATACAAATTTAATTATTTTTAAAACAATTTTAATTTAATTCCTCGGAAGAGATTAATTTTTAGAAGTATATTTTTAACACACTTCGAAAATAATCAATTTTTTTCTAAAATTTTAATAAATCCTTCGAAATAATTAAATTATTCTTATAAATTTAGTGAAATTCTTCGCAAGAATTTAATTAATTTTATAAATAGTTAAATTCTTTGCAGGATATAAATTATTTTATAAACAATTTTATAATTAAATTTCTCGAATGCATTCAAATATTTTAAAATATTTTTATTTTTGTTCATTTCCTAAAATTTTAATAAATTCTTCGAAACAATTCAGTCATTTCTATAAAGACTACAATTCTTTGAAGGAATTAAATTATTTTTAATCCAATTTAAATAAAATTACGCGAAAGAATTTAATTATTTTCAAAAATTTCCATAAAATTCTATTTCAACAAGAATTTTAAAATCTTTAAAAATAATTAGTAATTATTGTCAAAATAATTGCCAATAATTATAAATAATTATGAATAAGAAAAAAATGTCATTACTTTCAATTATTACTGTAAAATTCTTCATAGCAATTTAATTATTTCTCAAAATTTTAATAAATTCTTCAAAACATATTTCAATTATTTTTATAAATAGTAAAATTCTTTGCAATAATTCATTTATGTTTATAAATAGTAAAATCCTTTGCAGAAATTTAATTATTTTCAAAACAATGTTAATGGACTTTCTCGAAAGAAATTTATATTTTTAAATATTAACATAAAATTCATTTATTTTCTAAAATTTTAATAAATTCTTCGGAACAATTCAATTATTTTTATAAATAGTAATAAAATTCGTCGCAAGAATTCGATTATTTTTAATACCATTTTAATAAAATTCTTCTTCATAAAATCCAATTGCTTTCAAAATTTTCAATTAAAATTTCTAAAGAAACTCCATTAGTTTAAAAAAATTTAAAGAAATTCTTTAAAAGAATTTAATTAGGATTTTTAAAAATTTTAATAAAATTCTTCACGAGAATTTAATAATATAACATTTTTTGAAGGAATTCTTCTGTGAAGAATTATAATTAAATACTTTATTGTTGAAGTTTTTTGATTTGATTATAAATGAATTCCTGTAAAAAATTTTATTACAATGTATACAAATAATTTAATTCTTACGAAGAATTTTACTATTTTTAAAAATAATTGAATTGTTTCTAAGAATTTATAAAAATATTGGAAAATAAATGAATTTTTCGAAAAATTTTATTCAAAATTGGAAAAAAATGTACTGAATCCTTCAGTGAAATTTTATTAAAAATTTGGAAAATATTTGAATTGTAGAAATAAATTTTACAATCTTTGAAATAATTGAATTTTTGAGATTAAATCACTTTTAGAATCATTTTTAAGAGAATTGAATGATTTCAAAGGCTTTACTCAATTCATTTGTAATTTTTACTTTACTCCAATATTCATTTACTCAATATTGGAATTGATTCAATGGATTTAAGCAAATTTCATAGAATAATTAAATTTTTTCGTGAAATTTTATTAAACTTGTGTTGAAAATAATTTAATTTTTGAGAGGAATTTTACTATTTATAAAAATAATTGAACTCTTCCAAAGAATGTTATTTTCTATGTAAATAATTGAATTTTTACGAAGAGTTATTTAAAAATTTTCTGAAAATATAAACAATAATAATTAAATATTCACTTATTAATAAGTGAATTTTTCAGATTATCATTATGAATTGATCAAAAAATAAAAATTTTATAATTCCCATTATTATAAATTGAATATCACGTTCCGTGCGCTAACGTGCGTAAAATTTGTTAGTTATAATAATAATTTTTTACAAACGTTAAATTTAGAATAATTTTTTTTTATATTTCAAATATAAACTTCAAATTTTAAATAATTTCAGATACAAAATTCTCAAAAAATTCATTTTTTAACTAAAAAACCAATTAATTACTATTATCGATAATTTTAATAAAATTATTCACAAGAATTTAATTATTTTCCTAAACAAAAATATTCATTGGAATTCAATTATTTTTATAGTAAATAGAAATGTTATTGTAGGAATTCAATTGTTATTTAAAATTCCTTGGAAAGAATTCAATTATTTTCTAAAATTTTAATAAATTCTTTGAAATAATCCAATTGTGTTTTAAATGCAGGGTTGTGACAAAAATTTGATTTTTTCCTCACTTTTTCCTGCTTTCAAGACAAAATTTTTAATTTTTTCCTCAATTTCAAGAATATTCTGATTCACTCTGAAAATTCTTAGATGCTCAAAAGTTCTATTACATTTACGAATTTCTTTAGTTGTAGGATTATTTACGAACACCAATAACTTTATTTTTAAATAAATATCTAATTATTAGTATTTTTACATAAGAATTTTGATTATTCGGAAATTCATCAATTAAGTATGTGTATTAAAAAATAATTTGAACTTTCGAAACTTTAGGATCATGATTATACAAACCCCAGAGGTTGGAGGTGGAGGAGGTGGTTGATTTTGAGTTACGTGATTGTTGTTCATAGCAGGCGTCAAAGAACCATAATATTCATTTACTGGATCAATATCAGCAACGGATCCAATTTTTCTAACCGGTGGATTCGTCACTAAAATAGAATAAATACCTTTAGTATAATCGCTAAATAAAAGTAGAGAAAAAATTCATGCAGAATTAAAAAGAATAGCATACGTTTCTAAAAAAAATCAAATCAACTTACTTTATTTACAGGGAATTCAGTTTTCAAATAAATAAACTTACATTCAGTTCTTCAAGCGCTCACAAACAATTTGGATATTAACCAAAAAATAAATTTTCATAACATAAACGATCAGTTTTTGAAGAAAAAAAAATCAAATCAGAAAACTCGAAAATTCCAAATATTTTCTCCTTGCAAACGAGAGAAATGATGCACACACCAAGCACACAAATAAAATGATATTTCCCGTTTTTTCAAAATAAGCGGAAAAGTAAGCGTTAAAAAAAATTGTTATATTGTCCCATCACACTGTCAATATCACAAAAAAAAGGTTAAAACATTCGATCCATATTAATGGGTATTAAAAATATTAGCTTTTTCTTTAATTTCGTTTGAAAAAAGAACCAAACATGCAGACAAAAAATGTGTTTTAAAAAAATTGAAATATTTTTCAAGAACAAGCTTGAAATATTTCGATTCAATACAATAAAAAGATGAGTCCTATTTTAAGGCCAACTTTCAAACTTATCTCAAAATAAGTTTCTTTCTTTTTACTGCGCATATAGAAGAAAAATTGTTAAAACAAAGAATTAGAAAGAGTACAAAGATATATAACAAATTATTTCTCAAATGGTAATTTCCAATATTTTAAGTATTTATTTAAAATTTTTTATTACAAAAAATTAAACTATATAAATTTTTATTCGAAAAAATTAAACTATATAAATTTTTATTTGAAAAAATTAAACTAAAAATTTTATTTAAAATAATTAAAATATAAATATTTTATTAAAAAAAAATAAAAATATAGTTTTCTAATTTTAATTTTAAAATATTAAATAATTACATTTACTTCTAAAGCAAAAAATAATTAAAAAAAACTGCAAGTTAACGGCAAAATTTTCTTTTTAAAAAATTTCAAAATAAATTTTCCCGTAGAAAACTTGTTATATTTTAATTCTTGAGACATTTATTAATGTTCCTAAAGTTTCGAACGTTTCAATAAACGACAATATTTTTCTACTTCTTCTAATTTGTATTTTATTTACAAAAAACTTTTTTTTAGATTCAAAAAATTAATTCTATACTAAATATTGTTTAATTTCAATTATTTTTCTTTTTTCGATAGTCATTTTAAAAAACAGTTGAGGTGAAAAAAAATTTCTTTCATTCGAACATTCGAAACATTAGACCCATAAATTTTTTATTCTTTCTTAAAATCTGATAAGTTCTCGGTTAGTTTAAAAACAAAATTCTATTTTTCGTAAATTTCGATTTAAAAGAATTATATTTTAATTCTCGTGCCATTAAATTTTGGTTTCTTTTTTAAAATCTGATAAGTTCCCGGTTAGTTTAGAAACAAAATTCTATTTTTCGTAAATTTCGATTTTAAAAAATTATATTTTAATTCTCGCGCCATTAAATTTTGGTTTCTTTTATAAAATCTAATAAGTTTTCGGTTAATTTAAAAACAAAATTCTATTTTTTGTAATTTTTGAGTTAAAAAAAGAGAAAAGAGGCAGACCAAAGATTATAAATATCGCAAACAAAGAATAAAAATAATCTCAAGTAAAAAACACGAAAAAAAACAAAAATTAAAATTAGTGTGAAAAATAAAAATCTTTTAATAATAAAAAAAAAATAGAAAATAGAAGAAAACAAGATTAAAATCGGAAAAGAAAATCAATAAAAGAAACAAGTTTCTCGAGTGATATTACGATCATCATTGAAAATAAATTTAGAAAGCACTCTCTGAACAAAAAAAAGAAAAGAAAAGAAAAGCAGACAGATGAATATTGCAGGACAAAGATATAAATATAATGCAGCAATTGATGCAGCGGAGCAAAATCTCACCTGGACCTTTGTCACTTGTATAAATGACAGTTGTAGCAGCTTGTCTAGCCGAATATGGACTTGGTCTAGCTTCACTAAGAGGATCATAATCAGCAATTCTGCCAGGTGCCCTTTGAACAGGCGAATGAGCTGTTGGAGGTGGTGCTGGATTTGCGTTTACATTCGATGTTGGCGTAATTGTACCATCTGGATATTCTACATATTCTAAGCAACAAAGCACAAAAAAGCTATTCTAATAAAAAGCTCTTCGAGAATCTTCTCCTTTACGAATATTGTATAACATGATTCAAAAACAAAACAAAAAATATCAAGCTGCTAAAATGTAACATAAAAATTAATCAATTTTTAATTTTTTAACTAAAGGGTTGCCACAAAAATCTCTGATTTGCAAATAGAATTTTGACTTTTGACCCTAAAGTTTCCCACTTTCGAATGAACGACAATATTCTTTTTGCTTTTTCTAAAAAATAAAATTCTGATTTATGTAAAAAATATTTCTAATACATTTATTTGTGAACATTTTTTATTGTATAACTAGCAAAACTACACGCGCGTTAAATTTTTTATTAAAGTTATTACTTTTAAAAATTTGCATTTAGAAATTTAATAAAAATTCTTCATTTTCTTAAAAAGTGTAATTTTTCTAACAGTTCTTCGTTAAATTTAATTATTTGAACAACTCGAATAGAAGTAGACAAGCTATTTTTAACAGCAACTAGAATGTAAGATATTTTTGATTAAATAATCAAATCTTGAATTAAATAATCTTTCCAGTGGGGTACTCGAGTACCACTGGAACTTTTTGAAATGCAATTATTTTCCAAATTTTCAATTAGAATCTCTCAAGAATACGATTATATTTCTAAATAATTTTTAAAAGTGAACAAATAAAATTCATTAAAATATTAAATTTATTTCAATGAAACTTGACAAAATTTTCAATTGTTTCAATTTTATAAAATAATGTTTAACAAAAATTCTTTAAATCAATTCTTATTAGAAGTCAGTTATTTAAATGCAAAAGAAAGCCTTGGATATTTAATTTTTAAAAGAAAAAGAAAAGTTTACCTAAAATAATTTCAAAATCCACTTGTTCACAATTCAATATTACAAATTTTTATTTATTCGAAAATTTTCAAATTAAATAAATTGAATAATCAAAATTACACTAATTAAAAAAAAATTTTAATGAAAATTTTTTAAAAGACAAACTTTTTCAGAATTTTTAATTAAAATTATTTCAAATTCAAAATTTTCAATTTGAACTTTCTTGAAATTTAATTATTTTTAACAAAATTTAAGAATATTTTTATTAATTTCAAAAATGTTAAATAATTTTTCATGAAAATTAAATTATTTTAAAAAAAAATAGAAAGTTAAATATTCTAAATATTAATTTTTTGAATAAAATTTTTCAGAAATTCAATTTTTAAACAAATTTTAAATTGATTATTTTGTATTAAAAATAATTTATACATTTGATTGAGCTTAAAAAATGTAATTAGTTACTTAATATAAAATTAACATCTTTTGAAAATTCAATTTTTTTAAATCTCTAAGAAAATTCGTTAACAGATTTATGTATTTTTCATTCGATTTGCCAAAATTTAAATTATATCTTGAAAAAGTTTAATTAAAATTTCTTAAAAATCATAATTCTTTTACAATAAATTTTAAATAAACTTGTTTAAAACTTAACAAATTTTTTTAAACATAAGTATTTGTCTATTATTAATTTTATCGCAGCAATTGATAATTTCAAAATTATCGATTTCAATTTTCATTTTTTACAATAATTGTAACTGTGACGCTTTATGATTTTTTTTGAAATCATTAAAAATTATTTTAAATTTTTGTTAAAAATATATAACGGAAAAAATTAATCAAGATTTTAAAGAATTTTAAATATAAAATGAAAATGAACAATTTTAAAAAAATTTTATATGTGTAAAAATTTTATTCTTCTTAAATTTTTATTCTTAAATAAATCTATTGTTTATAATGAAAAAAATTTTACAAACTTTCCGTTATTTAAATATTTACCTTAGACAAATTAATCAAATATTAATTTTGAAATATTTGAAAAGTTATATTTTATTGCAAACTTTGAAAGAAAAATCAAAAAAGTCACATTTTTTTAAAAATAAGTATCAAAAAAGTCGCATTTGCTGAAAATAGTATTATTAAATCCAAAAAGTGGAAATTTCCGAAACCAAGTTCAATTATTATCAGAAATAGAAAAAAATGTAGTTTTGTATTAAAATTCATGGTGATTTCAAAGTTTATAAGACGAGAAAAAAATTCAAGAAATATTAAATGTTTTGAATATTTTTGATAGATTTAATTATCAGTTTTTGGAAATTTAATATTTCTTTTTTGGTAAATTTCTGTAATTCCTTCCTGATCAGTTTTACGTTCCTAACTTTTCCCTAAATTCTCTAATCAGTGGCAACCCTAAATTTACAAACAGAAAAAATTCACAATTTAAAAAAGAAAATACACAACAGATATAAAAATAGATGTAATGGATATAAATTCCTTCTCTACAAGGAAGCAAAAATAAAAATTGACATTTAATATACACAATTACAAATACAAGGAAAACAATTTTTTTCAAAGAAAACAATTACAAATGGAAAATAATAATAATAAATCATAACCAATCAGTTACGAAAACAAATAATTTTTAATTAAAAAGGAAAGAAAAATGATTTTTTGAAAAAAAACACAAAAAGCGAATCAACGTTTCAAGGAAGGAAATATGAATTTTTATTTTTTATACAGACATAAAAAAAAATATTTACCGATTTGTTCACCATTTTCACCAGTCATAGTCCTTTTTTGTTCCATAATTGCCTTTTTCTGGAGTTCACCATGATAGGCAACGTTCGATATTATCTTGCTGTTCTGTTTAATTCTCAATGTTTCTGGGTCGTCTGCTACCTGGGTGAACTTGCCCTTTGCTTTCTCAAACTCCGCATGATATTTTACATTACTTTGAATTTTTGTGTTTTCAGCGATACGTTTCAACTCTGGAGTCTCCGCCATTGTCGTCGCTTTTGCTTTTGGTATATGCCTGCGGAAAAGAGCAAGAAATTAGAATCAAAAAATTCAACACACGTACCGAATAATAAAGAAAAATAAATATTCAATAAACATTTTAATTAAATTAAATAATACAAAGAGAAAGAATTTCTGTATTTTTAATTTTTCAATATTAGCGCAATATTTTTCAAATAACCAAAAATGGAAAAATAACTTTTTATTCTGAAAAAAGAGCATTTCTCTTTCCAGTTGCTATAAATGCGTTCGAACAAATCGGGACTAATGTGAATTATTATCGAGGTTCGTAATTTTTTCAAAAACCACAAGAAGAAAACTAATTTTTCCCTTTTCTGTAATTTGACAACTCGAGGAATTTCTTTTTAACTTAATATATTTTTTTCACGAACAAAACTTTTTGTATGATAACAATTTTTAGACGGACTAAAAATAAATAAATGCGCAAAAAAAATGTTCCATTACATTTCTTTACGAATTTTTAAAATTGCATTTTAATTTTTTTAGATTAAATAAATAAGTAACTTGTAAAATTATTAGAAATCATAAACAAAATTATGAAAAATTTATGAAATTCACACAATTTCAATTATTTTAATTTTAAATAATTTAATAAAATTCGTTATAAGAATTCCATTATTTTCACAAATAATAAAATTTTTCATCGGATTTCAATTAATATTAATACAATTTTTAATAAATTCCTCGAAAAATTTAATTACTTTCAAAATATTTTGCAAGAATTCAATTACTTTCATTAATAATACAATTCTTTACAGGATTTCACTTATTTAAAAAACCTGTTAATAATTTTTGTAAGAATTCAATTATTTTCATAAATGTAAAATTTTTGCAAAGGATTCAAATTATTTAAAAAAAATATAATAAATATTTGTTACAAGAATTCAATTCTTCACCTAAATAATAAATTCTTCACAGAATTTCAATTACTTTTAATGAAATTGTAAGAAAATTTTTCAAAAAATGTAAATATTTTGACAAATTTTGTCAAAATCAATTATTTTTAAACATCCTTGCAAAAGTTTCTTGAGAATTTTCAAATCCATTTGTATACAATTCAATTTTACGAAATTTTGATTATTTTAATATTTTTCTATATTAAATGTATATTAGAAAATAAAAATTTTAAATTATTAAAAGAAAAAATTGAATTAAACTTTTTCAAAAAAAAAAATTAATTCTACAAAATTGCTAGTTAATAGTAAGGAAAATTTAATTTTTCAAAGATTTTAATTTCAAACCTTTTCAAAATTCAATTATTCTTAAATATTTACGTTATCATACTTTTAATATTCAAATATTGTCTAAAATTTTAACTGAAATGCCTTTTTTAAATCAATTTTTGTTAGAATATTCTACGAGAATTTAATCAGGTCACTTATATAAAAAAAAATTTTCAAATAAAAAATATACAATTTTTCAAACTACAATAAATTCAAATAAAGACCACCGAAACGTCGTTTATTTACATTGGTGAAGTTCACAACATTTATAGTCAATGATTTCTGTAGAAAAATATTTTTCAGCAAATTTTTATAAATTTTTGTACAGAAAAAAGTAAACGTTTTATTTTTTTGAATAAATAAATGATTAAAAAAATATATTTGTGAACAAAAATTTTTATTCATTTTAATAGAAAAATAATTTTTTTTCTTTCAATCGTTGATCATAAACATTGCAAACTATTTATTTACCTTTCATACGTCTTCTAAAAATCAAAAAAATTAATTTATGCATTAAAAATAATTGAAATTCTGCGATAAGTTTTGATTATTTATGTGAATAATTGAATTATTGCGAAAAAATTTGTAAAAAAAAATTGTAAATAATAAAATTCCTGTGAAATTTTAATTATTTATAAAAATAATTAAATGTTTAAGTAGAATTTTATTAAATTTTTGTTAAATAATTAAATTTTTATGGAAAATTTTATCAAAATAGTATAAATATTAAAAATGATTAAATTCAGGACAATTTTTGAAAATGTTGAAATTTTTACAAAAATTTTATTAGATTTTTTGAAAATAATTGAATTGCGGAGAAAATTTTTACTATTTGTACCTAACAATAATTAAAATTTTGACGAGAATTAAAAAAATTTTTGTACATAATTGAATTTCCGCAATCATTTGCAACTTCTTCAAAATTGAATTTTTTAGTGTTCTTTTTTACTAAAATTCTTCTATAAATTAATATCACTTTTAATAATTAATTAAATATTCATTAATAAATTTAAATAGTTTCAAAAGAATTTGAATTATTAATATTCTTCAAAAATCTAAGTTCTTTAAAATCAATAATTAAATTCATTCAAAATTGAAACATATTATATTTCAACTCTAAATAATTATTTTTATTAATAGTGACACAAAATATTAAACTAAAAATTTAATTTGAAAGAGAAAAAAAATGTTTTGATTCATTTGAACGTTTAGAAATTTAGGATCTATAATTATTGAAATTTTGCTAAAAATAATTTTATTAGTTATAAATAGATCATTAAAATTTTGCCGAGAATTTAAAAAAAAGTTTTGAACATTATTGAATTTTTGTGAAGACTTTCTTTTTTAATAATTTTGAAAATAATTGAATTTTAGATAATTTTGAATGATTTCAAAGATCAATTTTTTCCAGTACTTTTAATAAAAATCCCTGACTTTCCTCTGTATTCCTTGACACCTGTGGCAGCCCTGATATTGCATAACAATTTTCAATCATAAAAAGTCGAAAAAAATCAATATTGTCAAGGAACAAAATTTATTCAATAATTATGTTTATCGCAACAAAAGTGTATGGGATTAGAGAGAGTGAGAATATGTTTGCAGTGAAAATGAACATTAACGAGACAGTGTAATCGCAATAGATGCGGTCAACGACACACTCTTATCGCAGACATCCTCTGCAAATGGAGATCATCGCTGAAGCATAAACTTCATCGCTATGGGAATACAAATGAGCGAATGAGAGCTTTCTCTCTCTCTCTCTCTCTCTTGATGACAATTACACGTGTAGGTATGACAGCATTGTTCAATGGAATTAGAATGACGCTGCAAACCACCTTAATTACTCCTTCCAGGAAGTCAAGTCAGAGGAAGACTGATTATTAATACCGCTTCATTATTCCTTTATTAAAGACACATTTTTTTCCAACCAGATAAAATAGTAGACTTATTTCAAAGCAGTGTACTCTATCAAGATATATACATCCAAGTATATAATGTACGGTAAAGGATCACTTTGCAAACATTGAATTACATACGATTGTGAACTATACTAAAGATTCTCACGAAAGGCACTTAACTGATTTTTACACAAACAATATTTCGTATGTATATAAAATCGCAAATCAGTTGCGAAAGGTACGTTTCTACACTGAAAAAATTACATTCTAATTTTAAGAAAAACTTCTTATATATGCGCCAAGAATATTCCCCACTTAAATTAAGTGGTAAATATTCTTAAAATAATAATGTTCTTCTTATTGTAAGAATATTCCCCACTTAACTTAAGTGGGGAATATTCTAGGCGCATATATAAGAAGTTTTTCTTAAAATTAGAATGTAATTTTTTCAGTGTACCTATGTAAAAAATTAAGTCTGATAGATTAAAATCAAAGAAACAAGTAAAAAGTTCGTTATGTTGTTTGGCGTCTTTTTGAATGAAAATACAAAAAGAGAATTCAACTATTGCTACATACAAACCGTACAAACTGACAAAAAAAACCTAGACTCAAAGTGAGTAAGAATTTGCCTCAATTTAATACGCATCAAAAAAGAAAATGCAAATCTTATTTTGAATTACAATTACAACCGGATGTTTCGAAATTAAACAGCATTTTGAGCAACAAAGTAAATCTGGAAAATTTCGCCAAATAACGAATATTTCTATACCAATCTATAAAATATAATAATTATCCGATAAAAATAACATACTGGACGTATTATTTTGTTTTACTTCAACGGCAATTACTTATAATCGTGTAATACAATTGTAACTAGAGGGAAGCATTTTTAGGTAATAAATAATAGTTTTTTCTTGAAAATCACTAAATATTCGTAATAAAGATAAAAATCTTTCTCATATTATGCAATCATTATAAACAGGGACCGTCACGGAATCAAAACAAAATTAAAAAATACTTTTGTTTTGATTTGGATATGGGTATCAAAATCAAAATTCAACTGTGTTTCGTTTTGGTCCCAATATCAAAATCAAAATTCCACTCTATTTTGTTTTGGTTCCAATATCAAAATCAAAATTCAACTGTGTTTCGTTTTGGTTCCAATATCAAAATCAAAATTCCACTCTATTTTGTTTTGGTTCCAATATCAAAATCAAAATTCAACTGTGTTTCGTTTTGGTTCCAATATCAAAATCAAAATTCCACTCTATTTAGTTCTGATTCCAATATCAAAATTAAAATTCCACTCTATTTTGTTTTGGTTCCAATATCAAAATCAAAATTCCACTCTATTTCGTTTTGGTTCTAATATCAAAATCAAAATTCTTTCTTGTTTTAATTTTGATAAAATAATACTGCGCATGTAGAAATGTCATTGAACCTAAATTTTGTTACAAATGTCAAATATATCAGAAGATAATATCGTTTTTACTTACGAAATCTGAAATAGAATTCCAATCGATTTCTGTTTCTATAAGAAAACCGAATTGCAGTATTACAGTATCAGAATCAAAATAGGAAGTAAATTTTGTTTCGTTACAGAATCAGAATCAAAATAGGATATGAATTTTGTTTCGTTACAGTATCGGAATCAAAATAGAAAGTAAATTTTGTTTCGTTACAGTATCAGAATCAAAATAGGAAGTAAATTTTGTTTCGTTACAGAATCAAAATCAAAATACATTAATAATTTCGTTTTGTTTTGGAATATCGTAACGAAATCAAAATTTCATTTCCGTGACGGTCCCTGATTATAAATAATAATTCGAATTTGAAATATCTTTGAAAATTATACTAGAATTGATTGTTACTTAAAAGGTAAAACTTTGCTTATAAAAATAACACGAATTTGAAGCTAAAATATAATTTATCGTCACATTTCTTTGTTTATTCAAAGTGTGGGCTTCAATCTCATGATATTTAATCCAAAATGTAATTAATTAAATTAATTTTTTAATTCAACATTAATTTAATTAATTTTTTTTTAATATTTCAATAATTAAAAAACAATTATTCCGACAAACTGATTTCGATTTTACATAATTAAAATTTAACTCTCTATTCAAGAAAAGAAATCTGACACGAGACATAACAATTTTAAATATCTATAGGTAATTTTTGTTTTCAAAGTTATATACCTAACAAAAATTTTATTTTATTCTCAATCTGGTGGTATAAAAACAAAATCATAAAATACTTTAATTACTTTTTTAAATTTCAATTCATCTCCTTAAAAACTCGATTATTTTTTAAAAATTCTATTATCATTAAATAAAATTAAAATACAATCCTTCCTCTACATAAGAAAGCAGTTTGGGAAAATATCAACGATTTTCAACTTAACTTTCCAAAATTTCAATTTATAAACAATTTTTTTAATTATTATTTTCAAAAATTTAATAACTTAAAAAAATAGAATTAAAATTTTTGAAATTTCAAATAATTAAAATTTTTTTAAAGGAATTATCTACGAATATTTAATTATTTTTACAAAATAGAATTGAAATAAAAAAACTGTATTACTTTCAAAGTAATTTTACTTTTAAATCATTAAATAATTAATTAATGATATTTTCTGAATATTTTCAGAAAATATAAATAAAATTTGAAAATAATTAATTTTTTCTGAATTTGAAATAAAATTCTTTGAAATTCAACTTATTTAAAAAATTTTCAATTTAATATTTTCGACTCGATTTTTGCAAAATTAATTACATATCATACAAAAATCATATTACAATTCTTAAAAATCCCAATTTCTTCAAAAGTTAAAATAAGATTTTTTTTAGAAATTTCCATAATTTAATTATTTTCAGTTAATTATTTTAAAAAATTTAATTATCACAAACAAGCAAATAGAAGTAAAAATATCAAAACTAATCATTATTTCACAATTTGAAATTAAATTTTTTTTAAAATTCATTTATTTAAAAATTTTGTAATAAATTATTTTGTAAAACTTTATTACCTTCAAAAATGTAAATAAAAGAATAAAAAAACTTCAGAATTCTAAATTGCAATTTCGTTGAAATTTCAATTAATTTAAATTCAAAAATATTTTTATCAATGAATTATTTACAAAAAAAAATTTAATTATATAAATTCGAAACATTTCAATGATTAAAAACTGAACTAATTACATATTTATTTTCAAAAAATACAATTAAAATTTCAAAAAATAAATCACAGATTTTTAAATAAAGTTCATCAAAATTTTAGTTAAATTTAAAAATTTTTCAATTAATTACTTTCAAAAAATAGAATTGAAGTTTTTCAAAAAATCTAATTTTTTTAGAACAGTAAATAAATTTCTTTAAATATGTAATTTAAATATTTTTTATATTTTTTCCACTAAAAAGTATATTAGTACATTTAACTGTATCTTTTTGTATAATTCGAGTATTGAAAGTAAATTGAAGGAAATTTTATTTCAACTTTAATTTACAACTACTTAGAAAGAAAATCACGTTTTCTTTTTAGAAATCAATGTAATTTTATAAGTTATTAAACTCGACAAAAAGAATACGTGGATGAAGTTATCAATATTTATAATGAACGCGATTGAATTTTTTATACATAAATATACAAAAATTGAAATAGAAAAATATTCTTTTCCTCAAAATCGTTGATTATAAACATTGTCAACTTCAGCAACGGAAAAAAATTCAAGAATAAAAATCTATGTGGTTTTCGAAATTTCTAAATCAAAAACCAAAATTTTTCTATGAATAATCGTAAAAATTTTTTGATATTTTTGCCATAGTTTTCATAATATTTACGGAAATTTTCTTTTTTTCACGACTTTTTCTGATTTTTTTTTTAATTCTCCCAATTTTCCTGAGCTGAAATAATTTTCCTTCTCTTTTATCAATGAAAACCGTTCGGACTCTAATCAACTACTAATGACATACGATTGCCAGTAGAAATATTCAGAAGATGCAGGTTAAAGTGAAACAAATTCATTGTTCAGTAATCGAGATTTGTGTCACGAGTTCGTTTTCCATATATGGAAACTTTACGGTCTCGCCCAGGCATTATAACTGCATGTTATGCAATCCCAACATCGAGTACCGATTATACTCGATGTAGAAATATACTAAGTCAATGAATATGTAAGCGAAATGCAGCAAAAAATTAAATTAACAATTATTGATCAAAATTTCCTTTATCCAAGAAATTACAAAAGTAATTTGTCCAAATATTGTATCTAAATTAAAATAATCCACAACTCTTAAATAATTTTCATTAAAATGTTTGAAAAATACAATTAAATTAAACTTAGCTAATTATTAATTTTTATAAATTAATTAATTTCCATTCTTCCAAAATTTATATTTTTTTATTTCAATTTTCAAAAACTTTAATGTAAAACACTTGAAAAGAAGTCAATTATTATCAAAACATTTTTACAGAATTTAATTTCTTTAAAAACTTTTCAATTAATGTTCTTAAAGTTTCGAACGTTCAAATGAAGGACAATATTTTTTTACATCTTCTAATTTGTATATTTCTTTACAAAATATTATTATTTACATTAAAACAAATTAATTCTAAACTAAATATTGTTTAATTTCACGTCAGTGAATTTTACAAGTTTTATGATCAACGATTTAAAGAAAAAAAAAATTATTTTCCTACCTAAAAGAATAACATTTCTAGTTCACAAATAGTTTTTTTTGTAAACTATTATTTAAAAAATGAATCGTTATATTTTCTTTACAAAAAATGAAACAAATTTGTTAAATAAATATTTTTCTTCTGAAATCGTTGACTATAAACGTTGTGAACTTCAACAACGTTTAATTTCAATTATTTTTTATTTCTCGATAGTAATATTCAAAAGCACTTAAGGTGAAACATTCGAACGTTCGAAACTTGAACCACATTTCAATTATAATATTTCGAAAATTTAGTTTCTCCGAAAAATATTTTGAAACTTTAGTTTCTCTGAAAAATACTATTCACAAATAATTTCCTCATGCAACAAAATAAATAAAAAAAAATAATTTCTAAAAGATTTGTCTATAGTAGTTATTTTAGTTTTCTAAAATAAAAAACGAAAGAACTTTTCAAACATTAATTAAATATAAATTTCCAACAATTTCGGAAAAGCGATAAAAAATATCGATTTCTTGTCACTTAATGAAGAGTGTTCACACAACAAATATTTAGAATGAAACAATTACATCAGACAATCACATTGTATAAACAATTACAATGATAATTAAGTGTGAATTAATTCAGTCTTGAGTAATGAAGTGTCAAACATACAATCATTCTCAATTGAGAGTGAGAGATTAGAATTTTTCCCAGGCTTTGATTCGATTTGCAATCGCGACCTTGAAATATACGCGCAATCTTAGAATCGGAACGAATCGAGAAAATCATAGTCCTCATGAAATATGTCCCACAATTCACATATCTTTCAACAATTGTTTTAATATTTTCGTACTTAAACACACCGTTGTTGTTTTTATTCTATTAAAAATTTTGTAAAAAAAAAATTTATTCACTTTAGTATTTCACTAAAATTTCGATTATTTTCATTTCGCTAAAATGGACCAAATACTTTTTTCTATTTTTAATATTTTGCGAAATTAACTGTAGTGACGTTTATAATCATAACGATTTAATAGACGAAATATTTTTCCATTCAAATTTTCGGCTAGAAACTTTTTGTGACAATTTAAACAATTAACGTAACGCTTTTCATAAAAAAAATCAACAAATAAAAATTTGTCTGTCCCCAAAGTTTCAATCGTTTACAACAACGACGGTATTTTTACTTCCTCTAACTTTAATTTTATTCACAAAATTTTGTAAATTTTTCTATAATTGAAAATTTGTTTATTTTATTCAACACAAAATAAATATTTAACTACATTAATGTTTAGTTACAATATCTTCAATTTCAGTCTAGTAAGTTTTATCCTATACTGGAGAACAAAAAAAGTCAACTTGAACTTAGAAAACTTTTAAAAAATGATTTTTTGTCTAAAAATATTATTTTCTGGATAAAAAAATCTTTTTTCCAGGTTTTCCAGGTTAAAAAATACAATTTATCAAGGTTTTTAAAACTATATTTATTATAAATTAGAAAATTGTTGGACAACATCAATAACTTCATTTTTCAATAAATATTTTATCATTATTATTTTCTCACGTCGAAATTAAGATTTTTTAAAATTTAATTTTTTTTATTTTTTAAAGAATTAAATTATTTTCAAAAATTTTAATGAAATTCTTTTGTAACAATACAATTTTTTTTAAATAACTTTAATTAATTCTTCATAGAAATTTTGTTGATTTCAAAAATTTCTCAAACTTCAATTATTTCCAATGTCTACGTTATTTTAATAAAATTTCAGAAATTTTTTAATAAAATTCGCCACACAAATTTAATTATTTTCAAAAGTAAATATAATTCCTCGCAAAAATCCAATTATGTTCCAAAAATGCCAAAAATCCCCGTCAAAATTGAAATTATCTTAATAAATAATGAAATTTTCCTCCGAAATTCAATTATTTTCGAAAATTTTAATAAAATTCTTGACAAAATTTCAATTATTTTTAATATACTAAACTCTCATCAAGTGTCTCGAAAAATGATATTATTTTCAAAAATTTTATTAAAATTTGTTAAAAGAATTAAATTATTATTTAAAAATTGGTTAATAAAGTTCTATCATGAAAATTAAATTTCAAAAAACGTTCAATTATTTAATACAATGTTTACTTTTAGTGTTAAATAAGTGAATTCTCGTAAAATTTTCTAATAACAATTGATTTAAAAATGAATTTCGGTTAAAATCTTAGATTATAATTGAAAATTGAATGCATTATAGCCGTGGATTTTTTGAAATATTTTAATTTTCAAAAGGTTTAAAACCAAATTAAAATAAATTTGAATTTTTCATACTTTTAACGAACAATTTTGTAGAATAAATTTTGTTAAGAAATTTTAATTTAATTTTAATTTTAAAATTATTTGCAGTTTCTATTTTTTTTTTATTTATTAAGATTTTTTTTTAAATCTAGGTTTTTAAAATTTTTTAATGAAATTCATTTTAAATTGAAATTTTACAAAATTTAAAATGAAAATCTTTTCAAATTCATCTTCTTATGAAAATTGTAAATGCAACTCTTTCAAAATTGAATTAATTTTGAAATATGTAAGTAAAATTAGATTTCAATAATAAATGGAATTAGAAAAGAACAATTTTCCAGGATTTCAATCAAAATTGCCTTACTATTCAAGATTTTTTCAATTTTCATGAAATTCCCTACGATCCTCAAGTTTTGAACGTTCAAATAAACGAAATATTTTTTATTGGAGGTATTGGAATAAATTACTAATCATAAAAAAACTTTAAAACTAAAATTTGAAGTTTAAAAACTCAGTAATTAATATTTTAGACAGTGAAGTAAAATAATTGCAATAAAAATTTAATTTTTGGAAGAAATAAATAAATTTCGTTCATTTGAACGTTTAGAACTATAGAATCTTAATTCCCTAAGATTTCCTAATTTTTCAGGTTTCAAGTCACTAAAAAGTAACAAAAAAAAAACATTTGCAAGTTCAAAACATTAAGAACATTAAACAGTTCTAGAATAAAACTACTAGATGTAAAATTAAAAATAGATCCAATTTGCGGTTTGTTTTAGTTTACAGATGTTTGCTTCTGCATGTGACTAATTTTAAAAGAACCTTCAATGGAATTTTCTCGTATTAATGGAGCCTATTATGAAGGTACTAAATTTAGAATTAAAATCATTAAAAGGATGCTGAACTAATTTCGACTCTTTTGGACTTTCTTTACCTGCCGTATTCTCACTGTTTTTCTAATTCTTCTTTTTTTTCACAATCAACTCCTAAATACCTTTGTTATACTATAGTGTAAAAATGTTCTATTCTCCATTAACAAGGTTTTCTCTCCATTAATTAGTCTCGATAGGATTTCAAAATGAGATTTGATAATTAACATCGGTCGCATCATATATAAAACAATGATCCTTGTTGATAGATACTTCCTTTCTGGCTTTTTACTTGTCCTTCGTTTGAAAAGGTTAACTGTGTAACTATTCACGGTGTCACGAACCCGGAACGAGTCGAGTGTCTAGTCTTCATTTTCTGCCTCCTCGAAAAATTACCACACAATAATCTTGCTCCAATTTCTCAATTTTAACCGAAAAGTTCAATTTTTTGTATTATAATTTTTAAATATTTTACTTAATATTAAATCTTTTTTAATTTTGAAACAGTTTTTTCTATCGCTGGTGCGTTAGAAGCCTACACGACCGTCTTCGTTGCTTATGTTTCCTGTTCATTTTTGTCCAATTTTTAAAAGTTCCCACGTTAATTTTTTTAATTTACTTACTTAAAATATTCGAAAAATAGAAATACTTTAAATTTTTATATATTTAATTTTTAAATTTAATTTCTTTTTCTAAAGTTAAATTCGGATTAAAGAATCAAGTATTTAATTTTTTTTTAAAGTTAAATTCGAATAAAAGGATCAAGTTTTTAATTGAATTCCATTTAAATTTTTTTAAATTTAGACAATTAAAAGATAAAAATCTTATTACTTTTTCCTAATGTTTTGCATATTATTTTTTATCTTACAAAATTAGTTAATACAATAATAATAACAATAATAATAATAATAATAATAATAATAATAATAATAATAATAATATATTATAAAAATGTTAAGCAACATAATTAAATAAAAAGTAAAATAACTATTACCCATTTTAAACGAAAATTTTCAGCACAAAAAGTATTTTTTATTTTCTGTACAACTTTTTGATAAGAATATTGATTTGAAAAAGAATTTCAGTTTTAATTTTAGAAAAATAATAAAAGAAGTGAAGTTTAAGTGTTAAGAAGTAATTAAATTTCAAATACTTATAGATTGAAAGTGTTTTGCCATGAAATTGTAATTCCTGCTATAGACAAATAAATAACAATAAGTATTCAAATATTTATTAAGCAAAAATGAATAAAATTTGAAAAATTTAATTAAGAAATTCTGAAAAAATAAGATTTTTAAAAATCGGATTTAAAATTTTTTGAAAACAATTGAATTCCCGAAAATAATTTTTAAAAATTATAAAAATAAAATTGTTTTATTAAAAAAAATTAATTTTTTGAAGAATTCTATTATCTTACTTTAGAAACTGTTTCAAAAATGTTAACATATTTTTTTAAGAATTGAAATGTTATGAGAAAAATACTGATTGCAATGAAAATTAAAAACAGAAAATTTACATTTAGAAACATTATAATAAATTTTTTTTAAAGTGACGCCAAATTTTTGTAATAAAAGTTTTATTTAAAGAAAAAACAAATAAATTTCGTTCATTTGAACGTTCAGAACTTTAGGATCCTTTTAAATAATTGACTTTTGGAAAATTACAATTGTAATTTTTATAAATAAATAAATTTCAAAAAGTTTTAGATATTGAAATTATTTGAAATTTCAATTAAAATAAACAACAATAGATTTCTAAATATTTGTTTTAAAAATTATTAAAGTTTTGAATAATCTAATTAAAATTTTTTTGGAAGATGTTAGGAATTATTTAAAATTTCAATTATAATAAACAACAATAGATTTCTAAATATTTGTTTTAAAAATTATTAAAGTCTTGAATAATGTAATTAAATTTTTTTTTTGAAGATATTTGGAAGATATTAGGAACCCTGAAAATTGAAATAATTGAAGGTTTTGTAAATTTTCTATTGTTTTGGAAATTCTGAAGAAATGCAATTTCATAATTCAATTAACGTTGAACTCTAATAAGAATTGACTTAAAAATAAAGTTCAGTTAAAATTTTGAAAAATAATGGAATATTTGACGTGTATATAATAACAGGAATTTTTAAAAATAACAAAATTTTAAATAGTTATTTTTCTTTAAAAATTATGAATGTTTTGAATAATTTTATTTAGAAATTTTAAAAAGTAATTGATTCTCGTAAAAATTGCAGTATTGTAATTTTTATACAAATACTTAAACTTAAAGGTTTTAAATTGAAATTATTTAAAATTTCATTAAAAATAAATAACAATATATATTTAAATATTTGTTTAACTAAAATTAATAATATATAAAAATGTACTAAAAATAATCATTAATCACTTTTAAGCAGAAACTATTACGGAAAAATTACATAATTAATAGAATTGAAACTGGTAATTAAAAAGAAAAATTGTTTATTTTCACGACACCAAGTGTGTATTATTTAAACCCCGACTTACGGCATCGAAATGATTTATTGCCAACTAATCGCAATTATCAATAACATAATTTCTGCAGAGTTGACGCGAATGTTGTCAATCCTTTGAATCAATGAGGACTTTTTATTTTTAATTACAATATGCACTCCATCGATTATTGTGCCCTCGTTTTTAATTTTTGATACATTTAATTCATAATTAATTTTAATTTACAGTTAATTGGAATTTATGAATAATTTCAATTTACAGTAATATTGATTTAAATTTATAAATAATTTTCATTTACAGTTGATTCAGATTTTTATAACTAATTGTAATTATTTACAGTCAAATTTTAATTTATAATTAATTCAAGTTCCCAACACAGTTTTAATTGGAATTAAATTTTTTAATTTTAATTTATAATCAATTGTTTCTTAATAACTTTTGAGAAAGTTAAAATTCCTACTGTAACTCCTGACAAAATTATTTTCAAGTTTTAGACTCAATTATTTTATAGGATTTTTAACTACAATTCATTTCTAATGAATAATTTTTGAAAAAATCTTTTGAGAATTAAATTATTCAATGAAAAAAGAATTTGAATAAAAATTTAAAAAATTGACCTTTTCCAAATTTCTAAACTAAAGTTTTTTAAAACTAAAATTTTCTAAAACATTAATTGGGAACCTTTTGAAATTTCAAGAATTAAATTATTTCAACTAAATTCTGTTTCATATTCTGTAAAGTTCAATTATTGTCAAAAATATTAATAATTTCTGATATTTATTAAAATTCGTGGTGACAAAAAAATTGGATCTTTTTAGTATTTTAAAAGACTGCTGAAGATCGAAATCCATAAAAATTTTATATTTTTCCAACACTTTTGACAGAATTTTCTGTCTCTTCCCTGACCTAAGTCAACTTTTGTAAATAATAAATGAAAAATGAATTAAATAACAAAAATAAAAACGAAATAGTTTCTTACTAAAAGTATATTCATAAATTACTGATTGTAATAAAAATTAAAAACCTAAATTTAAAATTTATTAACTTTATAATTAATTTCTTTACACGTGACTCAAAATTATTGTCATAAAATTTTAATTTGAAGAAGAAATTATTAATAACAAACATTCAGATCTTTAGAAACAATAGTACAAAATTCAGTATAAATATTTTAACACCTCATCGTTAATTTATTATTCAGAAACAATGAAAGCGTTTAAATTTTAATTTGTTAAAAATTTTCTTTTATTAAAATGTAAAATTATTTAATCCTTTTTAAATTTAAATTTCAAATTGTAAAAATAATATCTAGAGAGGAAATTTAGAAACTTTTCGCAGATTATCAGATCGAGAAGACAAAGAAAAGTATTGTTTATAAAATTTAAACATTTGAAGTGATAATATTAAAAAAAATAATTGATTTCACATGAGAGATGTGTTGTCTGCATTACTAAATACATATAGTGACCTTGTCCCACAATAAAGTTTTTGCACCTTCACCGAAAGCAAGCTCACGATGTTTGACCTCTTTGAGCAAATAAAATAGAAAAAAAAGTAGCGTGTATATTAATTTCGCAAAGTAACCATTGTTTCTTTCAAAAGTATATAACATATTTTCATTATAGTTTTTTTTTTAATTTTTGTTTTACAATTTTGTTCTCCTTCTTCTTTCTTGTTTCACTCCCGAGAAAAGTGAGAGCGGCAAAAAGTTTGACCTTTGACGCATCCTTCGATTACAAATATTTGAACAAATTGTTTTTTAGAAAACATATTTTTGTAAACATCAAAAAATTCATAACTCAATATTTCTTTATAGTAAAATTTCCTTTCTTTCTCGAATTCAAATTTTATTGACGTTCGTGAAGTTCGTGACCTTTATAATAATTAACAATTTAAAAGAAAAATGTATTTTTTCGCTCAAATATTTTTGTCTCGAAAAAATGTATTTTTTACGCTCAAATATTTTTGCCTCAAAAAATTTGTATGTTTTTTGTTCGAGAAGTTAAAAAAGAAAAATTATGCGAAAATTTTTTTTTTGTACAAAAATAGTAAATAGAAAAATTTTTTTTTATAAAATCTTTGTTTAAAGACGTTGTTAACTTCACCAACGATTCTAAATAATAAATTTTGTATCACTGAGATTTAAAACATTTTCTAAATATTGTACTTTTTCTAAAGAGTCACAATTACATATTAAATAAATTGAAAAATTAAAATTAATTAAAAATTTTAAACATATTTTTAATTTACGTAATTAATTAAATTTTTTTCTAAATATTTCGTATACATATTTTAATTTTGAAGAATTGTTAAATGTAATTTGAATTTTATATATTTTTTTGGACAAAGAAAAGAGAACTGTCACGAAGAAATATAAAATTTTAATTCAAAGTTACTTTAAATTTTTATTTATGTTTTTTTCCAAATTAATTTATGTTAAATGTAACACAGAGGAGAAACTGTTAAATAACTCTTGGCTCAGTTCAAATATGGCTTCCTCAACTACAAACGCCAATAATTATGACTAGTGCATGAACCTGAAGCCATAGCATTCGACATTAAAATTGCTGAAAGGTGAAGTCATAGGCGAGGAAAAAATAGAATTGTATCTCATCATTAAAAAATAAAAGAAGAAGAAGAAGAAGTAATTCTCAATCTTAACTGTTGATCTCATCGTTACCTTCGAATCAATTGAAACTGTTATAAATAAATAAAGTTTTCCTTTTCCGTTAATTTATTTGCTACTCTGAACTAATTCTTTAATAGTTTTCACTATTTATTTGCGTCTTGTACAATTAATTTACTACTTTGCACTATTTATTTGTTCCTTATATTTATTTATTTATTTTCAAAAATTTGTAACTAAATTTAATTTCTAAATCAATTATTTTTAATAATTTTCTTAGTTTTATTTTAAATAAAAGTTTATTTTCAATTATTTCAATTTTAAACTAATTTTCAATGAATAATTTTAATATAATGAAGACTTAAAGATCAATAATTTTTAATTAATATTTGATTCTCTTTCTATATTTTTACATGAAAAATTAAAAACATAACCTCAAATTTTTTGCTTCTTAGGTACCTTTTTTCGGAGCGTGACACATTTATGAAAATAATTGAATTCTTGCGAAAAATATTATTAAAACTTTTGAAAATCCTAGTAAATTTTACTTGAAAAATTTCTTAAAATTTTTTCAATAATGAAGTTTCTTTATTTTTTAAATTGTTGTAAGTAATAATTTTACCATTCAAGTTTCACTAAAATTATTAATAGAAAATTAAACCCTGTTATATAATTTTATTAGTTTTTCTATATAATTAAATTAGTTTGAAGAATATTTCTTAACATTTTTTTGTTGTTGAAAATAATGTAATTTTTTAAATAATTTTAATTGAAAATTTTGAAGATGATTAAATTAAACAAAGAACTTTTTCAATTTTTAAAAATAATCGTGTCTGTTAACAATTGTAATGAAATATTTGATCATTGAATTTCATAAAAATTGTATTAAAAATAATTGAATTTGTGAGAAGAATTTTATTATTTATAACAAACAGCAATTTAAATCTTGTCATTAATTCTATCTTTAAAAATAATTTTGAATTGCTTTAAACGATTCATTAGAATTTTAGAAAATAATTTATTTTTTTCAAAAAAATAATATTAACATTGTATTGAAAAAAGGTAATTGAATTTTTGCAAAAACTTTTTCTATTTATAATTTTATTAAAATTGTATTAAAAATAATTTAATTCTTGCGAAGAATTTTATTACTATTTATAAAAATAATGGAATTGTTCCGAAGATTTTCTTAAAATTTTAGAAAATAAATTAATTTTATGTTAATATTTGTAGATTAAAATTCTTTCGAGAAATTGTATTAAAATTGTTTTAAAAATATTTAAATTTCTGAAAAGGATTTTACTATTTATAAATCTAAATTAATTATTGCAAAGAATTTTACTATTTATAAAAATAATTGCAATGTTACGAAGAATTTATTAAAATTTTGAGAAATGATTCAATTGGTATGAAGAATTTGATAGAAATAATTAAAAATAATGAAATTTTGTTTTCTTTTTTACAAACATTTTGACAATAATTGAATTATTTTCAATGAATTTAAAATTCTTGTTGAAATAGAATTTTATGGAAATTTTGAAAATTATTAAATTCTTTTGCGAAATTTTATTTAAATTGAATTAAAAATAATTAAATTCCTTCAAAGAATTGTAGTCTTTATAGAAATGATTGAATTGTTTCGAAGAATTTGTTAAAATTTTAGGATTCAATTAAATTTTACAAAATGTAAATAATTCATAATCTGTTTAATTGTATATTTCGAAAATTTAATTAGAAAAATTATTCAAAAATAATTTTTGAAAGACTTGTCAATCGTTATATTTTACATTATAATAATCGAAATATGTGGCTAAAATTTCGAACCTTCAAAGGAACGAAATTTTTTTTCACTTTAAGACATGTTTTTGAAAGTTACTATAAAAAAAAAATAATTTAAGTTAAACAATATTTAGTTTAGCATTAATTTGTTAAAATTTGAAAAATAATTTCTTTACAAAGAGATACAAAAAGAAAAAAAAATATTGTCGTTCATAAACGTTCGAAGCTTTAGCAACATATCGAAACAACATTTCATTTTATACCAAAAATTTGCCATTTTGTTATAATATTTGAAAGAAAGTTCGCAATTTTTGAAAATAAGTCGAAAAAATTATTTCTTTTTTAAAAATAGTCGAAAAATGTCATATAATACAACTTTCAGGACTATTTATCACAAGCAAATATATAATCAAAAGTTAAATCATCGAAATTGTCACCTGCACTCAAAAAAAGAAAAATAATTCCATGAAAATCGAAAAAATAGATTTAATAAACCAAAGTACAAGATACGTGACTAAGGATTTAACCGGTTACCAAAGGATTTATATATTATTTGATATGGATAATAAAAATGCGAATAAAACATTTTTAGATCTGCGGAGAACGTGTAAGAAGATATTTAAGTGGTTTTGTTAGGAATTCAAGATTCTATTTTTGGATTTACTCGATTATTTACCTAGCATCTCTTTCGTGTAAAGATAATTGATAAAATTATATAAATACACTCTCGCAATTTTTCAATTTTTAACAAGTCCGTTCCAGTTCTTTTTTTAAACATACATACCTATACATCTATATCTAAAATTGAATCATTAAAAAAAAAAAACTTGTATCGCCAAAAAAGAAAAATGTAACTTTCAAAGAAAAGAAGAAAATAATAAATTCACGCCACTCGTGATGAAAATAAATAATTCGAGAGTGCCTGTCTTTTGTGATTCACTCGAGAAGAGAAAGAAGTTGGGGAAAAATTCCAGTTGACAAAATAACTATAATATATATATAGTTGGTAGTTGTGGTGGACAAAAATGGAGTTTTTGGTTTAATTTGGATATAATATAATGATGGTGCACCTAATTTGGATTATAGAAACTCTTTTTAAAGAGAAATGAGTCACAGTGCTTGTGACTCCTTATGGCTGATCTGGCACAACCAGTGAACACATTTGAAATTTTAGGCGGAAGTGGCAAAAAGTTAAGGAGTATCTTTTGCAAATGGGAGTGTAAAAGAGAAAGGGAATAAATGATCCATCAGAGGAGAGTTGCACAAAAGGGGAATGGATGAGGAAAGGAAACCAGAATCAGTTCAGACATGTTTGAATGAGTCTCACACGCATGTTCTGCTTTGGTTGCTCCAACAATTCTAATATATGAATGCAAACACGTCTGACACGTGTGCACCTACTCTTCATGCACCCAGTATACATTTTACAATTTATGTGACTTGTGGGCGTGTCCATTTACTGCACATACGTTTAAGAAAAAGCGAGAGTAGACAATTACTTCCCAAAGTGGGTATGCGTTCATATCTTTGTATCAAAACTTCTATCAAGATTTCGTTTTCTCTGCAAATTTTTTCTTCGAGGATTAAATTTGGATTTGTATCTGTAGACTAAATATGTGCCACTTTGGGTTACCAAAATTAATTATTAAAATTTGTCCAAAATCTAAGTTCATTAAAATTTATAATTAAGATTATTAAATATTGAAAGTTCATAAAATTTAAAATTAAAACCTTTTAAAGCTTTCATCTATTTATGAAAATTGTAAACGCAGCTTTTGTAAAATTAAATCAATTTAAAAATATTGAAGTAAAATTGTTCATTAAATAATTTTTGAATAATAATTTCATTACAGTTTTTCAAGAATTAAGTTATTTAAAAAGAAATTATTGTCAATAATAGAAAAAAATTGAAGTTTGTGTTAGAATTCGTGGTAATTTCCTTGTTAATGAGGTAAACTTTTAAAAGGCACCAAAAATTCATAATTTTCTTTTAAAAAAATGTAAAAATTTAGTTTTTTCCAGTTCTTTAAAAGAAAAATTATTAAATTTTTCCTGATTTGCCTGGTTAATTCTAATTTTCCTGACTTCCGTGAGCCATAGACAGTTGAATTCTTACAGAGAGTATACACACTCTAAAAATTAAGATTTCTACAATTTTTCTCGTATTTTTATTCCCATGAGTCCGAATTCGTCGACAGCATATTTCGAAGCGAACTTAATTCTCCACTTGTTAGAAGTTTGTAATGCGTGTAAAGCGAATGAAGCGTGAAATTGTAGCGATAAATCCTTAAAACTGAAAGAATCGTAAAAATTGAAAAATTGTACGAAGAGTATCACAGGAAAGTGCTAAAAACTCTATCGCACTGTCCCCTCGGCTCTTCGTTTCGTATAGTAAAAAAATTCCTCTTCGTTCTCTGCACAAACTCAACAACTTTTCTGTTAAATTTCTCTTGTACGACAAACGATTTAGAAAATTCCTCTCGAAATATCTTTTTTAGCATTTTTTTAAAACTAAATTTCAAAATTTAATAAAAAGAAGTGTTTTTAAACTAAATTTCAAAATTAAATAAAGAAAAACGTTTTTTTGAACTAAATTTCAAAATTTAATAAAGAAAAAGTTTTTTTTAACTAAATTTCAAAATTTAATAAAGAAAAAGATTTTTTGAACTAAATTTCAATATTTGATAAAAAAAAAGTTTTTTTTGAATTAAATTTCAGAATTTCATTGAAAAAAATTCTTATTGAAACTAATTGTTTAATTAATGATAACACTTACGCTTCGCAGTATGGTTGTTTGTTGAAACCTTTGTAAGTGCGCATATTCAGGGTCATTCCACATCCTTGACACTTGAAACATTGTTTATGCCAAGTCTGCAAAAAAGGAAAATCAATTAGCACCAACACAACTATTTAAACTATTCTAGAAAAAAATCCTAAAATTTAACTCTATTTTGCAAAATGTATCAATTTTGTTCTACACACACGAAATCTACATAAAGGAAAAATTCTAAATTCTATAAATTGTAAATTGTAAATTATAAATTGTAAATTATAAATTTAAAATTGTAAATTATAAATTTTAAACTATAAACTATGAACTGTAAATAATAAATTAACAAAATTGATAAAATTCAGAACAAAAAATTCATTAATGATATGATTTATCTTTCTTGGGGGAAAATATAGCAACGAGAGTTTTATCTAAACTGGATTCATCATCGCATGACAAATCGAGAGAAGGACATAGAAAAGAATTAATCAGTGAGTCAGATTTGTGTTTTTTTATTCAAAAAATCTCCAAAGACTAACAATTATATTATCTTCCCGATTATTTCCACTTCTATTATAACTCACATAATCTTCATATAATAGACTCTCACCGAGACCGGAACTTCATTGCGACATCTGCGCTAACTTTCGACACGCGAAAGTAAAAAAAAAATCTCCCAAGAAGAAAATTTCACATTTAGGCTATAAGCTGAATTTATAATTCCAACTGAATAAAAAAAATTTTTTTCTACATTCAAAATTATTAATGAATACAAAAATCATACAAAATTAAAAACAAATACAAAATTTACTCCAAAAATTATCAACGAATAAAATATTTATTCCAAGTTATTGGATAACGAATATAAAATTCAATAAAAATTACTATCAACGAAAATTTAATCACATCAAAATTATTATCAACGAAAATAAAATTCCATCAAAATTATATTTAACGAACATAAAATTTGTTCAAAATTATTAGCAACAAATACAAAATTTTCTCCACATTCCTAATCAGTATAAAATTCATTCAAAATTTTCATCAACGAATAAAATATCAATTCAAAGTTTTATTATGAAGAAAAATAAAATTTGTTCTTAAAATTTTTATCAACGAAAATAAAATTCCATCAAAATTATTATTAACGAATATAAAATTCGTTCAAAATTTTTATCAAGAAATAAAATATTTTCTCAACATCAAATTCATTCAAAATTTTCATCAACGAATAAAATATCAATTCAGAGTTTTATTATGAAGAAAAATAAAATTTGTTCGAAATTTTTATCAACGAAAATAAAATTCCATCAAAATTATTATTAACAAATATAAAATTCATTCAAAATTTTTATCAAGAAATAAAATATTTTCTCAACATCAAATTCATTCAAAATTTTCATCAATGAATAAAATATCAATTCACAGTTTTATTATGAAGAAAAATAAAATTTTTATCAATAAAAATAAAATTCCATGAAAATTATTATTAACGAATATAAAATTCATTCTAAATTTTTGTCAAGAAATAAAATATTTTCTCAACATCAAATTCATTCAAAATTTTCATCAACGAATAAAATAAAAAGTTGAATTGATATTCAATTTTCTGTTATCAACGAATACAAAATTGGTTCAAAAATATACAAGAAGAATATTCAATTTTAAATTAAATCTAAGAAAATTTCGATTTACAATCTAATTAAAAAGCAAAATACCCAATTAAAATGAACTAATTCAACTTTATTGAGAGAATTTGATCCGACACATTTTGCAAAACTCGTATATAATGTAATAATAAAAAAGGAGATTGTATCGAATTTCTCAATTTCCACAACTCCCTGAAGAATTCGTCCTTGAACTAATGAAGCTGGCAAAACCTAATAACGTTGTCGCGCGCTGGAAAAGTTGGACACGCACGAGGGAAAAAAAAAATAAATTATAAACAATCTCGGGGTCGCGTTTCAAACGAATATAATAAATCATTGTTTGCCATTGAAAGTGAAAGTTCGTCCGGTTTTTACGAATCGTTCAGCGCAAATAAAATAAAAAAAAAAATAAAAATAAAAAAAGTAGGAGTCACCCCAGAGAGAAGAACAATGGCAGTAATATCTCGGGTAACGATTACTAAATAGCGAGTACACCGGATACATACCAGAGATGCCACAATTCTATTTCAGAGAAAGAGAGAAAAAATCAGAGATGCTTATCGAAGGAAAAATTTAATGATGGACCTTTATTTATTATTCACACTTTCGTAATAATTATAAGAGAATATAAATAGGAATCAAACGAATTCCACTCGTGTCATCTCGCAAAAGTTCCTTTTCGCACAATAATCATCACACACTTCCTCTCCTCACAATGATGGAAATTCTCTTTTATATTTTTATGCATAATTCTTTCTTTAATCCCACACTTATTATTATATTCTTGTTTAAATCTATAGTTTAGAAAAATACAAATATTAAATAAATAATAGAAATAAGTAAAAAAAAATTGTTTCATCTCATGTACTCACTATTATTCTGTTCTAATCCAAATTCGAAAAAAAATGATTGAAATAAACAAAAATGAGTAAAAATAAAAAAATATTTCTTGACCTATTATTATTTGAAGTTGAATCAACGAAAAAAAATTATTCACTTAGTAAATTAATTAAAAACGACTCTACAATATTGACAAAAAAATTTAAAAAAAAGATTAATGTTTATATTTTGATAATAATTATTTTACGATTAAATATTAAATTAAAAATAATATTTGGATACATTAAATAAATTTTTTTCGTTGATAAAAGTTGTGAACTTCAACTTCGCGTCTGTTCTAATCACATTATTGGTGAAGTTCACAACGTTTATAGTCAACAAATTCTGAAGAAAAATATTTTTTTTAGCAAATTTTTATAAATTTTTCTACGCAGAAAATAGAACGTTTAGTTTTTTAACTAAACGATTTACAAAAAAAAATATTCGTGAACAAAAAATGTTACTTTTTTTTGTTAAGAAAATAATTTCTTTTCTTTCAATCGTTAATCATAAACGTTGCGGACTTCACCGACGTTTCTAATCTAATTTTAAAAAAATGCAAATAATTAAAATAAACAAAAATGAGTAAAACAGAAAATAAGTAAAAATGAAAGAAAGTAAATAAAAAGATAAAAAATGAATAAACATTAAAGAAAATAAATACAAGCCTCGGATCAACTTTGGAGCAAAAAAGTCGCTTTAATAAATTAAAAATACAAAAGAAAATCGAAAAAGTCGTTTATTCAGTTCGGTGTTGTCAAAAAAAAGTATATTTTGTATTTTCTTATCTTTAACTTATTTATAGTTTCAATTATTCAAAACTGGAATAATTTTCTTAAACATGCGCAGCTAAAGTTTTGAACGTTCAAATGAACGAAATTTTATTCATCTTAAGTATTTTTGAAAATTACTATCGCAAAAAGAAAAATACTCGAAGTTAAACAATATTTAGTTTATAGAATTAGTTCCTTTTAATTTAAAAATTATTTTTTTTGTAAATAAAATAAAAATTAGAAGAAGTAAGAAAAATATTGTCGTCGTTCATTTAAACGTTCGAAACTTTAGGAACATTCTTAAATAAATACTTAAATACGGCTTATTTGTTTTTCCACAACGGTGAATAAAATTGAATAAATTAAAATTTTTAATTAACTTTTTTTCAAATTTAATTGAATTTGAAAACATTATGATAAAACAATTCTAGGAATTAGGTTTTTAAAAATATTGTAATTGTAATTTATTAAAAAATTTAAATGACAAAGTTATAAAAATTTACATTTGTCAAAAAGATTTGAATATCATTTTGAAAAGCTACTTTTCATTCATTTTTATTATTCATTATTTACACTTAAAAATTTGTCATTTTACTTTGTTCGAAGTTAATTGAATCAGAAAAAATTATAATAAAATAATTCTAAAAAAATAGTTTATTTTTAAATAATGTAATGTAATTTCTTTAAAACAATTTAATTTCTAAAAAAAAATTTTCTATAATTTAAAAAAAACTAATTGAAATATGTTATGAAGAAACTGAATTAAAAATTTTCAACATGATCGTTTTCTCAAAAATTTTATAAAAAATTCTAAAAAATGTTACTAATATTTTCTCTGTACATACTCAAATTAATTTTCTGAAATATGTAATTAAAAATATTGAAAACAATTGATTTTCAAAAGATAAGAATGAAAAATTCTACGCATCTTATTTTCAAAAATATTTTAATATAATTTTTTTAAGTTAATTTTTACTAATTTTCATTTTTAAATTAAAATTTAAAGTTATTTAATTAAAATTTTTGGAGAATTCAATTATTATTCTCACAATTTGCAATTAAAATTTTTTAAAAACCGATTTTCAAAAATTGCAATACAATACTTTTAAAAAAAAATGTTGTAACAAATTAATTTGTCGATGAAAATTTATTAAAAAATTTTTATTTTCTCCAAAATGTTAAAAATAATTTTAAAAAATTGTAATGTTACTATTTTTTAAATGTGTTTGAATTTTCGAAAATATGTAATTGAAAATACTAAAAAAATAATTAAATTTTATAAAGATTTAGAATGAAGCAATTCTAAGAATAACTATTCTCAAAAATATTTATATTTAATTTATAAAAGCTAATTTTCAACAATATTCAATTTTCATTTTACACTTGAAGATTTTTCAATAAAATTGTTAAGAATTGTAATATTTTCAAAATTTACAATTAAAATTCTCCAAAAGTAGATTTTCAAAAATTGTATTAAAATACTTGAAGAAAATTAATTATTTTTAATCAGATTTTACGAAATTTCAAAATTATTAAAAATATTTTAAATTATTTATTGGAAAATTTAATAAAGTTAGAAATATTATTCAAAAAATAATCCTAATATCTTTAAAGTTTTTAGCGTTCAAATGAACGAAATTTTTTTTCATTTCAATATTTTTCTATATTATTATCTTTAAATGTTAATTAAAAAAAATTTAACACAAATATTAAGAAAAAAATTCATTTTTTAATTTGTAAATTAATATTTTCTACCAAAAATAAAACATCCAAAAAATTAATAAAAAGATTCTTTCATTTGAACGTTCAGAACTTTATGGACTTATTTCTCACACTCTAATAATAAGAGTAAATAATTTTATTTTATACCAAAAATGTGATTCTTTGGTGCAATATTTAGAAGAAAAATCGAAAAAGTCTATGTACAGGAAGTTAGACCAGCAAAGTTAAAATTTTCAAAAAACAATTATTGTGCTGAATTGTGCTCGACTTGTGCTCTTTTGTGCTAAAATTCATTTTTTGAAAAACTCAAAATTCCGGGCACAAAAACCAAAAAACTTTTTTTTATCGAAAAATTAAAATTTTTTGAAAAACATTTATTGTGCTGAATTGTTCTCGACTTGTGCTCTTTTGTGCTAAATTTTATTTTTTAAAAAACTCAAAATTCCGGGCAAAAAAACCAAAAAACTTTTTTTAATCGGAAAAATTGAAATATTTTATAAAATAATTATTGTGCTGAATTGTGCTCGACTTGTGCTCTTATGTGCTAAAATTTATTTTTTAAAAAACTCAAAATTCCGGGCAAAAAAAACAAAAAACTTTTTTTAAATCGGAAAAATTAAAATTTTTTGACAACAATTATTTGCTTAGCTAGCACAACTCAGCACAACTTTTATTTTTTCGAAATTTTGATTTATATAAAAATCCGGGATCAAAGTTGCCCAAAAAAATTGTCGTTATCGAGTATAAATTGATTTTTAATGAAAATTTAATTTTAAAAAATATTTTCAGAATGATATCGATTGTGCTTAGGTAGCACAACTCAGCACAACTTTTATTTTTTCGAAATTTTAATTTATATAAAAATCCGGAATCAATGTTGCCCAAAAAAATTGTCGTTTTAGAGTATTAATTGATTTTTTATGCAAATTTAATTTAAAAAAAAATTTTTTTTAAATGATATCGATTGTGCTTAGCTAGCACAACTCAGCACAACTTTTCTTTTTTCGAAATTTTAATTTATATAAAAATCCGGGATTAATGTTGCCCAAAAAAATTGTCGTTTTAGAGTATTAATTGATTTTTAATGAAAATTTAATTTTAAAAAATATTTTCAGAATGATATCGATTGTGCTTAGCTAGCACAACTCAGCACAACTTTTCTTTTTTCGAAATTTTAATTTATATAAAAATCCGGGATCAATGTTGCCCAAAAAAATTGTCGTTTTAGAGTATTAATTGATTTTTTATGCAAATTTAATTTTAAAAAAAATTTTTTTAAAATGATATTGATTGTGCTTAGCTAGCACAACTCAGCACAACTTTTATTTTTTCGAAATTTTGATTTATATAAAAATCCGGGATCAATGTTGCCCAAAAAAATTGTCGTTTTAGAGTATTAATTGATTTTTTATGCAAATTTAATTTTAAAAAATATTTTCAAAATGATATTGATTGTGCTTAGCTAGCACAACTCAGCACAACTTTTCTTTTTTCAAAATTTTAATTTATATAAAAATCCGGGATCAAAGTTGCCCAAAAAAATTGTCGTTATTGAGTATAAAATGATTTTTGATGAAAATTGAATTTTAAAAAATATTTTCAAAATGATATTGATTGTGCTTAACTAGCACAACTCAGCACAACTTTTATTTTTTCGAATTTTTGATTTATATAAAAATCCGGGATCAATGTTGCCCAAAAAATTTGTCGTTATCGAGTAGTCATTAATTTTTATGCAAATTTAATTTTAAAAAAATATTTTCAGAATGATATCGATTGTGCTTAGCTAGCACAACTCAGCACAACTTTTCTTTTTTCGAAATTTTAATTTATATAAAAATCCGGGATCAATGTTGCCCAAAAAAATTGTCGTTTTAGAGTATTAATTGATTTTTAATGAAAATTTAATTTTAAAAAAATATTTTCAGAATGATATTGATTGTGCTTAGCTAGCACAACTCAGCACAACTTTTATTTTTTCGAAATTTTAATTTATATAAAAATCCGGGATCAAAGTTGCCCAAAAAAATTGTCGTTATCGAGTAGTCATTAATTTTTTATGCAAATTTAATTTTAAAAAAATATTTTCAGAATGATATTGATTGTGCTTAGCTAGCACAACTCAGCACAACTTTTCTTTTTTCGAAATTTTAATTTATATAAAAATCCGGGATTAATGTTGCCCAAAAAAATTGTCGTTTTAGAGTATTAATTGATTTTTAATGAAAATTTAATTTTAAAAAATATTTTCAGAATGATATCGATTGTGCTTAGCTAGCACAACTCAGCACAACTTTTCTTTTTTCGAAATTTTAATTTATATAAAAATCCGGGATCAATGTTGCCCAAAAAAATTGTCGTTATCGAGTATAAATTGATTTTTAATGAAAATTTAATTTTAAAAAATATTTTCAGAATGATATCGATTGTGCTTAGCTAGCACAACTCAGCACAACTTTTATTTTTTCGAAATTTTAATTTATATAAAAATCCGGGATCAATGTTGCCCAAAAAAATTGTCGTTTTAGAGTATTAATTGATTTTTTATGCAAATTTAATTTAAAAAAAAATTTTTTTTAAATGATATCGATTGTGCTTAGCTAGCACAACTCAGCACAACTTTTCTTTTTTCGAAATTTTAATTTATATAAAAATCCGGGATTAATGTTGCCCAAAAAAATTGTCGTTTTAGAGTATTAATTGATTTTTTATGCAAATTTAATTTTAAAACATATTTTCAGAATGATATCGATTGTGCTTAGCTAGCACAACTCAGCACAACTTTTATTTTTTCGAAATTTTAATTTATATAAAAGATAAAAAAAAATTTTTCGGTGTTTGTGCCTGCAATTTAAAATTTCCCTTTTTTTAATTTTCATTTATTGGAAACTAATTTATCCTCCCAGACTTTAAAGTTTTCGTAAAACGAACTTGTACTCTGTAGAGCACAATTTGAGATCTGCTGATCACTAGTTTCGTTTTTTCTTAATGTTATTAAAAAACTTATATTTCTTCCAAAAATCGACAAAAACAATTATACGGCCCAAAACTGTAAAAATTAAATTTTTTAAAAACTTCACTTGTGCTGGGTTCCTCTAACAATCCTCAACATTGTGCAGCCATAAATTTCAAAAAAATAAAAATTAAAGGCAAATATCCAAAAATTAAAAATCGACTTCAAAAAATGATACTTAAAATCTCTCAAAAACAAACATTGTGCTCAATTGTGCTAGACCAGTAAAGTAAAAAATCCTAAATACATTTTTTCTAAAATTAAATTTCTTCAACTTAAACCCAAAAAAACGTTTACGTAAGGCCCAAAATATCAGAAAAATTTTAAGCACCTGCTATATGAAAGATTAGAGTTATAAAAACTACAAAGATTTTCGGAGTTGTACTAGCAAAAAACTTTTTATAAAATTTAATATTAAACAAAAATTAATGAATACTCGATAACGACAATTTTTTTGGGCAAATTTAATCCCGGATTTTTATATAAATCAAAATTTCGAAAAAATAAAAGTTGTGCTGAGTTGTGCTAGCTAAGCACAATCAATATCATTTTGAAAATATTTTTTAAAATTAAATTTGCATAAAAAATCAATTAATACTCGATAACGACAATTTTTTTGGGCAACTTTGATCCCGGATTTTTATATAAATCAAAATTTCGAAAAAATAAAAGTTGTGCTGAGTTGTGCTAGCTAAGCACAATCGATATCATTCTGAAAATATTTTTTTAAAATTAAATTTGCATAAAAATTAATGACTACTCGATAACGACAAATTTTTTGGGCAACATTGATCCCGGATTTTTATATAAATCAAAAATTCGAAAAAATAAAAGTTGTGCTGAGTTGTGCTAGCTAAGCACAATCGATATCATTCTGAAAATATTTTTTTAAAATTAAATTTGCATAAAAAATTAATGACTACTCGATAACGACAATTTTTTTGGGCAACATTGATCCCGGATTTTTATATAAATCAAAATTTCGAAAAAATAAAAGTTGTGCTGAGTTGTGCTAGCTAAGCACAATCAATATCATTTTAAAAAAAATTTTTTTTAAATTAAATTTGCATAAAAAATCAATTAATACTCTAAAACGACAATTTTTTTGGGCAACATTGATCCCGGATTTTTATATAAATTAAAATTTCGAAAAAATCTGCCCGCCCTCCGGGCGGACACATTCTCATCCGCGCTTCGCGCGGGAGCTCGCTTCGCTCGCTAGTTTGAGCGCGCCTCGGGGCGCGTGAATACCGGTCGTCGCGCTTCGCGCTCCGACGACTGTTATGCACGTCGCGCTCCGCGCTCCGCAAGTTGTTGCGCGCTTCGCGCGCAAATGGCTCGCTTCGCTCGCAGTAGTTTGCGGTTATTGTACATTATGTGCGTTTTTGTTCATATTCCTCCTTGTATGTAAAAAAAACTCTATTATCTACATGTTATATTGGTCTTAAAGTTACTACGACTTTAAGGTTTACATTCTCATCAAATATGTGTTGATTTAAAGATTATCACAGAACGAAAAACACTTGCAATTGAGATAATTCATTTTTGGCACTGTTTTGAAAAAAAAATTTTAATTTGTATAATTTATGTTTTATTAATTATTAATTATTAATCATGCATCGGTATTTATGTTAGCTCTGGTAAATTGCAAAATTAAAAGAAAATACACCTCTCTAGGTATAATATGTAAAAAGTTAGTAAATAACAATAATAATAATAATTTGTTAAAATAAATATAAATTTAAAAATTGCACAGTATTCTTAAAAATTTCTAGCCTGACATTCTACAAAAAGAAAAATTGAATTCGTATAAAATTTATGACATATAGGTGACTTTGAATATTAGTCTGTATTTAGAGTATAGCCGGTAAATGCGCTTTTTACGGTTAAACGCAAGGACAAAAAATTATATCTCCTAAAGTTTCAGACCCTTCATAATTTTTTCTTTGGAAAATACTCGAGAAATTAATACGAATCGAATTAATATTATTAAAAAAATGGCACTTTTTAAGAAATTGTATATTAAAAATTTTTTTTTTTTTTTTAATATTTTCTTTAATTGTCTGTAAACAATAAGCATTCCCTGAAAATTTCATTAAATTTCATTAATTTTCCATAGAGATATACCATTTTCAAAAATTCAAAAAAAATTTTAAATTCAACAAAATTTGTCTGCTTAACATCAACAAGGATACATTTAAATCAAGTTAAAAAGTTAAAAAAATAATTTGATTCAAAAATAAAAACTCTAAGCCTTATAAAATAAAAAAAATGTCTGGCCCAAAAACTTATAAAAAAAAGTCTGGCCCAAAAACTTAAAAAAAAAAAAAAAAAAAATACAAAAAAGTGTCGAAAGGAAAAGTTGTTTGTTTCTGTTCAAAATTTAAGAAAAAAAATAAAAAAAAATATTTTTTTGAAAAATGTCAAAAAAACAAAATTTTGAAAATTTCAAAATTTTTTATTTTTGTTGTTTTTTGACGAAATGGGCTGCCCAACGAACTCGAGCTTCATTTTTATGGACTAAAAAAATCCCCCAAATTGCAAGTCGATTCATAAAAATTTACTCGAGTTATCGTCGAGACAAAAATTTCTACAGACAGACAGACAGACAGACAGACAGACAGACAGACTGACAGACAGACACTTCTCTAAAAACCATTTTTTTGTAATCAGGGGGTCATGAAACGTAAAGATTTATGAAAATTAGAAATTTCTCAAAATCGCACAAATCCAATACTTTCTCATTTTTGATGAGAATGTAAAAAGAAAAGTTGTGCTGAGTTGTGCTAGCTAAGAACAATCAATATCATTCTGAAAATTTTTTTTTAAATTAAATTTGCATAAAAAATCAATTAATACTCTAAAACGACAATTTTTTTGGGCAACATTGATCCCGGATTTTTATATAAATTAAAATTTCGAAAAAATAAAAGTTGTGCTGAGTTGTGCTAGCTAAGCACAATCGATATCATTCTGAAAATATTTTTTAAAAATTAAATTTGCATAAAAAATTAATGACTACTCGATAACGACAAATTTTTTGGGCAACATTGATCCCGGATTTTTATATAAATCAAAATTTCGAAAAAATAAAAGTTGTGCTGAGTTGTGCTAGCTAAGCACAATCGATATCATTCTAAAAATATTATTTAAAATTAAATTTTCATTAAAAATCAATTTATACTCGATAACGACAATTTTTTTGGGCAACATTGATCCCGGATTTTTATATAAATCAAAATTTCAAAAAAATAAAAGTTGTGCTGAGTTGTGCTAGCTAAGCACAATCAATATCATTCTGAAAATTTTTTTTAAAATTAAATTTGCATAAAACATTAATGACTACTCGATAACGACAATTTTTTGGGCAACATTGATCCCGGATTTTTATATAAATTAAAATTTCGAAAAAATAAAAGTTGTGCTGAGTTGTGCTAGCTAAGCAAATAATTGTTGTCAAAAAATTTTAATTTTTCCGATTTAAAAAAAGTTTTTTGTTTTTTTTGCCCGGAATTTTGAGTTTTTTAAAAAATAAATTTTAGCACAAAAGAGCACAAGTCGAGCACAATTCAGCACAATAATTATTTTATAAAAAATTTCAATTTTTCCGATTAAAAAAAGTTTTTTGGTTTTTTTGCCCGGAATTTTGAGTTTTTTAAAATATAAAATTTAGCACAAAAGAGCACAAGTCGAGCACAATTCAGCACAATAAATGTTTTTCAAAAAATTTTAATTTTTCGATAAAAAAAAGTTTTTTGGTTTTTGTGCCCGGAATTTTGAGTTTTTCAAAAAATGAATTTTAGCACAAAAGAGCACAAGTCGAGCACAATTCAGCACAATAATTGTTTTTTGAAAATTTTAACTTTGCTGGTCTAACTTCCTGTACATAAAAAGTCTCAATTTTTGAAAATAAGTTTAAATAGTTGCTTTATTGGTAAATAATGGAAAATAATCTAAAAAGTCCTAATATCCGAGGTCTGTAAATAAAAAAATAAATAGAGTATAAGAAATAAATGAAAATAAAAAATAAATAAAATACAAAAAATTAAAAAACTTAAAAAAGTACAAAAAATAAATAAAAATAAATTGAAAATAAATCCAAAAAATTTAGACATCATCAAAATATTTTCCACAACATTTTGTCTCGAAAAGAAAAATAAATTCCTCTTATGTAAAAGAAAAGATGTTTTTACAGTTGAAAAATACGAAAAGTACACGATTATCAAACAGGTGGAATTAAAAAATTAATAACACTAAAGAGAGGTGAATTAAAAAAAAACAAAATAATCAGACAAGGAATGGCTCTTTCATTATGGGGTCAAAGTGATTACAATATCTCGCCAAGTAAAGAACATCTCTTGACGTCCTTCGTTTTTGAAATACATATATATGGGTGAATGCAAATTTCCTTGCTATAGTTATACGTATTGTTTGTTCGAGACAACCGACTTATAAAAGAATTAACTTACATCAAAATACAGCTTGTTCACGAGCACGATGTGCAAATAACAAGAGATGGTGATCAAGATAATTACCAAGAATTATTCATTTTTTTTTATTCGCACTATCGTCGAAATACAATAATTTCAGGAACAAAAAAATAAATTTAAAAAAAAAATTCCCCGAATTGAAAATTTTTCCAAGTTGGTAAAAAAAATCACATCTATCAAAAGAATCCAAAAAATAAGTAAACAATAATTATTTACTCGTTTTTCGGATTCTTTTGAAAGATTTGATATTTAGAAGACAAATTTTTAACGTTGGTGAAGTTCACAACGATTTTAGAAAAAAATATTTTTTTTTAGAAAATTGTTATAAATTTTTGCAAAGAAAATTGTACAATTAATTTTCTTTAATAATTATTTACAAAAGAAAATATTTGTAAAGAAAAAATATTATTTTTATTCGTAGGAAAATATATTTTTTCTTTCAATCGTTGAAAACTTCATCGACGTAATTTTTAGTAGAAAAAATTACTTTTTACATTTTGGTTTGAATTGTTTATTTACTGTAAAATAACGAAGTTCAATTTGAAACTGTCATGTGGAGTTGAAAATCTACGTTGGAAGATAAAATTAAAACGTTATAATAGTCTCTAATTAGGTGGAATCTAATTAGATGTTTTGAGAGATGAAAATATGTGACATTGAAGGGGGAAGATTAGATTTAATATTTTTTTTTTACTTAATAAATACAACCCGCAGGAATTTTTTTTCTTTTTTTTTTTTAGTAGCGATAAGGGCCAATTTAGTAGCAATGACATTTGTAAAATTACGTTAGGAGAGAAAGAGAGAGGAAGAAAGAGAGAAAGAGAGGTCGAAGCCTCTTCGTCATTCGAGTCCGCTCTAATTGTCCTTTGTGCGTTTCAATTTTTGTCCCCGCCCTGCAACAAGCCTTGTAATATGAAACTTCTTGAGTTAATATTTCCACTCTTTTTTCTCTTATTTCTCTTCATCTTTTAGATCTTTAAAAGATAACGTATCCAATCTCAATGCACTAGTAAAATTGAATCAAGTGTTCGTTTTGAGCCAAAAATTCATTCACTGTTTTTATTATTTTTAAAGGATCAAAAAAGATTCGAATTATACTTAGAATAATAATAATAAAAATAATAAAAATAATAAAAATAATAAAAATAATAAAAACAATAAAAATAATAAAAATAATAATAAAAATAATAAAATAATAAAATAATAATAAAAATAATAATGATAATATTAATTAATAGAATACTATAATAGACAAGCACAAAATAGTCAAAAGTAATTGTACGAATCAAACACAATTTGCAACTCAGGAAAACGTCGGTTTATGATCAACGATTGAAAGCAAAAAAATTATTTTCCTATACCAAAAAGAATTAAAAATTTTGTTTACAAATATTTTTATTTGTAAACAAAATTGATAGTAAATCATTATTCAAAAAAATAAACGTACTATTTTCTTTACCAAAATTTATAAAAATTTGCATTAAAAAAATATTTTTTTTCAAAAATCGTTGACTATAAGCCTTATGAACTTCACCAACGTTAAGGAAAAATAATTTCGAGTAGCAAAATTGAAAGATAAAAATATTTTTAGAGCAGATTTACATCAAAGAAAATAATTTCGAGTTTATTAAATCATTAGTATAGTAAAATTCTGAGAGAGGAATATTTTGAGAGCAAATTTACAACGCAAAATAATTTAGAGCAGCGATTTTAAAATTTTTAAGGAGAGAAATATAATTCAAGAGCAGATTTACAATAGGGAAAATAATTGAGAATAGAAATAGTAAAAATTCGACGAAATATTTTGAGAGCAGATTACAAAAAGATATATACCTATATGTGAATTGATAAAAGAGATAAAATTTATCTTATGTCTATATTGATAGTTAGCTCCCAATTACAGCTGATAATAATGGAAATTCTCCTTTCAATTCTAAGAGAACAATTAAAAATGATTATTACGCATTTCCACACAACGTAACATTTCATAACACTGACACTAAACAAGTGTTTATCGGATTTTATTACAGAAAATACAAAATTTGCAAGGAACGAATTCTTGTCTCAATTTTAAAATTTGAGACCAAAACAAAAAAAAGTGGAACAAATTCAAAAAATCAATATTTAAGAATTTTGCAAACTTGGAAAATTCGTGCACTACAAAAAAATTCAGTTTTTTTTACAAATGATAATAATTTCTTTTCTATATTTGGAAGGGAAAAAAAGTTTCAGGGTTGCCAAAAAAAATTAATTTTGTTCTTTCTCGACTTCTCCCCTCACTTTTTGACAAAATTTTGACTTTTTCCCTGATCCTAAAAGAAATATTTCTATTCACGCTAAAAATAATTAAATACGCAAAAAAATGTACTATTACATTTATTTACAGATTTTTTTAATTGTAAAAATATTCATAAACAAAAAAAAGTATTTTTTAAATAAATTTTAAAAAAATTTTCAAACGAATTCAATTATTTCAAAACATGTAATGAAATTCGTTGTAAGAATTCAATTAGTTTCGTAAACAAAAAAATTGGCCATAGTACTTCAATTATTTTTACTACAATTTTAAATAAATTCCTTGAAAAATGTAATTATTTAAAAAAATTTCTTGCATGAATTCAATTATACTTGACAAATAATTAATGCCTTTAAAGTTCTAAACGTTCAAATGAACGAATTTTATGTTTGCATTTTGGTAGAAAATATTAACTTACAAATTAAATAATGAATTATTTTCTTAATATTTATCTTAAATTATTGTGAAATTGTCATTGAAAGATAATAATATTGAAAAAGTATTGAAGAGGAAAAAATTTTCGTTTATTTGAACGTTCAAAACTTTAGAGACATAATAATTAAATTCTTAGTTGAAATTAAAATATTTTCAAAATCTATTTTAATCAAATTCTTTACAGGGTTTCAATTATTAAAAAAAATATAATAAAATTTGCTGCAAAAATTCAATAATTTTCATAAATAATAAAATTCTTTAGAGAATTTCAATTATTAAGAAAAATTTCATAAAATTCACTTCAAGAACTCAATTATTTTTATAAATAATCAGATTCAAATTATTTTTAAAAAATGTAATAATAATTCGTTTCAAGAATTCAGTTATCGTTCTGAATAATAAAGTTCTTTACAGTATTTCAATTATTTTTTATACATTTTTTAGTAAATTTTTCGAAAAATGTAATTATTTTAAAAAACTTTTTCAATATGTATTCTTTGACAGAATTCAATTGTCAATATTATCAATTATTTGTAATAATATTTGCAAAAATTCCTTTAGAATTTTCGTATCCATTTGTTTACAATTAAATTTTACAAAATTTCGATTATTTGGAAATTCTTCAATTAAACGTTAAAAGAAAATAAAAACTTGACATAATTAAAAAAAATCATTTAAACTTTTTCAAAATAGAATTATACAGAATTGATGATTAAAAGTATGAAAAAATCAAGTTTATCAGGATTTTCATTTTGAAACCTTTACAAAATTCAATTATTTCTTAAAATTCATGCTATAATGCTGTTAAATATAGATTATTATTATTTTAAATTTTAACTAAAATTCATTTTTAAATTAATTATTATTTGAAAATTGTACGAATTTTGAATTAGTAAAAATACAAAAATAATTTACTAAATAATTAAATGTTTCATAAAAAATTAATTCTGATAAAGAATGTTATCAAAAATTTTTGAATAATTAAATTCTTTTGTGGTATTTTAATACAATTTTTAAGAATAATTATATTTTTCGAGGAATTCGATTCAAATTAAATTAAAAGAAAACAAAATTCTGCGATGAGATTTATGAAAATAATTGAATCACTGTAAAATTTTTTATTATTTATGTAAATACCTATTTGAATTATTGTAAAGAAGTTTATAAAAAATTTGTAAATAATTGAATTTTAACAGTTAATTTCAACATAATTGAAATTTTGTCGAAAAATAAAAATTTGTTTGATTATCATTGAATTTCTGCGAAAATTTTATTACTTTTGAAAATAATTGAATTTACACAATCATTTGTAACTTCTCCAAAACTAACATTTTTCCAATCCTTCAATAAAAATCCCCGACTTTTCCCTGAAATCCCTGACCTGTGGCAACCCAGAAGTTTATCAAGAAGCAATTCAAATTTACGAGAACAATTTTTTTTTTCAATTTTTAGAGACAAGAAAGTTCCATGACATTTAAAGACTTCCATATTTCAACAGTGGCTAAACTTGCGGTGTAATATTCAAGTGCCATGACACGTCAAGAATTTTCTCTTACTTGTAATATTCCGAAAGATCAACTCTGCTGAGTAAGTGAATTAAAGCACGTTTTATGTCCCAGCAATAATTCTCTCTCTCTCTCTCTTTTTTTTCAAGTAATATAAGAAAATGTATGTCAAATCATAAACACAATTTGTTAGATGAGTGCAACGAACGTTCGACAATTTCTTTACCAAGACACGTGTATAAACGTATAAATTGCATCTTCCTCCGTATGCAAAGTAGCTCAGGAAGATCCAGCCACACTTTATTCACGGATGTAGCACGCAAAATGCTCCGTTAGTAAATCACCTCTCTCTTTCTCTCAAATGCTTTTATAACCTCTCCTAACCTCTACTCGAAAAAAATCACAATTTTCGTTATATTCTCTGCGGACAAATTTCTTGCAAAAAAAAAACCGTTGAAGCGGATACAACTAAAAATGGAACACTGATATTCAGGCAAAAACAATGAAAAAAATTGTTTTTTTTTTGTGGTTAAGTTTCTACACTTTTTGAACAGTAATATCACATTTGTTTCTCCAACAATGTACTTTGGGGAGTAATTCAATTGAATTCACTCGATACAGATAATGCACTAGTGATAAAATAGGGTTAAAAATCTCAGGATAAATGCAGCTTTACGCACCTTGTCAAGGCATTTGAGCTCCTCGATCGGGTAGACCGTTTTCTCACAACGGGCACACGTCTTACTCATCTTGGATTGAAAATTTACAGTCTGCTTTTACACGTGTACACAGACACTTGCACTTAGATATACATCTAATCACTGTATAAGGATGCGGGTTTTGAGGGATTTTTCACGAAAAACACTTGTTTTCAAGGTGCAAAAAAAAACACCAAGCCACGAGACAAATACGAAAAGAAAAGCCGAAGTTACCACAAGCGCCAGCACTGGACTACACTGCCCTCTCTCAACCTCCCCCACCACCAACACACCACAAAAATAGATCTCCAACATCGTCCCGCACTCTGTCAATCACAATTCTAACTAAATTTGAATCTGGAACTTGCTCCTCGGATATTTTCCCACATTTCCAAAATTGAATAAGATCTTTTTTCACGAGTTCAGATTCAACAATTCTCGATAAATTATTGTATTAATATTGAGTATTTAGTTTAAATACAGTTTTATTCAAGGATTCTCGACCGTTTATCAGTTTGCCCCTGTTGAATGTGTTTTTACCTGTCGCGCTGTATTTACGAAATTGTCACTTGGCGGGAAATTTAAAATGCGAAAAATGTTTTTTTAAACGTTTGTATTTTTTAAATACACTGGTTTTAAGAATAATAAACATTTAAACAATAATGGAAAATTTTAATTGGATAACGTAATAACAATAAGGAAATAATTATGGATAATGATAATAACAATAAAGAAATAATTACATTTTTTTATCTTCTTTTAAAAATTGATAAATCACGCTGAAATCTTTATCGGCAAGGCCTTTCGATATGACGGCAAGATAAATTTGATGAGCTAAAGAGCCAAGTAAAATTGGTGTTTTACTTCTACTCGCAACATCTTGAGCTAATCCCAAATCCTTCGCCATTAACGTAGATCCAAATCCTCCCTATTTGGAAAAATATAAACTTGTTATTTTTTCACTTATTTATTTAAAAATATATTTTTTCCTGTTTATTTATCGACATTGGACGGTCTGTGAACATTTGTAGGTTATGTAAAACCTTGTATTATCGCCGGCACTGACTGGTTTAAATGACTTGAAATAGAGGTAAACGAATATTTTTTAGCAAATTTTTCTCTGAACAGACACTTTTTACGGGCGAGCATCTTCTAAAGTACAATAATTCGAAAGATTGTTTAAATTCATGCTAAAACGCGGTTATGTTTCGTAAAATTGGAAAGTAATGTCACGCTAAGAATATGACAGCTGGGCTATTTTGCTCACTGATTGCTTCTGCCCTCTTCTGGCAATTCACATAAATAAACCGCTTCTTGTTGTCTGTCATTAATTTACTTTCCGATTTTACATTTTTACAACCGCGTTTTCGCTTGGATTTAAACAATTTTTTGGATTATTGTAATTTAGAACATGCTCACCCATTGTGCGTATTGGCATATTTTACAAAACGTGCCTGTGTTTAGAGAAAAATTAGTTGAAAAATGTTTGTTTACGTATTCCATCAGTACCGTATATTATGTTGGACAACAATCGCAGTTCTCACATAACCTACAAATTTCAGAAAACTTCCAACATTTATTTAACTAAATAAGTATATAAATATGAGTGCGATTCCATGGGAGATTTTAGTTTTTTCGAAGTAAGTAATTGCAATGAAACTCGGGAATTTTATAATCTACATATAAAATGAAATTTTTCCACCAAATATTACGTCAAAATATTCAGAAGTTTTGGAGATGTCAAAATTTTGAAATCGTTATAATTTCCATTTTCACCAAAACACTATTGATTCTTTTTGGAAAAAAAATCAGCATAAAAAAACGAAAAAATTGTTTATATTATATTTATAAAACATTTTTATAAAGAAAAAAAGTTATTAAATAATAATTTAAACAAACACTAAAATTAATTAAGAAACTGTGCAGTAATTAAGAGAAAAATATTAATTGAAAGAGAAGTAAATTTTTTCTTTAAATTACCTGATAATTATTGCTACTTGGAACATTTGGCATTAGTCCTGGAACTGGATTGTAAACTTCAGAAGCCCAACATCTTCCTGAACTTGAATTAACAATTTCTGCTAATACTTTTGAATCTAATCCCAACCTGAATAAAGTAATTTGATATTAATTACTTATTTATTATTATCTGAATTTAAAATTTTTTAATTCTACTTATAGGTATTCCAGAAATTTAATTATTTCTAATAATTAAAACTGCAATATTTATGGAATATTTCATTACGGTAAAAAATTTTTGACTAAACTTTTTCTCTAAATCAAATATTTTTAATATAACCAGCAAAACCCTTTTTCCCTTTTTACTTTCAGAATTTGCTTTTCCAAATTTAATGAAAGTTCTTAATTTCTTAAAAAATATAATTTTTCTTACAGTCTTTCATTAAATGTAATATTTAAACAACTCGTATAGTAAATGCCAAAATATTTCTAACAACAACTTGAATTAAAATTTAAAATTTATTTTAACAAAAGTTGGCAAAACTTTTAATTATTTCAATTTTTAGAAATTATTTTCGGAAATAGAAGTATTTTTAAAAAAATTTAGTTTCATTTTTTCAAGAAACAATTTTAGGAAATTAAATTTTTCAAACCTTTAATACTTTTTGTTAAACAAAAATTTAAAAACTTCGTAATATTTATTTTTCCTGAGGAATTAAAATTTCAAATAATTTCAATGAAAAACCTCATGAAATATAATTATTTCTAAAATTTGCAACTGTAATTCATCCAAAATTTAATTCTGCTTTTTTTTAGAATTTTTGAATACAATTATTGAAAAACTAATAATTTTTAAAGAAAAATAATGTTATTAATAATATTTTAAAACAAAAATTTAAAGATTTTTAAATTTTTGCTTTAAAAACCTTAAATTTTCAAAGAATTTAATTTAAAAACCTTTTAAAATTTGATTCATTCCTAAAATTCCTGTTATAACGGTTAATTTTAATTACTTTTTTTCAAAATCATAATTTTTAAAAAATTTCCAAATTTTAATAACTTTTGTAAAATTAATATTTAACTAATTATTGTTCATCTTTATTTGCTTAAATAATATTATTATTATATAATAATTATTCGAAAGTTTTTTAAAATTAAATTATTAGAAATTGAATACAAAATTTTTTACAATAAGTAATTGAAATATTCTATGATTTCTTTTTAAAGTTTTTTATTTTTTTCAATTTAATTTAATTTATTTTAATTCAAATTTAAATTGTTTTTTTAAAGTTGTTAAGGTGAATTATCATAATAATCATAATAATTTCATCATCATAATTTTAAATAATTACAGTTATTTTTTACAGTAAAAAAATCAAAGTATTTTGCATTTTATACCAAAAAAGTGGTATTTTGTTGCAATTTTTGGAAGAGTTGTAGAAAAAGTCGAAGAAAAACATTTCAAATGTTCAATCAAATCTGCACTACAATTTCAAAAAGTCAAACTATTCAAGACCTGTAATAATTTACGGAAAAATTTAACAATTTGAAATAATTAAATTAGTGACAACCAATTAGTTAATAATTAATTACTTCATCACATTAGATTGAATAATTAAACATTAATTTAAATAATTCAATTAAAAGGATTGAAATAAATAAATATATAGAATTCTTTATAATAAATAAAATAAGAAACATTCAACTAATATAAAAAACTGAAGTAAAGTAAAATAAAAAAATAAATTGTATTAGATAAAATAAACTTTTTAAACCTACTAATTGAAAAAACAACTCGGATCTAAAAGTTTTTTTTTGAAATTGCATTAGAATATTTAAACCTAATAGAGTTATTGAAATTTAAACTTAATTCTTTTTTTCAACTGTAAAAGTTGTTTAAAAAATGATCTCATTACTTTTGACCGAGATTGAAAGCTTCAGCTGTGCCAATCATACTGATTGCAAGAAGCATATTGTTGCAAAGTTTAGCAGCTTGTCCCATACCAACTTTTTCACCGCAATGAACTATTCTTGATCCCATGGCTTCGAAAATTGATTTTGCATCATCAAAATTGTTTCTCAAACCTCCAACCATAAAAGTCAAGGTACCATTTTCAGCCGCATTCACTCCTACAGGAAAACAAATATATATTTCAAAAAATGTTTTTAAAATTTAATTTTTCAACTATTTTCTACCTCCAGACACTGGTCCATCGATGAATCTCATATTTTTCTTCTCGGCTTCTTGTGAAACTGTCTCGGAAACAGACGGATCTATTGTACTGCTGTCAATTAAAAGTGTATTCTTCTTTGCAAAACTGAAATTAGACTAAAAATTAAAACAAGAATTAAAAAAAGAAAAATTGGAGAAATAATACAAAAAAAAATTGGAAAATAATACAAAATGAAAAATTGAAAATACAGTAGAAAAAAAAATAATATTTAGTTGAAGTACCTCAAAATTCCTTTTTCACCGGCATAACAGTCCAAAACGTGTTTATTTGATGGTAACATTGTTATTATTATTTCCGAGTTTTGTGAAACTTCTGCGGCACTTTCTGCACTTGTTGCTCCTGATTCGCATAATTTTGTAACAGCCGATTTATTAACATCAAAAACTGTTAATTTATGACCCTGTTTAACATAAACGTTAGATGTGAGAAAAGAAATTAACAATTAAAAATAGAAATAATTTAGAGTGCTTGACTTTTGATAATAATTATATTATTACTAGCAAATGTTTCGTTAATAAAATTTCACGAAGGAATACAATAATTTTCTAAAATTTTAATAAATCCTTCGAAATAATTAAATTATTTTTATAAATATAGTAAAATTCTTCGCAAGAATTCAATTAATTTTATAAATAGTTAAATTCTTTGCAGGATTTTTATAAATTTGATTTATTTCCTAAAATTTTAATAAATTCTTCGAAACAATTCAATCATTTCTATAAAGACTACAATTCTTTGAAGGAATAAAATTATTTTTAATCCAATTTAAATAAAATTTCGCGAAAGAATTTAATTATTTTCAAAAAATTCCATAAAATTCTATTTCAACAAGAATTGTAAATTCTAAAAAAATAATTCAATTATTGTCAAAATATTTATAAACTAAAAAAATTCCATTATTTTCAATTATTTCTATAAAAATCTTGTTACCAATTTAATTATTTATCAAAATTTTAATAAATTCTTCAAAACATATTTCAATTATTTTTATAAATAGAAAAATTCTTTGCAATAATTCATTTATGTTTATAAATAGTAAAATCCTTTGCAGAAATTTAATTATTTTCAAATCAATTTTAATAGAATTTCTCGAAAGAATTTTAATCTTCAAACATTAACATCAAATTCATTTATTTTCTAAAATTTCAATAAATTCTTCGGAACAATTCAATTATTTTTAATACAATTTTAATAAAATTCTTCTTCATAAAATCCAATTGCTTTTAAAATTTTCAATTAAAATGTTTAAAGAAACTCCATTAGTTTAAAAAAAAATTCAAAGAAATTCTTTAAAAGAATTTAATTAGGATTGTTAAAAATTTTAATAAAATTCTTCACAAGAATTTAATATCCTTTTTGGAAGGAATTCTATTATTATCAAATTTTTTGATAAAATTCTTTGCAATAATTCGATGATTTTCAATACATTAATTTATAAATTTTAAATTTTACCTTCTTTAAAATATTTTTTGCCATTCTGCTACCCATTTGTCCTAAACCAATAAATCCAACATTTGAACATTCTCGACTACCTGTAATAAAATAAAATATAAAAATACTTTCAAGAAAAAATTATAAATTAACAATTAAACGGAATTTTATTATTTTAATTATATTTTTCCCTTTTTTTATTTACTTGTAATTTTTTGTAAAGTCGAATAATTAGTATTATAAAAAAATAAAAGTAGGTTCAATAAATAATTTATCAAGCAGCAAATTAAAAATGTAATAAAAATAAAATCATACCTCTGGAGTGATATAAAAATCGTCTAAAACTTAAGGATAACGCCATATTATTGAATATAATTTCTCCACTTTTTTGCAGGAGAAACAAAATCACTATAATTAAACACTTTTAAATTCTCAACTATTTCGAATGATAAAATTGCCTATCGACCTAGAGTCAATGAAATGCTAATTAAAGCCAAACCAATTCACTCACTCCCACGAAAGAAAAATATTTTTAAGCGTCTTCGTCTGAATGTTCCAAAGCAGACACGTTTAAGAATATTACTGTCAACGCACTTTTTTTTCCAGTTTGAAGGTCCAACAAGCTTTAAATTCGTCCCACTCCCTATACCGAAAGTATTTCTTCACTGGGTCAGTCACTCCTGCATTTTATAAATTCACTACTGATTCTTTGCCATTTTATATTCGTTTCAAAATAAAAACTAATTTATTATTTTCAGTTTTTCATTTTTAATTTATTAAATTATTTTCAATTTTAGTTTTTCAATTTTATTTTATTAAATTATTTTTAATTTTAGTCGTTCAATTTAATTTAATTAAATTATTTTCTAATTTTAGTTTTTCAATTTTATTTAATTAAATTATTTTTAATTTTAGTTTTTCAATTTTGTTTAAGAGCATTTGAACTATTATGACGTCGCAATTTTTAAAACTCATGCTTTTCACACATTGTGACGTCATAGTGGTTCAAATGCCCTTAATTAAATTATTTTTAATTTTAGTTTTTCAATATTATTTTATTAAATTATTTTCAAATTTTTGTCACTTTTAATTTGAGATGAAATTAAATCACTTTTTGAATTTTGCAAAGAAACTTGAAATAATATGTAAAAAGAATTTTGTAAAAATCGCGGGGGTGGGGAATTTAAGTATATTTATCGAACAACAATTAATGCAGCGGCTATATCTTTAACATTAAAAATAAAGTGAATGTTAACATAACACTTGTTTTTATGATGAACTATAGCAATAAAATGATGTCATTGATAAGAAAATAATCCTTATCGCCATCTAAAGAGCTACTTACGATATCAAAAACATTTAAAATTTAAATTATAATTTATTTATATTGCTCCTCTTGCATATTATGAAGTGAGTTAAAAATATAGATTGTTTTCAGCTTTGAATCAAAATAAGTAGAAAACAAAAACAATAAAAAAATTACATACATTTTCATTTCATTTTTAATGCGCATATTTATTATTTTGAATTATGTACATTTCAAAAAAACAATAAATAAAATAAACAGTCAATATTATGCATTAGAGCAAAAATAACTATTTTTATTGACATAATATTGACAAAAAATTTTGTTAGAAATTCTGCGATATTTTCTCTTTGTGCAAATTAAAAAAAATTTTATTACATGTTTTATTTATTTTTTAAAAAGGAAACAAAGATTGACACTTTTTTATTTTTCAAATATTTATCTGCTTAGAAATTTTGCTCTAATTTATTTTGTATCGTGTTAAATGTATATAAACCAGAACTTATTTTTCAGTGTTTGAAATTAAATTTTATTTACAAAACTATAGCAAATGTAACGCTCGTTAGGGCGCGGAACGTGGTATTTAATTTAATATTAATATGCAAATTTCAAAATTTTTTATTTTCAACAAAATTTTAATAAATCCTTCAAAACAATTCAATTATTTTTTTAAAGAATAAAATTCTTTTCAAGAATTCAATTATCTTCAATTCAATCTCAATTAAATTCCTCCAAAGAGTTGAAATTTTCCTCTCGAAACGATTTTATTATTTTTCAAAACTTTTAATGAAAATCTTAGAAAGCTTTCAATTATTCTCATAAATTACGACATTTTTCAAAATATTTCAATTATTTTCAAAAATTCTAATAAAATTCTTAAGAGTTTAATTAATTTCAAGAAAATAAAAATCTTTTGAAAATTTCAATTATTTTCTTAAATTTATTATAAAATTCTTTCGAGGATTTTAATAATTATCTTGAAAAATTTTAATAAAAATCTGCGTAGGAATTCAATTACGTCTTTATAAAAAGAAAAATTCTTTTGTAGATTTTAATTTATTTCTTAAACAATAAAATTCTTTTAAGGATTTAAATAATTTTCAAAAATTGAAGCAAAACTCTTTTATACTTCCAATTACCTTCATAAATAATGAAAAATCTTCGGAAGATTTCAATTATTTTCAAAATTTGAAACACAACATCAAGAAATCCCTTTTGAAATAAAATTAATATCAAAAACTAAATTACTTTTTAGAAATAGTTAAAAAAAAATTCTCCTGAGAAATTCAATTCGGTACTTTTGAATACAATGTTAATAAACTTCAAAAATCAAATATTTCATTATAATTATTGACAGTGACGATTATTTTAGAAAGTTGAATAAAAACTTTGTTTAATTCTATTATTTTCAAAAGTTTGAATTCAAATTATTTAAAAAACTATATGATTTAAAACACACACAAAGAAATTGTTTAAAAGAATTTAATTATTTACAGAAGCACTAATAAAATTGTTTTAAAAAATTTAATTTTCTATCAATAATTTTCATCGAAATAATTTAATTATAATCTTCATTATAATAAATTCCTTGAATTAATTAAATTATTTCAGAAAACTGCAATAAAATTCTGAAAAAAATTTAATAATTATTATCTACAAATTTTAATATAACTCAATAATTAAATATTTAATTTCAATTATTAAGAAACACGATTAATTTAAAAACTCAAAGGAAATTGTTTATAAAATTCAATTATTCTCAAATGTTATGCCAAAATTTATTGCTTTTTAATAGATTAATTTTAAAATTAAAAATACCGGAATATAACGATTATTACTATAGAAGATAGATATTTTTTTTAATTAAAAAAATGATGTTTTTTTAAAGATAATTGAATTGTTATAAACAAATTGTTTAAATTTTTTTTAAATAATAAAATTTTTTTGTAAAATTCTATTGAAAATAATAAAAGTAAAAAAAAATTTTGACAATAATTGGAGTTTAAAGAATATAAAATTGAATTTATTAAAATAATTTAATTTTAAATAATGACTTAAAAATTATTTAAAGAATATTTGTTAATAATTGAATTTAAAAACGTTTTAAATTAAAATTTCAGAAAATTGAAACTTTAGATAAGTTCAATTAAAATTTCTGAAGAAATTAGTTTTTGAAAAATTTTCATTTAAAAAGAAATAGTCTGAAAAACAAGTGTATTTAATTAAATTATTTTAGTTGGCCTTTCTTTTTTTTTCTTTACTTAATTGAATTCTCACAGCGATATCTCAAAAATTATTTTAACCAATTAATTTAGAGAAGAATGTTAATAAAGAATTGAATTATTTTTTTGATAATATTATTTTTAACATGAAAAGAGGATTTCCTTTTCGTCAAAAAAAATTTTTTTAAACTAATGAATAGAAAATTTCCAAAAATAGTAGAACTGTGTGTATAATAATTTTAGGAAAATGTTTACCATTTTTTCGTTTATTAAATTTTACAGGGACGTATGCACAATAATTTCTTCGAAAAATTACAATTTTTTTGTTTCACTTCATTTCTTGAAATAAACTAATTCACTATCCACATTTTCCTCCACAGCCAGATTCTGGCCTGAAACATTTTTTTTTATTTAATTACCTTTTTAACAATTTTAGAATTTCAGTGACTGTTTTATTAATTTTTCGACCACTTTTCTCTCGAAATATTAAATAAATGGTTCTAGTTTTTTGTGAAGAATACTTTAAAACATAATGAGGAAAGGCACCGTGGTTATAAAATTTTGGTAATTGAAAAATTTATTATTATAAAGCCCCTTTAATTTTGATCAAAAACGTGAGTTCGAGAATTAACAGTAAAACTGATAATTTCAAAGTGATTTCTAATAATTAATTATTAAATTATAAAAGATTATGTACCACAGTGCATTTTTTTAGATTTTAGTGTTATTAACAAAAAATTAACTTAATTTATTTAATATTTTTATTTTTAGAGAAAAACGTGTAGTTGAAAAATTAACAGTGAATTTTATAACCAATCAAAGTTATATTCAATGCAAGTTATTTATTATATTTTTAATTTTTAGTGTAAAGTAACTTACAATTTGAATGTTTTATTTTTTGCAGTAGACATTTTTTGACGGGGACTTTTTGATGTATTGTTGCAAGAAATTGTACTTATATCAGGTACGCCTTCAATGAAATATTCACAACCGCAGGAGCAGAGCTATAAAATAGTATATTTTACTGTCACATTGCATAAGATATATTGCCTACACATATATGTAAAAAATGATTTTACGAAGACAGGAGTACATCTTTCTTTTTTTCCACTTCGAATTAAATTCGAAATATTTTTGTAATTAAATAAATTAAACGTAGGTATTATCAAATTTTCAAGTTTAATTAAAAAAATTTCAAATTTTTAATTTATTAATAATATTAAGGATTTGTTAATTTATAAATTTATTAAAATGTAGAATTTTCTTTGTACAATTAGTAATACGAAAAAATTTTCTAAAATTTAATAACTTTTAGAATTTTTTTCATATACTTAGCTATATTAATATTGAACATTGATTCGTAATATTTATGCGAGCAACGATTAAAAGAGAAAAAATATTTTGTTTGCCAAAAACAATAAAATGGTTTATTTACAAATTTTTCTTTTCCAAATTAGAATTCATTAGAAAATTATGGAAAACATTTTTTAATACAAAAAATTAAACAGAAAAATATTTTTCTACATATAGGTTTCGTTATTATTAGGTAAAAACATTGTGAACTTCACCGATTTTATATTTTTTAATACTTAAATATTTATTTATAATTATTTATTTTTTCAATCAGGATTGATAGGAAAAAATATGAAATATAAAAAAAGGAAATTTATTTTTATTTATTTATTTATTATTCAATAGTAAGCAATTTAATATCAATAGTAGTAAAGGATATAATTTAAAGATGATATCACAGAGTGTTTATCTAAATTACATTTTAATAGAAATTTATACCTTTTCTTCACTTGTCGCAGGACTGAATAAATTACTTGAACAGTGCGCTTCTTCCACTTGTGCATTTTGATTTATATTTATTTCTCTATCAGCTCTCTTCACATTTCCATCGCGACCTTAACACAAAAGATACAATTATTATTCCTTCAAATTTCCTTTTTTTATAGAAAAAGTTCGAAAAATACGATTGCAAAAGAAAATATAAACATTCAGAAATTATATTATACAATACAACTTTTTAATGTTTAAAATTATTATAAACTATTTGAAATTAAATTTTTTCTTTTATATATATTTTATTTTTTTATTTTCGTTTAGTTTAGTTTTCATTATTTATTAAAATAATTAACTGATATTCAAATAATATAGAAATATAAAAATATTTCTATAATAATATTATAATATAATAATAATTAGAATTATAATATAATGTATATAATAATATAATAATAATAATAATAATAATATAGTATAGAATTTATATTAATTATAAATTAATATAAATAATAATTGATACTTAATTATTAATAATTAAAAATACTTGAAATATTACAAAGAATTTTATTAAAAATTATGGTATACAATAAGTTTTTTTTGTTTAAATGAACGAAATATTTTTTATTAACAATATTTCTATAAACTACTGACTGCGATAAAAATTAAAACATAATATTAACATTTGCAAACTTTATAATTAATTTTCTTTATAGTGATGTAAAATTATTGTAATAAAAATGAAATCAGAAGAAGAAGAAGAAGTAAATAAATCTCGATCATTTGAACTTTAAAAAACTGTCGGAATCTCCAAATTTTGAAAATTTAATTTTTTTCAATTTTCACTTAAATTGTTCAAAATAATTGAATACTTTCAAGAAATTTCATTAAAATTGTATATTGCATAATAATTGAATTTCTGTCAAATTTTTATTATTTATAAAAATAATTGAATTTCTTTGAAGAATTTTATTATTTATGAAAATATTTTAATTCTAGAGAAGAATTTTTTTTATAAATAATTGAATTTGTCAGCAGAATTTTATTATTTATGAAAATAATTGAATTCTTCAGTAGTTTTTCTTAGAAATTCAATTATTTATAAAAATAATTGAATTTCTTGTAAAGGATTTTTTAAAATATTAAAAAATAATTGAATTTGTCAGCAGAATTTTATTATTTATGAAAATAATTGAATTCTTCAGTAATTCTTCTTAGAAATTCAATTATTTATAAAAATAATTGAATTTCTTGTAAAGGATTTTTTGAAATATTTAAAAATAATTGAATTTGGCAGTAAATTTTTATTACTTCACAAAATAATAAAATTCTTGCAAATGATTTTATTGAAAAATGTTGAAAATAAATAAATTCCTGAGTAGAATTTTATTATTTTGAAAAATAATTGAATTCTTTAGTAATTCTTCTTAGAAATTCAATTATTTATAAAAATAATTGAGTTTCTTGTAAAGGATTTTTTAAAATATTAAAAAATAATTGAATTTGTCAGCAGAATTTTATTATTTATGAAAATAATTGAATTCTTTAGTAATTCTTCTTAGAAATTCAATTATTTTTATAAATAATTGAATTTCTTGTAAAGGATTTTTTAAAATATTAAAAAATAATTTAATTTGGCAGCAGATTTTTATTATTTCACAAAAATAATAAAATTCTTGCAAATGATTTTATTGAAAAATGGTGAAAATAAATAAATTCCTCAGCAGAATTTTATTATTTTGAAAAATAATTGAATTCTTGTGAAGAATTTTTTAAAAATTGTTGAAAAGAATTGACTGATTTGAAAGAGTGTTGTTAAAATTTTTGAAAATAATTGAATTCCTCAACAGAATTCAACTATTAATTAAAATAATTGAATCGTTGCGAAAAATTTTGTCAAATTTATTGAAAGCATTTGAATTTTGGAGATTAATTTAATTGTTTATAAAAACAATTGGTTATTATTGAAACTTTTTAAAGTAATTGAATTCCTGAGCAGAATTTTATTATTCATGAATGTATTTTAATTTTTTTGAAGGATTTTATTAAAATGTTTGTTTAAAAATAATTGAATTTTTGGGAAGAATTAAAAAAAAAGTTTTTAAATAAAATTGAATCCATTCAAGAAATTTTTTTTCAATTTTCGTTGATAATAATTGAATTCGATATATATATATGAAAATAATTGAATGCTTGAGAAAAATGTTTGAAAACTGAAATTCAATTGTTTTAAAGAATTTCAATTAACTTTTTGTAAATAAAAAACAATTGTAACAATTAATCAGTTAATTAAAAAAAATTAACAAATTATTCAGTGACTTTTTAACTGAAAAATTAAATAAATAAAAATTATTTAAAAAAATTAATAATCATATTTTAACGAATCAAAATTATTCAAAGTTATAAAAATTAAAATCTCACTGTCACTTATTATTCCTGTTTGATATTCAGAACAACACTTATTCTTTTCTTGTGTTACACAATTTTTCATTAATTTTTTCATCCAGTCTTGAGAACACTGACAATCAATTTTTTCCGAATTTGTCATTTCTTTTGAAGGCAACGAACATTCATTACAAGAAGTTGTAATTTTTTCTGCTTCACAAAAATTTCTCTCAATAATTTTCTCTTTGGATTTTTTTATAGATTTTTGTATTCTTTTGCCGATAAATGAAACTTCTCTTTCTGTTGGTATCATTTTTATTGGCGCTGAACATTGGCATAATTTTTCCGTTTTACTAATTTTATCCTCTAATAATTTTACAGTTATTGTTGATTTTTCCACTGGCTGTTTTTTATTCTCCTCAAAGATTTCTTCTCTAGTTTTGAATAAATTATTCGGTATCATTTCGGAACATTTTAATGGTTTTTCCGGTTTGTCACAATTTATTTGCTGCTGAAACGTTTCTGAAAAAGAAATAAAAAAATTTTTTTAGTTTTTAATATTTTCTCCTTATTTATTAATTTCAATTTAAAGGAAAAGAAAAAAAATTATGCCAGTTGAAAACAAAAAAATAATTTTGGAGAAATTAGATTTTAAAAAGTGATTGTTACAGGAATGTTTTGAAATTTTTGTGAGTTGAAACAATGGATCGTTATTTATTTATGAATTACTTAAAAGTGAATAGTGGCGAGAATTATCTGTATAATTTATGTTAATATCTCACCTTTCATTGCTTCTTCCCTAGACTTTTTGTCTTCTCTTGAATCCCTAGGCTCCTGAATAATTCAGTTTTAATTTTTGAATTTGCTAATAAATTTTTTCTTTAATAAAAAACAAATTAAATTTGAAGAAATTCTAATTTAATGTTTTAATTTAATGTATTCTAATTTGAAAGCCCGTTGATACAAAATAAATGAATAATAGTAAAAAAAAGTAAAGTAAATAAACAAATAATTTTGTTTATTCAATCGTTCGAAACTTTAGGAACGTTTTTAAACTTTTTATGATTAAATTAATTGTCAATATATCTAAATTAAATATTTTGAAAAATACTAGAATCTTTTGAGTTGATATTTCAGCATTATTGATAAATTTTTCTTCCTTGGAAAATTTTGGAAAATCCTTTTTTCTTCTCTCCTGCTTGGATGACTTGGAACATTCTTCAGTTTTCCTCAATTTTCCTTTATCGTCAGTAGAACATTTACAATTTTCACATTTTGATTTTGTCAAATCTTTCAATTTGAAATTATTATTATTATCATCACTGTCGATTGACTTCGAAGGATAATTCACATCGTGAGCTGTGTTAATTTCAACATTTTTTTCATCTTCTTTTTTATCTGCTCGATGATACAAAATTGAGACAGTTTTGTTTGGTTCTAAATTAATTTTTTCATTTTCTTCACTCAATTGTTCTTCCTTTTTCTCCAATAATGCTTGTGGCGGAATTTTGTCAGATGGAATATTAACGCAACTGGTCCATGTTTTGGAACATGAACAATTTTCACCGCATTCACAAATCCATTTTCCATTTGGCGTCAATATATCGTTGCCCCAATCATTACAGGAGCAGGCCATCTTTTATTTAAGAGAACAAAAATTATTTGAGAGAAAAAAGTGAAATTAATTTCCATTCAATTTAATTTTTTTTAGTTTTTAAATTTAATTTAATTTTACATTTATTTTATTTTCATTATATTTTTGTTTTATGCATAAAAATAATTTATTATGTTTGGAATTTGTTAATTATCATTACGTATTAAAAAAATTCAATTATACTTGAAAATCATCAGTTGAGTCACATTTCACTTTTATTGTTTGATTCAAATTTTTCACTCTTAGAATTGTCGTCTCTATTGGTTCGATGAAATGACGGAGATCGTTTACCTGAAAATATTTTAGATCATAATTTACATTATTTGATTAAATAAACAATAAATAAATAGTATCAAAAATTAATCGTTATTTTAGAAACAATATTTTTTCTGTTTAATTTTAAATTAATCACAAACAAAAATGTAATGCAAATAAGTTTTCGAATTTAATAATAAATTCCAATAAAAAATAAATAACAACCAAAATTTATCGTTACTTTAATAACCATATCAACTTTTATGTGATTAATTTTAAATAATCACAAACATTAATTTAATTTGCAAATACTTTTATGAATTTAAAAATAATACAAAAAATTAATCGTTATTTTAATAACAATATTATTTTTTTTACTACTTTTTATTAACCACGAACAATTTTTTTAATTTGTAAATAATGTACCTTAATATCAAATTAACATTTTGAGATTATTTTTATTTATAATTAGAAATAATATATAAAAAATAAATAATATAATTTAATTGCAAGATTATTCTACGAATTCAATAATAAATTCTAAATAATTAAATATGATAAATTAATTTTGTATAAAATAAATTGAAATAAGTATAAAAAGTACTTTAGCTTTTTGTAGAACTGCTTCAAGATGTTCAATTAAATTTTCCACAATATTTGTATCTTCTTCACGTTTCATTGAATTAATTAGAAAAATTTATTTATTCAAACCAAATAGAAATATTCTTTTTTTATTTTCAATAATGTATTAAAAAATATACTGAAAATTAGATCTTTTTCGATTAAATATCAAACTTAGTTATTATTTATAGTTGAAAATTGTAAGAATTGTAATAATATTTGTAAAGAAATAAAATTATTTTTAAAAAAATACAATTTTTTATTTAGCGATAATTGTTATCGTAATAAGTAATAATGTAAAATTTTAGTTTATAAATTTTTATTGCAATCACTATTTTACGGTCATAATAAAAAATCTTTCTTTCATTTGAATCTTCAAAACTTGTCGATCATAATTAATTTAACAATTTTTAAAATTAATTATAATTATTACAATTGATTCGTTTATCTAATTAAATAATTTATTATGCAATTAAATTTGTCAGTGCGAAAATATTTAAAAACACGAAAATGAAATTTACATATTGCTATTATCGTTAATTACCTGATAAATTACCTGAACAGTAAATGTAAGTAGAAAAAATAAGTAATTAATTACAATTAATTACCATTCATAATCCTAATTGTAACCATCGGTCAACTATTACAATATAATTGATATATTCCTCAATAAATTTACTTTCCTTCCAACAAGTTTTATTTTCTGTAACGAAATTATAAAAATTAATAACTAAAAAGAAGGAAAAATTTCCTCAAATGATAATTTTTTTATTAATAAAACGATAAAAACTGTAAAATTTAAATTATTACGTTTTGGTTAGAAAAAGTAATATAATGACATTTCCTTCAAAAAAAAATTTGCAGATAATTTCAGACTGATTTTTTGAAAACGTCAAAATTTATCAAATTTTCCGGTGACAATAATAAAAAATTGATAGAAATTTCTTATTTCATGAAGTTTTTCTACAAAAAAAAAAATTCTCAATTTGAAACGTGAAAAATTTGACACATTACACAATGTCTGATAGTAAATTGCGAAGTTCTTCGTTAATAGTTAATGATAAGAGTAAAAAGGAAGGAAATAAGAAAGAGAGCTGCTGGAAAACGATTCTCAGTCATTATGAAAAAAGAAACGCTTCTCTGGAAAGGCGCCAAGCGGCTTTGATCGAGAGAGTTCGTTTTATGGAGTGTGCATTGCCAACTTTATTAATGCAGTCTGTCGTTGCTAATAAATGTCCATCTGATATGAAAAAACTGTAAAAAAAAACTGAAAAAGATTGTAAAAAATTGTAAAAAATTATAAAAAATTATTTAAAAAAAACGGTACAAAAAACTGTAAAGAAAACGGTAAATACATAAAAATTGTAAAATTATTATTAGTATTTATATAATAATACCTAATACAATGTAAAATATTAAAATAATAATAAAATCAAAATTAACGTATAAAAAAAAATTGTGTACAAAAATTAAATTTTTTCTAATCCAAAATTAGAATTTTTCTGTTTGATGATCAGCAAGAAAATGTATAATTCTATTCTATAGTTTTCTTTAACACATTTTATTTAATTAAAATTTTTTTTATTTAATTTATAATATCTTTTTTTATTAATACATTTATATATATGCAAATATTACATTATTCGACAGTTTAATTTCAGGTTTTTCGCATTTACTTACTAACTACGAAGAAATTCTAATTTCATCTTTTTAAATAACAATAATGATATTAAAACAGTAATAATGTAAGAATAATAAATGATTATGATTATAATTTATAGTAATAGAAAAATTGAATATAATTAACGGATGTTTTAAAATTATCGACAACTTTTGTCATTTTTTTTTTACAATAAACAATATACAAGTAGAACATAAGATTCTAAAGGGCAACTTAAAATAATTACGAATTAATCGACTAGAGGCATCAGCTAAATTCTAACTCATGTCATGTACGCAATATTACAGATTTTTACACTCGGCAGCTTCTTTTTTTTCCCTTATTTATATAAATAAAAATTATACAAATCGAGTTCGCAATTTTACCACGTCCAAAAAATAAGAGAATTAATTATTTAAAAAGCAGTTTTAATTTTAAATAATCAAAATATTCAATAGCAGTTGAAAACTTTTTCTTCATTCTAGAGTATAAAAAAATAGTCTTTCCACTTCTTGGGAAAATTAACAAAATTAAAATTTTTTCTCGCAACTAAGTAATTAATTTCACTTGTTTTTTAGCGTTGCAAATATAAAATCCACTTTACAAAGTTTCAACGAACAAAATATTGGATTTGATTTCGCAAAAAAATACATTTTTTTTCATCGATGAAATTTGAAGATAAAACAATTGCATATTTTTTACATAAAAACCTTCCGACAAAAGAATTATTTCGTGTTATCAAAACAATTTACAATCTTGATTAGTTAGAGTCGAAAATTCGTTTGGCAAATTATTTCATAATCGACATTTGATTTATTAATGTATTAATTTAATTGAGTTATTCAATTTCCGATTGTGGATCGTAATTAAGTGAATTAATTTATTATAATTGTCATTTTTTAAACAATCAATTATTGAAATTTATTACAAACGTTTAATTTTCTCTTTTTTCTTTCTTTTTTGGTAATATAATTAGACAGTCATTAAAAGAAACTAATCAAGATTGAAAAAATTGTTTTTTAAGAATAAAACAATAGCAAAATATGAAAATTATTTTTGTAGAGTCGTAAAACAATTGTGTTTAATTATTAATAAGTATAAAGCTGCAATGAAATGTTCGCATTTTTTTTTTGATTCGGTATTGTAAAGTATTGTCGTTTTAAAAAAATACGACTTTCTCTTAAATAAACAGATTCGTATCTTAAGAATCACAGTTTCGTCATTTACATACGATCAGGTTGCTTCAAGCGAATACTCTTCTCGGTACTTAAATTTTAATTGGAAAAAGTCTCTATATATGGCTTTTTCACGAGAGAAACCAAACAATATTGGAATTTTTCATTTTTTAATTTTATTTGCAACAAATTATCGAGACCAGCAATTTTGTTTGCAATTCTTTTTTTCCATTTCTTAGTAATGTGGAAAATTTCGATCGATTTTCTTATTTTTTAATCGAAAAAATTTCGTTTTTATTTCTTAGTAGAAAATGTTGAAAAATTTGTTTATCCCTTGATAGAGAAAATTTCGATTTTTTCATTTCCTTGTATAGAAAAATTCAATTTTGTTCATTTCTTAACAGAAATTTGTTCGAATTTGTTATTTCTTAATAGAAAAAATTGTTTCATTAGTTTTATATCTTAATAGAAAAGATTTCAAGTTTTTTAATTTCTTAATAGAGAAAATCTCGAATTTTTTATGCTATCTTTGAATAAAGAATTTCAATTTTGTTTATTTCTTAACAGAAAATTGTTCAACTTTTTATTTCTTAAAAGAAAAAAAGTTTGACTTTATTACTTCTTTACAGAATATTTTCTCATTATTTTGATATCTTAATAGAAAAGATTTCAAGTTTTTTATTTATGTAGAAAAAATTCGATTTACTAATTTCTTAACAGAAAATTGTTCGACTTTTTATTTCTTAAAAGAAAAAATTTGGACTTTTTTATTTCTTTATAGAAAATTCTTGCATTATTTTTATATCTTAATAGAAAAGATTTCGAGTTTATTATTTCTTATGTAGAAAAAAATTCGATTTATTAATTTCTTAGCAGAAAATATTCCACAAATTTTATTATTTCTTAATAGAGGAGATTTCGAGTTTTTTATTTTAAAAAAATTCAATTTCTTTAACTTAATAGAAAAAACATTTCGAAATTTAAAAAAATCATAACTCTTTTATTTCTTAGTATAAAAAATTTCGATTACTTTTAGTTCTTAACAGAAAATTGTTCGATTATTTCAAATAAAAAGATTTCGACTTTTCTATTTTTTAATTGAAAAAAATTCAATTCTTTCATTTCTTAATTTAAAAAAATTGAATTTTTCTATTATTTTGGAAAATTAAATTTCCCTTTTTGTTTCTAAAAGTGATGTGCTATTAAAAAAATTTCCATAATGAAAATTGAACATTTGTTTAGTTTCTCTCTTATTTTGGAAGCACCCGACACTTATTCTATAATTTTTTGTTTGTTTGTAAATCTCTTAAAAAAATTATTACAATTTTATAATTTTTCAGGGCGGAACATTACAAGAAACAAGGCACTTTATTTGCGTCTATTGCAACGCATTACAAAATGCATTTGTCAGAATAAATTTTTCTTTGTGAATTTTTACAAATGATTTTCTTTTTTTAATTTTTCGGTAGGACGTATACCATTTCTGGTCATTACTTGGACTCACCAAGCAGCGCCAGCAAATTTGTCCTGAAAAACGAAAGAATACAAACTTCAGAATTATAAGAGTTAATTATTTTTTTTAATGCAATTCAGCAAATATTATTTATTAATAATAAATAAGTAGTAATAGTGAATTTTATTATTCAATTATTTCGTTAATTTAATTCTGGGGGGAAAATTATTATTTTTAAATAATAAATTGAAATAAATATAGCTAAAATAAAAAAAATTAAAAAACTAGAATTCAAGTAATTAATGAGTTGACTTAATTCTAAATTTCTAACTGAATTAAAATTGTAATAAATAATATAATTCAGCAAATATTATTATTAATAGATAATAATATTTAGTGAATTATTATTAATATTTATTAATAATTAATAATTTTAATATTTACTGAATTACTATTTTTCAATAATATTTTCTGAATTGTTATAACAAATGTTAATTTAATCAATATTAAAATTTTTTACTGAAATTTTATTTTTAGTTAAATAGTGAATTTTCGTACCTCATCGGATGCTTCAGAACAACGGTTCCTTTCGAGTTGGACAATTTTTTTTTGTTTGTCAAGCTTGCTGCATTCGTAAAGCCATCAATTTGACTAAATGGTACCGCGAGGAAGAAAATTGGACCATCACCTCCACCGAAAGTAGATTACTTGCTGCGAAAAAAATCCACATTTCATTACCAGAAAAAGAAAAAAAAAACCAAATGAATATTTCTCCATTCACTCAAAAGATTAATAAATATAAATTTATTGTAGATTTCATGAGAAATTAGCACTTTGTTAGAATTAAGTTACAAAAATTGTCGAATTTTCAATTCTCTTTTTGTCAAGAAAAAAGAAAATAAACAATTTTTTTCCACTCAAAATAATGATTTCAAGTAACTATCACAGAAGTTGTAATTTATCTTTTTCTCAGAAGTTTTTGCCTCTGAATATACTCAATAATCATTTAACTGTTAATTGTTTTCTAAATATAAATTTTATCAAGTAAATTTCATTTGCATGTTGAAGCCGTTAAAAAAAATGAAAAACCGCTTCCCAAGAGAGAGTTAACAAGACGCTTTAAAATTTTCAATTAACTGCACAATTTTTAATTAATTAATTTTCATTTTTTGCATTTATGCTTCGCTAGGAATAATTAATTAAAAACTTGCAGTGTAGAGACAATGAATATTGTTATTTTTTTTCTAAGGAAAAAGCAATAATTCAAAGCACCATCACCAAATTACTAAAGCCTAACTACAGTTGAGGATATTAAGATTAAAAATAAACTACAAGAGAAAATGATTGTCTACACGATTAATCTACTCGGTGAATTGCTGTTTTTTTGCGTCCAATTATTATCACGATAAACACTGGATTTTAGTGTTTCGAAGAGAATTAAAGACGTTTCAGTTTAGAAGCGAGAAAGTTCGTATATTACGAAAATCGCAAGAATTCCTAAAAGAAAACGTGACGCTCTCAAAGACAATAATTTTTCACTCCAGTATTTTTCTTTTCTTTTCCAACATTTTTCAGAATAATTTTCATCAAAGAGGAAGAATTTCATTTTCCTGATTCTTAATATTAATATTAATTATCCTCTCTAGTATTTTTTCTCTTTTACAAAATTTTCAGAGTAATTTTTCTAACACATTGGGGATAATTTCAATGTTAATAAAGAGTTTATAAATATTTTTATATTTTATTCTACTTAAATAATAATATTTTCTGAATTTATAATTTATTATAGAAATTCCTAAAGCATGATTCGCGAAAATTAATTAAAAAACAAGCAAACAGTAATAAATTTACTTTAAAATTTTTCTATAAAATTCAATTTTTACTTAATTACAATTCTTTAAAAATACGATATTAAAAAATTCATTTTCAGAGTCAAAAATAGAAATTAATTAAAATATAAAAATGATTTCAACAAAAATTACAATATTATTTCAATATTTTAAAATAATTTTCAGGGATTCTATTATTTTCAAAAAATGACAATTAAAAAATTTTCAAAAACCTAATTTTCTTAGAATTTTTTTAAACTTTTAATAATTTCATTATAAAACCATTAAAAATTTAGTTATTTTAAACATTTCAAACGTTATTTTTTCTAAAATTTAATCAATTTTAAGGAATTTAAAAAAAATTAGAATTATTAATGGTTTTTTTAAATAAACAGATTAAAAATTTATTTAGCAATTAAAATTGTAAAACCTTTAAATTTGAAAACCTTTTATTGTATAATAATTATTTCTAAATAAAGAAATTAGAAATTATAATTATATAATAAATTCTAAAGAATTGAATTAAAATTCTTCAAAATAACTGAATTCTCGCGAAGGATTTTATCAAACTTATTAATAATTGAATTTCGATGTTGAATTCAATTATTTATGAAAATAATTGAATTTTTAAGTAGAATTATATTCTTAATTAAAATAATTGAATTATTGAGAAGGACTTTAAAAAATATATTCAGAATAATTAAATTTTTTATCAGAATTCAATTATTCATGAAAATAATTGAATTCCTAAGCAGAATTTTATTTTTTATTAAAATAATTGAATTCCTGAGCTGAATTTTATTATTAATTAAATTAAGCGAATTCTTGAGAAGGATTTCATTTTATTTATTAAAAATTAGTGAATTTTGGGGCAGAATTGAAATATTTATAATAGTAATTTACTTTTTGATAAAAATGTTCTTCAAATTTTTTAATATAATTGAATTCCCGCAGAGGATTTAATTAAAATTTTGAAACTAATTGAATTTCTGTAAAGTTATTTTTTTTTTATTTTTATATTTAATTCTTTCAACAAATTTTTATTATACTTGTTCCGAAATAATTGCATTCTAGCGAATAATTTTATTGAAATTTTTGGAAATTATTACATTGTTTTAAATGATTTTAATAAAATCTTTGAAAATAATAAGTTATAACAAATAATTAATTACTAAAAATTTTTTATTAATTTATTATCAAAAATTATTCAAACATAAAAGTTGATGTTTAAAAATAAAACTAGTTAGTTAGGCTAGTTAATTAAGTAAATTTAAAAAAAATATTTCATTGAAAATTTAATGAAAAATCGATTTTTACATTCTCATCAAAAATGAGAAAGTATTTTTAATAATTGAATTATTAATTTTTATTTAATTATTAGTTAACAATTGAATTCAAACATAATTTAAACGTAAATCTGTTTTTAAAAAATTAAAATATCTAAAAGTTAAATTTGAACTTCTGGAAAATTAATTTTTCAGAACATTTAAATTCCATTTTTTAAAGATAGTTGAATTTTTATGAATATGCGTAATTAAAACGTTTTTTGACAATTGAAATTTTCATTTAATTATTTAACGAACTATTTTCTTTCATAGATTTAAATTTTACTTATATTTAATTAACGGGATTAAAGTTTTAGCTGAAAACATTCAAAGATTTCAATTTGCCAAGCTTTTGAAATTTAATTAGGATTTCTAAGAATTTTATAAAATTTATTTCCAAAAATAATTCTTTTATAATATTTAAATTTTTGCCTGAAATCTTAACTGAAACTTTCCTTTATAAAACAATTCAATTTCTATTTTCAAATTTAAAAAAAAAGAAAGTGAGTTTAAGTGTCACTTATGGAAAAAAATTTGAATCAAAAAACCAAATATTTCTCTATCAAGTAAATGTTTACTTGAATCAAATAATTTTTATTTAAATCAATTGAAATTTTATTTGAACCAATAAAGTCAAATAGCATTTGCTTCAAAAACTTTTAATTTAAAAAATTAAATTCATACATACTGAAATTATTGGTTCAAATACAATTTAATTGATGTAAATGAAAATTATTTTATGCAATTAAATATTTGTTTGATATAATAGACAAAATATTCAGGTATTTGAATCGGATAATTTTTTTTTAGTGTGAATGATTAAAAAATGTATCTAAATAGTTTCAGATGATGAAAGTAATAGGCAAACAAAAGATCAAGAAGAAGAAAAAGGAAAAAAAACATACTCGAGTGAACTATTAGAGTTTCTTTCAGTTTTGCTGGTAGATGAGCGATTTTTCTTTAAATAAAATAGCGTCTGAGGGTTTTTTTGTTTTTTGCTTTTTGTCTACAAGGGACTACTTAGACTGACCTTGGGCCAGATTCGAATCATCAAGAAGCACGTTCTCACTCAGTCTTGTTGTCCATCCCACGAAACTCTCGTCGAAGTTGACCTTCTGCATTTGTATCTTCTCGTTTGCATGCTTTACAACTTCCGAAACAGTTACATTAGTTCAGTTACAATATCTCTTTGATTTCACTCCCAAATAATTTTTCCGTTTTCTTTTTTTTTTTTTTTTTTTTCCTCCTATATAATATAATTAGGTCCCGACTCTTAAGAGCTAACTATATTTTTATAATCTTGATGTGATCAAGAAGAATCGAGAAAAAAGAATATTCCTTCAAATTTACAAACGACTAATTGAAATTTTTTCTTTCTTTTTTTTTGTTTTTGAAATGACTAAACACAAATTTCCTGATATAGAATTAGTCGCCGATTTCGTACACCGAGGTTGTCCCGCTCAAAGCTGCCGACCCTTTTCTTACTTCTCATCACCCTAACATCACTCTCTTTGTATCTAACCTTCTTGTCCGGATCTGTTTCGTCAATGGTTATCTGTGCTTCTGATTGATCCTCGTGATCCTCTTGAGAAGCTAATGTCACCTGTGACACGGCGCCCTTCGTTTCGACAATTGTTCTCGGGACTTGTTTCATCGCCTCCGTTGATTTTGCATTCCAGGGCCGAGGAGATAAATTGTCCTGCAGAAATAAAAAGGTCAAATAAATTTTCAGGTGTATTTAATATTAATTTAATTGTTAATTATATGTTGCAATCTTGCAATAAATTTTATAAAAAATAATTTCCGTTTTTTGGTAGTCATATTTCTAAGGCCAACTAGAAATGTTTTTTCAACATTTCGATTTAACAAAAACTACTTTTTTTCGTGAAAATTTCCCGAATTCTGACATAATTGAGAAAATACAATTTTCCTAATTTCTAATTTTTGAAATCTAATGAAAATTCTTGATTTAAAAAAAATATATGTAATTTAATTATTTTCTACATTTCCAATTAGAATTCTTCAAAAATACAATTATATTTTAAAATAATTTAAAAAAGTAAACAAATAAAACTCTTTAAAATATTTAATTTATTTCAATGAAATTTTACAAAATTTTCAATAGTTTCAATTTTTTAAAATTATTTTCGGAAATACAATTATTTTCGAAAAGTTTTAATTATATTACTTTAAGAATCAGATTTTTTTTCGGAAATTTGAATTAAATTATTCAAAACATTAATACTATTTGTTGAAAAAGATGAAAAAGTTATTTATTTTTTTAAAGGGACTAAAATTTTATCCAAATTTTAACTAAAACCCTTTAAAATTTATCATTATTTTTAAAAATTGTAATTGTATGTAATTCTTTTAAAATTTAATTATTTTTTTAGAATTATTGAACAAAATTATTGAAAAACATTAAAAATTTGAAAAAAAATGTAATTAAGAATTTTTTTTTAAATAAAAATTTAAACATTTTTATGATTATGCTTTCATTAAATTTTTAAGGAATTAAATTAAGAAACCTTTTAAGATTTTATATTAATTCCTAAACTTCCTGTTATAGCGCTGATTAAATGAAATTTTTTCGAATGGATTCCGATTACAATTTAACGATGAAAATCGAATTATTTAAGTAAAATAACTTCTGTAAATTCATAAAATAATGTTTTTTTCAAAAATATAATTATATTTACAGATAATTTTTGAAGATTAAAAAATAACATTGTTTAAAATATAAAATTATACAAAATCTACCATTATTTCAATTTTTTACATTAATTTTGCTAAAGAAATAGTTAAATATTTATTGTCATTCACTTTTTTACAAAAAATGAAATTTTTTAAAATTTCATTGGTAAACCTTTAAATATTTAATTTTTTTAAAAGTTACAAGAGTTGATTTTTCAAAAATTGAATTAGTTTTTAGAATTTTTAAATAACATTTTTTTTATACTTTACTAATTTTTTAGAAATATAATAAATTAATTTTTTTCTTAAAATAAATAAATTCTCTGAAATAATTTTATTAAATTCATTGAAAATGATTGAATTTCTGGGCAGATTTAAAAAATTTTTAAAAATAATTGATTTTTTAAACAGAATTTCCTTATTTATGAAAATAATTGAACTCCCAAGCAGAATTTTATTGCTTTTTTAGGACTTTATCTCAAGAATTCAAAATTTAAAAAAAGATATATTAAAACTTTAAAAATAATTAAATTTTTGAAAAGAATTCAATTTATTTTATAAACAATAAAATTCTTGAAATAATTCAATTATGTTCAAGCGGTTTGATAAAATCCTCTTCCAAAATTTAATTATTTTCAACAATATTTTGAAAATATTTATTCAAATATTTCAAATAAATAAATAATAAAATACTACTCAAAAATTGAATTATTTTCAAACATCAACAACAATGATTTTCTTTACCTTACCTTAATTTTTAAACGTACAATTGACAAAAATTTAATGAAAAATAATTGATTTTTTCTAAAGAATTTTATTAAAATTTCGGAAAATAATAAATTTTTTGCCAAGAATTTTGTTAAACTTTTTGAAAATAATTGAATTTTTGAGCAGAATTTTATTATTTTCGAAAATAACTGAATTGTTTGAAGAATTCTATGGTTTATAAAATTAATTCAATTCTCTTTAAAAATATAATTTTTTTAAAATTATTTATTATTATTATTTAATTTGAATTTAAAAAAAATTGTATTCCCGATTAGAAGATTATAATTTTGGAGAATGATTGAATTTTTGAGGAGAATTTCGTTTTCAACTGTTTGTAAGTAAATTAATTCTTTTGAATAATTCAAAAACAAAATTTTAATTTCTCATGAACAATTTTGCTTGTTAATTATTAAATTTGTTTTCTTCTATTAAATTTATGAAAGAATTTTGTTTCAGATTTGATGTAAAATCGAAATTTGCAGTGATTTTAATTTCATTATTTGTCAATTATTGGATTTTAAAAAGATTTAAATTAATTCTTTTTATAATTAAAGTTTCAAAAACTTTTGTATCAAATTCTAAAAAAATTATTTGTAACATTGCATTTCTATTAAAAATTGAATTTTTAGAAACGATTGCAAAATTTTGAAATAATCGAATTTTTCCAAAAAATTCTATTGAAAATAATAAAAAATTATCTTCTTCTTATAATTGATATTAATATATTTCGAACCTTCAACTGAATCATGATATTAATTTTTTTATCGCTTTTACATCATATTTTTTATAGTAAAAATTTGTTTTTATATTAAAACATTAACTCCTAGGCATTTAGTTTTTGATTTTAATTATTATTCCTTTTTGTGTAGTAATTTTTTGAAAAACATTGAAATAGAAAAAAATTTCGTTTAATTGAACGTTCATAACTTTGTGAAAATTTATATTTAAACTTTTTTTTGGATTTTTTTTTAGAGATCAGGAAAAAAGACAAAATTTCCTCTGGAATGTGAGGATGAAGAAAAATGTACCTAATTTTTCCAGCAATTCTGAATATTAATTTTATTTTATAAATCGAGAAAAAAATCTCACCGGAACTGCTTTGCTGGTAGATGTGAAAACACTGGAAACTTTTTCAGTGGACGAAATTTGACAAGAGGATTTTTCCTCCTCGACAATTGCTTCAATACCATCAGCAACGTCCATTGAGTCGAGAGCGCCACTCAATCGTCCAACCAATTTCTCGATGTACTCCGTTTCAGTGGACGAAACACCAGGACTAATTTTATTAAGAGCCGACAAATGTTCGAGAAACACGCGATTCAGTTGTGTTTGCGCTTGTAGACGTTCCTGCATTTCCTCGTATTTCTTCTTATAATCCATCTCGACACTCGACCAGGTCGTGTCCGCCTGCTTAAGTGTCTCGATAAATGCTCGTTCTCTATGTTCTAAAACTGTGATTTGCTGCCGTAGAATGTACTCCGTTTGGCCTAAGTGTTCAATTCTCGATTCAAAATTCTTCAAAAGCTTGCAACACTCCAAACAACATTCTTTCGATGACGTAGAAGAAGAAGAAGAATTATCAATTTCTTCTCCATTCCATTGGGAGGAGAAATCAACGCCTATTTTCAAATCAGTCATTGTTTCTTGATTATTCGCCAATGGAACAACGCGCATGTTTCGCATTTCATTTTCGAGCCAGTATATTTTCTCGGTGAGCTTATAATTCTCGTCGAGGAGCTCCTCGTCTCTTTGCTTTGAGATTTGTTGCTCGTGTAGGAATTTCTCCTCGGCCTCCTCATAATTTTGGAGTCTCGACTCGAGATCGTGAATTCTCTCCTGGTAGATGGCAATTTGTGCAATGTCCACTGTCTCAGTGACCTCGGGCGTGGAACAGGTTTTTGTGTCATTCACAGGTGAAACAGGAACTTTAACGGCACGCTCTTGAATTCGGGCTCGCAACTCCTGGAGACGTTGGACTTCCTGAAGAAGTTCGCCGGCCGGTGCTTCCGTTTGGGTGCCACAACTCGTCACCTCGACAACATCAATATTGCCGTCGTCCTCTTCGAAAATTCCACTCTCCTGAAGTGATAATGGCGGTTTTTGGGGTACAGGCGACACCGGTTGGGTCAAGGTCGATGTGTATGGAATCACCGTTGCCACTGCTCGATCCTTAGGCTTATTCGATTGATCCTTAAATCAGAAAATAATTCATTTCATTAAAATTCATTAAATTTACTAAAAAATTCATTAAATTCATTAAATTCTTCGAAATTCATTAAAATTATTAAATTCATTTAAAAATTCATTAAAATTATTAAAGTTATTTAAAAGTTCATTAAAATTAAAGGACTCTAAAGTTTGTGTCGACGTTAAGCGTTCGAAAATACTTCTTTCCGCAAGAACGAAGAAATTAAACAATTCTTTCCATAGATTCTTCTTCAGTGAAGTTCACGCAACGTTTATAATCAAATTTAAGATTTAGATTTCGAAGAAAAATTTATTCTCTATTAAAACTTTTGTACTTTTTTTTACATAAAAATTATGTGCTATATTTTTTTCATCAATAATTTGGAAAAGAAAAAGAATTGTATGTAGAATATTTTATCGTTTTCGTAAAAAACTATTTTGTTTCCCAATCATTGTTAATAAACGTTGTCAACTTCATCGACATAAGATTGATGAGTTCTCTATTAAATCTTCTGTACTTTTTTTTTAAAGAAAACCTTGTGCTAAATTGTTTTCATCCACAATTTGGAAAAGAAAAAAAATTGGATGTAGAATATTTTATTGTTATCGTAATAAAATATATTTTTTCCTCAATCGTTGTTTCTCAAACGTTGTCAACTTCATCGACGTAAGATTTGGAATTCAAATCGTTAAATGGAAATTTTCAAAAATCCAGTCGAATAAAAATAGTAAAATTACAATTTTTAGCTCTGAAAACTCAGAAAAAAAAATATTTTTTCACGCTTAGCGTCGATATTAAAAACTTCTGAACGTACAGATAAAGAGAATAATTTTTCGCTATAAATATTTTCGAAAAATAGGACTGACTAAATTAAACAGCAAAACCGTAAAACAAAATCAATTTTTATTGGAAATTTTGTAAATAATGAATAAAAATTTCAAGCCAAAGAGAAGAACAATACAAAATTTATTTTCCTAATTTCGAGACTGAATTTTGCCTTTTTTCCTGATTCTTATATTAAAAAAAAATCCAAGATAAATTCCACATTATCAAAAAGAAGGATAATTTTTTGAAGCTTTGTGACTTAAAACTTTGACGGTTAGTGAACGTAATTTTTTGACATAAAAAATTAGTAACAAAACTCCACTACATTTAAAAGAATATTAGAAAATTTCAGTTATTAAAAAAGTCTTCACTTTTATTCATTATTGTAAAAATAAATAGTGATTTTGCTTTAGAAAATTTTAATTATTTCAAAAAATTTTAATTTATTCCATGAATTTTAAATTATTTTCCATATAATATTTTAAGATTTCAATTATTCTTGAATGAATTTCTGGAAAGTTCAATTATTTCGAAAATTTCATATTATTTTGAATAAAAGTGTAGAAAATTTAAAATTACTTAAAAAAATGAGGAATACTTTTTTAAAGAAATTTTTGAAAATTATACAAACATTTAAAAATATTTTTAATATAATTTTAGCAGTTTTTAATTATTCTCAGATAAATTTTAGAAAAATTTTGATTATTTCAAAAAATCTTCAATCATAATTTTGAATTGAATTTTTTACTCCAAAAATTATCGATTTCCAAAATTTCTTCATTATTTTAAATGCAATTTTTGGCGACTTCAATATCGTTTCAAGATTTTATAATTATTTATTTATTATAAATCCAGTTTTGTTTATACTTTTTTCAAATCAAATGAAATTCTTTACCAAATTTAATTATTTTCAATTCAATTTCACAAAATTTCAGTTTATTTTACAATTTTGTAATAATTTATTTGTTCATTTAAAAATTTAAAAAAAAATCTTTTTCTAAAGTGTTGAACATTCAAATGAACGAAATTTGTTTTTGATTTTAAATATTTTTCAAAATTGACATGCAAGAAGGAAAAAAATTAAAATTAAACATTTGCTTTGATTTAAAAATTTTTTTAAATACAATTTAAAAGAAGTATTGAAATATTGTTGTTTTTTTGAATATTCAAAACTTTAGGAACATAAAAATTTGTAAACATTGTAAATTTTCAAAAATTGTAGTCTTAAACCTTTCGAAATTCACTTATTTCTGAAAATTGCAACTGGTTTTAACTAAAATCTTTTTTAATTTCATTAGAATTACTAACTATTGAAGAACATTATTCCAAAATATAATTATTTAAACTAAATATAAATATTCATAAACAAAAGTAAGAAAAATCACTGTATTTGTTTCCTAAATTCAAAAAAATTCATTTATTGTAATTTAAAAGCTTTTAAGGTGAAAAAAAGTTGAAAAAGAATTCAAGCTTTTCAAATATTTTAAAAATATTTGGGAATAACAAAAATTAGATGTTTTGTAGTCATTCCTAAATTTTGATATTTTTCAGTAATTTTTATAGAATTTCTTGATATTTCTCTATAATTTTCATGAAATAAAACTGAAGGAATAAAGAATTGTAAAAATACAATGGAAAATATAAATATCAGCTTTTATTTGTTGCTAATTAAATTCCTATTTCAGAGCTAGTTAGTTAGAAAATAAAAATAGTTGATAATAAAAGAAATTACTGAAAAATGAAATGAAATTAAAAAGCTTGATAAAGAAAAAAAATACAAAGCTTAGTTAAGAATAAAAATAAATTCGAAATCTAAGATAACAATGAAAATAAATTAAAAAGCTTCCTGCGTTAAAAATAAACATAAATTAAAAAGCTCACTTAAAATGAAAATAAATTTAAAAAACTTAGTTAAAAATGAAAAGAAATTAAAAAGCTGAGTGAGGGATAAAAACAAATCTAAGAAAATTACACGCACACATTATTTGATTTGCCAGAAAAATAATTGAAGAAGAGAGAAAAATTAACAACTTGCGCTGGGAATTATTGCAATCATTAAGTCATATAATCGGATATTTAAAATGGACATAATATCTATATAATTTGAAAAGTCGTTTTTAGAAAAACAACTTTCCATAAACACTGGGACGACGATAAGGAAGATGTTGGACTTTTATGGTTCCTCTATATACTGCGCTTGTACGTGGACACTCGTGCATAACATAATACATAGACCTGAGCGAAAGTCACTGTTTAATTGGCTTGAACTAATGGCTATAAGGTCTTTAAACCCCGTAGATGAGGTAAATTACTTAACAAAAAAAAAAAAAAGAGAAAAGGAAGATAAAGAAAAATCAGATCATACTTTGTAGAGATGAATTGGTTCCGGTGATACAATTCCACTGTCGGCTGGATCTGGAGTGTCCCTTTGATTAGGCGTTTCCTCCATTTCAAGAACACGGAATTCCAAGAGTTCATTTTGCTCCCTTAATTCCGATATTTCGGCGATTAAATTCGATTCGCGCTCCTCGGCGTCTCGTAATTTGTCACTTAGCGCTCGTCTACTGTTCTGACTGCCTCTGGTCTAAAAAGAAAAATAATAATATTATTTACTACTTAGAATAGGTAAAAACTAGAATAATTTCAATCGAAATATAGAAATTCAAAACAAACATTTCTTTCTTTACCAATTTTTTTTGTAAAACTATTTTATTGTTTTTATGTTATACAAGAAATGTTCCTAAAGTATCGAAGGTTCAAATGAACGACAATATTTTTTTTACTTCTTATAATTTGTATTTATTCACAAAAAAATTTCTTTTAAATGAAAACAGATTAATTCTAAATTAAATATTATTTAATTTCAATTATTTTCCTTTTTAAATAGCATTTTTCTAAAACACTTGAGGTGAAAAAAAATTCGTTCATTTTAACGTTCGAAACTTTAGCCACATTACAAGAAAATTTTACGCCTGAATCTAATAATTCATTATAATTAAACAAATTTTGCAATTTTTTCATTTCCAAATTCAAACATCAATTCTTAATTTATTTCAAATTCGAAAATAAAAAAAAATTCCTCGATGAACTAAGTAATTAACTGATATTTTTTAAAACACAAATAAAATTCTTCGCAGAATATTTAATTATTTTCAATTCAATTTAAATGAAAGTCCTCAAAAAGAATTTCACAATTCACAATTATTTATTCTTCACAAGAATTTAATACAATTTTAACAAAATTTCTCCAAAAAATGTTATTTTTATGCTAAAAAATGTTGATAAAATTATTGGCAAGAATTCAAATATTTTCACAAATAATTAAATTGTTTGGAGAAATTTAATTAATTTCAATAATATTCCTTGGAAGAATTCAGTATTATCAAAAAAAAAATTTTGAATGAATTGAATCATTTTTGTAAAATATATTTTCTAGAAAGAATTCAATTATTTCTTAAAAATATAATTCTTTGACTGAATTCAAATTAATTTTTTCAAAAATATAATCTCTTAAAAGAATTCTCGAAAAAATGTAATTATTTGAAAAAAATTTTGATAAAATTCTTTATTAGAATTTAATTATTGTGTAAATAATGAAATTCTTTCAGGGAATTTAATTAATTTTCAATAAATTTTTTAAATCATTCGCAGAAATTCAATTATTTTAATTAATAATAAAATCTTGCTGAGATATTTACTTATTTTAAAAAACAAAAGTAAATGATAGAAAATTTTTGATACAATTTTGTTATAAGGATTGAATTATTTTATAAATATATTTCAATTAAATTCCTAGAAAGAATTTTTATTTTCTTTGAAACAAATTTAAAATATCAAAAATTTTGATTAATTTCTTGTCAAGAACTTAATTATTATTTTTCTTTTGAGTAATTTAATGTTTTTTGAATACAATTTCTATAAAATTTCTTTATGAAATTGCAATATTATTCAAAATTTCTTTAAAGAATTCAATTATTTTTCAAAATTTTTAATACAACTATTTTCACAAAATGCAATTATTTGCAAAATAATTTTAATAACAATTTTTATTAGAATTCAATTATTTTAAAAACTTTTAACAATTTTCTTTAAACATTTTAATTATTTTCAAAGTTTTCGATACAATTCTTTATAGGAATTAAATTATTTTCCACACATATTTTAACCAAATTCCTCGAAAGAAATTTTATTCACTTTTTGAAACAATTTTATTTATATTTTCAAAAATTTTGATGAATTTCTTGTTAAGAATTTAATTATTATTTTTCTTATGAGTAATTTAATGTTTTTTGAATACAGTTTCTATAAAAATTCTTGATAAAATTGCAATATTTTTAAAAATTTCTTTAAAAAAATCAATTATTTAAAAAAAAATTTGATAAAATTCTTTAGAAAATCCAGCTATTTGCAATCTAAGTTTAATAAAATTATTTGTTAGAATTCAATTATTTTAAAAAAAAAATAATCTTGGAAGAATTTATTCATTTAAGATCTGAAATTATAAAAGTAAGTAATAAAAGTTTTTTTTTATAATTTTATTGTTTTTAATTTAGAATTATTTTTAACTTACCAAATAAATTTTATAATTTGACCTGAATTTCAATTTTCGATCACTTGATTATTTTTTTTTGTTTTCCTAAATTGAATTTATTGCTTCATATAATTTTTTTTTATTTTTCAAGTTAACATCGTTTGGCAACATCCTTTAATAAAAAATTGAAGGAAATTTTAATAACTGCTTGTATTTTTTCTATTTGAAATTAATATTTACGATTATAATAAAAAAGTTTAAGTAATTGGTACATTAGTCGATAAACAATTGTCTCTAAAGTTACTTTAGTTTCCAAATTATCAATAATGTGATTATAATAATTTAATACCAAATAATAATTAATATTTAAAATTTATTATTTTTACACTTTTTTTATAAAATAATTATAAAATTAATTTTGTCGAATTAATTATAAAACGTGACGCAATGTAATTATAATATATTTTGAATTTAAAGAAGAAGTAAATGAAGCTCGTTCATTAAAAATATTTGCTGTTAAAATTATTTTTTATAAATTACTGATTTCATTGAAAATTGAAAAGTTAAATTACTTATAAAATTTGTAAAGAAATTAAAGAAACTTTATAATTAGGTTAATGTTATAGTGGCGAAACATTATTCTCGATAAAAATTTAGTTTGAAGATGAAATAAATAAAAATAATAAATAACCCCTTAACTGCCAATGGCAAAGATTTTGGCCGTCAAATCTTTGCCATGGCAGTTAAGCGGATAATAAAAATAATAATAAATAAAAGAAATTTAAATTTACAAAAAATTGTTTAATTATAGAATTTCGCTTTTTTAAATTTGATAAAAATTTTTTTTTTCGCACCTCTTGCAGGAGGGCCTTCTCCAAATCTCGAACTTGACTTTTGGCGTGCACCAATTCACGTTGTTCCTCGAGTAATTTCGTTTGTAATTCTTCGACCTCGAAGAGAAGTGACTCGTATGCCTCTCGTGTGACGCCATTTGCCTGCCATTGGCCGCATCCCCCAGGTTGGGGTGAAAGTGACGACGGTGCACTTGAAAGTGCGCTATCACCTTCATTTTCCTCTTCGTCGTCAACTTCCGCCACTGGTTCCAGTTCCAGCCATTGCTTATAAAATTCCTCCTTTCTCTTCTTATTCGACAACTGATCCAATTTACGTTCTTTCTCCTAGAAAACAAAAACAAAAAATTTAGTAATTTATTTTTAAACTATGTAAAAGAATATTTATAGAAATTATTTTTATCCGTTTTTGAATTCTAATATTCTTTTAAATAAAAAAAAAATTATTTTCCTATACACTGTACTTTTTGATTGCTTCTTTTTTTTATAAAAGTTCATAACGTTTATAATTAACGATTTAGAAGAAAATTATTTTTTCTTTTTTCTAAATCCGAATTTATAAGAAGTCGTCTACTAATTTACAATTTAGTGAGAATTTTTATTATACTTGTTAGTAATTCTAAAAATTACCACGAAATAATACAAAATTTTCACATTTTTCTATTTCTGACAATAATTTCTATTCAAATAACTTAATTCTTCAAGAACTATTATAAAATTATTACTTATAAATTAGTTAATAAATAATTTTACTTGAATATTTCGAAATTAATTAGATTGAAAAAGATTTATAAGATTCACCAAATTTTAGTAAAAGTACTGAAAAAATTAAATTTTTGGAAAACACAAGAAAATTCTTAATTTTAGTGTCTTTTTTGTTTGCCTCATAAAAAATAAAATTATCACCAATTTGGCAATTTTAATATAAAACAAAAAATATTTTTCTATTTCTGACAAAAATTCAATTTAAATGATAATTATTCTTAAAGAATTATAATCAAATTATTACTAATAAATTCAAAATTTATAAAATTTCAATTTTAAATTAATTTCATTAAATAAACTTCTAATAATTTAAATTCTTCTAAAGTGAGTTACATTTTTTAATCTATATTTTATTAATTATATTAAAAATTATAGATTTATGGAAGAATTTCAGTTAAAAAATATAAATAAAAAAAAATTCTTTTCAAAATTAAATTATTTTCAGATCAATGATTTTTAATATCTACTATTTTAATAATATTATTCAAAACAATTCTGTTATTTAAACATTTTTAAGATAAAATTTAATTATTTTAATAATTAATTAAAATTTCACAGAAATTCAACTAATTACAAATTATTTACAAATTTGTTGGCAATAATTTAATTGCTTACATAAATAATAAAATTGATTTTTGGAGAAGTTGAAATTCTTCGAAAGATTTTAAAGAAAATTAATTTAAAAATAAATTTCAGTTAAAATTGTAAATAATAATTGAATATTAAAAGCACAATAGCGTAAATTTTTAGAAATAATTAAATTTTGGAAACTGAAAGGTTTCACAATTGATTTTTGGAGAAGTTGAAATTCTTCGAAAGATTTTAATGAAAATTAATTTAAAAATAAATTTCAGTTAAAATTGTAAATAATAATTGAATATTAAAAAAGCAGAATAGCGTGAATTTTTAGAAATAATTAAATTTTGAAAACTGAAAGGTTTCACAATAAAATCTATAAAAATCTGAATTTTTTTATACTTTTAATTAATCATTTTGTAGAATTAATTTTTAACAAATTTTCATTTCATTTCTGTTGAAATTAGTTAAAATATTCAAAAAAATATTAATTATCTTTATTAATTTTGAAATTTTCCATCGAAAATCCAAATATTTTCATGAATTTTAATGAAAGTCTTTGCAAAATTAAATTATTTTTATAAATATTATAATTCTTTTGAATGATTCAATTAATTTCAGAATTAATAAAATTCTTTTTAGGAATGGAATTATTATTATAACTAATAAAAAGCATCGTAGAATTTTAAATGCTTTGAATGCAATTTTAATGAATTTTCTCAAAAATTCTAATTAAAAAAATTATTTTTAAAATTCGTTGAAAGAATTCAATTACTTGAAAATTTGTTGTTAAATAATTAAATTTTAGTAGAATTTTCCAGTAAACATTGAATAAAGAATGTTAATTATATACAATACTCAGAGAAAAATTTTTAGTTCACACAGTATGAAATTTTTAATCTTCCTTTTATACATACTATATATACCATATTTGTAGAGTGTAGTTTGAAAAAAATACTTTCTAAATGAAGTGCAATATTGGAATTTGAATTTTCAAGCTTCATTTCCATACAAATGAGCCTGGTGTAACGGAAAAGTATCATTTCCTTCGTGAAACGATTATTTTTTTTCTTCTAAAGGACGAGAAATAAAACTCACAAGTTGAAGAGCGAGGTTCCCAGAGAGTGGTTAAAATAAAAAAAAAATTTATAGCCAATAATGACTTACTTGTTGAGGAAGTTCAAAATGCAAAACGTACTGAACACCATCTGCCATTTTTTTCTCTTTCAAGTGAAATTAGAACCGAAAACTGTTAAAGAACTATTTCTTCTATTTTTTTTTTAATTTTAACGCAATTCTTTGACAGAATTCAATTATCTTGATAATAAATATCAAAATTCTTTCCAGAAATTCAATTATTTGCAGGAATGTGGCTCAAGTTTCGAACGTTCAAATGAACGAAAATTTTTTTATCTTGAGTGTTTTTGAAAATTACTATCAAACAAAAAAATAATGGAAATTAAAGAATATTTACTTTAGAACTAATATGTTTGAAACTAAAAATAATTTTTTTTTAAAGAAATACAAATTAGAAGAAGTAAAAGAAATATTGTCGTTCATTTGAACGTTCAAAACTTCAGGACCATTTGAAGGAATTTTTATTTATTTTTTAGAATTTTTACTAAATTAAGTGTTCGACTTTTCATCATTTCAATAAATAAAAAAAATTATTTTAATAAAAATTTGTACTAATACAAATTAGTGGACGACTTTTTAATAATTTAAATTTAGAAATTGATTTAAATAGATTAGTGAACGACTTTTCTCTACTTTAAATTGAGAGATCATTATTTATAGGCTCAAAACTTTTTGAAGTTTGACACTAATTTTTCGATGAAGAGATTTTTAAATATGTCATATCAATAATTTGATAGTTTTTTGTGTCAAAGTACAATCCCAAAGTTGTTTTTGAAAAATTTCAATCTTTTAAACATTTTTTATTGACACAATTTTCAAGCATCAATTTATTTTTAAAAAAATTTTATTTCTATTTGTTTATAACAATTTTTGCTATTTTAAACAAATTTAAAAGATTAATTTTTAGAAATAATTGATTTTTCAAAAGGTTTCACATTCAAATCTAAATAATTCAATATTGAAAAGATTTTAAGATTAATTTTTAGAAATAATTGAATTTTCAAAAAGTTTCATATTCAAAATTTAAAAAATCTGAATTTTAAATAAGAATTATGTAGAAATAGTTTTTTAAATTAAATTTACAATTATTTAAAAATTTATTTGAAGTTTTTATTTTCATACAATATATTCAATATTGAAGAATTTCCGAGTAATTGAAATTTCGTAAAATTAAATTGTAAACAAATGTTTTTAAAAATTCTAAAATACCTTTGTCGAAAAATTATTCAAAATTAATCAAAATTGATTTCTGTAGAAGGATTAAAGTTAAAATTTTTAGAAAATTTAAATTCTTTTGAATTTTTAAATTGAAATGATGAAAAAAATTTTGTTAAAATTGTTGCTATTTTAAACAAATTGCCCTCCAAATGTAACTCATTCCAAATTTTATCAAAATCCATTAAATAATACACGGTAGAAAATTTGTTTAAAATAAATTTGGTGCTTAAAAATTGTTTAAATAGTAACTTTTAAAAAAATTGAAATTGTTCAAAAACAACTTTGGAGTTATATTTTAATACAAAAATACTATAAAATTATTGAAATGGCTTATAAATGTCACTGCATCGAAAAATTAGTCAAACAGTTTAGAAATTTTGAGCCTAATATTATTACTAATCAGGGACCGTCAAGGAAATCAAATTTTGATTTCGTTACGATATTCCAAAACAAAACGAAATTATTAATGTATTTTGATTTTGATTCTGTAACGAAACAAGATTTACTTCCTATTTTGATTCTGATACTGTAACGAAACAAAATTTACTTTCTATTTTGATTCCGATACTGTAACGAAACAAAATTCACATCCTATTTTGATTCTGATACTGTAACGAAACAAAATTTACTTCCTATTTTGATTTTGATACTGTAATACTGCAATTCGGTTTTCTTATAGAAACAGAAATCGATTCGAATTCTATTTCAGATTTCGTAAGTAAAAACGATATTATCTTCTGATATATTTGACATTTGCAACAAAATTTAGGTTCAATGACACTTCTACATGCGCAGTATTATTTTATCAAAATTAAAACAAGAATGAATTTTGATTTTGATATTAGAACCAAAACGAAATAGAGTGGAATTTTGATTTTGATATTGGAACCAAAACGAAACACAGTTGAATTTTGATTTTGATATTGGAACCAAAACGAAATAGAGTGGAATTTTGATTTTGGAATCAGAATTAAATAGAGTGGAATTTTGATTCTGATACCCATATCCGAATCAAAACAAAAGTATTTTTTAATTTTGTTTTGATTCCGTGACGGTCCGTGTTACTAATATTCTATTTACTTTTTTATTATATTTACAAATGAAATGTGAAAAAACATTTTTTTCCAATTAGTCAAAAAGAAAATGGTTTCGCTCAACGTTGGCGTTTAACATTCGAAAAATAAATAGATATGTTTCTGTATTTAGTTGCAAACGTTTAAGAAACTATACAAGACAAGCAATTGGGTTTTCCTTTTTTTCCTCTTTTTTTCTGCGGTGCAAACATGATTACGCGCGACGACAATGACGATAATATGATGATGGTGAAATTACCTTGACTGCTTGCCTGAGTACCTCTATGGCCTCCTGCTGTTCGACCGCGAGTTCCCGAAGACGTTCCACCTCAGCCACAGCTTCACACTCTCTTTTACATAAATCCACCTGAAAAAAATTTCCAAAGCACTTAGCGACACGTCAATATGATGGCAAAAAAAAGACAATCATAAATCTCACAACGACTGATTAGCTTAGTTTCCACGAAAATATCATTCTCCTCTTCATCTTTAAAACTGAATTAGTGAAAAATATTACACAGGCGTTTGAAAACAGTAAAAATTTTAAGTCGCATGTAAGAAAACAAAAATTACGCAGGGTTGCCTCAGTTTAGAAAAATCAGAGAATTCAAAGAAAATAGAATTTGGCCGGGGGAAATTTATTTAAAGTAGTGAAAAAAATTTAATATTTGGAACTCATGAGAAAGTTCTGAATTTTTGTGTCTTTTACGTTCGCCTCATAAACTAGAAAATTATACCTCAAATTTTAAAAGAAGCTGAAGTTCGCAACGTTTTTAAAAACAAAAAATCAAAAAAGAATTTTTTGCAAATTAAATTCATCTCTAATTTTCATGTACCTTTAATTTTGAAGAAATTAATTGTCATCAAGAATACAATAATTAAAAAACATAATGACTTAGAATCAAAAATAAAAATACTTATAATTTTTGAACAACTGTCATAACATTTTTACTCAATTATTTAATGAATAATTTTACCCCAATACTTCAAAATTAATTAAATTTTTTTAAAAATTGCGTTTACAATTGTCATATAAATAGATCAACTTCAAAAAGGTTTCAATTTGAAATTTTAGAAGATTTCAATTTTAAATGAATTTAGTTAAAAATTTTAAAAGAATAGCGATTTTTGAAAAAACTAAATCATACAAATTCTTCTGAAATTATTAAAATTGTTTAATATAGATTTTATTAATTATTAAAAATAATGGATTTACAGAAGAATTTTAACTAAAAACAGTAAAAATAATTGAATTTTGGAAAAGTTAAAAATTATTACAATTTATCAAAATAATTGAATTTTTAAAAGGTTTCACATTCAAATCTTTGGAAAATCTGATTTTTCCATACTTTAAATTAATACTTTTGCAAAACTAATTGTTTTGAAAAATTTTAATTTTAATTCTGTTGAAATTCAGTGAATTTTCTAATACATATTTAATATTATTTCAAAAATGTTTTAGCAATTATTCGACAGAATTCAATTATCTTCATGAATATCGAAATTTTTTACCAAAAATCCAAATATTTTCATGAATTTTAATAAAATTCTTTGCAAATTCAGTTATTTCCATAAATAACAATAATTTCAGCGAATTCAATTTTTTTCAAAAATAATAAATATTTTTCGCAGATATTCAATTATTTTCAAAGATTTAAACAAAATTCTTGTCAAAATTTCAATTATTTTCAAAACCTTTTCTCAGTTTTATGATTTTCAATATCCATTATTTTTAAAAAATTTCACAAAAAAACCTATTGTTTAAGAAAAAAGTTTTAAAAAATTCTAGGTACTGAAAAATTTCATTATTTTCATAAATATGTATTAATAATAATTTCACTGGAATTCAGTTTTTGTAAAATAGAATTTGCTCACATTTTTGCAGAAAATATCAATTATTTAAAAATTATTGTAAAACTTTTCGTAATATTTTAATTATTTTCATAAATATTCAAATTCGTTTCAGGGACTAAATTATTTTTTTTTTAAATATGATAAAATTTTTATTAGATATTTAATTATCTTCATAAATAATGAATAAAAATTTTCAATTATTTTTAAATACAATTTTAATTGCGATTTTCTCAAAAATTCAAATTCTTTAAAATTTTATTAAAATTCGTTTATAAGAGACATTTAATTATTCAATAAATTTTTTTTTCTTTAATTGAGTAATAAAATTTTTGTAAAATTGTCAAAAATTCTTTTCAGGGATTCAATATTATTTTCATAAATAATAACATTTTTTAACAGGAATTGAATTATTATCATAAAAAATAAAAATCGTCGCAGAATTTCAATTATTTTTAATTCAATTTTAATTAATTTCCTCAAAAAAATACAAATTCTTAAAAAAAAAATTTTAATTCGTTGAAAAAGTCAATTTTTAAAAAATTTGGTTTTAAATAATTGAATTTTTGTAGAATTTTCTCGTAAAAATTGAATTAAGAATGAATTTTAGTTAGATTTATAACAATTGAATATTGGAAAGATTTTAGAATGAATATTTAGAAATAATTTAATTTTTAAAAGATTCATATTCAAATCTTAATAATTGAATATTGAAAAGATTTTAGGACGAATTTTTAGAAATAATTGAATTTTCAAAAGGTTTCATATTTAAATCTTAATAATTGATTATTGAAAAGATTTTACGATTAATTTTTAGAAATAATTGAATTTTCAAAAGGTTTCATATTCAAAATTTTTTAAATCTGAATTTTAAATAACAATTATGTGGAAATAGTATTTTTAAATGAAATTTATAATTATTTTAAAATTTATTTAAAGTCATTATTTTTTTACAATATATTCAATATTGAAGAATTTCCAAGCAATCGAAATTTTGTAAAATTAAATTGTAAACAAATGGTTTTAAATATTCTAAAAAAAGCTTTGTCGGAAAATTATTCAAAATAATTGATTTCTATAGAAGAATTAAAGTTAAAATTTTTAAAAAATTAAAATTCTTTTGAATTTTTAAATTGAAATGATGAAAATAATTTTGTTAAAATTAGTTACAATATTCTTAAATAAATTATTCAATTTCAAAAGGTTTTAAATTGAAATTTTTGTAAATCCTAATTATCATGAAAAAATACTATTTTCATTAAATATATTTATTTGAAAAAGAAGTTATTATAATAATAACTAATAGTAAGATAATAAGAATATTTTTACAATTCAAGAAATTCGTAATTCGTAATAAAATTTATAATAGAATGTTTTTTTGAAGTATTTAATAATTTTTAGAGTAAATCAAAATATTTCTTAGGGCCAGGAAAAATAGACAAAATTTTGTCTGGAAATTAGGAAAAAACGAAATTTAATTTTTGTTGCAAACGTAAATTATACAGCTAATATTTGAATAACAAAAAATTTCTCTCTGAATTTAAACTATAATATAATTCTACTAACATATACAGTAAAATACTATTTCGCAAATATAATCAATATCATTTATATTACAATATAAAAACAAATTACTGTTTTTGTTTGTAAATACAATTTTTGATTTTATCATCGTTGCATTAAAACTCAATGGAAATATAAAGTACAACTAAAATCGTGTTTATAATCTAATTAATTTAATGAGTATTATAAAACAGTGCTTCTAGAGTGAATTTAATGCTCGAATAATTATCATGTAAATGTTTTACGACTTCATTTATATTTACTGTTTTTACAACTCGTATAATTTGATTTATATGTACTGTCATTTTAAGTTAATTCATTTTATGGATTTTCTTTTTATTTCTAAATAAATATTTTTTTATTTTATCGACGCATTGAATATACACGTGTAAATATAAATATATATATTTGTATATACATAGAAATAATAATTTTTTACATGTATACAGATATTAATATGTGTAGTAGAAAAATATATGTGTATTTATGTACTCACAGCATGTTCGCCGTTAGGAATTTTCTCCTCGATGCGTGGCGTCAATCGAATATGATGATTTCTCTCGCTCTCCCTTAATTTTCGCATCTACAACAATGAAAAAAAAGGAATATTCATCAGCAATTAGTTTATGATCGATCGCTATCATCTTTAATCATGTGATACATGTTCCATTATAAACCTTACATTATTATATTATATCTAGCGAAATTATCGACAGTTTCACATTCTAATTCACTTGTGAAATGATTGATTGTGTTCATTGGAGAAATTTTGTCTGTGTATTATAGATGTACATTATTCGTTCCTTTACACTTTGATGAAAGTTAAATATTTCTCTTAACACGAATACAAACAATGAATTTTATTATAGGCCTCTAATTATGAATATAAATTCATCAAAAAAAAAAGAAACAACTTTCTATTGATTTCTTATCAGATTTGTCACGAGACATCAATTTTGTAATTATTTTTCAACAACTCTGGAATATTTTTTTTTGTCATTTCATTCTAAAATTATTATTACTTTATTAATATTATTTATTCTAGTAATTATTTTTATAAATCTACAATTATAACTATAAGAAATAATTTTTCCTAGGAAATTCCTTTTCAGTTACAATTTTTTGTCGCAAAAATAATTTCAAATTGTAAAATTAGGGATTTGAAAGTAAAATATATTTTCAAATCTATAATAATTAAAAAAACGATATCTTTCGGAAAAATTGTTTTGGTCGCAAAAATATTTGTAAATAAAAAATTACCTTTATTTTTTAATTAACAATGTAACTAGAATGAAAAAAAATTGGAAACAATTTTTTTAGTCGTCAAAGAAGATTGTGAATTGCAGACAAAAATTTATTTTTAAATCTGAAATAAGTAGAAAAAAAGAATTTTATTAGAAACAAATTTCTTTTATTCTTAAAGTGCAATTGAAAATTATAAAATAAATTATATCAAATTTTGAAATAATTGGAATGGAATAATGTTTTTAACTTAATGTTTTTGTTTAAACTCATCAACGGATTTATATGCTGTCCTGAAATACTATCAAGGTTAAATTTCTATGTCCCTCCTAGGGAATTACGTAATTCTCCCTTATTTCTAGTCGAGAGGTCTGACAGTGATTTTGCTGACAATTGTCTATATACTAGAATTTTTAAAGAGGCTAACTCTGTTTCAGACAAAATAGATTTTTTTTCGCACTCAATTATTAAATTCTCAACAGAACTGCGTGCTCTGCTTTATAGCAGTAGCTTTAGCTTAGATTAAGCATTCAAATTTTTTTTTTTTTCCAACATATAATTCTTAAAATTGAGTACTATGTACAAAAGGGCATTTCTTTGTAGCCCGTTTACACGTTAAAATAAATAAATAAAAATATTTGGCAAAAATATTTTTAGTCACAAAAAAACTATTGTAAATGGGGAAAAAAATAGTTTCTATATAATACAAAATAAGTAGAATGAGAGAAATTTATTTTTAAACAAATTTTTTTAACTCAAAAAGCGATTGAAAATAAGAAAAAAAATTAATTCTCCAATCGGAATAAAATGAAATAAAATTCATTTTCCAGTCTGAAATAAAGAAAATAAAATAATTTTTTTGGCAATTTTACTAAGTTCACAAAAGATATTGAAACTTAGAAAATAATTCTTTTTCAAACTCAAAATATAATTAGGATGAAAAAATTTTGTTTAGAAAAAATATTTTTCGTCGTAAGAAAAGATAGATTGAACTATTTATGAAAAAAATTATTTTTTTATATAAAATAAGTAAAATGAAAGGAATTTATTTTTAAAAAACTCTTTTCAGTCGAAAAAAGCGACTGAAAATTTGAAAAAAAAATTTCAAATCTAAAATAAATAAAATAAAACCATTTTTTTTGACAAATTTTTTTTTTTTGCAAAATATATTAAAAATTAGAAAATAAAATTTATTAAAAAATTTGTAAATAATAAATTGTAAAGAAAAAATACCACTTGTAAAAGAATATTTTGTCATAAATAATAAAAAATTTGACAAAATAATTCACTTTCAATTATAAAATAAGAAGAATAAAAGAAATTTATTTTTTTTTAAATGTTCACTCATAAAAAGCGATTGAATACAAGAAAATAAAATTTATTTTTCAGTATGAAATAAATAAAATAAAATAATTATTTTTGGAAAATTTTTCTTAGTCACAAAAGATATTGGAAATTAGAAAATAAAATTTATTTGCTCATCTGAAAAAAATAAAACAATTGTTTTTAGTACATTTTTTTGTCACAAAAGATGTAGGAAATTAGAAAATAACATTTATTTTCAAATTTTAAATAATTAAAATGAAAAAATGTTTAGAAAAAATTTTTAGTCACAGACAAAGATTGTAAACTAGAAAAAATAATTTATTTTCTAAAATAAAAAAAAAGGATGGAAGAATTTTATTCAAAAACTCTTTTTTTAATTACAAGTGACTGTAAATTAGAAAATAAATTTTCAAATAAATAAAATAAAATAATTTCTTTCTGTCAAATTGCTTTTTCGCTGAAAAAGATGTTGAAAAATGAAAATTAAAACTAAATTTTATTTTCAAGAGCAGTTTTAACAATTTTTTCTCTCAAAATTTTTTAGTTGCAAAACATTGAAAATTGGAAAGTCAAATTTATTTAAAAATTTTAAATAATTGGAAAGAAAATATGTTGTTTGGAAAAGTTTTTTTGGTCACACTAAAAAATTATCAATTAGATAAAATAATTTACTTTCAAATATAAAATAAGAAGAAAAAAAAATTTTATGTCATAAATAGCGGTTGAAAATAGGAAAATAAACATAATTTTGCAATAATTATTATTTGCAACAAAAAATATTGAAAATTAAAAAAGAAAATTTTATTTTAAAAACTCAAAATAATTAGAATTGAAAAAAATTTGGTTTTGAAAAAGAATTTTTAGTTATGAAAAAAGATTCTAAACTAGAAAAAATGATTTATTTTCAAATAAATAATAATAAGAAGAAAATAAGTCTTTTCAAAACAAAAATTTTTTTACTTTAAAAATAGAAAATGAATTAATTAATTAAATTTAAATTCCATTAAAAAAGCCATTGAAAAACAGAAAATAATATTTATTTTAACACGACAAGACAAAAATAATTAGAATAAAAAAAGTTTGAAAAAATTATTTTACTCAAAAACATTTAAAATTAGGAAAAAGTAAATTCCGGAAAAAATTGAGAACAGAATAGGTATTATTGAATCTAATCTAAAAGAGGCTAATTTGAAATTAATAAAAAAATATCATATTCATAATTTGTATTGAAACCATGAAATTAATTTTGACGGTCATTGTCAGGAAACAAAAAAAATTTTTTTTATTCAACTCTTTTGCCGATTACGGTCGATGACATTATTCCCTTCAGGGAAAGTTGTTATGAAACGTTAATTTAGCACAAAAATTTCCTATAGATTATTTTCTGAATATATCACACACACATCCACGAATTCCGAGATTAAAAAAAAATTATATAGACAAAAATAAAAAATTTAATGCGTTACTAATGACAAGAACAGTGCGCGAGCTCTTCCAGCCTCATCGGTCTGATTAGTGAAAGTGATTGACTTTCTCTACTGGCAAAGATGAGTAGAGATATTAAAAAAAAATTTTTTTTTCCTAAAAATAAATTAAGTTCTTAAGGTCAAATCGAAAAAACAAGTTTAATAAATAGAAATTTTCGTTATGATTGCTATTTTTATTTTTTTGCATTTTTTGTTTTTGTTCTGTTTAGCGAATGTTCTAAAAGTAAGCTATTCTCTTTTCCGGTTGACATTAATTTCACTGTCCGTTAAAATTCCACAACTAATCACTCAATCTGTGTATATATATACCTTTCTAACTGCTAGGTTCCATATAATTAATTCTTTGACATTTATTGCAGTTTCAGGCTAAGAAAGTATGTGTATATATAGGCTTCGTGAACGTTTACAGGATATTTTATTGTTATTACTCGGTCATGATTATTGTTGTTGTTATTCTAGAAATAATATTTCGTGTCTTTTGTCTTGTTAAACGATAAATTACCTTCAATTATCTGTTTTGTGTGTGAAACAATTTTTTTTAAAATATGGATCTTTATATTTAAATTTTTAATTTTCTAAAAGAAAATTTTAAAGAAAAAAATAATAATGACTAAAAAATTGTTAACAACTAAAAATTTTTGCTATATTTAACCACAACATTTTTAAGTTTCCAACAATTTTTTAGATATTATTATTTTTTTCAAAAAGCAGAAACTGTAACTAAAATTTTTTCTTAATTCGCAATTCTCAATTGCACAAAAATTCAATTATTTAAATAAAAAAAAAATTTTATGTTTCTTAACATTGAATTCTTATAACAAAAGTTATCAACAAATGTTTAAATAATTAAATTATTTCAACGAATTTTAATAAAAATTTTAAGAATATTGCATTTTTTTGGGAAAATCAATTAAAATTGTATTTAAAAATAATTGAAATTCTCCGATGAGTTTGAATTAGAAAAAAAAATTAATTAAAATTGTATTAAAAATAATTGAAATTCTGCGATGATTTTTATTCTTTATGACAATAATTCAATTCCTACAAAAAATGTTATTATTTATGAAAATAATTGAATCCCTGAAAAGAATTTTAGACAATTTTACAAAAATTGTATTACTCAATTAAAGAAAAAAAATGTATTGAATAATTAAATGTCTCTTAAACGAATTTTAATAAAATTTTAAAGAATTTGCATTTTTGAGAAAATAATCAATTAAAATTGTATTAAAAATAATTGAAATTCTGCGATGATTTTTATTCTTTATGACAATAATTAAATTCCTAATAAAAATGTTATTATATTTTTAAAAATAATTTAGTCCCTGAAACGAATTTGAATATTTTTTTGAAAATAATTGAAATATCACGAAAAGTTTTACAATAATTTTTAAATAATTGATTTTTTCTGCAAAAATGTGAGCAAATTCTATTTTACAAAAAATGAATTCCAGTGAAATTATTATTATTACATATTTATGAAAATAATTAAATTTTTCAGTACCTAGAATTTTATAAAACTTTTTTCTTAAACAATAGATTTTTTTGTGAAATTTTTTAAAAAATAATGGGATATTGAAAATCATAAAACTAAGAAAAGGTTTTGAAAATAATTGAAATTTGGACAAGAATTTTTTTGAAATCTTTAAAAATAATTCAATAACTGCGAAGAATATTTATCATTTTTGAAAAAAATAGAATTTACTCAAATTATTGTTATTTATAAAAATAACTGAATTTGCAAAGAATTTTATTAAAATTCATGAAAATATTTGGATTTTTGGGTGAAAAATTTCTATATTTATGAAGATAATTAATATTTTTTATGAAAATTTGTATTTAAATTTTTTAAATACTATAATTATTAACAATTTTGAACTAATTTCAGCAGAATTGAAAATAAACTTCTGAAACTATACTTTTTTCTACAAAATTATTAAACTTAAAGTAAAAATTAAGATTTTCAAAGGATTTTTGTTGAAAATTTTTTCAAAATTCAATTATTTCTCAGAATTTATGCTTCAATGCTTTTAATATTCAATTGTTCGGAAAATTTTGAACTAAAATTCATTTTCATGAATAAATTTTTATTACAATATTTTACGAGAATTGAATAATTTAAATACAAAAAAAAAATTATTGAATAATTTAATATTTCTCAAAAAATGAATTCCTATCAAGTTTTTATTATTTTTGGAAATAATTAAATGTTTGCGTAGAATTTTATTGCATTTTTTAAAAATATAATTCAATTCATTTGGAAATATTTTTTAAAATAGTGGATTACTACTTCTTGTTATTTATGTAATTTTTTATATTTTTAAATCTTATATAATTTAATTTTTGCTTAGAATTTTACGAAAATTTGTCAAAATAATTTAATTATTGTCGAATTATTTTTTTATAGGTAGTTTTCAAAATATTTTTAAATTATTTTTTGTTATTAAAGCAAAAAATTTCTTTTTATTTTGATAAATTTTATGAAAACAGTAATTTTTACGTTAAAATTATTTTAAATTTTAATTCTTTTGCTAAAATAAGTATTTATTTAATATAAATTATTCAAGTTGTATTTTTCTAAAATTCAATTATTTTTTTTAATTTTTAGTCAGAATTTTCAAAAAAATACAATTATATTTAAAAATAATTTTCAAAACCAAAAAAAAAAAAATGGAAATAAAAAATTCTTTAAAACATAAAATTTATTTTAAGTAAAATTGACAACATTTTTAATGAATTGCAAAAAATTGTATTTCAATAAAAATTTTATATTTTAAAGAATTTTTTCTTTTGGCTTTTAAAAATTACTTTTAAATATAATCTTATTTTTTTGAGAATTCTAACCAAAAATTTGAAAAATAATTGAACCTTCAAAAGTTTAGAATTGAAATTATTAGCAGAATACAAAATGAAGTGACTTCGTATTATTTTTTATGTAAATTAAGGACAAGTGAGTCAAATTTTTTTCTAAATTGACTCAAAAGAGTTTTTTTATTGTCAAATTTAATTTTTCGATAGGCACTTTTTTGCTAATTGCTTAAAATTAATTGTGCAAAACCTGCAAAGTTTTTTTGAAATAAGAAAGCTTTTTTCGGTAACTATTGTTTAGAATGGTATGGGAATAAAAATTATGTTCTGTTAAAAAAAAGAAATTATTAAGTTTCTTAGTCTTAAAAAAAAAAAAATTCTCGTCGACGAAAATGTTGGTAACTTCATCATTTTATGAAATTTAAAAGTTCTAGCCTTCTAGGTGAATGAAAACAGTAAAATTAGTGCCATTTTCGTCACTTAATAATCCAAGAAATAGTTTTCGACACTGAACGTCAATGTCAACTTCCAGGCAACTGAAAGTAGAATAAATATATTTAATAGTTGATTAATAGCTAAGATTAAAAAAATTTACCAGTTTTGTCTAAATTTTTACAATCTTTTAGAAATTATTCTACCACTTAAAGAGGACAATTATTTTCAACTAAAATACCATTGTTTTTGTCAAACATTTTTTTGTTGCTCCTAGAGAAATTTTTTTTCACTATATAATACCGTAATTACAAGTAGCGTCTTTGTTTTTCTTTTTTTTTTTACACATTCCTTTAATGTCACCTTCGATTGTGTGTACCTACATTATAAGGATGTGGACCTACTTTTATCAAACAGAGAAATGCGTCAATTTCTTTGTTTTCTAACTAGGCTAAAGTAAGTTGATAATATTCATGGAGCTTTCACTCCTTAACGTATGTAATGACTTCATGTCTACTCTCAGGAAATGGCATAATAGAATGCGTAAATGTTTGTACCCAGCGCACTTGCATCAGATCTTGATTTACTGCTTGCTTACAGTATTAAAACTAAAAATAGCGTCTAAAGAATGTTATTTTTAATTTTCTGCCAATTTTGTCCCTGCACTTACAAATTGCAATCTTACGCAATACAAATCGTATTATAATCGGATTAGAAAATCGATAAAATCTAACAAATCTTTTATATACATATATATAATATACTTTTAGCTATTCTTTCGTTATTTTTCTATTTTAAATTCTCCGTGATTCATTTAATTTTTTACTTCAAAAATGACACCCAAAATATTAAAAGTGAAACGTCACCTATTGAAAAATTATCATAAACTGACTCATATGGGAAAAATGAGGGCTTGTTCACAATGTTTACCGAACACTCCCTGTTATATAGATTTGCGGCATTTTTATTTTGTTTGATCATTCAAAATTTGAATTATTTTTTTAATCCTGGAATTAACACTCCAAAAGCAGATTGTAAATACTGTAAATACCAACACTGCAAAAACAAATCTCTCATTTTGAGACGTTTTGTTCCCATATTTCAAACACGCAGGCACGCAGTAATTTCACGTTTTAATGTGGTTTTTATTCTCTCTTCAAGAAGACGAAGAAAACTGACAGTTTTAGGTTAGTTCTTCACATTGTTGATTGTTGTCGATGAACGCCAATAAAATGTGGTCGTTTTCAGAAACATCTAAATATTGAATCTTTTTTATCGACATTCGGTACATAACAACCAAAATAAGAAATATTAATGTAAATAGTTGCACATATATTATTTGAATAAGTAAATATTAATACCATTGTTGAAAGAAAAACATTTATCAATTAACATGACTGATTATTCATTAAGACAAAGTGTAGAAAATAGAAAATATATTTTTCAGAAATTACCGACCGTGCAGTGCGAGTGCGGCCAATAAAAAAGCAAAACAAAGTACATAACCTGAAAGTGTCAAATTTTGTTACATGTAATGCATGTAATAATAATTAGAAACCTCTATTCTTACATGATTCTAAAAAGAAATTTTATACTGTGTGCAAAAATTCAAAACTTTAGAAAAAAGTTCTTTACTTTTTTCTTTGGTTCTGTAGAAACCAAAAATTGTTTAGCGCCAACTTTCAGAAGTCTATAAAATTCCAGTAACTTTTAATTTTTGCCGACTGAATGTACGTGCTTCAACTAACATAGCGCATAAACGTTAGTTTATTTCAAAGTGCAATATTGTTGAAACTTAAAAGGTCAAGGTAAGAAGAGTGAACAGCATATACATAAAAGAAGAGAGTGGATATTACACGTATGATCTTCATGAAGTAAAAACTCGTTTCTGTTTGACATGATAGAATATGATGATTTAGTGTTGTTGAAAACGAAGGCAGAACCATTGTTTGGACTAGGGAAAAAAAGCGAGAAAGAAGAAAAATTACGAACGATGGTCAGTCGTATGGACTTATAACAGGGAGCGAGCTTTCATTTCGTTACTGACAGTTATCTGACGCCATAAATATACAAATAATGTCTGACGCTCCAAATATTATTGCCACTATGTATATATATATATACACACACAATGCAATCTTTTGAGAATTTACACGAGGCGGATCTTAAAAATTGCGAAACAACAATTTTCTTGAGTAACAATCATCTTCGCAGAGAAAAAAAAGCGGAACAGGTACTTTTTGCAGGGATTATTTATATTTTGTCAGTTTGCATTCTGAATTATTGTTTTTACTTTTATTTATATTCCTATTTTGTTCTTATTTTTTTCATTGTATTATTATTACTTATTTTTTAAAATAAAATTAGAAATTTTTAAAATAAGAGAAATAAAAAAATTGTAGTTCAAAAATTTTTAATTCAAATGTTTTTTCATAAAAATAAAATATAAATTAGAATGTATTTTTAATACTAAGTATATTATAACTATATAGAATAATCATGTAATCTAACTCAAGCAATTCAGGAAAAAGACTGAGATTTTCATTAAAAGTACTGGAAAAAAATTAAATTTTTAAAATTCCGAAATTTTTGTTTGTCTAATAAAATATAAAATAACTACGAATCAAAATTCAAACGCTTCAAATTTTTCTATTTCTAACAATAATTTCTTTTCAAATAACTTAATTCTTGAAGAACTTATATATCAAAAAATTATTCCTACTTAGAAATTATTTAATGAATAATTTTCTTTAATCAAAATAAACTGAATTTTAAGAGTTGTGTTTACAATATTCACAACTAGATAATCTTCAAAAGATTTCAATTTAAAAATTTAGAAACTTTTAATCTTCAATAAATTTAAGTAGAAAAAATAATTTAGATTTTTAATAATTTTACTTATTCAAATTCCCATAAATTTTTAGAAATAGAAAAAAAATTAAAATTTTTAATTAATTATTAAAAATAATGGATTTATAAAAAAATTTTTGTTAAAAACACGGAAAATAACGTTGGTGAAGTTCACAACGTTTATAGTCAACGATTTTAGAAACAAATATTTTTTAGAGGAAATTCTTATAAATTTTTGTAAAGAAAATTGTACAATTAATTTTCTTTAATAATTATTTACAAAAGAAAATATTTGTAAACAAAAAATATTATTTTTATTCGTAGGAAAATATTTTTTTTCTTTCAATCGTTGATCATAAACGTTGCAAACTTCACCGACGTGGAAAATAATTGAATTTTGTACCTTGAAATTACAAATGTTTGCAAAAATTCAATTCTTTTCAAATGTAATAAAAAATTCTTCGAAGAAATTCAACTATCGTTATAAATAATAAAATCCTTCTTTGAAATGCAATTATTTTCATGAATAATAAATTGCTTTTTAAAAATTGTATTCTTTTCATAAATATTAACATTTTTCGCTGAATTTCAATTATTTTTAATAAAAGTTTAATATATTTTCTCAAAAAATTCAGGTTCTTAACAATTTTATTAATCAAAAGAATTCAATTTCGATTTAAATTAATTCTGTTGAAATGAACTGAATTTTGTAATATTATATATTCAAATATAATTTCAAAAATTTTAACATAATTCTTTGAAAGAATTCAATTTTCTTGATAAATATCGAAATATTTTCACAGAAAATCCAAATATTTTCAGGAGTTTTAATAAAATTCTTTGTTCTTAAATAATTTGTTTGTGAATCATTATTCAAAAAATTAAACGTATTATTTTCTTTACTAAAATTTATAAAAATTTGCTTAAAAAATATTTTTCTTCAGAAATCGTTGACTATAAACGTTGTGAACTTCACCAACGTATTATTTTCCAAAAATATTAAAATTCTCTTCATGAATTCAATTATTTTGATTAATAATGAAATTGTTTTTAGGAATTCAATTATTATTATAAATAAAAAAAATCATCGTAGAATTTAAATTATCGATAATGCAATTTTAATTAATTTTCTCAAAAAATGCAAATTTTTAAAAATTTTATTAAAATTTATTAAAAGAATTCAAATATAAGATTTCAATTTTGATTTAAATTAATTCTGTTGAAGTTAATTGAATTTTCCAATATATATTTAATAATATTTACAAACTTTTATAGTAATTCTTCGAAAGAATTCAATTTTTTTTAAAATTTGGAAATTCTTCACCAAAATTTTAATATTTTTAGAAATTTCAATGAAATTCTTTGCAAAATTCAATTATTTTAATAAATAACAAATATTATTTATTAGAATTCAATTATTTTTAAAAGTATAATAAAATTCTTTACACACATTCAATGTTTTTCAAAAATTAAAAACATAATATCGTCAAGATTTTAATTAGCTTTATATAAATCAAAATTCTTCACCGAAATTCAATTATATTCAAAAATGTTAATAACTTTCTTGGCAATGAATTAACTATTTTTTTCAGAAATATTAAAATGCTTTTCGGGGACTTAATTATTTTCATTAATAATGAAATTCTTTTAAGGAATTCAACTATTATCATAAAATAATAAAACTCATCGCAATATTTCAATTATTTTTCATAGAATTTCAATTAATTCTTTCAAAAAATTGCAAGTTTTTAAAAATTTGATTAAAATTCGTTGAGAAAATTGAATTATTTAAAAGTAAGTTGATAAAATTCTTTGTAAGAATTCCATTTACGAAACATGCAATTTATTTAATAAATTATTAATTTTTGTTGTTAAATAATTCAATCTTTGTGGAATTTTTTAGTAAAAATTGAATCAAGTAGAAATTTCAGTTACAACTTTTGATAATAATTGAATATTAAAAGCATTAAAGGATGAATATTTAGAAATAATAGCATTTTCAAAAGTTTTGAAATTCAAATCTTATAATAGTTTAATATTAGAAGCATTTTAGGATGAGTTTTCGAAAATAATTCAATTTTGAAAAAGTTCCAAATTCAAATCTTCGAAAATCCAAATTTTTTACGCTTTTAATTAACAATTTTGCTGAATTAATTTATTTTTAAAAAGTTTAATCGACCTTTTTTTAAATTATTTCAGTTTTTATTTTCTAATAATTTATTTAATTAAAGAATTTTAGAATAATTGAAATTTTACGTGGAATTGAATACAAACAAATGGATTTTTACTGTTAATTTTTTTTTATTTTTTAACAATTTTTGAAATTGGAAGTAATTAAAAGTACTATCAGTTATTAATATTGTGTTACAACTTCGAATAATAATAGTTGTTTTACGTCAGCATTTCAAAAAAAAATGTATTGTACACTTTTCATTACATCAAATTATCTTCTTTAAAAATTACAATGATTCCAAGTACTATCTTAAATAAAAGTCTTTACTAGTTTCAAGCATTTGCAAATTATAAACATTCCACTTCAAAACAATGATAAAGTTTTAAATAATATTCAATTTAATTAGTCAAAATGAAATTTGATCGCCAGCAACTAGTGTTTTTTTTACCTACATCTTCATTAAAAGAAAAAAAATTGTCTAATAGAACTAAAAGAAATCCCAACGATAGCCATATATACAAAATAATGCAAGACTATTTTGTAGAAGCACCATTTTTATATATCCACTTTATAAGGAAAAAAAATCTAATGACCAAAGAAGAAGAAGAAGAAAAATTGTTGAAAACTTCTAATTATTTGTGGATTTTGTTGCGAACACTAAACGCAACATGTAATTGCAATTATGTCTTTTCCTCCTCTTCAGCTAATTACCAATGTGCCTGACAGTGAACAGTGCAGATAGCATTTGAATGGACAACATTTAAGGAAGAGTCAGGAAGCTAAAAGGTATTTATTTACATTACAAACTCTCGTCGTAAATAAAATAATGGTATATATAGACGCGGCTATATAGGAAAAGGAGTTTAAAGGACATGAGCCTTGATTCGCGGACAGGCTCGTTAAACCATTGAACTCTCATCCTTGCGAGTTGTGGGACTAACGGTGTTTTTCCGATCAGAGCATTATAATTAAAATGAATTGCTTATTGTCCTCGAGATCTCGAAAAAAAGAAAAAAAGCACAAGGTATATTGAAGGTGGATAAATCCTATAATACACGAGCAAAGCAGTTGTCCAGTGACACAGTTTCCATCTTCGTGTGCGAATATAAGAAAACCCCCTCTGGCCAATTGTACACAGTATGAGTTGCTCGACTGCTTTATGTCCGCGTGTGTTGTGAAGTACATCTTTTCGCACACATTATTTTTGCCCTTCTATATTATACGTTTATGTTTAAATATGTGAGCGTGTGTGTGTGTATGTACACATGTCTGCCAAATCGTCTGCACGAGTCTTTCAATTCCAGCAACTCATGCCGTTCGGTAATGATTTTTTTCGTGGAACAGAGGGAAAAAAAGGAACATGACCTAGATGAAAATTTATGCTAATAACCGCAGCTTTAAATTTATTTTTGTATAAATACTGTGCTATGAGAATGCTATTTCGCAATAGAAAAAGGGAAAATAAGAACTATGTAGTGAAAAACACTATAAGTAGAAACGAAATGCAGTCTAAATTTTTGAGGAATTATTTCTGTACGAGAAAAGGAACATAACATTTTCTCGATTTAGTGCAGCTTCCAAATTAATGATGTGCCACAGAACCATTGCATTGCTACAAACTACCAACTGTTTAATTTTCTTTTTTTTATTAAAGCTGCTAATTAGCATTTTCTCAACTAAGTTTTGCACTAAACAACTGTTGTGCCAAACAACCATTGCTTCAAAGCTACCATCCTCTTAATTTTTACTTCTTGCTTTAGCTGCGAAGTAGCATTTCCTAAATTTAGTGCTGCACTAAACAATTGTTGTGCCAAACAAACATTTCTTCAAATTATGATCTTCTTAATTTTTCTAAATTATCCATATTTATTGCTTTCAAAGTGACATCTTGATAACTAACTTCAGCTAAAGCTGAAGGAAAAATTAGCATTTTCTCAATTTAGAGTCGCGCAGTGTTACGCTAAACTATTATTGTGCCAAACAAACATTCAAAAATTCAAAAATTTTTGAAGCAATGTGTCCATTGTTCACCTTATTTTCCTCTAGCTTCAAACTACCATTACATTCAAAATACCATTTCTTCAAAGTATCAACCTCTCAAGTTCCTTCAATGTCAAATTACTATCCTGAAAAAAATTCAACTTGACTACTTTTCAACTACTCAAAATAATTCAATAGGTTGTCATAAATAAAGGTCCAAAGGTTATCTTTATCAAAGTATTATTTTTCCAATAAATCCTTTGTTTTCGAACATTGTCTTTTTAGTTTTCAAATATCTAAGTTGCAACTTTCAACATCAAGACAGGAAACTTTCATTTGTTGTTATCGTTGTTACTAAAATAAATTGACATTCGACGTGTGCTCATTTCAAAATTATGCAGTGAAATTAAAAATCTTATTTGAATTAAAAAATAGTTAACAGTAAAATTATATTAAATTATAAACTAGTGAAATTGAAAATATTATTTAAATCAGAAAATTGATAATTGATATAATTATGTAGATAATAATGACATTCTTCGACACCTAAGAGCGATGGTCGAAACTTATATTTGTATCAAAAAATTTGTAAATAATTGAATTCTTTCAACGAATTAAATTTTTTTTTTAAATTTGCATTTTTTGAGAAAAGTAATTAAAATTGTATTAATGATACTTGAAATTTTGCGATGAGTTTTATCATTTATAATCATAATTGAATTCCTAAAAAGAATTTCATTAATCATTATTAATGAAAATGATTGAATCCCTTAAAAGAAATTTAATATTCTTGAAAATAATTGAATTATTGCAAATAATCCTATTAACATTTTTTATTAATAATTGAATTTCAGTGAAAAATTTTGAGTTACATAAAGCTAATTAAAATCTTGACGATATTATGTTTTTAATTTTTGAAAATAATTGAATGTGTGTAAAGAATTTTATTATACTTTTAAAAATAATTGAATTCTAATAATGAATAATTGTTATTTTTTGAAAATAATTGAATTTTGCAAAGAATTTCATTGAAATTTCTAAAAATATTTAAATTTTCGGTAAAGGATTTCCATATTTATTAAAATAATTGAATTCTTTCGAAGAATTACTATAAAATTTTGTTAATATTATTAAATATATATTGACAAATTCAATTAACCAACGAAATTAATTGAAATCAAAATTGAATTCTTATATTTGAATTCTTTTAATAAATTTTAATAAAATTTTTAAAAATTTGCATTTTTTGAGAAAATTAACTAAAATTGCATTAAAGATAATTTAAATTCTACGATGAGTTTTTTTTATTTTTAATAATAATTGAATTCCTTAAAAGAATGTCATTATTAATTAAAATAATTCAATCCATGAAGAGAATTTTAATATTTTTTGAAAATAATTGAATTTTGTAAGGAATTTTATTAAAACTCCTGAAAATATTTGGATTTTCGGTGAAAATATTTCGATATTTATTAAGAAAATTGAATTCTGTCAAAGAATTATGTTAAAATTTTTGAAAAAATATTTGAATATATAATATTACAAAATTCAGTTCATTTCAACAGAATTAATTTAAATCAAAATTGAATTCTTTTGATTAATAAAATTGTTAAGAACCTGAATTTTTGGAGAAAATATATCAAAATTTTATTTAAAATAATTGAAATTCAGCGAAAAATGTTAATATTTATGGAAATCATATAATTTTTAAAAAGCAATTTATTATTCATAAAAATAATTGCATTTCAAAGAAGGATTTTATTATTTATAACGATAGTTGAATTTCTCCGAAGAATTTTTTATTACATTTGAAAAGAATTGAATTTTTGCAAACATTTGTAATTTCAAGGTACAAAATTCAATTATTTTCAGTGTTTTTAACGAACATTTTTTTTATAAATCCATTATTTTTAATAATGGAAAAAATTCATGAAAATAATTGAATCCCTGAAAAAAATGTAAATATTTATGAAAATAATTGCATTATTGCGAAGAATTGTATTGAAAACTTTTTAAATAATTGTTTTTTTCGAAAAAATTTATCCAAATTCTTGTATTTTTAATAATTAAATTCCCCTAACATTTTTATTATTTATAAAAATAATTGAATGATTGAGTAGAATTTAAAAAAACGTTAATATAATTGAAATTGGAGAAGAATTTAAATTATTAAAATGTTTAATAAACTAAGTTTTCAAAAATGATTTATGAAAATAATTGAATTATTGGAAAATTATTAAAATTGTATTGCAAATAATTCAAATTGGTTGAATTGCTTCTAAAACTTGGATTTTTATTAAAAATAATTGAATTCTTTGTTACATTTAAAAGATTTCTATAATAAAAGAAAATTAGCGAATAAGGATTTTGTTAAAATTGTTAAAAATAATAGAATTTTTTATAGAAATTTAATTAAGATTGTCATGAAAATAATTTAATTTATGTGGAGAATTTTATTTTTATTCTGGAAAGTAATTAAATTGCTTAGATTCTATCTAAAATTATAATTTTATAATTGAAAATAATTGAATTTTAATAATATTTCTGAAAATATTCTAATTGATTGGATTCTTTTTCAAAATTGAATTTTTATTAAAAATTATTCAATACTTTATTTCTCCATTACAATTTAGAAGAAGAATAAATTATTTCGAAGAATTTTATTAAAATTTTAGAAAATAATTAAACTTTTGCGATGAGTTTTCTTATTTATAATAATAATTGAATTCCTAAAAAGAAATTTTTAATTTATTAAAATAATCGAATTATTGCAAAAAAAATTATTAGAAAATTTGTAAATAATTTAATTCTTGTGACTTATTTGCTATTGATTCTTAAGTAAATGAATTTTTTTTGGAAAACTTTATCAAAATACTTGGTAAATATGGAAAATAATTGAATTAAGGAAAATTTTTGGAAAATAATGAAAATTTTGACAAAAATTTTAAGGTGAATACCAAATAGTCCAAGTTTAGTCTAATAATCTGTTTCTTAAATTTTAGAATCAAAATTTCTAATAATTGAGCAAACAATGTTTTTTTTAACAAATAAGAAACGTTTTCTGAAAACAAGTCAAAGAGGCTAATTATTCAGATTTAGAGAGTACTTTAAACAACAATTTTTCACAACTATAGCTATAATGTTCAATCTACCATTGCTTTAAACTTTTAAAGTTTAAACTATAATTATTTAATGTTTAATAATCACTATTCAATCCGTATAATTATTTGAAGCTATAATAATCTCGCTTTAAACTACCAACATTGCTGGGTAATACTTTTATTACTCTCAAAGTAGGAATAAAAAGTAATAATAAAATTCTACTTTCGTTGACCCTGATCGTAAATTGCAGTATTAATTTTTTTTTCTCAACTATATATTATTATAAAATATAATTTTAAACGAACTAAACTAATTGCCAATTTCTCGCATTACATTCTTTTTTCTTGTCCTTTTTTTTTTGGTTTTTACCCGAGAAATTGAGGATGGGAAATGTATATATATATGTATATATATTTACACCTGACCCATTGGTATGGCACAGGTTGTGTGTGCCCGCCAGTAGGTAGACTAAACTGTGTGTCAGGGGGCCAATGTAACGGTACGATCGCCAGCATCCACCGCGTGTCTTTCGCTTCTTCATTCATATCTTGGGATCGTTATTCCTACAAGTTTATGATGCCTCTCGGCCCAACTAACCATATACATAGACTCCATTAGATTCATCATTTCATTAACACGTCAATAGGTCGCATCACAAATATTCACTTTATACTATTGAACACAAATTTTACGCCGATTTCTTCTTCTGTATATGAGGCATTCCATTTCAAAACGACCCCCCTTTATAAACAATTGCCATGATTGTAAGGCAATTTTTAAATAATTATTTCTTCTATGTATTGGATTCAAACTTTATTTACTATTAGTGTTTTCAAAAGAAAAAGTTCTCAACTTTACAATATTATAAATTTATTATTAAAAAATAATATTATTTATGAAAAAAATTAAGTTTGAAAGATAACCTTTTAAATATCTCAAAACACGTTATATCCGATTTTCTTGAAAGTTATGTCAAAATAAAGCTTAAATATTCTAGTTTCATTTCCTGCCAACATTGTAATGGACAATTTAGGAGAATTTAAGATTTTAATTAAATTGTACAAATATATCAGAGGTTAAATGGTGCAAAACTTAAAAAAAAACAAATTCCGCTCAGTAAATACATTATAACCTTTGAAATTCTTATAGAAATAAAATAATTTTATAAAATCCCCTAAATTGTCCATTACAATGTTGGCAGGAAATGAAACTAGAATATTTAAGCTTTATTTTGACATAACTTTCAAGAAAATCGGATATAACGTGTTTTGAGATATTTAAAAGGTTATCTTTCAAACTTAATTTTTTTCATAAATAATATTATTTTTTAATAATAAATTTATAATATTGTAAAGTTGAGAACTTTTTCTTTTGAAAACACTAATAGTAAATAAAGTTTGAATCCAATACATAGGAGAAATAATTATTTGAAAATTGCCTTACAATAGCAATTGTTTATAAAGGGGGTCGTTTTGAAATGGAATGCCTCATATATGGGTGATTCTTTTGAAAGTGACACTTTTAAACTTCAGTTTTTCAATTTATTTTTTAATTATATGGTTTTTTCTATTAAAACTAAATTTCATACTCAAGAGTAAGATTTTTAGGTTGTGCAAAAAAGATCCTAAAGTTCTGAACGTTCAAATTGAACGAAATTTATTTACGTCTTCTAAAAATTAAATTTTCATTGCAATTATTTTGTGTCACTAACAAAAAAAAACTTATTACTCATTTTGTAAATGTAACATTTTAGTTTTTAAATTTTTTTATGATTAGTAATTTATTAAAATATCTGCAATCAAAAATATTGTGTTCATTTGAACGCTCAAAACTTTGGGATCATGCGCAAAATTAATTCTTAAAAAATATTAAAGTTTTTCTCCTTTGAAAAAGATTATCGTTGCTCCGTTAGATTAATTTTATTTATTTCGTGAGTTTCTATTAAAAATCAACTCTAATATCGTTCACGAAATGGAAAATAAAATTACACTGCTTAAAAATTAATAATTTTGATATTTTAATATCGAATATATTCGATTCGATAAAAATATAAATTTATTTAAAGTATTTGATTTAATGGTAATTTGGGTTAATTCTTTCAAAGCAATGCAGCTAAATACTAAAAACAAAAGAAAAACTCGCATATTTCAAGAAAAAGGTTTCAGAGATGAAAAATAAATTTTTTTACATTTATTTACATTATGACACAATTAAAATATGTTTTTTTTAGTAAAATATACAAATCTCATAACCCTCATTTTTTACCATGGAAATATTCTGTTAAATTTACTTCTACATTCAGTTACTTATTAAAAAGGAAGGCTTTGGAGATGAAATTGAATTTTCACTCGGAGAAAAAGGAAAATTTCGATTATTTATAACAGCAATAATTTTTTTCCTTTTTATAGATAAAATATAGAAAAATTAAACGTCAGATTCTCAGCTTTATTTTAATGTGCATTAAAATTTTGTTTAAGATATTTTTAATGTATAAAATATCAGTAATCATTATGAAGTGATTTTAACCTGAAACTGAAGTCAAAATTTCAACATTTTTATCAAAAATAAAAGTGAGGTGTAAAAAATTTTAAAATACACATCATGATAGAAAAAACATTGTACTTTCTGACACTATTTTTAAAAAATTTCTCAGAGTTTGAAAAAATAAGAAATACCATAAAAAATTAGTATTTTCATAGAAGTCCTATTGGAGACATGTTGAAAAGTCTTCGGAGATGAAAGTAATTTAGTTACTACATAAATTCAGTTTTCAATTAAAAATTTTTTAATTAAATTAAATTTTCTTTTTAAAAAGAATAATAAAGTGCTAAATTTTCACTATAGAAATTGATAATAATTAATAAAGAGTAGATTTTGTAAAATTAATCGAGACATCAAAAATTAATCAAAAAGTTTTAAACTAATTGTAGTCAATCAAAAACTTCTTTTAAGTATTCTTAAAAATACATAAATGTATTCTGTTCAGAAATTTTATTAACATACTATTAAAAAATAATTGATTTCCTGTCATGAATTTTACTGTTTAAAAAAATAATTCAATTTTTCCGAAGAATTTTAGCAGGATTTTTGAAAATAATTGAATTTAATTAATATTTTGAGAAATAATGGTATTCTTTCAAGAAATTTTACTGTTTTAAATTAAAAATAATTGCATATTCCTTTGAAGAATTTTATTATTATTATTGAAAACAATGGAATTCTTGCGAAGAATTTTATTAAAAATTTTCAAAATCCTGATTACATTCTTTTGAAGAATTTCTTTCTCATTTTTTAAAAATAATATGTTTTCTTTAATAGTTTTAATTAAAAATTGCAAATATAATTAAATTTTATAAAGAATTTCTTTCAAGTTTTTAAAATAATCGCTTTTGTTAAAAATTATAATTACATACTTTTTATTGTTGAAGTTTATTAAAATTGTTTTGAATATAATGGAATTTCTGCGAAAAATTTTATAATTTTTAGAAATAAGTTTATTCTTACAAAAAAAATTGACTATTTTTAAAAATAATTGAATTGTTGCGAAGAATTATTTAAAATTTTTTTGAAAGTATAAACAATAATAATTAAATATTTACTTAAAAAGTGTATTTTTCAGATTTTGATAACAAATTTATTTAAAAATTAAAATTTGTTAATAAAAAATTATATAATTTGCATTGCATTATAATAAATTGAATATCACGTTCAAATTTTTTATGTCATTACGAAGGATCTAAATTTATTCTATTTTGTTAAAATTGAAAAGAAAATTGTAACCATTTTGAAAATTTTATTTATTGAAAAAATTAAATTTTGTTTTATCCATACGATTGATTATTCAGAATCGTAAAAAAGAGCGAAAAATAATAAAAAATGTGTAAGTAGTTGAATTTTTAAGTACTATATAGTATAGTAAAATTTGAACCAATCAAAAATGTTAATTTTTAAAAGTATCAAATATTTTTTTTACACTTTTCCAGTACCTAAAATCATTTTACACTAAAAAAATTTATAAAAGTAATTTTTAACTCGTTTATCATTTTTTCCTAATTTTGTGCCCGGTTATTGCGTTTAAATAAATAAATAAATAAAATATAATTTTTATTATTATTATTATTATATTACTGTTATTATTTATTCAGTTAAACGGGTTGTTATTATCGTTATAAATTGTGGCATTTAATTCTTTTGTAAATTTGTTTAATAATACACCAAAGAGATTTATTATTATTATTATTATTATTATTATTATTAATATTTTTATCACTATTATACTATTATGACACATGTATCTCATACATTTTCATATAAAATTATCCACTATTATCTTTCGTCGATGAAAGAAGATAGTGAACGCAATTAATTTTATGAAAGTTGTGTGCCACTAAAGAGATACCTTTTGCGAAACGAATCGTCGCAATTCTATTTTCATATTACGAGCGCAATTGGAGATAAAGTCTTATCCTAAATGAGAAGTTTTTTACGATTCTTTTTTAATTATCGTCATATTAAAAAATATCTTCTTTGATTTAAATAGTTGAACAATGTAATTGATTGTTTAGAAGAAAATAATTTATAACGAGAAAGGTCAGTGAATTGCGCAAACATTTTAATATTTTTAATATTAATTCTTATATAAAGCACTTTTGAAATTGAATTTCCTTAAAGTTTCGAACGTTCGAAATGAAAATCAAAATAAAAATGTAATAAAAAAATCGTTACTTTTTTATTACCTTCTTTTTTAATTCGAATTATATTCACAAAAAAAATATTTTTTTTTGCTAAATAAATAATCAAATTACAATACTTTTTTTTTATTTTTGTCTAGTAATTTCTGAAAATATTGGAGCATAAAAGAATATTTCGTTCATTTTGAAGTTTGAACGTTCAAAACTTTAGGAAAACGAAATTGCTGTGACAAATTGAGATTATAAATGGTCGTCAGAACTGATAGCTTTAAAGTGTTTTATAATAATTGTTTTCAAAATTATTAAAACTTTTTTGCATCTCATTGACCTTTCTCATCATAGTTTAAACTTTAAAGTTATATCCTCAAAAATTTGGCCAAATTTATTTTACATTTTAGGAGAAAAAAGATCGAATAATTAACTTTGGAGAACTAATTTAAGTCACATGCTGTCAATTCTATGTGCTTGAAAATAAAAAAAATATTTAAAAATATAAAATTTCGTTTTATTGAAAATTTGAAGAAATTGAATAATTTCAAAATTTCAAATTTGTAATTTAAATTTACAATATATTGAATTTATTAAAACATACTCAATACCAAATTTTTAAAATATTATTTTTTTATCAAATTAACAGTAAAATGTTAACAAACTATTGAAAGCACTTATATAGAAAAGTAAGTAATCAAAGGATTTATATATTATGCTCTCATTATTCAATTTTAAACATCATTTAAATTATAGTTAATATCAGGTGATTAATTTATAAGTTGCTTGTCTGGTTTTTTTTCTATGCGCGTATAGACAGTTTTTTTTCTCAACTCACGATCCGTTACATTTTTTTTTATTATCAATTTTATTGAAAATTGAAAAGAAATTTTCAAAGTAATAATCATTTTTGTCAACATGAATATCATTTCAAAAAATAATACTTTAAAAAATTTATAATTTCTATCAAACTATAGTGCAAAAAAACTAATACGAGGGTTGAAAATGTTTTAATTTTATAGATTTGAATTATAGGAAATAAATTTATTTTTAGATTTTATTTCAACTGAATGTCATTTTATTTGACAAAAATAAAATATTTATTTGAAGCAAAGTAATTAAAAATAAATTTTAATATTACACCAAATAAAATTTATTTGAAACAATTAATAAGTTTATTAGGCCCTGAATCAAATGTTTTTTTCTGGATGTAAAAGGCAGTTTCAAAAAAGTTAATTTTTATCATTTTTATTTTTAAAAAAGATAAATTTTGCGGGCCAATTTCTAGAAATCATAATTTTAAACAATGCTGTAGTTTTTTTCGCAATTTTTCAAAAAACTATTCAAAGTAATTTTACTTGAAATTAAATTAAAGCACACATTTTTCTATAAAAAAAACGTAATTTTAAGGAATAATTCACAGAAATTATCATTTTAAGTGCAATTTTAATCAAAAGTAGTTTTTTGGGACAATTTCGAAAAATTATATTTTAATAAAAAAAATAAAATGGATTTGAATATAAATTGAGACATTAAAAATTTAAACAAACTTGGATATAAATTTCAAATTTTTTGTTTGCTATTTATTTATTAACAATTTATTTACAATTTTTTTTTATTATTTATAATCAAGTCTAGTTTTTAAAAATTTGAAATTTTCGAAAAGACCTTAAAAATTGAAACAAACTTGAATATAAATTTCAAATTTTTAAAAACTAGACTTGATTATAAATAATAAAAAATACAATTGTATGTAAATAAATTGAAATTTTAAATTGAATTGAATTGAATTGATTTTTAAATTGAAATTTTTGAAAAGACATTAAAAATTGAAACAAACTTGGATATAAATTTCAAAGTTTTAAAAACTAGACTTGATTATAAATAATAAAAAATACAATTGTATGTAAATAAATTGAAATTTTAAATGGAATTGAATTAAATTGAATTGATTTTTAAATTGAAATTTTTGAAAAGACATTAAAAATTGAAACAAACTTGGATATAAATTTCAAAGTTTTAAAAACTAGACTTGATTATAAATAATAAAAAATACAATTGTATGTAAATAAATTGAAATTTTGAATTGAATTGAATTGATTTTTAAATTGAAATTTTTGAAAAGACATTAAAAATTGAAACAAACTTGGATATAAATTTCAAAGTTTTAAAAACTAGACTTGATTATAAATAATAAAAAATACAATTGTATGTAAATAAATTGAAATTTTGAATTGAATTGAATTGATTTTTAAATTGAAATTTTTGAAAAGACATTTAAAAATTCAAACAAACTTGGATATAAATTTCAAATTTTTAAAAACTAGACTTGATTATAAATAATAAAAAATACAATTGTATTTAAATAAATTGAAATTTTGAATTGAATTGAATTGATTTTTAAATTGAAATTTTTGAAAAGACATTTAAAAATTCAAACAAACTTGGATATAAATTTCAAATTTTTAAAAACTAGACTTGATTATAAATAATAAAAAATTCAATTGTATGTAAATAAATTGAAATTTTAAATTGAATTGAATTGAATTGAATTGATTTTTAAATTGAAATTTTTGAAAAGATATTAAAAATTGAAACAAACTTGGATATAAATTTTAAATTCTTAAAAACTAGACTTGATTATAAATAATAAAAAATACAATTGTAAATAAACTGTAAATAAATAAATTGCAAACAAAAAATTAGACTTGAATGAAAATTGAACAAATCAAGACAGAATTGAATATTTTTAATACACAAAAAAAAGTAAATGCAAATTAATATTCGAAATCGAATTTCTGTCCACATTATATTCTCCCTTTTTAATTTCAGTTTGTCTGCAAAACAAGTACAGAATTGCTTCTCGCAGTAATAGTGAATTACACAAAGGGGTATAATTTTAGAGGAGAATTCATTCATAATAAAAGATGTTGCAATTAACTTGTATAAATGAAAATTACTCTCGAGAATATGATTATTGTTTCGAGAACGAAATTGAATGAAATTCAAATTAATTTCGGTTGATTTCTCTTCTTTAAATTGAAAACATAATATGAAAATTATTACGCATTCGGTTTTCACTTCCATATATATATCTTTATAAATGCGTGTGTATAAGTATACATACGTGGATGGACGTTATTTTCAGGGAAGAAAGAGGTAAGAGATTTAAAAGCATGGCAAACAACACTACGCGGTTCTCGATGTGCAATGTACACAGGAAGTTGTTAGATATCCTGTCGAAGATTCTGGACAACACTTATTCTCACGATGCATATTGATCAAAAAAATTATTTTTTTCCCCTTTTTATCACAGAAAAAACGCTCACAAGATTTCTTTATGTAAATAATTCTTCCTCAACATTATAAAACTGTCGGGAGTTGAAAATTTTTGAAATTGAAAATGTGTAAACATTTATAAAATTATATTATTATTATTATTATTATTTATAAAATTTTATAAATTGTAAATAATAATTAAACTATTTGTATTTCATTATTTTTCATTTAATTTAATTTTAATTAGGTATTTTCAATTATTAAATAGATAGTTAATTAATAATTTATTGGCGACAGTTTGAGTCTCTTAATTTTCTTAAATAATACAAAATTACTATCAATAATAATAATAATAATAATAATAATAATAATAATAATAATAATAAAGCCAAAAAAATAAAATAATAAACAATTCCTTACTTTTTTCTTCCCTGAAAATAACACCCAAAATACTGAAAAACTGGAAAAAAATTATTCGACAATTTTACGAAATTTTCTAAATTTTCCCCCGTTTTATAAATTATAAATTACAAAACTTTCGCAATAAATTATGAAATGAAAATAAATAAATAAACACTTGATTTTAGGGAAACAAATTAACAAACATTTTTTAAGAAATATAAAAATTTCTCAAGAATAAAATGTCGACTAAAGCTTAATTTTTTGCATGAAGAAAGAATTTCATGAAGAAAATTCAGAGAATCCGAATTTGAGAAACACTTTTTCTTTTTAAGAAATTTTCACAACCTTTTTAATGAAATATTTTCAATTCAATAATTTTTTTCGTGAATATTATTATTTTTGTATAAAAATATAGAATTTTATAAACGCATTAAAATTCTGGTGCATATAAAAGCGGAGCAAATAAATAAAGAGTATAAAGAAAAAGGAGCGAGAAAAAGAAAATAATAACTGAAAAATAAACAAAAATTCGTGACACTCACCATTCACCGTTCTCTTCATAAATGTCCATACCAAGAAATCGTATTTCGAAATAATAAATTTGAAGATCTCGAGGATTAAAAATCATCAGCCAGGCTATAAATCATCGTCCTTAGATCGTGACGTTAAATCGATTTAAAAACTTTCATTGTCATTGATGACACCATATATATTTGTATATGCTTGTCATCTTGCATCTTTTCATCACAAAAAAGAGAAAAAAAAATTATTTCACCGCGAGAATTCTAAAAATACCAATCACATAATAAAAAAATGAAAATACAGAAAAAAAAAGAATTTCAGAATGAAAGAAAAAAAGGGAAGAAAAATGTTACAATTTTTCCTACCTTTTTTTCTTTCATTCTGAAATTATTTTTTTTTGTATTTTCATTTTGAAATTTTTTCCTAATCATTGAGTTAAATATTTTTTCAAATTTTTAAATAATTAAAAATTATGAATAATTATTCAAATAATTCACGCTCTTGAATTATTAAAGTAGTTATAATAACTAACAAACTATTTCGATTATTATTATTATAAAGATTGTTAGTTAACAATTTTGTTACTCAGAAAATTACATGGAAAATAAAAATTCAGTGACCAAATATTCTGCTAAATCAAATTTTTTCCTATGTAAAAATTTTAATTAGTTTAAATTACCAAAAAAATAGGAACAAAAAAAGAACGGAAATAGTTTTTCGTCACTTTTTCTATCTTAGAAAAAATTAGCGTATTTAATAATAAACTTGAATCAAAATAAATAAATTAATTAATAACTAAAAAAAATATGAATAAAAAAGACAAAACTTATTTTCTATTAATTTTTCTAAATTAGAAAAAAATTAGCATTTCTATGGCAATAAAATTGAGTCAAAATAAATTAATTATTTAATGAATAAAATTAAAAATTACTAAAATAATTTTTCATAAATTTTTCTAGATTAGAAAAAATGAGCTTAAATAAAATAAAATAATAATAATAATAATAAATAAACAAATAATAATAAATTAAATTAAATCAAAAGCAACACAATTCTCCAATAAATAAGTAAAAAAACTAAAATAATTTTCCATCAATTTTTCTTGGCTAGAAAAATTTTGTCGAATTTAACAATAAAATTAAATCAAAAGCAAAACAAATTCTAGAATAAATATGTAATTAAAAAATAATTTTCTATCATGTTTTTTAGTTTAAAACAAAATTTTGCACTTTTGAAGTTAGTCTTTTGTACATTCTTTTGTTTTTCGTGAAGTTTATGTAGAGTTTATTAATTATTTTTTTATTGAGAAAAGGAAAATTACTGCAAATTTTTTCCCTTTTAAAAAGAATTGAAACTTTGTACAAAATTCTGTAATTTTTTTGAAAAGGAGGGAAACCTTTTCTTGGTAACAATTGTATTATTTTTTATGAAAAATAATATTTAAGAATTAATTTAATGACAACTTGGAAAATAATTAGTTGATTAAAACTTTTGATTGTAAACGTTCGACTGTAAAAGAAACATTATTTTCAACTTTTACTGTATTTATAAGTCTCAAAAATTGTTTGTTCAAATTCATAAAATTTAATAATTTCTATTTATTAAATTACCTTAAATTATTAAACAAGTTTCTCAACAAAAATTTCCATCAAATTTTTATTCCAAAAATACTTTTATTAAATTTTTTTTAAAATTCAATTTAACATAGTTCTTTAAAATCAAAAATATTTTACCTTTTTTGAAGAACAGTAGAATTAATTAAAACCAGTTTTCCAAAAAAAGGCAAAATATTTTTGATGTTTTTTATATGTTCATATTTCATAAAAATTTTAACTTATAAATTACTATTTTGAAAATTTTTTAAACGAATTACCACAACTTTAACTGCGGAACTGGCAAAAAAATGAAGGTGGTTGTAAAAATAAATAGCGAAAAAAAATTTGAATCAAATATTTTCGAACACGAATAATTCCTCGGATACAATTTTTATGTTTGGGAAAAGTTTTTTTGGAAAAAAGAATTTTTGTGAATAAAATCATTGGAAAACTTGTTTTAGAGAAAAGTGTTCCCCTAACGTTAATTTTATACAAAATATTTGGCTAATTTATTCATTTTCGTAACTTAAAAAAATAAATAATAAATAATAATATAAAAATAAATAAAATAAAACAAAAACATTCGGCTAATATAAGAAAAAAATAAAATCAAAATATTTAAATGATTCAATAAATAAATAAGGAGTAAACTAAAATATTTTTCCTCATCAATTTTTCATGTTTTGAAAAAAATTTACCAGTTTAATAAAAAAAAAAATTAAATTATAAAAGAAAACAAACTGTGGAAAAAATAATAAAAAAAAAGAACTAAAAGAAAATTCCATTAGTTTTTCTACATTCCCCTCACGTGAGAAAGTAATAATTTTTTTTTTTACATTTGTCAATTCTTTCCCCTTCGTTTTATCATTTTTCAGATTTGTCGTCTATAACGATCGTCGACGGAAACGATCAAGTTGCAACTAATTATTCCCGACAAGATGATTTATTTCCTCTTCTTATATATATTATATTGCTGCGGGAATATTATAATTTTCATTCTGTGAGACACTTTTTTGTTCTATTTTTTCGCGCGTCAAATTGCAGTCGAAAAAAAGAATTGAGAAAAAATAAGAAAATAAGAAGAAAAAGAAGGAAAAAAAATCGTCACGATACAGCACGTTTTCAGGATAAAGTTACGATTATGTGATCGTAATCAAAAGCACTTTTCACGATTTATCTCGCATAGAATAGTAAAGGTAAATGATTTATTCATAAGCGACAGGTAGCAAAATATAGCACGGAGACACGAAGACGTGAGTATTCGACCTACTGAAGCAGCCACTGGACCACTATACACTTGTGCTGATCTTGGTGGATTTGAGATCCCACTTCAAAGTTCTTTCTCTCTCTCTTTCCCTCGTGTTACGTATGTTAAAATTATATTCATGTGAGTGTAGGTACGCTTATATGATCGTATAACACGAATTGTCTGACAAAAACATCGAATGCCGTTTCTTTAAACTATGTATATTCTCCACTTATACAAATTTGTAAATTTTTCCTTATCTCATATATTTATTTTCCATTTATTTTTATTGGTCGCTAATTCATCGACGGAATTTAATATATATATATATATATATATATGTTGAAATTAAATTTATTGACGATGTAATTTCCAGTGTTGATGAGCGTATTCTTTTCGGTTATGGAAAAAAATTATCGTTTTTGGTACTCTCTAAATTTACGTCGGTGAAGTTTGCAACGTTTATGATCAACGATTGAAAGAAAGAAACAATTATTTTCTACCAAAATGAATAAAAATTTTTATTCACAAATACTTTTTTTGTAAATCATTATTAAAAATATTAAACGCACTATTTTGTGTACAAAAATGAATAAAAATTTGCTTAAAAAAAATATTTTCATTCAGATATCGTTGATTATAAACGTTGTGAACTTCACCAACGTCTAAATTTTAATTATAGCGAAAACAGTGACTTTTTTTACGTAATATTAATGGGCAAAAAAAGAGGATTTTGGTTTGTTTTTATTTTTTCATGGTGTCTAACAGTCAGGGAAGTCAGGGAATTTTTTTGGTCAGGAAAAAGTCAGGGAAATTTCTAAAAATTTATCCAAAAATTAAAATTTCTTGTGAATAAATTTAATCTAACAAAACTTAGAAGATTTTTATTATTGTTTGTTTTAAACATTAGATATTAATTTACTGTGAAATATGTCAGTTACCATATTTTTGGCCCAAGAAAGCAGAAATAAAATTAGTAAAAAGTCTGAGAATTTTTTTCTTAATTCTTTTTTGTCTGTGGATTTTATTGTTTTGAACAGTAAAAACTATTTATTATATTTGTGATCTTGTATAGTAGAAAAATTTCTTAGTTAAAAAATTTTGAGTATATTAAAATAATGTTAAGTGTCAAAAAACGGAAATTAAGTTTCTCAGCTTGCAAAAAATTAGAAATTTTTTTTCTTCAACATAATTAATTATACTTGTTGATATTTTTCAAATATTTTAATAAATTTTTTTCGCACGATTTTTCTTAAGGGCATTTGAACCGAATATGATGTCACAGTTTGTGCAAAGCATGTGTTAAAAAATTTTGATTTCATAATGGTTCAAATGTTCTTAAGTTTTGAATGTTCAATTGAACAAAGTTATTTTTCTTTAACTTGCAAATATTTTTTAAATGAAAACAAATTTTTTACATACAAAAAAGAGAAATAATTTGAATCAATCATGTACTTCTTTAAGAAATAATTTTTTTTGTAAATATAAATATTTAAAAAAATATAAATTGAAAAAGCATGAAAAGAATATTTTCCCTCGTTTCAATGTTCAAAAACTTTCGGAACATTTCGCAAGAATATTTAATTTTTCTTAAGAACTATAACAGTCTTTGGGAAAAATTCCATTATTATTTTATAAATTGTAAGCTTCTTCGCATGAATTCAATTATTTTAAAAACAATTTAAATAAAATTTCACTAAAGTGTTCAGAACAAATTTTCCAAACAATTTGAATTGAAATTTTCAGAAAGAATCATAAAATAATAATAATTTAATAAAATTCTTCGAAATTCAATTATTTATTTATTCAATTATATCTGTAATATATGTAAAATTCTTCACAAGAATTAAATTATTTTTGTAAATAATAAATTCCTTTCAAAGGAATTCAATTGTTTTCAGTTACAAATTTAATAAAATTTCTATGGAACATGTTTCCATTGATTTTAAAAATTTTATTAAAATTTTTCCAAAGAATTCAATTATATATATATATATATATTTTCAAAAGTTTTGATAAAACTCTTTGTAAGTTTTAATTATTTACAAAAATTTGCAATTGAAATTATTTTTAAAAAATTACATCATTTTCAAAAAACTTAACGAAAAAAATCGCTTGAAAATATATAATTGTTTACGAAAAGTAATAAAACTATTTTAAAAAAATATAATTTTCTTTCAATGATGTTAATATTTTTATTCATAGAATTACCAGTTTCAATTTTTAATGAACACGTTTACTTTAAAAATTTCAAAGAAATTCTTCATAAAATTGAATTACTTTTAAAGTTTCCGATAACATTTTTATTTAAAATTCCATAAAAAATTCAAATAATTCTTGAAAACAATTCAATTATTTCCAAAGAATTTAATAATATTATTCTTATGAAGAATTCGATTATTTTCATAAATAACACAGGCCGACAAGATTTACTTTCCAAGAATCAGACAATACTTTTCCGAAGGATTTCGACGTGCTGAATCCGAATCCGACCTCAAAAGGGACCCATCACGTCAGGTTTTCGAGATATTTTAACCTAAAAATGCAAAAAGCTTGTTTTTAGTTATATTTGATGTCATGAAACATCAAGAAATAATTTTTTTCTCTAAAAGGTCAATATTGAGCCTAAAAGTGCTACTCTTCCCCTTTAATATCCATTTTGAAAATTTAAAAAATCTTCTATTGTCTCTGAGTAATCGTTTATTGAATTTTCTGAGTTTGTCTAATACTTCGAAAACCAAGTAGAAATAGACAAAACTTGGAGAATAAAGCATAATTTAACTACAAACATCTAAATTTTAAATAGTTTTCAGTTTTTTCAATATAACTGAATACGAATTCAATATCAGATTGACTGGTTCAAAAATGGCATATTTTAGGGAAATACAATCAATTTTAAATAAATCGTTTGCCATATTGTATACGCCATTTTGAATTTTTGTGAATCTTATATTGAATTCGTATTCAGTTATATCGAAAATCCTCAGAACTATTGAAAATTTAGATATTTGTAGTTAAATTCTGCTTTATTATCAAAGTTTCTTTGTTTCTACTCAGTTTTCGAAGAATTCGACAAACTCAGAAAATTCATTAAACGATTACTCAGAGACAATAGAAGATTTTTAAAATTTTCAAAATGGATATTAAAGGGGAAGAGTAGCACTTTTAGGTTCAATATTGACCTTTTAGAGAAAAAAATTATTTCTTGATGTTTCATGACATCAAATATAACTAAAAACAGGCTTTTTGCATTTTTAGGTTAAAATATCTCGAAAACCTGACGTGATGGGCCCCTTTTGAGGTCGGATTCGGATTCAGCACGTCGAAATCCTTCGGAAAAGTATTGTCTGATTCTTGGAAAGTAAATTGAATCAAATTTTGTTGGCCTGTGTAATCATTTTCTTTACAAAAATTAAATTATTCTCAAAAATTTTCATAAAATTCAAAAATTTATAAGAATTGCTACTGTAAATTATCCAAAATTATTATTGTCAAAATGTTTTAATTTATTTTTTTTTCTAGATTTTATTAACTAAAATTCTACTCTAATTGAATTATTTCTAATATTTTTTCAGAAAGTTTCTTAAGAATTAAATTATTTATTTATATAAAGAAAAAAAAGTTCACCTAAAACATTTCTAAAATCCACTTATCAATTCAATGAAATTTCAAAAATTCGAAAAGTTTTCAATTAAATATTATATTGAAAAAATACAACCAATTTATTATAGTCTCCATCTTGATTTCGTCCTTTTTTGTTAAAAATATAAATTTTTTGAATATAAAAAAATAAATATAAAATAAAATTATTTACAATTATAAATTAGTGTAGAAAAACTAATTAATTAAAAAGTAAAATACGGTTTTTTCAATTTATTTTCTCAGAAAAACAGAATTTTATACTTCTTTTATTTTAATGACTTGTCTTTGGTAGAATTAGAAAAATTAATTTTCAGAAATTTCATTGCCGACCGTAATAAATAATAAAGGAAATGATAAAAATTTTTTCGAAACAATTCAATTACTTTTTTAAATTGTAAAACTCTTGTCAAGAATTCAATTATTATTTTTGAATTGAATTTTATTTGAAAAATTTTAAATATATGAATTCCTGTAAAAAAAACTCCACTATTTTCTTGAAATAATTGGATTATTTCGAAGAAGTTTTACAAGATTTTTAAAAATAATTGAAATTTTCCAACAAATCAATTTAAATTGTATTCAAAATAAGTGAAGTCCCGATAAGAATGTTATTATTAATTTATATAAAAATAATTAATTTTTTACGAAGATTTTTTTTATCCATAATTTGACTTTCTGCATTTCTGCAACATTTATTATATTTATTGAAAATAATGGAATTCTTCATAAAATTAAATTTCAAAATGAAATAAAATTAAAAAAAAATATATTCCACTGTTTTTAAGAATATTGAAATAAATTCTTAAAAACAATTCAATTATTATTTTAAAGAATTCAAACGAAAAATTTTCCAAAGAATTCAATTATGTTCAGTACAATTTTAATTACATTTTATCGAAAGAGTTCAGTTATTGAAAAAAATGTTAATAACATTCTTAAAATGAATTCAATTATTTTCAATTTTTTTGTAAATACTTTATAAGAATTCAATGATTTACAGTATGGGTAATATTAATTTTTTAATTTGAAACATTTGGAAAGAAAAATTATTTAAAAAGAGTGGAATCAAAAAGGTAAACAGTAATTAACTTCAAACTGCGAACAGATTGCCGGAATACAACGATTATTAATATAGATTTTTGATTTTTTTTTTATTATTGTCATTCTATTATTATTTGTATATTTTGAGTCAGAAGCAGAAAATTGTTACAAATTGTTTGAAAAATGTAAAAAAAATAGAATAACAAGAAATTAAGTAAAAGTTGGAGATGATAACGTCACTTTTAAGAGACGTTATTATTGCGTGTAATTAACCTTATTATGCGCCTGAAACTGCCCACATAACTCTTAAACATATATGTAGAGTACACACAATTCGCAATAAGCACACACCTCTTTTGTTTAGTCTCACTACCTTTTCTCCGGTAGTATAACGATCGCGAAAATAAAAAAAAGAACAAGGGGAATAAAAAATATAATTGAAAAAGAAAGAGTCTAAAAAACAAAAAAAAAAAATAATAAAAGAAAGGAAACAATATGTTCCGAAGATGCCCGATTAATTGACTCGAGTTCAGAGAGACTTTTTGATTTTAATTTGGGTACTACTTGATTCCTTGTGCTTCCTGCATTGAAACGACGATTATAATAATTATTTCTGCTTGTGGGTCAACCGTTAATTTCATTTTTACTTCGTTCTGGTTCCTTCTTATACCTACACACGTACAAATAACTCAAATTACCATTTACGGCTTCGTGGAATTAAACCGCGCGTCTTTATATACAATTAACACACTTTGTTCAAACATTCAATACGTATATATATGTGTACTGGGCCAAAAAATTTTTATTTCAATCCCAGGTGGAACGGATTTTTTTTTTTTTGATACTTAAAACCATGATTCAAGTTTGGAAATTTCCAACTTTTGTTGGGAAAATATTTTCAAACTAATTCACTGAAAAAAATTAGTGTAACATAAAAGAACGAGAAAAAATGCTTAATTGAATGATTCAGAAGAAAATTTCATAAAAAAGTATTTATTTACGAAAAAAAACAAGTTTAAATATATTGAAATTACATAATACTTCATTAATTAACACTTTCACATTTGGAAAAAGTGTTTAAAATATTAAAACAGTTTTATGAGAGCATTTCTTTATCGATCCTGCATAAGAGATTTTTTCTTAAATTTGAATTTTTAATTTAAAAAAATCTTTTAGAAGAGAAAATATGCCACTGCAGGCAATAATGAGTGAAGATTAATAAACTCTGTTCATATACTGAAAAAAATATATTTGAAGAATTCAAATAATTATTTGTGTATTATGCAAAAATATTTTGCTAGATCAAATAATTTTATATGTAAATCAAACAAATTGTTTTTGAACCAATGATTTCAGTATTTAAATCAAAGAAGACCTTTTAATTAACTGGATAAAAAATTATTTGATACAAATATTAAGGAATAAAAATTATTTGACAGAAATATAAATTTTTTGTTACAAATAAAAATTATTTGATGAAAATATAAATTTTTTGTTACAAATAAAAATTATTTGATAAAAATATAAATTTTTTTGTTACAAATCAAAATTATTTGACACAAATTAAAAATTATTATCTACACTCAGAAAAAATGTATATTTGACTCAGAATTAATCAGTTAATTTTATTTGATTCTAAAAAATTTGGTTCAACTAAAATTAAAATTTTTTTTTTTAAACTTAAAAGTTTTATTTATGCACAAGAAAATTTTTATTTAAAACAAATAAATAAATCTATTTAGCTCTGAGACAAATATACTTTCAATGAACTCAAATAAAATTAAATTTGGTTCAAAAATAAAAGGTGTACAAATAAAAATTATTCAAAGCAAATAGAAATTATACGACACTATAATAAATAGTTGCATTGCACTAATAATTAATTTTTAAAAAAGTAGCTTTAAGATTGAAAAAAGTAGTAAAAAGTCAAATTGAAAACTTGGAAATAAATATTGAAAAATAAAATTTGACACATAAAAAAATTTCATTTACTTTTTTCGATTAACAAAAATTTGATTCTATATTTAATTTAATTATTTCTAAAAATTTATACTAAAACGCTTCTAATATTTAATTTACAATTGTTATTTAAAATTTATACTAAAATTCATTTGTAAAACAATTTTGATCAGAGAGTCCTAAAAAGAATCCAATTATTTAAACACAAAAATAAATAATTGAATGAATAATTATTAATTATTTTGTAAACATAATTAAATTCTTTTAAAGAATTTTATCAATAATTTGATAAATAATAATTAGATTCTGCCGAAGAATTTTATTTTTAATTCATTTTTTTAGAAGAATTTTAGTTATAAATTCTAGAAAATAAAAATAAAAATTGAAATTATGAAAATAATTTTTATATTTAATATTTTTAAAATATTGTTAAATTTCATAAAGTTTTGAATTTGAAATTTTTGCAAATCTTAATTCCTGTGGAAAAATAATAAGGATTAAATATTTATTTAATAAAATAGTTCTTGACGTTTTCGAATAACTTTACAAATAAATTAAATAAATGTAAGAGAAAATTTTTTTGTGTCTCTACTATCTAATAATTTTCAGAGTGAATCAGATTATTCTTGAAGGTCAGGGAAATAGTTCGAATTTTTCTTTGAAAATCAGGAAAAAAAAAAATTTTATTTTTGTGGCAATCCTTATTATTCAAGAATACATAAGTTTTCCAATTATTAATTGAATTATTTCAATAATATTAAATTACTACAGAAATATTTTTTAGTTGGCATTATTATAAATTTTTTTATAATAATAATAATAATTTAGATTTTCCAAGAATTTTTTACGACACAATTGTCAATTCGAGCCTCAGCAGAGTTAGTCCCCCATTTTTCATGGCTTTAAAATTAACTTTTTCAATAATAATATTTAATTTATATTATAATTTTTTATTTTTTAAATATTCAAAAAAAAATTTACGTCCTAGTTGTTCTTTTTAAATTATTAAGTAAAAAAAAGACTTTTTACGCACAAATACATTCGGATAAGTGGTTGAATTTTTGTATTACAAAAATTTTTTTTTGTTAAAAGTTTATTTCTTACCTCTATTAATTTTAATTTTTTAAGTATTATTGTTTAGTGATTAAATTTCGAAATTAAGAGTAATTGCTTGCAAATATAATTTGCTGTATCTATTTAAAATGAAAATATAGAAGTGAAAAAAATATTTTCCCAAAGAGAGAAAGAAAGATTTATAATAGGTGTACAATTATTTTTCAGTATAATTTGCCTGTTGTGGTGTCGCTAGAAAGCAAGTGACATTTATAACACCTATAGAGTAATTGAAAGAATATTTCGAATAATTACAGTTTTATAAGCGATTAAACTTGAAAACCAAGTGAATGTAAACATGACTTTGGAAAGTTTTATTATCGACACAGAGCAAAGGGTTAAATAAATTCCTTAACTGTATTATTTTTCCCTCGCGATAAAGAACTTTCTAACTGGATCATTTATTCAGCGCGAGATACATATTTAAATGCATATAGTGGGCGTTTAATTATTCAATTAGTACTTTGTTTTATTCTCCTTTCTATGTCATTGTTTTTTTCCAAACATTTTTTCTAATTTTTTTTTATTTGCTCAATATTCTTTTTTATTGTTCGTGGGTGAAATTCGCACAATCGCACAACGTTTATAATTCACGATTGAATGAAAGAAATATTTATTCAAACAAGAATATTTCTGTCTTTTTTTACTTTTGGACTTGACTTATTGACTTGTTTATCTTCTAAAAGATTCTTTCTTTGCATAGAAAAATATTTTTTATATTCAATTTTTTTTCTATATGAAAATTGGTGAATGGTTTTTCTACTCTAATAAATTTTTTAGGGAGAGTACGAAACGTGACTGAACCATAACTTTATTTATGTTCAGAAATTTAAATGGAGCACAAAACAAATATATTTAGTGCAAATAATATTGAAACCAGGAAGAAAACTTTCTATATTCGAATTTGCATTTGTAATGATTAGTTATTTCTACCCCTATTACAAAAATCTACATTCGTTTGGTCACTAATTTTGCATAAAGTGCATAATGCGCACTCTCTCGAAATCACTTTTTTGTCCTGTACACTCTATTTAAATTTTCTCTTACAATGTTGTCCACTAGTTGTTAGAACCGTCGATTAGAAAGCAAAACGAAAACTTGTTATTTTGTGAGAATTTTTTTTTCTCTCCCTACATATATGCAAAAAGAAATCGAAAATTCCGAAAATTATCCGTTAAAGTGTCATGTACGCTGAAAATAAAGTGTACTTGATTCAAATTAGCGGTTGCTACGAAAATTATTTTTCTACAAGAATTAAGATTTTCAAAAATTTTTCATTTAAGGGAATTTGAACCTTTATGACGTCACAGCATTAAAATATATGCTTTGCATGAATTGTGACGTCATATTGGTTCAAATGCCCTTAAACCTTTTTTAAATTCAACAACTTATAAGAATATTATTATAAAACAGAAAGATAATTATATTGATTCTTCCATTTCTTCATTTTTCATGATGTTATTTAAAGATAAAAAGGAAAAATTTTTATCCCAGGGGTAAAGTATTATTATTTTATATAAAAATATATTTACTCTAATTTCATTGGAATTATTTTGATCAATTTAATTCAATTATATCATATTCCAGAATTTTTAATTAGAATTCTTCTTTACATCAATAATTACTTACGAAAAATTAAGAATTCAAAGGATATTTATTTAAAACCTTCTTAAAATTTAATTATTTCTAAAAATTTACATTATATTATATATATTATAATCCTTTACTTAAAATTATTATTTAAAATTTTAACAAAAATTAATTTTTAAATCAAATTATATCAGAAAATTCTACGAGAATTAAATTATGTAAATACGCAAAAAGTAAATAATATTGAATGATTCTTAAAACTTTATTTTCGAAAGAATTTTATTATAAACATTTGAAAATAATTCATTAAAAATTTTACTGACACTCTTTCTGTTAAAGAATTTTATAAAAATTCTTGAAAATTATTGAAAACTTTTCAAATTTTTAAAAATTATTTTTCTGCGAAAAATTTTATTATAAATTTTAGAAAATAATTCTAAACTTTTTAAAGAATTTTAGTAAACATTTGTGTACATAATCTAATAATAATTAATTTATAATTTATAAAAATAATTTAATTTATAAGAACAATTTTATTAAATTTTGAAAAGAATTTCGCTGATTGTTTATAAAGATAATTTAATTCTTGACGAGAATTTAAAAAAAAATTATTGAATTTCTACATAATATTTTATAACTTTTTAAAAGAATTGAATTCTTTTATTCAGTTTCGATATTTATCAAAATAATTGAATTTCAGAATAGAATTTTATTTAAATACTTGAAAATAATTGATTTTTAGGGAAAATTTTGTTGTTGCAATTCAATTCAATTTTCGTTTCAGGATAATTAAATTCTTTTATCGAATTACTTAAAAACTTTTTTTTAAATAATTGAATTCCTACGACGAATTAAAAGTTATATATGAAAATAATTGAGTTATTGCAACGAATTTTATTTTTTTTTTAATAATTGAATGTTTCTTAAAATGGAATTCTTTCGTCAAGTTTTAATCAAAATTTCAAGAATAATTGAATTTTTCGAGGAATTTATTAAAAATTTTATTAAGAATATTTGAAATTCTGCGATAAAGATAATTGAATTCCTAAATGAAATTTTATTATTTATGAAAATAATTAAATGATTCCTTAGAATTATGTTAAATATTTTTTACAATAATTACATTTTTTAAATAAATTTTACGAAAATAGTAAATATTTGAAATCATTAAATTGCTATTAACGTTTGAAAATAATTGATATTTTATTATATTTATTGTTTTTTTACATTTTACAACTATTTAAATTACTTTTAAGAATTTTATTTTTAATTTTTTCTTTAAAAATTTTTCAATCCATTTCTTAACAATTCAACTTTACGAAATTTCGATTATACGAAAGTTAGTTAAGAAAATGAAGAAAAAGAATTGGAAACACTTTCTATGCGCCTATTCATTTTTAGAATATTTTTTTAAGGTTCAGGGAAAGAATCAAAATTCCGTCTGAAAATCAGGGAAAAATAAAATCAACTTTTTGTGCCAATCCTGATGTAAATGTAAACTTACGAAATAAACTTGACAGGAAACATAAATGTTGTTCAACTCACCTGAAACAAAAATAAAATTTTTTCTATTAGAATTATTATAAAAAAACCAAAAATCAAAAGAAAATAATAATTTCATTTTCAAATTTTTATTACAGTAAACAATCGTGAAAAATTGTTTTGTAATTTAATTTTGTAATATGCTTAATTAATTTTAATTTTTAATTATTTAGTTGGAAATAATTCCTATTGAACATTTTTTACTATATTAAAATTTTCTAAAAAGCGTTGCATTCCAAGTTAGACTGTTGTGAAAATTAGTTTATTTCTTATTTTGTTGGTGAGAATTCGAAAAAATTTCTTTTTCAACGTCATTCGAAAATTGAAAAATCGCTTTTGAATGATTTAACTAATAAACTATTAGAAATTACTACTTATTTAGTAAAAGGACACCGCACTAAATATACTAAAAATGGCTTTCGGTTCGAATTCGACTTTCAAAATTTTTAGTTAAATGTTGTCTGTTCAAAAAAGAATTGAGCGAAGGTCAGGAAATAAATAAATGAAAGCCATTTTCAGTGTGTTTAGTGCGGAGTCTTTTAAAAATATTTTTTGTTTCTAAATTAGTAAATAAATGAATAATTACTATATTTGTGACGCGCTCCCAAGAAAGGTACTTAAGAAGCAAACGAATTATAGGTTAAGTTCATGTTAGATTTATCTTGATTAAAAATTTATTTTCAATTATTTGAATTTGAAACCAATTTTCATCGGATATTTTTGATATAATGAAGACTTGAGGATCAATAATTTTTAATTGATAATTGATTTTCTTTCTGTATTTTTACTCGAAAAATTAAAAACATAACCTCAAATTTTTTGCTTCTTAGGTACCTTTCTTCGGAGCGTGACACATTAATTAGTAAAATTTACTATAACTTTAAAGCAAAAAAATAAGTCACTAATTCAAGTTAATAAAGATTTTTACGTCTTTAAAGAGAAAAATGACGTAGTTTGTGAACGACTCCTTAATTGAAAATTAATCTATGCTATACATTTTTCACTCCCCTTGAAGTCATAATTTAAACTAAATGCACTTAATTTGAAATATTACTTATAAAGCATAATTACAATATTTTGAGAAAAAAATGAATAGGTAATGAAATAGTTTTCTTCTTATTTTATTGTATGAGCGCGCGCTTGTATCGTATTTATAATAAAGTTTCATTAAAAGTTCCTTTGTTCTCGATGAAGATTCATTTTACTGAAATAGGTACTTGCTGTGTACTCAAAGTTCGCGGCGATTTGTAAAGCTAATTGTCTGTGTAATTACATGCGCGCACCTTAATATGTGTCTGAGAGGAGCGCTCTTCTCGTTCTTAAAGTGCCGTTACTTGAGATTAATTTATCAAACTTGCCGTGTGACACGTGATTTCGCCTTCTTTCATTATTATAAATATATTTCAACTTGTGCGCGCATAGAATTTAACTACATATTTAATTTTTTTTCTAAATTTATTAAAAAAAATAAATTGAAAAATTGAAGTTTTTGAAGTTCTTGAAAAGTTGAAACCACTGTCAGTAGCATTATTCGAAACTACAAGTGTGCAAAATTTTCTATTAAGTCAATTTTCACGCCAACTTTCTTTCGCATTAGCATTTTGATTTCAACTTCCTATGAAGTATAATAAGCGCCAAGATGTAAGCGGAGTAGCTTTCTATTTTTTTTTTTTTTTGCGCGCTCGATAATAATTTTAAAAGCTTCGGCGCCAGGTATTCATATATACACCTTTGTAATCCTATTAAGGGCGTTGAAGACATACTCACACAAACACACATATAGTTACACGAATCAAGGTCTCAATTTACTATCGAGGATAATAATTCCACCCTATGGTGATTCGCGAATAATAAGAAAAAGAAAAAAAATATATTAATGACAACAGCTCCAATGTCTTTATGTCCTGGATTAGTCAATTATTACGAAATCTGAGACTCGATATATTGCGCAATTAAACTTTCAAAACTAAAACTCTGACAATGAGAATCGTGATATTTTATATTGATTTAGTTATATACATGTGTATATGTTAGTATTTTAGAAGATTGAATTGTATTAAAATACAATTGAAATTAATTGCAAATTGTTATTCAATTATTATTTCAGTTAATTATTATCATTATCAGTTCTATATAAAATTATTGAAAAGAATGATCGTTTCTTCATGTTTTGTAATAAATTAATATTTTAAGTTTACCGAGTGATAAAATTACTATCAATTTAATTATTGTTTTCAAGAATTTTTAACTGTAAAATTCTTCTTTAAATCGATTATGTTTATTAATTTTCGAAAAAGTTTTTTGCCAAACTTTCAAATCCATTTTTTGACAATAATATTCAATTTTACAGAATTTCAGCTGTTCACGTAAATTTTTTAATTATAAATATATATTAGAATGTAAAAACTTAAAGTAATTTAAAAAATATACAATTAAACTTTTCAAAAAAATTAATATCCAAATTAAAATATTTCGAAAAATTCACGCTGTATATTCCCATAACGAATGTTATGCACAAATTTTCAAATCATTAAATTTTTTCGACGATTGTGAATAAAAATTACATTTTTCTAGAAATTTGATTAAAATTGAATTAAAAATAATTTCAATTCTGTAAAAAGTTTTATTACCTATTTATGAAAGAAATTGATTTACTAAAAAGAATGTTATTGTTTTTGAACAGTATTAAATTTTTCCGAAGAATATTAATTACTTTTTGAAACATTTTGAACTTCTGCAAATATTTGTAACTTTTCCAGAATAAAATTCTTTTTCGTGTCTATTTAACTAAAACTCTTCTATAAATACAATATTCTGAATAATTTTTGAAAAAGTTTTTTGAGAATTTTCACAATCATTTATTTTTAATTCAATTGTACAAAATTTCACTTATTCGTAAATTCTTCAATTAAATACATATTAGAAAATAAAAACTTCCAAAAACTTAAAAAAAATTCGCAATTGAACTTTGTCAAAAAATTAATTCTACAAAATTGTTAGTTAAAAATATGGAAAATTCGGATATTTAAAGATTTTCATTTGCAACCTTTTCAAAATTCAAATAGAAAAAATCAACGCTCTAATACTTTTAATATTCAATTGTTATTCTAAAATTTTAACTGAAATTCATTTTAATATCAATTTTTATTAGAAAATTTTACTGGAATTCAACTACTTAAATACAAAAAAAAATAGTTTATTGGAAAATGAATATTTCTTAAAATTCAATTCCCATAAAGAATTTTATTTACAAATTTTCAATTAATTGCATTCTTTTGAAGAATTTAAAAATTTTTTTTAAACTAATTACAGTTTTCGAGGAATTTGATAAAAATTGAATTAAAAATAATTAAAATTCTGGTATGAATTCTATTGTTTATGAATATAATTGAATTCCTAAAAAGAATATTATTTTTTCTGAAAATAATTATTAAATCTCTGGAAAAAAATTATTATTTATGAAAATAATTGAATGATTGCGAAAAAAGTTATAAAAAATATGTAAATAATTGAATTCCTGTAAAATTTTTATTATTTCATAAAAATAATTAATGGTTTGCTTAACAAATTTTATTAAATTTTTTAAAAATAATAATTAATTCTTTTAAAAAAATTTATTAAAATAGTAGATATTGAAAATCATTGAATTCAGGAAAATTTGTTGGAAAATAATTGAAATTATGCCAAGAATTTTATTAAATTTTTTGAAAGTTATTGAATTTCGGAGAAGCATTTAATTAATCCTAAGATAATTGCAATTTTGTCGAGAATTTAAAAAAAATTTTTTGAACATATTTGAATTTCTGTGAAGAGTTTTTTAAAATTATTTTTGAAAATAATTGAATTTCTGTAATCATTTGTAATTTTTTTATCAATTTTCCAATTATATAGTAAATTAATAAAATTTACAATTTTTTCGTCTTTTCTCAATCAAATTACGGACTTTACGAATCTTTTTTTTTTTAAAAACTATCTTTTACGGACTTCAAGATAATTTACGGACCTTTACGGGATTTACAAACATAGGTCAAGCCCTGTGATTAAAATCAGGATTTAAATTAAAAACATGTTTTAATTTTAATCTTGATTTAAATCAAATTTTTTACTTACTTTATTTTCTAATCAATGTTTAAGGAAGAATTCTTTAAGGAAGAATCTAACAAAGAATCTGAAAGATAATCGAAACAAAAAAAGAATCCAAAATTGTCAACGTTTTCGTAACTGAACATAGGTTGAAAATACCATAGATTTGAACTACCATTGATTTAGACCATTGTGAATTTAAACTAGTTTTTAAATTTGAATCAGTTAAAAATAACTGATTCAGAAGAAAAAAGTCAGTCACTGATTGTCAGTTAAAACCATGATGTTCAACTGATTCAAATTAAGAGAGTACCATTCCAATGGTTACAGATTATCCTAATGCTCATAAAGTACTCTTTTTTACCATAAGTATGGTATTTTTCCAGCTTTCATGAAAGCATTGAAGATAATAATTGTTACTATCATATGATTAATTATTAATTACATTAAGTAATATATAATTTAACAATTAAAATTACGTTTCTTCTTCTTTCTCTTTTTTTTCGAGTTGGGTTTGAGTGGAAAAATTGTAGCTTTGTAATAAATTTTGCAGAATGTGATAAAGGATGTGATTGATTTTCTTTTTGAGAAACTTAAGAGAGGGAGAGAGAGAAAAAAATCATTAATGTCACTTTCACTGTTCCTTCACGGAACCGTAGGAAGCTTGCAATACAGTTATGTGAAGCCTGTTTCAAGTGGGATGCTGTGCACAAGACTACCGTATTCGGCAAAGTGTCGGAAAAATAGAAAAGAAAAACTTCACTGGGAAGCCAGTTTTGAAAGTGGAACACACACAAGACACACGGAAATCGATGATTATGAAAGTGTGTGCACATATATGCAATTTATTGTCAGCTGTAATTGTTTTTCCTTTTTCTAGATGACAAAATGAAATTGTTATTTATTTGTGTAAAGAAACATTGTATACTGCACTATTTTATAGCCTGTTATTTTTCAATAGAAACGGATTTTACTATTTATATAGAACAGAATCTGACGATAATAATAATAATTTAATTCAATAATCTTACTGATACAGTTTTGGAATAAAAATTTCCGTGAGGTAAATATGTTCCCGACATTTAATGTTGTTGTGGGTATAAAATTCAGTACCAAAGTATAGGCGAAATATGGTCAAGAAACATTATTTTTAATTTCCTTTCCTTTTAATTTTTTAATATTTTTTTTTTGCACAAAACAAGAAAGCGACATAAGAAGACACATGTCTTATAGAAAGCATATATTGGGTGTTTTATGTCAAAAGTTTATTGCCGCAGTGTGCGACCACCACTTTCTAAAATATATTATATACACATCCATACATATTGTGATTTTTTACTTTCTATGAAACTAATTGATTGTATAGGCTTTCCGACCCATGTCAATCATTATTTAATACACATTTATATGTTGGAAGAGGAAGAGAGAGATAGAGAGAAAAAGAAGCCACTTTTAATGCTCCAATAGGAAGGAAAATTATGTTGATGAACGAGAAGTCACGTTTAAATCAGAATATATAAATATTTGAAAACTGTTGATATTGTAAATTTGTAATCTTGTGTAATAAAGAAAAATTATGTCAAAACGATTATATTATCTTTATTAATTAATGAAAGACAAGAGCAGTGTAAATAAAATCACTTTCTCTCCATATTTAACATAATCTGTAGAACATTCGTTTCGTTTATTTATAACTGCATGTGTTTTGAATTAATGTAAGGTTCATTTGAATAATTATTCATCATTATATTACACTTTTGGGAGACTCTTGATATACTTTTCTTTTAAGTATCCGCCATAGTAGACATTCATTTTTCTTATTATCTCATCGAATTTAGCATAAATCATCATTTTTAGAAATCCTCATCCGGATCAATTTTTCATTGACTGAAACAAGTTATTCAATGCTTTCTTTTTTGGTTTTTTTTATTTTTGACAAATTTTTCTGGAGCTTTTCTTTTTTTTGTAATGATAACAAACAATTAATTTCATAATAGAAGCAACCAAGATATTGTGTGTTTAAATTTATGGTAACATAACTTCTGCTTCAAATCTGTGGTAACATGAATCAGTGGCATCAATTATTGTTTAAATCATTGTTAGCCAAGGCAATTATAGGTTCAATCAATAGTTTAATGCTTGTAGTTTATGACAGTAATAGTTAAGGCCGATGGTAACAAAAATAATTGTTTGAAAAAATCATCGGTAGTTTAAATAAATAGTGTCCTTAATAGCATGTGATCATTAGGTTCTGAATGGTAAATTTTCCAACCACTTTTCTCTTTAAATATTTAATAAATTAAGCTGAAACTTTAGTCTTAAATGCACTAAAGAAGGGTAATGATGTGCAACAGTTTTCATATTTTTAAAATTAATCATTAAAAGTTAAAAACCATCAGTTGTCACGGTCACATCTAATCAATTTCTCGTCTTTACCGATTTCGAAGTGTTTTACTATAATTTTTGTATTATTTAAGCTTTTCCACATTGCACTGCACTTCTTTATTATGTTTTAGACTTTCTTACAAAATTCCAACTCAATTTATTAAATATTTCAAGCAAAAAGTGCGTTCGAAAAGATTAACATTGCATTTCTAATAGTCATAAGCTGTTGAGTATTAGTTTTAGTCTTAAAATTGCTATAAAATTATTGATATGACGTATAAAAATCTCTCTATCGAAAAACAAGTGGCACACTTAAGAAATTTTCATCCTAAAGTAATTGTCGTTTCAATCAATTGTAATTTTAATCAATGATAGTATCAACACTGTAAAAAGAAGGCATCTTATTTTAAGATACTTTGGTAGTCGCACTTTTAAGCTGTTTCCAAAAAGTTATCCAAAGCATCTTAAAATGCATTAGTTTCTAAGATAGAAGATGGAAAAATAAGATGTTTTTTGTCGTTTTAAAAGTGATTATAATGTATTTTAAGATGTTTTTACAGTGAATCAATGGTAATTTTTTTAACGTAATTAATTTGAACTAATACCATTGATTTTTGAGTATTTAATATCATTGGTAGTTTAAGAACCGCAATTTAAGCCAATTGTAGCTTAAAGAAATGGTACTTTAAAATAATAAATGTTAGTTTGTTTCAATGTAATATGGTATCTTAAAGAAATTTTAATTTAGATCAATGGTACTTTATGCCATATAATGGTAGCTTGAAGCAACAGTAGCTCTTTTAGCCCTGCCTTTTCTGATTGCAAGTGTAATGCGGCCCTGACTGTATATTGGTGCGTATATTGGTGAACAGGTGAATTGCGTACACTTTTTTTTTGATACCGTTATCTAGATACTTCTCTCTCTTTCGCGTTTCTTCTTATTTCGCTCTTCTTAGTTCGTTTATCCTCTCAATTTCTTTCGAGCACATTTAAAAGCATTTATGTCCCTCCGTCTCCCTCAATAATGGAAATCCCAGTGACTTTATAATCGCATATAAAACCAAAACCAATGTTACTTTCTATGAGTATTATTATACTGCACCGAGATGTAAAGTAACTGATGTGTAAAGTGCACACACACATATATATATGACCATCATTCAAGTGAATAAATATACCGTCTATATGATATTTATGATCAAATTTATATACATTATATGAACATATATGTAGTGTGGCTTTTATATATTTGCAATTTCCATAAATTTCCCTTATTTATATTTCAAGTTTCCTGTACTTCTATATATACATAATGTAATAATCGAGTGTTTCCTTTATGGAAATTTACATTAGGTGCAATAAAAATAATATCGACAAACTTTGAATAAAGTGTAATTTTCCTGAGATTATACATTCGGTAATGTAATGGATTGTAAAAAATTATATTCTTTATTGTTACTGTTTTTTAATTATTAAAGGGTGATAAAAGCCTTTTTTGATATACTAGGTAATTATTAATTATTAATTAATTAATTAATTAATTAATTAATTAGCTATTCAATAATCTTCTTATTTCATTCTTTTATTCTGTCTGTCCACACTTTGAAGTTAGTTTTTGTGTATGCTTTTGTTTTTTTTTCTTCAGAAACATTGCTTGACAAATCGACAATATGCAGCTATTTTTCATGATTTATAATACAACAATATTTGTAATTTATGAATTTAAAAAAATTGTGATTAATAAATAAATTTTTTCTTTGGGAAAACAACATAATATTCTGGTTTCTTAAATTTTTGTAGAACAAATTCTGAATTTTCATAAGGAAATAATTTGCATCATTTCTATTTCTTATTTACAATTGCTTTAATAAAATTTTAAGTTTTTAAAAAATAAAGAAAAAAATGTTTATAAATTCTATTTGTCAATTGTAAATTGAAATTGCAACTCAAAATTGTTTGATTTTTACAAAGTAAAGGAAGAAGTTTTATTCAAAACCATGTTGCGTTAAAATTTTTTTTTCAATTATTTCAATACAACAGTAAATAATTTACTGAAGAATTGAATGTTTTTCCAAATTGAGAAAATTCGTATAAAAAATTTAACAAACAAAATTTTTATTAAATGATTGCATTCCTTTGAACAGTTTTCATCAAATTTTAAATATTTCAATTTAAATCCTTTTCAAAATAAATTATTTCAATTATTTCAATACCACAGTAAATAATTTACGGAAGCAAAGTTTCTTAAAATTGAATTCGCATAAAGAATTTTACAAACAAAATTTTTATTAAATAATTCCATTCTTTTGACGAGTTTTTATAAAATTTTTAAGAATCATTACATTTTTCGAGGAATTTGTATAAAATTGTATTATTTAAATACAAAAGTTTTTCAAGAATTCCATTACAACTGCTCTAAAAATAATTAAAATTCTGCGATGAGCTTTATAATTTATGAAAATTATTGAATTCTTAAAACAAATTTATTATTTGTAAAAATAATTGAATTCATAAAAAATGCATTATTTACGAAATTAATTGAATTATTGCGATGGAATTTATAACAAAAATTTATTAATTGAATTCCTTGGCAATATTTATTTTATTTATGAAAATAATTAAGTGTATTGAGTTCAATATTTTTTTTTAAATTATCGAATTCTTTTAGGAAATTTATTTAAACAGTAGATATATTATAAATGAAATAAGAAAATGTTAGGAAAATAATTGAATTTTAGATAAGAATTTTGTTATTTATAAACTGAAAAAAAATTATTTGATTCAAATAACCGATTATTTGGTTATAATCAAATAAATATTTACTTGAATTAAATAATTTTTATTTAAATCAATTAAATAATATTTGCTTTAAATACTGAAATATTTAATTCAAATACAATTTATTTGATTTAAATACAAATTATTTGATTCAAGTAAATATTTATTTGATAATAGTCAAATAATCGGTTATTTGAATCAAATATTTTTTTCAGTGTAAAGATAGTTGTGATTTTAATGGGAATTTTTCTTTAAATTTTAAACATAGTTAAACTTTTGTAAGAAGAATTTGATTACGACTAAAAATAATTGATTTTCTACAATCATTTGTAACTTCTCAAAAAATTTAATTTAAAAAAAAAATATTTTAACTAAAATGTTTTATACTTCTATTATTTTTTAATAAAACTAATTAAATACATATAAATATATATATATATATATATATATATATATATATATATATTGAAAAATTTAACTATAATTTTAAGAATTTATGCCCCTAAAGTTCCGAAGGTTCAAATTAACGAATCTTTTTATTACTTTCTTTCAAGTTTTAATTTTGGTAGAAAATATTAATTGACAAATTAAAATATGTATTATTTTCTTAATATTTGTGTTAAATCTTTTTTAAATTGTCATTTAAAGATAAAAATAGTGAAAAATATTGAAGGAAAAAAAATTCGTCCATTTGAACGTTCAAAACTTTAGAGACGCATGAAAAATTTTAATTATTAACATTTTGCAATAATCTAAGTTTTAAAAATTTTTAAATAAATTTTTCTAAAATTTAAAATTCAAACCTTTTGAAGTCGATTTATTTATGAATATTATAAACGTAATTCTTTCAAAATTGAATTAATATTTAAATATTTAAGTACAATTTTCTAAGTAATAATCTACATTCGAATTTATATTTTATATTTTTTAGATAAATTTTTTTTTATTTTTGGCATTTTATTTAATTTGCTTATTTTATTTTTAAAAAATGCAAGTAAGAAGGTTGCTGCGCGCTTTAGTGCACGAATTGTCGCTAGTTATGAATATATTTTTAAAGTAAGTAAAAAAATTAACTACATAATAATCGAATAATTTTGTCTTTGATTCACTTTGACTTTTCTGTAAATTCCCTGACTTCCTTGACCCGTGACAAACCTGGCTTTAGAATTTTCAATGATTGATTGATTTAATTTTTGATACCGAAGTTTAAAATAAAATGCGAGTGAATTAACTTTCGCTTTGAACTCTTGAATTTTGTCCCCTATTTAGAAAATAAGTATATATCTAATCGTGAGTATAAATATATCCGGAAAAGTTATCAAAATAAAAGAAAAATTAATTTAAACGTCTATTAAACTAATTTGAAATGAACGGTTATCTAATAGCATTTTCACACGCTCGATTTAAATCAAGCGGAACGGACAATTTACGCTTTATGTATATATGTATATATTTATTAAAAAAAATTCCAATTGACAGAAACTTGATTTGCATCCTAAACATTAATAACAAACACTATTGGACTAATTGCGAATGATTAATGAAGGACTTTCTATAACCGTTTCCTCATTACGCGAGTTATTTGTAATTGCAGTATACGCACGCACACGTATATATAAATAAATATATACACAAATATGTACAAACCGAATAAGATGATGAATACCGCATAAATTAACAATCCTGTAGTTTGTCAAAATTATGAAGTATATTTATAGGTATATATCTTTCGTGATAGGAATGAAAGCTCTTGGGAAAGATTTCCACTGTATATATATATGAATATAAGCGCGTGTGTTGAATAATTTTATATATAGACAGTTTTGCGCCTGTAAGGTAACTTTCTTTCCAACAGTTGATTATCCTCGTTTCCCGAGGGGGGGGACATAGGGAGAAAGAGTTTCTTATATGAGCGCTCGTTTTTTGGCTCTTTTGCGATCTCGCAAAGTAAGCGAAATATAAATGTGGGTAATTGTACGGACAGAACCTGGTCCGTTCGGCATATATGCCATAAACGGTAAGCAATCGAAAATACGCTTCCGTTATCGACCAACAAAATCGAAAATGTCGATTACTTTTCACGAAACGATAAAACAGACAAAAAAAAAAGAACAACATCAACAACAACAACAAGCAAACTACTTTCGAAAATTCATTTTCGACTTCATTTTAAAGCATTTACATCTTTAATGTTCTTTTGCTTCTGGGCGATTCTTTACTCAGTTTGGTCATACTTTTGATTCCTGTTCCCTATTTAATATATGACAGTTTTCTTGAAAGTATCAAATTTATACTGAGGTGAATCATATTGATATCAAAAATTAGAAACAATTTTTTATTTGATACACATTTTTGGTATCAATTGGTTGCAATTTGATACTTTCACAGGGTTGCCACAAAAATGTAACTTTCTTTTTCCCTTTTTCCCTTATTCTTATATAGACAAAATTTTGATTTTTTCCTGATCCTTGTAGAATATTCTGATTCACTCTAAAAATTATTACTCTCTAAATTTAAATTAGTAGAAAGTTATTAATAAAATGATGAAAAGTCGTCCACTAAATGATTTCGTAATAATTCTACTAGCAAATAGTAAAATTTTTATAATTGTTACTAGAGCTTAAATCATTGTTTAGTAGAAGTCTACTAATTCAGATTTAGGGAGTAGATACTCCAAAAAATGTTCTCTTACATTTATTTACCAATTTCCTTAATTATTATAAAATTATTCAAAAACATCAATAACTTCTTTCTTAAATAAATATTTAATCATTATTCTTTTTCTATAGGAATTAAAATTTTCAACAATTTTAAATTCAAATCTTTTGAAATTCAATAACTTATAAGAATATATTAAATTTAAATCCTTTTCAAAATTCAATTATTTCTAAAAATTCATTCTATAATGCTTTTAATACTAATATTATACATATTGTTATTTAGTATTTTAAATGAAATTCATTTTTAAATAATATTTTATTAGCAAATTCTATTGAAATTTCATCATTTAAAAATACGCATAAAAGTAATTTATTTAATAATTGAATGTTTCTTAAAATTTCATTTTTATGAAAAATTTTTAAAATAATAAATTTTTATTCAGAATTTAAGGGAATTTGAATCATTTTTAGAACATATGCTTTACTTATACGTTATAATTTTTCAAGTGCCCTTAAATAAAATTTTACTAAAATTTATTATATTAATGAATTTCAAAATAATACATGAAAATAATAGAATATTTTTTGAAGAATTTAATTAAAATTTTTAGAAAAATAATTGAATTCCTGAGAACAATTTAAATAATAATTTATGTAAATAATTGAATTCATAAAAAGAATTTTATTAAATTCTAAGCAGAATTTCGCTGCATATTTATAAAAATAATGTAATTTTTGACGAGAATTTAAAAAAAAATATAGAAAATAATATAATTGCTGCAAAGTATTTTCTATTTTTCAAAAGAATTGAATTCTTGTAATTGTGATATTTATCAAAATAATTAATTTTGAAATATAATTTTACTGAACTTCATGAAACTAATTGCTTTTATGGGAAACATTTTTTTATTTAGATAAAAATTGAATTCTTTTGCAGAATTACTTAAAAGATTTTGAAACAAATAAATTTCCTGCGACGATTTAAAAGTTATTTATGAAAATAATTGAATTTATTGCAACAAATTTCATTATTTTATTGAATAATTGAATGTTTCTAATAAAATTGAATTCTTTTGTCAAGTTTTCAACAATTTTTTAAAATTAATTGAATTTTTTGAGAAATTTATTTAAAATTGTATTTAAAATATTTGAAATTCTGCGATGAAGATAATTGAAATCCTATACAAAAAATTTTATTATTTATGGAAATAATTGAATGTTTTCGTAGAATTGTAACAAACTTTTTTTTCAATTATTGAACTTTTGTGATAAATTTAATGAAAAGAGTAAATATTGAAAATAATTAAATAGTAAACTTTGAAATTAATTGAAACTTTGCAAAGAATTTGTTTAGATTATGAAAAATAATTAAATTTTCGGCGAACAATTTTGTTATTTGTAAAGATAATTGAATTCTTGGCGAGATATTCGTTAAAATTTTTTAAAATAATTGAATTTCTTCGAAGAATTTCTTTCAAATATTTTCGAAATCCACTATTTTAATAAAACATCTCAATGAATGTTTTGTTTCGCAAAATTGAATTCACATAAAGAATTTTGAAATCAAATTCTTAAAATTACTTTTAAATCTGTTTTAAACTTTTTCACAATTACTCTTAAGTGTTTTTTATTAATAACATAACAGACAAAATTTATTTTATTAAAAAAGAATTACGATTTAATTAAAAATAGCTTCGAATTTAAATCAAAATTTTTTCTCAAAAGTAGGAAAAAAACAAAATCAAATTTTGGTGGTAACCTTGATACATAGTTATTTACTTACGAAATAAACTTGACAGGAAACATAAATGTTGTTCAACTCACCTGAAACAAAAAGAAAATACTTTCTATTAGAATTATTACAGAAAAGAAAAAAATATAAACACAAATAATAATTTCGATTTAATGGTTTTATTAAATTACTTGAATTTTTATCAATAGCATGTGACTATTCATTAGCATTACTAGTCAATGATAATTTTTTTGACCACTTTTCTCTTTAAATATTTAACAAATGAGGTTAAATTTTTGTACGAAAGTCTAAAATACAATAAAGAAGGGCAGTGATGTGCAAAAGTTTTAATAATTCAAAAATAAATTTTAATAAAACACTTTGAAATCGGTAATGACGAGAAATTGATAAAAAGTGGCCGTGACAACTAATAATTTTAAAGTAATTTTTAATGATTAATTTTAAAAACAATAAAACTTTTGCACATCATTGCCGTCTTTTAGTGCATTTAAAACCTTTGTACAAAGTTTCAGCTTTTAATTTATTAAATATTCAAAGAGAAAAGTGATCGAAAAAATTACCATTCAGAACCTAAGAATCACATGATGTTAAATAGTAACTATCAAATAATATATTTCCTCAACATTATCTATAGTTGATTGACTTTTATTGCGGTATAGTTCTGAATTTTAAAAAATCGTTGGGTCAAAAAACCAGAAATTGCTATTCAGTGCACAAAATAGCCCCGTTGGACGATGAATTTTAAAAATTAATATGGAAACAAAAATTAAGATAGGAATAGTAATAGGCTCATCATTAATTATGCATAAAATCCCATGAACTTGCGAGCCCGTGATCATAATACAGGCAATAATATAAATTACAAAACTGATAGGAATAACTGAGTTATCTCTGCTGCGCACTAATACAGCATATACAGAATTAAGATTCTAATCAATGCATTCTAGAACCGGAAAAAGAAGAATAAAATCCGACACCGCGTAAAACATGATCCTTAAATATTTTCTACGACTATTGGTTCATCGCAAAAGTTGTGGGATAAATTTTCACAGAGAGAGAGAGAGAAAGAGAGAGAAGGAACACCAATGAGGGCGATTCTCAATAAATTATATGCGAGTGGTATTACCTAGTTAAATGGAAGATAAGATCTGCCAAGCAACTATTATATAGGTACCGTATTGGAGAAGCTCTACATTTTCTCGGACTCTCCTCTCCATGTTAACGCTTCTTTGCTCGCAGTAGCTTTAATTAACTTTACAACTGCAGTATCGCGCGCGCAAAACCAATCGAGAAAAAGAGAGAACCATTCTTAAAAGTAGAAGCAGCAGCAGCAGCAACAGCGCATAATCATGCGTTCAGGTGACAGGCGTACTCTTAACTTCTGACACAGTATAATTTTCCTATCCAATTCACAAAACGGAAACGATGAGAAATATGAGATGCTTCGTCGCTCCTTATACATATACCTATACACATATCGTAACAGAAAAGGAAATTCAAAACAACAACAAGAACAACAAAAAAAGGAAACAAGAAAAGTGAAAAACGTATGGGTAGTTCTACAAACGAAGGGAGAAAATGGAGAAGGTTTTGGCACAACATTTCTTTGTTACGTTCAGATTTTAAAAAGTAGGTTAAATTCAAGTTAAAAAGTATTATCAAAGTTAGCTAAGAGTGACCAGTCAAAAAAAATACAAAAATTGTAAATTTTACAGCTTAAGCACATGTGTATTTTGTCAGAAAGTGCTAGGAAACTGAGAATTTGGTCATTTTTCGTCTAAAAAATTGAAAAACAACAGCTTAATAACAAAATTTAGCATACTGGTTAACAGAGAAGAAGGTTCTGCTATACCTCGAGCAACAAAAGTACAGGGTTTTTACTAACTGGGAAAACTTGAAATTTTATACCAAACCGGAAATTTTTCATCAAAATTAAAAAAAGTTTTATTATTGCTTCCTCATACTGAGGAAGTATTGTAATACCAAAATTTTTCAGGTTCGATTTTTTAACATATCTTTATGTTATTTGACCTCAGGAGTTCAAAAATGACATTTTTAAAAAATGTTTGTGTGTGTAAACATATTTACATAAATATCTCCAAATTATAAAGAGCTTTTGGGCTGAATTTTTTTTTAAATTGTAGGTCTCATCTGCGGACATAAAATGAGAGTACTTTGAGATAGATTAATAAAGTTTAACTATTTATTTTTTTGATTTTTAATTTTTCAAAAAAACGTTTTTTGCCCATAACTTTAAAAAAATGTTAGGTCACCTATAAATGTTTTTCTCTAATTTTTTAGAGTTTTTTTAGACGCATCTTTTGAGCCCAGAATGAACATTTTTCGTTCATATTCACCGGAGATATTAAACTTTTAAAAATCAAAAATTTTGGAAAATAAGACTTTTTTGAGAATTTTGTTGAAAAATGTAGAAATAACATTAAAACCATAGTTAGCAACTTGTAGAGCATTAAAAAACCCTTCGATTGACCTATTTTTGAAGCTATTTCGATTAGAAATAAAGAAGTTATTGATATTTTAAAAAACAAATTGTGAAAAAAAATTTGTTCAACAAATTTTCAATTATAATTATAAAGAGACAAGATTGTTTTTAAAAAATTGAAAAACTTATTTTTCAAATTTTCAATTGCAATTTAAAAACAAAACATTATTTTCAATAAATTTAAAGACTTGTTTATGTTTAAAAACAAATTTAAATTTAAATTTGATGAGTAGAGAAAATCGAGAAAAACCGGGAATTTTGTTAAACGAAAATAGTAGACACCCAAAGGTATAAAAACAAAATATTTTTTTTAAATGCACGCCAGGAAAGTGTGAATTAAGGACTTAAATACTTATTTTTTGCAAAAAATATTTTTTGAAAACTGGGAAACGTTTTATAGCAAAATAGAAATCATTAAGCACTACAGTTCCCATTAAAAATAATTTTTATTTTTTTCAAAATTAATATAAAAAAACAACCTTAAACATCATACATTCCCTCTTTTGTAGAACTACCCATATTCATAAAAAGAGGAATTAGATTTTCTCCCTGTCTCTCTCTATATAGTGCGCATACATTTTAAACTCCGCACATTGAAATTGATTAAACGCTAATAATTAATTTCTTCCAAACGGTGTATAATTATCCTTTAATGATATATTAAACAGACTGAGTAAATCTTGACTATTTTCTTTCCTTCTTCATTTTCATTTCTTTTCGATTTCGATTGAAAAATTATCTTTGAAACTTAACTGTCAATAATTGCCACTGTTAGTCTCTATTGATGGGGATCGTAAATTCGAATTGTAATTATTTCACTATTTGTCATCACTTTTTAAGTGTGCTTTCATAAGCGGTACTTGTGGAAGTACCATAATTTCAAATTTATTACATAATTGCCACAGGTCAGAGAATTCAGAGAAAAGTCAGGGAAAGTAGAAAAAATCAGGGATTTTTACCCAAAAAAAAGTACTGGAAGAAATTAAGTCTTTAGAATTCAATTATAAAATAATAAAACTTATCGCAGAGTTTCAATTATTTTAAATAAAATTTTGAACCAAATTCCTCTTCAAAATTTTATTAATAGTTTCAATTATTGCATAGTTTCAATTATTTTAAATAAAATTTTGAACCAAATTCCTCTTCAAAATTTTATTAATAGTTTCAATTATTGCATAGTTTCAATTATTTTAAATAAAATTTTGAACCAAATTCCTCTTCAAAATTTTATTAAAATTCATCAGAAGAATTCAATTATTTAAAATTTTGTTTATTAAATTCTTCATGAAAATTCAATTTTATGAAACATTAAATTTATTCAATAAATTAAATATTTTTCTTTTTAAATAATTGAATTCTAGTAGAATTTTCTTAAGAAAAATTGATTTAAAAATGAATTTCCTTTAAAATTTTAGATATTAATTGAATATAAAAAAAACAATATAACGTAAATTTTTATAAATAATTGAATTTTGAAACGGTTGGAAATTAAAATCTTTAAATGTTTAAAGTTTTCATATTTTTACATAAATTTAAAAAAAATTTCCTGAAAATTTTATTGAAATTCGTCAAAAAACTTCAATGATTTAAAAATTTGTTATAAAAATTCTTTATTGAAGAATTGAATTTTAAGAAACATTTAATTGTTCAATAAATTATTCAATTTATTTTATTATTTTTTAATAAAATTTTTTATTCAATTATTTTAAATAAAATTTTGAACCAAATTCCTCTTCAAAATTTTATTAAAATTCATCAGAAGAATTCAATTATTTAAAATTTTGTTTATTAAATTCTTCATGAAAATTCAATTTTATGAAACATTAAATTTATTCAATAAATTAAATATTTTTCTTTTTAAATAATTGAATTCTAGTAGAATTTTCTTAAGAAAAATTGATTTAAAAATGAATTTCCTTTAAAATTTTAGATATTAATTGAATATAAAAAAAACAATATAACGTAAATTTTTATAAATAATTGAATTTTGAAACGGTTGGAAATTAAAATCTTTAAATGTTTAAAGTTTTCATATTTTTACATAAATTTAAAAAAAATTTCCTGAAAATTTTATTGAAATTCGTCAAAAAACTTCAATGATTTAAAAATTTGTTATAAAAAATTCTTTATTGAAGAATTGAATTTTAAGAAACATTTAATTGTTCAATAAATTATTTTAAGACAAAAATTGCTAGAGTAAAGAGCACATTCTGCCCAATTTTTTTTTTTAGTGTATATATTCTTTTTTAGTCAATTATTAAAAAAATTACTATTTTGTGAAATAATGTTAACAATTAAATACTAAAAATAGTAATAATAAAAAGAAATGTAGTTATAATAAGAATTCCTAATTACGTAACTGTATATTTAGCCTTTTTCTTCTTACGTACAAATTTGACGACTAACAACAAAAAGTACGTAATTAAATTACCACTTAATTGCTAATGAATTAAATATAAAGTAAATTAAATATAATTAAATATAAAAAATAAATAAAGACTTCAAAAATGAATTCAGTTTGATTATTGGTTAATTTTTTCTCCCATACACCACCTTCTAATTACTGCGTGACTTATTGAATCTGTCATTACTTGAAGCAACATTGTAGTTGAATTTTGAAACTATCGTCAATTATATATATGTTATATATAGAAAAGATAAAGACCAAATAGTCTATCGTGTGAATTGTCTAATTAACGTGACCAATGGAGAATGTTTCTGCGAGTGGGCGTAAAATTTCCTTCAACTCGTATTTTGCAACAAGTGTATAACAGTGATTTAGGAATCTGTCTTGAATTGCATTATCTGTTATAATTGATAAAATCTGTGTCAGTTTATTTTCTATTATTTCGGGAGAAAAATTTACTTTCGAAATTATTTTCCATGTGTGTTTATGTAATGCGTGTGAGTGTATATCGTACATTACACATTGTTGCTTCAGAGAAAGTGTTAATGAGCAAATTTGTCCCACCGCACAATTAGAGAGTAATTTTTAATTTACCACAAAATCATGATTTTTGATTATTTTTTGAGATATGGAGTTTGAACAAAAAACGTATCGTCTCGCCTCACGTGATGCAAAAAGAATAAATAATTATAACAATTTTTGAGAACAATTTTCGAGACTGATTCTTTTGGATATGCGGTAGTTCCATACAAAAGAAGGGATCTATGATGTTTATGGTTGTTTTTTTTAACATTAATTTTGAAAAAAATAAAATTATTTTTAATGGAAACTGTAGTGCTTAATGATCTCTATTGTGGCATAAAACGTTTCAAGGTTTTAAAAAATATTTTTTGCAAAAAATAAGCATTTAAGTCTTTAACTCTCAGTTCCCTGCCATGTCTCGAATTGTTTTAAAACTAACTCGCTAATAGTTATTGACAATTTTCTTTCTTTGAACTAAAAAATACTAATATTTTTACTTATATTTCATCCACAAGTTTTGAAAGAAATATTTGTTATATTAAAAATATTTGCATAAATTGTTTCCAATCATCAAAAAAGCAAATTTCTGAAACATTTGGAAACTGTTTAATAAAAATTTTTCGTTACGAGTTGCAAAATTACTGTAATAAATTGGCAGCAAAAATAGCTCTTCCATTAGAAAAAAACGTTTTAATTTCGGAAAAATAATTAAAAAATAGAAGTACAAAAGTTTCAGATAAATCACCAGTGAAGGAGCGTGTTACTTTGTAATCTTTACGTGTATATAATTTGAATCTAAGTATCGTCAATTAATGAGATCGTGTTATGCAAAAAAGTCCTCTTTTTAACTTACTTACTACATATAAATTGCGCAAAAGGGATTAATTTATAGTTGCAAAATGTATTTCCCATAATAAGGTATTTATAAAACGATAAGATTGCTGTTTGAATGAAATCAAATCGTATAATCATTTTGATTTCCCCTTCAAATTGCCAATCGTTTATTCCTCCTTTTTTCCCTTCCATCGTTTTACAATAATAATGCACTAATTAGTTTTAATTTTTGCACTCATTTCTCGCATTACAATGATGCATATGTTAGTTTTCTCAGATTTTACAAATAAAAATTATTTGACACAAATAATTATTTGTTACTAGATTATAATAATAATCGTTTTACTTGAACCGAATAAATCTTTTCTTCCAATGCACCATATTCTTAATTAAATTACGAAGAACAGTTTTATTTTTTACCTTTTCTTTTGTTTCTTTTGAAAGAAAAAAAAAAGGTTACGTGAAATTGAAGAAAAGATTAGTTTGAACGAATTGTTCAATTTATATATATATATATGTATACCTAAGGGCATTAAAAGAGATGATTTGAAATAAGGTTTCGTTGAATCCGTTATTTTCAAAATCAAGCATTGTGGGAGCGAGATCAAGACTCGAATATAATTTATCGAGGGAAATATAAGACGTGAGATCGGCATTCGTATATATAAGCACAAACTGAACCCACTGTAACTGGATATCGAGAACAAACACCAGTGTCAGATATTACAGAAATTAAATGTTGCAGCATTGAGACTCCTGAGTAAACGACCTGTTTTTCAAATATTTTTATGTACACCCAACATCCTCTAAAGTCCCCTCTTTATTAACTCTAGTTGCGACGATAGTAAAATAATTTATAATATATTCCTCTGAGGGTATAAATGAAATATTTTTGTTGATTAAGTAAATTTTACAAGACGGTATTTATTTTGTTTATTTATTTACAAAGTTTCTGATCATAAATATTTGTAGAACTACGAATATTGACGAATATTTTGAGATGAATTATGGAGACGCTAATCTCCACCTGAGAACGCCAAGGTCACCGCAAGGTGTCAGTTCAGTTGTTTCTTGGAATTTTTCCCGACCTCTGGTGGTGGCCTTGGCGTTCTCAAGTGGAGCAACGAAACCACTATTTTCTCCTTAAAACATTTTTGTAATTAAAGAATGTTGTAGAGAAAATAATTTAATTTTTCATTCAGTAGAAACTTTAATCAAATTTTTAATTTCCTGTTAAAAGTTAAAATAAAAAGAAACACTGTGTTAGTAAAACATCTTTTTCTTTTTCTGGAACTTTTCTTTTTTTTCAATAAGAGAAAAAATTATTATTATTATTATTTTATTATTATTATTATTATTATTATTAAAATACTACTAATCTTGTTAGATTCAGACTAATCCGATAAATATAATGCTTCGAACAAAAATTCTTAAAAGCTGTGGTTACTGTAAAGTAATAAAAAAAAATTTCAACCTAATTGGAGTACAATAAAATTACCATAATAATTGCATAATATTATATATAATTATGCAAAGTGGAGAAGAAAAATTGCCATAAAAATGGCAATTTAATTGTTTTCGATAGGTGAGAATGATAAAAGGATAGAATTTATTTTCAACACACATTAAATAGTGTCCTCTAACGCTTTGTAATCGGTTTCCTAGTCAATAAACTTGACGGTTTAGAGTTTTCTGTCCGGATAGAAACCAGTGTTCTCAGGCACGAACTGAATATTTATATTTTCGCTAAAGTTACCAATCGTACAACTATTGCGTTCGAAAAAATTGTTGCATTTATTTTCCTACAAAGATATATTTAAATATAATATATATAGGAAAAGTGTCTCATTTATTATCAAAGTGAACTTGTAACACAACTTCCAATAAAGACTTTCTTTGAATTAAGAATATTTTTTTCCGAATGCAAATCTTCTTAACTCTAAAATATGTGATTACTTCCATACATATAATTAAAAATTATATTTACAATGTAAAATAATTGTATTTTGTAACTAAAAAAAACAAACTTTATCAAATGAAATAAATTTTTATAACTGTTACAATTAATAAAAATTTTCTTTTATTGTTTTTTTATTTCTTTTTTTATTTCTTTTTTTATTTTCTTCGTTTATTTTTTATTGTACAAATTGTTATCCTTCTATTTGTTTTGATTCTCATTTTTCTTTTATCGTTCTTTCCTTTTATGTTTTTTCTTTTTATGTTTTGTTTAATGTTTTTTTTAATGTTTTTTCTTTCTTTTTTTTGTTGCTTTTCTTCGCTTTCTTTTTAAATTTATTCTTTTTGCCTTATTTATTTTTCATTTTATTCCGTTTCTCTTCATTCTCTTTTTGTCATAATTAGAATCAATTTGAAGTGATTATTTCAGGGACATTAAATCTTTTTTTCTAAAGGCACAAGTAAAAAATTTTTTTTTCTAGACTTTGACAAATGGCTGACAGTCAAGTGAAAGGAACTTGAATCGCAACACAATGCTTAACTTTGAAGAAAGCGATCGATTATAAACGATCTCGAGCACAAATGAATGTTGTAATTTTTTTTTCTTCATCATTTCAATCAAATTAAAGTCACTTTATTAGGTAACGGTTTTCGTCTACGCACTTGTTCTTTAATTATGAAAAATAACAATGCAACATAAAACAATATTTTATCTCCTTGGTTGTCAATTTTATATGATTTCTCTATTCAACGACTAATTTTATGTCTTATTTCAATTTAAACTGTACAAAAATGTATTGAATTTTAATATTCAATTAATTTTTCGTTTTTATTATTTAAATTCAATTTAATTTATAATAATCAATTCAATTTTATTTTATCAAAATTCAATTTTATTCGAATAATTTTCTTTTATTTTATTTTATTCAAATAATTCAGTTCCAACTATTTCAAATCAATTCAATGTTATCCAAAGAGAGATTTCTTAAAAAAATGTAATTCAATTCTATTTTATCTAAATTCAATTTCATTTAAATTATTCAATTAAATTTTATCAAAATAAAGTTTTATTTGAATAATTCAATTAATTCTATCCGAATAAAATTTTATCCCAATCAATTCAATTCCATTTAAATTATTCAATCCAATTTTATACAAATAAAGTTTTATTTAAATAATTCAATTAATTCTATCCAAATCAAAATTTATTCAAATCATTTCAATTTAATTTTATCTACATTCAATTTTAATCGAATCGTTCAATTGAATTCTACCAAAAATAAAAATAAAAATTTGTAAAATTATTATTATTTATCTACATTTCATTTTATTTAAATAATTTAATTTCATTCATATCAAATCAATTCAATTTTATTTAATTCAGAATTTATCCAAACAGTTTTATTCAAATAATTCAATTCCAGTTATTCAAATCAATGTTATTCAAATAAATATTTCTTTAAAAATTAAATTAAATTTCATTCGAATCATTCAGTTAAGTTTTATCCAAAAGAAATTTTATTTAAATAATTCAACTTAATTCTATCCTAATAAAAATTTATTCAAATCTATTTAATTTTTTTTATTTAAATAAAATAATTCAAATTAAATTGAATAGTTGGAATCAAATTATTCGAATAAAATTGAATTAAATTTACACAAAACTATTTGAATAAAATTTATTTGATTTGAATAAAACTGAACTTTTTAAATAATATTATATATATATATAAGTTTATTTGTTTCGGACCACTGGTCCATACAAAGAGTTGACTTGGTTCGTCCTTATCAAATACAATATTCTTATTACGATATCCTTATTACGATATTCCTAATATTTTAACAACATTCTTTATGTAATAATTCATTGTTTTAACTCCATTTGAGTCCGGTTCGTTTAAAAGGTCGATACAGAAATCTTTTATCACTGATTCATCTTCACTGTTACATAGGTATTGTTTTCTGATATTTTTAAACATTTGACACTCTATTAATATGTGGTATAGTTCTTTCCCTTTCAAAATTGGTTCTCCACAGCAATTAATGTTATTTAGATTTAATACTTTGTTTTTATGGATTATTCTTAAATTATATTTATTGGTTAATCTAATTTGAGCAAACACCTTAATAAAAAAAAGTGGTAATTTCAATTTTAAGTAGGTTGGAGCATCCTCTCTCAAAGTGAGATGAGGAAGTACCTGAAGAGAACCAGAATTTGATAGGGAATTTACATCTTCCGCTCGCAAAAAATTTTCATAAGTTTTTAATAGTCGCACTTTGTTTCTTTGGATAAATTCAAGATTCAATTCAATAGTTTCTCCCATATCATCGAACATTTTTTTAACTTGAGCGCACCAATTATATTTAATATTATAGTACGGCGAATTCAATTGGTTAATTAATTGCAGTAGACAGAATTTGGGGTATCTTTCATTTCCCATACTTAATATTTTTTCAATCAGGTTGAGAGTGAGTTTGAATACTTTGCTCGCCAATCTTAGTGTACCTGTTTCTAATCTAATTGCGTAATTAGGGGTGTTTTGCGGAAGCAGCAGTAATTTTTTATAAAAAGTTGTTTGCATTTTTTCTATTTCATTGAGGTATCTGAGTCCCCATATCTGTATTGCATAGAAAAAGGTGCTACTTACTAAGGAATTGAATAGCTTAGGTATTGGTTCCCACGAGTTTAACTCCATTCGGTTTATTACTGATATCGTAGAATTCGCCGCTATTATTGCGGACGAGGTTGCTTGTCTCAAGGTCTCTCCTGATGATGCTGTATAAGTTTGAGGTATTCCCAGATAGGTGTAACTTTTTACAATTTCTATTTTTTTATTCCCGTACATAAATTTAATTTTTTGTTTTGATGAGCGACCCCCTTTTTTATAAATAATAATTTTTGTTTTTTTTTCGTTCACTTCTAAATTGTTCTTTGTACAATATTTATATAAGGCCTTTAATATTTTTTTTAGTGTTGCAGGCGAGTCCGCGAGCAATACAATATCGTCCGCATACGCGAGCAAGATAATTTCGTTTTGATGACCCATGGATATCCCCCTTATTCCTTCTTCTCTCAGAAATTTTTCCAAGTCTGACAAAAAAAGGGAGAACAAGATAGGACTAGTTTTTTCTCCCTGGAGTAAACCTTTAGTTACTTTTACTGGATTCGAAGTACCGTAATCGTTTTGAACTGAAATAGTTGCTTTGGCATAAAAATCGATTAAAATTTTTGTCATTTTGTAACCTAATCCCAATTTATATAATTTTTCCCAAAGCAGATTATGCAAGACGGAGGGGAAAGCATTACTGAAGTCCACGAACAAGGCAAACATTTTGCCCCCTTTCGCAATAAGTCTATTCTGTATTAACGAGTTCAATACAAAAATATTGTCGATGCAGCTTCGGTTTTTTCTGAATCCTGATTGAAATTCAGGAAGCAGATTTTCATTCTCCGCCCATCGGACAATTCTTTCTGTTAGGACATTTGTAAATATTTTTGTAATACAGTTGACCAAAGCTATGGGGCGATAGTTGCCTGGGTCGTGTTCTTCACCTTTTTTATGAATCATTTTTAGATTTATCTTAGACCAGTTTTTTGGGACTTTTTCTTCCTTTAAAATTTGGTTAAAAAGATTCCCCACATAATTAATCCAATTCGCGGGAAGATTTTTTAAAAATTCAAAGGAGACTCCATCAGGCCCCGGAGATTTGTTATTTTTACTTCTTCTTAAGGCAGTGAAAATTTCTAAATCAGAAATAGAGGATTCTAATATAGCGTTACTTTCTTTAATTTGTAAGTTTGTTATTATATTTTCTGTCCTGTGAGAATCATTTAATTGAAAAAAGTTAATAAAATATTTATTCCAGACATCTAATTCAATAACATTTTGTTTACCATTATATTTATATCTAAAACTATTTATGATTTTCCAGAAGGATTTAGAGTCTCTGCATGATCTTAATTGTTCGAGAATTGAATTTTTGTGGGATTCCTTTTTTACCGCTTGTGTTTTATAATATATTTTTTTTTAAAGCATTGTACTCATTTATCGTTTCTTCGTTAACAAAATTCTCTTGTTTTCCTTTTTGTAATATTTTCTTTAAGTTTCTTTTTATTATCACACATTCATGATCATACCAAGGCTTAGAATTTCCAGTTTTGTTATTAATTTTCGATGTCATACCTATTAAATTTGCCTTCGAGGATATTGTAAGTATTAAATTGTCAGCTAGTTGATCAATATTTAGGGGATCAGTCGGTGCGCTGCAGGGAAGAGAACTCATTATTTCAAAGAAATCGAGACTAAGGTCATTCCTCCATTTTAATTTATTATTCGGTTGATTAATTTTTTCTTTTTTTTGTAGGGTTATAAAAATTGGGAAATGATCCGATTTTGTTATCATCTGAAGGACTTCAAAATTTTTTATTTCCTGAATTGCTAGTAAATTTACCCAAGTTAGATCGTTAGTCGATTTTTTGTTATTTAAAAAGTAAGTATATTGACCTAAGCGGTCTCCTGGGGATCTACCATTTAATACAATATAACCATTGTCCTCCATGCATCGCACCAACTCACTCCCTCTTTTATTTACAATTTTATCTTGATTATTTCTAAAAGGCGTTACATATACATTTTCTGGAAGAGTTTCTTCCCGTAGTTGATTTAAGTTTCCTATTCTAGAGTTGTAGTCGCCTCCAATGTAAATTGGTAAATTGGAGTATTCATTGTTTATCAAATTAATTATATCGGAAAATTCAATAAGAAATGATTCTATATTTAAATCGGGTTTCAAATAGGTGACTCCTAGTATAAATTTATTATTTGTTGAATTAATCTCTACAAAAATATATTGTTCTGCTACTTTAATAACTTTGTGTTTATATTTACTGGAGTTCAGCGCGATGAGAAGACCACCACTCGCTCTTCCCCTTTCCGCCGATTTTACTGCTGGGCTTGTGATTAAATTGAAGTTGAAGGGGGGGCAGTATTTGGGTGGGGATATCAGCCAAGTTTCCGTAATACACACTATGTCGTTGAGATTAAGAAGGGGACTAATGTCGTTCCAGTTGTGCCATCCTTTCGCGTTCCAGAAGATTATTTTGCAATGGGGATTTTTCGAGTTGAGCTATGTTTCTATTCCATTTTGAGATTTTAATTGTTGTCTCGTTGCTGTTTTCGTACTTGAAGGGGTTAAAGGGGTTTTGAATGCTTTATCGATGGTAAGGAGTTTCGCAGTTTTTTGTTTTTTAACGGTTTTACTTTTATTTTTTGAGCCTGGTTTTCTTCCTCTTTTGGACCCGCTGGCTGTGGAGGTTGCAGAAGATGTGGATTCGTCACTATCGGAGGTATAAGTCGTCTCATTCTCTTTAGAAATTTCAATCGTTTCCAAAAGTTTTTTTACTTCCTCGATGTTTAATGTTCTCGAGTCGACAGTAATGTTCATCCCTTTGATCGTAGCTTCCTTTCCATTCATTGCCAAGAAATCTTTATATTTGGTTAAGATTTCATAATTTTTTCGCCTTCTTTCTCTTTCCTCCTTCGAGATGTCGTTAGCCATACTATAGTTCAGGTCCCATAATATTTTTCTGCCTTGAAGGAATAGAGACTTCCAGCTTGTATTGGTAAACGATAGCAGTATCGGCCGTGACCCTTCCTGCTTACCCAGTCTTCTGACATCTGTGATACTATCCGGTGGTATTTCGGTGTTTACTTTTCGTACAATGTCCAAAACAGTTGCGAGTAGATTTTTGTTTTCTTTTATCGTATCGGGGACTTTATATAGTACTACGTTCTTGCTTCTCTCTTTGTTTAATATATAGTTTATTCTTCTTTCATTGAGATTTACTTTTTCGGTTAATTCCTTATTTTCCTCAGCTAAAGTGTCATATTTTCTTTTGAGAATCTTTAAATCTGTTTTCAGTGTTGTGTTATCTCTTTTTATTTCTTGAATGGTTTGGTCCATGTTATCCAGTTTATTGTTCGTCTGCTTTACTTCTTCTTGTATGGAAAGTAAGAGATTTGTGAGACGATCAGTCTCCACAGTTTGGTTTGAGTTCACTGTATTCATGTTCACCAATGCACTTCATAGAAATATTCACTGAGTAAGCACAACACCGATATTATTAGTTATTTTCAATTGTTGGAAAAATGAACACTCATATAAATTATTAGAATATTCGCGAATTGGAAAAATAATAGAACTGAAATTTTATTTTCAAGCGAGAGCAAAGTATAAACACGTCCGAACTGAACGGATGCTCAAGTCGATCTCATTTTTAAATAATATTATATGCAGACGAAATAATAATTGAAATAATTTTAATTTTTCATTTTGATAGAATTAAATTGAATTATTCGAATAAAATTGAATATAGATAAAAAAATTGCATTGAATTTTATTAACATAATTCAATTACATTTTATTTTATTCAAATTTAATTTAATTTTAATAATTCAATTCAATTTTATTCAAATAATTTAATTCCAACTATTTAATTCAATGTTATTAAATTGGAGATTTATTTAAAGAATTTAATCCAATTGTATTTTATCTAAATTCAATTTCATTTCAATAGTTCAATTCACTTTTATCCACATGAAGTTCTGTTTAAATAATTCAATTTATTTCTATGCGAATTAAATTTTATTCAAGACAATTAAATTTAATTTTATGCAAGTAGTTTAATTCAAATTTATTCTGCAAATAAAATTTATTCAAAAAACTTTATTAAATTCCATTTTATTAAAATTCTATTTTTTTATAAAGCAATGTAATTTAATTTTATCTAAATGATGTTTTCTTCAAACAATTCATTTGGTTTTTTTAAGTTAAATTTTATTCACATCAATTCAATTTTATTTGATTTATAATATTTTATATTCAATTTTATTCGAATAATTTAATTTAATTCTATCAAAATTAAAAAATTGAAGTTACTTCAATTATTATCATTTTATCTACATTTGATTTTAGTCAATTCAATTTTATTTAATTTAGAATTTATCCAAATAGAGTTTTATTTAAATAATTCAATTATATTCAAATCAATTCAATTTTGTTTTATACAATTTCAATTCAATTTTTAATCAAACAAGGTTTTATTCAAATAATTCAATTTATTTTGATTTAAGTTAAATTTTATTCAAATAAATTTTACTTTAACTTTATCTAAAATCAATTATATTCAAATCAATTCAATTTTGTTTTATACAAATTCAATTCAATTTTAATCAAACAAGATTTTATTCAAATAATACAATTTAATTCTATTCCAATTGAATTTTATTCGAATAATTCAATTTACTTTGATTCAAGTTAAATATTTTATTCAAAAAAATGTTATTTTATTTTATCTAAAATCAATTATATTCAAATCAATTAAATTTTGTTTCATACAAATTCAATTCAATTTTAATCAAACAAGGTTTTATTCAAATAATGCAATTTAATTCTATCCCAATTGAATTTTATTCGAATAATTCAATTTATTTTGAATTAAGTTGAATTTTATTCAAACAAATTTAATTTAATTTTATCTAAATTGAATTTTATTCAAATAATTCAATTCAATTTTATCGAAATATATATGTTTGTTTCAAATAACTAAATTCAAACTGAACAGAAAAATAATTTCACCTGTAACAGTTATAAATTTCATTGTATTTGCAACAATTTTAGTTGTTTCATTGAAAACTTTCCCTAATCTGGGAAAATCTATCGCTGCTCAAAGGTAAAATTTTTCTATCTTGCAAAATTTAAAATCAATGATATAAATATTCCTACATTGAGAAAAAAATCTGGAAATTGATTTTAAATTTGATACAATACTCTCGAGGCGCATAAAAAATATTTATTTGATTTAATCGATAATTTTTGCGAATGAAGTAAGAGTCGATAAATAAACCGGTCGCTATAAAGTATATATATATATACAACTTCAGTTGAACTAAATATATATCTCCTCCAGTATATCGCCTCGTTTGGTCTAGAAACTTCGCTTTTTGATTAATTTGTTCTTCCGCAGATCGCAAACAAAAAAGAAACCTCCCTCAGAAAAAATGCTTGAAACGTGAGAAATTTCTTTCAATTCGATCGATTTTCAGAAATGAAATATTTTTCCCCAAGTGCACAAAGATAAAACTCGAATGAAAGTTAGAATTACGTACAATATAAATCTCACACCAATGTATATTGGAGAGAGAGAGGCATGGCGCTTGTCCGCGCGGCACATCTTAACGTCGAATTAATGATTCCAGTCGGTATAAAATAACCCTTGTACATATATAAAACCCGTTATACTTCGGGAAACTGTTACTGCCAGTTATACAAATAGAGAGGTGTGTGTATATGTATATATGTGTGATTTATAAAGAATCGACAGAATCAACATTCATCATTATTTCCCTTCGGAGAGAATATACAGAGTAGAGGAAAAAATTTCTTCCATCTCTCGCTTTGAATTTTTACTCGATTAAATGGGGGGAAAAAAAACTATTACAATATATTGGCGAGAGAGAGAGAGAAATTTGTCGGACAAACATATTTGTAAATTCTTCTCATCATATTCTCATTCAATTGCAAAGTGACATTTATCGATGCGACGAGATAAGCGCACACTTGACTCTTTATGCACTTTGAATATTAAGTTTCTTGGGTTCAAATCACCTACAACTTGAATGCAAGTCATTCCAGTATTGAACTAGGTAGAGAAAAATTTCTATTTCTTGCGAAAATTAAAAAAGAATTTTAAAAAAGGCTCGATTTTTTTTTTCATAGAATAAGACATTTTTAACAAGCATTTTCTAGTCTTTAGTTTTAATTGTTTTTTCCCCCTAAAAAGCACCATTGGTTTATAATTTTCAGTTGAATTAGATGAGGCACTAATATAACTTCAAATTTTACTCAGTTTAGACTATTAAAACTTACATTTAATATAATTAATTTAATAATAATAATAATAATAATAATACTAGCAACTTCATACATACTTTTTTTAAACTAAAATTAGCAATTTCACTGAGAAAAAAATATATATTTGAATCAAACATAATTATATCTTTGTTATACAGTCAACCAAAAATTATCCTTGAATTAAACATAATAGTTTTGATTCAATACATAATAAATTTCGTTCAATAAAAATTATGTTTAATTCAATTATTTTATTAATTATTAAATTGTTTTTTTTGGTTAACTACTTATTTTTTAATTAAAAAAATTTTTTCTCAGTGTTACAAAAAATAGAATTAAATGTAATTCAAACATTTTTTACAGTATTCTGAGACAGGGGATTCAAGGAAAAGTTTTAAACAAACTACTAGAAAGAATTAAATTTTTTGAATTCATTAAGAAAATTCTTAATTTTTGTATCTTTTTTGTTTGACTCATTAACTATGAACAAATTTATAGAAAAATTTGTGCTAATAACATTGTTTAAAAAATTTAATTTTTGGCAAAAATACAAATGATTGCAGAAATATTCAATTCTTTTCAAAAGTAATAAAATTCTTCTTACAAAAGTTCAATTATGTTCAAAATTTAAAGAAAAATTATGTTAATGAAGTTTACAGCGTTTATACTGAACGATTTCAGAAGAAAAATATTTGTTAAGTAAATTTTTATAACTATTTGTAAAGAAAAATTATTTTTTTGAATAATGATTATCAAAACAATATTTGTGAAGAAAAAATGTTATATTTTTTGTCGAAAAATAATTTTTTCTTTCAATCGTTGATCATAAAACGTTGCAAACTTCACTTACGTGAAAAATTCTCGTCAAAATCTTTATAAATAACAAAATTCTTCTCAAAATTCCGAAATTCAATTTCCCAAAAGAATTCAATTAGTTTAAAAAAATGTTAATAAAATTGTACTCAAACATTTAATGATTTCCATAAACAATAAAAATTGCACAGGATTATATTTAGAAATTATTTTTATATAAATAAATAAATTTGCTTTAGGAATTCAATTATTTTCATAAATAATTAGGCCCATCGCACAGTTTTAATTATTGTTAATACAATTTTAATCGTAATTCTCAAAAAATGTATAAATTATTTTTTAAAATGTAATTAGAATTTTTCAAAAGAGTTTAATTATTTAAAAACTTGTTGACAAAATTCTTTATAGAATTAAAATTTAAAAAACATTTAATTATATTCAATAAATTATTTATTTACGTATTTAAATAATTGAATATTTTTGAAAAGGCATTAAATTTAAATATTTGAAAATTCGAATTTTCTATACTTTTAACTGGCAATTATTATATAACAGAAAAATTTTTCCTTTATTTTCACAAAATGTAAAAATTTTCAATTTAATTTTCAATAAAAATTTGCAATTGACAAATAGAATTTATAAACATTTTTTTCCTTTATTTTTAAAAAACTTTGAATTTTATTAAAGCAATTGTAATTAAGGAATAAAAATGATGCAAAAGATTTCCTTATGAAAATTGAGAATTTTCTACAAAAATATTAAGAAACTTGAAAGATACCAAAGCTTCCAAATTTTTGTAATTTAAAATACTACTTTTGAATTTTACTATAATTTACTATAATTAAAACTACAGTTATAATTTTTAGTGATTAAAACTGTAATTTTACATTTTAGTGACTAAAAATAAAGTAATATAGTTGCGTTTTAATAATTCGAACCTTACTTTTTAATTTTACGATTTAAAAATAAAGTTGTGAATTTTCGAAAATAAAACTTAACATTAAAGTTTTATTAAATTAAAAATAAAGTTTCTATAATTTTTGTTAGTAATTAAAGAATAGTTGCAAATTTTACTAATTAAAAACACCATAGTAATAACAAAATTTAGTCATTAAAACTATGGTACTAAATAATTAAAATATTTGCAACCGATGATTCAGTTACAAATTTTGTAAAATGAATAAATCATGATTGAAAATTCTCGTAATTGTAACAATGCTAATTTTTAATTAATTCAAACTACCGTTTCTATGAAAATTAACTACACGATACAAAGCTATAAATTTTACATAACGCGGAAAATTATATAAATCTGTAAATTGACTAAAATTTAGAATTGAAATTAACATTTGAAAATAAAATTCCCCAATAATAATATAATTTTTAAAATCGAAAAATTTTTTTTCAGTTTGGATAATAATTTTTTATTTCTTTTCATTTTGTCGAGAAAAATTTCTTTTTTCTAATTAATACAAGTCCTTAGATAATCGTAACTTTAATCAAGTCGAACTTCTTATTACACATTCCGCGTATTATGTTAATTACTCTGGTTTTTTCACGCCATCGCGATCCGCCTTTTGCTTCTTTTAACGATCGTTTAATTGGTTGGACTTAAACATAAGAATTGAATACGTTTAAAGTTCTTGTAGTTAAGTAAATGCGATTTGATAATCAATGGCGTTTTATTTATTTATTTTCTTATTTTTATTTTTACTCGTTTCTTCACTTATTTATTTTATTATTTTATTTAAACAATTATTTACTTATTTATTTTATTATTTTGTTTACACAATTATTTACTTATTGATTTACTTACATATTTATTCATATTTTTACTTATATAATTATTTATTTATTTGGTAAACAATCCACTGGGGAATTTTTTATTGTAACTATTTCTATTCAACTTTTTTTTATTTACTTATTTAATTGTTTATTTAGTAAAAAATTTAGTTATTTATTTTATTATTTTATTTACACAATTATTTACTTATTTATTCATTTATTTACTTATATTTATTATTTATTTATTTATTTGGTAAAAAATTCACCCCGAAATTTTTTATTTTTATTATTTTTATTCACCTTTTTTGTTTACTGATTTAATTGTTTACTTAGTAAAAAAATTCAATAGCAAATTATTTAGTTTTATTATTTTTTTTTACTATTTGTTATTATTGCAGCAACAATTTTTTTATTTACTTATTTATTCACTTATTCATTTATTTATTCACTTATTTATTCATTTAGTAAACATGAAATTTAGCTCGAAATTTTTCTTTTCAACTGTAATATTTTTTTTTTTCAACTATTCTGTACATTTTATTCAATTTTTTATTATTTATTTTCTTTCTTTAATCGGCTTGATTGTTATTATTGTTTAAGAAGTTAAAAATATTATTTCACTTCAACGCCTGACTATATATTTAATCTTTCTCTACGGTTATTGTATATATATTTTTTATTGAACTTGTTCTTACTTTGGTGTTTCATCATTTTCTTCGGTAGAGTATTTTTCTTTCCTTTTTCTATTTTTCTTTTTACCCGGAACTCTTTTAACTTTTTACGTCAACCCGATGATGCAATCATTTCTATTGCTTCTTTCAATTTTTCAAGTTCATTCACACGATTTTTTTTCAAAATTCATTTATCTGGCTTTGTCAAAAGTTGAAATTTATTCATTTTAATTTTCATGGTTATTTATTATTATTTATTATTCTTTATTATTATTTATTATTATTTATTATTATTTCCTATTATTTATTATTATTTACTATTGATACTTTGATAAAATTAAAAAAAAATACTAAATAAAAAAAAATATCTCGAAATTAAAAATTAAAAAAATATTATATCTAAATATTAATTAAATAATTGACAAAATTACCATTAAAGTAGGCAAAAATTAAATAAATTAAAAAACATAAATTTAATCATTCTTTCTTTAAAAATGATTCATTATTATTATTGTTAATTTAATCAACATTATTTTCAATTTTATTGATTAAAAAAATTTCTCATCTTTCAAAAATTCGCATTAAAAACATAAACAATTTTTTCTAATTGTTTTCTGTCGTACATTAATTTTTGCGACTTTCATGGAGAAATTGCATTGGCAATAATTATTTTATTTTCCAACTTTTATAGTCAGCATAAATGAGGATATGCTTTATCTGTCAGGAAATGCGTCATTTCTTTCAAATATATACCTTCTTCGTCAACGTGTTGGTGGTTTTTTTTTCTTTTCTCATATTAGAAGGACAAGGAAACTCTCCATTTTTATTGAGGTTTGGTCATTAGTTCGACAAAAAGAGATAAATCTTCATATAGTTTTAACTTTTAACGTACAAAACTAACATTTCCATTATAAATACTCTCAAGTATGTAAAATTATTTCTCCTTCAATCGATGATTCATGGTAAATTATAATTTTTATTTCACTTTATATTTTATATTTTACTTTAAAATTATTGTACATTATCAAAAAAAAACAACAAATTTGTTTTTATTTGAAATATTCAAATATATACGTAAAAATGTTTATTTCGATAATGTTTATTTATGTTTACGGTTAGCAATTTTTTAAATTGAATTTTTATTATGAATTCATTTTAATAAATTTAAATTTTCATTTTTAATACTATCTTTCATGTTAATATTATGAATTTCATTTTTTTGTAGAAATTTTATTAGAGTTCCTTTTGGGGCCAATATTTACTATATTTATTGAGAATTTAGTTTTTCCTCTTTTTCGAGAAGAAAATGTTCATTTTAATCGCAACTTTATCAGCGAATGGAATTTTCTTTTTCAATTTATTTTTTTGAATATTAAAAAATTGATTTACGAACTCATGGAACGAGATGAATTTATGAGTTTGGGAAAAATTTGCAAAAGATTTATAATAATTGTTTTTATCGTACATTATACGTCTTCCTGAGTAATAGCTTGTCTGGCAATAATTATCGTAAATTGATATAGTGCTGCATTTCGTAGAAAATAGTTTCTTTTGCTGTTTTTGTGTATTTTCTACTTTTGCTTTTTAATTTCTTTTTTAATTATTTATTTTTTATTCAATTATTTATTTTATTTGTTTTTTTATTTTTTTTTTTGGTTATTTACTACTCTTTTTACATTATATTATTATTTTGGATACTATATTTTTATAAAATATTCAAAATTCAATTGTTTTCAATATATAATATTTTCATGAAATTTCGCAAAAGAATTTATTTATTTATTTAAAAAAAAAATTTTTAATTGATAACATTCATCCAAAATTTACAGGGATTTAATTAATTTAGAACAGCATTTAAATAAAAAATTTCGGAATAATCAATTATTTAACAAAATTTTGATACGATTCTTAACAATAATAGAAATTACTTTCACTACTATTAATATTTTTAATGTTTTTAAATCAATTGTACAAGAAATTGTTTGAAAAATGTCATTATAAAATTTAATTTTGATTTCTCGAAAAAATTAATCGTTCAAAAAAAACCCCAAGAATTCAATTATTTACATAAATAATTCTTTACATAAAATCAATTATGTTGATAAATAATGTAATTATCCCCAAAAATTCAATTATTTTTGAGTCATTAGTTTTAATAAAATTCTTTGCAAAATTCAATTATTTTTCATAAATGACAATATTTATCACTAGAATTGAATTACTTTTTTTAAAATAAATTTCTTCTAGAGAATTCAATTATTTTAAAAAATGTTAATAAAATCATTCTCAAGGATTTAATCATTTCCATAAATAATTAAATACTTTCCAAGAATTCAATTATTTTCAAAAAAAATTTAATAAAGTACCACACAGAAATTTAATTATTATAAAAAATGTTAATTTTATTGTCAAGTTAAATTTTTCGATAGCTACTTTTTTGTAGTATGAAAGCTACTTTTTGCTACTTTTATAAACTTAATTGTGAATTATTATTAATTATTAATTGTCATTAAAGAATCTGAACGAGCCATTTTTTGTTAACTTTTTTCATTTTTATTCATTAACTTTGTAACACATAAAAAGGAGCATTTTCTGTATTTTGTTTATTTTTCGTTTTCTTGAATTTATTTTTTCCTTTTTCATTTAAATCTATCGGCGTTTGCGGTCTAGGAGGAGGAAAAAAAAAATAAAGAAAAGGATGCGTGAGATGTTCGCGAGCGGAATGGAAGAGTGCGCGTGGGAGAATGCTCATTTGCATAGACTCACGCCTAAACTTGTGTATGTAATTTCAAGTTAATTTCAATGCTTGGCTTATTAATAATGGGCGTCTATTCTCTATTTCAACGTCTAATTGTCCAGCATGCTACCTATAATGGTCGCTTCCTTTATATCTATACCATAATATTCAAACGGCGAACAATATAATATATATAATGAAGCAAACGCAACTAATGACTAACCTCCGAGCTAAAAATCGCCTTTGTAACATATGTTAACTTGACATATAAATTTATATTTAAATACAAATGTCTCGAAGCATCTTATTTCTCTCGTTTAGCTTCCACGTATTTTCACTTTTTGCAATGTTCTTACGAATAAATTAATTATTTATTAATTATTACTAATAAATTCATTATCTATTAATTATTACTAGTAGATTAATTATTTATTAATTATTACTAACAAATAAATTAATTAGTAATTATTACTAGTAAATTAATTATTAATTAATTATTATATTTATTATTATAAGTGGATTCCGTTAAACTTACTTCTACATTCAGTTATTTATTAAAAACGAAGGCTTCGGAGATGAAATTGAATTTTTACTCGGAGCAAAATGTAAATTTCGATTATTTACAACGGGCAATAATTTTTTTCCTTTTTATAGATAAAATATAGAAAAATTTAATGTCAGATTCTCAGCTTTATTTTAATGTGCATTCAAATTTTGTTTAAGATATTTTTAATGTATAAAATATCAGTATTCGTTGTGAAGTAATTTTAACTTAAAACTGAAGACAAAGTTTAAACATTTTTATCAAAAATAAATGTGAAGTCGAAAAATTTGTTAAATGCACATAATGATAGAAAAAACATTGTACTTTCTGACACTTTTTACAAAATTTCTCTGAGTTTGAAAAAATTAAAAATACCATAAAAAATTAGTTTTTTCATAGAAGTCCTATTGGAGACATGTTTGAAAAGTCTTCGGAGATGAAAGTAATTTAGTTATTACATAAATTCAGTTGAATAAAATTATTTAATTTTTTTTTTAAAATAATAAATAAGTGTTAAATGTTCACTATGGCAAATGTTAATAATTATTAAAGAGTAGATTTTGTAAAATTAATCGCAACATCAAAAATGTCACTTTAGAAGAATCACTCAAGTATAATATATAATATTTATATAATAAGTTTTGAATAGTAGTGGAAAAAATGGTAGACAAAGTAAAATTTCCGAAATATTACACTTTCAACCGACAGTTAATTCAAATGATTTAATATTCCGCAATATAATTTTAATCTTTTTCGTTACAATTTCCATTGTGAATGTATAACATTCAATCATCAACCCCATAATTTTATGGCTCCAACGATTCTTATCTTAAAAACAATATAAATAAATTTTCCCAATAAAAATTTTCCATATAAATAATGATAGATTTCAGAACACGAATTACAATTGGAAAATATGGAAACGAATTCTTCATTTTGTATTGTTTCGTGCGTGTATAAAAAAAAATTTGTCTTTGTATGTATGTATGTATGTATATTTTTCTTATTGTATACCTAGGGATTTATTTTATAGACCAACTTTCTTGATTTACATTTCAACAAAATGGAAATCGATTTTTTTTTTCTTTTGCCTTTATATTTTGAACGCGCAAGTGTATTAGATCGTGAATTCGACATGCAAGAAATAAAGAGAATGAGAGGTTTTCTATTTTATCGAGGTAAAATATTTATTGGCGATTCGTCGTTGAGACAAGTCGAATGGAAGATTCACGTGTTGCAGGTCGTCGACAAACGCGCTGGCCCGAATCCATAATATACACACAGTATGGCATTAGCGTTTCTCTTGTTTTCGTTTTCTTCTATCGGAGACATCATACGGAAGCGATTTTATAATGTATGAAACTTTACCGCGCGTATACATTATGGGCGTGAATTTTTTAATATTAAATTTTTTTTCAAAACTATTAGTTTTTACATACTTTAAACGCTTTTTTCAAGTTTTTTTTTATTTAGTTTCAGAAAATTATTTATTAGTTATTATTTATTATATTACTAAGGTTGCCATATAACAGGTAATTTAGGGAAAAGTCAGGGAAAGCAGAAGTACATATTAAATTTTGTTAAAGTATTTTACAATTTGGGGAAAATGTGCAACAAACCGAAATTTTGATATAAAAAAAACTAAACTTAAAAAAATTATGTGGAATTTAGGATAATTAATTAAATTAAATAATCAAGACTGTTAATTCAATTTTAATATAACTTTACTAGATTCCACATTTTTTTTAAGTTTAATATTTTTTATATCAAAATTTTGGTTTGTTGCACTTTTTCCCCAAATTGTATTTTTTACATTATGATATTATTTGGCTACTTTTTTAGATTTCAGACACTAAAAGCTACTTACTATTTTAATTACTTAAAATAAAAATGGAAAAATTTCATCCAAAATTCAATTATTTTCAAAAATAAACAAATGTCCACAAGAATTCAATTAATTTAGAACAGAATTTAGACAAATAATTTTAAAAAAATTAATTATATATCAAAATTTTTGTACAATTCTTTACAATAATTGAATTGCTTTAACTAATAATAACATTTTTCAAGAAACTCAATTAAAAAAAATTTTTTTTTTTAAATTCTAAGCAATTCAATTATTTTTATAAATAATATAACTCATCGAAGAGTTTAAACTGTTTTTGATGTAATTTTACAGGAATTGCTCGAAAAATATAATAATTCTTAAAAATTTTAGTAAAAATCACTAAAAGAAGGCAATTATTTAAAATGTAGATTTTTTTGGGAATTCAATTTTACGAAACATTGAAATATTCAATCAATTATTTGTTTTTAATTTAAATAATTTAATTATCATATATAGTTTGTAATAAAAATTGATTTAAAAATTTAATTTCAATTTTTTAAATAAAATGTTCGTAATATTTATTGTATTTCCACAAAATTAATTATTTAAAACAATATTTAAAAAATTCTTATAAAGAATTCGATTATTTTAATAAATAAAATAATTTCACAGAAATTTAAGTATTTTTAAACATTTTAATAAAATTTTTCTCAATATTTTAATTATTTTCGTAAATAATAAAGTTCTTCTCAGAAATTCAATTATTTTTGAAAATTTTTAAATAATTCTTTGCAAAACTCAATTATTTTCATAAATAACAAATATTCCTCGCAAGAATTCAATTATTCTGAAAAGTAATAAAATGTATTTTTGGAAATTCAATTATTTAAAAAATCCTATTAAAATCGGTTGCAAGAATTTAATTACTTTCATAAATAATAAAATGCTTTTTAGGAATTCAATTATTTTCAAAAAAATTTAATAAAATTTCCCACAGACAATAAAGACTACTTTCGGTTAACAAAATTTCCAGTTATTTCCCGGTTATGTCCTAATTTTTTCCCGGTATTCTTTTCTTATTAAATGTAAGTTTAATTTTGATTTCGAACATAAATAAATCTTTAAATTTTTTGAAAATAATGTTTTTTTAATAAGTTTAATTGAAAATTAATTAATAATTTTTTCAATTTTTTAAAAATAATTTTGTCTCTTTATAACTATAGTTGAAAATTTGATTTTTCAAGTTCATTAAAATGATATTGATAATAATTGAATTTCTGCAAAGAATTTTACTATTTTTATAAAAGTAATTGAATCCTTCTAAAGAATGCTATTATTTATGAAAATAATTTAATTCTTCTGAAGAATTTTATTAAAATTTTTAAAAATAATAAGCAGTAATAATTAATTATTTACTGAATAAGTAATAAACATTAAATTTACTCAAGAAATTAATAAATATAATTTATTAGAACATTTAGAAACTTGAAATTATAAAAATTTAAGAAAAGTTCAATAATTATAACTAATTAATTATATTAAATAATCAAGACTGTTTATTCAATTTTAATATAACTTTACTAGATTCCACATATTTTTTTTTAAGTTTAGTATTTTTTATTTCAAAATTTTTGTTTGTTGCACTTTTTCCCCAAATTGTAAAGTACTGTTACAAAAATTTAATAGTCATTTTCTTTCAGTGCAGGGAAAAGACAATAAAATTTAAAATAAATATTTTGTGGCAACCCTTATAATATTTTATAAATTAACTCTTCAGCAAAATAAGCAAAAATAAGCAAAATAATAAATAATCCTACAGCAAAATTCTATAAAATTTTTTTGATTGCGAATTATTAAATCACTGGAACAATAATTGCAAAACAATTTCTTAAAGAAAGAACTCTCGTTATTAAAAAATATAATACGTTTCTAGAATTTCTAATTGTTGTAGGTGGCTTCTTTAATATTTATGACATAAGTTTTCGAATGTTGAATTAGAAAAGTTATAAAACGAGACCAAGTTATTCCATATAGGTACTGAAGTGAGCCACTTTTCAAAAGTGGCTTTCTCGTCTTCAACTGTCCAAGAAGTGTATATACATATATATACGTGTTCCATTCTTGGGAAGACAGATAGCAAAGTACGAAGCACCTGCATTTTACCTTCAAGATAGAGTTGCTCGTGTTTTAACTTCTACTCAGTCAATTATATGCTTTTTTCCATAAGTCTACTTCTATTAAAAGAATTTTTTATACTTCTGCTTCTATGTATGCTTCACTGCTTTTCAATTCACTAAGAACATTTTTTTAAAAATAAAACATTTTAAATTCGAAAATTGACCCAAAAAGCCTAAAAACAGCAATTAATCATTTATCTTTATACACTTTGGTTGCTTCTGCGTAAATTCTTTCTTATAAATTTGATTGGGTGTTGGAAAAAGTAGCCAAGTCACCGTTAATTATTATTGTTGACGACGAAGAGACATTAATAGCGGGTGGTCTACTCGCATAACGATAAGATTTTGATTCCCTTTTTAGAAATCAAGTTCATCCAACTCAAAAGCAAAACACGTCGTTATGCATATCAATTTCCGAAAAGCCATTAGCACATGATAAATATGCAACAAAAAAAAAGAGAGACAGAGAGAGAGAAGTCTTGCGCTTACTCATCAAACCCAAATTTCACAGTGATAATTAAACAGACAGAATTTGAAAGAATCAACCACTTTAAATAACAGTTATTGTTTGCACTGGGCAAATACAGAAATTTCTCTCTGGAAATATTTTTTATCAATGAAACTATATATACTGTCGCATACACTTGACACTGTTTATCTATTACAACTTCTAATTAACGCAACTTACGGAACTGTAAAAACCGAGGTAAAACCTCTAACCAACGATTTTTCATCATTCATTAGGAATTCGACTCTTGATAAACTGAAATTTAAGTAAAACAAAAAAATTCAAATAATCGGAAAATATTTTGATACATAATTCGATAAATAATTGATAAAAATTCATTGCATTAGGTACCAAAATATTATTCCAACCCAAAACTAACTAAATGAAAAAGTTAAATTTGTGGAATGGAAAGTTTGATTATCGAGAGTTGACTGTGTAGAAAATCGCATGAGTGGAATCATTACGAGAAAGCACTTTATCGTGGGTAATTACACGCTTGGCACTGCAAGCAAAGAACAAGAAAGAGAGAACAATGAGAAACTTCACATATATCTTCATTCCTATCACTGTATATAACGATGAAATAAGACATCACAGTCAGAGAAGAATTTTGTCTGAATGAAATAGTCTATATTTTGTTGCATAAACCTCGTACTTTCAGGTTATACCTTATACCACACATAAAGTTTGTTTAAATAAATGTTTCTTTGACTTAAATTATCATTTGGTTGGGTTTAATAAACGCACTATAGTGCAACATTAGAGCTCGAAGATAGAAATTGGTCATGTGAAACGAAACAATGATTAGTTTGTTTGGAGTTAAAAATTTTTGGTTTAAACGTTCAAAACTTTGGGGAAATTAACCCAAACAACAGCAACGAAACTTTCCTAAAAAATTTATTAAATATTTACTTACAATGTTAAGGGAAATGAACCCAAACAACAGCAACGAAACATTCCTAAAAAATTTATTAAAGATTTACTTACAATGTTAAAAAAATTTAATGAAAATTGTGTAAATATTTAAATGCCCCACTTTAATAAATGTTTATAGTCAAATTTTTAAAAATTTAGCATAACACTTTCCTGATTATTAAAATTAGTTTTTTGATTACTCTCTTATCAACGAAAATGTAGCGTAAAACTTTCCTGAAAATTTAAAACATTTTTCGCTACTTAGACTTAGGACAATTTTTTTTTAATTTTTAAGAAAGTTTCACGTTAAACATTTATTGAAGTAGGACATTTAAATGTTTACAAAATTTTCACTTAACTTTGCAAATAAATCTTTAGTAAATTTTTGAGGAAAGTTTTGGTGCTGTCTGAGAATGTAACTCGAATGATTTACCAACAACTTAGATTACTTTGACAGGCTTCGTAACTTATCCACTTAAACCTAATATTTTACTATTTTTTTACATTATGATACTATTTGGGTACTTTTTTAGATTTCAGACACTAAAAGCTACTATTTTAATTACTTAAAACAAAAATATAAAAATTTCATCCAAAATTGAATTATTTTCAAAAATAAAAAAATTTCCACGAGAATTTAATAAATTTAGAACAGAATTTAGAAAAAATTAATTATTTAACAAAATTTTTGTACAATTCTTAACAATAATTGAATTGCTTTAACTAATAATAACATTTTTCAAGAAACACAATTTATAAAAAAAAATTTGATAAAATTTTAAGCAATTCAGTTATTTTCATAAATAATACAACTCATCGAAGAATTTAAACTGTTTTTAATGTAATTTTACAGGAATTGCTCGAAAAATATAATTATTCTTAAAAATTTTAGTAAAAGTCAATAAAAGAATTCAATTATTTAAAAATGTAAATTTTTTGGGGAATTCCATTTTATGAAACATTCAAATATTCAATAAATTATTTTTGTTCAATTTAAATCACTAAATTATCATATAGTTTGTAATAAAAATTGATTTAAAAATTTAATTTCAATTTTTTTTTTAAATTTTCGTAATATTTATTATATTTCGGAAAAATTAATTATGTAAAACAATGTTAAAAAAAATTCTTATGAAGAATTCAATTATCTTTATAAATCAAAAAATTTTCACAGAAATTTAATTCTTTTAAACATTTTAATAAAAGTTTCGCAATATTTCAATTATTTTCGTAAATAATAAAATTTTTCTCAAAAATTCCATTATTTTTGAAAATTTTTAAATAATTCTTTGCAAAACTCAATTATTTTCATAAATAACAAATATTCCTCGTAAGAATTCAATTATTCTGAAAAGTAATAAAATGTCATCTTGGAAATTCAATTACTTAAAAAAATTCTATTCAAATCTTTCGCAAGAATTTAAATATTTTCATAAATAATAAAATGCTTTTTAGGAATTCAATTATTTTTAAAAAAATTTAATAAAATTTCCCACAGACATTAAAGACTACTTTCGGTTAACCAAATTTCCGGTTATTTCCCGGTTATGTCCTAATTTTTTCCTGGTATTCTTTTCTCATCAAATTTAAGTTTAAATTTGATTTCGAACATAAATAAATCTTCAAATTTTTTGAAAATAATGTTTATTTTATAAGTTTAATTGAAAATTTAATAATAATTTTTTCAATTTTTTAAAAATAATTTTATCTCTTTATAACTATAGTTGAAAATTTGATTTTTCAAGTTCATTAAAATGATATTGATAATAATTGAATTTCTGCAAAGAATTTTACTATTTTTATAAAAGTAATTGAATCCTTCCAAAGAATGCTATTATTTATGAAAATAATTTAATTCTTCTGAAGAATTTTATTAAAATTTTTGAAAATAATAAGCATTAATAATTAATTATTTACTAAATAAGTAACAAACATTAAATTTGATCAAGAAATAAAAAAATATCATTTATTTGAAAATTCAGAAATTTGAAATTATAAAAATTTAAGGGAAGTTCAATAATTATAATTATTGAATAATAATAGACTAATAGAATTTTTAGAAGCAAAAAATAGATTTGAAACTTTAGCAGAGACTTTATAATTCTAAAAATTAAATTATAATTACGGTCACTAACTTCCCTTGTTCATTTTCGAAAAATTTAATAAAAATTATTTAAAAGAATTAATTTGTTTTTCCAAAAATGTAAAGAAATTTCAATTATTTCAAAAATTTTCAATGATTTGTTTAGAAAAATTCAATCATCTTGAAACAATAGAATTGAAAAATTTCAACAATCTTATTTTTCAGAATTAAAAAAAAAAATTGCGAAAATTCAATTATACATTAAAAAATTTGAAGTTTGTATCGTTTTTTTAAGTTACCTAATAAAAATTTAAATTATTAATCTTCACACTAAGAAACATGAATACATTACAATATGATTCTTTATAAAACCCAATTATTAATTATTATTATTAAATTATAATACTTTAAAAATTCTATTTTTTAAAAAGTTTCTAATGAAATTCTTTAAGAAATTTAATTACATATTTTCAATCGAATTTCACAATATTTACATTAAATTCATATTTCTTTAAAATTTATTTACATAATGTTTCAATTGGGGCCTGATTTTTTACCATCAATAAATTAATTATTTTTAACTAATTTAAAGTTAGAGAAGAGTATAAATATCTATAAAAATAGAAATAAAAAGTAATTTTTCAAAAACAAATTAAAATAATAAAACTTTTTTTAATTTTGGTGAAAAAACTCCCGGTTTAGTATAAAATTCTCGATTTTTCCTGCGGTTAAATTAAATTCCCGGTTATTTCCAAGATTTCCAGGCTTTCCTGGTTAGTATAGACACCGTGTGACATTTTGTCACTGCTTCCAATAACCCTCTCTGATTATATCCTTATCGATGAATGATCCATTGTGTACAACCCTTACAGTCACATCAAGTGGAGGGGGTAACACACATCACTTGGGAATTTGCATTCACGAATGTTGCGAGATGTTGTCCAAAGTTTGCTTGTGTATGAGAGACAGGAACTGCAATATAGGAAAACGCCGTATACTCTCGATTCTATACAATACATTTATATCTATACTAATGTTGAGGTGATTTCTTTGTGAAAGCACACACACACACACGGATGTGTGTATGTACCTTTATATTGGACTCTATCTAACTTTAAATGCATACATTACGTGGCATGTGTTTAGGTACTTGTCGACTGTCCATTGTCCCTCGTCGTCGCACACTCGCCATTTACACACAGAATTTCAATGACTTGAGACGTGCAAAATTGACGTCTCCAATACATTAGAGAATTTATTTTTCTTTTCGTACATGCAAACCATGTATAATTGCATATTTCATTATATTGGTGTGATTAATTTTATAAAGTTTTAAATGACCTCTTAAATTACTATTTGTATTCCGTTTGTGAAGTCACAAAAATAGTCTGATGTATAGATGATAAATCAGCACAAAAATGTTGCGAAGTAACTTTTGGTACGTTTTTTTTTTGTCTCAATTTGATATGCTTAGAAAAAATGTGAAATAAAACATTAAGTAAATAACTATTTAACAAAATAGCTGGATAATAAATTAATTATCTAGCAAATTAACTAAATTTTACTATTATCAAAGTATATTTTAGTAAAAATTAGTAAAATTTACTTCGAACTTGGTAAAATTTCTGCCAAAAAATGGTGAAATTTACTATTAAATTTTTTTTAATTTCAGAATAATTGTTACACTGAGAAAACGATTTATTTGATTCAAAGATATTTTGTTTAAAACAAACTTAAAATATCTTTGCTATCCAGTCAAACAAAAAATTTAATTTTGGTTCATTTATAGAAATAATATATTTAATTCAAACATAATTTATAGTTGATTAAAAATTATTTATTATCAACTTTTAAGTTTGAATCAAACATAATATTTTTAAATATATTTTTTTTGTCCTACATGCGCGATAAACTCGACTTTCCGTGCATGTATAGCGGGCGGAAAAGAAGGTTTTCCCGCCCGACAACCAACAGCGGGCGGAAAAGAAGCTTTTCCCGCCCGACTGCCAATAGCGGGCGGAAAAGAAGCTTTTCCCGCCCGCTTCCATGGCCTTAGCGGGCGGAAAAACGACTTTTCCGCCCGCTTCTTTATCAGTATTAAATAAATACTACTAATTATTATATTATTAATTTCTATTACTTATTCTGTTGTAATTTTATCACGTCACTATTTAATGTGTTTTTATTAAGATTACTATTATTATTATTTGTAATTAAAATGTTTAATATTACGATATATTATTTAACTTATTACAAAATTAGTATTTTATCGGTGTTTCAGAAGATATAAAGTTTTTAAGTAAAATTTTATTATACAATTTATCAAAAATATTCGGATCCGTCTTAAGCTTAATAAAAATAATTCATACAAATTCAATAATAAGTACATATTCATTTTTGAATTTACAGATTCGTCTTGTTTATCGCGCAATTGGACAAAAAATATCGTGTGCAACTCGGGCGGAAATGTCAATTCTGACCTCGTACGATTGCCGCCCTCGCTTCGCTCGTGCGGCAAATTTCGAACTCGGTCAGGAATTGACAACTTTCCGCCCTTGCCACACAATATACTATTGTTTAAATCAAAACAGAAAATATGTTTGAATTAAACATAATTATTCAAAAAAAAATTATCACTTTTGGATCAAAGCAGTAAATATTTTCTATGTATTTCTATGTACTATTTCCACAAAAAATTTATTTTATAAAATTATTTCGTTTGTTCCAAATGTTTTTCAAATATAAAAAAATTTTTTCTGGAAAAAATAATTTAATAAATCTCCTTTACACATTTTTTAAAAATTTGTTTCGAAAACTAAAAAACTTACTCATATGAAGTAAAAAATATTATTCTGGAATAATAATAATTTTCTATAACAAATTATTTAACATTAAAAGAAAATTTTTTAAAAAGATTTTTAAACAATAATTAAAAAGGAAAATAGTAAAATTTAGAATTGAAATTTTTTTTGGAGAAAAAATTTTTTTAATTTCATTACAAAAATTTTTTAAAAATTTGTTTTGAAAATTAAAAAAAATTACTTATGAAGTAAAAAATATTATTCTGGAATAATAATAATTTTCAATAACAAATTGTTTGACACAGAAAGAAAATTTTAAAAGATTTTTAAACAATAATTGAAAGTGAAAATAGTAAAATTTACTGTTAAAAATCGTCATTTCCAGAGTTAATTTTTTTTTTTTTTGAAAGTAAATTTTAATAAAAAATTAGTAAATGATTATTTAAATTATATTTCTCTGTTAAAATTTTGGATTTTACTAATTTTGAAGTTTATTTCAGTAAAAATTATAATAAAATTTACTTTGGAATTGGTAGAATTTTTTCTAATAAATATTGAAATCCATACAAAAAAGGCGTCACTTAGAACAGTAAAAAGTTTTTCTAAAATAGCAAAAGTGTTAATTGCAACCAAAAAAATCTTTTTCTGCTAAAATAGTGAAATTTTTATCTGATTCGGGCGATAATGTTATTTCTTCTGTACTATTCAAAATTATGTTTTCAAGAACAATTTTTATTATTTCTAAAAAAATTTCATTATAACAAATTTTTTTGAATAATAAAAAAAAATCTACTCTGGAAATATTATTTTTAATAATAAACTGCACTTTGTTTGAAGAAAATTTATTTATAAATATAAAAAAAAGTTTACTTCAAAAGTACTAAAGTTTATTCTGGAATGAAAATTTTTTCTTAAAAAACTGTTTTACGTTCGAAGAAAGTTCAAAAATTTGTTATACAAAAATTAAGAGCAGAAAATAATAGAATTCGCTATTAAAATTCGTTACTTCCTGAGAAAATTAATTTCTATACAAAAACTAATAGTAGAAATACTACAATTTACTATTCATAATTGTTACTTTCAGAATAATTTTGACTATTTTCAGAAACAAATTTCTTTAGAAAAAATGTTTCAAAAATAAAAAAATTTACTCTGGAGATGATTTTTAATAACAAATTGTAATTAAAATAACTTTATTCAAAGTAAATTACGATATAAAAAAATTTACTTCAATTTACTTTAAATTACTTTATTACTTAATAATTATTTCTTAATAATAATAGTTTTTAGTAAAAAAATTTCTACGTCCAAAGAAAATTTTAAAAAATGTTAAACAATAATTGACATCGAAAATAGTAAAATTTACTACGAAAATTCGTTATTTCCAGAGAAAATTTTACAAAACTAAAAGTAAATTTTAATGAAAGTTAGTCAAAGCTTTTTTTCAATCGAACATTTTCGATGAATTTTTGTCTGTTAATTATTTAAATATTTTTGCACTTTTCCCGAAGTATGCAATTATTTTTAAAATTTTGAATCGAAATTTTTGTTAGAACTCTACTTTTATTTTAAAACTACATAAAATTTCTATCGCATAGTAAAATTTCCTCAAAAAATACAATAATAGTAAAATTTACTATTGACAATAGTTATTTTTAGGATAATTTTTACTATTCGAGAAGAAAATTAGAAGAATTAGCAAATTTAGAAAAATTAACAATGTTTCACATTTTTTCCATGGATATTAAATTGAAACAAAGAAAGCATTAAAATTATTGTAAAGTAAAGTTTGAATACGTTTTTTTTGTCTCAATTTGATATCCTTAACAAAAGAAAAACGTTACATGGGAATAATTTTGATAACTTCTTTTTGTTTCTCATTTTGATATTTTTGGAAAAATTGTGGCGTTAAGAAGGACAAAATAATAAAAAAAGGGCTAACTAACTAATTAACTAACTGACTAAGGTATGCAAACTGCGGAATAAATGACTAAACGTAGACATACATACACTTGGCGTAGGTCGATTGAGAATTTATGAGAGGCGGTGAGGTGTCAAAGAATATTCTTTAACGGGACATTGTTGACGCAACTACATGAAGAGAGGCCTTATTTACCATCGCAACATCCATAACAGTTACGCTTGTCTTACGAACTCGAATATCTGCATTTGGCACAATAGTTTTGCCCACGTACTGTGGAATTGACCTATTGTTTGGATAATTGATACTTCCACCGCAAGGTAACGAACACACGAAAAAAAAAATTGCAAAACTTTTTCTCTTTATAATAATTCCGTTGTCCTCATTCTTTAGAAAAAAATTATTTCCTTCTTTTTTTTACTTAAAACAATCGGAAATTTTTTCCGAAAATCCTCTCAATAATCGCAATTTTCAAAGAGTAATAAAATTTTTCACCCTATTTTCCTTTGTCTGTACGAACTCTTTTTCTGTTTACTTGGAAAAAAACAAAGTTTGCATCCGTTTAGGTCTCAAAAACAAAAAAATTGAAAAGAGTCTAATTTTTTTAATTTTTCTATTTTTAAATCAACTGAAGGCAAAATTTACTTTTCAAACTTATATACAATTCGACATTTTCTAAATTTGCAGAAGGAAAGGTAATTTTTACTTCTGGGAAAATTTATTAACTGTATATATATTTTTAACAAATTTTATAACTTTAGGACTTAGATTCGTGTTTTCAAGTCTAAATTTCGGTCAAAAATGGTTCTAAACGTTAAAACCTTGTGTTTTAAGTCAAAATTATGAACCGAAAGTAAAATTTACTTTTTACAGTGTAATTCGAAATATTCCCACAAACCGCAAAAGGACAAATAATTTTTACCCCTTAAGGAATTTATTCACTATGTTTATTATAATAAATGTTGGTTTAGATTTTTGTTACTTGTTCTTATTTAAAGGAAGTTAAATATATTGAAAATAATAGACTGATCGAAAAGAATTTTAAAAAAGAAATAATTTCCAAAAGTAAATAAAGAATGGTATAAAAATAATTCGTGAAACATTTATTTACTTGTGTGATCTAAAGTGTTTCCATGTTTTTTAATATTCAAAACATCATGAAAAATCTACTGGACAATTTGTCTGCTTATTATTCCAGACGAGTAGATATCAGTCATTAAAACACGTCAAAATAGTCTCTCTCTCTCTCTTTTTTATAACAAACAGAATGCAGCACGTATAACGTCTATCTTTATTTTTAAAGTGACATTATTTATTATCGTGTTTTAAACGATGTGAATGAGAAGAGAAGCCAAAAAATTCTGTTTATACTGATTCGTTTTTATACCATAATCATTGCTATTTAAATTACTTTTACTGAAAACTAAAAATTAGAATCAATTATTTTTACTAAAAATTACAATAAATTATTACTTTTACAGAAAATTAAAAATTAGAATAAATTAATTTTTAAATCTTTTTTCAGTAATATTATACAATAGAATAAAATTTTATAAATACTTTTTCCTAACACTAAAATGAAAAAAGATTTCATTCAAATATTGCGACCATATTTTTTTTTCGCGAAAGATTATGAAAATTTTGAGCGCAGCATTTTTTGCAGAACTCAAAAGGGCAAATCTAATCTACTTTATTGCATAATTGTTGATTGTGCTTGCCCGCACGTTTCACAATAAACAATGAGTACGTTCGCGAGCCAAAGAAAATGAAGAGTCACGTGCGAATCGCGTCTTGTTCGTGTAAGTATGCGACGGAATGTTCAAAAAACAAGAATAATAGAATTAAAAAATGCAAAAATAAAAAAAAAATACTGAAACAGGACAACAACAAAATAAAAGGCCAATATGGAGCAGAAAATGTAAAGCAATACAAAAGAATATACTCGAAAATGTGGGGGGAAAATCCAAAAAGAATAAATGAAAATGCAGAAAAAATAAAAAGATGAAGAAAATGCAAAAGAGTACAGAAGAAGAGGATAAAAAAGAAAACAAAAAAAATTGAAAAAGAAAACATATAAAACAACGAAAGAATACAAAAAAATGTTAAAAATGTTTAAAAGCACAAAAAGAATACATAAAATACGAAACAAATGCAAAAAGATGCAAAGCTAAAAATAGAAAAGGAATACGAAAAAATATCAGAATATTAAAAAAAATACATAAGAAAAAAAATATTATAAGATATATGAAAATAACAAAATGTATACGAAATAGTAAAAAATCAATGTAAATAGCAAATAAAACATGAAAATAATAGTAAAAAAAAAAGATGGAAAAGTAAATCCAAATTTAGTAAAAATAAAAAAAACTACCGAAAAAAGTAGATAAAAATAAGGAAAAATTACAAAAATATATTATCAATTAGAAAAAAAGTCTAATAGTTGTGAGAAGAATACCAAAAATACAAGATTACCAAAAGTACAAAATTTATAAAAATTACAAGAATATTATTATAAAAACGACAAATAGACAAAAAAAGTAAAATGATTGATACAAAAGTTAAAAAAATAACACGAAATTAAAATGAAAAATACTAAAGATTAAGGAATATAAAAAAATATTAAAAACTATTAAACAAAAAAATAGACTAAAATATAGAAAAAATGCAAAAATGGAAAAAATACAGAAAATGATAAAAAAAAACAAAAAGAATATAGAAAAGTACAAAAAAGTGCATGAATACCAAAAAATACAAGAAGAATTCACAAAAATGCTAAAAAATACAAAAAATGTACACAAAATGAAAAAAAATCCAGAAAAGTACAAAAAAGTGCATGAATACCAAAAAATATAAGAAGAATTCACAAAAATGCTAAAAAATACAAAAAAATGAAAAAAAATCCAGAAAAGTACAAAAAGTGCATGAATACCAAAAAATACAAGAAGAATTCACAAAAATGCTAAAAAATACAAAAAAATGTACATAAAATGAAAAAAAAATCCAGAAAAGTACAAAAAAGTGCATGAATACCAAAAAATACAAGAGGAATTCAAAAAACTGCTAAAAAGTACAAAAAGGTGCAAAAATTAAAAAAAAATGTAGAAAAATACCAAAAAATAACAAAAAGTATAAGAAGAATAAACAAAAATACGACAAAATACAAAAAGTTGCAACAAATAGAAGAAAAATACAATAAAGTGCAAAAAATACAAAAAGTACAAAAAATACAAAAATGTACAAAGAAATGCAATAATTCAAAAAAATACAGAAATAATTTACAATATTGCTAAAAAATACAAAAAGTTGGAAAAAAATGCAAAAAGAATATAGAGAAGCGCAAAAAAAGTGCAAGAATAACAAAAAATATTCGAATCATTTTACAAAAAGGACGAAAAATACAAAAAGTGTAAAAATACAAAAAAAACATGAAGAATTAACAAAAATAATAAAGAATACAAAAAAGTACAAAAAATTGCAAAAAATATAGAAAAATGCCAAAAAACTACAAAAACTCCAAAAATTACAAAAAGAGAAAACACAAATAAAAACGAATAGAATATAAGAAAGTAAAAAAAAATTTTAAAATACAAAAAATGAAAATAGAATTCAGAAAAGTACGAAAAATGTTTAAATTCCAAAAATACAGAAAGAATTTACAATAGTGCTAAAAAATAAAAAAAGGTACAAAAAAATGAAAAAAAAATTCAGAGAAGCGCAAAAAAGTGAAAAAAAAACAAAAACGACAAGAAAAGTTTACAAAAATTATAAAAAATACAAACAGAAATACAAAAAGCTGCAAAAACTTCAAAACGAATACAGAAAAATACCAAAAAAGTACAAAAACACCAAAAACGACAATAAAAAGATAAAAAAAACAAAAAAGAAACCAATAAAATACAAAGAAGAGTAAAAATACAAATAGAAATACACAAGACTACGAAAAAGAAGACAACAAAATAATACATAAAAATAAACAAAGACAAAAAAAATTAGAAAAACAAATTCACGAGCCAGAAGGCGGCAAAAGTTTTGCTCAACGCGTAAATATGTTAATGCAAGAAAGTCGTGCTCATGGCTTAAGGACGTTAAATTATGCGAAACGTCGAAAGTGACGAGATTAGTTAACAAAACGCGTACCGATGCTGAGGAGCATCGTCATTTTTCCCCTCTCGATTTACACGAGTATTTACACGAGTCGACGAAATTCATTTATTTTATTTTTTTCTTCCTTTTTTTTCATTACTCGTAACAGTGAAAAACATATTGCCTGGTCTTTTAAAGATTGCCGCGAACACCGCAGAGAAAGTGCCATTGAACTTTTTCGAAAGTTTACATGTATGTTATTGATAACATATTTGTTATTGGGAATTTCTTTCGAAGGAATTTCTGTATTTTTTACTATTTTTATTTTTTTCCTGAAAAAAAAATATTTTTCTTTTGAAAAAAATGCCTTTTTTAATACACTTGTTTTGTTATTATTTTCTATATTTTTTATTGCTCTATTTTTTAATATATAATATATATTTAATAATTAATATTTAATATATTTTGATATAGAATATTTTTAATATTTTTAGAAAAATAAATTTCAGTTCTTCATTTTTACAGTGTGTATTAGATTTTATTTTGTTTTATTAAATCCTATATTCTATTCGTTTCTATGTTTTTCTATTCTTTTCTATTTTATTCTATTTTTTTTGTTTTTCTTTTTTTTGTTGTTTTTATTTTTGTCCATTATTTGTTCTTTTACATTTTCTAATATTTTTTTAATTCCATAAATTCTATTAAATTAAATTAAATTTTCATCTCAATTGTTTTCGAAAATTTTTATCGAAAAAAGAGAAATAATTGAAATTAAATAATATTTAGTTTAGAATTAATTTGTTTTAATCTAAACAATAATTTTTTTTGTAAATAAAATGCAAATTAAAAAAAGTAAAAAAAATATAGTCGTACATTTGAACGTTCGAAATTTTAGGAACAATCAATTTTTAAATCAACTGTTATTTAATTAATTTAAATTACCAAAAAAATTTAATATTTAATTACAAAAAGAAAATTTATTCGATTTGAGTAAATTTATTCAACAATTGATAAGTAATCGACTATTTGAAACAAATAAATTTTTTTTCATTACTTGTACTAATTATTTACTAAAAAATATATTCATTTCTTGCTTTAAATAAAAATAAACAAGTCTCTAACGAAAAATTACTTATTTTGCAAAAAAAGAAGAAGAAAAAAAAACAAAGAGAAAATATTATAATAAAAAAAAAACATAATGGAAATAATTTCCTGTTTGGGACGGAGAGGAAAAAAAAGCTCGTAAACTACTAGAAAAAAATTCCTTTAAAAATAAATCACAAGAGAAGATTCAGTATCGACTGTAATCCACCTTCCTGTTTTCGAGATGAAAAGAAACCGAAAAGTGGGAAAGGTCAGTGTGTCGACGAGATGCGCATAATCGACACTGATGGTGCCATTTTTGCCTCTTATATTCAATTCACAATATAAGAAATCCTACTTTCCTAAATTATATAAAAATCGCTGAAAATAAAGAAGACAAAAAAAAATGCGACACAATAATTTTTTTAAAAAAAGCATCATCATCATCTAAAAATAGATTTCCTATTCATTCTCATTCTTTTTTTTTACAAAATGACCTTTACAAGAAATATCTACATTACAAATTTAAAACAATAAATTAAAACAAAAATGATTCTACGGAAATTGGAAAACGAAATTCCACAAAATCTTTTTTTTTCCACTAAGTGTAATTTAAGAGGAATAAAATTATTTGATTCCAATTATGGTATTTCTATTTAAATCGAATGAATATATATTTACATTCATGTGAAAATTAAAGGAAAATATTCGTGCGGATTTTTCTACAAATAAAAATTTATTTGTATTATAAGAAAATTGGTAGAAAAATTTGTAAATCAATTATTATTAAATTCAATATTTACTATATTTATTTGCTTTAAATAAAAATTATGAATAAATCTTAACTGTAAAAAGAGCTTTATTAAATAATTAACTAAATAATTTAATTTTTAATATAAATAGTAGAAAATTTCCAAAAATGTTCAATTATTATAAACATTTATTGGCATCAAAGTAAATATTGAATTATATAATAGTTTAATAATTAAATTAAAATTAAATTAAATTAAATTAATTAATTTTTAATTTATAGAAATTTAATCATTTTTAATATGATTCATTTTCTAAATCTGATTTTGTAAAAACTCGCCTACTAATTTAAATTAATTAGTAATAATTTCAATTATTTATTTGTAAACTTCCACTAAAATTTGAGTAAAATATTTAATTTTTCTCTATTAAGTAATAAAAGTTCAGAGTAAAAATTAACACAAACTTTTATCAATTTAAATTTGTTATAGGAATTATTTAAATTTGAAAACAACAATGCCCCTTTTAGCAGCGTATCTTTCAGATCTCCAATTTTAATTTTTCACGAGGCTGAAGTTCGTAACGTTTTTAAAAACAAAAAAACAGGAAAACAATTTTTCTCAAGTAAAAATCATTTCTAATTGTCGTAAATGAGTTGAGTTTTTAAAGAAATTATTACCTAATAATTGTTACGTAAAAAAAAAATTGTAGAAAATAACCACGAATTTGAAACAAAAATAAAACAATTTGTAGCTTTATTTATTTATTTATTTATTTTTTTAGCTTTATTTTTTATTTATTTTTTTTTTGTAAAAACATTGTGGACTTCAAAAACCTAATTTTTTCGAAAATTATTCTCTTAATATATTGAATTATAAATTGAGCAAAAATTTTATCGAAAAAGTATAAATTAAATGAGAAAGAGCAGTGCTAATAAAAAAAAAGATTAGAAGATTAAAAGTGCTAATAATATTGAAATTAGTTATTTTAAGAAACTTTAAAATTATCAGCATATTTGTGACAGTCATTTGGAACGAAACTTTTAATTTTGTCAACATTAAAGTATTTTTTAAGGATTTAAAAATATTAGAACTTTTCCACCTCACTGTCGTTTCTCATTACAATTTAGACATTTTTATAAAATTTTAGCTCAGTTTTTAATTCAATGGAGGAAAATTGTCGAAAAATTAGAATTGAAGATCTAACAGTCGTATTTCTGTTTAGATCCAAATTTTTTTATTTGATGACTTTTCGTTACTATTTTCTTTTATTATGGGACTAAAGTTTTGAACGTTCAAATAAACGAAATTTTTCTTCACTTTCAGTGTTTTTGAAAATTACTATCGAAAAGAGAAAAATAATTGAAATTAAACAATATTTAGTTTAGAATTAATTTGTTTTAATCTAACAAATAATTTTTTGTAAACAAAATTCAAATTAGAAGAAGTAGAAAAAATATTGTCGTTCAAAAATCGAAACTTTAGGAAGATCTTTTATTTAAAAAAAAAATTTTATTATTAGAAATAATCGAAATTATTTCGATAAATAACAAAAGAATTCTACATGTCCCTATCACGGTTTTCTTTACACGAAAGTATCAAATTGTTACTAAAATTGGATCAAAATTAATGCCCAAAAAATTATGAGGCTGCAGTCCACAACGTTTTTTAAAAACGAAAGCAAAAAAATAATGGTATGGTATTATTATTTTTGCTTCTAAGTCATGTTATTTTTTAATAATTGTATCCTTGGTGTGACTGTAAAAAGAGAGGTACTAATTTAGTACCAATTTTGGTACCAAATCGTAATTTGGTTTTATTTTTAATACCGAAATCGGCTTTCATTTAGAAACTTTCTTTTAAAGTGTGACAATTAATTTCTTTAAAACTAAGGCAAATGAAAATTAGGGATGAATTTAATTAGAAACAATTCTTCTTTGATTTTTCGTTTTGGAAAACTAGCTTCTTAAAAATTGGTCTAATTTTTGATCCAAACTTTCTGGTATCAATCCACTGCAATTGAATATTATTGAGTTAATGTTGTTACATCATATTCCTTTGATTAGACAATAGCACAGTTTATATTCAAAAAAGCAAATCAAGAATCATACGCTACATATTACAAAATTCTTCTTTGATTTTTCGTTTTTAAAAACTAGTTTCTTAAAAATTGGACCCATTTTTGATCCAAACTTTTTGGTATCAATCCACTGCAATTGAATACCATTGAGTTAATATTGTTACATCATATTCCTTTGATTAGACAATAGCACATTTTTATATTTATAAAAGCAAATCAAGAATCATTCGTTACATATGAACATCAGGGACAAGGATCGTTTTCATTTTGATTTGTGCACGCAGGAGATTGCAATACCACGCCTTTCAGTGTCAATAAAAAGTGAAGCCATACGATGTACATACATAAACACACCTAACGAATACACACAAGAATATCAAACGACATATATGTAATAACAAGCATCCGGTATAATATTGTAACGAATGAATTTTCAGGTCAAGAAAAACTCCAAAGACATTTTATTCCTCTAATCAAAGTGCGGCGAGCATACATATATATATATACACTATAAATAAATTGCAATTCTCACGATAGTCACGATGACATTATTTCCACTCTGAAAACTGGAAAGTCTTCCGTTGACTAGTCAACAATCTTGATTACGCATTCCATGATCTCGCAATAATATAGTAGAACCTGACTTCAAAGAATACAATAGCGCATGCAGTATCATATTCGACTCTTTAATTCAGAAAAGCAGTTTAAGGTCAATAATCGGATTTCAAATATATATATATGATACAAGCGTGAGAAACGCACAAATATTTATAATATATGGAAAAATTGTCTATCTTTATTTTTTCGTCGACTCAACGCTTTTTACGGTATAAATGCATTATTTCTTTCCGAGAAAATTTATTCAGCGATTTTATATTAATATATACTTCATATATGTATACGTACAACGGATAAATGACTTTTACAGTTTTATATTGTGTACATATTAGAACATTATAATTAAATTAGACGTCCTTCTATATTTCTCTTTTCTTGAAAATATATTAATAATGGGAAGGGTGAGAAATATTCTCACGTATAAATTTCACCTAAATTGTAATGCATCATTTTTCTTCTCCTTCTTTATACATATATTCTATTTATATGTATAATATATATATATATATATATATATATATATATAATTATATATATATATAAATTAGTATGGTGGTATTGTATTCTGTACTATACTACTACAATATATAATATTAGCCACTTTCCGCATTTTTTATTATTATTTATATGTACACATAATTTTCCAACCACCTATGTGTGTATAATTAAAAGTAGTAATGTTATAAAACAAGATAATTGTATTGTCGAGTCGGAATGGATTTAAAATTTATATTTATAACTATGAAAGAAATATAACTAAGAAAGTCGCTTCAGATATATTTATGATGCATTGTTTTCAACTATCTCCCGTTTTTTTTTCACTCTAATTTTACCCTTTAAAATTTAGACAAACATAAATTCCTAAAAGTTGGCGATTGTTTTTTTTTGAGTGTGTTCTCTTTTAGAAACACCTTGCTTTCTATGTAAATTTGCATTTTCTTCCATTCTAATTCACTGTAATAATTACCGTATTCCATTTACTCACTGATGTTTATATATTATAAGTATACTACATTTTTCACAATTTCTTTTCTATTTAAAAAAATAAGAAAAATTGACGAAAAGGAAAAATGGAAGCAAAAATTTGGAAGAAGAATGAGTATTTACTTTTTTCGGTTCCTTTTTTGAGGCAAAAGTTAATAGAGAAAAAAAATGAAAACTTATATTTTTTAAAATAGCAATTAGCATATTCAAAACAATTTATTTGAAACAAGTAAATTTTTGTTTAAACAAACAAATAAATGGCAAAATAATCTTATAATGTCAACCAAATATTTGTTTTGTTGAACTAAAAGTTTTACTGTTAACTTAAAAGTATCAAATGGCAACAAACTGATACCAAAAATGAGGATAAAATAAAAAATTAACCCAGTGTTTTGGCCTCAATTTTATCCACTTTAGTATCAATTTAATAATTTTAAGAAAACTGTGAATTGCGTTACAGTAAAAAAAAATTTATTTGATTTAAATAATCGTTTACTTGACTATTATCAACTAAACATTTACTTGAGTCAACTAATTTTTATTTGAGTAAATTTTATGGTTCAATTTATATTTGCTTTAAATACTGAAATTATTGACTCAAATACAATCTAATTGAGTTAAATAATAATTATTTGATTCAAGTAATACAATAAAATGTAGTATTCTATTCAAACAATTTTTTCCTTAGTGTACAACTAAAGGAAATTTTTATTTAAACTAAATATAATTTATTTCATTTAAATAAAAATATATTTGTCTCAAAATCTGACAAAGTATTTATTTATTTTAAAGAAAAATTGTTTTTCGATACAAACATATTTTGATTTGAACCGAATAAATTTTCTTTGAAACAAATAAAAACTCTTGAAGGCTCTGTGTCAAATATAAATTTTTTTTCTAGGTGTAATAATATAACTCATGTACATAATCTATAAATAAACAAATGACAAGCATTTTTATGTATAATAATTATATATTATAACTTCTTTGAACTCTAAATTAATTAAAAATTCAATATTTACATTATTTTAAACATAATTACTATTATTTTCCTATTTTAAAACTTTCTTTAAACTCTAAATTATGTTTCAAATACATATTTACTTGAATTAAATTTTTTTTTATTTAAATAAAATAAAATTTGTAATTTATCCAATAATTTTAGTATTTGATTCATAATACCTAGAAATTTTAATTGATTTAAATGAAAAATAGTTGATTCAAGTATAGATATTTATTATTTAATTGATAATAGACGAGATATAAGACTTTTTTCCCCTTTGACTAATCTATTATTTGAATCGAATATATTTTTTATATTATCAAATAAAATTTGGATTTTATCCAATAATTTTAGTATTTGAATCATAATACCTACAAATTTTAATTGATTTAAATAAAAAATAGTTGATTCAAGTATACATATTTATTATTTGATAATAGACGAGATGCAAGACTCTTTTCCCCCTGTGACTAATCTATTATTTGAATCGAATATATTTTTTCACTTTACAATACTGACAATTCATTTTTATTTAAAAGTAAAATTTTATTTAAAAATATAAAAAGTTCCTTTGCATCAACTATTAAAAACCAAATTATACCAAATTTATCTAAAATCATCTAAATCGAATGTTTTCATAAACCTCTGAATGGTTGAAATGAACGACATTTTACTTTTTCCTTCTTCAAATTCAAATTTTATTACAATAATAATGCATCACGTATCAAGAGAAAAAAAATTATAAAGTTTACGTGGGTGAAATTCACAACGTTCATGATTCAACTATTGAAAGAAAAAAATATTTTCTGCTCGCAAAAAACAATAATTTTTTTTGTTTACAAATTTTTATTTATTGATTTATGAAAGAATTATAAAAGACAAAAATAGTTTTTACGCAGAACATTTTTTTTCAGTTTTAAACATTTTTTTTTGATTTCTGGAAAAAATTATGAAAGAAAATAGTTTTTTGTTGCCCAAAAGACAATAATTTTGTTTAAAAAATATTTATATTTTGAATTCTGAATAAATTATGGAAAAAAAATAGTTTTTAAAAATTAAATTACAAATTTTATTGTTTTAAAAAATAGTTTTAAATTATTAGACTGACTTTTGAAAAAATTATGTAAAGAAAAAGTTTTTTTACAGAAAACAATATTCTTTGTTTCAAAAATTGTCTATTTTTTGATTTCCCAAAAAAAGTTTTAAAAGAAAAAAATAGTTTTTAAGGCAAAAGTCAATATTTTCTGTCTACAAATTTCTATATTTCCATTTGTGGCAAAATTGAAACAAAATCACAATTTTTACGAACTACATAATATTTGTTTACAAATTTTTATTTTTTGTAATCTTTTAAAATATTAAAAAATATATATCTTCAAATTTGAACCTTGAGAACTTATATCGATCATTAAATAGTGATCTATAAATTTTGAACGCTCAAATGAAGAAAATGTTGTTTATTAATCATATTTTCAAGAACAGATTCAAATTAAAATAGGATCTTATTAAAATTAAAAAATTAAGTTTTAAATGTAGAAACTTTATATTTTATTTTTTTATTGTGACGCCAAAATCTTGCAATAAAAATTGAATTCTAAGAAAAAGTGTATTAATTTCGTTCTAAAGAATGTTCAAAACTTTAGGATCGTACTGAAGAAGGTAAAAAGACGGTTTTACTATCAGAATTAGAAAATTATCTTTATTACTTTATTTTTCTAATAAATTGGATAGAATCTAAGAGTCGAAAAATATTTTCAAACCAAATGAAAGCAGAAAAAAGAGAGTCAAACCTAATGCAATGATTATTATGAATGAATTATTGTAGTGAACCTAACACAGTGGTAAGTGATTAATTTTAAACCATACGAAATGGTAAGTGATTAATTTTAAACCATACGAAGTGGTAAGTGATTAATTTTAAACCATACGAAATGGTAAGTGATTAATTTTAAATCATACGAAATGGTTCCTGGGTAAATTTGAACCACACACAATGTTACCCGTGTAAATTTAAACCACACGTAATGATATCCAAATAAATTTAAACCACACTCACAATATTTCTTTTCCAAGTTCCTTTAATGAACAACTAAGAATATCAAGGTAGTGTTTTGAATATTTAGAATAAACTTTACTTCAGTTTAAAAAACAGTTTTTAAAAAGTAATTTCAAAAACAATTTCAAAAACTCACCTCGTTCCACGCGAACCCCATCAGGTGCGCGTTGTCCTGAAGGATTCATATAACGAGAAAAAAAATTCTGAGTTCTGATTATCACCACTATTATCACACTTTCTTTTTGAACATTGCAGAATAACAGAAATAATAAGAAGAAGTAGTAGTAGAAGAAGAAGAAGAGAAAAATGTTGAAAAACTTTGACTTGAAAACGAATGACCGAGAAAACGACAAAAGCCGCGTAAACAAACGGAGTGTGCGCACTCGACCAACGTCTAGAACAGACTAAAGAAGCTGGCCTTCTACCTTCTCTAACTACCTGCAGGCAACACCTTCCCTTGAGCATGCTCTTCGAGCCACGCACTCGTTTGTCTCGAATTAATGAAGCAATGCTTCCTAACCACCTCTTAAGATTACGAGTCCTTCTTCTTCCTAGTGAACAAACATTCCTAGACGAGGAAGTCATTGAGCTGAACATGCAGACGCATTACCACGATTGAGAATCGTGTCACTAAATATTGTCATTTCAATGGTAGCGCTATTTACAACTACCATACTAATTCTATGGTACAGTTGTCATACCATTTTTCGTCAGCTATTACAATTTTTTATCAGTTGGCATTCTTTTTTGTTCTTTTCTTTTTACTCTTTTTTTCTCTTCTTTTTTCTTCCTTTTTCATCTTTTTTCCTTCTTTCCTCTTGTTACCTTCTTATTACCTTTCTTTTTCCTCTTCTTTTCAACAAACGTTACCTTTAATTGCCCCTAATTATCATTAATCACTAAAGTGTTGAAACATTTATTGTAAGGACGCTTAATTTTAACCATCGTTTATACACCCACCATTAACTTGATTTCTGTCATTAATTCCATACAGCAACCAATATTTTATATACCAATCAATAGAGTTCAACTAACCATTCTTATCGTATTGGAACAGTTATAAAGATTATTACAGTTGTAACTGTATTTAATTATATCAACCACTGCTTACTGACAATAGCAAACATTAATTGTAAGTACGAATGTTAGTAAGGATTATAGTTATAAGTTATAAGAACCATTGGTTCAACAACTTTGATTGGTTTTATCTGTACAGAAATAAATAAAAACCATTCGTTTCAATCCAGTTTAGCTAAAACAACAGATGATTACAATTACGATTATTCACCATTTAGATTAGCTATGTGGATAGTTCTAGAAACGAAGCAAATTTCAGCACAACATTATTTTTATGTTCCGGTTTTAAAAAGTAGGTTAAATTCAAATTAAAAGTATCACTAGTCACCTAAAAGTTGCTAGTAAAAAAGTACAAATTGTAAATTTTACAGATCAAGTATTCATATGTGGATTCTGTCAGAAAGTGTCAGTTTTCGTCTAGAAAATTAAAAAACAATGCTTAATAACAAAATTTAGGCACACTGATCAACTTGAGAATAAGGTTCTACGACACCTCGTGCAACAAAAGTATAAAAAGATAAAATATTTTGTTTTAAAAATACATGCCAGGAAACTGAGAATTTGTCTGACCAAATGTCCATTTCGATTACAGAGTACACAATTTTAGTTAATTGAACTACAACTTGTATAAAATGCAAGTGATATTATATTTAGTGAACCTTTACAAAGCACTGTGAAAAATGGTGAATTAGTCAGAATGAAAATTCTTAATGATTTTAACGTTTTTTATGATGCCAGGAAACTGAGAATGAATTCGAGGGACAAAATTTAAGATAATATTTTTTAAATAAAATACAAAGTAATGTAACAATTATTTCAATCTTTGTAAAGTACAACTATTTGAAATTATTATCCAAGTGTAAATTTGTATTTAAACGCTTAAAAATAATATTTATATAGTTTATTGACTTTCATTTCCAACATTGGGACATGGCAGGAAACTGAGAATTTAGGACTTGAATGCTTATTTTTTGCAAAAGATATTTTTCGAAATCGGATAACGTTTTGAGGCATACTAGAAATCATTAAGTACTACAGTTTCTATAAAAAATAATTGTATTCTTTTAAAATTAATGTAAAAAACAACCTTAAACATTTTCTGGTCAATTATGATTCCCTTTTTTATTACGAGTATTTAAAAAATAAAGAAAAAGTCAGTATATTGCATTAGGTCAAAAGTTATTGATGTTTTTGTGTGTATGCTGTCTGAGCACAGAAATATCTGAATTTTTTTTATTTGTTAATAAAAAATTTTTTAATTATTTTTTCTATACAAGGAATAACTCTTCTAAAATTCACAATATTTATTGATAAACGATCGCAACTATAGATAAGAAACTTTACCCAAATATTTTCCAGCAATATAGGATATTAATAAAAATGTTTACTATTTGTTACAAACAATTTAACATAGAAAAAATTGTTATTCAAATCTTTTATTTTTTGTTTCCGATTAATGTTTATTTCTTAAAAAATATATTTAATATAAATACTTATTAAGATACTAATATAAAAATTAATATAGATTTCATATTTTTTCATAACTTTAGTAATAAAGATTATAAATAAATGTAAAATATATGATTTTTTATCGTGAATTATTGAATCCAATAGTCTTATTGTTTAAATAATGTAAATCAACAAATAGATAACATTGTTAATGTGTCACTTATTGAGTGTTCATTCTTTTTATGCAAAAATACAATTAAAGTTGTAGTTTTTTGAAACAATTTAAAAACATTATTAATTGTTTATAACAAGAAATTTTTTATTAATTGTGTGTTTTGTTATTGGGTCAGAATTCGTGAAATTTTCACAGAAAGCAAAAAGTATTTTTTTTAAATCTAAATGTTGAAAAAACATTTCTATTTCTATTTCTATTTAAATGAACCAAGCGGGAAAATTAAGGGGAATGAAAAATACTTTCTTTCAGAATTAGAAAATTTGTAAAAAGTTTATTTTTAAATAATTTTTTAATTAATTTTTCATAAACAATTAAATTTTTTTAATGTTCTGCGGCTTTTAAAATTTTTTTAAAAATATTTACATACACTTAAAACTAAAAGAAATCAAAATCCGTTGAGAAAATTGAGGAGCGATAATTATTTTAAAAGTTATAATGGAAATTATATTGGCGCGATGTAGTGCATTAACGGTGAACTTAGTTTCTGATTATTTTTATGGTTATATAACTAAATAAAAATGTTAATTCGTCAGTGTTTTGTTCATTTCGTAGTTAAAAATAATGTTTTAATTTTGAAAATCATCAAAATCGCATCTCCGTTCAATATAATTTTCATTATAACTTTTAAAATAATTATCGCTCCTAAATTTTCTCAATGGATTTTAATTTCTTATTAATAGTTTTAAGTGTATGTTAATATTTTTTAAAAAAATTTTAAAAGGCGCAGAACATAAAAAAAATTAATTGTTTATAAAAAATTTATTAAATAATTATTAAAATATAAACTTTTTAAAAATTTTCTAATTCTGAACGAAAGTATTTTTCATTCCCTTAATATTCCCGCTTGGTTCATTTAAATCGGTTCATTCATTTAGGAGAAATAACATTTTGTTTAAAAAGTTGCAAAAAAATTAATTTTGCAATAACTTTTATAAAAATACTTTTTTTTTCTTCTTTCATGGACACATTCCTAAGACCAAATAGAAATGTTTTTTCAACATTTAGATTTAAAAAAAATATTTTTTGTTTTCCGTGAAAATTTCACGAATTCTGATTACAAATGTTAATAAAAAATATGAAATTGATATTAATTTTTACTATTTTAAGAAGTATTCTTATTAAATATATTACGTTCGTTTACTAATAAATATTGTGAATATTACAAAAATGATCCCTTTTACAAAAAAAAAGTATTTTTTATCATTTTTATTAAGAAATAAAAAATTTCGGATATCATTTATTAAAAGAATTTCAAGATTAAAAAAACTTTTATCTATTATTTATTAAACATGGGCATCATGGAATCGATGTTCAATTTAATAAGATTTAATTTAAAAAATAGTTAATTAAATTTCAATAAAAATTAAAACCCCAAAGTTGTTTTCCCCAAATCCGTGTTCATTTTCCACAAAAATATTAATAACTTGACCTAATGTAATATACTGACTTTTTTTTTAAATACTCATAATAAAAAAATATATCACAATTGACAAAAATACAAAATTAGATGGAGAAGTTTATTTTATTTCCTTTTTTGTAAGAATTGTTGCTTTTTTAAGTAAATTATGAGCAAAATGTAATAAATGTTTTTTGTTCGAATTGAAAGCATGATTATTGTATATTACTCATTCCAAATTTTATCAAAAATTAATCCATCAAATAAAACAGTTGAAATTGTTTATTTTTTAATTTGATGCTATTAAAACTTTAGTTGATTATAACTAAGGTTGTATATAACCAGTAAGTAGTAAAAATCAGTGATTTTGATTTCGTTTAATTAAAACAATCATTGGTTATAATTTGGGTTTGTTATAACTTCTATGGTTACAACTGGAATTAGTTAAATATTTGCTAATTTATAACTTCGGTTTGTTTTAATGACCATTTTAGTTATGGAACTATACAGTCATAATCGCCACACGCCATAAATCATAAAACTAGTAATCATTATAACCATAATTGTATTTTATAAACTATAACCAACGAAAGTTTTAATTAAATGGTTAATAGAATTACCATCCATAGACCGTAGTTTTGATAAAACATTATTGTAATCAACCGTAGTTATAACTAACCTTAGATTTGTTTTTATTTGGTTTTCAATTTTTGATACCGTTCTTTTTTCCAAAAAAATAGTTTTTTATGAATAACCTTAGTTGCAACTACTAGTTTTGATAATTAACCTCAGTTATAACCACTGTTTGTAAAATCAAAAATAAGAACCAAAGTAAAAACCATAAAAATTATTTAAAAACTATAATTAAAGTTGTCCTAACAACCAAAGTAGATGTGGATATTGAAGTAGATGAAGAAAAAGTATAAGAAAAGAAAAAAAAATCAAAGGAAAGTAGAAGAAATAAAGAGTTGGTAAAAAATTATATTAATACAATCGGAAAGAAACGTGTGACCACACAATGCAATTAAATTAGTGATTAGAATGAAATGCTAATGACGCACTCATCGGGTTAAACATTAATTGCATTTTAATGAAGTTATTGACTCACGGTCTGTGTTCGGGTCACCAGAAGCTCACGTAAATATAACAATACCGTAACAACTCAAATCTACGTGTTATTACTTTTCTAACGGTTATCTTCACTTCTCTTTCGAGTCTATAAAGCTAACGTGCGAAATCGCATACAAATCCTCTATACGTGTTATATTCATATAAACGCGTTAAAAATAAAAAAAAATCTCTAAATGTTCATTTTCTACATTAAATATTTGACCTCCTTCAGATAAACTCTTCTCATTTCAAAAGTATATATCTTAACCAGAAGTTCCTATTGACTCTTGACTCTCTCGATTCCATATTTGAAATGAAAGTTCAATATTTATTTCTCTCCAATAATTATTGGCGGGTTCATTTTTTAAATTGAAAAAAAAGTAAATGGTTTATTAATGGATAATAATTAACAAATTATATTCATTTTTAAATGAACAAATCATTACAATTATAACTGAAATAAAAATTTGTTTTGATTTTGTGAAAGTTGGGAAAAATTTGTCTAAACCTATTGTAATTTAATTAATTTTTGTAACAGGTTCAACGAACTAATGATATTCACTTCACGCGATGTATTTATATGAACGATGATGACAAGGAGCGTATTCGGTAGCCAAAAAGATGCGCATTAAAAGTTTTTATTGCTTTTCGATATCACCGGTTTTTTTTTCAAGTATTAAGATGAAGCACCGCGACGCATCGATTTCCTTTGGCTTTTAAGTGTGAAACACGAACCACAATTCTTTTTCATGTTAAATTTTATTATACCGGAAAGCCAGCAGCTTTGCATTTCATTTATTTTTATGGATTTGTTTCTCTGTAAATATATATATATATATATATATATGCCAAAATAAAACACCTAAAATTCCCTCCTATTGTAAATCCTATACCTGAGATTCGGAAAAAAAAATTTAAGCCTTTTTTTGACAGGCAATGTTTTTAAAAAAAGATCAATTTTTATAAACTTCATTTTCTAGTGTAAATAATTTAGTCAGAATTTAATTTTTAACTTTTTTTTTAAAATAAAACTCTCTATAGATCAACTTTTTTAAAATTTATTTTCCAGTGTTAATAATTCCGTCAGAATTTCATTTCATTTTTCTTCAATGAATTCAACAGTTGTGGACTAAATTATCAATTAATTTAAAAATACACATGAAAGAAATAATTGTTAAATCGAAATGATAACGAGTTAAATTCTGCTAATAATCGCAAATGGCAGTAAAGAGGGATTTTTATTTAAATCGCAAATAAACTATTTAAATAATTCATGTACTTAAGTCAAATAATATTTTATTAAATTTTGATCGATTGATAAAGTCGAACAATATGAATATTTAATTGCACTGTTTAGTTTTTAATTTTATTCTTTAATTTAAGTGAAATTTTAAATTATAAATCAATTTAAATAAAAAAATAGTAATATTTAAAATGAACATTCAAATTAAAATTATTAAATTTTATTTCTTGTTTAAATCAAAATTATTTTTAAGAAATGAAAATACAAAATCTACTTAATGTGAAAAAAATATTTTAAATTGTTACTAAATTTAAATAAAAATTTAAATAAAATTTTTAAAAAATTAAAAAACAAATTTTTATGAAAAATGATTAAATTATAATTTTTTATTGCAAAAAGAAGAAATTAAATAAAAATTATTTCATACAAGAAGGTATAGAATTTTATTATTTTTTAATATTATTTTAAAGTAGGTCAATGGTTTCGATCAATAAAAATATTAAATATTTAAATGAAAATTATTGAAAGCAATTTAAAAAAATGACAGTAAGAGTAATTCGATTCAAATATAAATAAAAATTTAGTAAAATATAGAAATTATTTAACACAAAAAAAAATTTAATAAAAGTTATTAAATTTCAATTGTAGGTTAAATAAAAATAACTTCGTACAAATAAAATAAAAAAAAATTAATTTAAGTAAAAAGTATTTCAACAGATTGTTTACTATTTTTGTTCAACAAAATCCCTGGTTATGTCCTAATTTTTCCCCCGTTTTCTTTTCTCACCAAATTTACTTTTAAATTTAATATCAAACATAAATAAATCTTTAAATTTTTTGAAAATAAATTTTTTTTTAATAATTTGAATTGAAAATTTGGAAAATAATTTTTTCAATTATTTAAAAATAATCTTTCCTCTTTATATTTATTATAGTTGAAAATTTAATTTTTCAAGTTCATTAAAATTGTATTGATAATAATAAATTAAATTTCCTCAAGAAATGAATAAATATAATTTATTTGAACATTCAGAAATTTGAAGTTACAAAAATTTAAGAAAAGTTCAATAATTATAATTATTTTATATTTAAAAAATAAATTTTATATATTTAACAAATTTATTTAATCTACAATTGAAATTTAATGATTTTTATTAAAAAATTTTTTGTGTAAAATAATTTTTATATTTCACTAAATTTTGTATTAATATTTGCAACAAATAAAAATAAAAATTTTATAACAAATTTTATATTTTAAAAATAAAATCCCTCTCAAAGTTTTAAATCAATTTTTTGCTTCTAAAAATTATATTTTTCTTTTATTATTCAATAATGATAATTATTGAACTCTTCTTAAATTTTTATAATTTCAAATTTCTGAATTTTTAAATAATTTATAATTATTAATTTCTTGAGTAAATTTAATGTTTATTACTTATTAAGTAAATAATTAATTATTACTGCTTATTATTTTCAAAAATTTTAATAAAATTCTTTAAGGGCATTTGAACCACTATGACGTCACAATGTGTGAAAAGCATGAGTTTTAAAATTGTAACGTCATAATGGTTAAAATGTTCTTAAAAGAATTACAGTATTTTTCAAAAAATGTAAAGAAATTTCAATTATTTCAAAAATTTTCAATTATTTGTTTTGAAAAATTCAATATTATCTTGAAACAATGGAATTGAAAAATTTCAACAATCTTATTTTTTGGAATTTTAAAAAAAAATTTGGAAAATTCAATTTCATGAAAAAAATTTGAAGAGTGGATCGTTTTTTTAATTTACTAATAAAAATTTTAATTTTTAATCTTTGCACTAAGAAACATGAATAACATTAGAATGTGACTCTTTATAAAATCCAATTATATTAATTAATTATTAAATTAAAATACTTTGAAAATTCTGTTTGTTAAAAAATTTCAAAAATTATTAATGATGCAAATGAAATTAAAAAGTTAATTAAAATTTAAATTATTTGACACAAAAAAATTGAATAAAAATTGTTTAATATAAAAATAAATATTTGACAGCAGCCAAAATATAAACAATTATTATTTGAAACAAAAAATTGTTTTCAGTCTAAAGCAATTAATTACTTGTCAACAAGGTAGAAAAAATCACAGGAACTAAACTGTTAAAAGAGCATCGTTGTATATTATTCGGAAAAAAAATTTTTCCAAGCGTCGGGAATTGAACCCTCATGCTTTAAAAAAATTCATAATGCCCTAACCACCTAAGCCAAATTCAAACGCTAAAATTTTTTCCACATCCATAAAATTTGCATTCCTATTTAAAACATGTCGTATAATTTAATTCCAAAAGAAAATCTAAATCCAAACAGAAGTTTCCAGTTCTGTCATAATTCTTATTTTCATCTAAAAGTACAAAATTTTCATTTACGGGAATATTTATAGAATCATTTACATTAGGAAGCAAAACATATTCACGAGGAAAAGATCTATTGTCTGAAATACATAGAAAATAACCCATCCATATCGAGAATTTCGAAGAAAAAAAAAGAATTAGAAAATAATAAAAAAAAAAGAAGACTCGTGTCTTACTCACAGTTTCATCTTCCCTGGACCGCAGCTTCCGCACAAGGTTCTTCAGCTTCTCGATCTCTCTGCTCTTGCTGCGTATCTCATCCATCTGTAATATGCACGTGTGTGGCGAATTTAGATTTTTTTTTCACATCATCAGGATTAACATCGCATTCTGAAATTCTCGGACTCTTAAAGGTCACTGAGAAGATTATAACCAATGAAAATATGTGGAATTATGTTTCCTGCCTTTTGTAAAGCTCATAAGCGTGGAAATCGGTCTTAAGACCTTCAAAGAGACGCCACAAGCAACTTTTTGACGTGAATATTTCATGACTTTAAGATCTCTTAAAGAAATTTTATGTATTCTTATCATTGTCAAAAGAAAAGAAACATAATGTTGGTAATTTATATTTATCTTTCTTTTGTAATCATTCCTTTTCTTTTTGTTATGCATTATATAATATTATAAGTATTAAATAAATAAATATTAATATTAATATTACATAATAACCTAAATATTATACAACAATGTAATTGTTATATTAATAATTAGCTAATAATATATTAATTATATTAATATCAATATCGATTATTGTTCAGGGTGTCTACTATTTTCATTAAACAAAATTCCCGGTTTTTTTTCTCATAAAATTTAAATTTGATGTCGAGCATAAATAAAAAATAATTTTAATTGAAAATTTGGAATATAATTTTTTCAATTTTTCAAAAATATTCTTGTCTTTTTATAATTATAATTGGAAATTTTCTTTTTCAAGTTTATTACAATTCTATTGATAATAATTGAATTTCTGCAAATAATTGTACTATTTACAAAAATAATTGAAATCCTTCCAAAGAATGATATTATTTATGAAAACAATTTAATTCCTGTGAAGAATTTTATTACAATAAAAAAAAGCAGTGATAATTAATTATTTACTTATTAATAAGTAATAAACATTAAATTTGCTTATAAGAAATGATAAATATAATTTATTTGAACATTCAGAAATTTGAAATTATAAAAATTTAAGAGAAGTTCAATAATTATAACTGTTGAATAATAATAGAATAATATAATTTTTAGAAGGAACAAAATTGATTTAAAACTTTAAGAGGACTTTATATTTTAAAAATAAAATTATAATTACGGTCACTAACTTCCCTTGATTATTTTCGAAAAATGTAAATAAAAATTCTTTCAAAGAATTAAATTATTTTTCAAAAAAAAAAAATGTAAAGAAATTTCAATTATTTAAAAAAATTTTAACTATTTGTTTAGAAAAATTAAATTATCTTGAAACAATGGAATTGAAAAATTTTAACTATTTTATTTTTCAGAATTTAAAAAAAAATGGTGAGAATTCGATTTTAATACAAAATTTGAAATGCATATAGTTTTTTTTAAATTAACTAATAAAAATTTTAATTATTAATCTTCGCACTAACAATAAGAAACATGAATTCATTAAAATGTGACTATAAAATCCAATTATTAATGATTAAATTAAAATACTTTGAAAATTGTATTTGTTAAAAAGTTTCTAAACAAATTCTTTAACAAATTCAATTTTAAAAAAATGGATATTTTCAGTCGAATTTCACAATATTTCTATTAACTCCATAATTTTTAAAAATTATTTACATACTCTATTTGAATTAGTGCCTGAATTTTACTATCAAATTAATTTTTTTAACTAATTCAAAGTTAGAGAAGAGTATAAATATCTATAAAAATTGAAATAAAACGTAATTTTTTTAAAAACAAATTAAAATAATAAAACTTTTTCTAATTTTGGTGAAAAAATGCCCGGTTTTGTATAAAAATCCCAGTTAATTCCAGGTTAAATTAATTTCCCGGTTTTACTGGATTTCCCGGTTAGTAGACACTCTAAAAAAAAATAATAATAATATAATGTAACAATTACATTAACTAGCTATATTTAATGTTTGCTTTAATTTACTGAATAAATAACTAAAAAATAATACAAGAATAAAATAAAATATTGATAAATAATAATACTTTAAAAATATTACACGCAGAGAAAATATATAATAAATTTTATAAAAGTATTTTACGAATTCAGGAAAAAATGCCACAAAGCGAAATTTCGATACATGAAAAAAAACCTTTAACTGGAACAGCGATTACTTTCGCTAAAATAGCGAAAGTATTTGTTGAAATACCAAAAGTTTTTGCTCCAATAACTTAAAATTTCACTAATATAGTGAAATTTGTAATTGTTCCAGGTGAAGATTTTTTTCGTACATAAAAAATACTAAACTTAAAAAAATTATGTGAAATTTAATTAAATTATACTAAAAATATTAATTAAATTGTAATATAACTTTACTAAATTTCACATAATAAGTTTTTTTATAATTTAGTATTTTTTATATCAAAATTTCGCTTTGTCGCACTTTTCACCCAATTTGTGAAACAATTTTACAAAATTTAATATACATTTTCTCTGCGTGTAAAATATTATAATTTACGTAAATAGATTATAATTAAAGTTTCGTACGTGAACTTCACAATAATGTTTATGAAGAAAGCAGGTTAAACAAATTTTCTATTTTTCAAAAGGAAAATAACATATTTTTTTACTTAAAAATTTTTTTTTTCTAAATGATGGTTGAAAAACATTTTTAAAAATAATTTTTCTTAATGTTTATAAAAATTTGTGTTTTTAAAAATATATTTTCTCTTTTAAATCGTTAACTCTCAAAATTTGAATTAGTAGAAAATTTTTACTAATTCAGTTAATATAGTTTTCAACGTCCAAGATTATTTATAAATTAGGGCAAATAAAATGAAAATATTCTGACAAAATGAATAAAATATTTATCTACTCATTGTGATTATTTGTAATTAAAAATTAAATTTTTTCTTAAAATTAATAATTAATAATAAAAGAATGGTAATAAGTAACAAATTAAAAATTAATAATGAATATGTAAAACTTTAATTTTTATATAAAATAATAATTTTAACACTAGATTATGTTAAATTTTAATAATTATTATAAAAACATGAAGAAATCAATCTAAGACTTGGAGTGATTAACTTTTTTATGTTTATAATAATAATTATTCTTTAAGTTATTAAATTTCGAAAGATTTGAATTTGAAATTTTTTAAAGTTTTAATTCCAATGGAGGAAAATAATAATGATTAAATATTTATTCAAAAAGAAGTCATTGCTGTTTTCGAATAGTTTTACAGTTGAAAAGAATTTATAAAAAATGCACTTTTAAATTGAATCAGTTAAAAATAATTGATTTTTAGTAAAAAAAATAATTTAATTTTTTGAATCAGAATCATTGAAAAATAATGTATTTGATTCAGATAACAGAATTATTTGACTATTATCAAATAAATATTTACTTGAATTAAATAATTTTTTTTCAGTGTATTCTTTAGGGTTAGGGAAAAATTCAAAATTCTTTCTGGCAATCAGAAAAAAAAATTTTTGCGACAACCGATTTTTTAAATTGACTAAATAGAATGGAAAATATTTTGTTTTGACTGTCGCTGCGATTTTTTCCTTAAAAATCATGAGAGCTTACGATTTTTTTTTGTTTGAAAGCAAAGAGAGGAAGAGAGAGAAAGAGAAGGAGAGACAAATCGCAGAGACAGGTATAATCATTCAGACTTTTCCCGCTTGCGTTTGTCGGCAGTTTGCCATGATTTTCTTGGAAGTTGCACGCGAAATGAGAGAGAGCCTTTCGCCTGCTTCCATACCGATCGTCCACTGTACAAAAGTGGAGCAAGAGATCTTGGTCAGACGCACACACACCCTTAAAAAGAGCCATTGAATTTTCGATCGAAGCCATCGACCTCCACCTGATCCCTTCGCGTCCTTCTCCACAAAATAGATCTACTTTTCATTTAAAAAAAATTATTATTATTATTTTTTCAATTTCAATTACTACCATTTTTAATTATTTCACTTTTAAATTTATCTACACGAAAAAAACTTTAATTATAATCTATGTACATAAATTATAATATTTTACACGCAGAGAAAATATATATTAAATTTTGTAATATTGTTTCACAAATTGGGTGAAAAGTGCGACAATGCGAAATTTTGATATAAAAAATAAATTATAAAAAAACTCATTATGTGCAATTTAGTAAAGTTATATTAGAATTTAATTAATATTTTTGATATAATTATATTAAATCTCACATAATTTTTTTTAAGTTTAGTTTTTTTTATATACGAAAAAAAAATATTCACCTGAAACAACTACAAATTTCACTATATTAGCGAAATTTTTAGTTATTGCAGCGAATAAATTCGCTATTTCAACGAATACTTTCGCTATTTTAGCGAAAGTTATCACTGTTCCAGTTAAAGGTTTTTTTCGTGTACTCTGTAAATCTGAATTAGTAGTTTTCTACTAATAAAATAGTGCGGATTCGTTTACCAATTGAATTAGTAACTGTTTTTACTAATTATTATTAGTAGAAAATTTACCAATTTGAAATAGTAAAAAATACGGTCTACTAATTAAATTAGTAATTGTCTACTAGCAATTAGTAAAAAAAATACTACAAAATATTACTAATTCAAATTGGTAAACGAATCCGCACTAATTCCGATTTAGAGAGTACTTGAAAATTTACAATATTATAACTATACTACTTAAATAATTTACATATTTATTTATTATATTACAACGAACAATATTTTTTTCATTTTGTATTTCTTTATACAAAAAACTATTTTTTTAATCGCAAATATTATAGTTAAATTAAACAAGTAAACGAAAAATTTATATTTCCAAAGATTCGAATTTTAAAACCGGTTCAAAATTCAATTATTTATAAAAATTCATGCTATACTGCTTTTAATATTAAATTATTGTCTAAGATTTAAAAAAAAATTCATGTTTAAGTCAATTTTTATTAGATATTCTACGAAAAATTCAATTATTTGAATACAAAAATAAATAACTTATTCAATAATTAAATGTTTTTTAAAATTTAAATTTTACGAAGAATATTGTTAACAACATTTTAAAATAATTAATTTCCTTAAAGGTATTTAATAGAAATTTTACTGAAATTTATTCTAACAAAAAATTTTATAACAATTTTTAAAAATAATTATTGAAAACGTTTTAAAGAAATTTATTAAAAATTTTTAAAATGATAGAATTGCTGAGAAAAATTTAAATAAGAATCTTGTAAAACTGATTAAATTCATGCAAAGAATTTTATTAAATTTTGTTTAAATAATTGGAAATTTGCCAAAAATTTAATTAAAATGTTTGATAATAACTTAGAGAATGAAGAATTTTGAAATTTATTTTAAAAAATAATGTAATTATTGACGAGAATGTTTTATAAAAATATTTAAAATAATTTAATTTCGGCAAATAATTTTATTACTTTTCAAAAGAATTGAATTCTTTATAGGTATTTAATAAAAATTTTATTGAAATTTATTCTATCAAAGAATTTTGTAGCAGTTTTTAAAAATAATTATTGAAAACTTATTGAAGAAATTTATTAAAATTTTTCTAAATAATAATTCTAAATAATTTGTTTCAAGTCCCTAAAAGTCAGTGTTTTTAAAAAAAGGTCCGTAATTTGTTTGAGAGAAGACGAAAACTTCGTAAATAATTGTACGATACAATTTGGAGAATTTTAGAGAAATTACAAATCATTGTAGAAAATTCAATTATACTTGCAAAAGTAATAAAGTTCTTCGCAGAAATTCAAATATTTTCAAAAATTAAAAAGCATTCTCGTCTAAATATTTAAATTATCTCTAGAAATAATTACCCTAAAGTTTTGAACGTTTAAATGAACGAATCTTTTTATTACGCTTTTTGATGTTTCAATTTTGGTAGAAAATATTAATTCACAAATTAAAAAATGAATTATTTTCTTAATATTTATGTTACGTTACATTTTTTAAAATTGTCATTTAAAGATAATAATATTAAAGAATATTGAAAAGAAAATTCGTTCATTTGAAGGTTAAAAACTTTAGAAACATTAGAAATAATAAAAATTCTTCTCTCCAAAATTCAGTTATTTTTAGAAAATTTTAATAGAATTCTCGTCAAAATTTTAATTGTTTTCAAATATTTTCCTCAATTTAATGATTTTCAATATCTATTATTTTAATAAAATTTTCCAAAAGAATGAAATTATTTAAATAATATTGACAAAATTCTATGCAAACATATAATTACTTTCATAGAATAAATTAATAAATTTCTTCGTAATAATTCAATTATTTTTAGAAATTCAATTTTTTATAAATAATTGAAATTTATAGCAGAATTTAAGTTATTTTTAATTAAACTTTAATCCAAATTCCTCGGGAAAAGTAATTATTATTTTTTTTCTTAAAAATTTTATTAAAATTCGTCATGAGAATTCAATTATTTAAAATTTCGTTTTTTAAATTCTTTATAAAAATTGATGTTTAAGAAACAATCAATTTATTCAATAACTTTTTTACTTTTGTATTTACATAATTGAATTCTAGCAGAATTTTCTAATAAGAATTGCTTTAAAAATGAATTTTTGTTAAAAACAAATAAATTTGAAAATTCATAAAAAACTTTTTCAAAAAGTATCAAATATATTTAATTTTGGAGAAGTTACAAATTATTGCGGAAATTCAATTGATTTTAAGAGTAATAAACTCCTTCGTATAAATTTAATTATGTTAAAAAGTAACAAAATTCTTCTGAGAAATTCAATTATTTTCATAAATAATAAAATTCACTGCAAAATTTAAATTAATTTTTCACGGAATTTTAATCTAATTTTTTGAAAAATGTAATCATTCTCAAACTTTTTATTATAACTCGTCAAAATAATTCAATTATTTCAAAATCTGTTAATGAAATTCTTTATGAGATTTCAATTTTAAGAAACATTCAATTATTCAATAAATTATTTATTTTTTTATTTAAATAATTGAATTCTAGTAGATTTCCAATAAAAATTCATTTGATGAATTTTAGTTAAAATTTTACGTATTAATTGAATATTAATAGCAATTTAGCGTAAATTTTAATAAATAATTGAATTGTGAGATAAATTTGTTTGATAAAGTTCAATTGAACTTTGGAAAAACTTTTTCGAAAATTAAATGATTAAAAGTAGAAGTTTTAGTTAAAAATTCTTCAAAATAATAATTGAATGAAAATGCTGAAAATAATTTTAGAGAAATACAATATTCTTATAATATAAAGCAGTTGGTGCATCGAATAAATATTCACTTGAATCAAATAAATATTTACTCGCATCAACTCAATTTTATTTAAGTCAAGTAAATTGTATTTAAATTTAAACCAATGATTTCAGTACTTGAAGAAGATACCATTTAATTAACTTAAATAAAAATTATTTAATTCACATAAATATTTAATTGATGATAATAGATAAGTAATCTTTTTTTTTGAATCAAATAAATTTTTGAATTAAAGAATGACTTATGTCTAATTTAAATTGAGAGAGTGTTTTTATTATTATTATGATTATTATTATTATTATTTTTTTTTATCATTATTATTAATAATATTTGTATTATTTATGAAGTTACATTTTAATTAAAAATTAAATAAAATTAATGAACTTTTAAATACAATTAAGAGAAGATTCAAATTATAGATTATTCAATTCTTTTGAAAAGTAATTAAATTATTTGCAGAAATTAAATTATTTTCAGTGTTTTTAAAAATACTCATGAAAATTAAAATTATTTTTATAAATAAATTTAAAAATTCTTCTTTCTTTAAATTATCCAATATTTTAATAAAATTCTAATACAATTCTAATACAAAATTCTAATAATAATTTTGTAAAACTGATTGAATTCATTCAAACAATTTTATGAATTTTGTTTAAATAATTGAAAATATGCCAAGAATTTTATTAAAATATTGGATAATTTAAAGAAAGAAGAATTTTTAAATTTATTTATAAAAATAATTTTAATTTTCATGAGTATTTTTAAAAACACTGAAAATAATTTAATTTGATGATTTATTTATTTATTATTTATAAGTAAATTTTTCCGTAGAATTGTTCTAAAAAATTTTTTATAATTAAAGTTTTTTCATAATTATATTAATGAAAATAGTAAATATTGAAAATCATTGAATTTTATTCAAATTTTTAAAAATACTTTAATTTATGGCAAAAAATTTTGCTACTAATACAGTTTATTGGATTTTTGACGAGATATTACTTTAAAGTTTTTAAAAATAATTGAATTTCTTCAAAAAATTTTATTATTTCTTGAAAATCATTCAATTTTGCAAAGAATTTTTCTAAAACTTCTGAAAATAATTGATTTTTTGATAGTTACGTTATAAAACGTTTGAAATTATTGAATAATATTAAAAAAATTCATTCTGTTCAGAAATCGAAAAGTTTTGAATGTTTTGTATTGAAAAGTTCGAGGTAATTTTATAGTTTTTGAGGAAATCAAAAAAGACATCAAAAAATTCAGAATTTTCTTATAAATTCTAAAAGATTCATTTTTCCCTTTACTTTTAATAAAAATCCCTGAATTTTCCCCGATTTATTTTACTATTTATATTATTATTTACACTATTTGCATTATTAATGGACAAAACTTGAGGCTTTTTTAAACTTATTATTTAATCTCTAAACTAAAATTTTAAAAACCGTTAATATAAGATAAAAAAATTTAAGCTCAAATATTAATAAAATAATTATTTTTAAGTTTTAATATAAAAAGATAATCATAGAAACTTTACAATAATTAAAAAAAAATTAATTTTTTCGAAAAGGAAGTTATCATTTGATGAAGAATCACCCATTAATAAAATAAATTTTTAGAACTTTTTTCAAAATATAATTACGTATTTAATCACTTTCACTATAGCCCAGAAATTTCTCACACAATTATTTCTTGTATAAAATCAATTCAAAATTGATGTCTAGATAATATCGAAACGTTTTAGCAAAACACATACCGATTATCCGATATTGTACCTTTGGAATCCAAGATTCGTTTTCTTCGAAAGCTCATTATTGTAATGTACAGAAATAATTTTTTTCTTTCTGCGAGTAAATTATTTGCTATAAAAAAAACAATATAAGTATATATTTATAAAAAAGGAGAAAGAAAAAAAAGAAGAGAAAGCATCGCGATTAAGATATAATATACATTAAAACGTGAATATTTCCGATTACTTTGTTGCCATCTCGCACATAAATTACCGCATTTTCGCGCAAATAGTTATCTCGAATGTATATATGTAAACACCTCCGATGACGCCTCTCATGAACACGATTCAATCGATGAAACAATAATAGGAAATCAAAGAGTTTAAATAAAAAGTGTAAAGAAAAAATTGAAAGAAAATGTGCAATAAAGTGTATTTCCTCATTCACAAATGCATGTGATGATGATGATGATAATTACACGTGGGAAATGGTTCTTGTGAGCGCACAGTTTTTTTAGAAACTTGACACATCAGTGAAATTCTGTTACGTTTTTCTTTTTCCAAGGCAGGAAGAGCGCGCCTAAGAAAAGTGTGCCAATTTTTATGTCAAGGTAATAATGTGTACATAAATCTGAGAAACAAAGAAAGTTTTCTCGAGTTAGGTTCGATATATATATCTACATGTCGGGAAAGCAAATTTCTATAATGCTTTTCTAATAAATAAAACTATTTTCATTTAGGATCTTAAAGAAATATTTGCCCTCAATTAAGAGAACATATATTTTTTCCCCAACTTTCTTTATGGGTGAATTAAATGTTTATTTACTGTTCAATGATCTCGTTAATTGAGATAAAATACATGGGAGAGAAGTCATTCTTCCGCTTTAGATTTTGAAAACAATATACGAAACTTTTATTTTCAAATATGGATTATTTCGATAATTATCGAAAATTTAAATAGAAATTCTTCACAAGAATTTTAGCAATTTTTCCACAATTTTCAAGAAAATAAAAATATCTTCCCAAGAATTTAATTATTTTCAATAGTTTGAATAAAATTCTTCGCGAGAATTCAATTATTTTTCATACAACTTACTGCAATAAAAGTTTGGGAATGAATTGAATTGTTAACAAAAAGATTAGTAAATTTTTTCCAAACAATTTAATTAGTTTGAAAATTTTTTATAAATTTCTATAGAAAAATCCACTATTATTTCAGATACAAAATTAAAAAATTATAACATTTTTTAATAAAAAAATAAAAAAAATAAAATAAAATTTTTTAATAATCTCTAAAATTATTATTGACTGGCATACAATTTACTTGATTTAAGTAAATTGTTATTTTAAATCAAATAATTTTGTTTTTAGTATAATAATAATAATATATTTATTAATTCATTTATTTTTTCATTAATTTAATTTAAATAAATATTATAATAAATAACAATAATAGTATGGGACATTAGACAACTGCTTAATGTTCCCAAACATTACTTTAAGCTACTTTTATAATTTAAAGCTACTTAAAGAAACTACAATTTTTTGCAAAAACCTATAATTATTTGATACTATCATTAATTAGAAAATTTGCTGACGCTATAATTGAATGAGATTATGACTTGTTTCCGCTTAATTACTTCAAGTGTCTATAATCTGAATCTTCTCTTAATTGTATTTAAAAGTTCATTAATTTTATTTAATTTTTAATTAAAATGTAACTTCATAAATAATACAAATATTATTAATATTAATATTAATATTAATAATAAATAAAATTTATTTGATGCGAGTAAATATTTATTTGATTCAAGTGAATATTTATTCGATTATACTGTTTTATATTATAAGAATATTATATTTCTCTAAAATTATTTTCAGCATTTCCATTCAATTATTATTTTGAAGAATTTTTAACTAAAACTTCTACTTTTAATCATTTAATTTTCGAAAAAGTTTTTCAAAAGTTCAATTGAACTTTATCGAATAAATTAATCTCAGAATTCAATTATTTATTAAAATCTACGCTAAATTGCTATTAATATTTAATTAATACCTAAAATTTTAACTAAAATTCATCAAATGAATTTTTATTGGAAATCTACTAGAATTCAATTATTTAAATAAAAAAATAAATAATTTATTGAATAATTGAATGTTTCTTAAAGTTGAAATCTCTTAAAGAATTTTATTAACAGATTTTGAAATAATTGAATTATTTCGACGAGTTATAATTAAAAGTTTAAGAATGATTACATTTTTCAAAAAATTAGATTAAAATTCCGTGAAAAATTAATTTAAATTTTGCAGTGAATTTTATTATTTATGAAAATATTGGAATTTCTCAGAAGAATTTTGTTACTTTTTAACATAATTAAATTTATACGAAGGAGTTTATTACTCTTAAAATCAATTGAATTTCCGCAATAATTTGTAACTTCACCAAAATTAAATATATTTGATACTTTTTGAAAAAGTTTTTTTATGAATTTTCAAATTTATTTGTTTTTTAACAGAAATACATTTTTAAAGCAATTCTGATTAGAAAATTCTGCTAGAATTCAATTATGTAAATACAAAAGTATACAAGTTATTGAATAAATTGATTGTTTCTTAAACATCAATTTTTATAAAAAATTTAAAAAACAAAATTTTAAATAATTGAATTCTCATGACGAATTTTAATAAAATTTTTAAGAAAAAAAATAATAATTACTTTTCCCGAGGAATTTGGATTAAAGTTTAATTAAAAATAATTTAAATTCTGCTATAAATTTCAATTATTTAAAAAAAAAATTGAATTTCTAAAAATAATTGAATTTTTACGAAGAAATTTATTTTAAAAATATTGTAAATAATTTAATTCTAGGGAAATTATTATTATTCTATGAAAATAATTATATGTTTGCGTAGAATTTTATCAATATTATTTTTTAAATAATTTATTTCTTTTGGAAAACTTTATTAAAATAATAGATATTGAAAATCATTAAATTGAGGAAAATTTTTGAAAACAATTAAAATTTTGACGAGAATTATATTAAAATTTTCTGAAAATAACTGAATTTTGGAGAGAAGAATTTTTTATTATTTCTAATGTTTCTAAAGTTTTGAACCTTCAAATGAACGAATTTTTTTTTCTTTTGAATATTCTTTAATATTATTAATTTTAAATGACAATTTAAAAAAATGGAACATAAATATTAAGAAAATAATTCATTTTTTAATTTATAAATTAATATTTTCTTCAAAAATTCAAATATCTAAAAGTGTAATAAAAAGATTCGTTCATTTAAACGTTAAAAACTTTAGGGTCATTATTTCTAAAGATAATTAAAATATTTAGACGAGAATGCTTTTTAATTTTTGAAAATATTTGAATTTCTTCGAAGAACTTTATTACTTTTGCAAGTAATTGAATTTTCTACAATGATTTGTAATTTCTCTAAAATTCTACTAATTGTATCGTAAATAATTATTTACGAAGTTTTTGTTCTTTTTTTAAACAAATTACGGACCTTTTTTTAAAGAAAACTGACTTTTACGAACTTGAAACAAATTTACGGACCTTTACGGAATTTACGAACCTTGTTTGAGTTCTAAACTTATTTTGAATAAAATAATTCTTTTTTAATGTATCTAATAACATTTTCAAATAAAAAGAATTACGATTTTTGTAAATTCTATTTAAAATATATATTACTTAAAAAAATACTTAAAATTTTATTATACAGAAAATATTTCTCGTACAATATTTTTTTCTTTCTAATAAATTTTCACCCTTTCATGTGAACAAGAATTCGCCTTGTTTTACGCATCAAGGTCGTTCGTTCATATATTTATATATATAAATCGAACGAGATACTAGATAATAATCTCTAAGTGTGGGAGATTAATTTAATATTATATTTGCGAGTAGGAATTTTCAAATGCAATGTAATAACCAGTAAATAGATTGTTATATGTGAACGAATCTCTCTCTCTCTCTCTATCTCTACATATATGTAGGTACCTAAGCGCCATGCCACATTGTTTTGCAAAAGATTTCAGACTACATAAATTGTTCTTAATGGATACAAATCTTTTTCAACTCGATGTCATATTGTTTAGTTTCTTTATAAAAAAAAATTCCCAATTCAATTTAGTTTGCTGTATATCAGTAAATATTTATGACTATTAGCGGCGATAAAAGTTCGATAAATTACACACGAAATTTATTGCACCAATTCTTTAATAGATTTTGATGCGAAAAAAATTCATGAAAATGGTTTACATTATATATTATAAATGGATAAAAATTTATGGGTTTGAAATTGAAAATCAATATATAATATAATATATACCTTCAAATATTAAATTTGAATAAAATTTATACCTATTTATATAAATTTATTTATAACTTTTTTATTACACATACAGAATAGAGATATTTGAAGAAATATAATCTTTTCTATTATTAAATTAAGAGTTCAGCTACTTTTTTTTAACTATTAAATAAAATTTTTAAATTAACTAATAAAAATGATTTAAAGTTTTAAATCTTTCGTAAAATTATTTTTATATTTATTTTTTTGTCAAGAATTCAATGGTTAGAAACTATTTTCACTCTTTTTTAATTTTAATTTTTCCAAAAAATTGATGGATTTTAAAATTCAATCGTAATTAACTAATAAAAATGATTTAAAGTTTTAAATCTTTTGTAAAATTATTTTTATGTTTTTTTTTTTGTCAAGAATTCAATGGTTAGAAACTATTTTTACTCTTTTTTAATTTTTATTTTTCCAAAAAATTAATAGATTTTAAAATCCAACCGTAATTTTGTAGAAAATATATTTCTGAATTCACAAAGAAATTGACGAATGAAAAAAATTTATTTTTACTATTTTTCAAAGAAATTAAAGAAAAAGGATTGCAAATAATAGTAATTTTTGAATTTTTTTTTTCCCTTTGGAAAAACCAAATCCATCTTTGTTACTTTTTTTTTTTTATTCAAATTCTTGAAAAGAATTTTATAAAAACTATTAAAACTAAACGCGCGTGAAATTTTCTTTTCCGTTTTTACTTTCAAAATTTGCTTTTCCAAATTTAATGAAAATTCTTAATTTCTTTAAAAATATATTTTTTTTACGATCTTCATTAAATGTAATTATTTGAACAACTCGTATAGTAAATGCCAAAACATTTCTAACAGCAAGTTGAATTAAAATTCAAAATTTATTTCAATAAAAATTGGCAAAATTTTCGATTGTTTCAATTTTTTAAAATTATTTTCTAAGGAATTAAAATTTAAAATAATTCCAATAAAAAATCTCATGAAATATAATTATTTCTCAAATTTGCAACTGTAAGTCATCAAAAATTTAATTTTTTCTGAATTTTTGAATAAAATTATTGAAAAGCTTTAATAATTTAAAAAAAAATGTTTATAGACGATTTTTAAAGAGGAAAAAATAAAATTCTTTAAAATATAAAATTTTACAGAAATTCCAATTGTTTCAATTTGTTAAAATTATTATTGTGAATTCAAGTATCTTTTTCTTTAAAAAAATGTAATTACTATTTTTCAAAAACCTATTTTTTTTTAAATTACCAAATTAAATTTTTCAAATTTTATAATAAATTTGTAAAATAAATATTTAACTATAATTATTGTTCTTTATTTGCTTAAAATTTCAAAATATTTAAAAATTTGAACTGCAAGTCTTCCAAAATTCAATTAACTCAAATAACTTTCCTTTTTTTTACATTTCAATTTAAACTACAAAACAAAACATTGTAATAAAACAACGCTAACTTCAGGTACGGACAGATTATGTCGATTATTATAATATAGATATAATTTTCGAAAATAAAAGAATTTTTTTTAAGAAAATTAATAAAAATATAATTAAAGATGATTGAATTTGTCAGAAGAATTCTTTTATTTAAAAAAAAATTATTTCTTGCCAAGAATTTTAATTTTTATAAAAATAGTCGTTTAGAAGACTATTTTTATAAATAGTCTTCTATTTATTATTATTCTATTTATTTTATTTATTTTAATAAATAAAATCGTTTAGAAGAATGTAAAAATAATTTTTTTTACATATTTTAATGTTGAGTAATTTGCTAGAAATTGATTTGATTGGATTTTTAAAAACATTTTAATTCCTTTGAGAAATTTTATTAAAAAATTGTGTTTTAAAAAATTGAATTCCTTTGAAGAATATTATTAATAATGAAAATAATTGAATTATTTCGATGAATTTAATTAAAGTGTTGAAAAAGAATGCAATTCTTCTGAAAAATAATATTTAACTATATGAATATAATATATTCATTTTATTATTTATTTATTTTTTATTCATTTTTGGGGAAAAAGGCGCTTGCGCGTAATAAATTAATGTTTATTATTCAAATAAAAAGAATTTTTTTACTTTCAATATCAACTGAAATTTTTCAATTATTCCAGATTTGGAATTTTAATAAATTTTTTTACTCTTTCACAAAGAAAAATTTTCTCGAAAGAATTTATTTACCTTAAAAAATTTGAATTTTAAATTTTCAGCAAAAATTTAATTATTTTTGAGAAAATAATAATAATAAAATTATTGGTTTATTATTTTCACTTTTATTGACAAGAATAATTTAATAATAATATTTATTAGCTATTGTATAGTTTGTATTATAATTATTGTCTTTATTGACAAATTGTCTTTTTTCACGTAGCAGAAAGTAACAAAGATGACTGGCCTTGATGCAAAACATTTATTTACGAGTTACTTTCTAATTGTGCTACTAAAGAGAGACAAAAATTTTTTTCTGACCCATTTCGATTTGTTTCGGTTTGTGTATGTTTTTTTTCCTTTTTTTTTATTAATAGAGGATATAAATGTTTATATATGACGAGAAAAAAAGAATCTCGTTCTCGATGAAATTGCAACTTTTGTCGTAGATTTACTCTTGGTTGAGCGTGTGAATTTGGGCGGCAGTCAAACGAGTTTCTCGGCAGCGTGGGTACTGAGGAACGAACCAACGACCGACCCCAATGCGCGGTCTGCAATGCAGGTTGCATTATTATTGATAGTATTACATCTCTCGCGAAGATATCTTCTCAACCGACGAGAGTCTCTTTTATACTCTTTTCTTTTTTTTTCTTTTTGTTTTGTTTTGTTTTTGCCTTTCTTGTGTATATTATATATATATATACTACTTTAAACTCGTACCTAGCTGCTAGAGAGGTAATGAATATACATAGAATATCTTGGGGTGGAGAGACGGTCGCAAAACACTCTCAATTCACTTCAAGGATTATTCTCCATGGTAATATCACCGTGACCAAATAATGCAAAAATAATCAAAGGCAATTTCATTTGGAAAATTCTTGAGAAATTGCGGCCTATTCGTGTTTCTATTTGCAATTGTGACATAAGAAAAAAATTACGGCGCGATGGGACGTGATGGAAAAAAAGGGAATATGATCAAAATAAAAATAATAATAATAATGTCTAACAAAAAAATTTGATTAATAAAAATAATAACAAAATAATAACAATAACAAAACCGCTGCCAAGTTATAAATTTTTGGTACTGCATTTCATTCGTTTTCCTAAATCTTTTTTTCGATAATCTAAGTATTCTTTAAAAATTGTAATTAAATTCATTTAAAATGTAAATTTTATAAAATTCTAAATTAAAGCTCAAAAGATGCGTCTAAAAAACTCTAAAAAATTAAAGAAAAACATTTATAGGTGACCTAACATTTTTTTAAAGTTATGGGCAAAAAACGTTTTTTTGAAAAATTAAAAATCAAAAAAATAAATAGTTAAACTTTATTAATCTATCTCAAAGTACTCTCATTTTATGTCCGCAGATGAGACCTACAATTTAAAAAAAAATTCAGCCCAAAAGCTCTTTATAATTTGGAGATATTTATGTAAATATGTTTACACACACAAACATTTTGTAAAAATGTCATTTTTGAACTCCTGAGGTCAAATAACATAAAGATATGTTAAAAAATCGAACCTGAAAAATTTTGGTATTACAATACTTCCTCAGTATGAGGAAGCAATTATATAATAATAGTTATTTATTTATTCAATAAATATTCGGGCCCAAAAACTTTAGTTTCACTTGAAATTTTATAATCGATTTTTTATTTATTTTCAGGGGAGAGTCCAGATATTTTTAACTCTATCAAAAAAATGATTTAAATCTTCCGTAAGAGTAGTTTTATACTCTAATGTTTTTGAGAAAAATTCAATCGTTTTAGAAAATATATTCACTCTTTATGACTTTTTTTTTTCTTTCAAATTGATTGATATTTTAAAACCTATCCGTAATTTTGTAGAATATTATGTTTTTCTATTCACAAAAAAATTGAATGAAAAAAATTATTTTCACTATTTTCGAAGCATGTTCTTGAAGAAAATCGATATTTAAGATAAAAATGCTAGAAAATTCCAGTGATTTAAGTTTTATATGGAAAAATCTATTTGTTTAATTTTCTATCTAGTTTCAAATTATAAATTTAACATACTTTTTTTTAAATTTATCATTTTTAATTTTAAAATCTTTTAATTTGAAAGTAGTCAGAACTATAAACAAATGAATTTTCATATTTATAAAAAATTAAATAAAAATTGTAATTTTTAACATTTTGAATCTAATAACAGTATTTATTTGAAGAAATTCAATTATTTTCGATCCAATAATTTTAAACAAATTTATCAAAAGATTGGAATTACTTTTTAACATTTTTATCAAATTCTTCACAAGAATTCCATTATTTTCAATAATAATAATAATAATAATGTTCTTGGAAGGTGTTCAATTATTTTAAACAAATATAATCCAATTCTTTAGAGAAATTCAATTATTTCAATACAATTTTAATTAAATTTCTCAAAAAAGTCAAATTATTCTTCTTAACACATTAATAAAATTATTCCAAAGAATTCAATTATTTTCAATTAATAAAAATTTTCATTGAAAAAAAAATCATCACTTCAATTCAATTTTCTGCAATTTTTAAATAAAATTCTTCTTTAAATCAATTATTTTTTAAATAATTTTTTAAAAAAGTTCTTTTTAGGAATGAAGTTTTAAATCTATTTGTTTACAATTCAATTCTACGTGAAATTTAAAATATGTATTTAAATATTCTTTAATTAAATATATACACGAAGAAAAATATAAATTAGTCTCTTTTATAGAAAAACATTAATTCTGATAAAGCATATTTTTGGTAACTTTTACTACTTTCAGAAGAATTGCGTTAAAATACTAAAAATTGAAATTAGTTTCAACGTAATTGAAAACAAACAAAACAACACAAAAATTCTGAATTTTCTAATAAAATCTAAACATTGCATTTTTTCCCAGTACTTATAATATAAATCCTTGACTTTACCTTGAACAGTATGTGACTGTTAGAAATTAAATGTTCATTTTTACGACCACTTTTTTCTTAAAATAATTTAATAAATTGAGTTCAAATTTTGTAAAAAAAAATCTTTAAAATATAATATAGAAGGACAGTGATGTGCAAAAGTTTTAATATAATTAAAAAATAAATTATATTAAAACACTTTGAATTCGGTAAATTCGAGAAATTTATTAGAATTGACCGTGACAAACTGATAATTTTAAAATAATTAGTAGTAATTATATTTAAACATATTAAAACTTTTGCAGCCCTTCTTTATTGTTTTTTAGTCTTTCGTACAAATTTTTAGCTTAGGTTATTAAATATTTAAAGAGAATAGTGGTCGAAAAAATTACCATTGAAAACCTAAAAATCACATGCTGTAATAATTCTCTTATCTGTGGCAACCATGAAATATATTAATAAAAACATTCAAAATATTATTAAATAAAATTACAATTATGTAAAAAAATATTTAACAATACATTAAGTATAATACAAAAAAAGAATTTTTTTCAAGAATTCTAAATATGCAACTAAATTGTTTCCCATGGAAAAAAAAGATTTTTCTCTTTTATTGAAAAGAATAATATCGTGACATGGCGTAATTTTTTTTTTCCTATAATATACTAAATAAACATATACACACCATTTTAGAGTTCAAGTTTATGAAGAATGATTCAAGAAGAAGGCTAAAGAAGAATGAAAAAAAAACCGAATGATAGAGCATGCAACGAGCGTGTGAACGTCATCTATTATTATTGTTGCCTTCGAAAGCATGTAGAGAATTTTTTTTTCTCTTTTTTTTTCTCTTTTCAGCAACAGCAACAGCAGCAGTGTGATTATCTGCTCTCAATCGCCACCTTCAATCCTCCCAGGAGAAGTTCCCTTCTTTTCTAATTCCCTCAGATTTCAATATATCTCAACCGCATAAAGTTCCCAAGAAGACGAACTTGGAGAACGCGCAATAGAGATAAGTTGAATTTACCGTATAACTCCTGCGGTATAACGAGTGCAAAATAGAATATATAGACAAAGAAAGTGAAGTTAGAGGAAAATTAGAATGTGCATGTGTATGCATAACAATAAAAGAAAAGAGAGACAAGATGATAATTATAGACATTAAACATAATTAATTATAAAAACAAGGAAACAAAATGAAAGACATTTTTTAAATCTATAATGAAAATTATTTACTTAAAAATTCAACTTTATTAAAAAAATCGAGAAATTCAAATCAAATGTTTTTAATTTTTTTAATTAATAACTATATTACAAGTGGAAAAAAATTACAAGAAACAACGTAATTTTTAAATGAAGAAAAAAAAATATTTTATAACAGGGTTGCAGCAAAAATTTAATTTTCTTGTCCCTGATTTCCAGACAAAATTTTTACTTTTTCTCTAACCTACACTGAAGGAAAATTTATATTAAATTATGTAAAAGTATTTTACAATTTGGGTGTAAAGTGCAACAAAATTAAATTTTTATATAAAAAATACTAAACTTAAAAAAAATGTATGTGAAATTTAGTAAAGTTATATTACAGGGTCAGACCATTATATTTCATCTGAAGCCGTTGCGGCCTATTTTTAAAAAAATCTCATAATTTGTAAAAATGATGTTTAATATCCGTAGATTTCATTTTTGAGAATTATTGGGCCAAAATAAGTGAAACCGGCCACTTGAAAAATTTTTGTCTCCAATTTTCAAGTTATGTATGATTTTTGGTAGATATATGAGTACACTTTTTGCCCCTAAAATATTTTTCAAAAAAAAATTTTATTTTTGAAGTAATCATGTGTTAAAGTTTTGGGTCATTTTATTTTCATTTTATTATTACTTTGAAACAAATAAAGATAATTAAGTGAATTTTTTTTAAATTAAAGCTTAAAGTCTATACTTTAAGGAATAAATAAAGCGATTGATAAAAAATGAAAATTTATCATTGTTATTAACAATTCGTTTAAACAATTGCAAATTGAAGAATGTTCTCAATGTTTTTGAAACATTAAATTTCGATGTTATAATGCGAAAAACTCCAAGGATTAATTTAAAAAAAAGAAAAATGAGTAACGTTCAATATTATAGAAATTCTGTAAATTTTTCTGACAAAATGCAGGCGAAATTCGACTCGAGTTACTGGAAAAAGATAAAATTGCAAACGAATAAATAAGATCGTCTTTTGTTTTTTTCGAAACTTCACGCTTTCATGCGGATTTTTAAGATTAAAAGTCGAATGTTAGGACACCTATAAATGTTTTTCTCTAATTTCTTAGAGTTTTTTTAGACGCATATTTTGAACCCAGAATGAACATTTTTCGTTCATATTCACCGGAGATATTAAACTTTTAAAAATCAAAAATTTTGGAAAATAAGACTTTTTTGAGAATTTTGTTGAAAAATGTAGAAATAACATTAAAACCATAGTTACCAACTTGTAGAGTATTAAATTCACAATATTTATATCACAAATTTATCATGAAACCATATAGAGCAAATATTTTATTATTTTTTCTTGAAAAAAGTCAAAAACCAATAAAAATACAATTTTCTAGCTTATGAAGAAGAAAATAATTAACATGTGTTTAATTAGAGCTTCTTTTGTTTATAAAAATAATATTGCTAATGGGTCAGAATTCATGAAATTTTTAAATATTTAATTATTATTTACAATTTTAAGTAACAATTCATTTTTAAATAAGTTTTTATCTTAAATTCAACGACAATCAAATTTAATGCCAAAAATAATTTATTAAATTTTTCTCAACATTAAATTCTCATGAAGAATTAATATTAACAAATTTCTAAATAATTAAGTTTTTTAAAGAATATTAATTTAGATTTTAAGAATAATTGAATTTTTCGAGGAATTCGATACCTAAAAAGAATTTTATTTCTAATGCATGTATATTGATATCTTCCAAGGTGCATCACGTGTGGAAAAATATTTAAAAATGTGCTTATCAAAAAAATTCTACTGCGATTTATTTAAAAAAAATTTACTGCTTCAAAACTTTGTTTTTGATTTATAACTTCTTTAAAATGCAATTTTTTAGTGATTTTAACTAAAATTCTTAATTATTTTTAATAATTAATTAAATATACATAGACAAATTTAACAAATTAGACGAAGAAATTGAATTATTAAAATTTTTCAAAATTATAAGTTTTTTACAATTTCTGATGGAATATATTTTATATTTCTTTTCTACGATTCAAATAACCTTTTACATTCCACACTAGATATCGCATAAGTGATCTTCCGGCGGGGCAAGTCAGTCTTTTCGTTATAAGAATTTCTAATTATATTTAGGGGAGACTGGGGCAAACCAGGCCGGTGGGTAAACCGGACCCCTCTCAATATTTCTCAATATTTTGGTTAGAAATAAAGAAGTTATTGATATTTTAAAAAACAGAAATTATGAAAAAAAAATTTTTCATTTGAAAGTATTAAATTAAGAGAAAAAAATATTACAGAACTTAAGAATAATTGTTCAAAATTTATACTTTATTGTTATTAACATCTCTATGAGGAAGCAAAGTGTTCATGAAATAAACACAACAAGATTTACGAAAACGAATGAAATGAGTACCAAAATTATAACAAAAATTTACAACTTGGCAGCGGTTTTATTTTTCTTTATTCTCTTTTGTTTTATTATACCAAACCCCACATAACCTTGGAGTTATGATAGATTTTTAATAAAAATTTTTTAAAACATTCGGAATTCAAGTTAATAAAAATGCGATTCACACAAAGTTTGAACGAATTTTTGACACAAATTCTGAACGATAAACGAAATCTATTGTCTATATTTTTAAAATTGACTGAAAATAAAGTGAAAATTCCACAATTTATTTTTTCATACGTTATGCGTAATATTGTAAAAATAAAATTCCAACTAAAACGGAAATATTCGTTTTGTTTTTATAGTAGTTGAATAAAGCATTTCACATGTACATTTTGTTGTAACTATTAAATAAAGTATTTTCCAATTTTATCCGAAAATATTCAAATTCCAATTTTTTTGGAAAATTTATTTTTTCGTCAATATTAATTTTAACAGGTTTTAATTTCGAATTTTATAAAATTTACATTTTAAATGAATTTAATTACAATTTTTAAAGAATACATAGATTATCGAAAAATTTTAATCTTTAAAATACTTTCAAAATCAGTTAAATTTTTTCATACATATTTAATTCATTCTTAAAAATAATTTATTTCTAAAAGAATTTTTATTACAAATGGAGTCAAAGTTTTAAAGTAGTAAATTTTTTTCAGTACATTGCAATAAAATTTTTTTAAAAAGCATATTCTTAAAAATTTTTAACACGTGATGCTCCTTGAAAGATATCAATATGCATGTATTAGAAAAAAATTTTTAATAAGCAAAGAAGCTAGTTCCTTTCTATTTACAGAATTTTACTGATAAGTAGAAAATGCTATAAATAAAATAATGAATAGTTTTAAAATTGAGAGAAAAATAAAATAGAAATTTACTTTCAACAACTAAATTTTTTTTTAAATATTCGATGTCATATTTTGAAAATTCAAAAAGGTAGATTCAGTCTGTGCGAACATATTTTAAAAGTTTAAAGCTAAACTCATGAAAATTAATACATTAGGGTTTCTGGGGTCTCTAACGAAGTATTACTTTTATTTTAGAGAATTGCATCCAAATGAATTTCCATCCAAGGTTATATAACGATGTGTTTATACACTGAAAAACAAATTGAATTGATTCAAATAACCGATTAATTGACTATTATCAATTAAATATTTACTTGAATCAAATAATATTTATTAGAGTCAATTAAATGATATTTGCTTCAAATACTGAAGTTATTGCTTCAAATACCATTTAAATGATTCCATTAAATATTATTTGATTCAAGTAAATATTTAATTGATAATAGTCAATTAATCGGTTATTTGAATCAATTAAATTTTTTTCAGCTTGTTAGAAGGGCCATTTATGAGTTTAAAATGTAGACTCTATGAGAAGTATTTTTATAAATTATCAATCGCAACTTGTGCGTAAAGATATAATAAATTAATATAAAATAAATTAACATGTGATTAATCTTAAAACATAATTTATAAATTTCAGCTGCATGTATAAAGAAAAATGAGCAAAGTGTTTATTCATGCACATTGGACTACCCTCGGATTATGAAGACTTATAGTTTTATAAAGGAAAATATTCACAGTCGTATTCTTCAGTTTTGTAGATGGTGTTCAATTTACAAAAAAATATTTTAAGGAAAGATAATACGATAGTGGTTAACTTCATTGGAACCAAGTTGCTGATGCTATAAACTCTGAAAATTTAAATTAGTAAAAATCTTTACTAATTTGATTTAGTGACTGACTTTCAGTTTTTGAATAAATTTTACTAATAGGCTAATTTATTATTTATTAATTAGACACTAATTTATTAGTAAAATTAACTAATTAAGAAACAAAAACTCAATCTATATAGGTGAAATCTTGGAATCTTTCTCCACGGTGAAATAGACCTTAGCTATTTTTGACAGAACTAAAATTGGAAGTACAAATAAATAAAAATAACTAATTTTTGTTAACAAACTATTAATATTTAGTTCATTATTATATGCAATATTTTTAGAAAAATATGCTTTTGATGTTAAATAATCAATAATACATTTTTAATAAAGCTAAAACTACTCTAAAGTAATTATTTTAATAATTCAATTTCTTCGTCAAATTTGTTAAATTTGTCTATGTATATTTAATTAATTATTAAAAATAATTAAGAATTTTAGTTAAAATCACTAAAAAATTGAATTTTAAAGAAGTTATAAATCAAAAACAAAGTTTTGAAGCAGTAAATTTTTTTTAAATAAATCGCAGTAGAATTTTTTTTTTGATAAGCATATTTTTTAATACTTTAACACGTGTTGCAACTTGGAAGATATTAATATGCATGTATTAGAAATAAAATTTTTTAAAGGAAAGAAGCTAGTTCCTTTTTATTTACAGAATTTTAGTGATAAGTAGATAAAGCTGTAAATAAAATAATGAATAGTTTTACAATTAGAGAAAAATAAATTATAAATTTACTTTCAACAAATAAATTTTTTTTTTTTTTGGAACTTGGTTAAGTTTATTTTTTTAATTAAGGGAGAGGGCCCCAAGGTGGTCAGAGCCCTAAGGTGGTCACCCTAAGAAAATTTTTGTATATTAGTTAGTATCTTCAAATGTATTTTGTTATTGTTATTATTTGAGAAGACAAAGATTTTAGTAAAGTTTTGAGGTAAATAGTCGTATGAGTCTCTTTGTAACGTGATCGTCGTAAAATTTCTGTTTTTAAATGATCGAGAAATTTTTTTCTCAAGGTGTTAAAATCATCGAAATTAACCATTTTAAATTAGTAAAAATCGTTATAATTATCTTTATATATCGTACAATAATATTCCAAATGAATATAATTAATATTGTGCTTTAAAAAATTTTTTCATTAACGTTTAAAAAATTGTGTCTTGACCCTAAGGTGGTCACTTTTGATTTTTTATGAAAATGTGTTTATACGCTATATTTATCAACATTTATCGCTGTGAATGCAAATTTTATCAATGTTTAAGTTTTATAATGAATAATAATGAAAAAGAATTATTTTCAAAAATTTACCTGTCTAATACATACACAAAAAGTATCATTTTTGACGAAAGGACAAAGTGCAAAAAAATATGTTATATGTTTCTGTGATCCAGAAAAACAATTCATATTAAATAAACAACTTAATAATACGTTTCTTACATTTTTTTAAAACTTTTTTAGTGAATTTTTGTATGGTGACAACCTTTGGACCACTTTTTTAAAAGTCGAATTTTCAACTTTTTTTAAAAAGTCCCATAACTTTTTTTTATTAATGAAATGAAAAACACTTTATGATAGGAAGTTAGGTAATAAGATAAAATTTCAAACGCCGTATTATTGACCTTTATATATATAATTCCATTTGAAATCTACAGTCGTTCAAAAGATGGGTGACCACCTTAGGACCCTCTCCCCTAATTATAAATTTTTTATTTAAATAGGGGAGAGTGGGGTAAATCGGACCCCGTAACGGTTTTTTGACTCTTGTGACTAAACGAATCAACCGATTTCATTTTTCGATGGCTTGTTTGAAAGATCATTTAATTGTGCAACTTTTTTTCAGAGTCACCTATACCTCATATTTTATTGTTTAGTTACTGTATTAATTTAAAAAAATTTTGCAAACGGTCCGGTTTGCCCCGCCCCCTGGGGTAAACCGGACCGTTTGGTTTTTTGTTTATAATATTGCATTTACACAATCTACAATAATAAAAAACATAAAGAACAATGTAAACAATGGTTGTAGTAATGAAAATAATAATTCGGGATTGAATTTTAATTAAATAAAAATGTTTGGCATTATCAGAGAAACAATATTAAAGGGTCCAATTCTCATTGGAAGACAATTATTTTTCATTGTAAGTAAATATTTTAATGAAAGAAACATTTTATTTAAAAATAATTTTTATAAAACTTTAATTCAATGGAAATATTTTATGGCCGGTTTGCCCCACCGAAAGCGGACGGGTTTGCCCCACAGACCCATTTTGAGAATAAATGTTTGTCAAAAAGAAAAGCTTTGCAAATTCATCAAAGTTTTTGGTGGTAAATATTCCTGAGGTGTGTACCTTCAAAACCCAAGACCTAATATTTGGAAAAATTACACGATTTCCTCAGAATTTCCTTAAGAAAAAATTCGGAAAAGTGTAGAAAAAAAATTTTTAAAAAACTTTTGCTCCCAGCGTTGCACAAACAAAAGTAAAAAATGTCAAATTGAAAAAATAAGGTATACTACACATGGTTGTTTCAAATTTGTAAATAGCACTTTTGAGAATTTCGCCATTTCGGAAATATTGAGAGGGGTCCGGTTTACCCACCGGCCCGGTTTGCTCCACTCTCCCCGAATATTTGTAAAATTTGGAAAAAATTAATTATTTACAACAATAATTATAAAATTCTTAGAAACTATTCAATTCTTTTGACATAAATAATAAAATTCAACGCAGGAGTTCAATTCTTCTTAATACAATTTTACAGAAATTAATTTTTTTCTACTTTTTTTAGTTTGAATGCTACTTTTTTGTTATTTTAAAAAAATTTATTATCGTCTATGAAGTCTGAATTCTACTTTTTGCTGAAAATGCGAAATGTTTTTAAATTCATCCATAATTTCTTAAAATAACAGAAAAAACTCATCTGAAATAATATTTAATATTTCTAAGGCATGTATATTGATATCTTCCAAGGTGCATCACGTGTTGAAAAATATTTACAAATGTGCTTATCAAAAAAATTCTACTGCGATTTATTTAAAAAAAATTTACTACTTTAAAACTTTGTTATTGTTTTATAACTTCTTCAAAAATCAATTTTATAGAGTTTTTATAACAAAAATTCTTAATTATTTTTAATAATTAATTACAGGGACCGTCACGGAATCAAAACAAAATTAAAAAATACTTTTGTTTTGATTCGGATATGGGTATCAGAAATAAAATTCCACTCTATTTAGTTCTGATTCCAATATCAAAATTAAAATTCCACTCTATTTCGTTTTGGTTCCAATATCAAAATCAAAATTCAACTGTGTTTCGTTTTGGTTCCAATATCAAAATCAAAATTCCACTCTATTTCGTTTTGGTTCTAATATCAAAATCAAAATTCATTCTTGTTTTAATTTTGATAAAATAATACTGCGCATGTAGAAGTGTCATTGAACCTAAATTTTGTTGCAAATGTCAAATATATCAGAAGATATATATTCGTTTTCCTAAATCTTGTTGTGTTTATTTCATGAACACTTTGCTTCCTCATAGAGATGTTAATAACAATAAAGTATAAATTTTGAACAATTATTCTTAAGTTCTGTAATATTTTTTTCTCTTAATTTAATACTTTCAAATGAAAAATTTTTTTTTCACAATTTCTGTTTTTTAAAATATCAATAACTTCTTTATTTCTAATCGAAATATTGAGAAATATTGAGAGGGGTCCGGTTTACCCACCGGCCTGGTTTGCCCCAGTCTCCCCTAAATATAATTAGAAATTCTTATAACGAAAAGACTGACTAGCCCCGCCGGAAGATCACTTATGCGATATCTAGTGTGGAATGTAAAAGGTTATTTGAATCGTAGAAAAGAAATATAAAATATATTCCATCAGAAATTGTAAAAAACTTATAATTTTGAAAAATTTTAATAATTCAATTTCTTCGTCAAATTTGTTAAATTTGTCTATGTATATTTAATTAATTATTAAAAATAATTAAGAATTTTAGTTAAAATCACTAAAAAATTGCATTTTAAAGAAGTTATAAATCAAAAACAAAGTTTTGAAGCAGTAAATTTTTTTTAAATAAATCGCAGTAGAATTTTTTTGATAAGCAAATTTGTAAATATTTTTCCACACGTGATGCACCTTGGAAGATATCAATATACATGCATTAGAAATAAAATTCTTTTTAGGTATCGAATTCCTCGAAAAATTCAATTATTCTTAAAATCTAAATTAATATTCTTTAAAAAACTTAATTATTTAGAAATTTGTTAATATTAATTCTTCATGAGAATTTAATGTTGAGAAAAATTTAATAAATTATTTTTGGCATTAAATTTGATTGTCGTTGAATTTAAGATAAAAACTTATTTAAAAATGAATTGTTACTTAAAATTGTAAATAATAATTAAATATTTAAAAATTTCATGAAGTCTGACCCATTAGCAATATTATTTTTATAAACAAAAGAAGCTCTAATTAAACACATGTTAATTATTTTCTTCTTCATAAGCTAGAAAATTGTATTTTTATTGGTTTTAGACTTTTTTTCAAGAAAAAATAATAAAATATTTGCTCTATATGGTTTCATGATAAATTTGTGATATAAATATTGTGAATTATCTCAAAACTATAAACTCAAGTTCTAGTATAAATAGACTGCATGCTCTTCAAGTCCATCATATCCACTTGTTAAAAATTTGACATATTCGTAAATTCTAATACTTTTTTAAAGCAAAAATAAATCTTTAATTGACATAACTTTTGGAAAACTTTTACAAAATTAGTCATTATTAATTGATATTATTATTAATTACTAAATATTCAACATGAATTTTAGTGTTTCTACAATTTTATTTGTTTTCTGTTTCGTAATTCATAATTACCAATCGGTTTCCAGCCAAATCGGGCCTAATAAAAAACATGCGAATAAATCACCAAGTAAGTCTTATTTTTTTTAAAAGTCATCTCACTGTTAATTTAAAAATATAAAATTTTTAACAAAAACATTTTCGTCAAATCATTATTTGGGTAACAATTTGCCTCGATTCGATTTTTAATCAATTTGATATCTTTGAAAAAATTGTGACTTGGAAAAATTATTAAAAAATAAAACACATATATGTATTACTTTGGAGGTAAAATTATTAGATGCTCTTAAACATATAAAGCATTGTTCTAATATACTTTGCACTTCTAGAGATTCATTATGTTGACAAAAATGAAACAGAAACAGAAACATTCCTTAAAACGACACAAGCTATAGGTAATTTAAATTTAAATTTAAAAAAATGGACTTTTTTTACGAATTTTAATAGAGGATTAAAAGAAAAAAATACGAGTACAATAAATAGTTTATAACGAAGTATTATTTGTATTTTAGAGAATTGCATCCAATTTATATTCAAAGTAAAAGTAAAAAACGGTGTTGTTATAAACGAAGGCTTATCTACTATTTTCGAATGTAGGGGCTTTAACGATTATTTTTATAGTTTAAAACAGGCAATGAGTACGTAAAGATATAATAAATTATTATAAAATAAATCAACATGTGATTAATCATAAAACATAATTCATAAATTTTAGATTCATGTATAATGAAAAATGAGCAAGGTCAATATTTCTGCAGAAAGGAAAAAATATTGAATCTTACAGAGCGCTTCGAATTTTTCAAGAATACATCAAAGTATAAAAATTCCCGTAAAAATTTAATTAATCTTTATAAATAATACAATTTTTCTCCGAAATTCAAATATAATAAAGAAATTCAATAAAATTCTCATCAAAATTTCAATTATTTTTAATCTACAAAAGTTTTATGAAAATTCTGGAAAAATGCAATTATTTAAAAAAAAATTATTACTATTTTTTAAAAGAAAATAATTAAAATTCTTTAGGCAAATTTTATTAAAATTTCTGTTTAAATAATTAAATTGTTTCGTGAAATTTTATTAAAATAGCAAATATTGAAAGTAATTAAATTTTTAAAAAATTTTGAAATCAATTAAATTTCTAAGAAGATAAATTTAACAGAATTCTATTAAAATTTTTGAAAATAATAAAATTCTTAAGAATTTAATAGTTTCTAAGAGTTTTATTATTATTGTTGTATTTAATTAATTTTTTCTAAATTTTATAAATATTAGGCAAATTTTATTTTAAATAATTGAATTCTAGTGAAAAATTTTATATTTGAAAATAATTGAATTTTTCTATTAATTAATTTAAAAATGTATTTCAATTAATTTATATATTAAATCTTTAATTGACATTAGTTTTGTAAAACTTTTACAAAAATAGTTATTATTAATTACTAAATATTAAAATATTTGTAATTCATAATTACCAATCGGTTTCCATCCGAATATGGATTGATGAAACACATGCGACTGAATTACCAAGTAAGTCTTATTTTTTTAAAAGTCATCTCACTGTTAATTTAAAAATACAAAATTTCTAACAAAAACATTTTCTTCAAATCATTATTTGGGTAACAATAATTATTGCCTCGTTTCGATTTTTAATCAATTTGATATCTTTGAGAAAATTGTGACTTTGAAAAATTATAAGTAAATAAAACAGATATATGTATTACTTTGGAGGTTAAATTATTATATGCTCTTAAACATATGAAGCATTGTTCTAATATACTTTGTACTTCTAGTTTATCATTTTGTTGCCGTGAAAGAAAACATAACAGAAGCATTCCTTACAATGGCACAAGCTATAGGTATTTAAATTTTAATTTTAAAAAGTAGACTTTTTTTAACGAATAAAAATAAGGAATTGAAATAAAAAATACAAGTACAATAAATTATTTATAACGAAGTATTACTTTTATTTTAGAGAATTGCATCCAAATTAAATTCAAGCCAAGGTTATATAACGATGTTTTTATACACTGAAAAAAATTGAATTGATTCAAATAACCGATTAATTGACTATTATCAATTAAATATTTACCTGAATCAAATAATATTTATTAGAGTCAATTAAATGATATTTGCTTCAAGTTCAAATACTGAAGTTATTGATGCAAATACCATTTAATTGACTCCATTAAATATTATTTGATGCAAGTAAATATTTAATTGCTAATAGTCAATTAATCGGTTATTTGAATCAATTTAATTTTTTTTTCAGTTATTCCGGAATTTCAAATATTGTCTTCGAATGTAGGGGCTTTGACATTTATTTTTTTGGTTTTAAACAGGCAATTTGTACGTAAAGATATAATAAATTATTATAAATTAAATCAACATGTGATTAATCATAAAACATTTATAAATTTCAGCTGCATGTATAACAAAAAATGAGCAAGGTGTACATTTCTGCACAAAGGAAAAACCCTCGGATTAGTCAAAGCAAAAATCTTCAGTTTTGTAGGTGGTGTTTAATTGACAGAAAATTATTTTAAGAAAAGATAATAGGATAGTGGGCAACTTTATTGTAATCAAGTTGCTGATGCTATAAACTCTGAAAATTTAAATTAGTAAAAATCTTTACTAATTTGATTTAGTGACTGACTTTCAGTTTTTGAATAAATTTTACTAATAGGCTAATTTATTAGTTATTAATTAGACACTAATTTATTAGTGAAATTGACTAATTAAGAAACAAAAACTCAATCACTAATTAAAATTAAGAAATATTTTTACTAATTTTAATTTCGCAAACATCTTATTTTTCTATAAAAAAATATATATATATATTATTATTATTTTTCTATAATATTTTCATAAATATTGATAACCGATACATACAAACTAGAGTTGCGTGCGACTTTTTTTTTATAGAATCTCTGTGGAAGTTGAATTTAAACTTCCTGTTTCACAGTGTAATAAGAGTTATCATTTCTTAAATCAATTGATTGTCGAAATATAAGTAAAAGAAACTGTTTGATTGACTATGAAAAATAAACAAATAATAAAAAATTTCGTTTTGTCATTATTCCTTTTATCTTTCCTTTCATATATATTAAAATTAATTAAAAATTTTAATTATAAAACAAATACATAATTTAAAAATGGAAAAAATTTCTAAAGCATACAAAGTTTGGAAAATTTTTGAATTTATTTCCATTTCTTTTTTTCTCTCACTGTCATATAAAAAATAAAAATTTTAACTATTTTCGAATAAAACTAATAAAAGGCTGAAAAACAACAAATCAACGATATATACGAACAAAGTCGGTTAGATTTACTCTTTCATTTCAATAAAGGGCCATTTTCATTTCAACTTTTTTTCAAATCTCTCAATAAATGGCAAAATAACGGAAATAAAATGAAAAATTTAATAAAACAAAAACAAATGTTTTATATAAAACTTATCAAATATAGATTAAAATTTTTTTTACATTGAATTATAATGACAGACTTAAACTTTATAAATTTTTGAATCGATTAAAATTCATGATAATTAGTAAATGACTCTTTCCTTTTTAATCTGTACAAAAAATAACTGATGTTTACTGCAAATATGATAGATTTTCAATAAAAAATTTTTTAAACATTCTGAATTCCAGTTAGTAAAAATGCGATTCACAGAAAGTTTAAACGAATTTTTGACACACATTCTGAACGATAAACGAAATCTATTGTCTATATTTTTAAAATTGACTGAAAATAAAGTGAAAATTCCACAATTTATTTTTTCATACGTTACGCGTAATATTGTAAAAATAAAATTCCAACTAAAACGGAAATATTCGTTTTGTTTTTATAGTAGTTGAATAAAGCATTTCACATGTACATTTTGTTGTAACTATTAAATAAAGTATTTTCCAATTTTATCCGAAAATATTCAAATTCCAATTTTTTTGGAAAATTTATTTTTTCGTCAATATTAATTTTAACAGGTTTTAATTTCGAATTTTATAAAATTTACATTTTAAATGAATTTAATTACAATTTTTAAAGAATACTTAGATTATCGAAAAATTTTAATCTTTTAAATTCTTTCAAAATCAGTTAAATTTTTTCATACATATTTAATTCATTATTAAAAATAATTTATTTCTAAAAGAATTTTTATTACAAATAGAGTCAAAGTTTTAAAGTAGTAAATTTTTTTCAGTACATTGCAATACAATTTTTTTAAAAAGCATATTTTTAAATATTTTTCAACACGTGATGCTCCTTGAAAGATATCAATATGCATGTATTAGAAATAAAATTTTTAATTAGCAAAGAAGCTAGTTCCTTTTTATTTACAGAATTTTAGTGATAAGTAGAAAATGCTATAAATAAAATAATGAATAGTTTTACAATTGAGAGAAAAATAAATTATAAATTTACTTTCAACAAATAAATTTTTTTTTTAAACTTGGTTAAGTGTATTTTTTTTAATTAATTATAAATTTTTATTTGAAATAAATTTTAATTAGAAATTGTAAATAACTTAGAATTTTGAAAAATTTTAATAATTTCATCTCTTCTTCAAATTTGATAAATTTTTAAATAATTTATAAGTATTAATTTTATGATAGCTCTTCAAAAATGAAGTTATTTAAAAATAAATTATTGCCAGAAATAGAAAAATTGAAGGTTTTGTATTTAAATTCGTGATAATTCTACTCTCCTTAACATTTCCCTAAATTCCCTGACCTATGGCAACCTTGCACATATAGTTAATGAAAAAAGGCGTTAAATAGAAGAAAAATAACCGTTATGGTTGGAAACTAGCGTTAACTATGGAAAACGTCAATTAATTAAATGTATAAACGTTTGAAAAAACGGTGAATTAAACAATCATCGTTTAGAATCTGCGGCAGGAGGTTAATTAAATCCACTATACGAACAGTGAATAGGAACTTCAATTTCAAAACTATGAAACAGTTAAATAAAAAATAATTATCAAACCTTGAAAACAACAAAAATCGACTGTAAATTTCGTTGACATTTATATAATAAAATTTGCAGCTGTTCCAAATGAAAATTTGATGTCATGTATGGCAAAAATACTTTCTTTTGGAAATATTGAAAGAATATTTGCCATAAATTATTATTATTATTATTATTATTATTGTAGGAACTGCGAAAAATTGAGAAGAAAACATTTCAATTTTTTTTTCCTAATTTACTTAGAGTGGGGAGGATGAAAAAGAAAAGAAGAATTTAAGATGGCAAATTAGAGCGAGCTCACGAAAAATCTTAAAATTAGTGTGGGAAGATATTTTGCGTGGCATGCGGCAAGCATATTTTTTTACTCTCTTTGCTCCAGGTAGTGAAATTATTGTCCGAAAATAATGTACAAGTGAATGTAAAGGATTTTGGACGAAAAATATTCATTTAAAGTCAGACTCATGCCCTCGGGTCGAATTTTTAATAACTGCCTTTACTGTACGGGTTTCTCTCCTGTGGGAGTATTGCGTGCCAAAGGCAACTAACCACACCCCCTTCAGGGCACACGTTCACAGTCATATAGTGCTCCAGATTGCATTCGCACGAGATCAACGACAGCGATCATTTCTCTTTCAAGGATCTATCTATACGATCCCTAAACTTCTCCAAGGGTAAATGCTCTTTCAAAAATGCAATCTCATTCTTCCCATGTATATCGATATTTTAAATGCAGATCCAGTGAATCAGCCATAGGAAATGTTTTCAATTTCTAAGATTATGATTCATCATTTTTATTAGTTTATTCTTTTAGGCTCATTAATTCAATTCTTTATTATTATTATATACGTATAATTAGGGTTGCAACAAACATTTAATTTTGTTTTTCCTTGATTTTCAAACAAAAGTTAGACTTTTTCTTTAACCCTAAAGAATATTCTGATTCACTCTCAAAATTATTAGAGGTACTCAAAAAAATGTTCTATTATACATTTACTTAGAAATTTCTTACATTCTTTTCTTCTTAATTATTAATTTCTTCTTCATCTACTTACAAAGTTGTGAAATAATAAATGATAAGATGATAAATGTTAAATAATTTTAATAAATATTTATAATCATAATTATTTTCCCAAAGGAATTAAGATTTCAACAAAATTTCAAATTTAAACCTTTTTAAAATTCAACAACTTTTTAAGAATATTATTATAAAACATAAAGATTAATTCGATTATTTGGAAATTTTTCAATTAAAAAAGTATACATTACAAAATAAAAACTTGAAATAATTTTAAAATTTTCGATTTAGGAATTTCAAATTTCTTATTGCAATATATATTTTTTTATTTAATTTATTTTTATGTTTACTTTTATCATGTATTATTGGGTGAGATGGCCATTAATGACTTCAATTTCATTTTTTTATGTTAACGTTAGATACTCAAGAAATATTACAGAAAAAAATTAAAAAATATCTGATAACAAAATAATTTATCTAATTGATACCAGAGATTTTTAATTTAAAGTATGGAAAGTTCAGATTTTCAAAGATTTTAATTTGCAACAAATTTTACAAAATTCGAACTGAATAATTGAATGTTTCTTAAAATTGAATTCTCATAAAGAATTGTATTAGCAAATTTAATAATTGAATTCCTTTAATTTTAATAAAAAAATTTTTTTAAATAACTACATTTTGCGAGAAATTTGATTAAAATTGTATAAAAAATAATTTAAATTCTACAATGAGTTTTACTATTTATGAGGATAATTGAATTATTGCGAAGAATTTTATAAAAAAAACGTTCCAAACAATTCATTTTTTTGCAAAAGATTTATGCAAATTTTTTTGTAAGAAATTGAATTCTTGTAAAATTTTCATTATTTTAGAAAATAATTTAATAATTGTGTAGAACTACTTCATGAAAATAATTGAATAATTATTAAGAAATAAAAAGTAACATTGTTTTCCAAATGTTTCGTTTTTATTAATAATAATTGACTTCCTCTGAATGATTGGATTATTATTTATGAAAATAATTGACTTCCTCTAAATGATTTGATTATTATTTATGAAAATAATAAAATCCTTGAAGGAATGTTAAAATTTTTTCAAACAATTGAAACTCTACGAAGAATTCAATGTCAAAATTTTGAAACATTAGATTTTTTCGAAACAATTTATGCCAATTCTATTTGAAATAATTGAATTCCTGTGAAACTTTAATTGTTTTGCGAAATTGATTGAATGTTTGTAAACAATATTTTAAAAAATTTTATTTTATTATTGAATTCTTTTGGATAATTTTATTGAAGTAGTGGAATATTAAAAATTCTTGAATTAAGAAAATTTTTGCTATGAATTTTATTAAAATTAAAAAAAAATAATTGAATTCTTCTTAAGAATACAAATACTAAAATTTATAGTAATAGTATAGTAGTTTCATAATAGTTTATTATGAAAATAATTTAATTTTGTTATGAATTTTTTTTAAAATCATTGAAAATAATTGAATTTTGTTAAAGAATTTTGCTATTCATTTATAAAAAAAATAGAAATGTTGACGTTTTTTTTTACTTCTTGAAAATAATTGAATCTCTGGAAAGAATTTTAATATTTCACATATGATACTTGAATGCTTTCAAAGAAATGCGATAAAATTTATTTAAAATTAAAACTATTTGTGGCAGTATTTTAATAGAATTAAGTAATTCAAAGGAAATTATTGTCAGAAGTAGAAAAAGCTGAAGGTTTTCATTAAAATTCAATGGTTATTTCATAGTTTATGAGACTAACAAAAATAGATAAAAATTCAGAATTTTCTAATAGGTTCTAAATATTTAATTGTTTCCAGTGCTTTTAATAAAAATCCCTGCGTTGACTCTGTGAATTCCTGTGGTAACCATGTTTTATTTAACGAATTGTAATTTTATTTTTGCGTTGACTTTGTGAAAAACTATTACTATTTCTAGAAATAAATAATTTATGCATTTTTAAAAGGAAGTTTCTTATAAATGCTCTTTATTTCGTCAATGTATTTCCTTAAACTTTCTAATAATTTAACACAATTGTTTCTTACAGTGAAAGAAATGGATAGTAAGATTTTAATGGTAAAAAGTAGATGTTACCCGATACCATCAAAGACGTTAGAAAGATATTATGCATAGTATCTGAATAACATGTTATCCACTACTATCAAGATGTTACTCCAAACAATTAGTCTGCAACTAATACAATCTACATATAGTATGAAGCTAAAACTATGGCACCCACTTTATTTTTTAGAAATTAAATTTTAAAGTTAAATATGTTTTAAGAATCTGTAACTAGCATCCACTAGGTTTTGCAAAATTATTAGGGATTTTTTAGGACAACTCTTTTAAAGATCTTCATCGGAATGATATTTTTTCTAACAAACTTTTAAAACGGTATTGTTTATAACGAATTTTTTGAATAGTACAAATACAATACCAAGCAGGTGTCTAATATCAAAAATGATTCATTCTAAGTTGCAAAAGAATGCGCTATGCAGAAATGAAGAGATTTTTGTTCATTCAAACCCCAAAATTGTTGAGGGCATTACACTGTTAAAAGAGAGGTACCCATTTCGGTACTAAATCGTTATTTGGTTCTATTTTAATACCGAAATCAGCTCTAATTTTGAACCTTTTTTTCACAGTGTAAAACTAATCTAATTTTCGTTCAGGATGATTTGACAGATTCTTCCTCAACAAACAAATTAAGTTAGAAATATTTTTCTAATTACATTATGAATGAGGTAGTTAAAAATTCGCACGCATGGAACAAAAAGGTCCACTAAAGATTATCAGTAAGCCCTTCAAAAAAAACATTGTTGAGGGCATTTATATTCGCGCAGCTTCTCAATTTCATTCTGATTTAAGTGCATTGCTTTTTGAGGACATCTTGTGAGTATATATATACTTTTTCTCTCTCTCTCTCTCTCTAGATAAAAATTTGTACATACTCAACGATGTCTTGAGCAATATCTATAAATATCGTTCATATATATATATATATATATATATATATATATATATATATATAAATATATATATATATATATATATATATATAATATAATCCGAGAGAGGTGAGCGCAACACTTTGAAGGAGAAAGAGAATGAGAGATATAGAATCAAAAGTGTTTTCAACGCGACGAATAGTGCATTCATTTATTTTGCGGACATAATGTGTCACCCGTGCCCGTTACGAAAGGAAAGTGCGGGCATTCACGGTTTATACATATATACAACAACAAAAAATAAAATAAAAACAACAACAACACAAATACGATATCGTTATTACTGTATAAATTGTCGAGAACTTGGTATGTGTACAATATAAATATGTATACATCTAAGCTCAGGAAAAATATAGAAAATTCTTTCGCTCTAGTTAACTTTTAATTTATCATAATAAGAAAAGTAAAAAAGAAGAGAGAAAAAAAAACAAGCGAGGAATTATGAAACAATGTCATTAGGAACAAGTACCGAATATTTAGATTTATTTTAACGAAATTACGGATATTGATTGTAGCTACAATTAAATGTATACTTACAATCATAGTTGTAATATTGTAGAAGCAATTAATTATAGTTACAGTTAATTATAGCTTAACAAGTAATTAAAGCTACAATTAATTATTATTGCTTAATAATTAATTAAAGTTACTAATAAATTATTACAATTTACATTAATTAAAATTAAAACGTTGCACTAATTAGATGCTTGAGACTTTTTAGTCTCAATTCGAGATTCTCAAAAAATTGCGGTGAGAATAGTAATTAAAGATACAATTAATTTTATTTATTATAAACTATAGTTTTGTTACTTTTCAATACTAAAATTTAAAGTCACGATTTTCTTTTCGCAATTTGTAATAAAAAAGTGCCTACAATTAATTTTAACAACATGTGATTGTTTGGTTCTGAATGGTAATTTTTTCGTCCACTTTTCTCTTTAAATATTTAATAAAATAAGCTGAAACTTTGTACGACAGTCTACAATATAATAAAGCAGAGCAGTGATGTGCAAAAGTTTAATTGTTGTTAAAATTAATTATTATAAATCATTTTGAAATTATCAGTTGTCAGGGCCACTTCAAATCGATTTCTCGTCTTTACCGATTTGAAAATGTTTTATTATAATTTATTTTTAAAATAATTACAACTTTTGCACATCACTGCTCTTCCTAAATATATTTTAGACTTTCTTACAAAATTTCAGATTAATTTGGAAAAAAAAGAGAAAAGTAGTCGAAAAAATTAAGATTAAATTTCTAACAGTCACATATGCTGTTAATTGTCATAAAATTCAGTTTCATTACTCTTTGAAACTCCTACTAAATTTAAAATTATTATTAACTGCAGGCAATATAATAAAAGCTTTAATTAATTTTAGTAAAAAGCTCCAAGGATCTTCAAGGATCACAGTGAACTTTTCAGTTGTTTTTTCATCTTTTCTTTCGTAAAACAATTTCAGGGTTAGCACAAAAATTTAATTATTTCTCTGATTTCCAGAAAAAATTTTGACTTTTCCCCTGACCCTAAAGACAATTCTGATCCACACTCAAAATTATTAGACACTCAAAAAATGTTGCATTTCTATAAGATTTCTATATTTTTTTAATTACTCGAAAACATCAATAGTTTTGTTTGAAATAAATATTTAATTAGGTATTATTTTTCAATATGAATTAAGATTTTAAAATATTTCAAATTTAAAACTTCTTGAAATTCAACAAATTAAAAGAATATTCATTATAATATTTTTCATATTTTATAATAATAATTAAACATGACCAAGTGATAAGATCATTATTTCTTATTATAATGAATATTGTTACTGCAATTTCTTTCAAATTATTTTTATCATTAAAGTTCAATTATTATTCACTACAATTTTTAAATCCATTTGTTTATAATTCAATTTTACGTAAAATATTGATTGTTCAAAAATTCTTCAATTGAATAAATTATTAAATTATTATTTTTTTTTATAAAAAAAACTTAAATAAGTAAAAGTATAAAAATAAATTCAATTAAACTTTTTCAGAAAAATTAATTCTACAGAATATTTAGTTAAAAGTATGAAAAATTCAAATTTTCAAAGAATTTAATTTAGAATCTTTTGAAAATTCAATTGTTTCTAAAAATTCTTGCTATAATACTTTTAACTAATATTTCACAATTATTTAAAATTTTAACTAAAATTTATTTTTAAATCAATTTTTATTAGAGAATCCTACAAAGAATTCAATTATTTAAATACATAAATAAGTAATTTATTGAATATTTGTAGAGAAAGGAACTTTCTGCTAAAGCATAAAAGCAGAATTCTGCTCGAAAATTTTTAAATGTCATAAAACGTCTAAGAACCATATAAAACATATTTTTTAATAGAAATTATATGAAATTAAATCAGCAGAAAAAAGCAAGATTTTATCATTGTAGCAGCAACATTTTTATGTGCTAAATATGCCGCCGAATTGATAGTTTTCAGCAGAAATAGAGCAGAATTTGAAGATAAAAAAGTCATTCTATTTAATTTGGGCTTCTAAACATGACTGAAATTTAATTTTAATTTAATTTAAGAAAAAGTTAAAGAAAAATTTAAAAACAGTTAAAATTTAAAGCAAATTTAAAAAGAATTTAAAACAGTTAAAACTGTTAAAATTTAAAAATTTTAACAGTGAATAAAATTTTAGAAATTTATTATTAATTATTATTATTATTATTATTAATTAATTATTAATTATTATTTTTTATTAATTTATTAATTACCATAGATGCATAATTAAAATCGCTGTATTCATTTCCTAAACATTTTCATTTTATTACTATTTGTTTTAGTAATAATATTTTTATAATAACTAAATTTCAAATATTTATTGGGCCAATATAAAGACAAATTACATTAACTAATTTCATATTACTTATCCCTTATTACATAATCAGTTATCATAGATAAAATGTACTGTATTTTAGCTTAATCAAGCAAATTACTTTAGGGGAGAGTAGGCTACATTGAACCAGCGTCAACAGTGAACCACTTTAATTTTCTAAGAAATGACTGAGTGGAATTTTTTCTTATTTAATATATAAATTAGTATTACCGAAAGCGACTACGTCCAAAAATTTCGAGCACGTAGGTTTATTATTTACAAAGAAAAACGAAAAAAAACTGTTTTTCACGTACAAAACAAAAAATTTTGTAGAAATATAATGAATTTTTTTTATTCAAATAGGAAGTTTTAAAAATTAGTAAACTTGTGATTTATGTCGCTTAGGGTGTCAACTTCAATATTCCGATGTGATAAAGAATTTTAAGCCTTACATAAATTTATTTTAAACAATTTTTGTTGTGAATGTCATGTGAATGCAGTGAGTGCGGCATCATTGAACCACCCGAAAAAGCAAAGAATTTTCAATTTTAAGAGTGGTAAAGTTGTCTGCTCTACTAATTAGTAAGAAAAATACTAGAAGACAAGCTTTCATCACAATTGTGAACGAGATAAACTCAAACTGTCACTTTACCTACCTAACCTGACATCAAAATATATTAATCTCCTATATTAACAAATAATAACTCTTTAACAACAATTTTCTATTTTTTCGAGTGAAAAATAATATTTTTTACAATGTGTAAGTGGAAATATTATTTTTGAAGTAAATTGTAGTGTTTTATTAAAGGTGGTTCAATGTAGACACAGATTCTTCAAAATAAGAAAAGTGTAACTTGTTAGAAAAAAATTAAATTTAATTATTTAATCATAATAATTTGTGTCTGTAACGTGTATATTAACTAAAGGAGTACTTCAGCTTAATGTTGATACAAAAACCTGATCAAAATTTGTAAAATTTAATTAGTTCTTGGACTTTAGAAAATACCCGGTTCAATGTAGCCTACCCTCCCCTATATTTAACTATAGCATATATAAAGCAAAATTGATAACCAATTAAAGCCGAATTTCAGCAGAATTGAGTTATTTGTTTCAGCATAATTTGACCTCTCAAAAAAGCAGAAAGTTCTTTTCTCTAAATATTTGAATGTTTCTAAAACTTGGATTCTCATGAAGAATTTTATGAAAAAATTTTTAAACAATTCAATTGTTCAAAAACATTTTTAAGAATGAATTTTTAACATTTTTTGAGAAATTCCATTGAAGTTGTGTTAACAATAATTTAAATTCTGAAATGAGTTTTATTATTTATGAAAATAATTGAATTCCTCAGAAAAATTTTGTTACTTTTGTTTATTTCGAAGGATTTTATTTATAAAAAATTTATATGTATATTTATAAAAATATTTGTAAATAATTGAATTCCTGTAAAAAATTTTATTATTTTATGAAAATAATGAAATGTCTGCGTAGAATTTTAGTAACATTTTTTTTTTAATAATTTAATTCTTTTATAAAATTTTTTTAAAACAGTAGAATACTTAAAATCATTTAATTAGGGAAAATTTTTGAAAATAATTAAAATTTGGCCATGAGTTTCATTATTTATGAAAATATAGTTGAATTACAAAACAGAATTTTATTATTTATGAAAATAATTAAATCTCTGTAAAAACTTTATTATTTATCAAAACTAATTGAATGTTTCTATAGATTAAAAAAATTTTTTTTTTAATAATTGAGATCTTTTGGAAATTTTTTTTTAAATAGTAAATATTAAAAATCATTGAATTGAGGGCAGTTTTTGAAAAAAATTAAAATTCATAGATGAGTTTCATTATTTATAAAAATACTTGAATTCCTAAAAAGAATTTTATTATTTATGAAAACAATTAATTTCTTGTGAAATTCTTACTATTTGTGAAATTAGTTAAATGTTTGAGTAGAATTTTATGACAATTTTTTTTAAATAATTGAATTTTTGGGGGAATTTTATGTTAAACTAGTACTGGAATATTGCAAATCGTTGAATTGAAATACAATATATTTTTAATAATTCAAATTTTGCCAAGAATTATATTAAAGTTTATGAAAATAATTGAATTTCAAAAAGAAGATTTTTATTATTTATATAAAGATAATAGAAATTTAGACCAGAATTTTTCTTTCAATTTTTGATCATAATTGAATTTCTGCGAAAAATTTTATTACTTTTGAAAATAATAATAATTTTTGCAATTATTTGTAACTTCTTCAAAATTCAATTTTTTAGTGTTTTAACCTCTTCGTTTTAACTAAAATTCTTTTTTAATAGTCTGGTTTTTTTTAAATTTTGAATAAAAATTTTATTAACTCTACTTTTGTTTCAAAATTCCATTAATTTTACTATAATATGGCTAAAGTTTGGAACGTTGTAAATAAAGAAAAACTTTTTTTTCATCTTCATTGTCTTTGAAAATTATACTATCCATAAAAGAAAAATAATTGGAATTAAACAATATTTAATTTAGAATTCATTTTTTTAAAGAAGTACAAGTTAGAAAAAAAAATATTGTCGTTCATTCACTGAGAAAAATTTTTTTTTAAACCAAACATAAGCAGTCCACCAAAACAATATGTCTAATTTAAACATATTTTCTTATTGAATTAAACGTAATTTTTATTGAACCAAACTTACTATGTATTGAATCAAAATTAATATATTTAAATCAAACATAATTTTTGGTTGACTGTATAACAAAGATAATAATGTTTGATTCAAATATAATGTCTCTAAAGTTTTGAACGTTCAAATGAACGAAATATTTTTTCTTTCCAATATTCTTTAATATTATTATCTTGAAATTACGATTAAAAATAAATTTAACATAAATATTATGAAAATAATTCAATTTTGAATTTATAAATTAATATTTTCTATACCAAAATTCAAACATTAAAAAGAGTAATAAAAATATTCGTTCATTTGAACTTTCAAAACTTTAGGGTCATCAAATATATGTTGTTTTCTCAGTGTTTGAACGTTCGAAACTTTAGGAACATTATAACCGAAGTAAAATTCACTAAAAATTGTAGTAAATTTTACTTCTTATTTTGCAAAGTTTCCTCCAAAAATGGTAAAAGCTTGCACGGGATGAAAAAGGAGAAAAGAGTTAAAAAGATGCGGCATTAGATAAAAAGGAGTCTCTGTGATCCTTGGCGATTCTAATTATTTTATTCTCTTGTTTTCGTAATTTTTTATTTACTGTCCGAGTGCTGTTGTTTATATCCACCATTTAGATAACGGGTTTATTGTATAGAGATGATTTATACAAATATACACCCCCAACAACACTCAAGAATTGTGGGAAGTCATTTAACAGTTATATTTTAGTATTGAAATGACCTCTAAAGTCTTGTCTTGTCAAAGTCCAGTACTTATTTTCTTTGATTTTTATATGTTTTCCTTTTTCTTGCGCGCAAATATGATAAGGATTGCAAAAACCGTTATTTATCTAGATGGACGACACCCTTTAAGAATTATATATGTGTCAAGAGCGAGTATAATTTTTTTTTTCTATCAAGTGAGTCCTGAATATAATCTAACAATATTCATTTATCAATAATGGTTTCACCTTTCGGTAATAAATATCTGACATATGAAACATTAGATCGAGAATCATTATTTATTTATATACATATATAGTATGAAGCACTTAATAAGATTCACCATTTAAGGGAAAACAAAATCTTGTTTCTAACACCCGAATATGGTGCAGTAATAATAGTAATCCGCATCGTTCTAATTTCTATTCAGTAAAATTTCTAAATTACACTCCATTTTCCATTTTGAACCCATTATCTCGATTTATATATGTTGAGTTCATGATTTTTAACAAGAATCATTCTTTTATAAACGATAAGTGAAAGTTACTTGACAATGACATAAAAAAAAAGAAAAGAAAAAAAAACTGCAATCAACTATGAAAACTTTATAATTGAAACGAAAGTCCATTTTTCATAGTGACGCTTCCGTTTGCAATATGTTTGAAGAAAACGAGAATAACAACGCAATAAATGACAATCTCAAAAATGAAATTTAAAAAAAAGAAAAGTTCTCTTTAATTAAAATAAATATTAGTTGTTCTCTAAATTTCAATTATGACAGAATTAGACTTTTTTATACACGACTCATTTATTGTTAACTAATAATTTAAAAGAGCAGAAAATTACTGCTTTTATTTTTTCTACAAAAAATTTCACAAAAAAATAATACTAAAATTTATCATTAAATATTATTATTTCTTTAATTCCCCAACATAATAAATAAATACTTAAATTTTTGAATATATAAAATTACTAAATTTATAAAAAATTTATATAGAGGCTTCTCGTCTATTTAAATTTTATAAGATTTTTTACTTGCTAAAATAAATTTTTAATTTTTAATTTTAATAAAGATTATATTTTTAAATATCTCTATATTAATAAATTAATAATCGCTGTATTTCGGTAATTCATTAGCAATTTAAAGTTCAATGGCTTTTTTGCTTCTTGTTTCCTAATTACTTTAATAATTTTTATTCTTAATGTTTCAAATATCAAAATTAATAAAATTGAATTTAAAGCTTTAAAGATTGGAATGTATCAAAAAATTAGTTAAACCAAATTATTTTCTATTAAGAATATTTTTTTATATTATTTCCTACTTACTTCTTTCGCAATTTAAATATGCAATTAATTGAATTCTGGCAAAGAAGTTTATTCATTTTGTTCAAAATAATTCCATTTTTTCCAAAAATTTAATTAAAATCATTAAGAATAAATTAAATCTAACAAAAAGTGTAATTAAAATAATATTTAAAATATTTATTTATAAAGAGATTTATAAAAAGTTTTGAAAATATAATTGAAATTCTACAAAGAATGTTACAATTTGAAATTTTCAAAATTTTTTCTTAAATGATTGCATTCTTTCTAAAAATTTTATTGTGTAATAAAATAAGTTTAAAATAATTTTAATTTTTGTAAATGTTGAATTCTTTCAAAAAATGTTATTAAAATTATGAAATAATTAAAATCTTAATAGGCATTTTAATAACATTGTATTAAAAATAAGTAAATTCTAATAACAAATTAAAAAAAAAATTTCATTCCTGCAAAATAAGTAGATTCTTATAAAAAAAAATTTCAAAGAAATTTAATTCCTGCAGAATAATTTAATTATTTATAAAATGAATAAAATTTATTCAAAGAATTTAATGAAAATATTTTTTTAACATAAATTTGATTAAAGTTCATCAAAATATTAAAATTTTTGAGAAAAATTTTATAAAAATTAAATTAATTCTCATGATTTATTTTATCATAATTTTTTTTAATAATTGAATTTCTACGAAGAATTTTATTTAAATTCTTTTAAATTAATTAAATTTTTGCAAAAATTTCCTAAATTATGAAACTAGTTAAAATGTTTCCAAGAATTTTATTAAAATTTTCGAAAATAATAATTGTATTTTGACGAGGAATTTAATTAAAATTGTGTTCAGAATATTTCCATTTTCATAAAAAATATAATCGAATGTTTTCAAAATAAGTGAAATTTTGAGAAGAATTTTACCCAATTTTTTAAAATTAATTGATTTCTTTTGAAAAGTCTTATTAATTATAAAAAATATTAAAGTCTCGTATAAATAATTTTATCAACATTTCTCAAAGTAGTTGAATTTCTACGAAGTATTTTACTAAAATTCTTTGAAATAATTAAAATCATACGGAAAATTTTATTACGTATGATGAAATAAATTGACATGTGGCTAAGGATTTTTTTTAAATTTTCGAAATAATTGAATTTTCGGGAAGAAACAATTATGAAATTAGTTAATAATTGAATTTTTAAAATTTTTTAACTGAAATTATTCCAAAATGGAGCTTAATATTTGAAAATAAAAAATGTTTTAAATTTGTATAGTAATAAAAAATAAAATACCTCTTGACGCTATTTCCTCGTTAATAAAATAATATTAATACAAAATTTTTCCACTATAATGAGAAAACACAAATTTTACTTTATTTTACTTTTTTTTACTTTTAATTATTTAGAAAATAAAAATGCAAAAAACCTATTAAAATAATTAACCAAATATATTATACTTTTAAAAGTTATTAGTTCCTGAAGTTATGTTCAATATTCATTCATTAATTGAATTACGCATTAACGGAAGCACTTACTAATTAAAAGTTTTTTTAAGTATAGCAAACGTATATCGATAATAGCACTTAATTTTTTTATAAAAATAATTATCAATTACGGAAATATTTCCGAATTTTGTAATAAACTTCTTCCGTAATTTCGATAAAATAAATGGAAATTAATTTTCGATTGAGAATTTGCGGTGGCAAAAAAGAATAGTAACTTAAAATTTAGTTCACGATTAGTAAAGACGGGAAATGCTTGAATATTCTTAAACGACCTTAGAATATGTATATTATAAATAATGAAACATTGACTTACCATTTTAATAGTTTCCGTGCGAAAAATTTTCTGCAAGCCAGCCTGTTCAGCCTCGTGATTTTCATGTTGTACTCGCAACTCTGCTGTTCTCGATTTTTCAGCTTCTGTTGCAATCTGCAAAAAAAAATGAAAACAATAATTTATAAATAAATAATTGAACAAAAAGGATGTTTATAAAATTTTTAAATACTTTTCATGTTAATTTTTCTGCAATCAAATTTTTGTAATTTTTCGAATTTTTTTATTTCTATATTTGTTTGCTCGAATTAATAATACAAAATTCCGCAAATAACGAAATTTTTTATTTTCAAATATGCATTTTCGAATAATTTCAGATTCAAACTTTAGAAAAATTTCATTATTATCTAATTTACTAATTAATTATTCTTGTTTATTAATTTCAAAATTTTTGTTTTTAATAAAATTCTTTGCAATTATTCAATTATTTTCATAAAATTCTTCTTTGTAAGGATTCAATTATATTCTAAAGAATTTCACAAATGAAATCAATTTTTTTAATTCGTTATAAAAACGTTTTAATTACTCTCCTTTGAATTAGTAAAATTTGTTACTAATTTGAATTAGTGACTAACTTTTTGCTTTTAAATTAGTAAAATTTAGTATTAAATAATAATTTCTACTAAATTATTGGTAAAATTTACTAATTCAAAAGCAAAAAGTCAATCACTAATTTAAATTAGTAATAATTTTTACTCATTCAAATTTGAAGAGTACATTTTACGAAAAAATGCAATTATTTTCTGAATTTTCAATAAATCTTTCAAAGTACTTCAACTATATTTAGGTATAAATAGTAAAATCATTTGCAGAAATTAAATTATTTTCTAAATTATTTGTAAGACGGAATTCAATTTTTTCTTAATTCGTTATAAAATTTTTCAAGAGAACTCAATACTTTACAAAAATTTAATAAAATTAAATAATCAAATGTTTAGTTTCAATTATTAACAAAAATACGTTGGTGAAGTTTACAACGTTTGTAGTCAACGATTTCTGATGAATAAATTTTTTTTATGCAATTTTTTATAAATTTTTGTACAGAAAATAATAATTTTTCTTTTTTGAATAATGGTTTACTACAAAAAAATATTTTTGAACAAAAATTTTTATTCTTTTTGTCAGGAAAATAATTTTTTTTCTTTCAATCGTTGATCATAAACGTTGCGAACTTCACCGACGTACAAAAATTATTATTTTAAAAACTTGAAAGAAATTGTTGATAAAATTCAGGTATATGAAAAGATTTTAATTAAATCTATTAAAAAACACAAATATTCGAAAAAAAATTCTTCAAAAATAATCAAATTAGAATTTAAAAATTTTTTATCAATGTTCTCCACGAGAAATCAATTATTATAAAATTTTTTGCAACAATTGGACGATTTTCAATTTATTAATTTTAAAATTGAAAATATTTAAAAAGAAAAATGATTAAAAAGTGCTATGAAACAAAAAGCAAACACAGGTAACTTCGAAATGCAAAATTAAAGAATAATTAAATTTTCCGAAAAAATTCGATTAAAATTGTGTTATAAAGATTTAAAATTCTGCGATAAGATTTATTATTTATAAAAATAATTGAATTCCTCAGAAGAATTTTGTTACTTTTGAACATAATTAAATTTTTGCGAAGGATTTTGAATTTAACAATTGAATTTCTGCTATAATTTGTAACTTCTCCAAAGTTAAATGTTTTTATTGTTTTTAACTAAAATTTTTCCATAAATCCATAATTTTTAATAATTTTTGAATGGGTTTTTCCAGATTTTTTACAAATCTTTAGTGAGTAGTTTAAACTTTAAAAATTAAAGTTTTTAAAGCAATTTTTCTCATAAAATTCTACTAGAATTCAATTATTTAAATACAAAAATAAATAATTTATTAAGTAATTGAATTTTTGTCGGAAATTGAATTATCATTTTAAATAATTGAATTATTCATTTGACGAATTGTAATAAAATTTTAAAGAATAATTACGTGTTTCGTGGAATTCGATAAAAAATTTATTAGGTAAAAATAATTGACAATCTGCAATGAGTTTTATAACTTATCAACAAAAATTGAATTCCCAATAAGAATTTTATTACGTACAAAAATTATTGAATATCTATAAAAATTTTGTTATAATTCTAAAAATAATTGAATTATTGCGAAGAAATGTATTTAAAAAAATTTGTAAGTAATTGAATTCCCGTACAAATTTGTATTATTTTATGAAAATAATTAAATGTCTGCGTAGAATTTTAGTAACTTTTTTTTTAATAATTGAATTCTTTTGTACAATTTTAAAAAAACGGTAGAATTAAAAATCATTTAATTGGGGAAAATTTTTGAAAATATAATTAAAATTTTGCCGAGAATTTTATTAAAATTTTCTTGAAAATAATTGAATGTCAGAGAAGAGTTGAATTATTTCTAAAGATGTAAGTAAAAATTTTGACGAGAATATTTAAAAATTTTTTAACATGATTGAACTTTTGTATAAAGAATTTTACTACACTTTTGAAAGTAATTGAATTTCTGCAATGATTTGTAATTTCTCCAAAATTCTCCAATAATTTTATCGTACAATTTACGAAGTTTTCGTCTTTTCTCAATCAAGGATCTTTTTAAAAAAAACTGACTTTTACGGAATTGTAGCAAATTTACGGACCTAGTTCGAGCCCTAAAAAGAATCAAAATATTTTTTTCGTTGGCTACTTATTTTTGGGTTGAAAAAATCTTTTTTCTATGTTTAATTGAATCATTCAAATTTGTTTACAGTCAAATAATAAATAAATAAATAAATAAAAATTTGAAATGTAGGAAAATAAAACGAAAACATTCGGACAAATAGTTTTTAAAAATTAGTTTACAAAACTATTTGTCCGAATGTTTTGCTTTTATTTTCCTACATTTCATACATAATTTTCGGACGTTAAACATTGATATATTAATAAAAAAATTTGTAAACAGTAAATAAAGTAAATAAAAAGAAGCTTTACTCGGAACAATGATAAGTTTCTCGACAGAATAGCGAAAGTCTTAATTGAAACAACTAAAAATTTACGGCTAAAACAGTGAACATTTTTTTCAGAAGTCTCAGGCGCAAGGATTCCTCTTCCGCGTGGTATATGTGTATAAATAAATGAATAACCCTAATTTGTCTTGAATTGCGATTAATGAAAACAGGAAACATAGTAATTAGTGCAAGACAGAACTGTTTCTTTCAATAGTTGATTTTCCCATGCCCTAGTACACGGTACCAGGGTCACAACAATGGAACGTATAATCGAGTTAATTTATTATCGTCACCAACAAGATACACTGTAAAAAATTTAGGGAGTTAACGGACTCGGGAGTAGGGAGTTAAATTTTTAGAGTTAAAAATTAACTCCAAAAGAGAGTCAATTTTTAACTCCCTTCATTTAACACCCGCGGGAGTTATTTTTTCCATGGGGAGTTAGCATTTGGGAGTTAAATTTTAACTCCTTTTATTTAACTCCCCTGGCATTAACTCCCAAATTGGGTGCGACTTTTATAGACTCCCTGGGGAGTTAAAATTTAACTCCTTTTTTTTACAGTGTAGTAATGCTGAAAACCTGTTGCGGAATCAAACACCATTTGCATGTTACATATTAGTGAATGTGAATAATTATTATCTTATCCGACACTTTTGGAATGCGAACGATCATATATATATAGACCTATTCTCTACATCAAACAGTGTCTGAAAATGCATTCCATTCGATCAGTCTCTCTGATATAATAATACATATATATAAACATTCAAAAGCCCGACTATATACACATAATAATTCTAACAGATCAACGGCCTTGAAAAATTTTACACACTTTTCAACTTTTTCCTGTATATCACTAAGTATAGACGTAAATATATGTTAATTATTAAGATAAATTTTCTTTTATCGCTGTGAAAAAATTTTTTAACAATAGTGACATACATTCACTATTATCACTGTTTTCTGTCCATTACACAATTACTTTTAAAGATTTATGTATGTTAAACGTATATACTTCGAAGTAAGGTACCCGCAAGAAACTTACAATTTTAGGTTATGTTTGTAATTTTTCGAAATTAATTACGCAAAGGGGATCAACTGCTAAATATAGACGACTAATGTTTACGTCTATTTTAGATATAAAATAACTAATAAAAACTGATTTTTGTTTAAAATTAAACACAAAATTTTTTAACTAAGTTAAAAACTAGGACAACATAACGTGAAATTTGTACGTCATTTACCATCTTTAAGAGTGACTTATTTTAAAAAATAAAATTACTCATACTGTGTCAAACCTCCTTATAGCTTATTTTAAAAAACTTTCAGTAAAATCATTAAAGATTTCAATGATTTTTATTATTTAAAATTATTTTAATATTTTTAATCATTTAAAAAACTTTCAATTATTTCCATAAAAATCCAATAAGCTTTGAAAAATTGCACTAAAATTATATACCTACTTTAAAAACCTATTTTTTTAGGATTTTTAATAAATTTTTCGAAACACTAAAATATTAAAAATTTAAATTGAAATATTGTTAATTATTAAAACTAAATAATTAACAAATTTTTTAATTGTAATTCTATCAAAATTAAATAAACTTATAAAGGTGGTTTGGACTCTTTAATTCTGATTCCTTTTATACTAACAAACATAATTACAATCCATTTTGACTTTTTGTAAAATTCAATTATTTATCAATATTATACTATATTCTTAACTATATCAGGAAAATAATTTAAATTTTCCATAAAATTATTTTTATATTATTTTCTTAGACGAAAATAAAATCGATCAGAAAATTATTTGACCCTTTTTGGATTTTTATTTTTCTTAAAAATTTATAGACTTTAAATTCTATCATCCATGAATTTTGTATATATAGAAAATATGTTTTTGTATCTACAAAAAAATTACCGATATAAAAAACTTGGTTTTTCCATTATTTGAAGCATTTTTTATGTCGGAATTTCACTATAACTATATTTTCAAATCATAATTTTTTTATACTTTATATTTAAGAAAATTATAATTTGAAATTTGTTGAAAAAATGAACAAGATAATTTCGATATAAAAAAATTGAATAATTCTACGGAAATGTTGAAACTTTAAAAGTACAGTTGAAAAATTCAAATTTTAATTCGAAACCTTTTCAAAATTTAAATATTTCTAAAAATTCATGCTATAATGTTTTTAGTATTTAATTATTATCTCAAATATTAATTAAAATTCGTTTATAAATTAATTTTTATTCGGAATTGCGACGAGAATTTGGAGGACAAAAGCTCCAAAACAGAAGTTCTAATAAAAAAAAATCTAAAGATTTTAATTTCCAAAGACCAAAAGTTCCAAATCTTCTTTTTTCCAAATAAAAAAAGTTCCAAAACTTCTTTTTTCCAAAGACCAAAAGTTCCAAATCTTCTTTTTTCGGTTTTATTATTTATAAAAGTAATTGATCCCTGTAAAATTTCTTATTATAATTAAAACTAAAATTATTTAAAACAGTAAAACATTGAAGAGCAATAAATTAAGAAAATGTTTGGAAGATGATTAAAATTTTGCAATGACTTTTATTATTTATGAAAATAATTAAATCCCTGCAAAAAAAGTTTGCATAGAATTTAATAATAATTTTTTAAAAATTTTATTATTTAGGAAAATAATTGAATTCGCCTGTAAAAATTTTTTTTACTTATGAAAATAATTGAATTATTGCGGAGAAAATTATAAAAAATTTGATAATAATTGAATTTCTGTGATATTTGTAGTCTTTATGAAAAAATTATGTTTGCATAAAATTTTATTAAAATTATATTTAAATTATTGAATATTAAAAATTTTTTTTTTTAAATAGTGCATAGTGGAAATCATTGAATGTGTAAATTTTTTTTAAATTCAAATTTTACCAAGATTGTTAACGAAAATTTTGAAAATAATTGAATTTTATAGAAGAACTTTTTTGTTCATAAAGATAATTACAATTTTTACGAGAATTTAAAAAAAAATTTAAACACAATTGAATTTTTGGGAAGAATTTTATTTCTTTTGAAAGTATTTAAATTTTTGCAATCATTTGTAAATTCTTTAAATCCCAATTTTTTTAGTGGTTTTAACTAAAATTCTTCTATAACTCTGTTTTTTAATAATTAATTAAATGTATATTAGAAAATGTAGCTAGTTTTATATGAATTTGAAATATTATTAAAATTTTTCAAAAATTGAATTGTAAATTCTTCAAACTTCAATTTTTATGAAGCTGAAGTCCACAACGTTTTTAAAAACGAAAAATGGAAAAAAAAATTTCTAAAAATTAAATTCATCTTTAATTTTCATGTGCCTTAATTTTCAAAATATCAATTGTCACTAAGGATACAATATTATTAAAAAGGAACATGATTTAGAATCAAAAATAAAAATACCGTACCATTATTTTTTTGTTTTCGTTTTTAAAAACGTTGTGGACTTCAGCCTCATCAATTTTTTTTTAGTGTTTTGAACTAAAATTCTTCTATAAATCCGTTATTTTTAAAAATTAATTAAATATATATTTAAAAATGTAACTAGCTTTAGGAGAATTTGAAATATTAAAATTTTTTAAAAAATCTTCTTTAAAATTTCTAAATTCATTAAAAAATGAAATCTTATAATATTTTAAATGACAAAATTTTGAAGTTTATCTATTTATGAAAATTGTAAACGTAACTTTTTTAATAATTCAATTAATTTAGAAATAATGAAGTAAAACTATTCATTAAAATATAATAATTTTATAGAAGTTAATTATAATAGGAAATAATAACTAAAGGTTTTCATTAAAATTCGTGGTACACTGCAAAAAGAAGTATCTTAATTTAAGATGTTTTGGTAGTCATTTCTAAGATGTTTTGGTAGACACTTTTCAGTTACTTGAAACATCTTAATTTAAGATGTTAAAAGTATCTTCGTACACATTTTCTGTGGTATTTTTGGGGCAAAAAGTTTTGAGGTTAACTATGGGCTCTTATGGAAAACACTTTATGTATCTTAATTTTTAGTAACTTACACTTATGGCGCATCTTACGATTCCTCAAGTAACTTATCGCTAAACATCTTATTGCAACAGAAACATCTTAATTTAAGATACTTTAAAGAACTTACAAAAGTATCTTACTTTTTTAAGATGGAAGAAATATCTTTATTACTACTAAAACGTATAAAGCATCTTAAATATCAGTAAGACGCTTTAGAAAACATCTTATTTTAAGATGTAAGACACCATTTTGCCATCTTACATCTTATTTTAAGATATCAAAAAAGACACCAATTTTTGCAGTGTAATTGCTTATAGTTTATGAGGCAAACCAAAAAGGACACCGAAATTCAGAATTTTCTTACGAATTCAAAAAATTTATTTTTAACAGCACATTTAATAAAAATCTCTAAGTTTTCCCTGATTTCGCTAACCTAAATTATTCTTTCCCTAAATTCCTCGATTTTCCTGATCATATTTTAGACTCTTCTCCACCCCTGAGATGATCACGGGATTCAATTGTCACATGCTGTTAACAGCATGTGATCGTCAAGTTCTTTATGTTAACTTTTTCGACCACTTTTCTCTTTGAATATTTAATAAATTGAGCTGAAATTTTGTAAGAAAATTTAAAATGTAATTAAAAGGGGCCGTGATGTGCAAAAGTTTAAATAATTCAAAAATTATAATAAAACACTTTGAAATCGGTAAAGACGAGAAATTGATTAGATGTGACAGTGACAACTGATGATTTTTAAGTAACTTTTAATGATTAATTTTAAAAATATTAAAACTGTTGCACATCATTACCCTTCTTTATTGAACTTTAGACTTTCGTTCAAAATTTCAGCTTAGTTTATTAAATATTTGAAGAGAAAAGTGGTTGAAAAAATTACCATTGAGAATAAAACAATCACATGCTGTTAAGTGAACGATAACTTGGACCTCGAAAAAATTATTGAAAATCTAAAGTTCCATCGTAATTAAAATTAAAATTCAAAAACATACCTCAAATCTTAAGAGAATATCAAAGTGGAAGCGATTTTTCCATCATTGAAACTCAGCCTAAAAATCGCATCCGACTTTTTGACACCCCCTTAATTACTACACAAGTCTAGTAAACTAATTAAAACAGTGTCAAGTTTTATGTTTAATAAATTAAAAAAATTAGCATTTTTCCCCCCTTTTTACCTGAAATTCGAGTACGAAAGTTCATAAACTCGAAATTAGTGAAGCGTCTTGCTAAAAAAAAAAAAAAAAAAAGAAAATAGCAATTCGCCGCACATAATGGCACGGTGTAAAAAGGATTTATAACATAACCGTCAACGTTATGCGACAACCGTTACCAACATTCATGAATGCGAGTAGTGCTCGCGGAAAGAAAGAAAGAAAGTCGGCGGTATGATTGGACTCGAGTAAAGTTTCATAAGTTTTTAAGAAGAAAAAGAAGTACACTTCCAGTGAATAAGGAGTCGCTTCATCATTGTATTATATCCTGATGTGAAAATATCGAAATGACCAAATAGAGAAGTCGCTGAAGAAATGCCTATATAGATAATAACGCTCGTTTACCAGTTTTGTCATAAAAGAATAAAAACTAGATGTATTCTTGTGTGTGTGGTCAAAACCACGCCTGCGTGTGGTCTTTCAGCTCTACTCTCGCCGACAAATAATAATCACACCAAAGGCGTCTCTTACCGACACATGTATAAATTTAGAAAAACGTAAAATAAATTTTTATTTCAATTAACGTAGGATTTTTTTTTCTTCTGGGTTTTTAATTAGATTTGACAGCAGCTATCATAACTAAAACAAGGTTTTTACCTTTTTTTAGTTATATTGCTTACTATCATTCAAAAGAATATAGTAACGGTAATTAATTACATCCAGAAAAAAATTTTATTTAAACCAAATATATTTTTTTTTCTTCTGGGTTTTTAATTAGATTTGACAGCAGCTATCATAACTAAAACAAGGTTTTTACCTTTTTTTAGTTATATTGCTTACTATCACTCAAAAGAATATAGAAACGGTAATTAATTACATCCAGAAAAAAATTTTATTTAAACCAAATATATTTTATTTGAGTTAAACAACCGTATTATTTGTCTCAGAACCAACTAGACTTTATATTTGTTTTAATTAGTTTTAAATACAGTACCGGCCAAAATTGTCAGACCACCCATTTTTAAAGGAATAAAACAAAATTTTTTAACATAAAATTTATGAAAACTAAAATTTTTTTTGGTTTATGTTTTGAAAGACGATAAAATTTTGAAAAGAATAAGACCTCACAGAAGTCATTTGGCAAATATTTTTTCAAGACATTCTTTAAAAATTGTCATTTTCAATGTTTTACAAAAATTTGAATAACTTCTAAAGTAATGAACGCTTTTTAATAATCTTAAGCTTATTTTAAAGGTCATTTTCTACGAAATAAAAATCACTTGTAGGCATTAACCTGTAATTTTTTCTTGAAATAAGCATAACGTCAAAGTTGGACAAAAAAATTCGAAAAATTTGAAATAATATTATTAAAAGAAAAATACTTTGTAAAATTTAAATAAATTTTTATATTAAATTTTCTTGAAAAATCTACATTATATCATGTTTTATATATGTTCTAAATAGTGTTTAGTACAACAAAATTATTTCAAATTTTTCGAATTTTTTTGTCCAAGTTTGACTTCATGCTTATTCCATGAAAAAAATTGCAGGCTGATGACTATAAATAATTCTTATTTCGTAGAAAATGACCTTTCAAATAAGCCTACGATTATTAAAAAGCGTTCATTATCTTAGAAGTTACTTAATTTTTTGTAAAACATTGAAAATGACCATTTTTATAAATATCTTGTACAAATTTTGACCAAATGACTTCTGTGAGGTTTTATTATTTTCAAAATTTTATCCTCTTCCAAAATATAAACCGAAAAAAATTTTAGATTTCATAAATTTTATCCGGTATTGTATAAATTTTTTTTGACAGAAACAAAACATATTCGAGACAAATAAAATTGATTTGAAACAAATAAAAAGTTTAGTTGGTTCTGAGCCAAATATACCTTATTTTCTCTGGGTGTAATATCTGGTAGTTTATTTCTAGTTTTTTTTATCAAGTTTAAATAATTTTTTTCAGTTTCTTTCTACCCGCATTATTTTTAGTTAATTAATTAATTAATTACTTAACTAAAAAAAATTTAAACTAGATATCAATGAAATAAAAACTACCTTAAAATAAAGAAAACTACTTAAAACTAGTTGGAAACTATTTGATATAAACTGGCATTATAATTATCATTAAATCGAAAAACTGATATTTCAAACTAGTCAGAAACTATTTAGTAAGAACATGAATTAAAAAAATACCAGACTTCGAACTTGACAATTAATTTTAAAAAAGTAGCAAAAAGTAGCTATCAAACAAAAAAAATAGTAATAAAAAAATAATTATCGAAAAATTAAACTTGACAAGCAAAAAAAATTGCTGTATACACTTTAAAAAAGTGAGAAAAATTCCATTCGAAATTTTTCATTTTAGTGACTTTTTCCTAATTTTCATGAAAAATATTTACTTCTTTTTTGTTCTCCTAATAAACTTAATTTATCCACTGAATTTTCTTATTCAAGAAAAGATTTGAATATTTATAAAAATTATTTAATATTCTTGCGATGAATTTTATAAAAATTATTTAATAATTGATTTCTTTCGACTAATTTTATGCAAATTCTAATTAGAATAATTAAATTCTTAAGAACTTTTTATTATTCATGAAGAAAATTAAATTCATATAAAGATTTTTATTAAATTTTCTTTGAAAATTTTATGAAAATAGAAGCTATTAAAAATCATGAAATTATGAAAAGTTTTTAAAACTAATTAAATTTTACAAAGAATTCTATTAAAATTTATGATACTAATTGAACGTCTGTGTCGTATTTTATTAAATCTTTTTTTAAAAATAATTGAATTCTTAAAATGTATTTTGTTATTTATAAAAATACTTAAATTCTTGCGAACGATTTTACTAGAATTTTTTAAAGTAATTGAATTTTCGGGAATAATTTCATTATGTTCACTGACATAATTGAATTGAGAAGAATTTTAGTAAAATATAAAAGAATAATTGAATTATTCTAAAAAAGGAATTAAAATTTGTATTTAAAACAAATTAATTGCTGGCAAACAATTTTATTAAAATATGTTAAAATAATTGAATTTTTGTAAAAAAAATTTAATACTTTTTGTAAATAATTATATTCTTCTAAAAAATTTTAAAAAAGAACATTTTTTTAAATAATTGATTTTTAAGGAATTGAAATTAAATTTTTAAGAATAATTACATTTTTTGAGCAATTTCTGTAAAATTGTATTAAAAATAATCGAAATCCTGCGATGAATTTGATTATTTATGCAAATAAATGAATAGTTGCCAAGAATTTTATTAAAATTTTCAGAAATAATTGAATAGTTGCCATGAATCTTATTAAAACATTAAAAAATAATTGAATTTTAAAGAAAAATTTTATTTATTATGAAAATAAATGAATTAATGCAAAAAATGCTATTTAAATGTTTAAAAAGAATTGAAATTATGTGAAAAATTTTGTTCTTTTGAAAATAATTACATTCTTTATAAGAATTTTATAAACATTGCTGTAATCAATAAATGTTTTGGAATTACAATAAATATTATAAAAATTTTATTTTAAATATTTTAAATTTATCGATGAGTTTTATTAACTATGAAAATAACTGAATTCTTGCTTAGAATTTTATCAAAAATTTATTGTTAAAATTGAATTTTTTTGTAAAATACCTATTATTGTTATGTGAAAGTAATTAAATTATTGAGAAGACATGATATAAAAATTTTGTTAAAATATTGATTGTTATGAAATTTTTTTGCAAATGCTAAATTATAAATTTATTGAATTCATTCCTGTGGAAATTTTATTATTTACGAAAATAATTTAATTTTTGATGAATTTTACCAATTTTTTTAATAACTGAATTTCACAGTAATTTTTGAGAATAGTTTTTTGATTTCTAGTATTAGTGCATGAAAAATAAAATTTATTAGATTCAAATAAGAAATAACTCATTAATTGACTATTAAAAATAAACTAACATTAACTAACAAAAATATGAACTAAAATTGATAAAAACTGTTTAATCGAAACTGAACTTGGTAGAAACTATAAAGAAAGTAATTGGTAGAAACTATTTAAAAAAATACTATTTTTTTCTAGTAGGAAGTAATTACATGGTGACACTTTTTAACTAGAAAAGAATATTTCTTAAAACCAGATAAAAACTATTATAAACTATTTCCGTTTAGAAATTTTTAAATACTGACCTTTATGAATTAAAAAAAGATATTTCTTAAAAACAGATTTAAATTTCTGTCAAATAAGAAAATTGTTTTTAAAATTAAAAACTTGTTTAATATGAACTATAGCATTAACAATGAAAATTACTTAAACTAGACGGAAACTAGAATAACTACGTTAAAAAAAACAAAACAATTATTTAAACTAGACAGAAACTAGAGAAAATTTATTTAAAATAATATAAACAAATAAAAAAACTACAATTTAAAACTTGTTAACTATTCAACACTAACTATCACAAACTTAAAAAATTATTATTTAAACTAGATAGAAACTAGATTAAAACTAGTTGGCAAAAACTACCACCAACTAAAGAAAACCTATTGTTGTAAAATGAATACAAACTTTTGTCAGACTAAATAGAAACTATATAAACAATTAAAAAACTTCTTATTAAAACTAGATTGAAACTAGGTGATCGAAATTATTAACAAGCAAAAAAAATATATAAAATTAAACAAAAAATACTAAAACTAAAAATTATAATTTCAGCGAAAAAAAAAGAATTTTATACAAACTGAAATTAACTAAATTAAACTAGTACAAAATGTTACTCAAACTAGATAAAAACTAGAAAAAACTATTCGATAAAAACTGAAAAAAATTAAATTATCATCATCATATATTTAATGACCTTATTAATAGAAGCACTATATTTATATTTATTCAATAAATATATTTTCCCCGCTCGTTTACTACTTCATTTTTCACTATATATTCCCTTGTGAATAATGATCTCAATAAATTTCCTTTAATTTCTCGATAATACATACTAATTTTGAGGAAAGGAAATATCACTAAATCTCACACCGAATTGAAAGATACAAGGGAAGATAAAAAAGTGTTTGAAAAAACGCCGAAGAAATAGAGACCACACTTGATTATCTGGGTATTTTTTTTTCTTTTCTTCTTTTTCGGAGGAAATTTATTACGGACAGAGAGAACGAGAAGTCATTTATATAAATGTGATTGACAAAAATCGATAAACTATTTCCTGTTTTCTAGATTTCCTTTCTGATTAAAATTCTTTTTAACTATACCGAATAATAGATACATTTTTTTTTGTTTCTAAGTACTGTCTATTATTTAAATTCGAAGATTCAAAATTTCAAATTGTTATTCCTTTTTATTATTTGCTTTTTACTTAACTTTATATATTTAAGTTATGCATTCATTTATTATTTTAAATGATTTATTAATACAATATATTTATTTATTATAATTATTTTTTATGATTTCTTTTTTGCAATAATATAATAATTAGAAATCAACAAAAAATAAATACCATTAACTTGAAAAAATAATATTCAACCTACGAAAAAACTAGTTTATAAAAGTTACCATTCGCTAAAAAAAATTAATTAACTTTTAAAAAATTGGTTAATAGTTAACCATAATAATTATTCAACCATTCTTTTCTAATTACATATTAGTATAATTAAGAAAAAAATTATAATAATTATTTTATAACAATTAACAATTTTTTTTATCTATAATAATTATTCATCATTCAAAAAAATTAGGAGCAAAATAATTACTATTATTATTCTGTATTGAATAATGTTTACAACTTGCTTTATTGTTTATAATATATTATAAAAATAAAATATTTTTAATCATTTATATGCAAAACATAATATAATAATAGGTTTAAAAAAAAATTAATAAAAAATATTTAGAAATAAATTAACTTATGTTAACAATTTAAAATTAATAATAATAATAATAATAATAATAATTTCGTAAATATTATTCTAAAGTTTTATTTTGGTGGTAAGTTCTGGTACTTTATTCAAATGAAAAAGGAAACAAGAAATATTATTTACCTGCGCCAAAAATTAAAAAAACGGTGATTTAATTTTTTTTGTTACTGACCTTTAGGAAACTGAAAATTGTACTGAAATTAAATTTTCTTTTCTTTGAATATTTAATTTGCAGTAACTAAAAGATATTGTCATTGAAAACATTATTAACCTCTGCATTGATCTCTAAACACTATTATTTACATTTTCAATTTCTATTTATTCTCAAGAAGAGTGTATAGTAAGAGACAAAAATAATTTTTAAAAAGACACAATAAATTCTATCTCTCAAATTAATTATTGTGAAAAATAAATTATCAACACTTTAATGTCGCAAGTGGAGTAAAATATTAATATTTTTCTACGTTTATTGTACAGATTTATTACAAATTTTCCTTCACTTTTTTTGTTCCTTTTCTATTTTTCATTATTCCCTTAACTTGTAGAAATCATCAAATCATTAAATTAAATTAAATTAAATTAAATAGAATTAATATTAAATAGAATAAAAATGACCAAAAATATAAATAAAAAAATGTTCAACCAACAAAATAAAAAAATTGTTTCTTAAAAAATTAAAAACTAAAACTTACTTGTAATTTTTCCTCGAGTTTCTTATTGGCGGCTCGTAAACTTTGAACTTCAATTTCTAATTTATGAAGGTCAATCGATGAATTCGAATCAATTTTTCTTCGTTTCATTGAAACGCCAGTTGTCAATGAATTTGTTTTCAATTTTTTTATTGTCGTTTCGGCCTCGACTAATCGTTTCTTTAATGCTGATAGTTCACGACGATGATTCTCGTCTTTTAGAAACTCCACCTTCGAGGAAACAAGAGTGGCCTCTGTCACTGAACGAGAGGGAGATTGAGAGAGCCTGGAAGAAAAAGGAGAACAACATATATTGCTCGAGTACAAAACACACGATTGACAGTATACGAGATTGCATAACTAGAACGATCAAACTTCAGAAACAAAATGGCAATTGGAAATTACTTTTCTCATTAAGTAAATGCGTAATTAAATTATTGCAAATCTGTCAAAATAAGGCATTTTTTATATGAACAAAATACATTGTTTTTACAAAAAAAATAACTATCGAATATAAAATTTTACGTTTAACAAAAATCATTTTATATTAACTATATGTAAATCAATCTACTGATTAAATAACACAATGCAAAAAAAAATAGTTTGGCCAAGACACTGCTAATAGTAGTGACAACCTAGAATTGTCAGGGAATTTTTATTCAGCCTGATACTAAAAACTCAATTTTTTTGTATTTGAGTCGTAAAAATTGCAAGTTTTCGAGTTGACATTATACACTTTTTTGATTTTAAAGTTACTGCTTACAATTGAAATGAATATGGCATTTCTAAATTTTAGTTTCTTTTAGTCAATATCTTCCTTTGAAATTTTTTTCAATTAATACATTTTAGAAACCCAAAAAATGTTATGAAACTGAAGTTAACAAGTTTTATGTAATGAAAATTTTTTCTTTTGCTAATTGTTTTTTTATGTAAGAAGCCCTTTAAAAAATTGCAAGTGCATCCATATTAAAAAATAAACAATTAGCAATAGAAAAAAATGGCTCCTGTAGCGAGGAAATAATAATTTAGTTGAAATTTCGGGATATTTGGAAAATCCACGACAAAAATAATTAAAAATCACTGATTTCCTTGCCTTAGATCCTCTTACAATTTTGTTAAATGATTTCTCACATTAAAATAAATAATTACTAAAAGAAAAAATTGCTTATGAGCTGAGGAAATAATAATTTTGTTGAAATATATGGTTTTTGAAAATTCGTGTAAAAAATCAAAATTACTCATTTTCCCCGACTTCCATCTTTGGAAATTTTTTAAAGTGATTCTAACATTAAAATAAATAATTATCAAAAGAAAAAATTGTCATTGAATAAACGTAGATAACTTCAGTTTCATAAAATATTTTTAAAATGTTTAAAATACTTGTTTAATTGTGAAAAATTCTTAACTAAACTAAATTTTTAAATTTAAAGAGATTTGCTCCTCACCTTTCTTCGGAACGTATCTCAAATAATCTCACAAATTTTAACTAAAATTTTTGTTATTAATAAAATTAAATATTAATAACTTATTTTATTAGCAATTTACTTTGAAGGATATTATATTTTTTGTCGTAATTATAGCTAAAAACATATCAAAACAATTTTATTTTTGGGTCTAGAATTTTTTTTAAAAATGGTCTGGAAAACCTGGAAAAGTCATGGAATTTTAAAATCGATGTTTTGTGGCAACCCTGAAATAGATTTGCTAAAAAATTTGAGATAAACTGAAAAAACGACTCAAAAAACCGAATTAAAATGGAAAAAAATAAAAATTTGTTTAATAACACTACACTAATATATTTCTATGTATTTTTTCAAACTAAATCCGAATCCGATGTAAAAATTGGCAGATTTGCTCAAAATATTGAGACAAACTCCAATAAGATTTAAAAAATCGCGAATTAAAATGAAAAAATTAATATTTTCTTGTATGACACTACACTGGTGTATTCTCATGTAGTTGTTCCTTGTAGTTGTTTTGAAGTCAGATTTTCAAAGTGACTCAACATTTTGAGTTGAATCAAAAGTGCTGAAAAATTTGAATGTAAAATATTACCAATGAAAATACTCTAATCTAGTGTATTATCAAGAAAAAAGTTGAATTTGAAAATCTTTAATTTAATTTCTTTTTTATACAGATTTTCTTGAATATCTCAAAATTTTTAATCAATTTGATAATTCTGAATTCTGAATTTGTGAATCGAGTGAAAAATATATATAGAAATACACTAGTAGTGTCATAGCAAAAAATTCTCATTTCTTTTTTATTTTTAATCGTTCTTTTTAACAATGTTTTAAAATTATCTCAAAACTTTCAGCAATTTTCTTAATTCAGACTTCAAATTCGGATTCAGTTAGAAAAAAATATACTACAGTAGTGTCATAAACAATTTTTGTTATTTTAATTCGAATTTTTAAGACGTTATTGAGTTTGTCTCAAAAGTTTTAGCAAATCTCTCAATCCTAAGATCGAATTCGGATTCAGTCTGAAAAAATATGTAGAAATATATTAATGTAGTATTATTAAAAAAATTATTATTTTTAATTAATTTAATTCAGGTTTTAAGTCTGTTATTTCTAACTTCGAATTAGAATTTAGCGTGAAAAAATCCATAAAAATATATTAGTGTATAGTATTATTAAAAAAAAAAAATATTTTTTTCATTGTAATTCGGTTTTTATAAGTCGTTTTTTGAGTTTCTCTCAAAATCTTGAGCAAATTTGTTAATTCGAATTTCGAATTCGAAATCAGCGTGAAACAATTCATGGAAATATACTGTTTATAAAAATAAGTACTATTTTTTATTTTAATTCCGTTTTTTGAGTTTATCTCAATATTTGAGCAAATCTGTCAATTCTGACTTCGAATTCATATTCAGCGTGAAAAATGCATATTTTATCAGCAAATAGTTCCTAAATAGTTAAGAATTTTGATAATTTGGCACTCGAATTGATTAATCTTTAGACAGATAGAAATTTCCACAGTATTAAGATTGAATAAATTTAATTTCTATTTTAATTAAAATTAAAATAGGTACTTAAGTTAAAATTTGCATGATTTTTTAATTTTAATGAATTCAATTTAAATCAATTAGAAATTTTATTACTAACTTTGTTTTACACAATAAAAATAAAAATTAAATAAAAGTCGACTCACTTGCAATTGAATTAAAATTAGTATAAAATTGAAATTTTTATAGATTAAAATTTGAATAGAACGAAATTTTTCTGTATTAAAATTTGGATAAATTGAATTTTTACTTAATCATAGAGAACATTAAATTCTAAAATGATCAAAATATATAAAATAGGTGACAAAATTTTAAATAAGTAAGAAGAAGAGAATAGATGAAAATCTGTGATCGCTGTTATGTAAATTATAAAAAAATTGATTTCATTGTTTCGAATTTTAATAAGGGTCTTGAAAATTTTTTGAATCTGAAATTGAATGTTTATAAAAAATTTTTTGTTGTGAAGTCTTAAAATATAATTGTTAAAAAGTTGTTACATATAATTGTGTATGTAAATTACTAATACACGTGAAGAATATCACAAGAAAATTAAATTTATTAAAGAATATCACAAAAGTTTTTGCACGAAATGATAATTTAATTAGTTTTTTTAAGGGATTTAGAGTTTTGTTACTTATTTAATATTTTTCCAGATTGTAAAGCTTCATTTAAAGATAAATTTTCAATAAAAAAGTGATTTTCGATCAAAATGGACTTATGCGGTTTCTGCACAAAACGCTTCAATTATTTTTCAGTTGCTTAAACTCCTTAAGAATTGCTGACTCAGAAAAGACCAATTTGAGCATCTGCCTGTGCAGATTCTCCTATTTTCCAAACACTTTATTAAAGACCAATTTTGTTTAAAAAAAAATGTTTATACCCTTTACCTGACTTTAAGATCGGATATGATCTGTTGATTTTTCGCAGCTTCCGTGACTCGAGCGTCTCTTATCGCAGTTTCCAGGTCACGTCTCACAAGTTTTGCGGCTTTTCGTTCTTCATGAAGCTCCGATCTGACCGCGGCTAAATCTTCCCTCATCCTTCGTGCGCCTTCCTCCAACCACTGTATCGTCTTCCTCAGTCTCGTCACATCATCCACTTTCTCCGTCTTTCGTTTACAACACAATTTTGATCCTGCATCCGGCGGCTTTCTATGAAGACCCGAATTCGCCTTATCTTTCGATAAATTTAAAGTCACATCTTGCTTTCTGTTTGTCTCATCATCTTCGCCAAGAATTCCATCCGATGACACTGGAGTCACATCACTTCCGCTATTTGGCAACAGCTCCTTCTTTTCTAACTGATCAATTTTTGAACTTTCTGCCTTTGAATTTAATAATTCATCACAAGTTTCGTTGTCTGTTACTGATGAGTCATTGCCATTATTATTGTGTGTTGCAGAATCACTGTTTTCCTGTTTTTCTTTACGATTTTTAATAATTTTATTTTTCAGTTCTTTGCAAAGTGAATTGATGGACGCTGATAGGGGTCTCTTTAACGATCGTCGTTGAATCTCGTCAGCATCGTCAAAGTGAATCCGTCTATTATTTGCGGATAAATCTTCGTGTCGAGGCGTTTTCCTGGGAATCTCCATTTTTGACGATGGCGGATCAATTTGTCGTCTTTTCCTCGTTACGGATTTCAATTCGGACCGTTCGTGATTGCGATTATTGTCGTCCGTCAAGGTCAATGGATCCCCAGTCGTTTCTGAACTCGTGTTCGTTGCGATGACGGTGTCTCCCGCTGATGGATTCATAGTCTCTTCTGTAACATAAATTGGAAGAAATTATTTTCAATACTTTAATTAAAATGATACGAAATAAATTGTTTAAGATTAGTTATATTTAAAAGTTAATTATTTAAATACATTTTTCAAACACAATGAGTTCTTAATAGAGTGTTTAAAAAATGGAGAAAATATTTACATAATAAGAGAATTTAATGTAAATAAATTTAATAACAATTTAATATTAAAGTTAAATTATTTAACACCATTCAAAGTAAATTATTTAAAACTAGCAAATAATACGCGCACCAGCGCAAAAAACGCAGTGTTCCATTTATTATTTAAAATTTTATATTAGTACATATTATTAAATATTCTTGTTTATGAGAAATTATGAGAAAATTAATTATGAGGAACTTAAAAAGTTTCTTTAATAATATAAAAAAAAAATTTTATTTCATATTTACAATGTTCTTTTAAAAGATCATTTAATTTTTTATTTAATCCTTTTTGAAATCTTATAAACTATGTCCGACGCTTGGATAATAAAATGTTTATAAAATTATTCATCCCCTGATGAGGAACTATATAGTTCGAAATTAGTTGGGATTTTAATAAAATTCTCTTTAAAAAACAAACCGTATCTAGGCCTTCTCATTACTCAGCAAATTTTTGATTATTGTTCAAATAAAATTATTCGCAAGAATTTAATTATTCTCATCAATAATAAAACTCTTAAGAACAATTCGATTATTTTCAATACAATTTATTTATAATATTTATATTATTATATTATATATTAAAGTATTATTTTATTTTTAAAAATATTAATTAAATTTGGATAAAATTATTCGAAACAATTCAATTATTTTTAGGAAATCTAAAATCTTTCGAAAAAATTCATTTATTTTCATAAATAATAAAATTCTTCAAAAGGAATTTATTGTTTATAATACAATTTTAATAAAATTTCCCGAAAGAATGCAATTATTTTTTAAAATATTATTTAAATTCAATAATTTTTAAGTTTTTAATAAAAATTCAATTATTTTCAAGATTTTTAATGAAAATTCAATTACAATTTTCAACAATTCTGATGAAATTTATAAACTTCTCCGAAAGAATTCAATTATTTTCAAAAATAATAAATTTCTACTAAGGAATTCAATTCTTTAAACTATAACTCAAATTTCAAGAAGGAATTGAATTATTTTCGAAAGTTGTTACAAAATTCTTTTAAAAAATTTAAATATTTACAAAAGCTGTAATAAAATTTTTTAATATTTTTTTTCAATTTAATTTTCAATTTTTTTATAAATACTTTAGAAGTATTTAATGATTTTCAGTACATTGACAATTTATTTCTGAAAATAATTAAATTCTTGAATAAAATTTTATAAAAACTTTTAAAAATAATATTGAAATTCTGCGAAAAATTTCTTTTACTTCTACAAATAATTGAATTTTAGAAAAATTTAAACAAAACTGTTTTTTTAGAAGAATTTTATTAAAATTATTGTATTTAAATTAATTAAATTCCTGTGAAAAATGTACTTTTTATTAATAAAATTGAATTCTTTCGAATAATTTAAAAATAATGTTTAAAAACAAAAGAACTTTCAATTTAATTAAAATAATAAAATTTTATTTAAATTTATTGAATTCCAGCGAAAATTTCATTAGAAAATAATTGAATTCTTAAATTGAATTATATTAAAAGTTTTTTTTTATAATTGCAAACTCTTGTAAAAAATACAATTATTTTTTAAAACCATTAAATTTTCTCGGAGAATCCTTCCGGAAGATTATTCATTAATTGACTTTTTGCAAAGAATTTTATTTAATTGTACCAAAATTTCTCGAAAAAATACAATAAATTATGATAAAATTCTTCGAAAAAACCGAATTATTATTTACATAGTAAAATTCATCACAGAAATTCAATTACTTTTAATAGTATTTTAGTAAAATTTCTCAACAGAATACATTTATTTTTAAAAATATTTAATAACAATTTACGATTGAATACAATAATATTTGAAAATTGTAAAAAATTCTTTCAAAACCTTAATATATTATATTAAGGTATAATATATTATATTTATAATATTATATTATATTAATATATAATATATTATATTATGTTGAAATTCTTTAAAACAATTTAATAATTTTAATAAATTGTAAACTTCTTCAAAAGAGTTTAAATGATTTTTATGACAATTTTATTAAAAAAAACAATTATTTAAAAAGTTAGGAAACAAAAAAACAAACAACAACTAACTTTGAAAACAGATTACCGGAACATTAATAATTAATAATAATAATAAACATAATAATAATATTAATAATAATAATAATAAATTGAAATACAAACACAACCTCACAGGAAATGTCTTTCTACCACAAAAACAAAAATTCACGTCTAAAAATTTTAATGTATTCGACTAGAGAAACTTGAAAAAATAAATATTTGACTCGAGAGTAAAGCACGACTGTTGTCTTTTGAAAAAAGCAGTATTTTAATTATCAACAATTAACGAGAGGACAAAATAATGTCAGAAATGTTTTAGCGCAGAATGTGAACTACTTCCGTCAAAATAGACAAGCCAACAAACGTGAAACGTGCCAGTTATGAAAATACGTGGGAAAGTGGTCACGCTTATGACTTTGACGAATTCTTTAAGATCATAAGAATGCTTCTTCCCTTGCATAACACACACACAAGCAACGCATAGTCTTTAGTTTCGCTAACGAAAAATTTCAAATTCCTTTTTTTTAAATTACATAAAACAAAATTAAATAGAAATAAATATCTCTCGAAATTATTATCAATATTTATAAAATAATGATAATCTTTAATATTGGATTTAAAAAATCAGTTTTTTGAGATAAAAATAAAAAATTAATTTCATGAAAGAAAAATTAATTTAAAAAAGGAACAGTTTTAACAAATTATATAATGCGAAAAAGTGGATTGGAAAAAAATTATTTACTAATTATTAGAATTAAATTATATACAATGTACACTCGAATAGAAAAAAAAATTATGAATATGTTGAATAGAAGTTGATACAAAGAATTTAGGTAAAATAAAAAAAGGCAATTACGAAACGGTACATTGGCTACATGCACGAGGTTAATTTCAACTTAGCCGGATGAATGGAGCTCGTCAGGCAAACGAGCACATTCGACCTCACAAAAGATTCTAGACATAGATCATTCAATAAAATTCTACACAAGAGTGTTTCAAACACGTCGGTTACCTTTTGGCAGAAAAAAAAAGAACGAGAGGAGAAAAAAAAACCTTTTACATAATATTCTTTCCCTTTTATTCACAATTCAAAATATTTCCAATTTTCATCATTTATTTAACGATTTTAATTTATTTAACAGCTTTATAAATTTTAATCATGAAGAAAATTAAAAAATCTTAAACAAAATGTTAAAAAAAATAAAATATATTTTAATAAGAGCACAAAATAAAAATGAAATAAAAAATAAGAAAGCTAATTTTATTTTTTTTTATTTTTCTTTCATATTTAAAAAATTTAATTCTTGACAAAACATAAAATATTTAAAGTGGAATATAAAAACAAGAATAAAATATAAAGATAAATAATTAAAAATATAAATAAAAATATAATGTTGATTAACATTTTAAAATCTGACATGAAAAAAATATTTTGCCTAATAAGTAAATATTTTTTTTGTATGAAATAATTTCTATTTAAGTCAATTAAATGGTATTTGCTTCAAATATTAAACCTGAGGATCAAAATATTTTTACTAATTATCAGAATTTTTTTCTACTTAATGTTTGAAAGTTTTAAATTAATAAAATTCTAATTTATTAAATTATAATTACAAGTATTACTTTAAAGATTAAAAAATAATCAAACAAAATTGTTTTCAATATAAAATATTTGTTTTATATTGTGGATTATTTCTTATTTAATATTTTCAATAAAAATTCTTTGATTCAAGTAAATTTACTTTTTATTTATAACGAAAATAAATTTTTTTTATATTTTAATTTAGTTTTAATTAGAATATTAACAAAAAACCTTACAATAAATTCAAATTATTTAACTTCTAAAATTTAATTTCATATCTCTGAATTTAAAACAAGACGAATAATTTTTTTTGGAATTTTTCCAAAAGCAAGAAGTGAAGAATAAAAATTTCACTTCAAAATAAAATAAAAGAAAAAACGTTTAACAAATGGAGATTTTTATTCTTTGTTTTATCTGCGTGAATTTATATTGAGCAGCTGTGCAAAAAGCTTTTTAATTTTTTCTTCTACTTTTTCTCTTTTCTTTTTTTTTGACGTTTATTTTTATATTTGACAAAAAGCGAAAAAATGAAATTAGAGCGGAGTTTTTTTTTCTCTCATTTAGTTCCCTATATCAAAAGAACAATTATTGACCCGGATTGCGGAAGGAAAATATTTTTTTTCACCCATTGTCAAAATGTCGCGAAAAATAAATAAAAGGAAGAATTTGTATTCAGAAACTAGGTGGGTGCGACCCAGACTTTGCGACATTAAGCTATTCATAGCCACGGCCCAGAGGCCGCGCCTCTGGTTCCCTCAACCAGAAAAACACTTTTCAATCAAGTTATATATTGTATGACCTTTTTTAATTTTCACATTAAACGATCGATGTTTATTTATTTTAATTTTTTTCGAGTAGAAAATTATTGATTTCGATAAAAATTCATAGGAAAATAAATATCATTCTCTTATATTGAAAGAAAAAAACACTTTTTTGTCCAAAATTATATTTTTACTATATATCTCAATTTTTTTCTATTTAATGTTTCAAAATTTTTTAATTAGTCAAATTCTAATTTATTAATTAAAAATGTTTTTTTATATTATACGGATTATTTCTTATTTATTTTTGTTTTATAATTTTAAATCGAAAATAATTATTCTGAGCGAAAAATTTTATTAAAATCTTGAAAACTAAGTTAATTTTTATGAAAAGCTTAATTAAATTAATATTAATTATATTTAAATTCTTATGAAGATTTTTACTAAAATTTTCGACAATAATTAAATTTCTGCAAAGAATGGTTTAATTAACATTGTTTTAAAAAAAATTTTGATTTAAATTTCTATTGAAAGTGATTGATTTTCTGCGAAGAATGTTATTCAAATTTTTTGAAGTAGTTGAATTTTTTGGAAAAATTGGGTAAAAACTTTCAAAAATATTTAAAAATTTTTCGTGAAATTTAATTAAAATTGTATTATATTTTAAAGAATTGAATTCCTTGGTAGAAATTCATTATTTTTAGAAATAATAATAATTCATTCAAAAAATTTGATTTTTTTCAAAATTTTCGAAAATAATTGAATTTCTGCTAAGAAATTTATTAAAATTCTATTAAAATATTTTTTTTGCAAAAAAAAATTTGAAAACAATTGAAGTTTTTCGGAGAAATTTAATAAACTTTTTTATAAAATTAAATTTTTTCACAGGAATTTAATTAGAATTATATTTAATATAGTTGAATTCTGATAAAGAATCTTATAAAAATTTAGAAAATTAATGCTTTTAAAAGTAATTTAAATCGATGAAATAATTTAATTAAAATTGAAATGTATTAAAAAAGAATTGAATTCGTAAAAAAATTAATATAAATTTTGGAAATAATTGAATTCCTTTGGAAAAATATTATTAAAATTATATTAAAAATCGTGCAATTCTATTGAAGAATTTAATAAAAAATTTTAGAAATAGTTGGAATAAAAAAAATTTGATTAAATTCTATTAAAAATAATTAATTTCCTTGGAAGAATGATATCGAAATTTTTAAAAATAATTGAATTTATAAAAGAATTTTATAAAAACTTTCAGAAATAATTCAATTCTTCCGTGAAATTTAATTAAAATTGTATTATATTGAAAAGAATTTAATTCGGAAGAAAATTTTATATAAATTTTGGAAATAAATGAATTCCTTTGGTGAAATATTATAAAAATTGTATTCAAAATCGTTGAATTCTATTAAAGATTTAAAAATATTTAGTTTTATAAAAAATTTTTTTAAAATTCTAATAAAAATTATTACATTTTTTCTCAGAAATGTAATTAGAATTATATTTAATATAATTGAATTCTGATAAAGAATCTTATCAAAACTTAGAAAACTAATGCTTTTATAAGTAATTTAATTTAATATAATTTAATTTTTTAATTTCGATGAAATAATTTAATTAAAATTATAATGTATCAAAAAGAATTGAATTCGTAAAAAAATTCTGTCAAATTTTTGAAAAAAGTATTAAAATTATTAAATTCTATTGAAGAATTTAATTAGAAATTTAAAAATAGTTAAATTTTTTAAAAATTTTATTTAAAATCTATTGAAGATAATTGATTTTTTGCAAAGAATTTTATTGAAATTTTTCGAAATAATGGAATCTTTTGGGAAAATTTTATAAAAACTTTCGAAAATAATTCAATTCTTCCGTGAAATTTAATACAAAATTGTACAATATTAAAAAGAATTAAATTTCTATATAAAAATGATTACCTTTGAAAATAATTGAATTCTTTCGGAAAATTTTTGTTAATATTTTTGAATAGAATTGAATTTTATCAAAATTTTTGAAAAATAATTTAATTATATTATTTATGAAGATAATTGAATTCTTCCGAAGAATTTCATTTTTTTTAAATAATTGAATTTTTGAGAAGAGTTTTGGAAAAATTAAAAAAATTATTGAATTCTTTTGAGAAATTAATAAAACTCCAACGAAGAATTTTATTCAAGTTTTCAAAAACAATAAATAATTAGAAATTTATTTTTTATTATTATAAAGAAGTAGTTGATTAGTTAATAAATAACTTTTTTGCTAGTGTAAAAAAATATTTGTCAAACTCATTGGAAAAGAACCTGTATTTTGTCACTGAGTTTGCAATAAACTAATTAAATTTTTTAAAACTGTTTGTCCCCTAATTGTCATATACACAAATTATCCTAATAATTTTAAATTTTTTATAATCAACCATTAACTAAAAGTTAAAAATAAAACAAAAATTCATTTCACAAATTCTATTTTTGTTTCTTCTTAACTGCTTACGAATAAAACAATTGCACAATAAAAAAGACTATCAATCGATTATAATTAAAATTCATAACGATAATTACAAGTTAAACTGAATGTCCTTTTCTTCCCCTTGATTTTGTGAAAGTGAACATATATTATATAAATTCATTAAAGAGGATAAATTGAAAAAAATGTACATTGCGTTTATGATAAAATTCCTGCAAGGATAAATATTATTGAAATATCTTTTTATATATGTATATGTTATATGTTTCGTAAAAGTACAATGGAGATAGAATCATAAGTAATGAATTTACTGATAAGATTTCTGACTTTATATACTTTTAAGTGGCGGATTTAATCTTGATAAAGAATCTGGTTATATGTTTTACAATGATTGGAAATTATACACATTTTGAACGGGGGCTGCAAATCAAAGTGTCGAGTTTTCTTGTCGTGCAAACTAAAATAATAATGAGTTGTTATTATTTATTTCTCACACACATATATAATTTTTATACATGTATGTGTTTCGAATAAATATACTAATAACAGTAACAATAATGGCAATTAATTTTCCATGTATATACATAACATAATAACGCTTTTAATACAAATGTTTTATATCCACGATATTGTCTTTTATCCTCTGAATTATTGTGCCAAGTTATCTTGTAATTGTTGTGGCATTTTTCTGCTTGTTTTTAATTATAAAAATTGCAAAAGATCCATAAATAGAATTTTGCACACATATTATTGAAAAATACTATTTTTATTATTTTTTTTATTCTTTCTTCATTATTCATTCATTCATTCATTAAAATCAGTATTCAATTTTCTCTTCGATTTTCTCAAACGAAAGTTGTTGAAATTTTTCTATTTTTTAATTATTTTCTTAATTGTATATTTATGTGTAAGGTTGGTTAATAATATATATAGCAATAATAATTATATTTATTATTAAAATTTAACTCAAAATAATTGATTTCGTGTGAAGAATTTTATCAAACAATTTTTTTATTAAGGTAAAAGTATTTTTATAGTATTTTATACTATTTTTATTAGTACTATTAGTACTATTTTTATTAGTAAGAGGAGAAAACACAATAAATTTCCAAAAACGAATTGTTATTCTCATGTGAATCATAATTTTTTTTAATTTTTGTCGGAATTCACAATTCGCGCCTTTTTGTTTTATTGAGGACTCTTAATTGATTAAATTAAATAAATTAATTAATCAAATCAGATTTGAGTACCCATTTTAAAGCAAAATAAATCAATTTTGGAAAAAAATGACCGCCATATTGGATCCGCCATACTGAATTTTTAAAATTTGACTGCAAATCTGTAATCAGCAACCCCGAAAACCCCTATATATAAAGTAAAGTGAAAATCCTACAAATTCTTAAAATTTGGCCGCCATATTAGATCTGCCATTTTGAATTTTTGAAAACTGACTGAAGATTCGTAATCATCGACCTTAGAAACCCCCAAGAAACAAGTTTGAGACAAATCTAATCAATTTTAAAAAAAATTTGTAACTTACATAAATTACATAAAATCTGACATTTTTTTGAGGTTAGAAAAAATCCTGATGTGATGGAGCAAATCTGACTTCGGATTCGTGTTCAGCGCATCAAAATATATAGGGGTATGGTACTGTGGTCTTTCGCGCAGGGTACTTTTCTTTTTTTGTGGGGCTTATTATTTATATAATAATTTATAATTAATTATAATTATTATAGTTTATTATTTTGTTCATATTGACCATTAATGATCCTTGTGATTGAAGATTGAGACTTAAATAAACAAGGGTTGCTTTCAATGCAAATTCATAACATTAATCTTTGATGTTTACATATAAAAGAATCAATATATAAAGTTGAAAAACTTGAAAAAAGCATTCATCTGTGTAAACAAGAAATTTCGAAATATGTCTGAAAAATATGTATTTAGTTTTTATTTAATAAATTATAATCTTGCAATCAATGCCACGTGTCTCATGTAAAACTCTATTTAATGTAAAAATTAAAGGTCGAATAAAATAGTTTTTCAAATATTTAAATTATTTATTAAAATTGCTTAAACTTAGTTTTATCATATTGTACAGTAAGTAACAGTAACTATAGTAATTATACAAATAATAGCTCTCAAGGCACGAAAACGTCTTTGTTCAAGAAACGTTCCTAAAACGTAGAAAGTTCCATGTTCGCTACATAACTGGTTATAAACGTCCAATGTTCTAAACACGTTTTTAAAACATAAAACGTTTTTAGGCCATTATTTAGTGGATATGAAACGTTTTCATCACGATTTAGGAACGTTTCTAAAACAAAGACATTGCTGTACCTAGAAGAGAACATTGTTATTATAATACAAACTGTATTTATATCTACTTCGGATAATAAAAATCAGTTTGAGATGTATATAATTGAGTAAGTTTTTTAACAACATTAACCATCCTTACTTCAGTTGGTAAATCAAGATCATGCATTTTAACAATTAATACTTCCTTTCCTTTAAATGATTTCCGAGATACATCATCAATAACAAATGTAATATCAGGACATGCAATATGATAATCCTTACCATAATCCAAAATACGTCCCAAATCCAATACACCTGCTTGATTTCTAATTTTAATGTCATATAAAATTTCTTTTCTCGATGTTTTTGTTCTTGGTAAAACATATTTTAATTCCTTATAACGATTCGAGGAAAGTTCTTGAAATTTCCGAAATGAAAATTGTTTATTTTTTTTGTATGTTGAATATTTTGAAAAATCATTTGAACGTACTACTGTACCGTAATAAAGAGTAATTCCCTTCTTAGTCCATTCCTCATTAGACTGTCGAAGAATCGTACGATAAATTGATGCTGAATAACGATTTACATTGTCTTTACTCAATTGAAAATTTTTCTTTGATAGTGAATACAAAACGTAGTAATCCTCAAAACGTATACTTTGTTGTAGTTTCAATAAATTTCGATTATATTCAACAAAAACATCCGAAACCTTCTGATAATAATTAAAACCGTAAATTGTATCAATTCTATATTTTGCTTCCTGAAAATTCATTATATTATCTAAATTTTTGTTAAATATGACATCATCGATGTATTTCCACTTTTTAATTTCATAATCTTCATATAAAGGAAGAACTTTCATGGTGTTGAAGTAATCTTTGGCAAATTTTTCGTATGTTGGGACAAGACTTTTTGATGGTTCTGTTTTTAAAATGTATCTCTTTAATATTTCCGTTGCTTTTTCATAGGTACAAAGAGGAACAGTATCAACCATGAGATTTGCTGCTTTGTCAATACTTTCCAATCTTGATGACAGAGCACTCGCAGGAGCGTTTAGTTTTTGGATTTCTTCTTTTCTGGTAATGATCCAATTCTCCCTGGAGATTTTATTTGTATTTAATTCTATTATAAGAATTTTCTTTTTATTTATAAAGTATGTATCCGTTACTTTAAAGATGACGTCATTGAATGTTACGTAGTCGCCATTAAATTGTTTATCTAATTGTGATAGGTCAACAAAACCGTATTCGAAATTTGTTGTAATATGAAAATGAACTATTTTGGAAGATGCTAGTCCAGATGTTTCACTGACAGATGCTCTTGGAGATTTAGTCGTTAGAAGCGTAATGTCATTGAAAAAGAATGAATTTCCTTTTTGATTTTTTAAATATTCAATTACTTTAGGACGATTTATGAAGTGAGTACACCAGAGAGTTTCTGGTATAGTAATAGGTGCAGTATATTTGGACATTTGAAGAAACGCTAAATTTAATAATGTTTCACGTAAGAATTTGAAATTTTTAGTGGTTTGCTTAACAACGAATAAACCTGATTCTTTAAATTCCTTTATTGATGCTATATGACTATTGCGAACAGCTCCACTAGTATCTTCTGCAAATGACGCATCCAATTCTCGATCACTTAATCCTGCGATATCTTTTGAAGTCCCAGATATATTATCTGAATTGCGGTCTGACAATTCTAACGTTGCTTTTTTCTTCAATACATTCGAATCAATTTTAGTTTTTTCTAATTTACTTTCTCCCTCTAGTGAACTAACATCAAGATTCGATTGTTTAATGTTAATATACTCCGGAAAATGTTCTAAAATTGTTTCCATTTCTTGAATAGGATTAACAATCTCCGCTGGTGTTCCGAGATCAATAATTGGCGTATTCTCCGGAATAACGGAATCAATTTTTGCAGGCGTAGCTATTTGTTTACTGGCACTATTAAGTTGTGTGTTCTTCAATGCCTCTGGAACATCAAGATTTAGTTTGTCAAGTTCAGAACTGAATTCTTTCAAATCTTCTAAAGTAACTATCGATACAGAAATAGAATTAGTGGACTCTCTCGATGTTCCAGGTTTATCAATATAATAATAATTTTTCGTATCCAACTTTGGTATTTTCTCCGGAATGTCAGAATCAATTTGTGTATCAGTAGCTATACGTTTGTCACCCCGACTATTTGAAGAAATATCTTTTAATATATCCGGAATATCTAATTGCGGACCTATAAATTTAGGTCTTTCGAATTTTGATGAATGTTCTAGAGAATTACTTGAATCAAAGGTAGGATTATTGGATACGGTCCCACCAGACGAACTTGAAACAGAATTTGTAGGAGCAGCCTCACCTCGGGATGTTCCAATTTCATCATTATTATAATTAACGTCAGCAACGTCTTCACCAGAAGGTGAATTTAAATTATCACTTGGGTAATTCGTTATCATTTTCTTTCGCCAATGTACTGTGTTATAATTCACGTGATAATTTTGTAATACCCTTAGATCTTTCCCTTCCATTGCCATTTGATTAATAAAAAAGCCGACCCGACGAAGTATATCGTCTCCACCCATTTCGAGTTTTTCATCAGAAATTTTACCACTTAGTGGATTATATTCACGAAACGATATTGAATTCCCGTTGGATTTTAATGACACAACGGGAACTTGGAACATATTTCCTTCGATTAATCTCAATTCAGCAGTTTTTCCAAACGATGATATACAAGTGGGTCCGAAATAGTTTAAACCTCCAGGATAATAATATCTAACTACATTATAATTATTTTCCTTTCGTATGACATTTGGCATTAACCCTGTAGAATCAGGTATTAGTTTTCCACTATGATTTATCACATTCGTTGCGGATTTAAATAATTGTAGAAGATTATTAACCTTTGAAAAAGTTTCTAACTTTAAGGACAGGGCATGTAACAGATTTTTGAACATTCGATGGGATAATCTAAACAGAGTGTATGATAGTTCAATACCAGGATCCAATGTTCGTAGAACGGCAATTGAGAAATCTTGAAGAAGATCCTTGGTGAGAATTTGTTCCGAAATGGTTTGAGATGCGCGTTTAAAAATTTCATATATTCCTCTACCTAAGGATGGTTGAGAGATAACAGCTGATTTTGAGAAATTAATTAGCGTTCCTTCTGCTACTTCGGTAATTAAACTACTGTATAATATAGATGAATATTTTGCTGCGACTCCAGCTATTGGAAAAAGAGACATAATATCTAGACTGCAACTAAATGCAGCAAAGCCTGTATTTCCGGAATTTATATTATGAATACAGGTATAAAACGGCACTAACGATTTTAGAAATTCTAAAACTTTTTCTGCGTCGGTTGTATCTCGGAATTGATTTTTTAGGTCCTGTAAGTACTGATCGGTTTTTATATTCGCAACTCTTTGAATAAATGCTTTGTAATCTTCACCACGTTTTTTAAGAAAGTTCGTTATTACTGGAAGTTCCATCGTTAATGAGGAATCGTTAGCGACTATTCTAGCGAATTCTTTTTCGTTTCTATAACTCTTAAATAAAGTCAAAGTGTTATTCTCCTGTCTAATAGCATAAAAATCAGTCGTCCTACTTTCCTCTATTGCAAACAGTAGATATATGTCCTTGTTCATTTCCCTTGACATTGGTGGACAGTACATGCAGTACGTCGGATGATTTGAAAGTGTTGCAAATTGCACAGTTGCATTTGAATTCATTTTTTCAATTATACCACCCTCTAATAATACTCGTTCTAGAGAAATTGTTACAATTTTATTATATATCTCTTGAACATGAATAAATTGACTATTGTAAACTTCATTTAAATCTGGAAGTTTAATTTCTTTACATCTTTCTGGAAGAAAAATGTTTGTTAACCAATGAGAGGTTTTGTAAAGTGTAACATGGAGTATAGGAACATCTGCTGTACTTGAATAATCACAAATTAATCTAAGTATATCATAAGCAAGAAGACTTCGACTTTTAAGTAACTTTAATTGTTTTATTAGTTTTGAATGAAGATTACTACCTATACCTGTCATAAAGATTTCTTTTAAAGAAAGATTAATGAATGAGAAAAAATTATTATATGCCTCTTGCCAAAATTTATCACTCATTATTAAATCTGATATATTTTCTTTGCGAAATGATTTAGTTTTATTCAATGCATAATAAAATAATGCTGGTGTTCTAAATAAGTCCATTGCTATATGATGTGTTCCATTATCAATAGATTGTAATTCGATTCCTCGTGATAAGAGAATATAATTTTGAAATGTTAGATTCGAAATATCGTTTTGAAGAAAACGGGCGATTTTCAAACCTACCATTGCGTATATGTAATGAACGTCAATTATATTTATATTTTCATCCGGTTCGGGAAAGATTGACCAAACATAATCTTTGAATATATTTTCAATAGCAGTCTTTGTGAGTTTAATACTTTCGTTTCTTGACGAACAATAATCACGACTTGTGTAATTTTCCGAAAGTTCCCGAAAGACCGATTTCTTGAGTGACGAATAGGTTATGTTGTCCGCTCGACTAATTATTTCAGCCAGATAACCATCAATGTTTCCATATTGAGAAAATAGAGCACTACTAATGATGTACTGATATGTGTTATCCACGTATTTCATGTCAAGTGTTTCATTTTTTCCGCCGCCGTAGAGATCAGTTCCCTTTAGAACTCTTTGAAGAAGTTTAAGTTTACTCTCATTTTGATGTGTCGAATTTTGAATGTACTCAAAGAATGTATTTAAAATAGAAACAGAATGATTTCTCTCATCGTTTGCTATTAAATTTTGATTGGAAAAAATTAACCCAAAACTCGTAATGTAGTGGCAGACAGATAGAAATTGAAAATTTGTTGATTGATGAATAAAGATTGTTGAGTTGTACATTTTATATTGAAATTCAGAAACAATATTTTTTATATTAAGTGACTTTATTATTTTTTATACCTGGAAATAAATCATTTTTTAATGAGCAAACTTTCGAAGAAAAAAATTAATAAAAATTGCATTTTATTGTTATTTTTTGAATTTTTAGTTTTCAATCATTATTATGAAAATTTATTACCTTATTTGTGTTATTCTTCATAATATTAATTTCCTTATACTTTTGACTTTGATATCAAGTTAAATACTGTTAATAAACTTTTGTCCATCACAGTTTTATTACTTTAATTTATATCTGATATACATTGTTGTTCGACAAAGTAAATTGAAGTATTATTAAAACTTATGTTAACTATTTAAATATATTTTATTAAATCTTGTATAGACAGTTGTATGAAAATGTAATGTCTGACTTTCAATCATCATTCCTATGAATATTTAGAATAAATTATGTAAAGCAGAACTATTTATTCTTTATACATTTATATAAAATGTGTAAAATAATTTTTTAACAGTTGTCAAACATAAAAATTGTCTTACACTATCCGTAAATACAACTATTTTTAAAAATGATTTGATTTGCTTAGAATGTTTACTCTAGAGTTTTTGGGGTTGCTGGTTTCAAATATGATGTGAAAAAATTTTAATTAGATTTATAAACAACAATGAACCCAAAAACATAAAGCAGGGTAGTAACTTAAAAATAAAAAATTTTGTTGATTAAAAAATTTTAGGGTCAAATTTTGAGTTTTTTTGAGGTTATCTCAAAACCCTGACGTGATGGGGTTAAATAAACTTCAGTTTCGGTTTCAGCGACCCCAAAAACATAAAGTAGTCATAATCTGATCAAAATCTCAGAGCATCAATTTTTTTTGTGTGCCAGTGTAATTTTAAAAATCAAATTGAATTTTTTAACAACTTAAAATCCAAAAATTAAAATTTTGCTTATAATAAATTAATTATTACTGACTATTTTCAAAAATTGTAATTAACAAAACTTCGCAAAAATTCAATTAGTGTCAAAAAATTTGATAAAATTCTTCGCAGTGAAATCAATTATTACCAATTAAATTTTAATAAAATTTCTCCAATTAATTCAATTATTTTTAAAAATAATAATAAATTTCATTAAAAGAATTCAATTGTTTTTAAAAGTTTAAATAAAATTCCTTACACAAAAATCCATGTAGCTTAAAAGTGAATAAAATACTTTGAAGAAATTCAATTAGTTTTCAAAGTTTTAATCAAATTCAATTATTTTCAAAAATTTTGATAAAATGTATCTTCAAAAATATTCATAAAATTCTGCGAATAAATTTAATTATTTTCAAGAATTATAAATTTCCTGATTTTTAATATAATTTTTACAACATTTCTCCAAAGTAATTCAATTATTTCCAAAATTTAAATAAAATGTTCTTACGAATTCAATTCTTTTTAATACATTCCAATTTTAATTAAATTATTCCATAGAATTCAATCACTCTTAAAGGCATTAATTTAAAAAAATTTTTATAAGATTTTCTATCCGAATTCAATTACATTTAATACAATTTTAATGGAATTCCTGTGAAAAAATTTAATTATTTTCAAAAAATATAATAAATTTTTTCGAAAAACTACAATTATTTTAAAAGTTTTTTGCCAAATTCTCCAAAAGTTAAATTATTTTCAAAAAATTTTATAAAATTCTTCACAAAAATCAATCAATTAGGTACTTTCAACAGAAATTTAAATCTAATTTTTAAAAAAATTTAACTTTTTAAAAAATTTATTATTATTATTATTATTATTATTATTATTATTAACATATAGATCTTTGATGACACGCAAAATCGTGAAGCGTTCACATTTTTAACTTTAGTAATTTTTAATTAACATGTCATTTTGGAGATCGTTTGCAACATTTTAAATATATTTATTATTAGTAATTATTGTTTAAGTATTATTGTTAATTATTAATAATAATTATTTTAGTATTTACCTGATTGTAAACCCAGTGAGACTGTGTGACAAAAATTTATCTAATTGTAAAATATACCGTTAATTTTTTAATTTTATTATCAAGCAGAGAAAAAAAGACTTTCAAACCAATGAAGAAAATTGGTCAAGTACATTTTAAAAAGCGTGGGTTCACGTGGGTCGTTTTATGAAAAGGAAAACAATGATTGACTGATGTCTACTTTAAGACTATACTCTTTCTTTCCCTCTTTCTTTTTTTTCTCTTTCTACCTCTCTCCGATAATTTTTTATGCATCCTCAAAACTATCACATGATTGACATTACCATTAGGATGTCAAATATTAAAGTTATGTGACACATCTTCTTCCGGTGAAATTCGAATTTGGAAATATTATTTTGAAATTGTAAAACAAAGTAAACTCAAAATGCATAGAAATCTATACTGATTATTATTAATAACAAAGTCTACAATTTATATTTATATATTGTTTATTATAATATATAATATATTTCTGAATGATAAAATCATTATTTTATTTTATGTAAGAATATTCTTATTGTAACTTCTTCAAAATTATTTTCATCATTTCAATATTCAATTATTATTTTCTACATTTATTTTTAACTAAAATTTATTCTTCTCAAAATAAAATAAAAAAAATAAAAAATAAATAAAATTGAATCATTTTTGAAAATATTTTTTGAGAATTTTCAAGTACATTTGTTTACAATTCAATTTTACAGAAATGTTGAGAGTTAAGTATTCCGAAAATCTTCAATCATAATGTATATTATAAAGTAAGAACTTTAAATAATTTTTAAAAAAAATCAGTTGAACTTTTTCTAAAAAAATTAATACTATACAGAATTGTCAGTTAAAAGTAAAAAAAAAATTCTGATTTTCAAAGATTTTAGTTTAAAAACTTTTCAGAATTTATCTTTTCATTTAAATTCAATTTTTAAATCAATTTTTATTACAAAATTCTACGAGAATTTGGAGGATAAAAGTTTGGAGAACGAAAGTTTCAAAACAGAAAGTTTTTTTTCCATTGTAATATTTATGAAAATAATTGATCCCTGTAAACATTTATATTTTTTATGATAGCAATTGAATTCTTGCGAAGAATTTTGTAAAAACTTTTGTAAATAATTAAATTGCTTTGAAGAATTTTAAAAAAAAAAACTCTTGCAAAAAACAGTTAGATTCTTTCAAGGAATTTATTTAAAATTATGTATTATGTTGAAAAAAAATTAAATTTCCGTGAATAAGATTAACTGTTATTTAGGGAAATAATTAAATGATTACGTAGAATTTTATTAAAATTGTTTTTAAAAATTGAATTCTTTTGGAGACATTTTTTTAAAGCAGTAGAATATTAAAAAAAAAATTGAATTAAGAACAATTTCGTAAAATGATTGACATTTTGCCATGATTTTTATTATTTTTAAAATTAATTACATGTTTGTCTAAAATTCTATTCATTTTTTTATTCATTTTTTTTGTAATTCTATTAAAAAAAATTTTTTAAATAGAATATTGAAATCATTGAATTCAGAAAATATTTGCGAAAATAATTGAAATTCAGCAATGAGTTTTATTATTTATGAAATTAATTGAATTCTTCCGAAGAATTTTACTATTTATAAGAATTATTTCTAAGAATTTATTTAAAATTTTCGAAAATAATTGAATTCTTTCGAAAAGTTCAATTAAAAATTCTTTAAAAATAATTAAATCCTTTCGTGAAATTTTATTAAAATTGCATACAAAATAATTATTGAATTCCTTCAAAGAATTTGATTATTTATAAAAATAATTGAATCTCTGTAAAAGTTTATAAAAAAATGGAAATATTTTTTAACGTTTTTAACTAAAATTCTTCTTTTATAAATTTATTATTTTTAATAATTAATAAAGTGTATATTAGAAAATGCAAATAATTTCATGTTTCCAGAGTTTCAAAGGTTCAAATGAACGACAATTACTTAATTAATAATTAATTACTTAATTTAATTAATGTTACTTCTTCTAATTTGCCTTTCTTTACAAAAAAATTAGTGTTTAGATTAAAAACAATTAATTCTAACGAAATATTATTTAATTTCAATTATTTTTTTTTTTTGGATAGTGATTTTCTAAAACACTTAAGGTGAAAAAAAATTTCGTTCATTTGAACGTTCGAAACTTCAGGCACATAATTTCCGAAGAACAAGTATTAAAATTTTTGCAAAAACCAAGTTCTTTCAGATTCGTAATTAAATTAATTGAAAATTGAAATTTTATAATATTAAAAATTTTAAACTTTTGAAAGTTCATCCATCTATGAAAATTGTAAACGCAACTTTTTTTTAAAATTTAATTAATTTTGAAATATTGAAGTAAAATTATTCATTAAATTATTTATAAGTAAACAAAATAAATAAATTACATCACAGAAAATATAAATACATAATATATTACACAACACAATATAAGAAATAATTTAAATGAAAATGGAATATCAGAAAATTCATTGAGATTCACATCGTAAAATGAATTCGATGCTAATTCCATAATCTTCGATCTGAAAACGCCTCTAAAGTGATCATTGATATCATTACTGAATTTAGAAGTGACATTCTCTTTCGTATATAAAAATAGTAACCGAGCGAGAAACATTTTCTATAGACTGTATTTTATCCGCAACATATATATACAAAACGTCAAGTATACTACTCGTGAAAATTGACATTTTGAAATGTAAAGTGAAAATAACGAATTTTTCCTCAATATTCATGAAAATAAGAAGAAGAAAGAAATAATTCATAATTACCAAAGTTTTCACTCTCAATGTTAATTGTAAACTTTCGAATATTTTCTCTTTCAATGTCGTGATCTATAATTGCAAGTTCCAACTATCGCTATAATGGAATTTTATTACTTTTCGTGCGATATCAGTAAATATCCCATGAATTTCATGTGAAATATTTTCATATATATAAAAATGAAAAATATTTTGTTTAAAAAAAGAACAATATTATTGGAGCGAAAAATTCTTTTTTATAGTTTAGTTTCTTTTTTTCTTTACTGTTTCTATTTTATTTATTTTCTTTCTTTTTGCTGAAACTCTAATTTAACTTTATGGATGATATTAAAATAATGCATTTCGTGACTTAGAAAATTTTCATTGAATTCGTACGCTATGTGTGTAAAAATAACTCTTATAATTAATCTAATCATTACGTAGGAGTGTTTTTTATTAGTTCAAGTAATACTTTCATTAAAACGAAATTTCCGTATTCACACCTGTTTTTCATTATGTATACAGATTGGCGAGTATTAAAATGTGGAAAAGTATTTTTTTTATCCAATCGATACATTCGCTTATCGATTATATTTCTTCTATGTTATTTTATTTTTATTTTCATAATTCATAATTAGGTTAGTTCTCTATGTACTAATTTGCTGTTTCATAGTAACAAAACAATATGAATATTAAATTATTTAAAATAGTTATGATTTTAATTTCATCTAATAATTAAAATCTATTTATTTAAATGACAGATAATAACAAATATTATTATTTAGTTGTTATTTGCTTTTTTGTTTCCTAACTTTTTAAACAATGTTTCTCAATATTTATTGAGGAACATCGTTTAAAAAATTTGCACTTTTAATACTACTGTATTAAAAAAACAATAAATTATTCGAAAAAAACTTTATTAAAATTTTTAAAAAGTAATTAAATTCCTTCAAACAGTTTTTAACAATTTTTTTAAAAATAATCAGATTCTTTCAAAGAATTGAATTAAAATTGTATTAAAAAGAATTGGATATATATGAAAAATTGCATCAAAATTAAAATTTCGAACAATTCAATTATTTACAAATATTTTTATAAAATTTTTGACAAGAATTTAATTATTTTCATAAATAATAAAATTTCTTTCTTTCAGTAATTTAACTCTTTTTAATGTCATACAAATTTTAATTAAATTTTACTCGAAGTAATTAAATTATTTTCAAAAGTTTTTACAAAATTCAACGAAAAAATTAATTTACTTTAAAAAATTTTGAATTATCTTCAAAAAAGCTTTTGAAAATAATGCAATTATTTCAAGAAAATTAAATGAAATTGTAATAAAATTTATTGAATTCTTTTAAAGAATTTTATAAAAACTTTGAAAACAATTAATTTTTTCAAATATTTTATTAAAATTTGGAAAACTAATTGAATTCCATTAAGATAAATTTGATTGAAATTGTATTGAAAATAATTATTAGTTGCTTCAAAAAACATTTTTAAAAATAATTGAATTTCACGTAAACAATTTTTTTTATTAATAAAGGTAATTGAATATATATTTCAAACTAATAGATTTTTTGTGAAAAATTATTTTATTGAAACTTTACAAAAAAATCAAGTTCTTTAGAGAAATTTATTAAAATTTTTAAAAATAATTTAATGCAATAAAGTAATTTAATTGAAATTTTATTTAAATTTTAAAAAGTATAATTGAATTCCTACAAAGAATTTTATTATTTATGAAACTATTTGAATTCTTGCTAAAAATAATTGTTTCCAAATTTTTGTAAATAATTAAATTCTTATGCACAATTCAATTAAAAGATTTAAAAAGAAAATGGATTTTTGATCAATTTTATTATAATTTTTAAAAATAATTTATTTTTTTGGACAAATTTATTAAAAGTAATTGAATTTCTGAGAAGAATTTTATTATATTTGTAAAAAGAATTCTTAAAAAGAATTGAATTTATTTCGAAGAGTTTTTTTTTTACTTTGTGAAATAAGTATGTTTATTTTATTAAAATTATATTTTATTGCAAATAATTGAATTGTGACAAAAAATGTTATTAAAATGTTTTTGTAAATAATTCCATTTTTTTTGTAAAATTTTACCAAAACTCTTGAAAATAATTAAATTCTTTAAAAGAATTTTAATACAAATTTTTGTTAAATAATTGAATTTCTCGCAAAGATTTTATTATTTATGAAAATATTAGGACTCTTTAGAAAAATTTATTTAAAATTTATGAAATAAAAAGAATTCTTTTGAAGAATTTCTATGAATATTTTGAAAATAATTTAGTTTATTTTAATTTAAGGGCATTTGAATCATCATGATGTCACAACGTATTCTAAGCATTAAATCTAAAATTGTCTAATAATCTAATAATGGTCGAAATTCCCTTAAAATGTTGAAAATAACTATACAATTTTATTAAAATTTTTAGAAAATTATTAAAATCCTATCGAAATTTTATTACAATTTTTTAAAATAATTGAATTCTTTTCGAGAAATATTATTAAAATTGTATTGACAGTATATTAAATCTTTCAGAAGACTTTAATTATCTATGAATATAATTGAATTGAAATGAATCTGAAATTGTTCAAAAATTAAAGTTGATATTTGAAAATAAAAAATTTGTTAATTTGAATAATAATTTTAAAACTATCAGTAACTATTAATTATTATTCTAAAGTTTTTCGATTTTTATTCTACAAAATTTAATATTTTAATATTATTATTATTATTATTATTATCATTAATCGATAATATTAATAATAAATATAATTGTAATTATAATAAATATTTATAATATTAATAATAATAATAATAACTATAAGTTATTGTTATCACTACTAAATTAAAACAAATTTATGGACTAAATTATATTTTCATTAAAAATTACTTGTCATTTGCAAAATAAATATTTAAATCCAAAAATAAAGCATTTCCTGAAAATCTGTTAAATTTATGTGAACTTTGTTAATTGGGTCAAACTAATTAACAGCTTACGAAGTTTAATTATTATTTTAATTATAATGAAATATAAACGTTCGCTTGCTTTAATTCAATTATTTCATTCATCAATAGTTATTTTAAGTTTTCATTTTTATAAACTTAACTAATTACTCAATTATAGCCAAATGTTATAAATTAATTTTTTCAATGGGCTATAATTTAGAAAATAAGAAAATAATACTTCTATAATAACAATAAGAATAATAACAATAATATAATAAGAACAATAATATAATAAGAACAATAATATAATAAGAACAATAATATAATAAGAACAATAATATAATAAGAACAATAATATAATAAGAACAATAATAACAATATGAATAATAACAAAAATAATAATAAAAATAATAATAATAAACAGTATTAAACAGAAACAATTTCGATTTCATTACAATTAACTCTTTCCAATTTATTAATTACGTAAAATTAATAACTGCCAATTATTGCATCAAGGTTAATATTAAAACTACACGTTAGGAAGGAATAATAAAGCAAAGCGTGGGGGGAGGGGTGGGAACCTGTGTAATTGAATAATGTCAATGTTAACTCACCAATTTTGCAAGAAGTACTCATCTGATCTGTCGGCATCGTGGTAAGAATTAGTTGAAGCACTGTTTTTTCTTTTTTTTCTTCTTTCTTTCTTTTTTTTAATTGTATAATAATTTTTCTTCTTCTAATTTAAAACGATATTCCGACAGGCACAATCCTCCTCGTGAGAGACACCGTCACAAACTAAACTCTTGTTGCTTCGTTTCACGCACGATCGTGATCTCCGCCCACGTTTGCAAATAATCCACATTCATATATATCCCCCGGGATATGCTCATTGCTCAATCACACACAGCAGGAAGCCTCTTGTGAATTTCCTCAATCTATCCTTTCCTCATCCTCCTCATCCTCCTTTTTCTCTTCATCTTTTTCCTCTTTGCATTCTGCCATTCCCGCAAGTTCAAAGTTTATGTTAATTAGAGAACTTGTCTCTCGGAAATACATATTTTCAGCTTCCGGGTATTCATTAATTTCCTGCAAATTCAAATTAGAAATTAAATATTATTATAAATATTATAAATATATTATTAAAATTGAAAGAGTAACGAGATCAGTAAAAAAAAGGAAATAATATAATATTTTTCTATTACATTAAAATATTGCTCTTCGATTTTTCATAAATCTCTCATTTTTCCAGTCAATAAATTTTCTTTTTTTAGTTCAGTGTTTTTTTTATTTTTATCCAGTATTTAGTGAAGAATTTATTTTTATTTTTATCTCTATTTCACGTTTCAGTTTCTATTGGTAAATTTAATGATTTTTCTATATTTCTCTACTTTTATTCTTCTTTGTTTTCACTTGATTGATGTTTGACTTGCATAAGTGAGGAAAATTGAACGGAACAAAAAATTTTAAATTTACATTTTTTAAATCAAATTTTCATAACCTGTATAATAGAGATCAATAAGAATGAAAATTGATTTGGAGACAGAAATAATAAATTTCATTTGTTTCCGTTTTACTGTTCTGCCTGTAGCGTCACTGACTTATTCCACTGAATTGTAAAAATAAAAATTTATAACTTTGAATTCTTAATGGCCTATTTTTTATTATTAAATTTTATCTCCTTCTGATACAATTTCTAGATGTTAAGTTTTTTCAACTTATGCTAAAGTGAAATTGATAATGGTAATTTTATAACATTGTAAGAAAAGAAAAAAAACTCTAAGAATTAATACTAAGTATAATTATTTATAATTTAATTTAATTATTGTTATTTATTTTATAATTAATATTATTATGCAAACTTTAAAATTTTTATTTTTGAATATCGTCTTTAATGTTCGAAATATTTTAGATTTAATTTTTTTAAAAAAGTATTCACTTATTAACTAATTAATTATTTCTTTAATATGTATTTACTGAAATTACAATACAACTCTTTGTAACAAATTCAATCATTTTCAAAAATTTTAATAAAATTCTACAAAAGAATTGAATTATTTTCTAAAATAATACAATTCTTATCAGAAATTAAATAATTTTCAATATACAATTTTGATAAAATTTCTCAAAGTTTAAGTTGTTTTCAAAAAATTTGAAAAAATTCTTAATTATTAGAATTCAATTCTTTTCTGTACAATACAATTTTAATTAAATTCCTCAAAAAAAATTAATTTTTTCAACAGCTTTAGTAAAACATATCGATAAAATTCAATTATTTTCAAGAGTTTTAGTAAAATTTTTCAACAGAATTCAATTATTTACAAACATTTTGATACAATTTTTATCAGAATTCAATTATTTTCAAGAGTTTTAGTAAAATTCTTCAACAGAATTCAATTATTTACAAACATTTTGATACAATTTTTATCAGAATTCAATTATTTTCAAGAGTTTTAGTAAAATTCTTCAACAGAATTCAATTATTTACAAACATTTTGATACAATTTTTATCAGAATTCAATTATTTTCAAGGGTTTTAGTAAAATTCTTCAACAGAATTCAATTATTTCCATACATTTTGATACAATTTTTATCAGAATTCAATTAATTTCAAGAGTTTAAGTAAAATTCTTCAACAAAATTCAATTATTTACAAACATTTGGATACAATTTATCAGAATTCAATTATTTTCAATAAAATACAATTTTAAATGACATCGTCAAAAAAAACTATTTATTTTCAAAAGTTATAAAAAATTCTTCGAAACAAATTCAATTATTTAAAAAAAATATAATAAAATTGATAAAACAATAATAATAATAATAATAATAATAATAAACTTTTTTGTATCAATTAAATTATATTTTTCAAAAATTAAATAAAATTTCAATTAAATTTTTTTAAAAAATTTTAATAAATTTCTCTAAAGAAATAAATTTTTTTTGTAAAGTTGAAATAAAATTTTTCACGCAACAATTTTATTAGTTTGAAATATATCATTCTTAAGAAGAATTAAATTATTTGTATAAATAACAAAATTCTTCGGAGAAATTCAATTACCTTTATTAATAAAAATATTATTTTCGTGAAATTCAATTATTTTTAAAAATGTTAATAAAATTCTTCGAAAATATTAAATTATTTTCAAAAATTTTGTAAAATTTTTTATGACAAATTAATTCTTTTTCATAAATATATTTGAATATTGTTCGAAGCAACTAAATTTTTATCAATATAATATCAATAAAATTTATCTTAATGGAATTCAATTATTTTTCCAAATTTTAATAAAATAATTTTAAAAATCAATTATTTTCAACATTATTTATAAAATTCTTTAAAAGAATTCAATAAATTTTATTGCTATTTTATTTAATTTCCTTGAAATAATTGCAATATTTTCAAAAGCTTTTTTGAAGATAATTCAAAATTTTTGAAAATAAATAAATTTTTTCGTTGAATTTTGTAAAAAATTTTGGAAATAATTTAATTACTTCGAGGAATTGAATTAAAATTGTATTGTATTAAAAAAAGTTAAATTATTAAAGGAAAGAAATTTTATTATTTATGGAAATAATTGAAATCTTGTAAAGAATTTAAAAACAAAAATTTTGTAAATAATTGAATTTAAATTAAATAATTAATTAAATAATTGAATTAGAAACATTTTACTGAAACTTATGAAAATAATCCAATTCTTTCGGAGAGTTTAATTACAATTGGTTCATGTTGAAAAGAATTAAATTCCTGCGTAGAATTTTTCTATTAATTAAAATAATTGAATTCTTGCGAAGGACTTATTAAAATTTTAGAAAATAATTGGATTATTTCGATAAACTTTGTTAAAAAATTTTTAAAATAATTCAATTCTTTCGTAAAATTTGATTAAAATTGCGGTGACAATAATTGAATTCCTGCAAAAAATTTAATTTTTTATAAGTAGTAATTAAATTCTTTCAAAGAATTTTATTATTTATAAAAATAATTGAATTATTATTATTTTTGTAAATAATTGAGTTAATTCGTTAAATTTTATTTAAACTTTCTGAAATAATTCAATAATTTCAAAGAGTTTAATTGAAATTGCCTCACGTTGAAAATAATTGAATTCGTGCGTTGAATTCTATTATTTATTAAAATAATTGAATTCTTGCAAAGAAATTTTCAAAAAAATTTGTTAAAAAATTTGTTAAAAATTGAATCCTTTTGTAAAATTGAATTAAAATTGCAGTGATAATAATTATATTTCTGCAAAGAATTTAATTATTTACAAACAGTAATTGAATTCCTACAAAGAATTTGATTATTTATAAAAAATAATTGAAATCATGAGAAGATTTTTATTAAACCTTTAAAAAATAAAATAAAATTGTTTTGAATTCTTATAATTATAATGATTGTAATAGTATTTTTCGAATTAAAAAAAAGAATGAAAAAAATGTCTAAACTTGTAGTCCAATTAATTAATCATAATTCTCATAAAACAGTTATTAGAACATTATAATAGAAGAAAATTCTAATTTCCTATTCTAACTAATTGAAAATCCATTATCAAATGAATTTTCCGCCGTTTAGATGAAAATTATAATCAAATTGTTGCAGTTAATTAAATGACTGATTAATAAAACCGATACTAAGTCTGAGTAATGAGTTCCAAACAATTTCAAATATCGAATTATAATAAAATTCCTTATAGTTAAAAAAAAGAAAGAATACTCTAAATTTCTTTTCTAATTAATTGAGCGTAAGTGAATTTTCATCCTTTTAATTGCAAATCACAATCAAATTGTTCAAGTTAAAGAGACGAAAGTTAAATTAACAAAAATCAGTACTAAATCAAAGTACGTATTAAGTTTCAAATAATTAAAATATTCAATCGCTATTTTACAAAAAACGGGAAAATTTCCAATTAACAGAAATCGGAGAGGAAAAAAAAATGTGCGTACAGGACACCAAGTGAAATTCTTGAAACTAGGTAACTCTCCCTGGTGAAATCAGTGGGAGTCAAAGTACGCCCTCCTTCACCCCTATCGATCGACGCCTGTGCAGAAACTACCCCTATACAGCAGCCAACCGGAAACAATCGCCATTCATCTAGAACGTGGCATAAACGCGTGTGCTGCGTGTCATCGATTCCCGAGATAAAACTCATCTATTCGAGAATTATTAAAAAAAAAAAATTTATACACAATTACGTAAAGAAGAGAATAAAAAATTCATACTTACTAAAAAAAGGTGAAAAAAAAATCCCATTTTCCCTCATTTCAAGAAGAAAAAAATATTATTTTTAATTTCAAATGTGAATGCTCGTTTTTATCAAGAGGTCATTGTCCATGCGAGAGACAATGAGTGGCATGGTGTTCTATTTACCTTTCTCAAGCTCTTTTCTCCGTCTCTCTTATTCATCCCCATAACAGTGTGTTATTGGTTTTTCGTGGTGCACAGATACTTTAGTACGTGACCGTGGATCGATGTGCATGTAGAATCGGTTCCTGACAGTGATAACACGAGGTCGATGCGGTTCATTTCTGCAAAGGAACAAAAAAAAGAAAGAAAAGTTAGCGAGTGTTTTCAAAGATTTTTCTTCCTATTTCTTAAAATAGAAACAAGTCCAAGTCACAAGAAAAATTAGGAGACAAATGCCGACAATATTATACGGTGAATTATTTTTGCTTACAAGTTTTCGAGTGACGATCATCTGACTATTAATTGTTATTTAACTAATTCACAAATATATTTGCCAATAATATAAGTATACAATTTAATTAAAATAGACAGAAAATTGTAACTAATACGAAAAAAGGATAATTATATTTCCATACCGAATGAAAGTGAGTAGCAAAAGTATTTTACGATTCAACAAAAAAAATTACAAACAAATTGTAAATTTCAAAACAAATTATAATATAAATGGTAATATGATTTTATCACTCGTTCATTTTAATTTTTATAATAAATTATAATATAATTATTTGTATTAAAAATTAAAATTCATAAATTCAAAATTAATGATAAATAAATAAAATCTAGATCGCATTCCCGGCAATCTGTTCGCAATCTGTTTGCTTTTTTGTTTCTATCTTTGTTAAATAAATTGTTAAATATTTTTAATTTTGAAATTCATGTAAGCTGAAAATCATTTGAATTCCTGCAAAACATTTAACAAAAAAATGTAAAAAAAATTTCAAAAATATTAAATTCATTTCAAAGAATTTTATCAACATTTTTTTTACAATAATTGAATTCTTTCGAAGAAAACGTAATGAAAATTGTATTGAAAATAATTTAACTCTTGGCAAGACTTTCATAAAAATTCTTTAAAATAATTGAATTTTTTTCAATTTTCTTGTATATAATAAAATTTTTTAAAATAATTATTTCTAAAAATGTTGAAAGTAATTAAATCTTTTGAATAATTTCTTTTAATTTTAGAAGAATTTCATTATGTTTCGTAAAAAATATTGTAATTTTAAAACAACAATTTTAATTGAAAATGTTTAAAATAATTGAAATTTACAAAGAATTTAATTAAAAATTTTTAAGAACAATTGAATTGTTAAGAAAAATGTCCTTATAATTTTTTTAAATAATTTAACCTATTAGAGAAATAATAATAAAATTAACTTCAATATAATTGAATTTTTTCCTAGAAATTTTATTAAAATTAAATTGATAATAGTTTAATTTCCCAAGAAAATTTTATTATTTAAAAAAATAATTGAATTTTTATTAAAACTCTTGAAACTATAAGTGAATTTAAATAATGATTTTTAAAATAATTGAATTTCAAGTAAATAATTTAACTATTTATGAAAAAAAATGATTTTATTTTTCATGAAAATATATTAATTCTTACGAAGAATTTTCTTGTCTATGAAAACATAATTGATTTCTTGCAGAAAAGATTTAACAATTTGTAAAACTAATTAAAATGTTTCAAATAATTTTATCCGAATGTTTGTTAAAAAATACTAAATTTTTAATGGAATTTTATTAAAAATTTTAAAAATAATAATTTTTTAAAAGAATTTTATCAAAATTGTTGAAAAAAATTGAATTTATATTAAAGTTCGTGAAAATAATCGAATTTAATTAATATTTTTTGAAAATAATTGTATTTTTCGACAAAATGTAATTAAAATTGTATTGAATATAATTTAACTCTTGGCAAGATTTTTATTACAAATTCTTAATAATAATTGAATTTTTTTGTAGAATTCATTTAAATTTTTTTGAAAATAATGAATTTTTAAAAAATACTTCTTTCTAAAAATGTTAAAAGTAATTGAGTTTTCTGAAGAATTTGTTTTAGGTTTTTAAAATAATTCTGCATATTTTTATTAATTGCTAATTGCGCTAAATAATTTTCCAATTAAATTATATTAAAATTATTCATAGAAATTTAAATTTTGTTTAAACAAGTTTATTATTGACTTTTTATAAATAATAACATTGTTTTGAAGAGTATCATTACTTTTCGTAAAAATAATGTAATTCTTTAAGAAAAGTTTAATTGAAAATTTTGATAATAATTTCAAATTTACAAAGAATTTAATTAAAAATTTTTAAGAATAATTGTATTGTTTAGCGAAATGTTATTACAATTTTTAAAAATAAAATTTAACCTGTTAGAGAAGATATAATTTTATTACAATTATCTTGAATATAATTGAATTTTTTTCTGTTCAATTTTATTAAAATTGTAATGAAATTAATTAAATTCCTCAGAAGAATTTTATTATTTACAAAAAATAATTAAATTTTGTCAGAAAATTTTTAGTATTTACAAAAATTATTGAATTCTTGACAAGAAATTTATCAAAATGGTTGAAAATAATTGAAGTTTTATTAAAACTCTTGAAAAGAATTGAATTCCAATAAAGATTGTTACTATTTATAAAAATAATTGAATTTCGTCAGAAAATTTGTATTATTTACAAAAATAATTGAATCTTGCAAAAAAGTTTATCAGAATTGCTAAAAATAATTGAATTTTTATCAAAACTCTTAAAAATAATTGATTTCCTATAAAGAATTTTCTTATTTCTGAAAATAATTGAATTTTCGAGGAAGATTTTACAATTTATAAAAATAATTAAATTACGTCGAAAAACTTTATTTGAATATTTGAAAATTATTGAAATTTTTAATGGAATTTTATGAAAAATGTTTAAAAATCCTAATGATTTTTTTTAAATGAATTTCATCAAAATTATTGAAAATAATCAAATTTAATTAATATTTTTTTTAAATACATAGTAATTGTATTATTTCGAGAAATTTTATTAAAATTATATTGAAAATAATTTAATTGCTCTAAAGAAGTTTATTATTTATGAGAATAATGTAATCATTCAAAAATTGATGTTTAGGACTGATTTCACCAAACTCAATTAAAATGTAATCAATGATTAAATACAGTTTAATGGCTTGTGATTGCTTGATTGAGGATTTAATCATTGATTAACGTTTAATCGTCATTTTGTGAAACAGGCCCTTATTCTCAAAAATAAAAATTTTCTCTATTTAGAAAATAGTAATAAATGGAATACCACTTAATCGTTTGCTATAGTAAATAAAATTAATTTGTTGTAAACAATTAACAAATAAAGTAAAAATATTTGTAAATTCCAAATTTCTAAACAAATTATAAAAGAAAAAGAAAAATTTAGATTATTAATTACAAGAATTAAAATCAGACGATTAGAAATTCAAATAATGAGAATATTATATTATAAGCAATGGAAAAAGGAAAGTCTTTTTTAATATAAGAAAAATATTTTTTTTTCTCTAAGCTTCTCTGCAAAAAAAAAAAAAAAAAGATTCTGTCTCGTCGGACTTGTTCCACTTGAATAAGGACACGTGAATTGCGTGTGGCATTTGTACGAATGCCGTCTCGCGATTAGATAACATATAGAATAAAGTGAGTGATGGTGACTGGAGTTAGAAAAGAGAGAGAAAGAGACAAAATTGAAGGCAATGATGTAAAAAAGAGAGAGACAAGTCAAGAACAGGAATTGGTAGTGGAAACAGAAAACGAGATTTTCCGACAAACTCCTCAGTCATCGTATAAAATTACACGCGACATTTTATCAGCGTTACTCGCAAAATGTTTTCTTTTAAAGTTCCTTTTTTTCAAAAATTTAAATCTCCAACACTTTGCAATTAAACTCAACAGTATACTATAAAAAAAAACAATTTTGAAATATTGCAAAATTCCAATTTTTCAATATTTCAAAGACTCTTTTTTATTTTCTTCCATTGCTCTTTTCAATTCTGATTTCATTTCATTTTTCTTCTCTTTAATATTATGATTTCATTCCATTTTCTTTCTCCGAGAGTTTTCCTCTCAACGAGTTTTCTCTTCCTTTAATAACGAACAATTTTCCTTTTCTCTCTTTTCAGATAATCGAGATATTGAGGAAAATTATGATATAAATCTGAACCCAATAAAACTGGTGCATTAAAATTATAAATGCAAAATTAGTGATTCAATTAATGGGATCTATTTCGAAAGTAGTGCACACAAAATAAAGTATCTTTAAGTAGTTGCAATTAGTGTCTAATTAGTCATCCAATCAATGTCGATGCCTGAGAGGAGAGTTTCGCTGACATCGAGTGCAAACCAGTACTTTATAATAACTAAGTGAAGAAGAACATAATTCACGGCACGAAAATTATCACAGAAAATATTCCATTTTCTCTCTTTCTAATTTCACCATGAAACAAAAAGAAAGAAAAAATGAAGAATAAAATCAAGTTTCTCTTGATAAAATTCCGCTTATTGTGAATGAGAAAAAGGAACGGAGACTTTTTTTCCTATTTACAAAAATTGAAAACGAAATAACGAAGGGAAAAAAAAGAATTCAAAGACTCGAAGAAAAGTGGGGAAAATAAATTTGAATTGCAATAATTTTCGATAATAATGGAAGATAGACAAACGAATTCGGTTGTGATGGAAAATGAAACGAAATCACCATCGCCAGGACCGACGACAGTAACGAATACATTAAATACAATGCAACCACCAATTCTCACCGTGACATCTGGTCGTATTTTACGTTCGCCAAGCCACGAAAGTGTGACAACCGATTTATCCTTGTTTAGTGTATCTTCAATAGCGAGTGACGCCAAATGTGGTAATAGACTGGTCACCTTTAAGTCATACAGCGATGTGCAACTTTCAGCCAGAGACCCTTCGCCAAATCCGGACTCTCGTCAAATCCAGGGCAACAGGTGAGTCTCGATTTTCTGAAAATTCATCAAAAAAATTAATTCTATATTCCTGTATTTTTACGAAGCTGAAGTCCACAACGTTTTTAAAAACGAAAAATCAAAAACGATTTTTTCCAAATTAAATTCATCTCGAATTTTCATGTGCCTTCATTTTTAAGAAATTAATTGTCACTAAGGAGACAATAACTAAAAAATAACATGATTTAGAATCAACAATAAAAATACCTTACCATTATTTTTTTTTGGTTTCGTTTTTAAAAACGTTGTCGACTTCAGCCTCATGTGTTTTTTTCACTTTATAATCTGTTTAAATATATACAAAGTTGACACAAAACTTTAATTTTGTTTTTCCCTGATTTCGAGACAAAATTTTCACTTTTTCCCTGACCCTGAAGAACATCAATAGCTTCTTTTTTAAATAAATATTTATATCAATTATTATTTTTCTATATGAATTAAGATTCTCAAAATTAAAACCTTATGACAGTATTATTACAAAAAAATGAAGAAATCGACCATTCCGAGTCTTTGACTCGAAGAGACCAATTTTCTCATGTTTTATAATAAATTTAAGATAACAAAGTAAAAAAATCATTATTTTATATTGTAATCTTTCTCGAGAATTCAAATATTTTCAGAAATAAGAAAATTCTTTATAGGAAATCAATTATTTTTAAGAGTTTTGATAAAAATTCAATTCTTTTTAGCAATTCTGATCAACTTTTTTGCAAGATTCAATTATTTTTGTAAATATTTAGTAAATAATACAAATTTTCTGATGAAATTCAATTATTTTTATAAATAATAATAATATTTATTGGAATTCAATTCTTTTCAAGAGTTTTAATAAAAATTCAATTATTTTCAACAATTCTGATAAATTTCTTGTCATGAATGCAATTATTTTTGTAAATACTAAAATTTTTCTGATAAAATTCAATTATTTTTTGTAAATAATAAAATTCTTCTGAGAAATTTAATTAATTTCATTACAATTTTAATAAAATTTTACAGAAAAAAATTCAATTGTATTCAAGATAATTTTAATAAAATTATAACTTCTCTAACAGGTTAAATTTTATTTTAAAAAATTATAATAACATTTCGCTAAACAATACAATTGTTCTTAAAATTTTTTAATTAAATTCTTTGTAAATTTGAAATTATTATCAAAATTTTCAATTAAACTTTTTTTTTAAAGAATTACATTATTTTTACGAAAAGTAATAAAATTCTTCAAAACAATGTATTTATTTACAAAAAGTCTACTAAACTTGTTTAAAAGAATTTAATTTTCTATGAATAATAATAATGGATTTCTTTTGGAAAGTTCTACTGAAATAGTAGATATTAAAAATAATTGAAAAGAGGAAATTTTTTTAAATAATTGAAATTTTCCATAAAGTTTATTATTCATAAAAATAATTGAAATTTGTCAAGAATTTTTAAACATTTTTGAACATGATTGAATTCATGCGAAAAAGTTCATCACTTTTGAAAATAATTGAATTTCTGTAATCAGTTGTTTTTAATTTAAATCCATTAAAAGTGGATAAGTATTTTTTAAAATTTTTAATTGAATCCTTTGATTATATTATATTAAAAAATATATCCAAACAAATATTTTTAAAATCTGTATTAACAATAAAAATTAATAAAATATCTATAAAAAAATATTTAAAACGTTGGAGTAAATATATTTTAATCATTGCCTGAATGTTTTCATTTTGTATTTCAAAAATGTATATTAAAAGAAAATATAGGTATTTAAAAAATCTATATTAATAAAAAATGTTTTAAAAAAATTTGTATAAAAAAGGGTTAAATTAGAAAATGACTCAAAATTGGAAAAATTATAATCAGTTAATTCTTTTATAATAAAATTATTTATTTACTATATTTATTTGTTTATTTGTTTTTTATTTTATTAAAAAAAAACTTGCTTGAATCAAATTTCTAAATATAAAACAATCCGTAGAAAAAAAAATTCCAAATTAATGAGATTTATTGAATCTTTTCCGGCTCGGTTTATAAATAATCGCATTAAGTTAAGAATGTCTTTACACTGAGAATCGATTCAATGTATTCTTCCACTGTACAACCGACCTTCAACTGACCAAGAAATTTTTTTTCTCTTAATAATTTAATAGTTTTCTAAAAATAACAGAAATTACGTAAAATACACATAAATAGAGAAATAAACATTTTTGCCTTTTTAAGTTCATTTTAATTTTTTACTATCAATTTACTTTCATTTTTATTTTACATACTTTCCTTTTTTGTTCATAACTGACGCTTATTTTAATTTTAATTTTTTACTATTAATTTAATTTAATTTTACTTTATTTTTTTGTCTCAATTGACGTTTATTTTAATTTTACACTACTTTTTTGCTTTTAATTTAGAAATTTATTATAATTTTACTTTACTTTACATTTAATTTGAATTAAGTAACATTTTTTCAAAATTTGTAATAAAATTTTTCGAAAGAATTTAATTACTTTCAAAAATTTCAATTATTTTTATAAATAGTAAAATTCTTCTCAAGGAGTAAATTATATTTATAAATAATAAAATTCTTCTGAGAAATTCAATTATTTTCAATACAATTTTAAATTCAATATTGAACTTTTCAATTATAATTATTAACAAATATGATTATTTTTAAAATATTGAAAAAGTTCTCTGATTAATACAATTTATTATTTTCAAAAAAGTTATATAAAAATTCTTCTGAAGAATTTAATTATTTACAAAAACTCTAATAAAACTTCTAAAAATGTTAATAAAATCTAATAATCAAATATTATATTATTAATTTTTATTTTTTGTACCTATTTATTTCCCTAATTCAATTAATTAAAATCAAATGATAGTCCACTTTACTGCGCTTAGATATTTGCTGTAAAATAACATTGAATTATCAATATCAATAAGGAATTAATTTAGTGTACAATTGCTGAAGTGAGTTGAGACAAATAATTTCAGGAACTCAAGAGCAAATTACTTAAACAAAGTATTAGTGAAACTTAATTCATCTTGATTGAAACTTTAGTAAAACAGCTTTTCTACAAGAGGAATTTCTAATTTACATAAAATTTACTCCAACAAATCGAATAATTCTCAGAACATTCTTTTCTCTCATGAAAACTATTTACTTTTGCTAAACTATTTTCTCATATTCATTTTAATTTTGTTAAATTTACGTAAATTCAGAATGGAAACTATATTCAGTTTTGCAACAAATTTTTTTCTTTCTCATCTCAATTTTAAAAAATTAGAAAATTCAAAAAGAAAATATTCAGTTTTGCAAAACTTTTTCTCTCATTTTCATCTCTATTTTCATAAACTTAGAAAAGTCGAAAAGAAAACTATTCAGTCTTGCAAAACTTTGCTTTTCCATTTCTATTTCGATAAATTTACGAAAAAATTCAAAAAGATAACTTTTTTCTCTTTTTCGTCTCTATTTTCACACATTTAAAAAACCTTAAAAAGAACAAGTAAAAGTATTTGAAAATATAGACTTCACAATTTTCATTAGAAAATTCTATTAAAATTCAATTACTTAAATAAAAAAATAAATAATTTATTCACTAACTGAATGTTTTTTAAATTTAATTCCCATAAAGAAATTTATTAACAAATTTGTAACTTTATTGAATTATTTCAACAATTTCAACGAATTTTAATAAAGTTACAAAAATTTTTTTTTTAATTTTTTCTTTTTTCCAGAAATTTGATTTAAAATAATTTAAATTCTACTATGAGTTTTATTATTTATGATCAAAATAATTTAATTCCTAAGAAGAATTTTTATTATCTTCGAACAATATTTAATTTTTACGAAGAATGTTATTTTTCTTTAATTTCTGCAATAATTTGTAACTTTTTCAAAAAATTAATTTTTTAACGCGTTTTTAACTTAAATAATTCTTCTTTTGAAAAAGATCTTTGAGAGTTTTCAAACTCATTTGTTTTCAATTCAGTTCTACAAAATTTCAATTATTCGTAATTCTTTAAATAAATATTAAAAAATAAAAATTTCGAATAAAAAAATTAGCAATTAAACTTTCCCAAAAATTTAAATTCTATAGAATTGTTAGTTAAAAATATGAGAAATTCAGATTTTCAAAGATTTTAATTTGCAATCTTTACAAAATTCAATTATTTCTACAAAATTAACGGTCAAATGCTTTTAATATTCAATTATCTTCAATTTGAACTAAAATCCATTTTTAAATCAATTTTTATTAGAATATTCTACTAGAATTCAATTATTTAAATATAAAAATAAATCATTTATTGAAACTCCCATAAAGAATTTTATCAAAAATGTTTATATTATTCGACGATTTTTAATTAGAATTTTTAAGAGGAATTATATTTTTCGAGAGATTTGATTAAAATTGTATTAAAAATTATTCAAATTCTAGGATAAGTTTCGTTATTTAAGAAAATAATTGAATTTCTAAAAAAAATTTGTATTATTTAGGAAAATAATTGAATCCTTGTAAAAATTCTATTATTTACAAAAATAATTGAATGATTGCGAAGAAATTTATAAAAAATTTGTAAATAAGTATTTGAATTCCTATGAAACTTTATTATTTATAAAAATAACTGAATAATTGTGAAGAAATTTATAAAAATTTGTAAATATGTTATTGAATTCCTGTGAAACTTTATTATTTATAAAAATAATTGAATGATTGCGAAGAAATTTATCAAAATTTGTAAATATTGAATTTCTGTGAAATTTTTATTATTTTGTGAAAATAATTAAAGGCTTGCGTTGAATTTCATTAAATTTTTTTTATATTATTGAATTCTTTTGGAAATTTTGTTTGAAATAAAGTATATTGAAAATAAATTAAAAGTAAAATAATTTTGAAAATCATTGAATTGAGGAAAATTTTTGGAAATAATTGAAAATTCAACTAAGAATGTTAATTAAAATTGTTGATAATAATAATTGAATTTCGGAAAAGAATTTAATTATTTCTAAAGATAATTAAAATTTTGACGAGAATGTTTTTTTAATTTTTGAATATAATTGAAATTTTGTAAGAAAAATGTCATTACTTTTTTATTGAATTGAATTTCTAGAATCATTTGTAATTTTTCGAAAATTCTCCAAATTATATCGTACAATTGACAAAGTTTTTGTCTTTTATTAATCAAATTACGGTTTTTACGGACCTTTTTTTAAAAAAACTGACTTTTACGGAATTGAAGCAAATTTATGGACCTTTAGAAAATTTACGGACCTAGTTCGAGCCCTGAAACATGAAACTTTAAAATTTCTGTCAACATTTTTCTCTTTCTTATCTCAATTTTCATAAATTTAGAAAACCCCTTTCCATCGCTCAATTTGGATAAATGAAAAAAATGTGAAAAATAAAAACTAGAAATTCTAGTTTAGAATATTTAAATAATAAAAATAACTTGTCTTTAGGCCAGCGGACATACCGGAAAGTATATGGTTCGAGGAGGAAACGGATTTGATTCGTAGTTGTGGTGCTCTATCGTCGGCATTGGGCCTGCAGAAAAGTTTCAGTACAAGCGATGTATCACAGCTTCCTAGTCCTGAGGCGTATGGACCGCGTGGATTGAGATCAGCAGTTTCAGCTCACGCTCTTGACTTTGCACACAGAAATAATCTTATTCTCGAGCACGCGGGACTTGATCATGCCTCGAGGTCCTGCAGTACTTGGGTTGCAGTCGGTGACGTTGCCAGTACCTCTCAATTACCAAGTCCTCACGGTGGTTGTGAACAACCACCACTTACTGCACCTCATCCACCGACAATTCCATTCACTGCTGCCGATCTCGTTAGATCTGTAAACAAGAAAGTCCGTCAAAATTACATTCGTCGACGGTAAGTGTGCAAAATTTACAATTTAATTTCACACTACTCAAATAATAATAAAAGTTATTGTTTTTTTTTTCGAAAACAAAGAAATAAGTTTTAATTAAATTTGTTATTTTAAGACAAAAATTATTAATAAATGAGGTATTTTATTCTCATTATTATTTTGTATATTAAAAAAAATTTTATTTTCAAAAATAAAGATTAATTTTCAATATTCCAAAAAATCACTTATTAATTTATTGTACATAATATTAAATATTCTTGTTTCTTATTGAAAAAGAATTGTTCGCAAAAATTTTAATTATTATTCTCATTAGTAATAAAATTCTTTAGAGCAATTCAATTATTTTCAATACGATATTAATTCCATTTTCTGGAAAGAATACAATTATTATTCTTAAAAACATTAATTAAATTCGATTATTTTCAAGAATTTTGATGAAATTCAATTATTTTGAACGATTTTGATAAAATTCTTTTAAAAAAATTATTATTTTTAAAATTTTTAATCAAATCCTTTCAAAAAATTCAAATAAAATATTTCGAAAAAATTCAATTATATTCAAGATAATTTTAATAAAATTTCTCTAAACTGTTTAAATTATTTTTAAAAATTCTAATAACATTTTGCTAAACAATTCAATTGTTCTTAAAATTTTTTAATAAAATTCTCTGTAAATTCCAATTAGTTGCAATATTTTCAATTAAAATTATTCTAAAAAAACTGGATTATTTCCAAGAAAATTGATGTAAAATGTTCAAAAAATTCAATTATTTTAACAAATATGAATGAAAATCTTGCCAAGAATTAAATTATTTTCTATACAAACTTAATTACATTTTCTCGAAAGAATACAAATATTTTCAAAAAAAATTAATTAAATTAAATTATTAATTTTCATTATTTTCATGAATTTTAATTTTTTTTCAACATTTTTGATGAAATTCTTTTTAAAAAATAATTATTTTAAAAATTTTTAATAAAATTTCTTCAAGATATTTGACAATTTTCAAAGATTCAGATAAAATTCTTCGAAACTATTTAATTATTTTTATGAATTGTAAAATCTTCCGCAAGAATTCAATGATTTTCATAAATAAGAATTTAACTCTCTATAAATAATTTCAATTATTTTCATATTTCAATTTAATTTTCAGTTTTTTAAAAATATTTTCTTATGATTTTCATTACATCGACAAATGATTTAACTTTTTGAAAAAGAATTTTATTACAATTATTGAAATATGCAATTCTTTAAAAAAATTCAAATACTTTTAAAATTTTCATTAAAAATTATTAAAAAGAAACTCTACTTTTTTCAAGAATATTGAAGTAAATTCTTAAAAACAATTCAATTATTGTAAAGAATTTTAATAATAATCTCGCCAAGAACTAAATTATTTTCAATACAATTTTAATTACATTTTCTCGAAAGAATTCAATTATTAAATAAAATGACGATTAAATTGTTAAAATGAATTCAAATTTTGTTATCCATACTTTACAAGAATTGAATGATTTTCAGTATATTTGTTTTAAAATTCGTAACACCCAAAAAAAATTATTATTTTAAAAGTTGGAAAACAAAAATTGTTACATACACACAACAATCGATTAGAATTGAATAGAGGCAATTTTTTTGTTTCTAATTTATAAAAGAAAATAATATTTACCCATGTAGAATGGTGCGAATTTCGGTATGTATTTTTGTTTTCGTTTTTTTTCGGTGAGATCACAATATCAGTTTACAATAGACAACTTGATTGAAGAATCGTAGTTCAGAATTTCCAATTTGCGTTTTTTTATTATTTCTCCTTTTGTTTCTTTCGATGGCACTGATTCGATAACAGAGAAATACTGTCTCTGAAATAAAATAATAAAATAGTCAACGAAGGAAGAAATAACGAGAAATTCAATTTAGAAAATAGAGAAAAAAAAATTCTTTTGCAATATAAAGAAAATAAAGTTTTCGCAAAAGAATAATCGCTAAAGTCACAAAAAGAATAATTTCACAATAAGAAAATAAGAAAAAAATAATAAAAAATACGATAATTCCTCCTTTATATGAGAAAGCAAAATAAAAAAACAATAATAATAATAGTAATAAATGAAACAGTTTTATAAAAAAAGAAATAAATAGAGTAAATAAGGTAAGTAAAAAAGATTAAAGCAATTGGACAAGAAGTGCAACAAGAATCAAATAATAATTTCCATACTACAGTAAAAATTGTTTTTATTATTATTATTATTATTATTATTACAAATAATAATTTTTTTATATTTTTATTTTCATCAGATTATAACTTTCATATTCTTTCATCTATTCTGTCCGCAGTTCGAAGTTGGTTTTTGTGCATGCTTTTATTTTTTTTTCTCTATAAAAACTCTGTTTGACAAATCGAAATTGTACAAGTGCAAATATTTTTTATTTAAATAGAATAAATTTTATATAATAAAAGAATTAAATTATAAATTAGTAAAGAATTATGATTAAGAAATGAAAAATATACCCTTTTTTCATTTTTTATGTTTTTCAATAACAATTTTGTTCACAAAATTTATGAACTTCTTTTGAAAAAGAAAAACAATTTGCATAATTTCTATTTCTTTATCGAAATTATTGATTATTCGAATAAATTCTTAATTTTTTTAAAGAAAATAATTTGCACCATTCCTATTTCTTAATTACAATTTTTTAACAAAATTGCAAATTTTTTTTTTAATAAAAAACAAAGTTTTTTTATAAATTCGATTTACCAATCACAATTTTAATGGCAAATAAAATTGACAATATTTCACGATTGTTGTAGAATAAAGAAAAAAAATTTATTATAATAATTCATTAACTTGCTAATCATATTTTATTGTGTTACAGAATATTGAGTTTAAAACAAATTTTTCATTTTATTTATTCATTTTCTTCGGTTTTTCGCGACAGATTTTGAAATAAAAAAAGAGAAAAAATTGAAATTTTTTTACCTGATTTAAAAAAAAAATTATAATGTTCTAAATAGTTTAAAAATATTGTAATTGAAAAATCAAAACAATGACATTTTTTCAATTATTTTAAATAAAAAACAAAAAGTTTCGTTAAAAAAGTCTGTTTGTCAAATTAAAAATATGCAGGATTTCTTCTTATTTCTAAAAAAATCGGAAATCATTTGACAAAATTTAAAATACTTTTTTAAGTTCAAAAATTTGCGTAAATTCTTATTTATTAATTACGATGTTTAAAAAAAATCTGATTATTTAGAAATAAATGAATAAATAATTAATATAATTATAGAAATTATGGAAATTTTTTCACATAATTTTTTCTTTTATCTTGAATTTAATTTATTTTTAATGCCTATATTTCATTTTAAATAATTTCTATTTTATTTAATGACTGAAGCTATTTCTATTTTAATTATTTTTGAAAATTTATTTACTATTTGTAAATTTTGATATTTTTTTATTATAATTTTTTTAAAAATTTCCTGAACTTGGCGTCGACGTTCAGCATCAAAAATTATTTTTTTCTTATTTTTAGTGATAAAATTGTAACTAATTTCACTTCTATCATTCACCTAATAAGGACAAAATTTGTTAAGAGTATTATTTTAATTTCTAATTAAACTTTGGAAAAAATTGATCCAATCTTTTGGTTTTGGGAAAAATAAATTTTTTTGATGCTCAGCGTTGACACCAACTTCAGGGACCTAAAAATAAAAATAAAATTATGAATATAATTTGTACTTATCTAGTTTTAGTTACTGATTAAATGGATTCTTACAATAATTTATTCGAAATATTAGGATTAATTTGAGTTGCATGATGTTAAAATAAAAATAAAAATATTTTAAAAAAAAATTATTTTTTAATGTAATAAAATTTTTTTTCTGATTCAATAGATTGTTAACGACTTACCGAGCACTGGAGCGCTTATCCCAGAGTGAATTCAATCTCGATAGACTGGAAGCTGCAGCATCGGCGGCTCAAATAGCACCTGGAGCAACTCTCGTCGTTCCTGGAGCTCCTGTGGTCGCGGTCGGACGAAAGAGTAAGGATCATGCCCTGACGGTCAAGGACGTCGAGAGGGAAAGAGGAAAACAACTCTCCAAGTACGAGAGAAATATGATGATCTTCAATTGGCTGCACACCCTCGACGACACGGTTGAAGAAAGCCTTCAGTAAAAGTTACTAAAACAAATTTTTCTTTCTTTTAATATTTTTTTTGTTCCTATTTTTTTCTAGAAATTTTCTAATAATTCTATAATTACCATAAATGCCATGCGATACAATCGTCGAAGTGGAAACGTATATACTCGAAATACTAATATTGTATACTTTTATTCAACTCTCGTCAATAATAAATTAAAAAGTGGTCCTTCGCGAATTCCTTCCCCCACCAAACATCAGAGAGTGGAAATCACCAAAAGAAAAGCTGAAATAAAAACAAACGGAAATTAGAAAATAAGGAAGTAAGAGAAAAATTTGATATAGTAAAGAGAAAAAAGTAGCAAAAGAAAAGTTATTAGTAAACGGTGTTTGCGATTCTTCAAATTTAAACTTCAAACGCAGACAATAAAACAACAGGAAATAGTTTTGAAAAAAAAGTAACTTAGATAATAACTCGTCACACTTTAGAAAAAAAAGAAATGCTTTTTACATGCAAAATATTTAAATCACTTTCTTTTGAGTAAAAGTTTTATAAAGACAGAAATTTGCAAAGAAACGTCCCACTTCAAACGACTTACGATCGCTTTCTCTGTGATAAATAAAACAAACGATCATCTTAATTAAATATTAAGTTGCATTAAGGAGTGAGACACGTCAATAACTCAACAATTACTTGAATAATTAAAAATTACAAAATTGGTTTTCTAATTAACAATATTACAATAAAATGATATTAAAAATGACATTAAAAATTAATATCCTAAAATCTAATTTTCATGTCTTATAAAATCGAGAAAATAAGAGCAAATCGAAATTAATTTTCAATTATTCAGTAAAACATAACAATGTGTCACAGATCCTTGAGAAAAAGTATTATTATTATTATTATTATTTTATTATAAATGTCAGACTAATAACTTATATCAATTATTTATTTAATTTCACCATTTTTATAAATATATATTTGAATATATTATAATGAAACGAAATATGTAAAAAGTTGTATTATCATAAATATAAAAAGAAAAATCATCGCAGGAATGTTATATTATGCATTATTAAATTAACAATATTTTTAAATTATTTTTTACGGAATTATTCATCGTTAAAAAGGGAAATATAATATATATTATTAATTAATCATTTTTAAATCATAGAAATTGTGACAATGATTAATCAAATAAATTTTAAGCGTTAAATTAGACTTAGCGATTATAATATATTATCATAATAATTTTATATCTAGTCAAACATTATCAGGCATTTTGAGAAGTCTTCATTTAATTAATAAACACTAATAATAGAAGTAACTGAAACGATTATTATACGACTATTGACAAAAAAAACACAATAATATGTAATTAAAAATAAAGAAAATTAATAAAATAGTGGAAAATATACGTCCGTTAAAATAAAATCAGATTTAATTTATGTATCAAATTTTTTAAAATTAGATTTAAATGAATTATAAAATAATTAGTTGTATTTAAAAAAAAAGTACATACCCATTTCGTCTTCTTTCGAAAATTCGTTTCCATTAAAATTTGAAATTAGCTTCATCACAACATTTTAACACTTGTTTACTAAAAAAAAGACATCAACACTGCCTGAATATAAAAAAATCTGTAACAAACAAAATAAGCATCAAATAATCAGCAAATGTCCGAAAATACAGAATTCAGAATTTACCTATGACAAATAAATCCAACGAAAAAAATTTTCGATTTAAACATTGTCCTTATTTCCATATTTATTGTATAATGATCATATCCAAATATTGATGTAAGCTAAAATGTTATTTACAAAAAAAAAAAACAAGTAAACGAAAAAAAAATGTTTTCAGTACACAATAATGAAAGTCAAATATCAATACTGTTAATATTCATCATTAAAAGTATTTAAAAACCAAAAATTATATACAAATTAAATTTTCATTTTGCGCACACATTTTCAATAACCGAAAAGAAAAATATCAAATTTCGTTAATCATGGTGCTTTTTAAAGACTTTAATTATAAAAATTCATGAAGTTATTTAAAAGAAAAAAAATTATAAATAATACTTAATATTGTAAATTTAAAATAGATTCGTTTAAATTAATATTTATTTGCAGTTGTAATTTTAAATTACATTAAATAATGGATCAATAATATGAATCTAAAGTTCTAAACGTTCAATCGAACGAAAATTTGCTTCTTCTAATTAAATTTTTATTAGACTTTGCCTCAATATAAAAAAATTTATTAAAGTTTAGAGATGAAGAATTTATGTTTTTGAATTTTAACTCTAATTTTTTCAAAATTATTTTCTTTACTTTATTTTTGAAAATTTTATTCTATTTTAATTCATTAAAAATGAAAAATATTTCGTTCATTTGAAAGTTCAAAACTTGTGATCACATTAATAATTAATTAATAATAAATAAAATATTATAATATTTTATTGCAAAAATATAAATATTATAAATAAATATTATAATATTGATAAAATTATATTATTAATAATTCATAATTTTAGTTCTTCCCAAAAGTTCAAAATTTTTTTAACTCTATTTTTCTTTTTTTCGCATTTTTTATACAAAACAATATTTTATTTATTAAAAAAGTTCAATTCTTAAGTAAGTAAATACTTAATTTTTATTTTTTTTTCCTTTTGTAGAATAATTTTTAAAAATATTTAAATAGAAAATAGTTTCCGTTTATTTGATCGTTTAAAACTTTAGGACAAATTTAATTTTTTACTTAACTCTTTCATTATTCTTAGCTTTCTAAATATAAAAATTTTTATTAATTATTATTTTTTTCCTATTTTTAATTAATATCACTTTTCTCAAACTTGTTATTATTAGTATTATTACTATTATTAAAATTATTTTTATTATTTACTTATATTATTTTTTTTCATTAAAATTTATTAAAATTTATCTTTGTATAATTATTTAAATAATAATAATTTTTGAATAGAATGCTCAATTTTTGTAAATTAATCCGATTCGTTTTTAATAAATTCCATTCTTCCGAAAATATTAGTTAAAAAATAATTATTTTCGAAAATATAGTGTAGCGAACAATTATTTTGTGAAAATAATTATTTATATAAATTTAGCGTAGTTTTAAGGAGAAAATAATAGTTAATAATTTCAGAGCGAATGAAATGTTACATAAATATAAACCTGAGCCAGTAAAGAAAAATCCATTAAATAAACCAAAACGCCTTAAAAGTAAAATTTTTTTTTTTAAAAGAGCGTTCGATATATTGACATACTTTGATAAACAAAATAATAAAAAACAGAAAAATTCAAAACTTCTCTTTCTCCGTCTATAGAAAAAACAATTAATATTTTTACAATCATAATTATTAATCAATACAATGAATTTTAAATATTTGAATATTGAAGCAATTGAATATTTAAATATTGCAACAATAAATATATATTAAAAAAATAACTAAATGAATTGAATAAAATTAAAATAAAAAATTATGTCAAATGTACGAACACCCTTAAAAATAAATTAAAGCTAATCAAGTTTTATATAGAAAATGCACCTTAAGAATCAGAAATAAAAATCCTAATAATTAAAAAATTGTAAAACTAAAGAAAAAACGATAAAATAAGGGTATACGAAAGATTTTTCGTAAATGAAATTTTGTTCTAGAAAAATAAATCCGTTCAATTTCATTGTTATTCGCACTGGCCTATCCATAATACATGTGTTCGAATGAGAGCCTTAAATGTAAAACAAAAATATTAAATGTTCATAAAGTCATGTAATGCAAAAATAACTAAAGTTTATTCCTCCAAATTCCTTCCCTTCAAATAATATTGAAACATAAAACGATTTATCAATCATCACGATTTTATTATTTATTTTCTCTTTTTTTCCACAGTAATCCTAATAAAAACAATATAAAAATATTATATTGCCATTTAATACTAGTTACTTAATAATAAACTGTACAAATTAAAGTCGATGATTATCAACAAACTGACACTCAAATTACATTTAAAAAGAAAAACAATACTTCAGTGAGTAAATTTTTTTTCTTTTTGACCCATTTATAAAAATTCAATCGCTCACCTTGCATTCAAAACGCGAGTGCAAATTTTGTCTTCAGTAGGAAAAAAAAAATCCTTTGGAACAGAAGTAAAAAAAAAATGCAATTTTTTTTGGTCTCTAATCCGAATCGGAAGCAGAACTGGCGTCAGACTCAAACTCAGTGACACTGATTGTAAACTGATATTCTTGATCGCATCCCAAATAGGCGTCACTCATGAAATATAATGTATATGAATATTGTCCGGCTGCGGGAGCAACAAAATCCAATTTCACTTTTGCCTTTTGCTGCAGCGTCAATCTCTTGATGGACAATAGAGAATTTGATTTCGGTTCACCAATAACCACCCACCATCCTTCCTCGCGTTTCTGTGGGAAAAACGGTGCGATAACTGGTCCAACGACTTCATCCTCACGCTCCAATTGAACAGTGACATTGACTGTTCTTCCGCTTCTCAATCGATCCTTGTCATGAATATCGTACGACATGTCAATATTTGGATAGCGATTACAGAATTTCGCCACATCAGTCATTTGCGCATCGGTCAATTGCAATAGACGATTACGTGTATTATCCTCCAGTTCCATAATATCGAATACCGTTTCAACTTCACGCTCGGTACAGCGTTTTATTATCTCCGGAGTGAAATGCGGCAATTGCTTCAAGTACGAGTCCTTCGACCACATCGCTTGCGTGACCATTTGCGCCAATTCCATAGCGGCGACTGCAGGCGCCAACCATCCCGACGAACTCAATACATCGACACAAGCCTGAATTAATCGCAGAGCCTTTCCTAACACGAATTCCGTGTCCTTCTGCAATTCCGGTCCAAGTTGAATACGCGACAAATGCGCCTGCAGCAAGAGCAAAGCCTTCACGTGTGGATTCGCCATTCTCTCCGATTGCGATGGCGCGTGTGGCAAGCGAGCCGCCAGACTCCTCAGAAGACTCTCCTCCCGTTGTCGAACAGGCACCGCCTCATATTCAGCGGCGGCGGAAATAATCTCCAAAAGACTGCGAATCTTCGTCTTACTCGTCAGGGACGAACTGAACAGTTCAATAGTCGCGTAATTTATATAATAGTACGCGGCAATCATTCCCAAATTCAATGGAATCGTATCGACCTCATCCTCCACAGAGACACATTTCGCCTGCTCCAAATCGCCAAGTGTACTCTCCACCAACTCCGAAAGATAGTCCGACAAATGTCTATGTGTCACTCCCTGCAAACCGTAATAATTCGGATTTTGCGTCAATCTCCTATATAAGAATGTCCACGTCAAATAATCCACCGCATCCTGCTTATTCTCAATAGTCTTCGTCACAATTTCCGCATTGAAGTGATCATGAAGTCTATGATTCAAGTGACTCTCGATCGGTAGCGGTTCATTCAGGAATTTCTTAAAGAAATCCTTCTTCGAATTCTGACAAAGTAATACACATTTCGCGTCATGATCCCAAGACTCAGGTCTATTTGCCCTTCCCACCATTTGCAGAACATCCGTAATTGGATAATCCTCATAAGCATGTGTCCTTCCGTTATAACACTGGGTGTCCATGATAACAACCAAATGCGCGCTGATCGACAAACCCCAGCACAAATCACGCGTGACAACAGCCACCTGAATCGCCTCGGTGGCAAACAATTGTTCCACCAGATGCCGATCATCGGCCGACAATCCCTCGTGCAAATACGCAACTCCCTGCGACAGTGTCTCCTTCAGCGTCTTATCCGTCATTCGATCCAAAAACGGTTTAATATCCGCCTCTTCGGCGTGGAAAAATCTCGCCGGCTGTCCCTCGGCTGCTGTGAACGTCAACAAATCAATAGCCGTCAATCTCGCCTGTCGTCGAGTCGGCACGAAAATAATAGCCGGCTTCTGTGGCGCGTGTCGTAGAATCGCGTTATAAACCGGTTTCGCCATTGCCGCCAATCTCGAAGCATTATGAGTGATATTAATACCCTGCACGTGCAATTCCAAAGGAATCGGACGAACCGACGGATGGAAATTGAATGTCGCCGCAGCTGGTGCAGCCAACCATTGCGCAGTGTCCCTCGCATCGGCCAACGAAGCCGACAATGCAATCATCCTCGCCGGACTGTCCAATTGACTCGATATATATCTCGCCCGCGAGCAAGCAACTTCCAAAATCGGTCCCTCCTCACCACCAATCAATTGCAATTCATCCACAATAAACAAATGAATATTCTGCACATTCTTCCTCTGCTTCCACCTACGTGACAATACATCCCACTTTTCAGCCGTTGTTATCACAATCTGTCCCTTGGCTATCAATTTCAAATCCGTTCCAGTCTCGCCCGTCAACAAAACAACCTTCTTCCCCAGTCCGTGATTAAACTTCTCCAACCAATCGGCGTAGATCAATTCAGCCAACGGCTCCTGACTCACAATATAAACACACCGTCCGTGCTCATTTTTCGTCAACAATCGAAAGATCGCAATTTCCGCAATTGTCGTCTTACCCGACCCAGTTGGCGCTCCAATGAAAACATTATCGTCCGAATTATAAACAGCGTTGAACACTTGCGTTTGAATTGGATTAAACTGATCGAATTGTCGATAGGGACTCGTGTAAAGTGCTTCAAAATCACGATTTCGCAAAGCAGTGATCGGCAGTGGTTGCAAGTCCAAAAGTTCCGTTGGTGGTAAATTCTTCTCAGGGAGGATCAAGTGTCGAAAACTGACCGGCAATTGCGTCTCGGCGCCAATCCAACGATCCGAAACGACACGCAAAAAGTACTGCGGTGGCAGTGGTTCGAAAACGGGGACAAAAAATTTAATCAAATGCTCATCGTTCGAGTACTTCGACTTTAGCAAAAAGTACTCATGATGTAGTATCACCTCCGAATCGACGTCCTCGACCAAAATCCAAAAAGCCTCCGAAGCTCCATGTATTTTCTCGTCCCACTGAAAGTCCGGTGTGATCGTCAATTCGACCCTCAGTGTCGATCTCGTGATCGGTTGAATATGCGTCGAGAGTTCGAGTTTTGGAAATTGATGAATATACTTGTGAATAGTCTTTCCCAATTTTGGAACACGGATCAATTCGCCAATTTCATTAGGACCGAGATCGTACAATCTTTCCCAGGGGAAATTTTTCTTCTCAATCTTCCGAACAATTTCCTCGGGCATTTTGCGAAATTGCCGCAATGGTGACATCGATTGCCACATACGTCTGTCGATCATTTTACATAGAGTTAGACATTTATCGGCCAGTGCCGCCCAACCGCGGAATAGAACAATTTCATAAATCGCTCTCATTAATCGTGCCGCCGATTGTGTTACATAAATCATGTCCGACATTAATGCGAAACCTTCCAATTTCAATTGGGAAATGTAGGCCTGCAGGAGAACATTCACCTTCGCGCTAGGCTCCTCAATACTCTCCTTAACTGGAACCGGAACACGTTCCATGAGCTTTTGCAATTCCAATTTCTCCTCCTCACGTACGTTGATATTGCGAAACTCCCCCGACAATGAGAATACGCGAAAGAGTTCAATTTCGCTCAAGGTGCGTTTTAGTAATTGATTGTAAGTCAGCATCGTATCGTGAGTGCAATAATAGTGAGAGGCAATTCTCCCCAATTCGGATGCTTGGAAATTACCCGATTTTCTGTCGTACTTGATTAAACCACTACGATCGAGTGACATTGCGGCCGAATGAATAAGATCGGCGCGATGTAATTCCAAATACGGATCTTCCTTCAATTTATCGTGACCGATTCCATAGAGCGATGGACTCCTCAGCATTCGAATATAAAGATACGTGTAACCCAGCCAAGTGACAGCGTCTCTAATATTCTGAATCGTTCCCAGGACAATTTCGGCATTCAACATGTCTGACATTTTACTGACAAGTTGCGATTCAATCGGCAATTGTTGATTTAGTAGCGAGAGGTAATATTGCAGTTCACTGTGATTTGTTATCAAAATACCTTCGCCTTTCGTGTCGTATTGCGGTCGACCGGCACGTCCCAACATTTGCAGAACGTCCAGAGCTCCAAGTTCGACCCATCGTCCTTTCTCGGGATTATAGACTTGCGTTCCCTTAATAATGACAGTGTGCGCTGGTAAATTCACACCCCAGGCCAATGTTGCAGTTGACACCAAAACCTGAATGTGCTTATCGGCGAATAAATCCTCGACCAGCGTACGATCGACCCTCGTCATTCCTGCGTGATGGATAGCGAATCCATAGGGCAGCAGATCCTTTAGTTCGTGATTCTTCACCTGCTCGGCTTCCGTTCGTAAAACTTCCATCGACGCCGAACCCTCTCTGAGGAACTGTCCCAGTGTATCCTTCTCGAGACACATATCACGAATCGCTCTCGCCGTTTTTCCAGTCTCCTTACGCGAGTGAACGAAAATCAACACCTGATTCCTTCCCGCGTGCTCCATCGTTTTCTCATAGACAATTTCGTTCATCACTTGAAATCTCTTCAAAGCCTTTTTCTCCGTCACGCCAATATATTGCTGCTCGAGTGCAACTGGACGGAAACTATTGTCGAAATAAAACAAACCAGTCTCGGGCTTGATGCGCAAAAATGTCGCGACGTCCTGATAATTCGGCAGAGTAGCCGACAATCCAACGAGACGAACGTCCTCTTGTGTTGTCTGAATATTTCTAATTGTCCTCGCGACAAGTGCCTCCAGAATTGGTCCTCGCTCATCGTGCAACAGATGAATTTCGTCAATGATTATTAATCGAACGAGTGATGTGAACGTTTTTTCACCGCCTTTTCGCGTTATAATATCCCATTTCTCTGGTGTGCAGACAATCACTTGGGTTGCGGCAATTTGTTCCCGTGTCAGTTGATGATCGCCAGTCAATTCGGAAACAGTGAGATTGTACGACTCAAGACGCTTGCCGAAATTACCAACCATTTCCTGTACCAATGAGCGCATTGGCGCCACGTAAATAATCTTGAATTCATCAACATTTATTGATCCATCGGCGTTTATATGTTTGCCAATTTCCCTCATCATTGTTAGCAATGCAACGTTTGTCTTACCAGCGCCAGTGGGAGCACACAAAAGAAGATTCTCATCACTTTCCAATGCCGTGTGTTGCAATCGACTTTGAATTCGATTCAGTGTTTTGAAACCCTCAAATGCTGGTTGCACATATTTTGGTAGTTGATCAATGGGAACGAGTTTTTCGTTTTCACCGAATGGTTTTGGTTTCAGGGCCGGTACGTGAACTTCCTCGTATCTGTAAATAGAAAACATTTTTTTATTCTTTATTTATTGTTTCCAGATTTTTGAAAGTATATTTATTATTTTCCAAATTAAATAACTAATAAATTTTTATAAGCACACAGATTTTTGATATTATACTTTATTCTGCATTATTATAATATTTATTTGTTACTCAATATCAGAGTTGCCATAAAAATTAAGTTTTCTTTTTCCCTGACTCTAAATATTACTCTGATTCATTTTAAAGGTAAATAGATAGTCAAAGAATGGTCTATTACATTTATTTACAAATTTTTTAATTGTAAAATTATTCAAAAACATCAATGACTTCTTTTTTAAATAAATATTTAATCAGAATGACAAGTTACAGTCTACCAATTTCTCTGACAATTTACTGACATTAAAGTTATTTCTCCTGACAAAATTACTTTTATAGGAAAATATTTTTAAAATTAACTAAAAATTGTGATATTTTGTTTTAATGTTTGGAAAAAAAAGAAAAAGTCGTAATTTCTGACAAGTCAAAAAAATTCTCAGTTTGCTTAATTTTACTGACAGAAATTTTTTTTCTGACGTTTCCCTAACATTACCGATAAAAAATTGTATTTCCCTGACTTAACTAACAACAAATTTTTTCCCCAGACATTTCCCTGACTTTGCTGACATGTGACCAGCCAGTTAATCATTATTATTATTTGCATCATTTCAATTCAATTATTATTTTCTAAAATATCCAAGAAAATTTTTTTTATAAATCAATTACATTTTTAATAATTTTTGAAAAAGTTTTTTGAAAATTTTCAGATTACAATTCAATTTTATAAAATTTTGATTAAGTATTAGGAAATTCTTCAATTAAATATCTACTAGAAAATAAAACCTTCAAACATAAAAAAATAGTTCTATAAAATAAACAATAAAAATTCAGAAACATTTTCAAAATCCAATTCTTTCTTTTTAAATACGAAAGTAAATAATTTATTAAACAATTAAATGCTTCTCAAAGAAGTTAAATTTTAATCAAATTCTTAAAAATAATTTCATTTTTCTATAAATTCAATCAAAATTGTAATAAAAGTAATTGAATCCTGTAAAAAAATTGATTTTTCTAAAGTTTAGAATTTCTTTGCAATAGCTAAGATATTATTTTTAAAAATAATTGAATTTCTGCAATTATTTATAACTTCTTTAAAATTCAATTTTTTCCAGTGTTTTCAACTAAAATTCGTCTATAAAGCCGTTATTATTTTGAATAACTACTTAAACATTTAAAAATTTAACGAATTCAACAGAATTAAATTTAAAATTCATCAAAAAAATAAACATATAAAATTAATAATTAAAATTTTCAAAGATTATAATTCGAAACCTTTTTCAAAATTCTATTAATTCTAAAAATTCGCAATATAATGCTTTTGATATTAAATTATTAATTATCTAAATTTTTAACCGAAATTCATTTTTAAGTCAATTTTTATTAGAAAATTCTACGAGAATTCAATTATTTAAATACAAAAATAAATAATCTATTAAACAATTGAAAATTTCTCAAAAAATTGAATTCTAATAAAGAATTTTATTTAAAAAATTTGTAAATAAATACATTTTTCGAAAAATTTAATTAAAATTGTATTATAAATAATTGAATCCCTGTAAAAATTTAGACTATTAATAAAAATTGAATTGCTACGGAGAAATTTATTAAAAATTATATTACAATATTAGTAATTAATTTGTTTTTTTTTAAGTTTTTATTATTTATGAAGTAAATTAAGTTTTTGTATAAAATTTAAAAAAAAATTTTTAAATTAATTGAATTGTTTTGTAAAACTTCAATAAAATAGTAGTAACTTAAAAACGAATAAATATTTTTAAAAATTTAACTAATTTCAGAAGAATTTGAATTATTAAAATTTTTCAAATATTCAAATTTTTTAAAACTTCAAATTAAACTAAATTGAAGTCCACAACGTTGATCAACGAAAAAAAATTATTTACTATGTAAATTATTTAAAAATGACGCTACAATATTCATACAAAAATATTTAGAAAGAATGATTGATGTTTATATTTTGATAATAATTATTTTACAATTAAATATTAAATTAAAAATAATATTTGGATGAATTAAATAAATTTTTTTCGTTGATAAACGTTGTGGACTACAACTTCGTCAAATTAAAACCTTTTGAAGTTCATCTATTTATGAAAATTGCAAAAGTAATTTTTTTGAAAATTTAATTAATTTTGAAATATTTAAGTAAAATTATGCATTAAATAATTTATTTATTTCATGATAGTACTTTTTCCAATACAAAAAACCCAATAACTTTAAAAATCAACCATTTTCAAGGATTCCAATAAAAATTCTCTGACTTTTCCAGTTTTTTTCAAGGTTTATAAAAATCCCTGATATTTCCAGATTTCCAGGATGCATGGCAACTCTGATTATTATTATTGTTTTGTAATCGTGATGTGATCCTATTTATATGTAAATTAAATATTTAATGAAACCTACCCTTTTCGTTGTTTACGGAAACTACCGTCAGGTAACTGACAGCGTTTATTAGCCATGAAATGACTGCCCTGGTTGAAGATTAAATCCTCCAAATCGATAATATTTCGTGAACCTTGAACTTGACCTCCTGGTCCTCCCGTGTCCTCATTTTCTTCCCTTCTTTTACGTTGTGCTCGTGCCTCCATTGTTTCGTCATTGTCCTCATCTCCCTTGCCTGCGTTGTCAAGTTGTCGCAAAATTTTCAAAAGAGCAGGATCGTCATTCATTTTATTTCGAATGTCTTGCCTCTCTGATTCCGACTGCGATGACGCCAACATTGTGCAATAGGCAACTGGAATTTTTTTTAAACATTTAAAATACATAAAATATGCTTATTTTTAATATGTTGTCGTTTTATTTACCTTAATTTATAAGATATTTTTAAAATAATAATAAATTTTAATACAAAAAATTAAAATAAATAGAAATATATTTAAAAGAATTTATCACTTGGTAAAAAATTATATAATTAAAATTAAAAAGAATTTATCAATCTTCCAAGTCAAAAAAAAATTTGTTGACTTGGAAGATTGATAAATTCTTTTTAATTTGAATAAATAGAAATATTTAAAAAATTCTAGGCTTATAAATAATAAAAAGGAATAAAGATTTTAGGTAAGAAAGAATACTCACTCATGTGCCTATGTTTTTTCAATTGTTTGATAAAGTCGAAACAGTCGTAACCCAGTGAGAGTACAAGTTGATTTTCACATTCACGATCGTCTCCTGCGTCTTTGAGAATTTCCAGAACCTCGGCAGTCTTTGCCTGCGAGACTAACGCCTCGTTGTATATTCTGTTTAATCTCCTTTGCAACCAATAAGCATCTATATCGCAAGGATTTAAGGACTTTTCCTTTTTCAATTCTTCCACGCCGCCCAACTGTAAATCAAAGAAAATTTCTTCATAAAGTGTTTATTTAAAAGTAAGAATTCATAAATGAAATAATTTAATTCCATTTAAGTGAATTTAATTAATTTAATTTAAGTTCCATTTAATTCAATTCAAAGTAAAAATTTAATTTTAATTACGTAAATTAATTAACTGATTAATAAAATTCAAATCATTATCTATAATAAAAATAAATACTTTCAAAATGTCTTACATTTTCGGCGTGAATAAGACGATCGTCATTGGCCTCCTCTCCTTCCTCACCCTCCTCGTCACCTTCCTGCACCTCTCCATAAACATCCTCATCATCCTCCTCGCTACCCTCCTCAAACTGAACATTAATTCCATTCTCCAAATTATCATCATTGGTTTGCATTTTTTCATCACTGCCAAAATCGGTTATCTTCTTTCCAAGATTCACGAGAAGGGCAAATCTTTCTTCGGCTAAATTTCCCAAATATGATTCTGTCTCACGTTTCTTCTCCTTCTCCTTGAGGCGATCATTCTTCAAAACAGCCAACACTTCGTCAGCGGCACCGCACAATATGTCGCGTGGTTGATCGCCAATTGCTTCTTGAATAAAACTCAATAAAACTTCGTACGTTTGTCGTGTTTCCTGTGTTTTTGGACGATATATAATGCCAACCATTTGATCCATATTATCGGAAAGCAATGTTACACCTTTCATACGAGTAAAATCGTACTGTGCTTCATCACGTTTCTGACGTCTGCAAAAATATTTATTTTGTAAAACCAGTCTTCTTTTTCTTTGTCATTTAATTATTATGTATTTCTTTACAGGGTTAACACGACAAATTTAATTTTGTTTTTCCCTCAATTTTCTGATTTTCAGACAAAATTTTGATTTATTTCGTTGGCTCTAATATTTAGATTCACTCTACAAATTCATTTACGAATAATAATTGTAAAATTATTCGAAAACATCACAAAGTTAAAGTCCAAAACGTTGATCAACGAAAAAAATTTATTTAATATATTCCAAAATTATATTTAAATAAAATATTTATTCATATAACAATTATTATCATAACATAAACATCAATCTATTCTTTCTAAATATATATATAACAATATTGCTGCTTTATTTTTCTTTAAAATATTAAGTGAATAATTTCTTTCGTTGATAAACGTGGACTTCAACGTCGTAAAACATCAAACGTTTTATTTTCGATAAATATTTAAGCATTATTTTTTCCATTGAAATTAAGATTTTCAAAAACTTCAAATTCAAATCTTTTTGAAATTCAACAGCTTATAAACTAATGTATCATTATTTTTTATTAAGAATATTGTTACTGTAACTTCTTAAAAATTATTTTCGTCATTTCAATTCAATTACTAATTTCTAGAATTGTTAACTAAAATTCTTCTCTAAATCAACAATTTTTAATAGTTTTTGGAAAAATTCTTTGAGAATTTTCAAATACACTTGTTTAAAATTCAATTTTACGGAATCTCAATTAATCAGAAATTCTCTATCAACTAAAAATTAAAATCCCAAAAGTTTAGAAAAATGTCTTTTAAACGATTAGGAAAATTTGGAAAAATTTCCATGTAACTTCAAATTATTTAAAAAACAAATAAATTAAACTTTTCAAAAAAATTAATTCTTCAAAATTACCAGTTAAAAGTATAGGAAATTCAAATTTTCAAAAACATATTTTAAGTTAAAAGCTTCTTTTAAAACTATTCAAATATTTAAGTACAAAAGTAAATAATTTATTATATAATTGAATGTTTTTTGAAATTCAATTCGTATGAAGAATTTTATCAACAAATTTTTAAATAATTGAATTCTTTTGACGAATTTTAATCCGATTTTTAAGAATAATTACATTTTTCGAAGAATTAAATTAAAATTGTATCGAAAATAGGCCTTGGATCAATATTAACAAACCAAAAAAGTCGTTTTATTCTATTAAAAATAGAAAAAAGTCGCAAAAGTCGATTATTTAATTTAATGTTGTCATAAAAAAAATTTATTTTGCACTTCCTTGATTCTTCTCTGATTTCTAAATTCAATTAATCAAAACTCGAAAAATTTAGCTAAATAGATTTTTACGAGAAATAAAATAAAATATTTCAATTTCTAAAAAATACAACTATAATCCTTTCAAAATTAAATTATTTTCTACAATTTGAAACTAAACTTCATCTCTAAATCAATTATCTATATTAATTTTTAATAATTTCCGAAAAATTCTTCCAGAATTCAAATTATTTAAATGCAAAAATTCAATTTTTTTAATATTGACGATGATATAATTTTACAAAATTAAAATGAAAAAATTTTGAGAAAAAGTTTATTCAAAAATATTTTAACATTATTTTTATAACCTACTATTCATTTTTATTAAATTTACACCGGAAGATTTATCATTAAAATTTTCGAGAATTTTAATATTTCTAAAATTTTCGATTAAATTTCTTTAAAAGTTAATTTTCAAAAATTGTAATAAAATACTTGAAAAAATGATTAATTTATTTTCAATTAAATTTACAAAATTTCAATGACTCCAGATTTTCGTAATTGTTTATTTCAAAAATTTAATTAGAAGAATTATTCATAAATAACTTTTCAAGGATTTGACTTGAGTTATTTTTCACACTATAAAAATTAAAATAATTTGAATTTTTACTAAAAATGTGATATTTTGTTGCAAAATTTTGTAATAAAAGTAAAAAAGTCGCAATTTTTTAATATTAGTCGATAAAAGTCGCATTTTTGGAAAATAGTCGAAAAAGTCATAATATTCTAGGCCTGTGAAAATATTTGAAATTGTAGAATGAGTTTTATTATTCACAAAAATTACTTAATTCCTAAAAACAATTTATTATTTATGAAAATAATTGAATTATTACGAAGAAATTTATTTAAAAAAATTAAATTCTTGGATTCCTGTAAAATTTTAATTATTATGAAAATAATTAAATGTTTGCGTAAAATTCTATTACAATTTTTTTTAAACAATTAAATTGTTTTAAAGAATTTTATTAAAATAAAAGATATTGAGTACAATAATTAAAACGAGGGAAATTAAAAAAAAATAATTTAAATTTTGGAAAATAATTGAATTTTTGTCAAGAATTCTATAATTTGTAAAAATACTTGACATTTCGAATTTCACAAGAATTTGAATTATTAAAACTTTTCATAAATCTAAGTTCTTTAAAATTTATAATTAAATTAATTTAAAATTGAAATCTTGTAAATTTTCCAATTAAAACCTTTTGAAGTTCATTTTTTTATGAAAATTGTAAACGCAACCCTTTTAAAATTGAATTAATTTTGAAACATTTGACTAAAATTATTCATTAAATTATTTATTTATTTTATGATAGTTGTTCAAGAATTAAGTTATTTGAAAAGAAATTATTAACAGAAATAGAAAAAATTAAAGGTTTTACAACAGAATTCGTGGTAATTTTATAATTTATAGACACAAAAATTCAGAATTTTCTTATTAATTCTGAGTATTTAATTTTTCCCAGTACTATTAATAAAAATTTCGGACCAATTCTACTTTTTTCTATCCCGTGGCAACTCTGCTAAAACTTAAAGAAATCAATTTAATACAAAATACAATTCGTTAATTTCTTAATAAACATAATAAAATGTGTACTAACTTGACTTTTCTTTCCTCGGCTTTTCCCGGTCTCGTGCGTTGTGCCCTATCGCCCATTCTGGATCCCTCCAGTTTGCCCACAAGGGACATAACTTCACCTGTCGCTTCATCACGGCTACGTCTTTCAATCAAGCGGACGTCAGCTTGTAAGACGAGATTCGAATTCTACAAAAATATTAAATTTACATTCATCATGTTCTAATCAGTAATGTTCAATAATACTAAACACAAAATTCGTCATCAAAAATACTGTATCAATGACGAACTGATTGTCGAAAATCCCGGAAACTATGGCAAGTAAAATTCAATAACACAGATTAAATTTATTTTGAAAAATTAAAAACTCAATAAAGTATTTAATTAAATTAGCAAGAATATATAATCTTTGTTGTTTATAACAATATATATAGTTTTGTTTTCGACAACCTAACCTAAAAATTAAACGTACGTGCAACGGATGCAACGAAATCAGACACGTAATTAAATATGTAATTTAACATAAAAATGAGAGAATGATGAAAATTTGTGTACACAGAGAATAATAGAGTCGATTGAAAATTAAATTGATGATAAAATATCGATAAATAATAGGTAATTACCGCTTTATACTCGTACTGAAGCTGTCTCGCTGCTTGGTCCGCCATGTTTGCTTGCCAACTGCAATTGAACGAGAGGAACGTTGCGAACTTGAAAATATTCGAATTCCATGTTCCAGTTTTTAAGCATGAAAATTTGAATCATTTGAAAGATTTGAGCTTGAATGTGAAAGAAATTAAAAACTAAAATGCGAATATCTGATTTTAAAATACATTAAAGTAATGAACTTTATTCACTTCCTTGAAATGATTGAAACGCTTGAAATTTGTAATTTACAATTTGGTAAATTTAACCTTTAGTTAAATGGTTGCCTTAAAGTAGGCAACCAGACTGACACAGATTAAAATAATTATATATAATATAATATTATAAATATAAAATATATATAATATAATTCAAAATAGACGGAATTTATTTTAATTTTTCTAAATTTATTTTTAAAAAATTGAAACTAAAACCGTAATAAATATATAAATGAATAGGTTCAACGTACATTTTTTTTAGAAAATTTATTTTTATAAAACATTTAATACAGTAAAAATACACTATAAATGAATAGACAAATACGCACTAATCTCAAAAATACTTGACTTTTTCTCCTTCTTTTTTTTTCTTTTAGAAAATTCGATTAGAAATTAATGACGCTAATAAAATTAATAAACTAATAAAACTTAATGATGCTGCTCCAGAACATTTTTCGGCGTCAGTCATCAAACTTTTATAAGCCATCACTGATCGTACAGCAGAATTTGAAGATTCAAAACCAACGGTTGAATCTTTGAAAAGTAAATCTTTCGTTCCATTAAAACTCTTGTAAATATTCATTGGAGTATTTACATTTGTACTCAGCCAGGAGTTTAATTTCAAGAGAACTGTTTCCATATTTGAGCGCTCAGTTTTTGAAATATCCTTTCTTGACACTATCTATAAAAATTTAAGATAAAAAAAAAGATTATTGTGAGCAATTATTCAAAGAAATAATATTAAATTAATTTTATTTATTAAAATTAACAAATTAAAATATTAATTAAAAATAATTAACAATTAAAATATTAATTAAAATAATTAACAATTAAATTATTAATTAAAAAAAAAAATTTCTAGTTTCTTTTAGTTTAATTATGGTTTAGTTAAAAAATATTATTTACCTCACTGTCTATAGTGACAGACCACGCACAATTTGTATCGACATTAAATCCAGTATGAATTGCAAGAGATCCATTTTTACACAACATTCGGTATTCGTGTTGATTTAAAAATGCAGTAGAATCTGAAAAAAATAAAGAATAATTTATATTAATAATCATTATTTCGAAGAATATGAATAGAAACATTCAAAGAAAATTTTAATTCTTTCAAGAAATTTAATTAAAATTCTAATGAAATTAATTATTGAATTATTCTTCTAAAGAATTTTATCACAGTTTTTGAAAATGTAATTTTTTCAAGTAATTTTATTGAAAATTTGTAAATAATTAAATTAAAACTACCTGAATTCTTGCAAAGCATTTTTTTAAATAAAAAATAATTGTAAAATAAAAAAAGATTAAAATTTGTAAAAAAACAAAATCAATTATTTAGTAGAAAATTTAAATACTTTCGAGGAATTTCTTTAGAATTAAACTACAAATAATTTAAATTCTCTAAAGAAATTTCTCAAAATTATTGAAAATAATTAAATTAGTTCGAGGAATTTAATTAGTTACGAATTCAAAAAATGAACTAGTTAACAAATTTTTTTTGAATAATTAAATTTAGTAAAAGTTTGTAAGAATAAAAATTCAATTATATCAAAGAAAATTTTAATTATTCGAGAACATTTGAAAATAATTGAATTGATACGAAGAATTTTCTTTAAAATCTATATTTTAATGAATGTTTCCTAACTTTTTTTTAATAATTTATATTTTTTAATTTAAAATATTTTCAATATTTTCAATATTTTCAATATTTTCAATATTTTCAATATTTTCAATATTTTTCAAAAAATTTATGAAAAGAATTTAATTCTCTCGAAGAAATTTATTAAAACCTTTCAAAAATCATAATTCAATTTTTGAAAATTTTTTTGAAATATAATGGAATTTTTTGACAGTAATTGAATTCTTTTAAAAAATTTCTATAATTTATTGAATATAATCGGTTTTTTTAATAATTGTAATTAATTATTATACTATTCAAATTTTTAATTAAAATTATTATTGATACAAAATTAAACTCTTTTAAACAATTTTATTAGAGTTTTTACAGGTCAAATGGTTTTTTAAAGAATTTCTTTAAATTCCTTTGAGAATTTATATAATTTTTTGAATAATTTTAATTGCAAATTTTGAATATAATTTAATTAAACAAGAAATTACGACTTTTAAAATTTTTAAATAATTGTGTCTGTTAATTGAATTCTTGAGAAAAATTTTATTATTTATGAAGAATAATTGAATAGCAAATTTCGAAAAGGGCTCAACTCTAAAAACTGTAAGTGTCATTTTTATATAACAAAAGACAGTGAAAATGATTCTTACGATTTTCAGAGTTGAGTCCTTTTTGAAATTCCCAATTCAATTTAATTCTTACTATAAATTTTACTATTTATGAAAATTATTGAATTTTTCTAAAGGATTTATTAAAATTTTAGAAAAAAAATTCAATTCTTTAGTTAAATTTTATTAAAATTATTTGAATTTCTGCAAAGATTTTACTATTTTAAAAAAATAATTTAACTTTGGAATAATTTTACTATGTAAAAAAATAATTTAATTGTTTCAAGGAATTTATAAAAGTTTTTAAATAAATTGATTTCTTTAATGAGTTTTTTTTGTTGAAATTAATTGAATTTCTGCAAAAATGTTACTATTTGAAAAAAATTGAATTGTTCCGAAGGATGTATTAAAGTTTTAGAAAATAATTGAATTTTTACAAAAACTTTAATTAACACGGTATTGGAAATAATTTAATTCTAATATAAACAAATTTGATTAAAAATTACTTTAAATAATTGAATTCTTTTGATAAATTTTGTTAAAATAGTACTGAAAGTAAGTAATGAAATTCATGAGCTAAGCACTTTATTATTTATGAAAACAATAAAAATTAATAAATAATGAAAAAAACGAATTAAATTATTTCAAAGTAAATTTAATTTAATTTAATTTAAATTATGTTCAAAATAATTATATTCTTCTAAAGAATTTTATCAACTCCTCCGAAGACTTTTATTCTTTACGAAAAACATTCAATTCTTGTAAAAAATTTTATTGAATTTTTTGAAAATAATCTAATAAAATTGCTTGGAATTATTAGTATTTGAAATTAATTGAATTTTTTCGAGGAATTACTATGTAAATTTCCCAGAAGAATTACATTATTTATAAAAATAATTTAATTCTTGCAAGGAATTTTATAAAAATTTCTGAAAATTGTATTGTTTCAAAGAATTATGTTAATGGTTTTGCAAAAGTAATAAATAATATTAATAATTAATTAATTAGTAAATTAAATAATAATAAATCAAATACCGAGTTTGACGAGTAAGATTTGCCAGTGAATAAATAATAATTGAATAATAATAAGAATTTTTTAATTACTAACCAAAATTTGTTATCATTATTTCGAAATGAACTGAATAAAAAGAAATATTTTAATAAAAATTTTCCTATTAGCTTAATATAAAATTTATCTTGATAAATTACCATTCAAATTTTTTGGCTTAACAAAAGCAATGTCGGCAACTCCATGCTCGAGACAAAGGAATGCTCCATTATCGCGGAAAAATGGATTTGCATCGTTTGCTTGACAATTATTTTCCGGACATAGAGCACACAATGCATCAACGTCGGCACTTGTTTTCTTTTGCAATGTTGAATGATCAATATCACGAACTCCAGGTACGCAAGCTTTGCTAAAAATGTCTGAGGCAATTTTTTTAAAATCACAAGTTTTATTATCTTCGTGAACGTTATTGGTACGCGTAATATTAAGGAATGTCATCCAAGAAATTCCGCCGTACTCTGGGAAACAGGCCTTTTTCCCCTTAAGATCGTGGAGACTTTGAAATTGCGGTGATGATGAATCTTTAATCATTGCCAATACAACATTGCTCCTTTCGTTGTCATTGTCAGCGTAAAGTACAGTTGAAAGACCGAATAATCTGTATAAATAATTTAGTTTATATTCGACATCTATATTATAATTATTAGCAACTTGGTATTTTTTTGCAAATTATTAATATTTCTAAGTTAGGTACTAATTAATTAAATTAATTACAAATTATTAATTACTCGAATTATTGATCTAAATTAAAGTAGTAAATTATTTATTAGCTACGACTCGAAATAAAAGGGCAAGAGTATTTTTTTGCTAATTATTCAATTCATTCAATTGATAATACTCACTTTCTAGCGACATAACCGTAATTTGAATCAATTGAGGTGAGATCGCTCCTCTTTTGATTGATACTCCTTAAGCATTCGAAGGTAGAAATTTCCTTTACGCAAACAATTTTCGGTGTTATTCCAAGAGCTTCGCTTTCTTTAGCAACCCATTGACACTTTGTATTCTCCAATTCACTTGTCGTACACCATTTTACTTCTTTACCGCAAACGGGATTCTTAGGGCGTTCCAATGGTCCCGCATTGTTTTCCAAATACGAATTAATTGTTAATGGTTTTGGAAATAAATCATAATGCTTTTCATTTCCTAATATAATTTTCCTCAATGCTTCAGTCCAGTCACTTGTAGATTTGAACCATCCTCCCAATTTATTTGACAATTCGTAACTGAGATCTCTAAAAATAAAAAAGGAATATAAAAATTTAAAAGATTTGTTACTTTTTTTAGAAGAAATAAAATAAAAAAGACGATTTTTATTTTTTGTCTCCTGAAAAATAGGTTTAAAAAAATGGGTTTTCGATTTCTTGGCCATTTGAATTGATTCGTTTTTTTATAAATCCGTGAGGATAAATTAAAATTCAGATTTATTGGGAATTTAAATTTGATTGGAAACTTACTCCCTTGTTACGATAACGTCCCAAGATCGTGTGATCCAAGTACATGGATTTTGTATATTTAGAGGCATCATGGTTTCATTGGGACACAACATTTGGAACATTGGTACTTTCGACAGAAATCTATCCTGAAATTTGATAAAAACCGTTTTTTAAATTTAAAAGACAAATAATTCAACAGTTTGACATTAAATTTGTAAATAGAGTAATTAGCTTTTTAGAGTAATTAACCAGTTAAATAAAATTTCAATTTTTAATGAATTTAATTAGAAACTTTAAAAATGTCAGATTTTAGCAAAATGTTAATAAATCAAATTCTTTTTGAAATTAGTTAAAATCATTATATATTTAATTAATATTATTATAAATAATGGAGTAAATGAAAAATTTTAGTTAAAAATTCTTGTCCAAAATTATTTTCATAAATAATAAAAATTGCTCAGAAATTCAATTATTAACAATTTTTTTATAAATTTCTTCTCAATAATTTGATTAATATTTCATAAATAATAAATTTTTTTATGAATTCAATTATTTTTGGAAATAATAAATTTGTTTTAGGAATTCAATTATTTTCATAAACAATAAAGCTCATCGTAGAATTTTAAATGCTTTTAGTGCAATAAATTTTAATCGAATTCAATTTTTTTTAACCGTCAATTTTAAAAAATTAATGTTTTTGAAAAAGTTTAATTTTATTTTTTAAAATTAATTTGAAGTTAAAATGGAAATTTTTTCAAATTCTCAGAAGAAACTATCCGAAGTATTAATAAAATATCAAATTATTAAAAATCTTAAATAGTCTATACATTTTCTTTCTGAAATTAAAAAAAATCCATGAATTGAGATACAATTGCAATTTTTAGAAGAATTCTCGTATTTTTAAAAAAGAATCGATTTGAAAAGAAATTTCACTTAAAATTTTAGAAAATACTTTAACAATTGGAAGAATTACAGTTCTAATTTTTTGAAATAATTAAATTTCAAAAGGTTTTTCACTCTGAAATTTTAACTAGACAAAGAAATAATAATAAGTATTCAAATATTTATTGAACAAAAATGAATTAAAATCGAAAAATTTTAAATTAAAACTTCTTAATGAAATAAGGATAATAAAAAATTGCAATTAAATTTGTTTAAAAATAGTTGAATTCCCGAAAATAATTTTATAAATATGAAAAATAGGAAATTGTTTCAAATTTTATTAAAATAAACTTCATATTTCGAAAAATTTTATTTTCTCACTTATCAAAATTATTTTTGAAAATGTTATATTGTATTTTTTGAAGAATTGTAACTAAAAATTTGGAAATTAAAATTTTAGAAAAATATTTCTTTGTAAATGATTCAATTGTCATTGAATTCTAATAAGAATTGATGTAAAACATAATTTCAGTTCAGATTTGGAAAAATAATTGAATATCGGAAGCTTTATGACAAGAATTTTAAGAAATAATTAAATGTTTAAAGTTTTTTAAATCGAAATCTTTTTTTAACATTTTAATCGCCGGAAAAGTATAATATTTAAATGCTTATTTAAAAAAAATTATTAATATATTATTATCCTTTAGAAGTTATTAATTGAATGATTTTCTTCAAAAATTCTCAAAAAAAACATACTTTTGGAGAAATTGCTGTCGCAATTTTTTAGAAATAATTAAATTTAATTATTTATAATTTAAAATTTAGTGCACTAAATTTTAGGAAAAATCATGTGAACTAAATAACAATAAGTTTTTAAATATTTGTTTAACAAAAATTATTGATTTTTTTAATAGTTTAATGTAGAAATACTGTATAAAAAATTAGGTTTTTGAAAAATTGTATTTAAAGTTTTCTTTGAACATATAATTCAATTTCTGAAAATAAATAAAAAAATTGTAATATAATTAAAAGTTTTGTCAAATTTCATTAAAATAAAATGTTATATGTGATAGAATTTAATTTTATTACCTTTAAAAATTATTTTGAAATAGATATAATCGTATTTTTGAAGAATTATATTTCAAAAAATTATATTTTCTAAAGAAATAATAAATTTTCCTTAAATTTCAAAAAGTAAGTTTCTGTAGCTAACAAAGGACTTTAAAATTGTACGCGCATTATGCTAGTTGTTAAATAAAAGTTTTTTTTTGAGAAACTTAATAATCATAAAATAAAATTACGACACTTACGGAAAATTCTCGAACGTGGTTAAGTGCTACATAAGCGATCTGTCCTTTTCTGTCTTTCAAACAATTCAACGCACCAAAATGTCCATATTCGTACATATCATTATATGAACAGTTTTGTACAACATCACACTTGGCGCACAATTGTGGATAACGTCTTTCTATTAATGTAAAAGTACATTTACAAAATTAATCAATTTTAGAACATTTTTAAACTAAATTAAAAAAATTAATTGTAATTAATTTACCTGCATGTTAGTTCATTAATGTACTCGCAAAGTTAATTAATTTTTTCATAAGTTACATAGCGCATTAATTTACTTGTAAACTAGTCAATAAAACTACTTGGAAAATTAAAATTCTTAATGTTTAATTAATTAATTTTTAATTAATTAACTTACTTAATTCTCTATCAAGAGTTTCGTTCGAGACCCAAGGTCCAGGTCGACAGCTATCTCCGAAAAAGTTTTTGAAATTAATAAGCTCATTTTCATAATCGGTTAAATCTTGATTACAATCTTTTTTATAAACCTGTCTCTCAAAATGTTTTAAAACTTTGTCATTTAACAATTGTGTCTCAGAAAATCCAGGATGACATAAGCCACTACCCTTCATTGATTGGAGATTACTTTCCATGTTATTTATGCCCACCAAAGCAACCATTTGAGTTTGAAATAGATCTGAAAACAATTTTTTTTTTAAAGATAATTTTAATAATTAAAAAAATTAAAATGCTGTAGAAGAAAAAAAATTTATACCACTTTGTTTTTGATGATGTCTTAGCTCATAGAGGACGCTAATTCCTTTTGGATAAAATTCATGAGCCAGGAATAATTCATCGCCGGTAAAAACGCCAAAATCGACTTCATTGTTCATTAATTTCATTGTACAATCAACGCCATCCGAGACACTTACGCATTTTACTTCACTGTCTCCTCGTTTCAAATTGTCGCACAACACTGGACTAACAGACGATGGTTGACAAATCCTATCTGTAAATTGAATTAATTATAAATTAGTTTAAAAAAACTGCGAATTTTAAGTAGAGAAGAAAATTTATTTTCATAGTGGAATAAAAGAGATCGGAAAAAAATTATAACAAAAAATAGTCAAATAAAATATTTAATGTGAGAAATCAATTTTTTCCATAGAAATTGTTTATTAATAATTCTCCTCAGTTTGATGATCTTGAAAAATACCATACAGGTGAGTAGGGCGTCGCCTTGGTTTCAAGATAATCAAACCTTATCGCTTTGAGACCGATTACATTGAATCTCGAATGACGGCAGCATATAAAATTATATAAAAATACAAAATGCGTAAAAAAAAATTATTCAATCAATAAATTTACTGCCACCTCATCATAATTAATTTACCATCACTGTCCAATAATTTCTTTTTATAGAATAATTTATAAGAAAGCAAATAAAAACAAAAATATGACAAAGCTTTCAAACTAAAATTCAATAAAGAAAAAATAGTCAAACATTGGAGAAAAAATTATTTTTCGAAATAAAATTAAATGACAAAAACAAATTATTCATTATTTTATCAATAATTTGATAATTAATTCTATTTCTTGATTATTAATTTGATTGTCTTTAGAGGTATTTGAAGAACCCATTGATTTTTTAATTGGGAAAATAAAAAAATAATTAGATTTTATGTTATTTTTTTATTTTCCGTCGAATTCAATTATAATTTATTTATTGAAGAAGAACAGAAATTATCAAAAACCAATAATAGCTTTTCTCACTAAACGAAAAATTATGTCAAAGTAAATAAGTTACATAAAAAGATAACAGTAAAGTTAAAAAACATTTTTCCTCTTGAAATAAGAATTAGAAAACGAATTTTTATTATAAAAGTCAGTTTTTAATATTTAACTGAAATTTCTAATTTTAACTCTGAAAACTTAATTTATTTTCCATGTCATCAATAATATAAAAAAGGTAACTCTTAATATTGAAATATTTCTCTTGAATTTCTCTTGAAATAAGAATTAGAAAACGAACTTTTATCATAAAAAAATCAATTTTTACTATTTTAACTCAGAAAACTTAATTTCTTTTCCGTGCCATCAAAAATATAAGAAAAGTAACTCTTAATATTGAAATATTCTTCTTGAATTCCTCTTGAAATAAAAATTAGAAAAGTGACTTTTATCATAAAAATCAGTTTTTACTATTTTAACTCTGAAAACTTAATTTATTTTCCATTTCATCAATAGAAAAGGTAACTCTTAATATTGAAATATTTCTTTTGCAATTCTCTTGAAATAAAATTTAGAAAACGAACTTTTATCATAAAAATCAGTTTTTGCTATTTTCTGCGTTAACTCGGAAAACTTAATTTATTTTCAATGTCATCAGTATTATAAAAAAATGTTATCTCTCAATATTCTCTTTAAAAAAAAGCTATTTCAAAATAATTGCAATTTTTGTTTCTTCAGTAAAATATAATATGAAAATAAAGTTAAGAAAAATTATCCTTAAATGCAAAAAAAAAAATTTTTTACCAAACTTTTTTTTGCATGAAATATTTTTTTTCAAATTTATTACAACCACTTACAAAATGGATTCAAAAGAGATAAGAAAAATCAGCGATAAAACTTACATTCAGTTCGTGCTGACACCAAAGATCCAGAAATAAGAGTTAAAAAAATAAAATTCCACATTTTATTGAGAATGAAAATCCTTTTTTTCCAAAAAATTTCACACTAAATTCAAAATTTCATGCGAGAGGAGAAATTAATTATAAACTTGTATTGATGATGAGACTTTTTTTCATTTCTAAAGATCCTCCACGGACTTGTTCACTTCTGATAATGAGTTCGATGTCGCGCTCACACCCTAGAGTACACACCGTGCGCGCTGATGATTCACCTATACATTCATATATATAAATAAAGGTTTTTTTTTAATCTATTATTTGTTCCCTCCACCTTAGTCCCATATCCGGTCTTTAATGTCAACATATGAAATTTTATTTTTATATATATAAAAAAAAGGCACTTGTACATTTGTATCTGCGCTGGTGAATTTCTGGAAATTCCCCCTAAAAATGATTCAAAATCAATAAACAGAACTTCAAACAATTTCCCTCTTGAACTATATTTAAATTTCAACCTTATATTTATCGTAAATTATTTGCGTACAATTCAAACAAGATTAGAAATAAAAATCGATTTTACGTCGAATTCAAGTTAATATTTTTTGTTGAAATAATGTTCTCTTTTGGAAAAAATAGAATTTTCAGCTTTATTCGAATTTTAAAAAATCCCGAGAAGAATATTTAAAGTTACATATTTGATGTTTGTTGATGAAAATACGCATACATTCAGAAAATAAAGCAGAAAAATAAAATACCGTATAGAAGCGAAACGTGTTCAAAATTTCTAAAAAAGAAGTTTTGTTTTCACAGAAAAAAAAAATATTTGAAAAATTTCATTATTTCCAAATGATGAATTCTATTTTTACTGAAGGTGAAGAAATCATTTTTCCCCATTAGAGAAATACTAAAATAAAAAATATTTCAATTTTTACAAAGTAGAAAAAATTTTTACTTTTGGAATTAATTTTTTATTAATACATACTTAAAAAAATCGACTTTAGTTTTCCAAATATAAGAGAGAGAAAATATTTTCAGTTTTTAAAAAATATGTTACTAAATTTTAGGAGTCAATATTCTTCTCGGAACTTAATTCTTTTCATATATATATATACAAAAAAAATAGTATAAAAGAATCACTCAAGAGGGAACAATTCCTTATGCAGCATTTTTTTTTACAGACAAAGAGCGGAATAAATTTTCGATATTTACACGTCTATAAAGGAAATATGTACCGTAAGTGTAACTAATTCGAAACAAAAATTACCATCATGTACTGTGTACTATTATTTGTTTAATTGCTCCGTCTAGTTTTTCTTATTTATTAATAATACAAGCAAAAATTCGTGCGCGGACAACTTTTTTTTGTCTATTTACTATTTTAATTAAATAAAATCAATAATTTCATAAAATAACAGAATTTAAAAATTTATAATTCAAATTATATTCGCACTATTGGCTAATAAAGTTGAATTCTTCCGTAATTGGAATTTAATTTCATTACTAATTAATAACTATAATTAAAATTTTTTTTTACAATCAAAATTTTTAGACAACGAATTATTTTCAAAGTTATCAATAAATTAATTCTTGAATATTATTTTTCATTAAAATTGATCTTAGTGTAGAAAGGAAAAAAAATAATAAAATTGTTACAAGAAAAAAAATTAAATTAAAAATTAAAATATTCATAATTTAGATTTGCTAAATAACAGTTTTTAATGAAACTTTATTTTCTTCTTCAAAAGAAATGAAAAAAGTTTGCATAATTTTTATTTTGCAATTACAATTTTTGTTACAAAGTTTCAGTTTTATTTTAAAAGGAAAAAAATTTACAATAATTTCATTTTTTTCAATAAAATAATAATTAATAAATAAAAAAACAATAGATTATTTAAAACAATATTTTTATGTCTTTTCTGTTTGCCTCATAAAATTTTACTTAAATATTTCAAAATTAATTTTATTAAAAACAATAAAATTTTAAATAAAATAATTACAAAATTGAATTTGGAAGAAATGACAAATGATTCCAGAAATTCAATTAATTTCCAAAGTAATAAAATTCTTGACACAAAAGTTTAATTGTGTTCTTAATTTTAAAAAAAATTCTCGTTAATCTTACAATTATCTTTATAAATAAGAAAAATTGATACTCAAAATTCAATTATTTTCAAAAATTTTTCTCTTTCCAATGATATTTTAATATCTACTATTTTAATAAATTTCTCAAAAGAATTCAATTATTTAAAAAAAATTTAATAAAATTGTACTCAAACATTTACAAATTATTTTTATAAATAATAAAAATTGCACAGAAATTTAATTATTAACAAATTTTTTATAAATTTCTTCGCTATAATTCAATTACTTCTATAAATAATAGATTTTTTTATGAATTAAATTATTTTTGTAAATAATACATTTGTTATAAGAATTCAATTATTTTCATAAAAAATATGAAGCTCATGGCAAAATTTTAATTATTTTTAGTACAATTTTAATCGAATTCCTCGAAATATATAATCATTCTTAAAAATTTGATTAAAATTTCTTAAAGAGAATTCAATATTATTGAAAAATTTGTTGATAAAATACTGTAAAAGGTATATAAGAAGTTTAATTTAATTTTTATGAAATAGCTAATTTGAAATTGTATGAAAATTTTTTCAACTATGGGAATTTTTTCAAATTCACAAAAATTTTCCTAAACTTATAAGAGAATTTTTCCAAAATTTTGGATTTTTTCTACATTATTTCATGAGAATGTTTCTGAATTTATAGCAAGTTTTCGATAATTTTTTAGAAAAATTCCCTTATCTGTGTTAGTAAATTTTTCTTAATAATTAGTAAAATTTGCTTCCAACATTTTTTTGGGTAAATTTTCAAAATTTTCCTTTCAGTGTATGTAATTAAAGAATTTCCGAAAATCCGAACAGAAAAAATGATAGAATGAATGAATACAAAGAATATTATATAGTTAATTAATAATGATAATAAATAATTAATAATATTAATATATAATAATAACAGAAAAAATAATGTTGAAAAAATTACACAAAAGTAAGTAAAATATTTAGTAATGCAAGATTTGTTTCTAAAGATTATTTTGTCACTTAAAAGTTAAAACTACTGATTCATCCGATGAACTCAGAAAACTGTCATCATATTCTGAAAGAAAATCGACAAGATAACATTTCTTAATAGCTTTTGGTTCAAGTAAATATAAAGTTCAATTTTGTCATCAATTTTCAGCATAAAAGGAGTTTTTTATCTCAGAACAAAAGATCATTGATAGTTATCGAGATAAAAAAAACTGTTTGCAAAAACAACATAAAAATTGAAAAACTAGTGAAAATGTTAAATGATTATTTTTTAATTGACTATATTTTGTTTAAAACTACTTAGCAATTGGAAATACCGAATATGAATATGACATTAAATGAAATTATTATTAGTATTATTAACATTACTCCTATTATTTAAAAACGAAAAGAATTATTTAACTTCTTCTTAACGATAATTTTCGACAAATTACGTAACAAATGCTATTTAAATAAAAATAATTACTGTCTTATATAGTACACTTCACCTTCGCAAATTCGGTCTCATAAAGTACTTTTAATATATCAATCTCAACTTTAGATCTTGTTTTCGAAAATAATCTTTTTAGACTCACCGCTAATCTCATACAAAATGCATTAATTTCATTTATGTATCGTCGGCTTCCTTTTTTTCATTGTTTACAGAATTTTTTGCAAATTTTTTCCCCTCTTTCCTCCGATGAATCCGGGTCCGTTTCTGAAATAATGTAAATAATAAATAAATGTTAAAAAAAAATTTCTCTTCAGGAAATGATATAATTTAATGTTTTGGAAGATTAAAAAATTAACAAAAATGAATAAAACAAAATTATTTTAAATTAAAACTTGAATTCTATCAAGAAATTTAATTTAAATTGTGCTGAAAATGCGATTGAAATTTGTCAATGAAATTTTATTTAAATTTTTAAAAATAATGAGTCGATTTGAATTTTTTTCGAGAAATGTAATTAAAATCATATTGTAAATAATTCAATTCTTCTATTGACAATTAAAAAAAAATTTTGCAAATAACTGAAATCTTGTATTTTATTTATAAAAATAATTCAATTTTTTTAAGGAATTATTATAAAATTTGTAAAAATAATTGAATTTCATTGAGAAATTTTATGACAATTGTATTAAAAGTAATTAATAATTCTTGTCAGGAACTTTTCGAGGAGAAATTTAAAATTGTATAATAAAAAAAATGTAATACTTGTTAAGAGTTATATAAAATTATTAAAAGTAATTCAATTCTTTTGACAAATTTTATAAAAAGTATATTGAAAATAATTAAATTCTTGGAAAAAAATGGAAAAAAATGTCATTGAAAATGATTTAATTTTTGTAGAGAATTTTATTTATAAAAATATAATTTAATTTTTTCAAGAAATTTTATTAAAATTAGTAAAAATAATTAAATTTTATTGATAAGTTTTATTGAAACTGTATTAAAAGTAATTGTTAATTCTTATCAGAATTAAAAGAAATTTTGTAAACAATTAAAATCTTTCTAGTAATTTTTAGTAATTTTATTTATAGTATTTTAAGTAATTTTATTTATAGTATTTTTAGTAATTTTATTTATAGAATTTTTAGTAATTTTATTTATAGTATTTTTAGTAATTTTATTTATAGAATTTTTAGTAATTTTATTTATAGTATTTCTATTGTAATGAATTAAAAATTCTTAATAATAATTTAACTTTTTTGAGATATTTTAATAAAATTGTTTTCAAAGTAAGTTTTTATCAAGAAATTTATCAACATTTTTCTAAATAAATGAATTCTTTTGACAAATTTTATGAAAATTGCATTGAAAATAAATTAATTCTTGTAGAGAATTTATAAAAATTTCTCTAAAAAATTAAATTACTCTAATTTAAATTTAGAATAATTTAATTCTTATGACGAATTTCGTAAAAAAATTGTATAAATAATGCAATAATTTTTCGAATTTTATTTAAATTGTATTGGAAATAATTGAATTCAATAATTAAAATATAAATTTCAAAAGAAAAATTCTTTTTAATGAAGAGAATAATATGAAAAAAATTTAATAAAAATAAATTTACCCTAATTTATTATGAGTTACATCATGGATCATGTGGATTCATTTGGATTTTTATCTCTTTTTCCGGCGTCTAAATCTTTTACTAAGAATTTCCTCAGCACCTGCAAAATAAGTAATTTTCAATTAAAATGGATAAACATAAAAAGCATTTATGAAATTAAAAATAAATAAATAAATTTATTTATTTATTTTAATTAATATAAAACGAATTAATAATAAAAAATAAAATACATCTTAGTAAACAATTAATTGTTTTAAATTTATCCGCGTTAATATAGCGATCAACGGCCATGCGCGATTGAGCGAAAAGTTTCGTCTGCTATATATAAAACAAAACAAAACGAAAGTTTATTTTGACAGTCTCTAATTAAAAAGCAGATAAAAATAATGAAATAATGATTGATTACTACTAACCCTAGTGGTTATAAAAAAATCTATCTAATCGCTCCGCAATATGTAATTCAATTGTTTTGATTTCATTTGTTTTTTTTTGTAATTGACAGTAACCGACGTGAATTTTACAAGTGACGATTTCAATGCTTCATTGCAATTAAGCACATGATATAAATAATCTTCCTAGGTAAATATCGCTGAATTAAAGAAGTAAAAATGAAGGCCGTTAATTTAATTTCAACAAGAAATTGCTTTAAGACGATAATTCGAAATCGGTGAGTAATCTGACATAACCTATAAAATGTTACCGCTATGCTCGCTGCTCTTTAAAAAATATTTTCCGTAGATTTACAGTTTTGTTCAGAATTTCATAAAAACTTGTAAAATAACGTCTGTAAAAGTAGTGAATTTAAAATCCCTTTTGTAAAATTAATATTTTTCATGTGTCAATTTTGAAATTTTCTGTAAATTTACAACTCTGAAAGTAAATAACTTTTTTTGTCTTTTTATTACCTACTTTCAGACGAAATTGAAGTCCACAACGTTTATCAACAAAAAAAATGTCTTTAATGTTAATAAAATATTATTTTTAATTGAATATTAAATTATACAACAATTATCATCAAAACATAAACATCAGTCTTTTTGTTTAAATATTTTTCTGTCTAAATTGATACATTATTCTTAAATAATTTACTTCTTGAACAATTTTTTTTTCGTTGATCAACGTTGTGGACTTCAACGTGGTCTTTCAGAGTAGTAAATTTACAGAAAATTTCAAAATTGAAACATTAAACGTATTAATTTTAAAAAAGGGATTTTGAATTGACTAATTTTACAGATAAGTACTACTTTTTAAATTGACGCATTATAAGTATTAATTTTACAGAAGGGATTTTAAATTCGCTACTTTTAAAGACGTCATTTTACAAGTTTCTATAAAATTCTGAACAAAACTGTAAATCTGGAGACAATTTTTTTACAGATTATATTATCATCACTATTGGAGTAAAAATAAATGGAGCTAAAGTTTCAAATGTTCAAATGAACGAAATTTTTTCACTTTAAGTGTTTTTGAAAATAACTATCGAAAAAATAAAAATATTTGAAATTAAACAATATTTTATATAGAATTAATTTGTTTTAATCTACAAATAAATTTTTTTGAAAATAAAAGACAAATTGGAAGAAGTAAAAAAAATATTTTCGTTCATTTGAAAGTTCGAAACTTTAGGAACATGAAAAGAGAGAAGGAGAGTTTATAAGAAATTTCATTACTTTTATAAAAGAATAAATTAATGAATATTAATAAAAATTGTGTAGCTCAACGGAACCGACGAGAGCAATGGAGGCAGTTGTTAAAGCAAAATCGCCAACAATTGACATTGAAGATGTTTCGAGATTTTCGCAAATAAGCGAGACTTGGTGGAACACCTCGGGCGAAATGAAGCCACTTCATGCATTAAATCCACTTAGGATACAATTTATCCGTGATGGATTAGCGAATATTGGACACGAGACACACGATCCCTGTCAGCCCCTGGAGGGAATTTCAATTATAGAAGTTGGTTGCGGTGGTGGAATTTTGTCGGAGCCCTTGGCTCGTATCGGTGCTAATATGACTGGAATAGATCCATCCGTCGAATTAATTAAGTGTGCAAAGAAACACGCTGCCCTGGATTCATCATTAGCAAAGCGTTTAAATTATATTCAAACATCTGTCGAGGAATTGGCCCAATCGAATAGCAAAAAGTATGACGCTGTCGTGGCTTCCGAGGTTTTGGAACATGTTGCCGATCAAGAGATATTTTTAAAAGTGGGTCATAATACTTCATTTCACTACATTGCCACAAAACTTTTATTTTTTCCCCTGATGTCCAGAGAAAATTTTCACTTCTACCCTGAGCCTAAAGAATATTTTGATTTCCTCTCAAAATGATTAGATACACGAAAAAAATCTAATAAATTCCTATGTCTAATTTCTTTAATTGTAGAATTATTCGAAAACAACAATAACTTTTAGTTTTAAATAAATATTTAATCATTACTATAATTTTCCATGGGAATTAAGTATTTAAAAAAATAAATTAAATAAATAATAAATAAATAAATAAATTGAAATTCAATTTCAAAACATTCGGAATTCAATAACTTATTAGAATATTTTTTATAAAAATCAAGTAGACCGAGGTTTGAAACCATTATTTTGCTTTGTAAGAATATTGTTTCGGCAACTTCTTCAAAATTATTTTCATCATTTCAATTTAAACTTTATTTTCTGGAATTTTTAACTAAAATACAGAAGTACTTTAGTTAAAAATTCCAGAAAATAATTAATTTAGAGAACTAAATCAACAATTTTTAATAATTTTTGAACAAGTTCTTTGAGAATTTTTAAATCAATTTGGTTACAATTGAATTTTACAAATTTTCAATTAGGCGTTTGAAAATTCTTCAATTAAAAAAAAACAATTAATAATAAAAATTTCAAAAGATTTCAAAAAACGTTTAATAAAAATTTTCCAAACAAATTAATTCTACAGAATTATTAGTTTAAAAATATGAAAAATTCAAATTTTCAAAGTTTTAATATAAAACCTTTTCAAAATTCAATTATTTATAAAAATTCATGTTATTATGATTTTAGTATTACATTATTATCTAAAATTTATCTTGGAATTCATTTTTTCGATAAATTTGTTTCAAATTCGAATAAAAATTATTTTTAATACAATTTTGATTACAACACAAGTTTTCATTTCTAAAAAAATTTTATTACTTATCAAAATCATTGAATTATTGCTGATGAAAGTATAAGAAACATGTAAAATTCAAAATTTCAAAAAATTAATTCTACAGAACTGTTGGTCAAAAGCATGGAAAATTTTAATTTCAAACATTTTCCAAAAAGCAATTTTTCAAATTTCATTTTCTAATACTTTTCATCTTCAATTAAATTATCTAAACTTGAAACTAAAATTCAATTTTCAATCAATTTTTATTAGAAAATTAGACATCGGTTCAATTATTTAAATACAATAAATACAAAAGTAAATAATAATTTATTGAATAATTAAATGTTTCGCAAAATTGAATTCTTATAAAGAAGTCTATTAACACAATTGTTAAATAATTGAGTTCTGTTGACGAATTTTAATAAAGTGTTTAAGAATAATTATTACATTTTTTCAATGAATTCGATTAAAATTGTATTCAAAATAATTGAAATTCTGCAATGCGATTTCTTACCTATAATTTATTCAATTTAACATTAAAAAAAATTAATTGTATAGAATTATCTAAAATTTTAACTAAAATTCACTTTTAAATTTAATTATTTAAAAACGAAAGTTAATAATTTATTGAATAATTTAACATTTCTCAAAATTTATGATTTATGTATTAATTATTATTAATGAAAATAATTAAATTGTTACTAATGAATTTTAAAAAAAATTGTAAATATAATTGAATTCTTTTGGAAAATTGCTTTGATATTGAAAATAATGGAATTGAGGAAAATTTTTGAATATAATTGAATCTTTGCGAAGATTTCTTTAAATTTTTGAGAATAATGGAACTTTTTGCAAGAATTTTTTTAAACTATAGAAATTAATTGCATTTTTTCGTTATTTTAATACATTGTATAAATAACTGAATCCTCTCATAAAATTTTATTAAAATTGTATTAAAAATAATTTAATTGGTTAGAAGATGTTTATTATGTATAAAAAATAATCGAATTTTTGCGAAAAATTTTATTATGTTATAAGCTTTAAACTTAATTGAATTGTTTCGATGAATTTGAAAAAAATTTTAGAAAATAATTGAATTCCTGCGAAGAATTTTATTAGTATTTTAGAAATTTATTGAATTCTTAAGAAGAATTTTATTATTTTGCAGAATAATTGAATTTCTAAAAAGAATTTCACTATTTATGAGAAAAATTGAATTATTGTGAAGAAACTTACAAAAATTTGTAAATAATTGAATTTCTTTAAAAGTATTATTTACGAAAAGAATTAAATGTTTGAGTAGAATTTTATTAAAGATTTTTTTTATATAATTCAATTCTTTTGAAAAGAATATTATATTGGGTCAGTCCATTATATTTCACCTGAAGCCGTTGCGGCCTCTTTTTAAAAAAATCTTATAATTTGTAAAAATGATGTTTAATATCCGTAGATTTCATTTTTGAGAATTATTTTATAAAATTTTTTGATTTAAACATAGAATTTGAATTTTTAAGTTGAGTTGCACAGAAAAAAGGTTAGATTGACAGTTATGAAAATTTAATAAAGAAGCATGGAAATAATTTAGATCATACAAATTTCTTGATTGATATTTGTTAAAAATGAGCTAATTTACTTGTATAAATAGATTATTATGTAAACAAACCCAAATTAGTAGATAAAAATTGATTTCAAAACTTAACTATAAAATGTCAAAAGTCACTACATTTTATTTACACTTTTCTAAAAAGTATATAAATATTTAAAAATTTATTACTATTTAATGTAAAGTATTTTTAATGTACTTTTATAATATGTGCTAACTTTTTAATTTTATAATATAGAAATATAAAAAATTTTACCTTTAATATTGAGTGTTTCATGATTTTCAGTGATTTTAATCACTTATTTCTTCTCAGGCGGTTAATCAAAAAATCCAATTTTTGTCTTAATATTTAAGTTTGGCCTTCTTTTTCATTTTATTAATTTTTCGTGATGGAGAACGAACTATTTTTCAGTTTAAATTTAGTTTAAAAAATCTGCTGAAAAAACGCATTTTTTTGGTTAAATACAAGTAGATTTTTGCAAGACTATTGAGATAGCCAACTTCAGTGTTAAAAAAATACTTGCATTTTAACCAAAAAAATGCGTTTTTTCAGCAGATTTTTTAAACTAAATTTAAACTGAAAAATAGTTCGTTCTCCATCACGAAAAATTAATAAAATGAAAAAGAAGGCCAAACTTAAATATTAAGACAAAAATTGGATTTTTTGATTAACCGCCTGAGAAGAAATAAGTGATTTAAATCACTGAAAATCATGAAACACTCAATATTAAAGGTAAAATTTTTTATATTTCTATATTATAAAATTAAAAAGTTAGCACATATTATAAAAGTACATTAAAAATACTTTACATTAAATAGTAATAAATTTTTAAATATTTATATACTTTTTAGAAAAGTGTAAATAAAATGTAGTGACTTTTGACATTTTATAGTTAAGTTTTGAAATCAATTTTTATCTACTAATTTGGGTTTGTTTACATAATAATCTATTTATACAAGTAAATTAGCTCATTTTTAACAAATATCAATCAAGAAATTTGTATGATCTAAATTATTTCCATGCTTCTTTATTAAATTTTCATAACTGTCAATCTAACCTTTTTTCTGTGCAACTCAACTTAAAAATTCAAATTCTATGTTTAAATCAAAAAATTTTATAAAATAATTCTCAAAAATGAAATCTACGGATATTAAACATCATTTTTACAAATTATAAGATTTTTTTAAAAAGAGGCCGCAACGGCTTCAGGTGAAATATAATGGACTGACCCATTATATCATTAATTACATTGACGAACATTTTTAAAAATAAATAAATTTCGAAAAAGAATTTTATTATTTATAAAGATAATTGAAATTTTTATGAGAATTTTTTACCGATTGAAAATAATTGAATTTCTGCGAAGAATTTTATTTCTTTTGAAAATAATTGAATTTCTGCAGTCATTTGTAATTTCTCCAAAATTAAATATTCTTTTAGTGTTTTTAACTAAAATTGTTCTATAAATCCATTATTTTCAAATAATTAAGTAAGTAAATATTTAAAAATTTTATATAATTTTTTTTTTAAATCTAAGTTTCTTAAAAATTTCTAATTAAATTTATTCAAAATTAAAATTTTATAAATTTTCAAATTGGAATCCTTTTGAAGTTTATCTGTTAATGAAAATTGTAAACGCAGCTCTTTTAAAATTGAATTAATTTTGAAATATTTAAGTAAAATTTTCATGAAATAATAATAATAAATAGTAATAATTTTATGATAGTTATTTAAGAATTAGTTATTTAGAATAAAATTATTTGTGTCAGAAATAGAAAAAATTGAAGGTTTTGTATTAAAAATGCGAAATTCATAGTTTTTGAGAAAAAAAATGCAGAAAATTCCGAATTTTCTTATGAATCTAAAAAACTTTTAATTTTTCTAGTACTTTTCAAAAAAAATCTCTGAATTTTCCTTAATTTCTGTGACCTGTGACAACTTTATTTATTATAATAAAACAGAAATTTAATTTTAATTTGAAATTTCCTAAAAAATGTGACCTGAAAATACGTTGTACTTATTTTCAGTACTGCACCGATTTGTTAAGACCTGGTGGTTCAATTTTTCTAACAACGATGAATAAGACTTTTCCATCTTGGCTGGGTGGAATAATTGCGGCGGAATATATTTTGAAACTGGTACCAATCGGAACTCACGATTGGAATAAATTTATTTCGCCAAGGGAAACACGACGATTACTTGAGAAGTGTAAGTTTAAATTTGAAAAATATAACTGAAGTAACTAAATTTTTTAAATTAACTCGTTTATTTAACTTTTTGACTCAAAAATTGTTCTATGATTGAAATTTTCAGACAACTGTCGAACTAAATTGGTTCACGGAATGGTGTATAATCCATTGAAGAATGAATGGTACTGGTCGTCATTGACTCCGATAAATTATGCGATTCATGCCATTAAAAAAGTGGAATAGTTTCTCCTTACAATATGAAGTGTTGTAAATAATTTTGTAAACATTTATCAGTTTACTATAAGAGATTCTTTAAGAAACACACAATTATGCTTAAGAGCAAATTTTCTAGTTTTCATAATTGATAATAAAGTTTTCTTTAACAATAATTTCCATCATTTTCAATTAATGAATATTTCATTAATTCATTATCATAAATCATTCATGAATATTTTATCAAATTATTATTATAGTTGTAAGTTTACATTTCAAATTTTCTTTTAGAAATTTATTATTTATTTTATGAAATTTATGAATATTATATGTATTTCAGCAAAATTTTTATTCAATTTTAAATTCTTTACTGTTTTTGTTTGATTTTTTTCTTATTAATTAAAAAGAAATTGAAACGGAGAAAATTATAAAATGTTGAATTACAATGCATAATTCATTGTAAGATACTTGTCTCGGAATCTGGTTAGTAGTTTTTTTTTAAAGTCAGTTTACAATTCGAGATAATTCAATCGTTTAGACTGCGCAAAAAAATAGATGAATATAAAATACATTTGCACTATTATTTCGTCGTTAGAATTTAAAGTGAATCATTCCCACGAACAATAAGAATGAAGATCTCTTTTTTAAAATCGACAAGAAATTTCATTACAACTATAATTCGAAAAGGGTTAGTTTTAAAATGATTAAAAAAAAATATTTTTAAAAGTGTCTCTGTAAGTTGCCGTCAACGCTGAGTGTCGAAAAATACTTAGTTCACGAAATCAAAAAGAATAAAACAATTTTTTTAGGTCTTAAGGTTTATTTAAATTCTTGGAAAAAAGAGTTAAAATTTAAAAAAAAGCCCTAACAATTTATCAACTCTTAAAGTGAATAAAAGAAGTAGTGCATGGAGTAAAAACACGAAATAATAGTTTTAAACACAGTCAGCGTCGACGACACTAACATCAGGGACAAAAAATACAAATCTATTCATTTTTGTGAATTTATGAATATAAGTGTAATTTTAGATCAACCAAATCCGAGAAGACAGTTGTGCAAACTAAAACACCAACAATTGACGTACAAGATGTTTCTAAATTTTCGCAAGTTAGCAAAATATGGTGGGACACTTCGAGTACACTGAAAGTACTTCATACGATGAATAAACTGCGAGTACCATTTGTTAGTGATGGATTAGTGAACAATGGACACAAAGTATCTGATCCTTCTCAGCCTCTGAAAGGAATTTCGATTATAGAAGTGGGTTGTGGTGGTGGAATTCTAACAGAAGCTTTAGCTCGTACAGGTGCTGATGTGACAGGAATTGATCCATCAACAGAATTGATAATGTGTGCAAAAGAACACGCTTCACTAGACTCTTCTCTATCAAAGAATTTAAATTATATTCAAACTTCAGTTGAGGAATTAGCTCAAACAGAAACAAAACAATATGACGCTGTGGTTTCTTCCGAGGTTCTGGAACACGTTATGGATCAAGAAATGTTTATCAAAGTAGGTCCTATTTTATACAGAATTCTTACATTCCTTTGTAACTAAAATGAGTAATTTTAAAAAACAAGAATAAAAATATTTAATTAATTAAATTTTTTTTTTCATAAATATAAAATGTAAATTACAATATAGATTATTACTATTTTAACCACAATAATCATATATTCTGAGACAGGGGATTCAAGGAAAAATTAGACAAAGTACTGGAAAAAGAGAAATTTTCTTAAATTCATAAGAAGTATCTGAATGTTGGTGTCATTTTTGTTTTTCTCATAAACTATCAAATCACCACGAATTCTAATACAAAACTATCAAACAAACAAATTCTTCAACAACTATCAATAAAATTATAACTTATATAAATTATTTAATAACAATTTTACTTAAATATTTTAAATTTAATTTAATTTTAATAGAATTGCGTTTTTAATATTCGTAAATAAATGAACTTCCAAAATTTTCTATTTGAAATTTTAGCAATTAGTTAAAAACATTTTAATGAATTGAACTTTGAAGAAGTTACAAATGGTTGCTGAAATTAAATTATTTACAAAAGTAATAAAAATCTACTTACAAAAGTCTAATTATGTTTAAAAATCAAATAAAAACTTTCATTAAAATCAGAATTATTTTTATAAATAAATAACAAAAAAATTTCTAAATTCAATTGAAGCATTTTGTGCAGAAACCACATAAGTCCATTTTTTCGAAAATGACTTCTTTATTGGAAATGTATCATTAAATGAAGCTTCCACAATCTGGTAAAATATTACATAATATTTCTAATTAAATTTTCGATATATACAATTAAAGAGATTTGGAATAATTGAAAGTTTGTAAAATTTAACGGATAATAATTGATTTATTTCAAGTATTATTATTACAATTTTTGAATATCAACTTTTGAAGAAATTTAATGTCAAATTTTGTGAAAATAATTAAATTGTTAAAAAAAATTTAATGAAAAATCTTCAAGTATAGAGTTATGAAAATTAATGAAAACTAGCTTCTAAAAAATAATATTAAAAATTGTTTTGAAAAATAATTCTTAGAATTTTTTTTAATTATAAATTTTTAAAACTCAATTATTTTCAATAAATTTCAAAAAAATAATTCCGAAAATTAAAATGCATAGATTCAAGAAAGTAATGCAAAAATTAAAATTTTTCAGAATTGTTCTTAACAGTTTGAAGAAAACAATCATTGTGAAAATTTTTCATTAATATGCTTCAAAAAATTACTTAGATTTTTTAAAAGAAATTATTATTTTATTTTTATTATTTTTTAATTATTTTCGAAAAATTACTCTAGAATATTTTTAAAAAACTAATTCTTAGAATTGTTTTATCTCAATTTTTTAAGATTTACTTATCTACGAACAAAGTAAATAAAAAATTTTTTTTAAATTTACTTCTATAGATTTTTATTAAAATGTCTAAAAAATCAAGTTTAAATGTAAAATAATTTCAGTACTGCACAGATTTATTAAAACCTGGTGGTGTGATTTTCTTGACAACAATAAATAAGACTCTTATTTCCTGGTTGTGGGGAATAATTGTAGCGGAATATATTTTAAAGTTCATACCAGCCGGAACTCACGAATGGGATAAGTTTATTTCACCAAGGGAGACACAACGATTATTAGGAAAGTGTAAGTTTACACCGAAAGATTGTAAGAAATTAGATATATTCTTAATTTTTTTGCTATATTAATAATTTTATTTTTGCAGACAATTGTGAGACTAAATTAATTCAGGGAATGGTTTATAATCCGATGAAGATTGAGTGGCACTGGTCATCATGGACTTCTGTTTTTTACGCGATTCAAGCAATTAAAAAAGTGGATTAGTAAATATAAAGGGAATTTACAAGTAGAAGACTCATTCTATTTTTTAAAAACTATTTTCTCTTCTAAATAATTTCTATTCTTTAGTTCCAAAATTTTTTTGTTCAATTCTTTGGAAAAATTTAATGGTTCTCTATACATATTAATTTTTAAATTGAAATAATTTTAAAATCCTAATTTTTTAAATTCTCTTATGAACACCATAAGAAATTATTGTTGTTTATATTTTCAACAATTTAAATATAAATTTTTGTGTGAACTCAATTTTATTTATAAATAATAACATTCTTCAGATGAATTGGACATTTTTATTTTGGATTTTTTTTCTTCGATTTTTGGATTGGATTTTTTGTTCTGTATTCGTCATAAAATTTTCCAAAAGAATATTTTTCAATATTACTGATCTGAAATGGAAAATCTTTTAACTGAATATTGATTTAGTTAAAATTGTTTTTTAATTATTATTATTATATTATTATTATTTAAAAAACTTTTTTAAAAATTGTTTAAATAAAATTCAATTTCTTTCAAAATTTTCAATAAAAATTATTAAACAAAATTAAAATAAAATTATTATTAAAAATATTCACAAAAATTTTTCGAAAGAATTCAATATTTATTTCATTTAAGAAAAAAATGGATTTAATTTATTATTTTTATTATTTAAAAAAAACTTTAGTGTAGATTAAAACGTTTCTTTTCCTTATGAAAAAAGAAAATATTTTCAATTCGTTGATTACAAACATTGTGATTAATTGCGAGCAGAAGATAAATAAAGTATATTATTCTCAGGGGAATGTTTTAATTAATAATATTGTGTATTAAGAATTAAGTATTGTTAATTTCTGCTTACACAATATATAATTCGTATGATTAATTACAAGATATAATAGAATTTGATTAGCAATTCTTTAAGTTTCTTTGTAATGTGAGATTATAACACAATCATATTTAGACTTTGCTCGAAAAAAAACAAGTGTCAATCTTCCTCACCGCTCACATTTTTCAAGAATTCAAGTCAAAAGTTAAAAAATACCGCTCGATTAGGTAATAAAATTGAAGAGCTCTTTTTTAAATCTAACAAGGAATTGCATTACAACTACAATTCGTAAAGGGTTAGTTAGTGATATCATTTTTTAAAAGTTAATAAAAGCCTTTATTAATAAATTTATTATTAAAAAAATCATTAATAAATTAATTAACAAATAAATAAATTAATTAATTAATTAACAAATAAATAAATAAATTAATTAATTAATATGTAAGCAAAAGTTTAGTATTCATTAATTAACAAATATTATTTTATTCTAGATCAATGAGAACAGAGAAGACAATGAAGACAGCTGTGAATTTAAATACTCCAACAATTGACATTAGAGAAGTTACCAGATACAAGGAAGTTAGCGATATTTGGTGGAATATCTCGGGAAAAGTAAGAGGACTTCATGCGCTAAATAAAATTCGAGTTCCACTTGTTATTGACGGAGTAGTGAACAATGGACACAAAATTTCTGATCCTTCTCAACCTCTAAAAGGAATTTCGATTGTAGATGTGGGTTGTGGTGGTGGAATTCTAACAGAAGCTTTAGCTCGAACAGGTGCTGATATGACAGGAATTGATCCATCAACAGAATTGATAATGTGTGCAAAAGAACACGCTTTACAAGATCCTTCTCTATCAAAGAATTTAAATTATATTCAAACTTCAGTTGACGAATTTGTTCAAACAAATACAAAAAAGTATGACGCCGTTGTTTCTTCAGAGGTTTTGGAACACGTCATGGATCAAGAAATGTTTGTCAAAGTAGGCACTATTTTTTTACAATCAATTCTCTTTTTATTGATCAACACAATTAGTTTCAATTAAAAATTTAATAGCAATTAATAATAAATTAATTTCAATTAAAAATTTAATAGCAATTAATAATAAATTAATTTCAGTACTGTATAGAATTATTGAGACCCGGTGGAATAATCATCTTGACGACAATAAATAAGACTTTTATTTCTTGGCTCTGGGGAATAATTGTAGCGGAATATATTTTAAAATTCATACCGAAAGGAACTCACGATTGGAATAAATTTATTTCGCCAAGGGATACACAAGGATTATTGGAAAAGTGTAAGTTTGTGAGAAATTAGAAGTAGTTTTACTTTGTCTACTATTAATAATTTTTGTTTAGATAATTGTGAAACTAAATCACTACAAGGAATGGTTTATAATCCATTGAAGAATGTGTGGAGCTGGTCGTCATGGACTTCCATTTTTTACGCGATTCAAGCGATTAAAAAAGTGGATTAGTAGATATAAAGGGAATTTACGAGCAGAAAAATTCATCTATTTTTTTTAAAACTACATTTTCTTCTAGTAGGGTCTCTAACGGTCAGGGAAGTCATGGAAAAGTCAGGGGATTTTTTTGGTCAGGGAAAGACCAGGGAATGTCAGAGAATTTCATTAAAAGTCAGGGAAACTTCTAAAAATATATGACAAAATTAAAATGTTTGTGAATAAAAATTTTTTTTGATCTAACAAAACTTAGAAGATTTTTATTATTGTTTGTTTCTATCATAAGATATTAATTTATTGTTAAATGCGTCAGTTACCATATTTTTGCCCCAAGAAAACAGAAATAAAATTAGTGAAATGTCATTAGTAAAATTAGTCGTGGAAAAGTCAGGAAATTTTTTATCTCAATCTTTGTTAGACATCCTGTCTAAATAATTTTTATTATTTACACCCAAAGTAATGATATATTTGGCTAAGAATCGATTAGACTTTTTGTTTGTTTCAAATAAATTTTATTTGCCTCAACAATATGTTTTATTAAACATATAAAATAAAAATTTTATTGTAACAAATAAATAGTTTACTTGGTTCTGAAACAAAATGTACTTTTATTTAAGTTTTACACATTTGAGTTCTTGAATTTAAATATAATCGACAAATTTAAATGATTTTAATATTAATTTGATCATCAATTTAATAAAACTTTAATATCTCCAAATTTTAATTTATTTAAACTAAAATTTATCACAACTTTAATATAATAAAATTAATTTTTATTTTCATTTATCATTCAACTATAATTCAAATTTTATTCAAATTTCTAAATTGATACAAATTTTAATTCTATTCAAATTTTCACTGAATGAAATTAATTTGATCAAATTTGTATTTAATTCTAATTTTTATTGTTTATGAGGAAAGAAACCCAATTTTTAATTTTTGATATTAAATTTAGATCATCCAAATTTTAATCACTCCAAATTTCAATAATTTATTTTAAATTTAATCCAAGAAAAATTTAATCCATTTAGATTAAAAATTTATCGAAATTTCTATGTGTCTGAAAATTAATCGATTAGAAGGTAAAATATCCAGATTTTGATCTCTTTAGCTTTATTTATATTTAAATTATCTAAATTGAAATTAGTTTGCAATTTCTATCTGTCTGAATAAATTAATCGAGTCGATCTATAGTAAAATTACCAAAATTTTCAACTATTGAAGCTTCAATTTTATTTAAATTATTTAAATACAAATTAGTTACTTTCCAATTTTTTTTCATTATTTTGTTGCCTATTTTCGGAAAATAATTCAACTTTACAGTTACACCTTTTATTAAATGAAAAAAGGTACCATGAACGCTTATATTTATATTTGAAGATAGAAGGAATAATAAATTGAATTTTAATTAATAATAAATCAATAATTGACGTGATTCTTTTAACAAGAAAAGTTGTAGAAAATAATAAAAAGTACTCACCAGGTACAAGAGCTTTTTGTCTTTCATATCTCGCATTGAAAAACATTTGCTCCTCAATAATAAAATCCTCGTTATAAACACTTGGCATTATTCCATAACAATTAAACCAATCCTCCAAATCAGTAGCATTTAAATTTGCAACTTTCTGTATCCTCTTCAATATTGTTAAACATTCCAAATTCGCCGATGAATAGGATTCAGATTTTATAAAATTGTTGATGACTTTCATTTCGATCCACCCTTTTTTTCATAAATTATACTAAATCTTAAAGAATCTAGATTTGAAATAAAAAATTAGAATAAAGTTAATAAGTATATAGAAATGAATATGAACCTAACCTAAAATTTTAAACATTTTGCATTTTTCAACCGTTTTAACAATAAACAAAAGTTAATAATATGGTAAGATAAAGTGTGACAAAAATCTTTTAAAAATACTTCATTATCATCTTAACAATATTTAAAAACAAATGAATAGCTTTATTTTTTTATACAAAAAATACCTAACAGTCTAATACACTATTCCTGACGTTTGTTTTTATATTTTTCATGTTTGACAGATGACAGGGCTGACAACTTTCAAGTTTAAATAAAAATAATTCATCGTTAATACAATTATGTTAATTTAGAATATAAATGATGCGAAAAAATAGAAAAAAGAAAAAATGTTCTTTTTATAAAATAATAAAACTAATTTTAGAATATTATAAAGCATATAACTTACTCAAAATTAATTAATTTAAATAATTTTTTTTTCGAAAGCAAATGCGCAGTCGCAAAAACTAGCAGAAGATTTTATTAAAAGTTTGTTATCCATTGTTATCAATTGTCAATTTTTGTTATCCCCGTTATCCCTTTAATTGATAGTGTTTACCAAATTGGTATACTTTTTTCTTATTTTTTTCTGTGAAACGGTGTTTTTCAAGAAAGAAAGAAAGTAAAATATTCTAAAACATAATATATACGAGATTCTGTGAAGTTTAATAATTTCCAAAACACATTTAGTGTTTTGACATATATTTACCCATGTGATAAAAAGTATTAATTAATATTTCAACACAAGATTTTGTTACAATATTCTTGTAACTTGATAAATATAAATAATATACATTTACTATACGTCCTATACGTGGACAATTGTACAATTATTATCGTCAACATGGGAATTAGTGAAATAAATTTATGGGTTTTAATTCGTAGATATGATCAACTGGGTAAGTTTACTGTGAACAGAAAAACAATAGGTATTTAAATATTGGAAAATCACAAATTCAAGGCACTTTAATTTATGTTCAGAATCTGAAGAAGATGTGACAGATTTAGAATCTTCTTTACGTCGTGTTACATTGCCTTCTGGGTCAACATTAGATGAATTGAAAACGTCAATTTATTCCTGGATAGGTGTCGAGGAGGATTCGACTAGGGTTTTAAAAATTAGACGTCACGACAATAATCTTATTCCACTTTCCAGTTTACTTAGTGGATCATCAAAAGACAAGTTGGTATTTTCATTAAGTTCTCTTTAATCACGTGCTCAATTCGAAAATGATTTTTAATTTTTCCAGGCCTTTTATTATTGACATTGTTCGTGTTCACCAATTTTGTAAGTGTTCGATTCTTATTTTTCTAACTTTGCGTATTTTTTATATTTTTCATATACCTAAGTATTTAAAACAAAGTGTGACGTAATACTGATTAAAATTTATTATTATTATTATTATTATTATTATTATCTGTAGTTTATATTTTCTTAACAGGTCCAGTGGAAAAGCGAACTATTCCACCGGGATATATTGATGCCTTGAAATCAAAATTGGCAAATTTAGAAAAAAGGGTAAGGAAAAGAAATTTATTAATTTGTAACAAAACGGTAAACAAAAAATTATTATTCAAAGTAACTTATTTGGATTTATGTAATTAAAACTCAAAGAATTCAAAATTTGGATAAATTTACCTTCGAATTGATTAATTTTCAAATCTAATAAAAACGATTAATTTTTAGTTCCAATGGATTTAATTTCCGTTTAATTAAAATTAAAAATAGTTGAAGTTTAAATAATTTTGAAAGTCTGATACACTTCAAAGCAACTAATATGGATTTAAATAATTAAAATATAAATTTTAAAGTTCAAAAAGTTTAAAATTTGGATAATTTTACCTTCAAATCAATTAATATTCAGCCAGATAGGAATTTCGGTAAATTTTAAGTTTTAATAGATTGAATTTTCGATGGATTAAAATAAAAATTAGTTTAAATTTAGAGAAATTCAAATTTTTATTGGACTTCGAAGTAATTAATTTGTATTTCAGTAAGTAAAATATAATAAAGGCTTAAATAATTCAAATTTAGATAATTTTACCTTCGAATCGATTAGTTTTCATGCAGAAAAGGAATTTCGATAATTTTTAGTTTCAATGGATTTAATTTACGAATGATTGAAATTAAAATAAATTAAAATTTAGTCAACTTCAACTAATTTTGATTTAAATAATTAAAATATAAATAAAGCTCAAAGAGATCAAAATTCGGATATTTAATTTTCCGTTTGATATAAATTAAAATAATTTGAAATTTAGATAATTCTGATAAACTTCAAAGTAACTAATTTGAATTTAAATAATTATAATATAATTAAAACTTAAAGGCTTCAAAAATTGACCTTCGAATAGATTAATTTTCAGACATAGAAATTTTGATAAATTTTTAATTTCAATATATTTTATGTTTAATTTTCGTTTCATTATAATTAAAATAATATAAAATTTAGATAAATTAAAATACATGATAATCTTCAGACTTTGGATTTAAATAAGTAAAATATATTTAAAGCTTGAAAAGTTAAAAATTTGGATTATTCTACCAGTGAATTGATTAATTTTTCAGACAGATAGAAGTTTCGCCAAATTTTTAATCTTAGTGGATCTAATTTCTGTTTGATTAAATTTAAAAGAAATTATTGAAATTTGGATAATTTAAAATTTTGATGAACTAAATTTAACGTTAATAAAAAATAGGGTTTCTTTCCTCATAAAGAATAAAAATTAGAATTAAATAACAATTTTATCACTGACAATTGAGTGAAAATTTGAATAAAATTAAAATTTTTATCAATTTTGAAATTTGAATATAATTAAAGTATAGTTGAATGATAAATTTAAATAATAATCAATTTTATTAAAGTTTTTATAAATTTCGGTTTAAATAGAATAAAATTTGGATAAATTAAAGTGAAGCTTAAATTAGAATTAAAATTAATATTATTGTTTGATGAATTTTTTAACCAATTCTGAGTTTTATATAATTAAAGCTTAAAAAAGTTTAAAATTTCGATTATTTTACCAGTGAATCGATTAATTTTTTAGGCAGATAGAAATTGCGACAAATTTTTAATCTCTGTTTGATTATTATTTAAAAGAAGTTATTGAAATTTGGAATGATTAAAATTTTGATGATCTAAATTTAATATCAATTAAAAATTGGGTTTCTTTCATGATAAACAATAAAAATTTGATCAGTGACAATTCAGTTAAAATTTGAATTACAGTTGAATGGTAAATGAAAATAAAAATTAATGTTTTGAAGTTTGGATAAATTTCAATTTGAATAGATTAAAATTTGTAGAAATTAAAGTGAAGATGAAATTAGAATTAAAATTAATAAAAATTTTCGATTATAACTAAAATCAAGAACTACTTTGCAAGTGATTTAAAATAAAAATCATCGAAATTTGAACTAAGTAAATTTTTCATATAGATGAACCAATTTTTATATATTAAAACTTGTATCGATTAAAGTATTTACAGATAACAGTTAAAAATCTATTATTTTGTAAATCTTTAAGTTAATTTAAACGAAAGAATGTTAAAAAAATTTCTTTTTATATAGACTAATGATTATTTTTTCACTAATCCTGAATTTTATCCCTTAAAATTGTAAACTCAACTGTTTTTGATATTCAATTGAATATTTTTAATCGAACCATGACATTTTTTAAAAGAAAATTTTAAAAATTGTGAAATATTTTTCAGGTAATGGCAGCTGAGTGCGCACTACCGGAAGTCGCTTCAGCTCATATTCAAGCAGTTGAGGAAGCTGCTTCTCAATTAGCAACATGTGTAGGATTTTTAGATCGACGATTAGACGAATTAGTGCCAACCGATTGGAAATATCAAATCGGTACTGTTCATTCCGTTGCGACATAGAACTTTTAAAAAAAGCAATAGGGAGTTTTTTCTCACTCCTGAGATCTGATTATAATAAAACTTGTGCAATACTATATTCGACAAACAAAAAAAAAAATGAAAGAAGAAAAAACAATATAAAATTAAGAAGAAAAATTTTAAGGCAGTATTATAGGTAATATAATTTATTTCATTAATTATCTTACATATTTTATCGCTTAGGCACTGCCTCAAGAACAAAAAAAAAAAATATAAATAAATAATTTTTGAAGTGTTCAAAACACTCGATATTTGAAATTTAATTCAATGCAGTATAGTCTATATATCAAGTTTCGAAAAGACTTTTTCCACTTTTTATATAAACAACACTAAATGCAATTATATTGTATTGAATCTCCAAGCAAGTATGAATGACAGTGACAATTATTTCAAAAAAAAGAAAAATAATTTAGATCTGTTTTATGTATTGTTGTTATTGTTGTTATTATTACGTAAATTATTGTATTCATAGCAATCAGGTAAATTTGCAGGAAATCGTTAAATATTCAAAAATTACGAAATAACTATTATCTATGAAAATTTGATTAAAAAGAAAACTGTATTTAAATTTCCAAGTTAAATTTGTAATACTAAATTTTATTAACAATTAAAACAAATTTTAAATTTTACTCAAAAAAAACTTGCCTTTAATTTTTAGGCAAATGAATAAAGTACTAATTAAAAGCTAAAATTCTAAAAAATCGATTTTGTTCTCTTTATGTTTTAACAATGTATGAATTACGCAAGCCAAAGTTAAACCAAACTTGTAAAATACATTTAAATAAAAACTATACACAATGAATATTAATTCCACTAAAGAATTTGTAAATTATTTTCAAAACAGATCACAAGAAAAGAGTTATTGATTTTTAGAAATTAATTTTAATTTGTCTTTTTTAAGGATGGTTTCTTCACAAAGAAATAGTATTTTTTTTTTTACAATAAGTACAGGAAATATATCGAAAATAAATAATTTTCAAATATATTTCATTACGCAGAATTTGTCCACTTTTAAAAAGTAATAAAAGACATGGAATTGTAATAATTTGTTCGTGAAATCAATTAATTAGATTACATATATACGATTTTTCTCTTTTTGGTTAAATATTTTTGTTTTCTTCTCATTTTAATTTCTAAATAATTTTTTTGTTTTCTGAAAGTTTTTAAAGGTATTCAAAAATATATGTTATTTCTGTACAAATGGAGTACAATTTTATATAGAAAATAAAAATTATGTATTATCACGAATTTTCTGGTAATTTTCTTTTTATCTACATTTAAATAATCTATTTAAAACTAATTAACTTGTGCAAATACAATTTTTCGGTCTATAACTCCTGTGTTATATCATGCATAAAATTGACATTAAATTATTTTTTTCACCTTTTATAATAATATATGAAAAATTATGTGATTAATAAGAAGTAAAATTATATCATTATTTATCACTTCTATCGAAATTATTATTATTATTCGATATAATTAGGTAAAATTTTTGTACAATAATAATTATTAAGTTTAATTCGTCAATTATTTAAAAAGCATAAAAAAAATATCGAAATAGAATTAAAAAAAAAATTATTCTAGTATTTTAATGTTCAACATCTTTATTTCTTTGGTAATTTACGTAAATTTATTACATAATTTTTTTTCTTTTTTCCTTTTTAATAAACTAGAACAGTTGACGAAAGTGTTGAAACATTAAAAGTTCGCTAATTTTTCATATCGAATGATAAAACATTGAACAAAAAGTGATAAAAAATAAATATAAATGTAATTATAATAATTAATGAAAAAGTGCATTCTAAATTCTAACACATGAATTAAAAAATAAATATAAAAACGAAAAAAAATACCTAACGTATTATATGTATATATTAAATATAATTGTACTTATAAAGCACTTAACTTTTTTTTTGTCTAAAGACGTGCATTTTTAAATTTGTGTTAATTACCGGTTCATTATTTACAGTGAGAAAAATTCACCATGAATCACAATATTTTTGTTTTTAAAGATTTGTTTTTTTTTGTCATAAAGAATATGACACAACCGCGAGATAAATAATTCTTTTTTTTTATATCAAGTATTATAAACTGTACATGATATCGGTATCACTATTTTCTTTTTCATTTTTTTTAAAGCACGTTGAAATAAAATATTTCTCATGCTAAATGTTTAGAGGATTTTTTCTTTTTCGATCTCGATACTTCTGGTGTTTCACAAGAAATTTCATGTCGAGTTAAATCATTATTGAGAAGCGCTAATTGTATATCGGTGTTTTTCTCATTTGTCTTAATATCGACATTATAAGTATTTGCTAATTGTAATGCAGCTGAAAAATAACGTGCAGCTTCACCGGGCGATTGATCGACAATCAATTGTTCAAAAGGAATTTTACGTTCCATTGTTTCTTCCAATTTTTTGATAATAAGATCACTGTATTCGTGAATATTGAATGGTGGTCTTCTCTCAATTTCCTCGAGTTTTGGCCTAATCATTTCATGCCAGCGTGCAACATTCTGTTCTAAATCCGTTCTCACGTCGAATTCCTGATGTATTTCCTTCATTCGCGATTCAATTATCTTTTCATAATTAAATGTTGAATGGAGTGGCGATTCTTCCTCGAGGTGAAAATTTTCAGTCTCAAAATTTGTCTCGGCCTCGTATGTTTCTGAGACGCGTGGCGAATCGGGTGGTGAATTTGTCGTGTCGAAAATAACAATTTCCGGCGATGTTGGCCGCGGTGAGAAACCAGCATCACTGCCACTTGTTGAGATATGCTCGGGTGTTGGTGCCAGTGTTTTGAAGCCCGTTGTATGTAAGAGGGGATCCTTTTTTGTGAATGTTGGAAAAAAACCGAGGAGATCCATTGTTATTGTTGTTGCCGCCTCGTATTGAAAGACATCGTAACATTGTCTACTCTTTAAACAGTCCTCGAATGATTTTTGAAATTCACTCAATTCCTCTGTAATTTCAAGTATTTTGTAATTAAAATTAAAAATAAAGTATTGATTAAATTATTTAAGAATCAGGTGCAATTATTTCGAAAATTTATTTTTATTACAGATCTTGTAAATTTTTCAACTCAAAATTTCATATCCAAACTAAAGATAAACTAAAGATTACATTCTAACCATCTTTTGATTGGATATTAAATTTTAAATGGATTTTCAAATTAAAAATTTCACTATTTCAAAGAATTTCAAAATATTAACAGACTTGGCACAAAAAATTAATTTTGAACTTCTCCGAATTTTCCCTGATTTATAATTTTTACTTTTGTCCTGATCCCTATGAAGAAAATTCAACGGGAGATCAATTATAAAAAGGATAATTTTTAAAACAAGAATTTAATTTACAACTTTAAGAGCGTTTACCTATTTTAAAAACAAAATTAATTATTCTGCCAAACTTCTTTAGATTAATTAAAAAAATAACAATAAAGTTTTCTAAAAATTCCGTTATTTTTAATAAAAATAAAAATTAAAAATTGCAAGTATATCAAAAAAATTTCAATTACTTGTTTATAACAATCAATTCTCTATCAAAAATATAACTGAAATATTTTAAAAACCCAATTTTTCAAAATTTGAAATAGACTTTTTCGAAACATCAATATTTGAAAAAAATGTAATTTAATTAAAATTAGCAAAGTAAAAAATTAGTAATTTAAACATTGTAATGAAAGCAAAATTTAAAAGTTATAAAGAATTCTATCAAAATTATTGAAAATAAATGAATTGTTATAAAAAATTTTATCAAAATTATTCAAAATAATTAAATTCTTTCGAGAAATTTGATTAATAATTGGATTCTTTTGGTCAGTTTCATTAAAAATGAAATGCTTCAAAGAATTATATTACAATTTTTAACAAAATAGTTGAATTGTTTTGAAGAAATTTATTAAATTTTTAAATTAAAATAGTATTTAAAAAATACTTAATTGAATTCTTATAAACAATGCTATCAAAATTTTTTGAAATAATTTCATTTTCTTTAGAAATTTATTTAAAAGTTGTATTAATAATCATTGAATTCTCACAAAAAACAAAAAAAAATTTGAAATTGTTAAAAAGATGAAGTTGATAACCAAAAGTAAAAAATTTTCTAATTTGTAAATTTCACAAAACCTGAATTATGTTTTTTTTTTAAATTCAATTAAAATTTAATACTTAAATAACTTTTTAAAAGAATTTAATTTCAACAAATTTTAGTTAAAAACGTTTTGAAATTCAATTATTTTAAATCAAATTGATTCTTCGAAAGTTGCAACTTTTTAAAATATAATTTTTAAGTTTAATTATAATATTAAGAACTTTTTAAAAACGTTATTTTAGAATTTAATTCTTTTAATTTTATTTAAGGTAAAAAACTTAAATTAAGTGACGGAAATGAGAAGAAATTGAGGTTTTAAAATTTAGTTGCAATTATGAAAATCTTTTGAGGTAGAGAAAAATTCAAGTTTTTAAGATTTTAAAAATATTTTTGTACATTCAATTATTTTAAATACAATTTTGATTAAATTCCAGGGAAAATTAAATTGTCTTTCAAGAACCTGTTAGAAAAATTTGATTAAAATTGCATTGAAATAATTGAGTTCTGGACAAGAATTGTTTGATTTATAAAAATAATTGAATTTCTTTGAAGAATTTTATTATTTATGAAAATAATTTAATTCTTGCGGAAAATTTTACAATTCATAAAAATAATTGTATTCTTTTGAGAAATTTTATTAAAATTAAATTAAAAATAATTGAATTCCTCTAAAGAATTATTTTATTATTTATGTGAATAATTAAATTCTTGCGAAATTTTGTTTTTAATAATAAACATAAAAGTTTAATATTACGCACTCAATAAGTAAATTCTTTAAATTTTGAATCTGCATTCATCTCAAAAATTGATGTTTATTCTTAAAAAAATAAAAATTTTTAAATTAACAAAATAATTATTGCTAATAGTAAATTAAAGTCTCTAAAATATAAAAGTAAAAAATTAGTGACCCTCTTACCTGTTTTAAGAGGCATAAATGGTCTCGATGGTGAATACATGTTCAATTTTTTTAACGGCGATTCAGGAGACTCGTTTGTCAAAAATCCCAATAAATTCCTTTTCCTCTTTTTTCCCTCGGCTGGAAGCTTTCGCTTACGCTGCAGAAGAAAGTGTTGTCAAATTTTAAATTGATTTAAAAAATTGCAACTACAGTGAAAAAAATTAATTCTTTCGTCCCTTATACTTTGAAAATAAATTTTTCTTGTAAATAACGAATTATTTAATACTTTTTAAATTATTTATTTGTAAACTCACCGAATTTGGTTTCGACTTCAACAGAGATATATGACAGGGAAGTTTGAATTTTGTTCTTGACTTTGGTAATTTTGCTGGAATACCTTGATCGAAAGGTATTGGCTTCCAGACATTTTCATTCAAATCGTCAGCGACACAAACCATATTCTTAGATCGTTTACTCCTGAAAATTATAAAATATTTGTAATTTAATTTAATTTTTAATTAATATTTATTAAAGAAAAAAAATGTATTAAAAAATCTATAACGTCCGAGTTGGCTTTATTCAAATATTAGGTAACAAAATAAATGAATACATTCAGACAAGTAGTTTTCGAAAATATCCTTTGTAAAATTCGATAGTACGTGAAACATTATTTTATTAAATTTTTAAAATACCTTCTGCGTGGAATTTCGAAGTCTTCTGATTCACCCGAACGATAACCAGAATCAGTTTCATTATTTTCAATCAACTCTGTATGATTTTCTTCGGTTGATTTTGATTTTTCATTTGAACATTCAGTGGGAGTTTTACCATTCTCCAATTTTTCGGAATTCTCAACTTCTTCATTGACATTATCATCATCATCATCGCGATCCATTTCGACATCATCAAAATGAGACGGTTCATCATCTTCAGTGCGATCTATTTCAATATTTGTCTCTGTATTCTCTTGAACATTTTCTAAACTATCCTTGTTCTTTTCGAATGTTTCGCTTTGTTCCATTGTACTTTCTTCATTTTGGATAGTATCAATAGTTTCTGCTAATGTTTCACTTGTTTCCTGTGATTTGTTTTCTTGTTCACTTGCTGTTACATTTTCATTCTCCAGAACAGTTGAAGACAATTCTTCACTTAATTCATGTTGAATTATTGATTCGTGTTGAACTGTTGATTCCTGTTGAACAACAGTTTCATTTCCACTGTCTTGAAGATTAATGGAAGATTCAATTGCAGTTTCTTCATCATTTCGAGTCTCTTTGATAGTTTCTGAAAATGTTGCGGAGGATTCATGGACTTTACTCTGTTCGTCTGATGATATTTCTGTTTTATTCTCTTGAATATTTTCTGATATTTCTTCAATTGAATCGAGCGTTGTGTTCCTCTCAATAACACTAATTTCATTATTGTCAAGGAGAGAATTTTGAATATCGCTTTGATCATTTCTTGTACTGTTAATTAATGAGAAGTATCCAGTGTCTTCTTGGGTGGTTTCGTTCAATTGAGTTGTTATATCAGGTAAACTCAAATCTGAAACTTCAATTTGATCAGTCGGAGGACTTTGAGCCAATTCAGAAACACGTAAATTCTCCTCATCAAAATCTGTAAGTAAAATAAAGAAAATTGTAAACTTTCTCAAACTTCTTAAGTTTATTGAAATAAAATCAGAGTTGCCACAAAAAAAATCCCTTTTCCCTGATTTTCAAAGGAATTTTTGACTATTTTCCTGACCCTGAAGAATATTTTCATTTACTTTAAAAACTATAAGATACTCAAAAAAATGTTCTATTACATTTATTTGCGAATTTTTTTAATTGCAAAATTATTCGAAAACATGAATATAGTTTTGTTAAAAAAATATTTAATCCTTACTTTATATTATAAAAAAATTGATAATATAACTTTTTCAAAATCATTTTTATATTTTAAATTCAATATATTTTTTAAAATTTTTAAACTAACATTTTTCATAAGTCAATTACTTTTGTTAATTTTTGAAAAAGTTCTGTGAGAATTTTCAAATCCATTTGTTTGTAATTCAATTTTTCGATATTTTACGATTATTCAGAAATTCTTCAATTAAATATATTAGAAAACAAAAAACTTCAAATAATTTCAATAAAATTCTGATTTTCAAGGATTTTAATTTAAAATCTTTTTAAAAATGCAATTATTTCTAAAAATTAATTCTACAAAATGTTTTTAATATTAAATTATTATTTTAAATTTTAATAAACTTCATGATTATATAAACTTTTATTTAAAAATTTTTGCGAAAATTCAATTATTTAAATACATTAATACAAAAATCACTAATTTATTGAATAATTAAAAGTTTCTTTATATTTAATTTTTATGAAGAATGTTATCAACAAATTATTAAATAATTAAACTCACTTAACGAATTTTAATCAAATTTTTAACAACAATTACATTTTTCCAGGAATTTGATTAAAATTATATTAAGAAGAAGAATTGAATTCGTAAAAAGAATTTTTTTATAAAAATACTTGATATTTTTATAGAAAATTTGTTTAATACCAAAATAATTAAATAAATGCTTAGAAATTCATAAAAAATTGTTTTTTTTTAAATAATTGAATAAGTGCGCAGAAATTTATAAAAAATTTGTAAATTATTCTATAATCACTGAATTGAGGTAAATTTTTGAAAATATTATCAATTTTGTCAAGAATTTTATTAAAATTTTTAAAAAATTGAATTTTGAAAAAGAATTTTATTATTTGTTAAAATAATTGAAATTTTTACGAAAATATTTATAAGTATTTATTAACATAATTGAATATGTGTAAAGAAATTGATTACTTTTGAAAATAATTGAATTTCTGCAATCATTTGTCAAAATTCAATTTTTTGGGGGTTTTAAACTAAAATTATTCTTAAAATCCGTTTTTATTTTCAATAGTTAATTAAATCTATTTTAAAAATTAATCGAAGTTCAAAAGAATTTGAATTATTGAAATTTTTCAAAAATCTACCTTCTTCGTAACTTGTAATTAAATTTATTAAAAATTGATATTTTATGAAAATTCAAAATAAAACATTTGCAGTTCATCTACTTATGAAAATTGTAAGCAGAATTCTTTCAAAATCAATTAATTTTGAAATATTTAAGCAAAATCCTTAATATGAAACCAGTGTATGTGCAAATTAGGTAAATAGAGACATTTTTATTTAAAGAATAAGAAAAAAAAATGTAAATTTCACCTAGTTATGAATATTTGACGTAAAATTTATTACAAATAGTGAAAATTATTGAATCGTTTCCAAAAATTTTATTGGAATTTTAGAAATGAATTGAATTCTTGAGAAAAATGTTATTATCTTTAAAAATAATTGAATTATTGCGAAAAAATGTATAAAAAATTTGAATAAATGAATTCCTATTAAATTTTTAATATTTATGAAAATAATTAAATGTTTTCTTAAAATTTTAACAAAATTTTTTTTAAATAATTGAATTCTATTGAAAAAATGTAGTAGATTTTCAAAATTATTGAATTGAGGAATTTTTTTGAAAATAATTGAAGTTTTGCTAAGAATTTATAAATATAATAAAATTAATTGAAATTTTGACAAGAGTATTGTTAAACTTTCTGAAAATAATTGAATTTCGGAGAAGAATTTTATTATTTGTCGAAATAATTAAATATTTGACAGAAATATTTTTAAAAAAATTTTGAACATAATTGAATTTTTGCGGTCATTTGTAACTTCTCCAAAACTTAATTTTTTACGCGTTTTTAACTAAAAATTTTCTACAAATACATTATTTTTAATGTTTTGTCTTGTATAAGAATTTGTAGTAAATTCGGTTTATGAAACAAACAAAAAAAGACACCAAAATTAAGAATTTTCTTATAAATTCTAAAAATTTAATTTTTTTCAATACTTTTATTAAAGTTTTCTAACTTTTCCCTGATTCCCTGACCGGTGGCAACCCTGAAAATATAATTTATAATTAATCATTTTTCCATTCAGAAATTTGAATACTCACCACTAGGTGTGCATTCATCCACTAACATTCCATTTATAGTTAATTGTTGATTACATCTAAAAATTGAATTAAAATTAAAAATTGTTTTTAAATTCTAATTTTTTACTTGTCAAAAAATAATACAAATTTATATGATGTAAAAATAATGGTATTCACCGGAAGTCGTATTTTTTCCCTATAATTTCTCCATGAATGTCGTAAATATCGACAGGATTTAGAATTTGCGTGGTCGCTATTTCCAATTGTGGAAATCTTCGATTCAACAATTTCACTGGTTTCTGTGAGGAAGGCTTTAAATTAATATTCTTTCCTATTTCCTTATGAAAATCAATAAGTTCAAAGTTGTCGAAATTAATAGCAGTTTTTCTACTTCTTCTTTCTTTGCTTTTCAACTTGGATTTCTCTTCTTCAGCTCTATTAATGGAAATTAATTATTAACATACATATTAATTTACCAAATTTGTCATCACATTACCTATTTTCCCGTATTAAAATAGGTAAAAAAATTTCTGCCAATAAAATAAAAATTGGAAATACAGAAAAAATGTGCAAGAAAATGAGAACTGAATATATTTGTAATTTTTCCAAAATTAGTAAACAAAAAGGAAAATTTCTTTTTAATTTCACTTTATTTATATTATCGCAATATTAATTTAAACTTTTTCAGCCAAAAATTGTTAATAATTATATTATTATTCAAGTTTGTAATAGATAAAAATCGATTCTTAATATTGCATAACAGAAAAATTACTAGAAATATTTAATATTCTCATTTATAATGAATATTTATAGGAAGTTATGAAATTTTGCTTTGAATTTTTTTTTCAATTCAAATTAAATGTTTGCCAATTAAGAAAAAAGTTGCAAAAAGACGAGGAATCTTCGAAATAGGTGGGGAAATCTAAAATAGAAGAAAAAGAAATTAATGGATAATATGTGATGACTAGTTAAATAAATAAAAATAGTAAAAATTAACAATAAATATAAATAAAAAATAAATAAAAAATAAATAAAAAATAAATAAAAACGGTAAATTTAAACAAATGAAATTATTGAATATCTTACTCATGTTGAAGGAAATTTTCGCTGAGAACACAAACTTCTTTTCCTAAACAATCAACTCTTTTCGTAAATACTTCCGTGGAATTCTGCACAACATACGCAGCTTCTCCATAATTAATTTCTCCAGGATTCTCCAATAGGGCATAATACTTTCCCAATATCTAAAACAATTATAATTACTCAATATTTTACTTATTCAATTACTAATAAATTAAAAATCATTTAGTAATTGTCAAAATTTACACACAAAAAACCAATTTCAAAATTTGGTTGCTTTTAGTGTTAAAAAGTAGTCAATGAAATTAATAATTAATAATAATTTAATTACAATTTATTTGGAATAATTTACAAATAATTTTTAATTAATTTACAAAAAAATTAAGGTATTACCTCAGACAATGGGTACTCCCAGTCTGCGAGTTCTTTCACGGGTTTCATTAGCTGATTAGTCACTTCTTCCAATGAAGACATATTTATTCTGATCTTACAAAAAAGAAAAACCAAATCTAGATTTTGGATAAAATACTTTTGTTATTTGAATTTGTTAATAAAAAAATAGGAAACTTAGTCTGATTTGTCAACAGCGTGGGATAATTCTTTTTCGATTAAAATTCAAAAACAAATTTTTATATTTTAAGTTAATTAGTGAAAAATTTAGTAATTTTCGATAAGAGAACAGGTGAATATTATAATGTAATTAATACTGTCGATCGTTTAATTTTAAATATAGTTGATATTCGCAAATTCTTGAAAGTGATGACAACGTCAATTCTAAAAACAAGTCTTTTGTAAACATAAGAAGGAGGCACTTGGCAACAGCACATTACTTTTTTTACGCAATCATGAAATTATTACATGAACGATAACAATTTTTGCACAAAAAAAAAGATTAATATATAAAGTGCGAGCATATGTATTGAGGGTAAAAATGTGAAAGTATACACACAACAATAATAAGATAAATATCAACAAAGGGTAAAATTCAATTCGGTTTTTTTGAAAAAAAACGATTATGATTGAAAACTACTACTAAATTTCAATGAGAAATAATGAAATAATTCGCAAAATTAACATTTTTTACTGTTGACAAGAGTTGTAAAAAAAAGTTTCTAGATATAATTATTAGAAAACGTGCGTGGAAACTCATGGAATTAGAAAGGCAACGCTAAATTGCAAATATTATCACTGAATACAAAAATAATTTAATGCAACGACTGTGGAAAATTTTAGTAAAATATTCTTACCTATTGTACACAATAGATTTATTGGACAATTATAATAGGATATTATATGAAATCGAAGAAAATTAAATTGTTTAGCATTGTCGCCATTTTCTCGCTTTATTATCAACAAGGCTCGAACGAATGAACGCAGTTTTGATAGAAGGTCATGTACTCGTTTTAAGTACTCGCCTTGAGGATTAAATTGCCTCATGAAAATTCACCCTAACGTTTGCTAAAATATTTTTTTCAAGTCTTCAACTACCCAACTCTGAGCATCAACCATTTGCAAATTCAAGAGAATTCTTTAAAGAATTTCTTCTTCTTTTCGATCGCAGTTGATATCGCAGTGAGTCGTCAATGAATCTATTTCAATGGAGTTGGAGTAAGTTATCCGGATTGCATCATTTTGCAGTTTGATTTTTACCACTAATTAAATAATAATTGGGTAAAAATAATGTTGACCGCAACGCGAGTATTGTCGAGAGGATGTTCCGCAGTCAGTCGGGATATTTCTAGACGGCATCGATTTAGTACTCTTTTGAAAAATGTAAGTTACCCACGCCGTCTTTATTATTTGAACTTATCAATTAATAATTGTTGTTCCATTAAAAGCAAATTGTGTGTATTATTATTTTATCGCTATTATTTTTCCTCTGAAGTAAATGAATTTTAATATTGAAATAAATTCAATGATTGATGGGAAAAATTGTGTGTATTGCAACCGGCACGTGGTTGTGAAAATTAATCATTACGTTAAAAAGCGAAACAATCTTTATTTTCTTCTTTTTCCAGAGAACTAGTTCCGTGCTTTCTGTTTCTCCTGAAAAAGTTTCCGATTTACAATGTCGACACAAGTGAGTAATTTTTTTCTTTAGTTTTTTGAGGTTATGTCTCAAGGGGTTTTTGCGACGCGAACGCATTTTGGTTCGTTTAACCTTCAAGTGAAAAATAATTTAACACTATTATAATTTCGCTAATCTTCCTTTTGTAATATTTAGTAAAACAAAAGTTATATATTAATATAGAATTTAACACGATTTTTATTTATTGAATAAAAAGGTCAGAGGGCGTGAAGGGAGTAGTCATCGGGATAGATTTAGGAACAACTTTTTCTTGCACGGCTGTGATGGAGGGTAAACAAGCGAAAGTTATTGAAAATGCGGAAGGTTCGAGAACAACTCCTTCCTATGTTGCCTTTACAAAAGGTTCGTAACTATTTAAAAATATTACAATTGATGCTCCTAAAGTTTTGAACGTTCAAATGAACGAATCTTTTTTATTACGTTTTTTGATGTTTGAATTCTGGTAGAAAATATTAATCTACAAATTAAAGAATGAATTATTTTCTTAATAATTTATATTAAATTTTTTTTTAAATTGTAATTTAAAGATAATAAAATGAAAAAAAATTTTGTTCATTTGAACACTCAAATCTTTAGAGAGATTACAATTGCCTTTAATTTAGTAAATTTATTTTATTAACTAATTTCAATTCTATTTTAAAATTTCCCATTTTTATGTAAAATTTTATTTTATTTTCAGATGGAGAGCGTTTAGTTGGTATGCCAGCGAAACGTCAGGCTGTGACAAATTCATCAAATACATTTTACGCAACCAAACGACTTATAGGCAGAAAATTCGACGATGCCGAAGTAAAAAAAGAAATGTAGGTAAACTATGTCATTTTATCTTAAAAGCAGAAAAGAATCAAAATTATTGCAATAGGATCTTAATCACTGTTGCCTCAAGTCAGAGAATTCAAAGATTTTTATTAAAAGTAGTGGGAGAAAATTCAATGTTTAGAATTTATAAGAAAATTCTGAATTTTTGTATCCTTTTTGTTTAAATCGTAAAATTACCACGAATTCTAATACAAAACCTTTAATTTTTTCTATTTCTGACAATAATTTCCTTTTAAATAACTTCATTCTTAAAGAACTATCATAAAAATATTGCTTATAAATTATTTAATAAACAATTTTAATTAAATATTTAAAAATTAATTAATTTAAAAAAAATTCCGCTTACAATAATTGCTTTAATTAAATCCAAATGCTTTAATTTAAATTTTTATAAAATATCAATTTTAAATGGATTTAATTAGAAGTTATAAAGAACGTAGATTTTTGAAGAATTTTAATAATTCAACTTCTTCTGAACTTAGGTAAATGTTTTAAAATATATTTAATTATTGAAAATAATAATGGATTTTAAGAAAAATTTTAGTCAAAAACACAAAAAATTGAATTTTGACAAATGATTACAGAAGTTCAATTATTTTCAAAAGTAATAAAATTTTTCACACATATTTAATATAAAAACTTTTAAATATTTTCGTAAAAATTACAATTATCTTAATAAATAATAAAATTCTCCGAAATTCAACTTTATTTGTAATTTTAATAAAATTCTTGACAACATTTCAAGTTGTTTCGAAAATTTACCTCAATTCAATGATTTTTCAATATCAATTTTAATAAAAATTTTTCTAAAGAATTCAAGTATTCAAAAAAGAAAATTGTAATTGTATTCTACTCAAATATTTAATTATTTTCATTTAAAAAATTTCACGGGAATAAAGTTTATTGACAAATTTTTTTATAAATTTCTTCGCACTAATCAATTATTGTTACAAAAAAACTATATTTTTTATAAATTTCTTATTTATAAAAAATTGAAAAATTAATACACTTTTACAAGGATTTCAAGTATTTTAATTATTTTCATAAATTGTAATCAACTTATGGAAAAATTTCAATTATTTTTTATTCAATTTCAATTAAATTCCTTAAAAGAATTTACTTGCTCTTGAAAATTTGAAAAACATTTGTCAAATGAGTTCAATTATTTAAAAATTTGTTGATAAAATTCTTTATAAAAATTAAATTTTAAGAAACTTAAAATTTAATTCTCGTAAAATTTTCAAATAAAAGTTGATATAAACATCAATTTTAGTTAAAATTTAAAATAATAATTGAATATTAAATGCATTTTAGAAGGATTTTTTTGGAAATAATTAAATTTTGAAAAGATTTTAAACGAAAATCCTTGAAAATCAGAATTTTATTGAAATTGTTTAAAGTTTTTTATTTGCTAATATATTTATTTGAAGAATTTCCGAATAATCGTAAAATATCGTAAAATTGAATTACAAACAAATGGATTTTAAAATTCTCAAAGAACTTTTTTAGAAATTATTAAAAATAATTGACGTAAAGAAGAATGTTAGTTAAAAATTCTAGAATTTCATAATTGAAATGAAAATATAAAAATAATTTTGAACAAGTTACAGTAACTTTTTTTTTATAATAGAAAATAATGATTTATTACTCAATTATCTTTGATTTATTCTAAAATATAAAGAAATCGAGTAGAAGACTCGGAGTGATTAGTATCTTCAATTTGTTTATTAATATTTTTATAAGTTGTCGAATTTTAAAAAGGTTTGAATTTAAAATTTTTGAAAATCTTAATTTATAATGAAAAGTAATAATGATTAAATATTTATTTTTATTAAAACTAGGTATTGATGTTTTCGATTAGTTTTAAAAAATTTTAAATTCGTAAATAAATATAATAGAACATTTTTTTGAGTATCTGTTAATTTTGAGAGTAAATCAGAATATTCTGTGTGGTCAGGAATAAAATCAAAATTTTGCCTGGAAACCAGAGAAAACAAAATTGATTCTTTGTTGCAACCCTGGATATGATCTTGATTTCAGGACAAAATATCCAAATTGAAAAATCCAAGAAAAAAAAGTCAAAAGTATAAAAAAATTCAAAATAAAAATGTTCAAGAGTAAAAAAATCCAAAATAAATCAAATCGCCCAAAATCTCAATTCGTTGTAATAAGATCTCCACAACAACATTCATGGCAATATATGATAAATGTTCTTACAAATATAGAAAAATAAATAATGTTTTCATTAACAGGAAGACGGTGTCTTATAAAATCGTGAAAGCATCGAATGGCGATGCTTGGGTTCAAGGATCCGATGAGAAAATGTATTCTCCAAGTCAAATTGGAGCGTTTGTGCTAATAAAAATGAAAGAAACTGCTGAAGCCTATTTAAATACACCGGCGAAAAATGCAGTTGTAACTGTTCCTGCTTATTTCAATGATTCTCAGAGACAGGCAACTAAGGATGCTGGACAAATTGCCGGTCTCAATGTTCTCCGAGTAATTAACGAGCCAACAGCCGCGGCTCTCGCCTATGGCTTGGATAAGACCGAAGATAAAATGTAAGGTGAATTTTTTTTATTTTTCATAATTATTTTCTAATTTTAAAGGCACTAATCTACTAAGACACTACTATATACTGCTTTTTTATGATTTGCTACCATTTCGATACTTTTTAAAAATATTGTATCACTAGAATACTTTTTTTGAGTCTTGAAGCTAATTTTTTCGAATAATTAGCACTTTTTATTACAAACTAATTAAATCAGCACAAAATTAATTACAATTGTTCCTTACAGAATTGCCGTATATGACTTGGGCGGTGGTACTTTCGATATTTCCATTTTGGAAATACAAAAAGGAGTTTTCGAAGTCAAGTCCACTAATGGCGATACATTTTTAGGCGGCGAGGATTTCGATAATGCCTTGGTGAATTTTTTGGTCACTGAATTTAAACGTGATGTAAGTTTTTATTTTGTATTCATGCTGAACAATATTTTTTGCTCGAAAATAGTTCAATTTCAACGATTATGCTTTCTTCCTTTTTTTACTCTCAGAATTTTTTCCTTATTCTTTATCTTATTTTACTAGTACTTTAATTATTTTTACTCCTATTTATTTTACACCCTTTTTTTATGTTTACATTGTCAGAGTTGCCACGTAAGCTAGAAACCTGGAAATATCAGAGAATTTTTATTAGAATCCTGCAAAATGGTTGTTTTCTAAAATGATTAAGTTTTTTGTATTGGAAAAAGTATTCAATTTCTAGATTTCATAAGAAAATTCAGAATTTTTGTTGTCAGCATTTTTGAACAACTATCATTAAATAAATAAATTATTTAATGAATAATTTTACTTAAATATTTCAAAATTAATTAAATTATTAAAAAATTTGTTCATTAATTCAATTTTGAAAGAGTTGCGTTTACAATTCTAATAAATAAATTAACGTCAAAAGGTTTTAATTTGAAATTTTTAAGACTTTAAATTTTTTTAAATTTCAATATTTTAAATTCTTCTGAAATCAGTTACATTTTTTAAAATATATTAGAGTTGTTATTAAAACTAGTGGATTTATAGAAGAATATTAGTTAAAACACTAAAAAGTGTTGATTTTTGAAGAACTTATAATTGATTGCAGAATTTCAATTATTTTCGAAAGTTATTAAATTTCTGCGCAAAAATTCAATCATTTAAAAAAATTGTTTAAAATTCTGGGCAAAATTTTAATTATTTTCATAATTTTTATTGGAAATTCTATTATTTTCAAAAAAGTTCTCAATTCAATGATTGTTATTATCTTCTAGTTTATTAAAGTTTTACAAAACAATTCAATTAATTAAAACAATTTTATCAAATTTTACTCAAAAATTAAATTTGTTTCATGAATAATAAAAACTTCAAAGGAATTCAATTATAAATAGTCAAACATTTTTTCAGAAATTCTATTATTTGTAATACAATTTTAATCAAACTGTTCGAAAAATGTAATTATTTTTAAAACTTTCATTGAAATTCGTCAAAAGAATTCATTTGTTTTCAATTTTTTTTTAAAACAAATTTCTTTGTTAAAATTTAATTTTGAGAAACAATAAATTATTTATTTTCGTATTTAAATAATTGAATTCTCGTAGAATTTTCGAATAAAAATGTATTTAAAAAGAAATTTAAAAAATCTAATTTTTCATAAGAATAAATTATTTTTAATATACAATGTTAATTGAATTTCTAGAAAAATGAAATTGTTCATAAAAATTTAATTAAAATTCAACTTTTTTGAGAAACATTCAATTATTTAATAAATTAATTTTTTTATATTTAAATAATTGGATTTTCGTTGAATATTCAAATAAAAATTTAATTAAAAAAAATTTTCAGCTAAAGTTTAAGATATTTATTAAACATTGAAAGCGTTGTAGGGAGAATTTTTTTGAAAAATGGAATTTTTAAAAGATTTCATAATTTTAATTATTAATTTTATGGAATGAATGGTTTTTTAAAAAGGTTAATTGCATTTTTTTAAAGTTCTTATTTTTAAATGTATAATTAATTGAAGCATATTCTAATAATAATCGAAGTTTCGTAAAATTAAGTTGTAAACAAATATTTTTGAAAATTCTCAAAGAACTTTTTCAAAATTTATTACAAATGTCATTGATTTAAAGAAGAATGTTAGTTAAAAATTCTGGAAAATAATAATTAAATTGTAATTATCTATAAAAATAATTTTGAAGAAGCTACAATAACTTTTTTTTCTTAATACAAAATAACAATTTTGTCACTATTAGTCATCTTTTATTATTTATAAAATATGAAGAAATCGAGCACTCTGAGTCGAAGTATATCTTCAATTTTTTTATTAATATTTTTATGAGTTGTTGAATTTCGAAAAGGTTTGAAATTTTATAAAATAATAATGATTAAATATTTATTTAAAGAAGAAGTTATTGATGCTTTCGAATAGTTTTAGAATTAGAAAATTTTTTAAACAAATGTAATGAGCATTCTTTGACTATAATTACTTTCAAAATGAATCGGAATATTCTTTAGAGTCAGGGAAAAAGGAAACTTAATTTCTATGGCAACTCTGATTGAATAGCAAATATATATGATAATAATACATAATACAGCATAATTTTTTAAAGTTTTGCGCATTTATAAAAATTTATTAGTTATTTAATTTGGGAAATAAATGAAGGGTGGCATGACAAAAGGGGTCAAGCCACAATTTTTCGAAATTGAGATTTTTTTATAAACAAATCAAGTAAATTCTTTTACACATTTCTGTAAAAGGATTTTCTTGTAAATTGTCTTTTTAAACTCGTTTTTAATAAAAATAAGACTAAAAAAATAGCCTAAATTTCTACTTACAATACAATTCAGTTAAAAAACAAAAGAAATGAATACTATTATGAATAGGTTAATATGGTTAAAAATATTCCTTATTTTTAATATTATTAAATATAATATTAAATTTTGCTAGAAGATTTTATGTCTATTTAGAAATAGTTTTATCCATCATTTAATTTTCAACAATCTAAATATTATTCTTCAGTTAATTTTTAAATATTCCTTATTGTAGATTGCATTTGAAAATTTCGTTATTGTTTACTTTTAAAAATAAGTATTTAATTTATATTTTTCTTGAAAACAAACAACTTCTTTGAATCAAACTGTTTTACATTTAATTCATCAATTCAAAATTAACAAAGTAATTTTTTAGTTTTTCTTTAAACTGTATATTTTTTTAACAATTAATTTTAAAAGAAAATATGGGCATTTGACGTAACCCCAAAATGGTCCACTTTTACTTATTTTTCTCACTAATCTGTAGGTTTATCTCCATAAATTGTATTTCCACTGGTAAAGCGAAATAATATCTCGAAACGGTTTTTTTTAGATTTTTCTTAAATGACCAGGAAAATTTTTAAATGTTTTATTTTCGTTTCCTGTAAAATCATGAAATTGTTGCTTGACCCCTTTTGTCATGCCACCCTTCAAATATAGTTTTACAATCTTGAAAAAATTCCGTTTTTTAACCTGGAAAAAGTCGGAGAATTTAAAATGAGTAAAAGAGTATCAACTCTGATTATTTATTTTAATTCTTATTTATTTTACTCTTGCAGCAAGGACTCGATATATCAAAAGACGCAATGGCAATGCAACGTTTAAAGGAAGCAGCCGAGAAGGCAAAAATTGAACTCTCCAGTTCATTGCAAACTGACATTAATCTCCCCTATTTGACAATGGATTCAAGTGGTCCAAAGCATTTGAATCTCAAGATGTCGAGAAGTAAATTTGAAAATCTTGTCGGCGATCTAATTAAACGAACAATTCAACCTTGTCAGAAGGCTCTTAGCGATGCGGAAGTGTCAAAATCCGACATTGGAGAAGTGCTTTTAGTGGGAGGAATGACCAGGGTTCCTAAGGTGCAACAAACTGTTCAGGAATTATTCGGCAGACAACCGTCACGAGCAGTGAATCCCGATGAGGCGGTTGCAATTGGAGCCGCTATTCAGGGTGGAGTTCTCGCCGGGGACGTCACTGATGTTTTACTTCTCGACGTTACGCCTCTTTCACTCGGTAACCATTTTTTTTTCAAATATCAGAAAGTATTATTTACGTAATCAATTAATAAATTGATAAATTATTTATTTCTCACTCACAAACTTTGTGTTTGTGTTTGTCAGTGACAATTTCTTAATAAGCATAGTAACAAACGTTGTTCTTTGTATATTATTATCATTAATCATTTAATTACTTTTCCAATACGAAAATATTAATGATGTTTAGAACTAATCTTCTCTCTGATTCAAGTGAGGAAAAAAGTATTTTCTGAATAAATAGCCAAATTATATTTCTGTAGGTGACGAAATTATGTAAAATGATGATGAATGATTTTTTCATCCAGGTATCGAGACGCTTGGAGGAGTTTTCACGAGGTTAATTTCGAGAAATACAACCATTCCAACGAAGAAGAGTCAAGTATTTTCGACAGCCGCTGACGGACAAACTCAGGTAGAAATTAAAGTTCATCAAGGTGAACGAGAAATGGCTTCTGACAATAAACTTTTGGGACAATTTTCTCTTGTTGGAATTCCACCAGCACCGCGAGGTGTTCCCCAAGTCGAAGTTACATTCGACATTGACGCCAATGGAATTGTTCACGTCTCGGCTAGAGATAAGGGAACCGGAAAAGAACAACAGAGTGAGTTAATTTTTAATTTCCAATACGAATTGTTAATTTAAATAATAATTTAATGTTTTCTTACCATGATGTTTATATTTTTCGTCTCTCAAAGGTACTTTTTATTAAGTAACACATGTGGACATTCATTACTGAGTATTTTTTATATCTAAAAAATTTTATTTTATTCACTGTTTCGAACAAGGAATTAAACAAGGAATTTTGAAAATATTTCAGTTGTCATTCAGTCGAGTGGAGGTTTGAGTAAAGACGAAATTGAGAATATGATTAAGAAAGCAGAACAGTACTCGAAGGAGGATAAGGTGAAAAAGGAAAGGGTTGAGGTCGTTAATCAGGCCGAAGGAATTATTCACGATACCGAGGCTAAAATTGAGGAATTCAAGGCACAATTGCCACAAGAAGACGTAAGAAAAATTGGCATTAAAATATCATTCACAAATTTTTTACTTTCAATAAAACGAAATATTTTTTATACGAAAAAAATTTTCAAAATAAAAATTAAGAACTTAACTTTTACATTTAGAAACGTAATTTTATTATTTTTTAAATAGTGATGCAAAATTATTGCAAGAAAATTTTTATTAGCAAAAGATATTGAAATTTCGTTTCTCTTTCTATATTTTTACATAACTATAACATTTAATTTCTTTTGAGTTTTATTTGCTTTTATATTTTTTTATAATTTGATCTTTTTCTGAATTAAAATCTAATTTCCTTGTTTTTCTCTCAGTGCAATAATTTGAAGGAGAAAATTGAAAAAATGAGAGAAAGTCTATTGAAGAAAGATGAAATTGATCCCGAGGAACTTAGAAAAGAGACAAACGAACTTCAACAGGCCAGTTTGAAACTATTTGAAATGGCATATAAAAAGGTATTTTGAATTTTAAGTAAAATATTTTTATATAATAAATATTTGATTCAACGAATGAATTATTTTTATAAATAAAATATTCTCTACTATGATGTTTATATTTTTCGTCTCTCAACGTTATTCTATTGTGAATTAACACACATGTGGACAATCTTTTCTGAGTTTTAAAAAATTTTGTAATATAATTAAATAAAAGTGGAATTTTCAGCAATTTACTAAATATAAATAATATTTTCTCAGATGGCTTCTGAACGAGAAACATCCAATCAGAGTACTCAGCAAGAACCGGAAAATCAAGATGAGAAGAAGAAGGAAGATAAAAATTAAATTTTTTTTCCTGCACTGAGAAGAAAACTGTTAAACTCTTATTTTTATTGAGTTTTTCTTTTCTATTCTTTACGAAATATATTATTTCGTATAATATTTTTCTTTCTAAATTTTTTAAAAATTTATTGTAAATTTTGTAATGTATATAATTATTTAAATTGACGCGGCGTTTGAATCATTTTACCATATGGGTATAAATTATGAGTTTGTTTTTTCAAGCCTAAAAAAAGGAAAAAAAAACGTGAAAATTCCAGTGATTAAAAGCTTTTGTAAATTTTTATTCTTTTATATATAGAGTATATATATGATAAATTTAAAATAGTTGATAAATTTAATTTTGAACTGAAAGAATGAATAAGAGATGAATGTATGAAGTGAAATACAAATTATTCACCAATCGTTGTGTATAAATTAATATTAAGATTAACAGAATTTTGAATTCTGTTTTAAAATTTAATTTGAAATAAATTCTATCGCACTTACGAGGTTTTTATTATATTTAATAAACAAAGATTCATTATTTACTTCTGTATTTTATTTATTAGAATAAACATCAATTTTTGAAACGATTGCAAATTCAAAATATCAAAAAATCACTTATTGAATTAAATTATCTTAACAATTTTAATCAAATTCTGTTAAAAAAATTTTTACATTCAAAATTTTTAACAAAAATTCAATTATTTTCAACAATTCTGATAAAAAATTCTTCGCAACAATTCAATTATTTTTTATAAATTTTACTATTCTTTGCAAGAGTTCAATTATTTCAATACAATTTGAATAAAATATCTAGAAAAAAATTCAATAAAGGTCATTTTAATAAAATTTTTCTAACAGGTTAAATTATTTTTAAAAATTGTAATAAAATTTATCGAAACAATTAAATTGTTCTTAAAAGTTTTTATTAAAATTCATTGTAAATTTCAATTTTCTCAAAATTTTGAATTAAAATTACTATTGAAAATTTCATTATTGAATATTTGAATTCTTGAATAGAATGTTATTAAAACATTTTTTAAATAATTAAATCCTGGCGAAAAAATGTATACTATTTTATTGATGTCATTGAATTCTTTGAAAGAATTTAAAAATAATGTTTAAAAACAATTTAATTTTCTCTGGAATTTTTTCACTCCTGCGAAAAATTTAATTATTTTTTTAAAATACTTGAATTTTCTCGGAAAATTTTTCCAACATTTTTAAAAATAATTGAAATTTTCGAAGATATCAATTAAAATTGTATTGAAATGAATGTTTGGTAAAACAATAAAAATACGAAATCCTTATAAAAAATATTCAGTAGAATGGAAATACAAAATATTCACAAAAATGTCCAGATACTTATCACATTTGACGGTAAGTTGGCTGTGAAAAAAAAAATTTCAAAAAAAAAATGTGCAAAACTTTTTTTGATCGTTCTTGCAAATTTCAATACACGTTTACGATATTTTAATAAAACCTTTTCAAATACCATTAAATTTAAAAGTGTTAAATTTTATGAAGTAAACGCAATTTTTAAATTCTGAATTTACTGTAATTGGTATGAAAAATTTTTTCGTTTAAGACAACATAAATTTTTTTATAATAAAAAACTGGGTACTTCTTTAAGATTCATTCAAAAAATATTAAATCATGTAAATTATTTCATAAATTATATCAATTTTTAATAAAACAAGGCAAAAAGGACGAGCTAAAGAAAAGGATCTTTTAACTGGTTCTAGAAAGTTACTTAAATTCTTTACAAGTTTAATTGTTTAAAAAGGAGATAATGCTAGTGACTTAGACAGCAAATATGATGATTTATTAATTGCAATTTTTGCTTCCTCTTAAAGAAAGCAAAAATAGGAATATAAAAAAGGCCTTATCAATTAAAAAATCAGTCTTTTAGATTTACAATGTTTTTTTTCCAACGTCAAAATCGACTAATTTTAAGACTTTTCAAGGAATGGCGTTCCACCTTTTTTTCAATTATTATCCAATAAAATATAGAAGTATTAGTTTGTTGTAATTAAAAGTAGTGTACAAGCGTTAAAAATCAAGGTTGATTAGGAATATAAAAATAATTATGGAGACTCTAATTCTCTCCAAGATATTAATCTTTATTGGTTAGATTATTATTTGATAACATTTTTTCATCTAAGTGACAGAGAATAATAATTCTCAAAAGTTTTAATGTATATAAATTTATATTGAAAATAAAACAATCTTGTCTTATAAAAATATGAAATTCTTTTAACCAATTAGCTTTCAAAAACAAAATATGTATTTTTCAATTCTAAATCATTGGTATCGGTTTTGTTTATTAGCTAAAAACCAAGTAGTAGCATAAAGTAAACTTGGCGGGCTTTGAATTTTTTCAGAATTCAGGTAATCCTTTACTTCCTGAATATTCATTTCGATAACTTCGATTAATTCACCCTCTGAATCAGCACCACCTCCTAGAAGAAAAATGATTTATTGCTTTATATGTACACTGCACAAATATCAGCACGCCGCGCTGGTCATTGTATTTTTTTTCGTAAAGCTATTGCTATCCCATAATTAAATTTACAGGAAGTATTCTCTACATTATTGACAATATCCACAAAAAAAAATTTTTTTAATCAAAGGTATTATTTTGTCAAAAATTGAATTCAAAAAATTTTTTTTTATTTTTTTCTTAAAAGTACTTTGTATTATGAGTATTTTGCAAAAAAAATCATCTTAATCGGTCAATAAGAAAATAAGTTATGTGCCTTTTTTGAAAAACCGACCAAAATTTTGAGTAAGAGGTAACTCAAAAAACTGTTGAAAAAACTTTTTTACACTTTTATTCCATGAAGAAAATACAGAATATTTGGGAATGATTTTGCTCTAGAATTAAAGAATGGAATTTGTACTTCATATTATTTCAAAATCGCTATTTTCGCAAAAAATCTTTAACTTTAAAAAATTACATTTTCATATTTACCTGATTAAATTGGTTGTCTTTTAGCCTATTTGACTTGAAATTTATGAAATTAAATTTATTACATTTTATTCTTACCTGCATGAATTCGCATATCATCAGTAACTTCAACGTAGAATAATGTCTGCAAAGCAGATGCGGAACCTACTCCCGACCTATAGTAATTTTAAAGTAATTAAAAAATCGCTGTGTCTATTTCGCCCGTCAACTGGCGAAATAAGAGAAGTAGATTATTTCGCCCGTCAGTGAAAATGCATGGGAGTAAAAGACGGGCGAAATAAGAGGAGTAGAAAGATTAAAATAAATACCCCAGTCATTATGAAGAATAATAATTTAACCGTGCGTTTTTAGTTTTGAGAATAAAACATACTTGTAACAATTAACTTTCTCGAATAGTGAAACTGGAACATCATATCCACATTCTTCTATAACTTCTTCTCTTGCAATTTCTTCAATTGTTTTATTTTTATCAACTATTCCTGCACATAGTTCCAAACATAACCCAAGGCTTGCTGGATATTTTGCGACGTCAATATCCCCAAGTTTCTTAGGAACAGAGGCAAAATAGCACGGAGGACGAAATTGTTTAATGAAAACAAGTTTCTTTTGAGTAGTATTAAAAATAATAATAGAAACGCTGTCGTGAATCTGCAGTATGTCCCAATACTTCTCACGACTGTCCTGGGTATACTTCATTCTCAGTGGTTTAAGATAGGGAGAATCTGCAGGCATTGGCATTACATGAACTTTTTCCAAATCTAACATTCTACTTCGAATCCTTGCATTTTGTTCTTCTAGTGTTAATTCGTTCATTATTTTGTGTTATTTAAAACCTAGATATATCTAAGTAAATATAAATATATCTATGGCCTTGCCGAGTGTCAGAATTATTATTTTTTTTGATTTAATGACTTTTTGCAGAGCAGATAGCCAAAAATTCAAAGTTCACTACCATAAACCACATACGAATGTAGATCGTAATCACAATACATTAATAGGTCCGTAATGTCCATAGGACTGAAATAATACGATTTCCAAGCGGTAACATTGGAAACGGCGAAAAGTTGAACATTCGACCACTTGGCGATTAGGGGAAAATCATGCTTCTGGATTTTCCACTTCCCTCGTTAAAAAAAATAATAATAATAACTGAATTATTTACAAAGATTTGTATTAATTTATGAATTGACTTTTTACAAAGAATTTTATTATAATTATTATTGAAAATAATAATTAAATTCTTGATAAAATTCAATTACATTTTTTAATTTTTAGTTAAAATGATTAAAAAAAAATTTTTATTATTTTCAACAGTATTTAAACAAAATTTTATAAACAATTTAATAATTTTAATAAAAATCTTGCCTAGAATTAAATTACCTATTTCCAATACGCACTACGCAGTTTAAATTCTTTTTAAGGGCCAGTCCCATGTGAGCGTGAAAACGGAAAACGGAAAACGTTTAGCCAATAACAACTTCCGATTCAATGGAAATAATTCTAAAAGAAAATTCTTATTGGTTGAACGTTTTCCGTTTCCCGTTTCACGCTGACATGGGACGGCACCTTTAAAATGTTCATTTTTTAAAACAAATTTGAATTCCGCATTTATTCGTAACTGCATTTAACGTTCGTAACTATTCGTAACAATTGAGAAACAAACGTATTGAATTCGTCTCAAACGACAAGATTGAGCGTGTCAAAATATAAATATAACTAAAATTATAATATCCTCGCAATGTCTGTAAGTATAAAGAAATTATTCCAATATTTTCAAATACTCTCTAAGAACAATTCTAATTGAATTTTTGTTTCTTTTTTCCAGACACCGAAACAGGTAAATTCAATCGTCAAATTTTCTAACCTAAAAATATTCTGCGAGCATTGTTTTTCAATTTTTTTTCTCAAATTATTGTATACATTTTATTTTCCCTTGATTTTCAAACTTTGTTTATTTATAGCAATTAAATGCTCATGGAGATCATAAAGAAAAGAAGAGGAAAGAAAGTATATTAGATCTCTCGAAATATCTTGAGAAAAATATCAGAGTGAAATTTGCCGGTGGAAGGGAAGCGGCAGGAATTCTTAAAGGTTACGATCCACTTTTGAATTTGGTACTCGACAACACAGTAGAATATCTTAGAGGTAAAAGTTTACACAATTGGTAATTAATTAATTTATAATTTATAAGATTTACAATAACTCTTAAAAATTCCACTATTTGGAAATTAAATATTTGCTATTAATCACTGAAGGTGGTTTTTATATCACAAAATAGTCAAGTCTGATTGTTTTAAATTTGAATTGAAACAATTTATATATACGAGACAATAAAGAATCGGTGTAATAAATTATGTTAAAATTGTTAAAGTGTCAAATTGGCTTAAAAGAATAGTGGAAATTATTTTTCTGATAGAAGTAAAAAAATTTCTGTTTCTTTTCTGTTGTTTTCTGATAATAATTAAATTTTGTTTTTGAAGAATAAAAAGTGACATAATAAGAATAATATTCTCGCAGATCACGATGACCCGTACAAGTTAAATCAAGACACACGACCACTTGGTTTGGTCGTATGTAGAGGCACATCTGTTGTCCTGATTTGTCCCGTCGATGGAATGGAATCTATACAAAATCCTTTTATCCAACAAGAAGGATAATTAAACTAATTATCTAGAATTAATTTGTAACTTTTTTTTCAAACATTCTTTTTTACATTATATAAGAATTTTTCTACATATTTAATTTTTCTCTTCTTTCAAATATTCAAATTCGAAACGATATGGAAAATTTAATCTCATCAGAGTATTTTTCCTAAACATTAAATATTTTCCATCAACAAATACTTACACAAAAAAAAACAATTATAAATTAGCAAATTACAAGTAAAATAAATTTCAACCTAAATCATTCGTTAATTTTATCTGTACATTTATTTTCAATAAATATGACTTGTAGTTTTAAAAACTTTTCGTACTTTTTACAGTTGTTTGTCTTTATAAAAAAAAACTATTAACTAATTTTTAGTATTTTCTTTTTGATAGTTCTTTTTTTGTTGTTAATATTTTCGTAGTTTTTCACAGAGTACAGTTTTAATCTTATTTCTATGAGAAATTAATAGATTTAAATATTATTTATAAACAGGTTGTTTATATTTTTGGAATTATGTTTTCTGTTTTTATGTTTCTTATGTTTGATATTTAGTTTCTTAATCCAAGCCAAATTCGTTTCGAAGCCATGGATACTGTTTGGGACACTCGAAGCAAGTGTGAAGATAACGATACGATTTTAGAACTCTACTGGGTAATTTACAGGCAGTCGGTAAATCGCAGGCAATTTCGTATGGTTCGAATTGTTTGTTACATCGCCAGGATTCAAACATTTGTAAATTATTCACTGGTGTTGGATAACGTATCCATTCCAGTGCTTGATGACTGGTTACAAAATACACGTCAGATAGTCGAAGAACTTCATCCATAAATTTCTGTTGGCAAAAATAATTATGTTCATTAATTTCTGTTGGGAAAAATGTCTCTAAAGTTTTGAATGTTCAAATGAACGAAATTTTTTTCTTTTCAATATTTTTCATTATTATTTTTATCATTAAATGACAATTTAAAAAAAATTGTAACACAAATATTAAGAAAATAATTAATTTTTTAATTTTGCAAATTAATATTTTCTATCAAAATTCAAACATCAAACAATGTAATAAAAAAATTCGTTCATTTTGAACCTTCAGAACTTTAGGGGCATTGGGAAAAATAATTATGTTAAACAATTTCTGTTAGGAAAAATAATCATTTTAATTAATCAGCGTTGCCTCAGGACAGAGAATTCAGGAAAAACTCAAGGAAAACGGAATTGGTTCAGGAAATCAAGAAAAAGAATAGTAAAGGTATAATAAATAGGAAAAGTCAAGGATTTTTATTAAAAATACTGGAAAATAGTTAAATATTTAGAATTCATAAGAAAATTCAGAATTTTTGTGGCTTCTTTGTTTGACTCTTATAAACTATGAAATTATTACAAATTCTAATAAAAAACCTTTATTTTTTACAATTATGACAATAATTTCTTTTTAAATTACTTAATTCTTCAAAAACTATCATAAAATTATTACTTAGGAATTATTTACTGAATATTTTACTTAAATATTTCAAAATTAATTAAATTTTACAAGAGTTGCGTTTACAATCATCATAAATAGATCGACTTCAAAAGGTTTTAATTTGAAATTTAGAAAATTCTTAATTAGAAATTCTATAGAACTTAGATTTTCGAATAATTTAAATAATTCAAATTCTTCTGTAATTATCAGTTAAATTTTGTAATAAATATTTAAATAATTATTAAAAATAATGGATTTCAAGAAGAATTTTAGTTAAAACCTGTTTAAAAAATTAGAAATTTGAAAAATTTATAAATGATTGCAGACATTTAATTATTTTCAAGAGTAATAAAAATTCTTCGTAGAAATTCAATTCGATTTGTTGTCAAAATTTCAATTATTTGATAAAATTTTCCCCAATTCACTGATTTTCAATATCTACTATTTTCATAAAATTTTGCAAAAGAATTCAATTACTTAAAAAAAATTTTAATAAAATAAATTCTCCGCAAACTTTTAGGTACTTATTTTCATTAATAATAAAAATTTTACAGAAATTCAATTATTAATAATTTTTTAAATAAATTTTTTCGTAATAATTCAATTATTTTCATGAATAATACAATTTCTTATAGGGATTACAAATTTCTTCATAACTAATAAAATTCTTCTGAAGAATTCAATTAATTTCTAAAATTCCAATAGTTCTTCGCAGGAATTTAATTATTTTGATAAATAATAAAGATCTTCTGAAGAATTAAATTATTATTTTCAATACAATTTTTAAAAAATTTCACGAGAGAATTAAATTATTTAAAAAAAATTATTATAATAACTAAAGAATTTTATTAATTTCTAAATTTTTTATAAAAGTCTTGAAAACCGTTCAATTATTCACAATATTAAAAAAAAATACTTCGCAAAGATTCAACTATTTAAAAAATTAATAAAATTCTTCTCAGAAATACAATTAATTGCTAATATTCGAAGAAAATTTTTGCAAAGAATTCAATTATTTTCAAAAATTTTAATAAAATTCTTCGCAAGAATTCAATTATCTTCAATAAATTTATAATAATATTTCTTGAAAGGATTCAATTATTATTTATGAAAACTTTTCATCGCAAAATTTCAATTATTTTTAAACCAATTTCAATTGAATTTCTCGATAGTTAAAATTATTCTTAAAAATTGTATTAAAATTCGTCAAAAGAATTCAATTATTTACAAATTTGTTGATAACATTCTTTATGAAAATTCCATTTTAAGAAATATTCATTATTAAATAAATTATTTATTTTTGTATTTATTGTATTAAAATAATTGAACTCTCGTCTAATTTTCTAGTAAAAATTCATTTCAATTTTAGATAATAATAATCTTAATTTCTATGAAAAAATAATAATGAATTAATATTTATTTTATTTCCATGCAATATTGTTAATTAATCGAATTTTTAACTTTCTAATTACCATTTACACGAAAAGGAAATCGAAGTCTATTTATTTAATAGATTTAATGTTAATATTATTTTAATATTGCTAATAGATATTTAATATTATTTATTTCTAATTGACGAATTTAACAAAATATTTTATTGATTCGTAAAATATTCTATTAATCACGTATTCGGCCACAAAAATTAATAAACATATTAAAAATTTATAAAATTAACATTAGACAATAATTCTATTCAACAAAAATGGTAAAGAATATAAAATTTTTTAAAATTACTATTAAGTCAAATAATATTTCGAGGATTTAAATTTATATTATTTAAAAATGCATAAAATAATTACTATGTCAAATAATTAATAATATTTTAATAATTATATTACTTTCAATTTGAGAAGTTAAAAATTATTTCACTATTTTTGGATTTTGAAATACAAATAATTTCGAAATTTATGATCGAATTAGGTTTAAAAATAGGTCATTCCAAGCGTTTTTAATGCTCTACAATTTGGTAAAGATACTTTTAAAGTTACTTCTGCATTTCTTAACAAAATTTTCAAAAAAGTCTTATTTTAAAAAATAGTAGATTTTTAAAAGTTTAATGTCTCCTGTTAATATGGACAAAAAATGTTCAATAAATAAAAAATGAACTTAAAAAAACTTTACAAAATTAGAGAAAAATATTTAAAGGTGTCTTAACATTTTTTTAAAGTTATGAACAAAAGACGATTTTTGGAAAAATTAAAAATCCAAAAAAATGTAGTTAAACATTAGTTAAAAATAAAATAAATTGTATAGAAATAATATTTGGGAACGGACATGTTTTTCGTGAATTTGATTTACCTAAACGTTGAAAAATTTGACATTTTTAAAAACATGAAGTATAAAACAAAACAAAAAATGAAAATTAATTTTCAAAACAAACGAATTAATGCAGAGAATTTGCTGCTAACGGAAAAGGAAACTTAGAATTATTATAATATCTATTTAAAAAAAGAAGGTATTTTTGTTTTCGAATAATTTTCCAATTAAAGAAATTTGTAAATAATTAATCAGAATATTCTTCAGGGTCAGGAAAAAAGTAAAAAATTTGTATGAAAATCAGGGAAAAGTCAAAATTAAATTTTTGTTCCAGCTCTGAATAATTTCTGTTAGGAAAATTAATTGTGTTAATTAATAAATTTATTTTTAAAACAATAATGTTGTTAATGAACTTCCGTTAGAAAAAATAATCATGTTAATTAATCTCCGTTAGGAAAAATAATTATGATAATTTTAACTCTCTGAAATTGCCAATAGAAACACTCAGTTTCATTAATTTATGTTATTCTTCTTTTTTTAGTAATTTTTTAGCTTCATTCTAATTTTCTTTCTTTTTTAGAAATTATTAGGATCTCACCGTGAAGGCATAATTGTAAGCGGAATTTTGAAGCCAAGCTGAATGTAAATGAAGACCGAGTGGCGCTCGATTACTCAAGTAATGTCGTTTAAAGTTCAACATCAACATTTTGTACACATCTTCGCCAGAGAGATTCACTGGACAGGACTCGAAGGTTGGACACGTGTAATCCTGGAACACAATTTACAACTTAAAACATTATTCTTTTCCTTTTTCTTTCGTTTACTTCAGTTTAACTATAATTTTAACATTTTTCAGTTTTTTGATTTGAAAAAATTGCTTTATATTTAATTATAAAAATATAATTTGGAAAAATATCAGTATAAAAGAATACTTACACCAAGGATCAATTGATTGAGAGGAATTTCCCAAATTCCTGGATAGGAACGAGTGGGACAAACTTGACTGGGACCAACGCAACGATGTGGTATCTTGTAATCCAAAGTATAAGGCCAAATTGGCGGATCGGAGAATGGTGCAATTATCGAAGAATCGTATTCAAAGCCAAATTCGGACATCATGAGAAATTGACGATTCCATCCTAATCGTAAAAATGGTGTTCTTGTCCCTGGGAGGTAAATATTTTCTTTTCTTTAAATTGAGTTTTCGGAGTTTGGAAAAATTAGTAAAGAAGATTTATACATTATAGATTGACAAATATAAAAATTTTTAATGAATAATAATGTAAATAGTTATTAATGAATTATAAATAGTTATAGAAATTAGTTGATCGATAGAAATTTAATAGAAATCGAATACCCTTGATATCTCCGATTCGAACTGCTGCATATTTATTTATAATATTCGCAACTCCGACCATTTCATCAAACCAGTCTTCTAAAGTAGCATTTCGCGACCACCAATCCTCGGGACCTCGGTGACTGTATAGAAATTAATTTTTAAAAATTAAAAACATAAATTTTACCTGTATTATTTAAATAGCAAATTTATTCAATTTATTATTATTTTTGTAAATTACAAACTTTTTTGTTTTCAAATATCAATTTCATTTTTTGAATAATTTCAGATTTCAAGTTTCAAAAATTCACTTCAAACTGTGACGTCATAATGGTTTAAATACTCTTGAGTACATACAATTTATTATTATTGTTTATTATTTTCAAAAATTATAATACTTCACAAACATATAATTATTTAATACTAACTAACAAAATTTTTCACAGAATTTCTATTATTTATAATCCGATTTTAATAAAATTTCACGAAAAAATTCAAGTGTTTTGGAAAATCTAAATAAAATTCAATTATTTTTTTTAATTTTTATAAGATTCATAAGAACAATTCGATTATTTTCAACAATAGTTTAATTAAATTCATCACAAGAATTTAAATATTTAAAAATTTTGTAATAAATTTCTTTCAAACAATTCAATTATTTTCGAAAATTTTAATAAAATTTGTTTATATTTATTGGACTTATAATCAAATATTTATGGTAGACTTTTATTTAATTTGCACAAAAAAATTTAAATTATTTTTTAAATAATTGTTAGTAAATCAATTTTTTCACAAGGTTGAATAAAATTCTAGGCAAGAATTCACTTACTTTTAATTTTAACAAATTTTTTTGAATTAATCTAATTTTAGAATATTTAGAAAAATTTTGATAAGTTTTCTTTATAAAATTAATTTAATTATTTTTCGTAAAATTTTAATAAAATTTTGGAAAAGAATTTATTATTTAAAAAAAATTTTATTCAAATTCTTCATAAGAAGTAAATTATGTTTCAAAAATTTTATTAAATTTATTCACAAGAACTCAATTATTATTTTTGTAGAAATAATAAAATTCTTTACAGGATTTCAACTATTTTTAGTACAATTTTTATAAAAATTTCTCGAAAGAATTTAGTTATTTTGTAAAATTGTAGAAAAAAATTCAATTATTTCCAAAAAATGGTAAAATTCAATCATTAAATTTTTAATTTTAATAAAATTTAATTAAGTCAAATTTTAACAAATTCTTAATTATTCAAAAGAATTTAATTATTTACCGCCTGGCAACACGTCAGTATAGTCAGCGAAGTCTGGGAAATTTCAGGGAAACAAATTTTTTTGTCAGTATAGTAAAGGAAATGTCATGAAAAAAAAAATTATTTTTACAATTTATTAAGAAAATTGAGACTTTTTTCGACTTTTCTTCCAAATGTTGAAATAAAATACAAAAATTTTTACTAAAAAAGTGCAATTTTTTTTTATTTTTATAATGCGAAATGCGACTATAAACAAATCAATCAAAAACTGTTTTTGAATCATTCTTTAATGTAATTAAACATTTTAAAACAATCTATAATAAAAATCTTTTTGAACAGTTAAAATTTTGTAAAATTTAATTGAAAATAATTGATATATTTCAAGTATTTTGTAACAATTTTTGAAAATCAACTTTTGAAGAATTTTAATTGAAAATTTTTTAAATAATTAATTTATCAAAAATTCTAATGAAAAATTGATTTATTTTGCTAAGCCCTCAATACTTTCGTAAATTAGTAGTAAAGGTGCAAATTAACCTTAAATGGTAAATTTGAAAATAAAAATTAAGGAAAATTAGCTTTTAATTTTTTTAAATTTAATATTGCCAGTATTTTTAATTACATATTTCTAAAAATTCATATACATTCAAAAATAATAGCATTTTAGAATTATTTTTAATATTTGGAGATAACAATCATGTTCAAAATTTTTAATTAAAATGCATCAAAAAATTATTTTTCTTTAAAAAGTGTACAAAAATTCTTTTAAAAAATTCAATTATTTTCGAAAAATTAGATAAAAATATTTTTAGAAACTAATTTTATTAGAATTGTTTTATAATAATTTTTTAAGATTTAATTATCTTCGAACAATATAAATAAAATTGTTTTTTTTCGTATAAATATTGATATTTTTTTGTAAGAAGAATTTTGTCAGGGAAAGTAATTTTAATTTCATCAGTAAATTGTCTGGAAAATTTTAGAGAAATTGATAAACTAAAACTTGTGACCATCTTGATTTACGAAAGCTTTAATAAATTTTTCTAAAAAGATTTAGCTTTTTATTCATAATTTTAATAATAAAATTATTAATTACAATTTTAACAAAATCAATTATATTAACATAAAATTGGAGAAGTTCTTCGTCAGAATTCAATTATTGTCAAAAACTTTAATTAAGTACTTTCGAACGAATTCGATTAATTTTATATTTTAATAAAATTCCTCGAATGAATTTAATTGTCCTCAAAAAGTGTAATATAATTCTGGAAAGAATTAAATTATTTCCAAAAAATTTTAATAAAATTGAATAATCAAAATGTTATTCACGGTCATTAATTTTAATTTTTTTATGGTATTTTATGGTTTTCGTGGCATTTTAATTAATTTAATGTTCTGAAAGTGTTTACCGTTCAAATGAGCGACAATATTTTTATTACTGCTTTAAATTTTCATTTTAATAAACAAATTTAATTTTTTATGTAGAAAAATTAAGTAAATTTTAAATTTCTATTAATTTACAATTCGATAAGTAGTAATTTTTAAAAATATTAAAGTAGAAAAAAATTTCTTTCATTAGAAGATTTAGAATTTTAGTAGATGTAATTAATTGTTAATTAATTTGTTTTCATTGTTATTTTCAACTTATTTTCATTAATTTATTTATTCTTCACTATCATAATTACAGGAAAGAAAATAAAATCGAAAAATTTACTTTATTAGAATGGTATTGTTAAACTGACAATTTTTATTTTTAGAATTGTTGGAAAATACTTACGTGACAGAATGGGTAGCAATCTCATGACCGGCATTCCAGAGATATTGGACGTCTCTATAATTCGTATATTGATGACTGATATAAAAAGTAGCCCGAACAGGACAACCGTTTGGATTTTTCCTCTCGTTCGTAAAAATTTCTTAGTTTTCAAACAAAGAATTAAAATTATGACAGTAGACAAAATAATTATTAATATAGACTTTTGTCCTTTGTTTTATAAATTAAAAAAAATTCTCACTTGTATAAAGATGGAAATTTTCCGAATTGACAGCATCATCAAAAGTGACTATTATCATTTGTGGCACTGACGAGGCCGAGAAATTTCCCGGTATTTGCGTTCCGTCTTTGGAACACCAACAGTCGGGTAATAAACATTTACGAGGATTACAATTTGTAGCAGAATTTACATCGTTTTTTGTGTCTGCAAAAAAATTATTTTTTTTTTCGTTTTACGAAACTAGAAAATAACAAATAAAATGATGAGAAATTGTGAGTATGAGTGAACTAGATATAATAGAAAAATAAATAAAGTGAAATTCAAGAGGAGAATTTATGAAAATCAAACTAAACGTTGAATGGATTATTTTTTCAGGGGTAAATTATTCTTACCACACCAGCCTTCATCTGAACCATCTGGACAATCGACACTGCCATCACAAAAATAGTGAGATGGAAGACAAGTGCCATCGCCGCAAGCTAATTCTTTTTCTTCGCAATCTCCATCTCGGAGTAGGGGCTTAGGAGGCTGCTCTTCTGCAAGAAACTTTTCAAACTTCAAATTTTGACGTCATCAAAATAATGGATCTTTCAAAAACTCATTCAAGGTACGTAAATGCATTTTATCATTTTTTTACCATCTTTTAATCGACAAGATTAAAATAATAAAATATAATAAATAAAGGACTAAGTTTCTGTTTAGTTTTTTTTTATTTGGAACTGAATTTTTGTTACTTTTTTTTGATTGAATTATTTCTGAAATGTCTTCTCACATGATGAGAATGTAAAACATTTAGTAAAAGAAATTTTTTTTAATAATATAAATTTAAGGAGAGAAAATAAAGTTTCGCTTACCTATTGGGACATCGCAATTGTCAACATTCGATTTGTAATCGCACATCTGCCTTGAAATGTCAAAGAGTAAACCCTCCGAGCATTTAAATTCAAAAACTTCATTATCTATATAATACCAAAAATTAGTTTCATTATCCGTAATTAATCAATAAAGTAATAAATATTAAATATAATAAATAAAATAACTGGGTAATAAAGTAAATAAATAATCAATAAATATTAATATTATGCAATTTTTCAAAAAATAATTATTATTTTCTAACATTTTGATTAAATTCTTAGAAATATTCAATTAATTCCAATAGAAATATTTTTAATAATTGTAATAACATTTTTTTTTAATTCAATGATTCTAAAAATTTTGATACAATTCTTTGTAAATTTAAAATATTTTTAAATCAATTTTAATAAAATTTCTCGAATGATTCAATAACTACTTTTGTTCAATTATTTAAAAAAATTGTAGTACAATTTTTCCAAAAATACAATTATTCTAAAAAAATTTTGATACAATTCTTTGTAAATTTCAATTATTTTTAAATCAATTTTAATAAAATTTCTCGAAATAATTGAATAACTATTTTTGTTCAATTATTTAAAAAAATTGTAATAAAATTTTTCAAAAAAATGCAATTATTCTGAAAAGTTTTGATGCAGCTCTTTGTAAATTTCAATTATATTCAAATGAATTTTAATAAAATTTCTCGTAATGATTCAATAATTATTTTTAAAAAATGCAATTCTTTTTCTTTATTAAATAGATTTATTCTCGAAAATGTTGAGTAAATGTAGTATAAGAATTCAATTACATATTATCATAAAGAATAAATTTCTTCGCTTGATTTCAATTATTATTTTTAGAAATTTTAATATTCTGGGAAGAATTTAATTTTTAACTTCAAAAGAATTTAATTTGCTGTTAATAATTTTAATGAAATCATTAATTACAAATTAATAAACACGAATATTCTGAAAACTTAAAAGAAATTCTTTATAAAATTAAATTAATTTAAAAATTTTCAATAAAAATTATTTTCATAAAGTATTATTTTCAAAATATTAAAATAATTTTTTTTTAAATATTTTAATTAGTCTTAAAACTTTTAATAAAATTTATCGAAAAAATTCGATCATTTTCAATTCGATTTTGTTTCAATTCTGATATTCTCTATAGGAATTCAATTATTTTCAATAGAATAGAATTTTCATTAAATTCATAAAAAGTATTTAATTTATTTTTCAAAATTGCATAAAAATCTTCACGAAAATTCAATTATTTTTCAAATTATTTTTTAAATTCTTTGTAATAATTCAATTATTTTTCAAAATTGTATTAAAATTCTTTGCAAGAATTCAATTATTATTTTCATAAATAGCAACATTCTTGAAAAGATTTTAAACTATGAATTTGTAGTAAAATTTTGTATGAATTCAATTATTTTTAATCGAATTTCAATTTCTCAAAAGAATTTAATTATGTTCAAAAGCTTTAATAAAATTTTTCGAAACAATTTAATTATTTTAAAAAATTTCGATAAAATTTCTTAATAAATTTATGAATAAATAAATAAATAAATAACTTAAATTATTTTGAAAAATTTTGATAGAATCCCTCAATGGAACTCAATTATTTTCATTTTTTTTATTTGCAAAATTTCAATGATTTTCGATTCATTAATTTTTAAAACTTTAGTTGAAAGTACATTGATTGATAATAAAATTTAAGTTGAATTTTTTAATATATTTTAAAAAGTTTCGCCTAATCGAAATTTCGTAATATTGAAATAAAAACAATTGAATGTTAACGAATTTTAATTTGACTTTCTTTGTTTTTCAATAATTAAATTCTCAAATAAATTTCTCAACATTTTTAAAAATAATAATTGCTTTAGAGACGAATTTTAATTATGAACTTTAGAAAACAATAAAATTTTAGAGTAGTCGTGATAGAAATTTTTAGAAATAATTAAATTACAGATGATTTCAAATTTCAAATTAAAAATATTTTTGAAAATTTCAATAATTATTTAATTATAATATTTAAATACATATTTTAAAAAGTAATTACATTTTTGAATAAATTTAGTTACAAATTCTAGTAAATTATTAAATTTAGAAAATTTTTTTTTACTGTTAAAAAATAATTAAATTTTTATTAGTGAATTAATCTTAATGTTTAACAAATTGTATTACAATTTTTAAAAGTTTACTTTTAACATAATTTTCGAAAAAATTATGACTATCAAGAACTTATTTAAAAATTTACATTACATTGGTAGAATTTTTTAAAAACTTAGAATTTAAATTATATTATTCGAATAAGGGAGATTTAATTCTTTTTTTGGAATTGAAGGAAGTAAAAAATAAAAATTTTTCCGACACATCTGAATAAGGTAAACAACTTTTTCGATCCATAGTCTGAAAAATAGTTAAAATTATAGAATAGATCAAATTTATGAAAAAGAGTTTACTAAACATGTTTGCAGATAATAATTAATTGTACTGAAAATGGAAAGAAAAATTGCTTAAAATCGTGTATATAAAATTCACATGTGTAGAAAATACTTTACAATGTTTTCACTTAATGGTACAACTTTCTTTTTCTCGGAACAAATTTATGAATCATTCATCCGGCAGATTATATGAATGCTGCGTTATTTAGAGTTATAATACATATATTGAAGTTTGCAAAAGATCAAAAGATCAGCTTTAACAGTTGCGCACAATATTTCATACGGGGATTGTTTTTTTATTGGAAATGTATTTGTAATTGACAGAATTTTTTTTTGCTTAATAAGTATGAGTTTGTATAATCGTACCAAATTAGGCACTCAGATCGTAAAATGAAATTCCTTTTTCATATATTTATGTCATGAAGAAAAAAATAAGAATAACAATAATTTTTATTCAATAAGAATAAAATTAACAATAAGGATCATTTTTTGAAATTATTTTTGTTATCGAAAAGTTTATTTATTTACTCATGTGAATTTTGGTCGGGAAAAATGATATAGTGACGAAAATCTTAATTCTAGAGTGGAGAATTTTTCATTTTATTTGAAAATAATTTAGAAAAATTGACATTCAGTATTTACCTAAGCATAGATAATATTTTGCACATTCGGATGGTGTCCACACATTGCGAGATAGTGTGTTTGGATTTCTGTAGAATTTACTATCATCGACACAGGGTGCATTGTGCTCTTGTTCTTGTGATAAAACGCTGGGTACTAAAAATAAAAAGTTTATTTGATTTTTTTGTATTATTATTTTATTATTTTTCCTTTCGATTCTAAATTTTCCCTTTTTTTTCATAATTTTTATTGTATTTTAATAATTTCCATTGGATTACTCAATGTAGATATAGAATAGAATTGAGAAGAAAAAAAGTCTGCTTTAATTGAAGAATTCTTCAATTATTTTCTTTTGGTTCGTGAGTAAGCGGAAGATCATTATGGAATCGTTACTGATATGAATAACATTCTTTTCTCACAATGAATTATTAACAATGGATTTTATAACTGAAATTATGTAACAATTTTTTTTTGCACATACAAGAAAGTATTAAATATACCATAAGGCTAAGGAATAAAAATTAAATTCAGTTGTTTAACTTTAGTCTATAAATCTATGTTTATTATTTATATAAATTAAATAAATTACATGAATGTGAAAAATTTAATTTAAGATTTAATTTTTTAATGCGATTATAATAGTTGACCTTTTTTTGTTGTTTTCAGGTAACACATTTTTTTTTCATTGGAAGAAAAATAATTAACAATGGATTGACTTTCTCGGATATGTGAATATCGGATTAGTTAATGATGGTGCTGATAATTTACGAACAGGAAAAAAGAAATGCAAGTGTAAGAGTGTTGCATACAATCAATTGACTTGGCCGTTTCTCTTCGCGTGAACGAAAAGGAAGTGAAATTTCCGGTCATTTCAAAGGTATAGAATTCTCTTTTTTCTTTTTTTAATTTGTTACTGAAACTTAAAAGTGGTTCTATTAAAAATATTGAGACGATGTAGAAGTTTAATTCCAATGGGGAAAACATATATTATGCATGATACGTTCAAATTCATCATAAAAACTTTCTACGTCCGAGGCATTGACCTCTAACTTGCCGAGAGTAGGCCAAGATAATAGAGTATTTTTGAATTTTCGATTCAATGGAAATAATTTTTTGTAACTACTCTTCAACTTTATTTCTTTTATTATAAATATTATAAATTAATTTTTTTCCAATTTTTCTAAAATTATTAATTTATTATCATTTATTCGATTAATAATTGTCAGGACGATAAATAATTAATTTTCACGTCTAAATGAATTTATAAGACGAATAGTAAATAAATTATTTTTATATATTTTTTCTATTGATAAATTAGTAAATTATTTCTAAAACAATTTTTAGATTTAAAAGTTAAATTCACTTCTACTTTCAAACAACTCTGGATTAATTTCAAATGTTTTAAAATAGGCGATTATTTCTAAAAGATAAATTTAAATTTTGTCGTTTCACATTTAAGAATCATTAATTGACAATTAATCACTCTTCGAGTTGATAGTATTTAAAAATTAAATGCCATTAAAAGGTTATAAGAAAAGCTTGAATAATTGGTTGACGGGATTAAATTGCGTCATTTAAATTCTCCGTTAATTTTTTTTCTTCCTTTTTTTCATTCACAAATTTTAGAGAAATTTTTTTCCTAATTTGAAACGTAGTAAAATGTTCGTAAAATATTGTTTCAATTAGTATGCCGTTCAGTATTTGTGTAAATAAAAGTAAAATTTAATTTAATAACAAATTTTTAACGTTTTGTTCTGACTGAAAGAAAATAATAAATGAAGTAGTAAATTCTTATTTGATACTTATCGAATAGAAAATTATTTAATGGTAAATCAATTTAAAAGTAAAAGAAGAAATTATCATTTTACAGTAATTAAAATGAATTATTTTTTAATGGTAATAAAAAAGAATTGTTTTAATAGTAATTTAAATAAATTCTTTTAGTGGTAATAAAAATGAATTGTTTAAATAGAAATAAAAGTTAATTGTTTAAATAGAAATGAAAATAAATTATTTTAGTAGAAAAATTAAATTTTTCGATTATTCAACTCACCGGTAAAGAGAAATTAAACTGAATTAGTATATAGTAATTAAAATAAGTTATTTTAATATTAATTAAAATAAAAGATTTGTAATAGCAATAAAAATGAAATATTTTCACGAGCAATGCAAATAAAAGAAATGAAATAAAGACACGATTGTAATGAATTAGAGAAATTAAATTTTTCGATTATTCAACTCACCGGTAAAGAGAAATAAAATTATTGGAAATGACACAAAATTTAACATTGTTATTGTTTTGTTTGTAGATTCAAAAAAAAAGAAGAGGAGTCAAAGACTGGTGGATAAAAAAGGCCGAAGAAGTTTAGTTTGTCCACTAAAATCACAACGTAGGAGAAGAAAAATTTTTGAAAAATTTTGAACTACGAGATCTTAAGAGAGTTTATGTAATTTTACAGGTTTCATTGTGAAGATCAGTACTAAATCGAGGATGGTATTGAGTACGATGAGAAATTGTAAATTTACCGCGCCGAGTAATGTAAGAAGACTGAACTACGCTACGGGGAAAGCGAAAGCAAAAGCGTACCACTTTTTGATCTCGTATGATTCAAGAAAGGATCCATGGTCTCTCAACAATTCGCTTGGGGAAATAAATATACTTTCTTGCTTAACAGCGCTGCTGACAGTTGGATCTGGAAATAATAATTTGAAAATTTCCTCTAAAGGATTTAAGAAGAAAAATGAGTAAGTTCGTAAATTTTCTTTTTCAGATTCTTTTCTTATTCAAATTTCTGTTTGATTCTTTTATTTCTTCTCTTTTCTTTTGCTACTTTTTTTTCTTTTCTTTTTTTACTACTTCTCTTTTTTTATAGTTTACTTTTAAAACGTTTTCTTATTATTATTATTAGTCTCTGAAAATGGGAAAATTTGAGGTAAATTGTTTAAAACAGTTTTTCTGGGATCATTCATTTATTTAATTTAAAAACGATTTCGTGATTAAATTGCTAGAGCGTTTAGAAGCGCATGTGCTCGGAAAGCGCGTGGCGCGGAATTTTACTTATCCATAAACGTCTCCAACAACCCCGAGGCCTCAGATGATTCTGTTACGCGACACCCACCGAACAGTTCAAATCGAAATCGCGACGTGAATTAATTTATAGTTTCGTGTTTCACATGATCAATAGAAATTATAACAATGACCTGCTTCGTCATTATATAGGTGATTAAACTATTTATTACCCTAAAAAATAAATTCCTAAAATTGCTTGCCTAGAAAAGTTCTAACAAACTTTTTCAAACCACTTTTTCAAGTCAAAAAAGCTTCTTTCTTCTTTTAGAAATTATTATTTTAAGTTTTACCTATTATTTTTTTATTACTTTAAGTAATGTTTTTACCATTATTATTATTTTGTTTGTAGACGGAAGTGAAAAAACTGTAAAAATTCGAATAACTGGATATTATTAACTATTCTTATTATCACTTTTTTTCGTTACTATTTTTATTATTTCTATTATTTTTATTATTTATATTATTTATAATATTACAATATTTTTATTCTCACTAAAGCAAATTTCATTTTGTCTTTAAATTAAACTTTTTTTTTATCTATTTTCTTTCTTTTTTATTTGCAAATTCTTTGGAGAATTTTTTTCATTTTAGAGTTTCGTAAAGTATTCTATTTCGAAGTTATGTAAACTTTATTCGATTGTTTTGTTATAAATTGATTTTTTATTCTCTTTAAAAGTTTCCCACTTTTCCGTAGAAGTATAAATATAAAGATATTCATCTTTATCGGTTTCATTTTAAAGTGGAGAAACGAGAGTAAAAAAAAAAGGTTTGAAGTATTTTTTGTTTCTTTCTCGAACACTTGAAAAAAAAAGTTGAAAGACTTTAAGAGTTTTCATCGTCTATAAGAACAAAGCGATTTTTTAACCCCTCTTTTAGAAGTTTATTCTTTGAAGATCAGTCGATCAATGACGACTTGAACAAGTTTTTGCTTTGATATACCGCAAATTATGTTTTCTTTAAAAGTTCTGTTAAATAATTTAATATTAGAATGGAAAATTCAAATTCATTGAAAATTAATTGTAAAAATTTCAGTTTATGTTGAAATTTAGAAATTATTTATTGTGTCGAATATTAATATTTACAAGAGAAAAAGGTAATATCTATTATTGAAATTTTATTTTATTATAATTTAGTTTAATAATTAATTTTAATATTAATAAATTTAGTAAATTTGATTTTAATAAAAATAGATTTAGTAAATTTGATTTTAATAATAATAGATTTAGTCAATTTAATAAAAATAATAATAAATTTAGAAAATTTGTAGACTTATAAGTAAAATAATTCACAAACAAATTTTGTCAAAATTTCCGGGAAAATGGTAAATATTAAATATTAAAATAATAATAATTTTGAAATAATTTTAACCTTTACTATTTTTGTTATTATTTGTTATTATTTGTTTTTATTATTTTAACTCGAATTTTACCAGTTTGAAATATTTTGAAAATTTGAACGCAATTATTTTGAAATATTATTCAGTAATAGAGAAAAATTGAAATTTATTGGAGTGTGGAATATTTTTCGATTTCAAGATACTTCAGTTTATTAATATAAATGTGGATGAATATTATAAATTAGATGAGGAAGTGTAGGATTTACTTTACTTGATATTAGTGAAGTGTTGGCGATGCTAGTGAAAATTATTTTCAATAATAGATGCCTTTGAGGAATATTTTCCCTGGTGATCATTTTTCACGTCAATCAAAAAATTTTTAAATAATGTTTTTAGAACTTTCGAAACAAGTGATGACACGTGTGTGTTTCAGTGACAATTTTATTTACAAATTTTTATTTATTATTTCCAAAAATTTTATTACAAATTATATTTGTTTTGCTTTATTTTTATTAATAATATAAAATTGTATCTTTGCTTTTGAATAATCAAAAAGGCTGTAAAATGTGCGAATAAAATGTATGACAAATGAAATTATTTTTGATAGATTTATAAATTACAGGTATAATTCTTTTGAGATGATACAATATTCTTATTTTTTTTACTAAATATTTCCAATTCATATGGTTTTACTGTTTAGCCATTTTTTCTTTTTTGAATTTTTTATATTTGTATTTTTCTATTTTAATAATTTTTTATTTTTTTATTGTTTATTTGTTAATTTTTTCCAACTTCATTCTTTATAATTTATTCGTTACTTTTGCATTTATTTTTTATTTTCGTTAATTATTTTTCTTTTCAGTTATTATTTTTCTTTCCTTTTTTTCTTTACGTTTGTTATTTTTCTTTACGTTTATTAGTTTTCTCTACTTTTGTATAATTTTTTATTTTACTTTAATTTAATATTCACATGTATCGTAAAATTGAGTCTAATTATAGAATTTGATTAACACTGCGAAATGAAGTGAAGTACAAAGATAATTTCGCTTATCTTCTACAAGAGTTGGTTGAAAAAGTTTTTAATTTTTTTTATCTGCAAGGAATTGTTACTTATTTGTCATTCGAAATAAGTAAAACTAATGAGAGTTTTAAAAAAACTAAATCTTTGTAATATAATTTCAGAAATTCTTTCTTTCTTTTTTTTTCTTCATTTCACTGCAATAAACTAATGCACTGTCCACTTTCATTCGTTTCTGTAAGTCTGGACAATAAATTAAAAAGCTTACCTAGAGTTATGTCCGTAACATTTATGTAGTCGCGTACATTTTTCTGATTCAAAAATAATTCTGTTCCATATTTTTCATAAAGAAGAGAATTCTCGCGAAATAAATTCGAGTTATGTAAACAAATAAATTTCCGAGAGAAAATAGTATTAAATTAGTATTATTGATTGATTGACGAACTAATTTATTAGCTAATTAATTATTTTTTTTACTTTCTATTTTTTTAATTATTAATTTTATTTATTTGATTTTCAAAGTAACAAATTAAAGTAAATACGTAAATTTAGGGGACAAAAATGATGTATTAATTTGTGATGGTCTTTTTTTGATTGTTTGATAAATATATTGTTTCTAATTAAGTGAAAGAGTAATTAATTAATTAAAGTGATGGAAGTAAATATTAATTTGTAATGTGAGAAAATTTTTTCAAAGGCATTTCTCTCAGACGTTTAAACTTCCTTTTATGTCAAGCGTATACGTACGACAATCGATCCATCAACGATCTAGGTTGTGACCTAAGAAAATATCTTGCCTAAACTTAAGGGAAAAATGCAAAAAAAAAGAAAGAAAGAAAGAAAAAGAAAAACACGGAGTAAACTTCAATGAACGTCAGACTAAATTTTTTATTTTTCCGTAGATTATAGATACAGACGAGACATTTGAACAAACTTGTTTCCATTTGCCTCTTCAGTTACTTCAGTTATAATATATTCACCAAAATTTTTTTATTTTTTTTTGTTCTAAAATTTATTCAAAATTCAAACCTATAAATAAATAGTATTCATTTTTTAATTTTAATCTTTTCTTTTTAGCTTTTTTTGCAGGTGAATAAAAATTGATTATACATCTAAAATATTATCCCATAAAAATTTTTTTGGTTAAATTGTAAGTTTTCGTTCTTCTTCAATTGACAATAAAATTTAAAGAGTCGAGAAGATATGTTCGGTGGGAAATAATTACAATTCTCTCTCTCTCTCTATATATCCATATTATGTGAATTTCTTGAGACGGTATATTCTTGCGCACTTATATTATTAGAAAATGGCCCGAAACTGTGTTAATGAATAATAACTGAGATTTCTTTATTAAAAATGAAAATATGCCTGGAATTTAAAAATTAAATTTCGTTCTTGCCAAGAGCGTTTCAAAGCTTATTTGTTATTCATATTCTGAAGTATCTTGAATCACTTTTAACACACATGCTTGCACCTCTTTGTAAATATTGTCAGCAGCTTTTGATACTTGCGTTTTGAAAGTTCAAATTGCGCTTTCACATGAATCATCAAGATAGGGAACAAATTAAATTGCATGATATACATGTCAGTTACATTCGATAAACTATCTATGGAGATATATATATTTAATGAAATTAAAAACACATATAGGGAACGAATATTCAAAAATAAAAATATTAAAAAATGTTTCTTTTATTTTTATTATTTATTTTATTATTATTATTATTATTATTCTTTATTTTAATAATTTAAATATTTCTAAGTAATTATTTCTTCTTAAACTTCAGCAAATATAATAATAATAATAATAATAATAAATAATAATTAATAATAATAATAAATAATAATAATAATAATAATAATAATAATATAGTAAATAATATTAATAAAAAAATAACTATCTTCAATAATAATAATCACTGTATTCCAGATATTTTTTCGCAATTTAAAATTACTCAATTATCTTTGTTTTTTTGTTTGATAATTTTTCCTTTTTAATGTTTCAAATTTTAAACTTAATGTATTATAAAACTTTTCCAAATAATTAAATTCTTTTAGGAAATTTTATTAAAATTGTATTGTAATTAATTGAATTCCTAAGAAGAATTTTATTATTTATAAGAATTCTCGCAATGATTTTGATTACATAATTATATTAAGTAATTAAATTTTTTTGGGGAATTTTATTATTTATAAGAATTATCGCAAAGATTTTGATTACAAATTTTTTTAAGTATTATTGAATTCATTCGAAGAATTTTATTAACATTGTTAATAATAATTGAATTCTTTCGAGAAATTATATTAATTGTATTAAAATTAATTGAACTTCTATAAAATATTGTAATAAAAAATTTTAAAATAATTTTATTCCTTGAAAAGATTTTTTTTAATTAATAAAATTGTAATAAAAATAATTGAATTTTTGCATTACAATTTATTCAAATTTTCGAAAATAATTGAATTGTTCAACAAATTTGGTTAAAATTTGAGAAAACAATTGAATTTTTAGAGAAGAAATTTCTAATTTTTGTAAATAACTGAATTTCCGGAAAAAAATTTATTATCTATGAAAGTAATTGAATTTTTTGTGACGAATTTTATTAAAAATATTTAAAAGAATTGAATTCCTGCAAAGAATTTTATTATTTATAAGAAATCTCACGATGATTTTGATTATAATCTTTTAAAAATAATTAAATTCCTTCGCATTCTTCCTTCCTTCCCATTGTTAATAATATAATTGAAATTTTTCTAGAAATTATATTCAAATTGAATTCAAAACAATTGACTTCCTATAAAATATTGTAATAAAAAATTTTTAAACAATTTTAATGCGCTAAAATTTTTTAAAAATTAATTGTCATAATAATAATAATTCAATTCGTGCTTTCTCACAAAAGATTTTGATTATTTATAAGAATTCTTGCAAAAGATTTTGACTACAATTTTTCCAAAATATTTGAATTCATTTGAAGAATTTTATTAAAATTGTTAATATACAATTTTTGAAAAAAATTCACTTCTTGAGATGAATTTTACTGTTTATAAAAATAATTGAAATTTTACAAAAAAATTTATTATTTCTTTAAATAATTGAATTCTAACCTTGAATTTTATATTTAAACTTCTTAAAGTAATTAAAATCTTCAAAAATTTTATTAAAATTGGTAAAAATAATTAAATTCTTGCCTTGAATTTAATTCGAAGTTTTAAAAATTTTAATTGAATTTTTGATTTGAATTTTATTATTTAAAATTTCTCGGGAAATTCTTCCCGAGAAGAATTTTATTTTATATAAAAATAATTGAATTCTTTCGACGAATTTCATTTAAAATATTAAAAATAATCGAATATCTGAGAAAAATTATACCGTTTGTGAAAATAATTGAATTCCTGTGACGAATTTGATTTAAATTATTAAAAAAAGAAAAATTGTGTATTATTTATTATAATAAATAAATGTATTCGAGTCATTTTATTCAAATTTTGTTTAAATAATTTAATTTTTTCATATATTTTGTTAATATTCTATCTAAAATAATTGAATTCGGGCGCAAAATTTTATTTTATATCATAATAATTTTTATTTATTGTAATTTTTTAAATAATTCAATAATTTTTTTTTGTTTCTAAGACTTTTATTAATATATTAGAAAATAATAAATCATAATTAATAAATAAGTTATTTTTATTAAACTTTAATTTTTTAATAATTCAAAAGTTGTGAATATTTTTGGAAAAATAATAATCGATAAAAAAATTTTTTTTGTCTGTTAATCATTAAATAATAATATTAAAAATTAAAAATGATAGGTATTAATAAATTTTTTTCTCTTTCAGTAATTACGAAATTTATAAATTTCTTTGCACTCTTTAGTTTTTTTTTTAATTAAATATACTAGATAATGATTTAACTTACGTATCAGTGGGAGTGGTTCATTATAATTTTAGGGGGTCACTTATATATTCTTTTTCTCCTAATTAATTAGCATACTTTAGTGAAATTAATATAATGATGAAGCGTAACTTAATTAAGTCAATTATATTAAAATATTATCTTTATTAATATAATTATGTTAATTTTTTTATTTTCGACAAGCACGACTTTATCAAGTTAAAACACACTATTCTCTTTTCCTTTTTTTTGTCGAATACATTTTTTAGATAAGAAAATTATGAACTTGAGAAATTCGGAAACTGAAAAATTCTTGATTTATTGTTAATATTAGAAAAAGTTTAATTTTTTTTAAGAGAATTGAAAAATTACGAAATGAAGTATTTTTTTTTAATTGCCGTGTTTTATTTACATTTTTAATTACTAGGAAAAGAATTTTTTTCTTAAAATTGTAAAAAATTATTTCAAATAATTTTTTACGTATATTCACAGAATTTTTTTTTTTTTTGAGAAACCGTGAATTATTGGTTTTAATTATTTTTTACTATTTCCGGGAATTTTTAATTAAGTTTGAAATATTTAACCATATGAATATAAAAAATAGGGGAAAAGAAGAAAATCGCTCCTTTTTGGTGTCTTCTATATATGTAATTATTGTAGTTAGGACAGAAATCCGAACTTTTTAAGCTTTGTGGTTTAAAGCGCACAAGTTTCGTTGATTCTGGCAAGTTTTCCCCAGAGAGTATTTCACAGTAGAAACCCAAAAAGTTGACAAATGGCGTTCAACTCGTTTGTGCACTTTACAAATGTTTTATGGTCTTTTCTATTGTAACAATACATAAATAGTTTATTGTATTTCAAAAATAAAAGTCGAAAAATATCTTATTGGAAATATTTTTAAATATTTTAATGGAAAATATTTTTAGAAATCAAATTTATTTTTTCTTTTGTTTAAATGTTTATTGAAATAAAGCCAATAAGGTTCAAAATCTAATTATTTAATTTCGAATACCTATTAATTAAAAATTATTTTTGTAAAATAATATAAAATATTAAAAATATTTTCGAGAAATTATTGATGATACTTTTGTAAAGTTTAAATTTTTCACTTTCAGAATTGCCACAAAAATTTGATTTTCATTTTCCCTGCTCGCAAAAGAAAAAATATATTAAATTTTGTAAAAGTATTTCACGAATTGGGAAAAAGTGTGACAAAGGGAATTTTTGATATAATAAATACTAAACTTAAAAAAAAAATTTTTTGTCAAATTTAGTAAAGTTATATTAGAATTTAATAAAAAATTTTGATATTCGATATAATTATTCTAAATTTTACATAATTAGAATTTAATTAAAATATTTCAATTCTTTCGACAAAGTTTAATAAAATTTTTAAGAATTCGAATAAAAATTGTATTAAAAATAGTTAAAACTCTTCCATGAGTTTTATTATTTATAAAAATAATTTAATTTTTCTGTATTATTTACGATTTAATTGAATTCCTGATAAAAAATTAATATAATATTTAATGTTGAAATAATTTAATCCCTGCGAAGAATTATTTATATTTATTAAGAAAATAATTCAATGTTTGGGAAGAATTTAATCATTTTTATCAAGAATTGTTTAAAATAATGAAAATTTTATTAGAAAGCTTTAGAAAAAAATTGAATTGAACCGATTTAATAATTTTATTAAAAATTAAAAGAAAAAATAAATAATTTCGTCGAATCTAATTCAATTTTACTATTAGTGAGAATAATTTAATCAATTTGAAAGAAATTTAGCAAAATTTAAAACAAAAATTCAATTCTGTCTAAGAATTTTAATTAAAAATTTTAAATCAATTAAATTCTATCAAAGAATTTTCTTATTTATAGAAATAATTAAACTCCAGTCAAGAATTTATTATTTATAAAAGTAATTAAATTATTTTAAAGAATTAAAAAAAAAATGTTTAATTACTTGAATTTGTGAAAAGAATTTTTTTATTTTTGAAAATAATAATTGTATTCCTGCAAGGAATTTTATTGAATTTTTTTTAATTAATTTTATTTTTTCAAAAATTTTTATAAAATTGTAAGAAAAATAATTTATTTCGCGCCAAGAATTTTATTTATTATTTTTTACATAAATTAATTTACTAATTTATTTATTTATTAATTTCGGCAAAGAATAATTGTATTATTTTTGAAAATAATTGAATTCCTGGCAAGAATTCTATTTTCTAAGAAATATTTAAATTCTTAACATAAATTTCATTCCTGCAAAGAATTTTATTCAAATTTTTTTAAAATAATTTCATTTTTTCGAAATATTTTGATAAAATTGTACGAGAAATAATTAAATTCGGGCACAGAATTTGATTATTTATTGTTTTTGACACAATTTAAAAATTTCTGCAAAGAATTGTATTATTTAAGAAAAATAATTGAATTTCTATAAAGAATTTTAATACAATAATTGAATTCCTGTGAAAGATTTTCTTATTTATACGTATAAACTTAATTGAATTGCAGACAAAAATTTTATTATTACTGAATTAATTGAATTTTTAAGACAAATTTGATGGAAATATTTAAGTAATTGAATTCCTGCGAAGAATTTTTATGAAATTTTTTTTAATAATTTAATTTTTTCGAAAAATTTTTATGAAATTTTTTTTTAATAATTTAATTTTTTCGAAAAATTTTTATGAAATTTTTTTTTAATAATTTAATTTTTTCGAAAAATTTTTATAATATTGTGCTAAAAATAATTGAATGCGAGCGAAGAATTTTATTTATTGTTATTAACCTAATTCAATTCCTGTAAAGAATTAATTTTTTGAAATAATTAAATTGTTATGAAGAATTTTATCACAATATGTTTTAAAATAATTAAATTGGTTGAAGTCTTATTTATTTTTTTTAAGTTTTATAAATTTTTTACGTAGAATTTTATTAAAACGTTTGGAAAAAATTTAATTGTTTCCAATAATTTTTTTTATAATGTTTTTAAGAATAATTTGATTCTTTGGTGGAGTTCAATTAAATTTTATGGCTTATGAGAATAATTTAATTATTGTACAAAATTTTATCGTAATTTTTGGAAAAAAATTGAATATCTGCGAAGAATTTTATTTGTTTTTGTAAATGATTGAATTTCTGCAATAATATTTGTAACTTCTCTCAGATTAACTTTTTTCAGTTTTTTTAAAACTAAAATTCTTTTACAAGTCCATTACTTTTAATAATTAATTAAATATGTATCTACATTGAAAAATTTAACTAATTATTATTAAGAATTCTAAAAAATAAATTTTTTCCAGTATAATTAAAATTCTTGAATTTATCCTGAGAACTTGTACTTTTCCTGACTTGTTCCTGGATTCCCTGCGACATTTCTAACCTGAGGCAATTCTAAATTAAATTATTAATTCGGAAATTGGTAAATTTCAGGATATTCTTGACTACTTTAAGTTATTTATTTTTCTTGACAATTATTCATTATTGATTCATTCTATTCATTACTTGAGTGTTACTTCACTGACAAGTAGTACAAGGCAGATAGAGTCAGACAAGAGACGCTTGTTGAATATTCAGACCATTTTACTTTTCGCTCGTCACTATTATAATATGTATATTCGAATGTCTCATTCCTTTTCAGTTCCGATTGATTAGATACTTTTCAGAAGAAAAAGTTTTTTTCCCTAAATTGAGCAATATTTAAAATAATATTTATTAGCCAAAAAAAACTTCTTTTTTTGAAAATTAATTTCTTCTTTTATTTCTAATAGAAACTAATTTGATTTTCTCTAATTACTTTCTTTTTTGTTACAGAATAAAAATTGGAATGACTGCCAAAAAATAATAATGAACAATGAATTTATTGTTGGCTGCGCAGTATTTCGTTAAAATATTGACATATTCAATCTCCTCATCGGCTATAGAAGAGATAAGGGACTTGGAAGGTTGAAGGTCCAAAGTATGTAATCCGTAAAGGAAGTAAGATTACAAGTACACCTTTGTATCCCATCATGAAGTGGTGCACCATAATCCGGCCTCTAAAACCAGATGTTTCAATCTGCCTGACAAGTAATTAACTTGGACGGTTGACGCGAACGACGATAAAGCTATGCGCTATTCGTGAATGAGAAAACGTGTTGTAAACACTATCGTCTTTTCCTCTTCCGCTGAATATAAATAGAGATTGAATGAATGCTTTTCGCAAACCAATTGTCAAGACAGGCGTATAATTCTCTGACTTTTAACTAGATTCCTCTTTTGTCTATTCGCAACAGATTCTTCCTCTTTCCACATTATTTGCATATTATTACTATTCGCCATATTTCTTTTTTCTTTTGCTTTCTCATAAAGAAGCAAATTCTTGCCCTGAAGAAAAAAAATTGTCTTCCTCTTCTTCTTCTTCTTCTGAAAAAGAAAAAAATTTTTATTAGTCTTACTCTACTCTCGGTAAAAGTAAATGAAATCCAAAAAAATAATAGTTTCACTTTGTACTTTATACTTCATACTTTTGATTTTTTTCTTTGATTTTTCGATCTGGATTTTTTTTCCTGCAATCAAGATCATATCCAAGGTTGTCACAAAAAATCAATTTTGTTTTCCCTGACTTCCAGACAAAATTTTGCCTTCATCCCTGAACCTGAAGAGTATTCCGAAATATTCAAGAATATTCACTCTAAAAATTATCAGATACACAAAAAAATGTTCTATTACATTTATTTACGGATTTAAAAAAAATTTTAATTAATCGAAAACATCGATACCTAGTTTAATTAAAAATAAATATCCTAATCATTATTATTTTTCAACAGAAATTAAGATTTTTAAAACATTCAAATTCAAAACTTTTTGAAATTCAACGACTTATAAAAATATTAATAAACAAACTCAAGATACAAATCACTCCGAGTCTTCTTCTCGATTTTTATATGTTTTAGAATAAATCAATGATGATTGAGTAATAAAATCATAATTTTCTGTATTTAAAAAAAATGTTACTGTAACTTGTTCAAAATTATTTTTATAATTTCAATTCAATTGTTATTTTCTAGAATTTTTAACTAACATTCTTTTTTAAATAAATTATTTTTAATCATTTTTGGAAAAGTTTTTGGAGAATTTTCAAATCCATTTGTTTTGTACTTTAATTATACGATAGTTTACAATTATTCCGAAATTCTTCAATGAAATATATTATTAGAAAATAAAAAATTCAAATAATTTTTATAAAATTCTGATTTTTAAAAGTTTTAGTTTGAAAGCTTTTTAAAAATTCAATTATTTCTAGAAATTCATTCTACAAAATGCTTTTAACATTCAATTATTATTTGAAATTTTAACTAAAATTCATGTTTATATCAATTTTTATTTAAAAATATTTACGGAAATTCAATTTTTGAAATACAAAAATAAATAATTTATTGAATAATTAAAAGTTTCTTAAAATTGAATTCTCATAAAGAATTTTATCAACAAATTTTTAAATGCGATTTTAACATTCACATTTTAAATTCCGATTTTATATTGTAAAAAGTAAGAACGTGGTTTTTTTCCGTGTTTCAACATTTTATTTAGAACGTTTTTATTTATTTTTGAATTTTTTGACTTTGCACAATTTTCTTTTTGGATTTTTCGTACTTTGCACTTTTCTCTTAGATTTTTCGATTTTGATTTTTTTGGATTGGATTTCATGTCCTGTAATTGTAGAAAAAACAATTAATATTACTGTAGTCTAGAAAATATTAAGCGCGCAATACGCTTTATTTCATTTCCAAAAAATGTTAATAAAACTTTTCAGGACATAATTCAATTATTTTCAAAATTTGTTAACAAAATTCGTCTCAAGAATTCAACTGTTTTCTCAAAAAAATTCTACTTTATTTTATTTTTTAGTAAAATTTTATGAAAAAATCAGTTATTGTCTGTAACGTTTTATATTAGTAAAATTCTTCATATAAATTCAATTATTTTCAAATATTCGAATCAAAGTCTTCGCAAGAATTCAATTAGTTTTAATATTTATAATAACTTTCTACTACAACAATTCAATTTATTTTTGTACAATAAAAACCACCAGAAAATTTTAAATATTATAATTTTTAAAATACTAACAATAAAATTAAATTACTTTTAAAAATAATACAATTTTTCGTGAGAATTTAATTATTTTTCAAAAACTTTTCGAAAGGCTGAAAATATTTTCAATGCAATATTTTAAAACAATCTCTCTAAAGGACTTTATTTTGAAAATTTTTAATAACATTTTTCAAAATAATTCAATTATTTTCTAAACTATTTCATAAAATTCTTCATATCAATAAATTCAATTATTTTCAAAAACTATAGAATTAAAGTCTTCGCTACAATTAAATTATTGACATAAAAAGAAGTTTGATTCTGGAAAACCATTACTTTTATAAATAACAAAATTTCTTTAGAAGAATTGAATTAAATATTTAAAATATTCAATAAAATTCTTTGAAAATATTTAGTTAGGTACTTTCAAAAATAGTAAAATACTTCATAGGTATTCAATTATTCCCAATGGAAGTTTAACAAAATATCACAAAAGGATTTGATTACTTTTTAAAAATTTTCGAAAGTCTTGAATTATTTTGAATACAAATTCTTCTTGGCAAGATTTCAATTATTTTTATTACAATTTTAAAATATAATACAATTTTCAAAGCAAGTAAATTATTTTCAAAAATGTTTTAATAAATTTCTTTTATATAGAAAAATTCATTTATTTCCAGAAATAATAATATTCTTCTCATTTAAAAAAATTTAATGAAAGTTGTTTGAATGATTTTAGTTAATTTCAATAGGTTTTGAATTAAATTTCTTAAAAGAAATTATTTATTTTTATAGATTTTATTTGAAAATTTCTTTGAAATATTTGAAATATTTTCATAAGTGTCAGTACAGCAGTTGAATTATTTTCATAAATAATAAAATTATTCAGAAGAGTTCAATTATTTTTAAAAATTTTAATAGACTTCATTGAAGCAATTTTATTATTTTCTCATATTTCAATAAACTTCTTTGAACGTAATCAATTATTTTTAAAAATGTTATTAAACTTCCGGGTAAGAATTTATTTACTTATATAAATTAAAAATTCGTTCACTGGATTTCAATTCGTTTGAATTAGTTAATAACAAAATTCTCCACATAAATTTAATTACTTAAAGTAATTTTCCAAAAAAATATTCGAAACAATTGAATTATTTTTTGAAAATTTAATAAAATTCTATTCCATTAAATTTTCTTTTAGATTAAAAATTATAAGAATTATTATATTTCTTTAACGAAATATCTTTTTAGAAATTAAAAGAAATTTTACTTATTAACACAAAATTGTGTAAAATAATTGAAGTAGATTTACAAAATTAAATTACGGTTTTTAATTAACATCAGTTTTGTTTAATTACTTTTTAATATTATTTAATCTTCCAAACATTGCATTAGAATTTCCTTAAATTTAAAATTCTAAACATTTAATATGAATTATCGTAAAGTTTGAAAAAAAAATTCTTTATATTGCGAACAAACATCCGGAATAAAACGATCATTATTATTTTTTTTTAAATTAGTAAAATAAATTTTTAATTGAACGTAAATTTACAATTACATAATTATCTGCTATTTTCTGTCTATAAAGGTGTCTAAATAATGTTTCTAAAAGTACAAAAACCAAAATTTACGTTCTGTAAATTTTTTTTCACTATTATTTAAAATATTCAATAAAAAATTATTTTTCTATTTTATTAAAAATTCTATATTTTTCAATCTCAATATCACTGTAAAAAAAAATACTTATTTTCTAAACCGCACAAAACATTTTCGACACTTGCAATAAACGAAACAAAAGAATGGAAATGCAACAGGAAATAGAGAACGTGGTCAGTGAAAATTTTCAGTTTCAATTTGAAGCGTGGTTTATTTCGACTTTATACGTGTGTGAATCTAAAGAATGTAACATGTAAATTTTTAAATGTATACTTGAAACCCCCTTAGAGTAGAGAATATTTCTTTTGGGAAGTAGTTTTATTTTATTTTTATTTCCCTTTTTCTCTTATTTATAAAATATCTTCTTTGTTGTTTCAAAAAAAAGCAGGAAATTGTTTTTGTTTATATAAAAGGAAAATTGTTCCTTCTTCATATAAATATTTCAGTCTCAGTTTCTTTCTTCCTACAACTAGTCGCTATTTATTTCAGTTTACCTCTTTTCTAACTGGTGGAAAAAAAATAGAAATTGTTTTTGCTTTGCCGATATTTTTCTTGAAAATGAAAGGTAAAAATTATTTTCTTTCGGATTGAATTTAGTTTTTTGAATTTATCTGATTCAATAGAGAATGTTAATAATGATTTCTTTTTCAGGAAGATTGACTTTGATTTTCGACTGGAGAATTTTTTGATTATTTGTATCAATTTAAAATGATTCGGAGGGAAAGTAATAACGACTAGTGGATTTTTTTCCCATCAATTCGTATAACTAGCTGCGTGGCGAATGGCATGGAAATGAATGAGATCTTCTGGTTAATTAAGCTTAAGACCTCAATTTCCAGGATATTTTTGTGAAAAGGTCATGAGATTGGTTAATCGGTATTCGATAGTGAAGGACTTTTTTCTTCTCTTTTTTTCTATTATTTCTACATACGTAGAAAATGAATTTTTTTCTCTACACACACGAAGACACAAATGTGTGTGTGGTACATATTTTTTCCCCGATGTACATACATTATAAAAAGGTAATCCGAAAATTTATATAAGTCCAACGCTTGTATTTTATTCGTCTATCGCTTCCACTTCAGTGGTCTATGGAAGCATTTTCTATGCAAAAGTCTATAAACCATTAGCATTCAATCGAACATTTCACCACAAATCCCTACGGTTTTCACTCGCTCCATTTCATTTTTTTTCCCCTTGATTCCGCGGAAATTCACGCCTGATAACTTTACTCTATGCGTATCACGTATGCTTTTCCGATAGACAAAAAAAAAGGAAAAAAAGAGCTTTTTATCGCACGAGCGACACGGAAATCCTCTCTTTTTTTATACTATTAATTTCTTAAAATTACATTTGTTAAATTGTTCTTTTTGAATGTTTAAACTTTGAATGTTTGGAGCGTTGATTGTAGTTCAAACGATCATTAAAATTAATGAGAACTCTTCCGAGAGTAGGAAAACGGGTCCAGGACTGTTACCTCAGTAATATAATTTCTGACAGCGAACACTTCCCTCATACCTGCTCGAATTTGCCGCACATATGGGTTCAGTTCGGGTCACTTTGGACTACTTTGACCACATCTGTGTGCAAACACGTCTGTCTTTCTTTAATTAGAAAGAAAAAAAATATTTTTTTTCGATACAATAAAACGCAAATATTTCCACTCTCAAATTGATTCAATTTCGAATAGAGAAAATAAAAGTACAGTAAAATAGAAGTTTAAAGCAATAGAATTCCGAATTTTTAATTTAAATTATTATCAAATTAAAATAATTAAATCTATATTAATAATCGTTCTATTACGAATGTCTCTTCGCAGTTCGAAGTTTGTTTTCTTTGTTTGCTCTTGGCTTTTTCCTGTTCTATCACAAGTTTCAGTTTATCAATTCCCCAGACATTTCCTTGACAATTTACTGACGAAATTAAAATTAACTTTTCCTGATAAAATTCTCCTTACAGAAAAACACAGTTTTACAAAAACTCCTTACAGTTTACAAAAAATTAGTAAAATACTTCCTCAGTATGAGGAAGCAATTATGAAATTTAATAATTTCTAAAAATTACAATTACAATCGTTTCTGAATTCAATTTTATTTTCCACGATTTTCAACTAAACTTTATCTCTGAATCGATTATTTCAAATAATTTTCTAAAAGTTCTTCTAGAATTCTGCTAGAATTTAAATACAAAAACTTAATTTTTTAAACTAATGATAACTGTCCATAATTTTTTTACGTTATTAAAGTATAATAATTCCAAAAAAAATTATTAAAAAAATTCTAACATAAGTAATTTTGAACAAATATATTAAAATAATTTTTGAAAGATATTTTTTAAATTTTGAAAAATTTCCAAACAATTAAAATTTGACATTTTTTTAAAAATAATTGCTTTTTTGAAAAATATAAACAAAAATGATCAAATTGTTGAAGAATTTCAATTACAAACAGGACCATGATTTGTAAAAAATTATTAAAGTACAAAAAGTAAATTTTCATAAATTTTTATTATCATTGTTCGAAGATAATTGAATCTTAAAAAAGATTCAATTATTATAATTGATATAATTATGTAATTATAATTAATAATAATTAAATAATTATAAAATAAATAATAATTATATAATTATAATTAATATAATTATTATAAAACAATTCTAATAAAATAAGTTTTTAAAAATATTTTAAAGTAATTTTTCGAAAATATTTAAATTCCTTTAAAGAATTTTTGTTTAATTTAAAAAAGTATTTGAATTTTCACAGAATTTTTCACGAGAAAAAATTTTTTTTTAAAGAAAGTAATTAATTTTTTTAAGCATTTTATTTTTAATTAAAAATGATAAAAATATTCTAAAATATTATTATATTGAATTTTTGGAAATTTGTAATTGAAAATACTGAAAACATTGAATATTAAAAAATTAAAAGCTTATTTTAATTAATTAATAATTATCATTTTTAAATTTACTTTTAAAAATTCTGCAATAAAATTTTGAATTATTTAATTATTTTCAAAATTTGCAATGTTAATACATTAAATTTAAATTTAAATTCTTCAAAAGTTGATTTTGAAAAATTCTAAGAAAATACTTAAAATCTAAAAATTATTTTTTATTGAATTTTACGAAATTTTAACTATTCAAAAAGATTTTTATTATATATGTATTTAAAAAATTTAATTACATTATAAAATTATTTAAATACAATTTTTAAAAGAATTGTTTATTGTTATTTTTCGCATTATATAAAAATCAAAATAAGTTGCACTTTTTTACCAAAAATTGTAGTATTTTGTTGCAATGTCCTTCAAAGAATTTTATTACAAGTTTAAAGAACAATTGAAACCTATCAAAAAATTTTGTTAAAATTTTCTTGAAAACAAAATAAACGAAAAAATGTATTTATAAAGAAAATAATTCCCAGTGGAAAATTTTATTATTTATAAAGTAATTGAATTCTTTGCGAAGAATGTTGTTAAAATTTTTTTAATAATTAAATTTCTTCAAAGAATAGAAAAAAATAATTAAATCCTATCAAAAAAGTTTGTTAAAATTTTATTAAATACAACTAAATTCTTGTGAAATTTTTTTTAGAAATAATTGATTTTTTGAGAAGATTTTAATTTAAATTTTTCAAAATAATTAAATTGTTGTAAAGAATTTTTTAATTTTAATAATTTAAATAACTGAATATTTTAAAAGTAATTTTTAAAAACGATTTCATTTAGGATCTCAAAATAATCGTGTTTCTTGATAATTGTAATTAAAAATAATTTCATTTTTTTTTTGTATTCCTGCGAAGACTTTTTCTATTTATGATAACAAAGTTTTTTTTAAAGAATTTTATTAAAAGTTTTAAAAATAATTGATTTCCTTAAAAATATTACAAATATATTAAAATTTTTGTAAATAATTAAATTTCTTTAAAGAATTTTATTAAAATTCTATTGAAAACAAATAAATTACCGTGAAAAAATTTATTATTTATAAAATAATTGAATTTTTATTTCAATTTAAAAAAAAAATTAAATTTCTGAGAAAAAGTTTATAAAAACTAAAGAAATTAATGCCTATAGTTAATCAGTTAATAAGTGTTTTGAAAAATTTTCTAATCTGAAATGATGGAAAAATTAAAGTTGTTTTAAAAATAAAAAATTTTGCCAAATTTACATAATAATAATAATAATTAAAAAAGTAAATTGAAAATCGGGTTTCGCTTATTTACTAGTTTATCAATAATTTTAATTAAACACTAAAAAAGAATTTCACATTATCTTATTAAAAGAGTATTTAAAATTTTAATCTAAAAATAATTCTCTTCTTCTATCTTTAAATTCACTAGAAATGTTAAGTTGCTCATAATATATTATGTGAACCCTTCCTCAAAAATTGTATGAATTTTATTTTTTATTTCACTTTATTTCTTTTTTTTCTGTGCAGGAATATGAATGAGAATTGGACCAAAGAAAAAAAAAGGAGATGATACAGTGCACGTGTAGTTCTATTCATTTGTAAGGTTTTCATCAGAACTCTTGAAAAATGTTAATTACAGCGCCTCTCATTAATTAACCTTCCACCTGTTATTTTTTGATGCTTTGTGAGGTAGGTAACACTTTCACAAAACTCTTAATAAGACTCTTTTCATTTTATAGGCCACCTCATTATTATATTTATCTCTACAAAACATTCAACAGAAAATGATTAAAATTTTATTATCTCCACTTTGATAAATAATACAATGAGATCATTTCAGTTATTTTCATTTGCGAATTTTAATTATTACTAGTCAACAATTCGCGCGCGGCTGACTTCTCACTCACTTTTTTAAAAATAAAATTGGCAATTTTCAATTCAAAATTTTTGTTATAAAAATATAATAGGAATTGGAATATATAGTTTTAATATTATTATAATTATAATAATCATATATTCTGACAGGGATTTCAGGGAAAAGTCAAGAATTTTTGTAAAAAGTACTGGAAAAAATTCAATTTTTAGAATTCATAAAATTCTGAACTTTTTTGTATTACCAGAAGTTTATTAGTTTATATAGAATAATTAAATTCTTGTGAAGAATTCAATAAAATTTTTGGAAAATAATTGAATTTTTGCAAAGAATTTAATAAAAAATGTTTGAAAATAATTGAATATTGTTTCTGAGCATTATTAAGTAAATATTTAATGATCAATGTTTATATTTTCAAAAATTTTTAAATTACTTTGCAAGAATTCAATTATTTACGAACATAATAAAATTTTTCGGCAAAAAATTCAATTTTTTCATAAATCGGAAATTTCTTCGCAGAAATTTAATTATTTTCAATACAATCTTATGTAAAATTTCACAAAAGAATCCAATTATTTTCTTAAGTTTGCATAAATCCAATAAAACAATTCCATTGTTTAGTGAAGTTTTTGCAAACATTCAATTCTCGAAAAAATAATTCTAAACGTGATTTAATCTCAAAAATTTCTTAGATTGTCTGTAAAATTTATTTTAAAATTATTTTCCGAATTTTTGTAAAATGTTAAATTATTTTCTTCAAAAATTAAAAAATGACACAATTTGTTTATAAAAATGTTATTATGACATAATTTTTTAATAAAATTTCACTAAAGGATTCAGTAACATTTTTTCCAATTTTGAATAGAATTTTTCGAAAAAATTAAATTATTTTCCGGTTTTTTGTAAAATGTTAAATTATTTTCTTCAAAAATTAAAAAATGACACAATTTGTTTATAAAAATGTTATTATGACATAATTTTTTAATAAAATTTCACTAAAGGATTCAGTAACATTTTTTCCAATTTTGAATAGAATTTTTCGAAAAAATTAAATTATTTTCCGGTTTTTTGTAAAATGTTAAATTATTTTCTTCAAAAATTAAAAAATGACACAATTTGTTTATAAAAATGTTATTATGACATAATTTTTTAATAAAATTTCACTAAAGGATTTAGTAACATTTTTTCCATTTTCTAATAGAATTTTTTGAAAAAATTCATTTATTTTTCAAACTTCGACTAAATTCTTGCCAAGAATTAAATTTTTGAAAATATTCTTGAAATTAATTTTATTATTTATGCGAGTATTCAATTCCTGCGAAGAATTTTATCATTTACAGAATAATTGGTTATTATTATTATTATTATTATTATTATTATTATTATTATTATTATTATTATTAATTATCATTGATAAGAGTATGTAATATTTATTTTTAAAAATTATTTTTTGTAATAAATAATATATTTTTTTTCGAAGAAAATTCGTATTTTTAAACTTATGAAACGTATAACAATAAAAGACAGTTACCGTGAATAAGAGATACTTGAAAATTTAACAATTTTCTGAAATGTTGGAAAACTTTTTACGAACTCGTTTATTATGAACCAGGCAAGTTTTCAAACTGCAGTTACCTTTGTAAGGATAGGGTCGATAAAATTTAATTACTCATGGGTTTTCGTTTATCTAGTCCCAGACAGAAGCGTCAAACGTTCACTTCCCTTCAAGTATTGCAAAACTATACGAGAGAATTTATTCATTTCTCTCGAATGGAATTAAGGCATCAGTCGCACGTGAAAAATTAATGTTTCACGAGCTTTTTCCCTTCCCTTTTCTTTTTTTTTTGTTATTTTAGTTTAGAATTACAATTATCGATCACAGACACTTTATACATGTCATTAAAATTTCAAAATATCCACAATTTTTGAAGAAGAATATTTTTTTAGAAAACAATTTAATTTATATTTTTTTCGTTCCGATATAAAAAAAAATTTACTCCAGAGAGAGAACAATTTCTTTGTGACAAAGAAAATTCCTTTAAATAACAGAAATTCTAATATTGATATTATTACGCGCGGTCAAAGAAGAAGTGTGTACTTGAAGAATGGAAAAAAGGAGGATTAGAAAAAAGCATCGTTGAATGAAAAGGAAGAAATATTTTTGTGAAAAATAAATTCCTTACTTTCAAAGAAAAACTTAAATTAAAATTTTTCACTTCTCATTAAAAATCGTTTTTTTCCAAAATATTGAAAAATAAAAATGATTTTTTTTATTCTTTTCTAAAATCTTTTTTTGGAAATTTAAAAATTGTTCTCCAATATCGTATCTTTTTAAACTACTTGGCAAATCTTATCGAGAAATCGAAAACTTTAAGTTACAGGCGCACGCTCTCTTTGGAAACTGTTGAATAAGAATTCATTCTTTCTCCCGAGAGAATTTTCAAATCGTTCTCCAAAAAAACTGATTTGAACAAAGTTGAGAGAAAATCTACTATACACCATTATATTAGAAATGAAAGGAAAATCAAAAAATTTCAAATCACAAAGACGTTGGGAATGTCGAGGAATATTTTACAAGACTTGAATTTTCGTCGACAAGAAATTTGTTCAAAAATAATTATTTTGAAAAAAAGAATAAAGTAATGAATAGATGACAATAAGGAAATTTGATTTTTTCCAAACAAAATGATTTTTCTTACTGTGATTATTTGCCTGATAAGCAACAACAACAACAGGATAAATGGTGAATTTTCCGCAAGAGTCAAAGGCGATTTTATACTTGGTGCTTTATTTAGTGTTCATGAGACACCAAGGGGCAGTAAAGGAACATTAGTCTGCGGGCCAATTAGAGAAACTTATGGTATACAACGAGTTGAAACTGCTTTAATAACCCTCGACAAAATCAACAATGATGATTCAATTTTAAATGGTATTGTGTTTAATTCGCAAGTATAATTAATTACATTCAGTGACATTTTGTTTAGACAAATGAAGTTTTTCTATATATTTAAATTTAATATCGTTGACGTTTTTTATTTCAATTGTTTCATTATGTTATTGAATAGAAATAATTTTTTATTTCAGGTGTTCAATTAGGTTTAGAAGTCAGAGACTCCTGTTGGTCTTCTCCTGTTGCATTGCAACAGAGCATTGAACTTGTTCGTGACGCAATTTCGCCAATGTCTTCGAAAAATCAAATTTTCACTAATGACGAGTCAACAATTTGTAAAATAGACACCAATCAGGTGAATAATTTTTTGTTCCATTATTTAAAGTCATTATTGTTTATTTATTTATTTATTTATTTACGGGCATTGAGTCCCATTTGTACATAAAGTACTAAAAGTATTTAACAGCTTAGAACTATAATAAACATTAGGCTGCGTTGTTATTATTATTATTAAGTAATAATTTACGTAAATCGCTAACAAAACTTGACTTTTTGTAAAAAAAACTTTTTGTTAACAAAAATTACAATTTTTTAAATTTCAGATCCTCTGCAATTTTATTATTTCTTAAAATTATAACTGTAATTCTATCGAAATTAAATTAGCTTCCAAATTTGTAACTAAAAAACTTTTTTCTAAATCAATTATTATTCTGTAGTAATTTTCTAAATTTTTTTCGAGAAGTCAATTATTCCAATAGAAAATTAAGTCTTTGAAGAATTTTAATAACGAATTTGAAAAAATGACTTTTTCAAAAATCTTTATATAATAATAAAAAAAAAATTTATTTAGTTTTTTATGGAAGATATTTTTTAAAATACTTATTATAAAGTAGTTTTTTAAATAAAATTCAAATTTTTTAAAAAAGAATGTATGAATAATTTTAAAAACTAATCAACTTTTTGAAAAATTAGTTCATTGCTTTTAAAAAAAATTTGAATAATAACTCTATAAAATTATTTTCGTTTTTAAATTGTAAAGTTTGTAAATTGTAGAATTTAAGGAAATATTTTTATTATTTGTAATAATTTAAATTTGAAACTAATTAATGAATTTTATTTTTCGCATTTATTTAAACTGAAGAAAATCCGAAGAATTTTTTTATAACAATATTGAAAAATAATTTTTTGAAACTAAATGTAAATTATTTTTATATTCACATTTTTATTTGATATAAAATTTATCAAATAGAAGAAAAAAAAATGTTCGAAAATTCAATTATTTTAAAGAAAGGAAGGTTCATTTAAATTATACCAAAAATTCAAATGTTTTCACTTAACTTTTACGATATTTCGATTATTCGAAACATTCTTAATTAAATATGTATTTTAAAATCGAAATAATTTAAAAAAAAATTCAATCAAAATTTTGAAGAATCTGAAAGTTAATTAGACTTTAATTTAAAAAATATTTTTTTTAATTTTTAAAAATTTTTATTAAAAAACAAGATATTTTTGAAAATTGTAATGAATTTCTTTAGAAATTTAAATTCTAATAAAATTTAATAAGATTTCCCATTGTTTGAAAATATTTTAGTTCCTTTTTTTGGGGAATTCAATTATCTCGCAGAAAAATTAATTACGTTTATAATTCTTTTTGTTTATTAATATTATTTTATTTAATATTTTTTCCAAAAATTATAATTTCTTTAACTTCGAATCTTCAAAAATTTAATTATTTCTAAAAATTAAAATTGCAATTCTTTAAAATTTCATTTATTTTGTTGAATTTTTTAATAAAAATTATTAAAAATTAAAATCATTAAATATTTTAATTATTTTCAATTCTAATTTGTAAAAAATATTGATTATTCAAAAATTTTCTACTTAAAACTTCAATTTATTTCTAAAAAAAATTTGAATCATAGTTTTGCAAAAAACTGAATTATACAAATAATAACTCTTCAAAAATTCAATTTTTTCTAGATTTTTAAACTTAAATCTTTTCTACAGAAATTATTTTTGATAAATTTGAGAGTTCAATTATTTTAAAATTATTTTCTAAATGTAATATTTAAAAAGTGGAATAATTTTTGACAAATTTGAATACAAAATTTGTGAAGAAAATGTTCATCTGAATGTATAATTTAGATTATTCAAAATTTTAATTTTAAAAAATGTCAATTTTTAATCTTTTTAAATTTTGAAAGGCATTTTATATCGAGAAAGTAAATATTTTAAAATTAATATATTTAAAAAAATTGAGTTTTTTTAATAATATTAATTAAAAATTTTTTAAATTGTTGAATTTTATCAACTATTTCTTTAAAGTTTTTAACATAATTGAGTTTGTAATTAATGGAAACTGAACACTTAATTATTGAATTTTATTAAAATTTTAGAAAATGATTGAATTTTTTGTCAAGGATATAACGAACTAAGAAAAAATTGAATTCTTTTATGAATTTTTGCAAATATTTTACTATTTAAAAAAATAATTGCATTTTTTCGGAGGATTTTTTAAAACTTTAGAAAATAATTGAATTTTTCCGTAAAATTTTTCTATTTTTAATAAAAAATTGAATTGTTTCATAGGATTTATTAAAATTGTAGAAAATAATTGCATTTTTGCAAACATTTTACTATTTAAAAAAATAATTGAATTGTTACAAAGAATTATTAAAATTTTAGAAAGAAATTGTATTATTTCGTGAAATTTAATATAATATTGTTAAAAATAATTAAATTTTTGCAAAAATTTTTACTGTTTACAAAAATAATTGAATTATCTTACGAAGAGTTGTTATCCATGAAAAAAGTTGAATTCAGGCGAAGAATTTTATTAAAATTTTTGAAATTAATAAACAAGTATAATTCATTAGTAAATTAATTGATAATTGAGTTTTTAAAAAGTTTTATGTAATTATTAAAAATCTTGAAAATAATTGTCTTTGAAAATAAAGAATTTTGTGATTTGCATAATAATAATAATAATGAATTGACCTGTTGATTTACCTGTTTATTAATAACATGTCTTTAAAATTAGTTTATTTAAAGTCTACTTTGTTCAATGAATAATTTTCAAAAAGCTGCAATATTTTAAATTGTCCAAAAGTAGCATTTTCTAGTGAAGTAATAATTAAATAAATTGAATCAGATTTATTCTTAATAAGATGTATAATACACTATTTTATATTCCAGACGGAGACGAGCTTTAAAGCTCCAATGATTGGAGTTGTTGGTCCCGGTTCCAGTTCCGTTACTCTTCAAGTACAAAATCTCCTTCAATTATTTTCCATTCCGCAAGTAAATAAGTTTTTTATGATTTTATTTTAAATATGAGCCGTTTTATTAAATACTACTTCTCTATTTCTCTGTCTGTATATATAAATATAAATTTAAATGGAGAAACTTTTTAATTTCCATTGTTGGTTTTTCAAAAGTTTTAAATTCAATTCATGGGTATTTTTTTCTCTCTCTCTCTTATTTCTTAGATAGGCTACTCGGCTACATCTCGAGATCTCAGTATCAAGAGTAGATACTCGACTTTTTTTCGTGTTGTTCCATCCGATCAGTACCAGGCACAACTTCTCATGGATATCTTGCGCTACTTCAATTGGACCTATGTATCGATTGTCCATACGGAAGGTAATTTTTTTTCTCACAATAGATTGCCCTTCCATTTTTCTTTTTACGACAAATTCTTTCCTGATATTAACTTCGTTGTATTGTGCATTTTTTTTTTTCGTTTGGGGCTTTTTCGGTTTAATATATTCATTGAATGATTGACTCTATTTTATTATTCGAATAATGTGCGGTTAAATCATATTTTTTTATTAAATATTAGTTTGTTAATTATTGTTAAATTTTTATATAATTATTATTTATTTATAATAATTATTTTTAATTATGTGTTAAATTTAATTCTAAAATTAGTTTTCATTAATTTCTATCTTAATTTTAAGAATATTATTTGGACTATTTTTAAAATGACGGTCAGTGATTACTAATTTTATTTCTATTGATACAAATTAACCGAGTTAAAGAAATAATTAGCTAAATGAAATGTTAGTCAATCGATATCGCTGGCTCTCTAAATGCTTGTTGAGGGAAAGTGGATAAATTTAGCTGGAGTAATCCCATTAACTCTTGTGACCGAAACAAAACCCTGCAATCTCGACGACAATTGATCTGGTAATTGTACGGGAGTAACAAATCTAATTCCTCCAACAATGAATTAGACGCAAGACTGCGCGAACATTTAATGAACATTAATTTATTTCACCAAATATTAGAGAATATACATTTTTAATTTTCAAAAATTATCTATTTAAATAAATTATTATTATTAATTATCCTCCTTAGAATAGTATGAGTTTTTAAACTTTTTTTCGACTATTTTTTTTAAAGGCGATTTTTTATATTTAAAAAATGAGACACCGATTTTTGAAAATCAAATCTATTAAAGTATTTTAATTGCGAATTTTGATGATAATATTGAATTCTTAAAAATTTAAATGAAAAAGTTTGAAATTAAATTTGAAAATTAAAATTAATGAAAATTATATTCAAAAATTTTTAAAAATATTTATTAGAAAATAAAAATTAAAGTCTCTTATTACAATTTTAAAAAATTTAATTTTTTAGAATTATTACTATTAAAATAATTTTTAGAAAAAAACAATCAATTCTAAAATTCACAAGCTTTTTTAATAAATTAATTTGTTTGTTAAATTGTCTGAAAACTATTGAAAGAATTGAATTGTTGCATTATATTAAAAAACTACATTTTAATTTTTTATTATTATTTTTTTTTAATTCAATTGGTTCAAACTTGCAATTTTTGTTTGATCTCAAAAGCAGAAATAATAAATGTTGAAAAAGACATTGTTTAATTTAAGAAAATGGAAAATTAATGAAACTCGTCAGTGTTAATGTTGTAAATTAGAGAAAGCGCTGAAGTTTGTAAAATACGTTGACACTTATAAATTCGATCCCCATCTTGAATAACGGACATTGCTTATTAATTGAAATACCAATGGGAAATAATAAATTTTCCACCTCCTCTTTTCCACCCACCGTCAAATAGAGTTCCCGAACTGTGAAAATCTAAAGCTCTCTACGAAGTTGGCGGGTAAATAAGAACTGATAAAATCATCGCGGTTCGCTTAATCGTATTTTCTTCAGGAAACGGATGTTGCGGTAGAGCGAAGCTTTTACAGGATATAAGTTGGATAATTTTGCATCTAGTCGATAAAATGTAAAAGCGAACGTCTATTGTTCTAGGAGACTTATTCTCAGGCAGAAAAAAATATATATACTTTTATATACTTATATAAAAAAAAAGTCACAAATTACTTTTCAATAGAGACAATTTTTTATGTTCTAACCAAGAATAAAGTGCTATACGAAATTTAATAAATCTGGAAATAAAATATTCGTACGAGAATATTAAAAATTGAAAGCTAAAATATTGAAAATTCAGATCAAGTATTTTTCTAAGATTTAAATTCAAATAGTTTTCAACGTGTATTTAAGGTGGAAGCTTTTTTTACCAATTTTATTATTTAGAATTAGTGTTTACCAGCAAAAACTTTCTTTTGCAATTTAATGAAAATTTGTTATTATTTATTAAAAAATACAACTTTTTGGAATTATATAACGCTTCGAAAATAGGATTATATTTCAAAATAATTTTTAAACGAAATGAAATAAAATTCTTTCAATAATATATAAATTGTTTCAATGAAATTTGACAAAAAACTATTAATTTTGTCAATTATTTTTAAATTATGTCGGGAATTCAATTACGTTAAAAAATAATAATTTATGTATTTATGTATATACTAATAATAATAATAATAATAATAATAATAATAATAATAATAATAATAATAATAATAATAATAATAATAATAATAATAATAATATTATTATGTTAAAAAATATTTTAGTTACAATTTTTCCAAAAACTATTATTTTTTACAATTTTTTCATTAAATTATTTAAAAATTAAATATTTTTCGTTTAACAATTATTTAGAAACTGTTATCTATTTTAATCGCAATTTCATATAATTTCATTGTACAATCTTTTGAAATTTAATTGTTTTTAAAGTTTTCAACTGCAATTTTTCCAAAACTCAATTATTTTTTAGAATTTTAAAATTAAATTATGCAAAACTTTTATAATTTTTAAAGCAAAAGAATATTTTAATAAATAATTTTTTTAATAAACATTTAAATATTATTATACTATTACAGCTATTAAAATGTTATAAACAGATTTCAATTTCAGAAAATAGAAACCTTTTACAATTTAATTATTTTTCTAAATTCCTGCGCTTATGCTTCTAATATTAAATAATTTTACAAAATGTTAACTAAAGTTCTTTTTTAAATCAATTCTTATTAGAATTCGATAATTATTGAATTATTTAAATGTTATAAATAAAAAATTTTTGTAAAATTTAATTATATTCCAAATTTTACGTTACAATTTTTCAAAAAAATACAATAATAGGTATTAAAAAATTAATTTTTTAAAATAAGATAACATAATTCAATGATATAAAATTTCCTTTAATGAATTTTGGGAAAAATTTTGTCCTTATTAAATATTTAAATATATTTATTGTTATTTATTTGTCCTTTAGGAAATAAAATTTAAAAATTCTTCTAATATGTAAAAAGTTTTGAAATTTAATTATTTAAAAAAATTAGAATTGCAATAATTCGTCTAATTCTTGAAATATTTTCTAAAATATTAACTGATATTCTTTTTTGAATAAATTTTTATCAAGTAGCTCGAAAATTGAATCATTGAAATAGAAAAGTTTTTGTGGAATTTAATATTATTTTCTAAATTTTTAATTACAATTCTTCAAAAAATGAAATAATAATTAGAAATAATTTTTAATGTAAAAAAATTAAAATTCATTGCGAAATATAAAAATTATTTTAATGAAATATGAGAAAATGTCTTATTTTTCAATTTCTTAAAATTATTTTAGAAAGTTTTATTATAGAATTCAACGATAATTGAATTATTTATTATTTTAATAGAAAAATTCTTGTCAAATTATATTTTTTAAATGTTTGGTTGCATTTTTTTAAAAAAATACAATATACCTTTGTCAAAAATACTTTTTTAAAGTAAACAAATAAAATTCTTTGAAACATGGAATTTGAGAAAATGTCCTATTTTTTCTATTTCTTAAAATTAGTTTAGAAATTCTTACTAGAATGTAATGATATAATAGAATTCAAATTTTTATTAAATTTACTTATTCTCCAAATTTTTAGTTACAATTCTTAAAAAAACCATATTTTTAAAAATAATTCTTATTTATTTTATTTATTTATTCAATGTGAGAAAATAAAATTTATTGAAATTTAAAATTTTGATTTTAATAAAATTTGAGAAAATTACATATTTTTTCAATTTTTTAAAAATTATTTTCGAAAATTTAACTATTTTTCATAAATTTTACTTACAATTTTAAAAAAAAATTTTTCAGAATTTCTAAATAAAATTGTTCAAATTTCGTTAATTTTTGTTCAATAAATATTTAAACACTTATTCTTAGTTACTTGTCCACGATCAGGAACGAAAATTTGAATCTAAAACATTTTGAAATTTTATTATTTCTAAAAATTCTAACAGCAAGTCTCTTAAATTTTGAAATATTTTCTAAAATTTTAACTTGAAATTCTTTTTCAAATAAATTTTTATGAAATAATTGTAAGAGAATTCCGTTATTTAAATAGAGAAATAAATAATTTATTATTTTCTAAAAATTACAACTATAAGTCATGGATTTTTTTTTAATTTGAGAAAGAAAATTTATGTACTATTGATAATTTTGAATAATTTGATATTTTTTTAATACTTTGGACAAAATTTTCGTACTTTACTTGTTTTCCTGTCCTATAAATTGTCCTGTTTTTGGTAAAAATTGTAGGCGAATTTTTTTTTTCTTTTTACAAATTAATTGTCAATTTTTCGATTTTACAATTGGAGCTGTAGAATAATTTGTAAGCAAAAATGTCCTTACTTTACGTGAGGAGAGAATATTTCGATTATTATTGTACATAATTGCTTTATTTACTAAATTTCCTTCTTTATGTATTAAATATCTTAAAAATTTCTATATAGAAAAAAGAAAGTTTATTTCCAGTTTTGAGAATAATTTATTTTTTTTGCTTTTTTCAGAAAATTATGGTCAAAGTGGAATCCAGGCATTTCGTGAATTAGCAGAGAAGAGCGGAGTGTGTGTAGCACGTGAGGATTCAGCATTGTCAACCGCTGAGGATTCAGTTTTTGATGGAGTCCTTCGAAATCTTAATCAAGACAGCAATGCGAAAATTGTGGTTTGCTTTTGTGAGGGCATGACTATGAATGGACTCTTGAAAGCTTCGAAACGTTTAAACATGACAGGTCGTTTCATGTACATTGGAAGGTATTATCAAATTATCTTCTTTATTAACTATATAGATTTTCTTCAAACGAAGTCAAAAGTTTTTATTTTTTATTTACCTTGCCACAAAATTTTGCACAATTTTCCCCAAATTTTCTCAATTTAAGTTTTATATAGTAAATTTTCAACAATTTATTTTCATTTTTCTTTGTATTAAATTTATTTTTTTTTTATTAAAAGAAGAAGAAAAAAAATTAAATTACATTTCATGAGACACAAGGAGAGAAATGAGAAATTGATTTGAGAGGAAAGAATGAAACTGATATTGGAGGCAAGTTTTCTGTGTTCTCTCACATAGGAAATTGGGAACTATGGATGAATTGAGCCTCAAGTCGCGGAAAGGGAGTCAACGAGAGTCACCTTTCTACTCGGTGTGCTACTTACCAAGCTTCCGTTCTGTAACTAATTTCCGTTCGTTCTTAAACTTTAGTATCATCTCTCGACGTCTCTCGACCTTCTTAGAAAAAAAGAGGGTCATTCCAGAAATAATTTCGGACCCGTTTTTTGCACTGCTACTTGAAAAAAAGACTATAATAAATAAAATATTTTCAAATACAGTTTTCAGGGTGAAAACTTTTTCTTTGAAAATTATCTAATTAAATCAAAAAGAAAATTCAGGCTATGCACTATATCATCTATTAAAACCTATTATTTACTAATTTTTTACGTTATGCTACTATTTGGGTAATTTTTGGAAATTTCAGTCACTAAAATTTCTGTTTTTATTGAAGTACTTCCACTATACTTTAAATACGCGCTGATACTAGAAATACAAAATATATTTTCAAAAATTATAGTCAAATTCTTTTAAAAGATTCAATTATTTTCAATGTTTAGTATTTTCATTAACTTTCGCAAAAGAATTCATTATTATTTTTAAAAACTTGATAAAATTCATCCAAAATTCAACTAATGAGAATTAATGAGAATTCATTCATTCAATTCAATTAAAATGTAACATTTATTTTACATTTTTTTACATTTTTAAAGATTTAATTTAGTTAATTATTAATATTTTTGTAACCGAATTAATTATAATTTATCTAATTTATCTATTTTCATAAATAATCAAATTCAGTTAATTTAGAATTGCATTTTCAAAAAAATTTCGAAAAATACAATTATTTAACAAAATTTCTATACAATTCTTCACAATAATTCAATTGCTTTCACTAATATTAACATTTTTCATAAAAATTCAATTATTTAAAATAACGTTCGATAAAATTCTAAGCAAGAATTCAAATATTTTCAAAAATATCATTTTTTACAGAAATTCAATTTTTTTAAAACATTTTTATAAAATTCTTCGGAAGAATGCTATTATTTTTATTAAGAAAGTAAAATTCTTTTTAGGAGTTTAATTATTTTTGAAAATTTTAATAAAATTCTTAGCAACTATTCAATTATTTTTATGAATAATAATTTTCATCGCAGGATTTCACTTAGTTTTTAATACAATTTTACAGGAATATTGCTCAAAAAATGTAATTTTATTTTTCATTTTACATTTTAATTTTAATAATTATTCCAAAAATGTAATTCTGTTTTCATTTTACTTTTCAATTTTAATAATTATTTTTAAACATTTAATTTCAGTTTCTCAAAAAAACCATTATTAAAAACAATGCATTTTTTAATTTTTTGGAAGAATTTAATTATTTACAAACATATCAAATTTTTCTTGAAATAATAGAGTTGAAATTATCGATCAATTTTTTCTTGATATAATTCAATTATTCTATTGGATGTTAATATCATTCTTCCCAAAAATTTATTTATTTACATAAATAATTCCTCAAAAGAATTCAATTACGTCAATAAATAAAAAAATTATTTTCAAAAATTCAATTATTTTGAGGCATATTAATAAAATTCTTTCCAAAATTCAATTAACATTTTAAAAGTAACATAATTTTTCACAGGAATTCAATTCTTTTTAAACATTTTTATAAAACATTCGCAATTGAACATAAATAAGTTATTTTTAAATTTTTTAGTAAAATTGTTCAAAAGAAACTTTCGCAGTAGTAAATAAATAAATTATTTAAAAATTTTTTAGTAAAATGGTTCAAAAGAAAATAAATTATTCTAAATACAATTTCAATAAAATTTTTTTCAAATAGATCAAATATTTAAGTAAATAATTCCTCAAAAAAATTCAATTACGTTGATAAATAACAAAATTACTTCCAAAAATTCAATTATTTTGAGGCATATTAATAAAATTCTTTCCAAAATTCAATTAACTTTTTAAAAATAACAAGATTTTTCACAGAAACTCAATTCTTTTAAAATATTTTTATAAAATTTTCGCAATAGTGTAAATAAATAAATTATTTTCAAATTTTTTAGTAAAATTGTTCAAAAGAAAATAAATTATTCTAAATACAATTTGAATAAAATTTTTTTCAAATAGATCAAATATTTACATAAATAATTCTTCGATGGAATTCAATTATGTCGATAAATAGCAAAATTATTCCTAAAAATTTAATTATTTTCAGGCATTTTAAATAAAATTCTTTACAAAATTCAATTATTTTTTTAAATAATAAAATTGTTCTCAGGAATTTAATTACTTTTAAAAGTCCTAATAAAATTCCTATTAACTATTTACTTTATAAATAATATAATTCATTGTAGGATTTCAAATACTTTTTAATAGAATTTTACAAGAATTAGTCGAAAAATGTAATTTATCTTAAAAACTATATTTCAGTTCCACGAAAAAATCAATTATTTAAAAAAATGTTTTTTTAAAAATTCTTTTAAAGAATTCAATTATTTACAGAAATTTTATAAATTTTAATAAAATGCTTTGCAAAATTCAATTGTGACGCATCGCGAAGAAAAGCACCTACAGAAGAAAAAATCGAATGAGAGAGTCAACTCTTAGCAAGTATTGTTCTTTTTTTAATCGTGATTACAAAAATATTTGAGAAAAGTATTTAATAAAAATTTATTTTAACTTCAGATAATTAAAAAGTAATCTGTAATTTATTCTTGAAAATTCAATTATTTAAAAAAACTTTAATAAAATCGTTCGCAACATTTCAATTACTTTCATAAGTAATAGAATACATTTTAGAAATTCAATTATTTTCAAATAAATTTAATAAAATTTCCCATTGACATTAAATTATTGTCAAAAATTTGAAAAAAGTTCTTTGTAAAATTAAATTATTTTTAAAATCTTTTCGCACGTCAATGATTTTCAATATCTAATATTTTCATAAAGTTTCCAAATAGAATTCAATTATTTAATTTTAAAACTTTAAAACTTTTTATAAAATTCTTTGAATGAATTAAATTGTTTTAATAAATATTTAACTTCTTTCGTGAATAATAAAATTCGTTGTATATGAGTTTAATTTATTAGCAGGATAAAAAGGAGAAGTAATAATATTTTTGTTAGAAATTAGGAAAAAGTCAGGAAAATAAAAAATATGGAATGAAATTTTTCACTTTTGTAAAGTGTCTAAAACGAGTTTCTTTGTTCGTCAAGTTTAATTTTTCGGTAGTTACTTTTTTACTATTTTTCTAGTTTGAAATATACTTTTTGCTCCTTTTTTAAAAATTAATTATCGAGTGCGAAATCTAGTAATGTTTTCCTTCACTAAAAAAAGTAATTTAAAATAGAATATCATAAGTAGAAAAGAAAATAGTGGAAAAGAATATTAAAAAATGAAAAATATTCTTTTCAACATGAAGAAGAAAATAAAATAGAATAATTAGAAATTTTGTTGTTGTTTTGAAAATGTTTGTTAGAGCGAAATATTATATTGAAGAAACGAATATTTATGGAAAATAATTTTACTTTGAATAATTAATAATCGTGTTCTTTTTTTTGCTAATTTTTCAAGTGACGGATGGGCTGATCGCGACGAGGTGGTAAAGGACGTGGAGGAAGAAGCACAGGGCAGTATTTCAATTCGAATTCATTCGCCATACAATCGCGAGTTCGATGACCATTATTTCTCTCTGAGTCCATTTAACAACACTCGTAATCCTTGGTTCGCCGAGTTCTGGCAGCACAAATTCAATTGTGAACTTCTGAATATCACCACTGACGATAAGAGTTGGACCGCCGTCACCACAGAATCTCCTTTGAATAAGAAGAAGAAACCTTGCACGGGTAAGTTGATAACAAAACCGGAACAAAAGGAAACGAAGAAGCAAAGTTTCTTTAAAGTATTTTTTTTGTCATTAGTCAAGTAAATAATAATAACTGAATTAAATTTAATCCGTTGAAAATAATTAGTAGTTGACTATTTTTATATTTATTGAAATATTAAATGAATTTTGTAATTAATTATAAATATAAACAAAATTTTAATGTGAAATAGTAAAGAAATTTTTAAATGATTAGAAATATAATTTTAAATAATTAAAATAGAAAATAAATTCCTAATTAATTAAAGTTTAAAATAAATTTTTAATCAATTAAAATATAAAATAATAGTTCTGATAAATATATGTACAAAGGCCTCGGATAATTCTATTTTCAGTAAAATTTCTTCTTCTTTTTTAAGAATTAAATTTTAAAATAATACTCAAAAAGTTATTAAAATTAATTGACTTTGTATAAAATTTGTATTCAATATTCTTGAAAATAATTAAACGCATGGGAGGAATAACAAATAGAAAATTGTGTTTATAGAAGAAATATTTAAATAAAAATATTTTTTTTAATAAAATTTTCTTCTAGTGTTAAAAGTTTTGAATTTTAATTTACTCTAATTAAAAATTGCATTCAAACTTCGTTTTTAACAAATTTGAATTAAAATTGTTTTTTTTTATTAGTAAACTTTTTTAATTCACTTTGAATATTTTCGAATAATCGAAACTTCGTAAACAAAAATAAAAATAAAAAATAAACAATTACATTTTAAAACTATGTTATAAATATTTCAAGTCTTTGTGTTTGAATAATTAAAATCTAGCTATAAAATTTCTCATAATTATTAAAAATAATTTATTTAGAAAAAACGTTTAGAAAATAATAGGATTTTGAAGCAATTTTAATGAAAAAATTGAATTTTTGTATTTAAATACATAATTGAATTCACGAAGGAATTTCTAAAAATTTTTCAAAATAATTCAATTAGAGAAAAATATGAATTAAAAATTATAGAAAATAATTGAATTGTAGAATTTTTTAATTATTTAAAAAACAATTTTTCAAAATTCTTTGCAATATTGTTTTTTGAAAAAAAATTTATTCAAATTTAATGTCAAATCAGTTAAATTTTTGTATATGAAATAAAATTAAAAAAAAAAAATAATTGGAATTTTATAAAAGAACATTGATAAATATTGAATTTCAAATTGTTCTTTTGTTTAACTTTCATTTTTGAATAACTTAATTCTCCGAGGATTTTTAGAAAATTATTAAAAATAATCGAATTTTAAAGAAATTACAGAGGGAAATTTCATGAAGAATTGAATTTTTTATTTAGATAATTGAATCTATATAGAACTTTCCAATAATTACTCTTGAAAATTAAAGTAAAAATTAAAAAATAAAAATTAAGTAAAATTTGAATTAAAAAATTATATTCAAATATTTCCTAGGAAAGGAATTCTTAGAATTTTTAATCATAATAAAAATTGATTCTTCTCTATAATTATCGAAAATTCTTTTAAGTAATCTAATAATTTTCCAAAAAATTCCGTTGGTAATTTTTAAAAAACTTCTTAGTATTTTTTGTATAATTCCTTAAATTTCAGCTATTTTAAAAAAAGTGAATTAAAATTTATAAAAATTCTAACTAATTCTTGCAATTTTTCAATTTTAATTTTTTTTAAATTCAATTACATCTTCCAGGAAAGTAAATTAAAATTTTGTAAAAATCTACTTTTTAAAATTGAATCGTTTCGAATTTTAAGTATTGATTTAAATACTTTTTATAAATTCTTTTCAAAATTTAAAAATAAATATTTTCAAAAATTATACTTAATTTCAATTATTAAAAAATTGGGAAATTTTTTAATTATTTATTATTGAAAATTAATCGTTCATAACTTATTTTTAAATATTCTTAAAAAAAGATTTCAATAATACCTATTTTGATATAATGTTTTAAAAATAAAGTATTATCAATATTTTTAATTATATACACATTTTCTTTTTATTTTCAATAACTTTTTAAAAAAGATAAAAAGTTGCATAGTTATAATGATAAATAATTGAATTTTTCTATGTAAATAATTAAATTTTCGAAGAACTTTTGTAAAATTATTTAAAATAATTGATTCAGAGAATAAATTTAATAAAAAAATTGTAGAATTTAATTGAAATTTGAAAGGCGCACAGTTTATTGAATTTATTAAATATTATGTAAAGTTAATTAAATTTCAATTAATTGAAAGAATAAATAACATTTAATCATAATTTACAAATAGAAGAAATTTATGGTTATAAATTAAATATTTAAATTCAATTCTTTACTTATTTTCCAACTGTTCTCAGGAAGTAAAAAAATCCTTTCGGTGAAGAAAAAAAAGAAAAGTTCTGTTCTCAAGTAAATTTTGCCATCACCGTAAATAAAGGCCGTGAAATCAAGGGTTACCGAGTAAAATTTATGGCTACTGAGTTCTTATTAAACAGTAAAGACGCAAATAAAATTTAAGATACTTAATGTCATTATTATCAAATAATGAAGTTTTACAGCGAACATAAATTTTAGATTCGTACCTATTTCATAGAGAATGTAGAATAGAAATTTTACAGTGGATATAAATTTTGAAAATCGTATTATAGAAAATGTCAAAATAGATAATAAAATTCTCTCTTTCAATGAAATAAAATCAGAACAAAAAAATTTACAATATTAAAAAAAAATAAGTCCGAAAAAAAATGTTTTCACAATTTTAGACGATTCAGCTTTTTTGCAGCATTTTTTCCTCTTACACGTGGGCAATAAATTTTTGTTCAGAAAAACAAAAAATAACATAAAAATCTTCTTTCTAGTATAAAGTTTCAATTTGAGAGTTGCAATCAAAGAAGAAAGATTCGAATTCGTTTTTTAGTTAAAAAAAAACTTTCAAATATAAACAAAAAATTCTCTTTTTTATAGATGAATCCTATATTGAAAGTAAAATGTAAAAATAATTATTTAGCGAAATTTTCTTCTCACATTGAGATTTTATTTTTTTCGGTATATAGGTATTCCAATTATGTTTTAATTCAATAATGGAATTAAGAGCTCATTATTTTTATTTCCTTTTTTTTCCTAAATTAAAAAAATATATATATTTAATTCGATTGTAATTTAATCATGCATATTACTGATTATCACTCGTGGTTTTTCATTATTGGACTATTATACTGGCAAATGTTTAATCATGCATAATTGAAAGCATATTGTACGTGAGCTCAAAATCTCTAATTAACAATGACCAAATAGGGAGGGGGTTTCAATCGAAGATGTCTATCCCGCATTTATACTCATCAAGTAGGTCTGATACAAAGGTTGTACAGCGATTGATTGATCGCTTTTGAGCTTTGTCTATAATATAACTGTCCTTAACCATTTTTTTTTACTCTCAAAGTCCTTCTTGAGGGATTTTTAATTATGAAAAAAAAATAAACAAGAATATAATTCATTTTAATATTTTATTTTTTTAATCGTTTAAAATTCGCTAGGAAAATAATTTCTTTGGAAAACATTTTTAAGAAACAATTGAGAAAGAAATTACTACATTCAATAAATAGATTTTTTTATTTTGATCTTTTTGATGTTTTTTTTGTTTAACTTTTTCGATTTTTTTCGACTGTTTTACAAACATTTTTTTAAATAACTAAATAAACTAATTTTGTTAATGAAATCTTTTTGTTTTTTTGTTTTACTTTTTCACTTTTTCTTAATGGTTTGAAAAAATTTGACTTTAAAATTTTAAATAAATAAAACGATTGAATTTTTTATTGTTATATTTGTTTTTTGTTTATTTTTACTAACAACTTTTAGAAACAATTAAATTTCAAAATTATGAACAATTCAGTTTTTTGAAAAAGTTTTACAGAGAGAAACTATATTTATTTAAATTACTTTGAAATCAGTTGGATTTTTTTGAGTATAAAATTGAAATATTGAAACAAAGAATTGAAAACAATTGAATTTTAAAAAATAATTTAAGTGACCTTTCGTCTTCTTTTTTTAATATACCTAATTTAATTTTTAAAAAAATCTGAATATTATGTTTATAATAATTCATTCATAGGAAAATTGTGGGACAAAATTCTAGAAAATAATTAAATATATATAATTTTTTTTGATGAAATAGAAATTAAAATAAATATTTTCAAATTAGATTTTCTTCTGGACTAAAGTATTTTTTTAATTCTCGTAATTCTAAACAACCGAGTATTTGAAAAATTGTATTTTACATTTTTTTGAATTTAGATTTTCTTGTGGACTAAATACTTTTATTAATTCTGGTTAATTTTAATTAAAAATTCTAAACAATCGAGTAATTGAAAATTTTCAATTGACATTTTTTTGAAATTAGTGAAATTTTTTAATTCACTTGGAATATTTTCAAATAATCGAAATTTCATAAAAATGAATTATAATCTATTAAATTTGAGAATTATTTTAAATTAACATTGTTAGTATCTAAAATTCTGAATAAGCGAAATTTGAACAAAATACTCATAATTAAAAAAAAAATTAAATTAGAAAAGAATTTTAGTTAAAAATTCTAGAAAATAATTGAATTTTAGAATTAATTAATTATTTTTAGTTTTTTTATAATTGAATTCTAAAATTCAATTATTTTTCGTTATAATTGAATTTGTTGCTTTCTATTTTTATTTTTTATTTCTTATATTTTCTATTACTATTAGTTAAAAATTTTTAAAAGAACTTTTCAAAATTCTTAGTAATTCAGTTGCTTGAAAAATTTTTTATCAAAATTTAATTTGAAATCACTGGATTTTTGTGAAATAAAAAAAAATAGTCGAGTATTTTAAGTTTTGAAAAAGAGAATTAAGAAAAATTGAATTAAAATTTTTTGATTTTGTCAACTTTCTTTTTTTAAATAATTCAATTCCAAAAAAATATTTAGGAAATGACTAAAAATAATTTATTTAGACGTAAATTTTAGTTTGAGATTCTGGAAAATAAATTTTGAATTCGCTTGAATAATTTTCGAATGGCTGAAATTTCGTACAACTAAATTAAAAACATTTGAATTTTAGACTTAATTAAAATGAACTTTTTTTAAAATAAATTTTCTAATTTGAATTCTTAAAGAAATTTCATAAAATTAGGTAGTAGGGAAAAAATTTAGTTTAAATTTCTAGAAAATAATTTAATGTTCGAGAACTTACAGTAGCAATTTTCTTAAAAAACATTTAACATTTTAGAAATAATGAGTATAATTAATTTTAAAAATGGCAAACAATTGTTAATCTCATCAATTTATTGAAATAAATTTTAGATTTTGAAGAATTTCATTACCATTTTAGTTTTAAAATATAATTATGTTTGTAAAGAAAAATATGAAGAGAACTAAAAAAAATAATTTGAATATAATTGAATTATTTAACAAAAACTTAGAATTCAAATTATTATCTGAATAATTATTTTATAATAATAAAAAGCATAAAATATTTTCTGAACATAAACTATAATAATCGAGAATTAATTCATTCATTTTATCCACACCTGAAGTTTCACTTTTATGCTTTTTTTCTATAGAACATATTGTTTGAAATAAAATTTCAAAAAAATTATGATTAAGAAAAAAATCTTGTTTTCTACACGCTTTTTTATCAAAAAATTTATTTTAACTGATCTAAATTATGCTTTTTATTTATAAAAAAATATTAGAAAATAAAATAAAAATAATTCATTTCTTATTTTAATTTGAAACCTTTTCAAAGCGTTGAACTTTGAGTACAATTTTATTAAAAAATGGAATTCTTTTAGGAAATTTATTAAAATAGTAGATATTGAAAATCATTGAAATAACAGGAAAATTTTTGAAAATAATTGAATTTTGGAGAAGAATTTTGTTATTTATAAAGATAGTTGTAACTTTATGAGAATTATTTTTTAATTTTGAACATAATTAAACTTTTGTAAGAAGAATTTTATTACAATTGAAAATAATTGAATTTCTGCAATTATTTGCAAATAACTTTTCCAAAATTTAATTTTTAAAATGTTTTTAACTAAAATTTTTCTAGAAATCCAACATTTTTAATAATTATCCAAATATATTTTGACAAAATTTACCTAATTTCCAGAAGAATTTAAATTATTAACATTTTGCAAAAATCTTGGAAAATTTTTTTGCCTTTAAATTCAATTTGATACTTACTTGTATTATTTTATCTCTAAATAAAAAAATAAAAAATATCTAAATAAATTTTGGAATATAAACGGAAGTGTATAATTTTATTTTTTGTTTAAAATTAATAAAAAATGTTCTTTACATTCTGTCATAGGTTTATCAGATCACACGTTCAGGGACTATAATAATAATACACTGACAAGTTGGATATTGTGAATATCGGAAAAGGCAAATCCAGATTTCCTGATTAAAATACACACGTTTGTCACTCGTCTCATCTAATTTCCATTTTCTCCATTTACACGTTCTCAAGTTAACTGGAAAGACATACGTGTTATATATATCCTTCCAATATCTATTGCTAATAGAAACTAAATTAAACCATGTTTCACTGAAAATAAAGTGAGAGTAATTGCGAACTCTGGAATTGTCATAAAATAAAAGGAAATTTACTTTGGCGGTTAAATTATAGCACCTCTTTCTCATAAAAATGATTGTCAGTTTTTCTTTCTTGAATATATGTACACTTCGTTTTTTATTTTCTTACATTCGTACAAATTCTCTTGATGTTAATATTTAATCGTCGTTTCTATATTCTGTATTATTTATTAAGAAAAATTTGAATCTCTCATCTCTATTTTCTTTAGTTTAGAAAAATGTATTAATTTTATTCTATTTTAGTATTTTTCTTCTCTTGAAATAATGTGACTCATCAAATGTTTCATAAATAACGCGGGAACTAAATTCCAAAGGCAAAGAATTTATGAGATAAAATGAGAAAAAAAACAAAGGCGAAAAAAAATATATTTAAAGTTGAGACAATTTTTTTTTTGTGGTTTGTGGGAAATCTTTAGAAAATATTTAGAGCCTCGGGCTGTCGTCTACTTTTGCTCAATTTCAACCAAGTTTCGTGAATAACTTGTATCACGAAAAATGGTCTCGCTCACTTTTTATTTTATCAGATATTTTTTTTTTTTGTTTTTTGTCTTTACTATATAAAGGGATTTTAATTAAAAATTACAATTCCTTTTATTATTTTCTTAAATTAGTTTTTTAAATAAGGTAATAAGTAAAATAGAACTTTTTTCTTTTTTCCATTTAAATTGAAATTCTTAATTATTGTTTCAGGAAATGAAAAACTTTATGAACGATATCGTCAGGATCCGAAAATGAGTTTTGTGATTAAATCATTTTGGACAATGGCTTATGGTCTTGATAATATGCTGAAAGACGTTTGTGGCTTTAAGTACAAGGGAACTTGTCGTGAAATGTTCCCCTTTAATGGCACTCTGTTTATGGTATGTATACCTATTGTATTTATAGTTGGATAATTTTGTTATTATTTTGCAAAAATTTTGTATGTTAGAGAGAGAGGGGAGTTAAAAAAATTATTTTTTTCAAATTATATAGAAGCACTTATTGAATGTTTCCTTCACTTGGGATGATGATGATGTCGTCGAGTTCGATAGTAAAGGGGATCCCCCGGGCAGGTCGGTGCGTATGTCTATACAAAAAAAGTTTTAATGCTTCACATTTATTACTTACAAGCCAACAATTAAAGTTTTAAAAAAATCACTTTTTGTTGCCATTTTCTGTATTTACTATTTTCACTATTAATTTTTTTTCAATTGCTTTTCTATTCAACAAAAATAACTAAAAACTAAAATAAAATACTTGTTTTTATTAAAAATAATAATTATTCAAGAGAATATGAAAATAAATAGAATTATTGTTAATACAATTGAAAAGAGGGAAAAAGAAAATGTTATTTTTGCAGATACGATATTTTAAATTACCAACTATTGTCTAATGGATCGTATGCCTATGTGCAAATTGGTGATTGGAACGATGGAAAACTCACCTGGATTGGTGAACTTCAAAACATTGTAACGAGCGTCTGTTCACGGGAATGTGATCCAGGATTTCGTAAGGTATATAATAAACCCCATAAAAATCAATCAATTTAGTGAAAAAAAAGGAAATCACATTTTTTAATGTTTGAAATTTTCACTTGACCTTTAAAATAATAAGTTTCAATTAATTTTCCATTTGTTTGGATATGTACCCAATCTAATATATATTATATATTGTTCTGTCTATCCTCTTGAAGCACTAGAATATGTATAGTATAGATACCACTCGGTTCCTCTATTCATACGATTTGCTGTCAATTCCATCTTCAATTTCGACCCAGTTGTCCTAATTTTAATGAATATTTCATTATTTCGTATATAATTAGAGAATAAATAGATACGATTTACCAATTTTTCTCGTCTTTTTTTCTAATTATGAAAATTAATCAAATTTCATTAAATTGGAAGTAATTATTTTATCATCTATAGCTTGTTTCGATAAATTAAATGTTGATTAGTTAATAATTAATATTTTACATTCATTTATAATTAATAGTTGAGATTTTATTATTAATCCTTGACAATATTATTAATAACAATTATTTTCTACTAATAAATTAAAAAATTGAAATTTAAACTACATTTGATGAAAGAAGAATAGTAATTATTTATTATTATAATTATTAATTAATAAGACAAAATTTTAATTCCATGAAAAAAAATTGACACATATTTATCGATTTTAAGTTAAACATTTCATTCTAATTTTATTTAACTTTATCTTATAATATTTATAACAAAAATTTGTATATTATAAGAAATTGTTTATTCTACAGGAATATAAAACAGGTGGTCAGGAGAAAAAATGTTGTTGGGCCTGTGTTCCTTGTAAGGAAAATGCCTACTTAGTAAATGTATCCGAGTGTCGCCCTTGTCCGGAAGGGAAACGACCGAATGAAAATAAAACAGGTAAAGTAAAAATTAATTTTCTAAAAATGTTACTAAATTTATTTATTAATGAAGTGGATTAAATAAATATACTTTTAAAATACTTTTGAATATTTATGGAAATTACAGATTTTAAAATTTTTAACTTCAACTTTAGTTCTTGAATAATTTCAGACTCAAAATTGAAAAAAAATCACTTATTAAGTAATTCGTATTTATTATTTTCGTGAACAACAAAATTCTAGACGAGAATTCAATTATTTTTAGATATAACTTTTAATTAAATTCCTTCGACTTAAATAATTTATTTGCAATTTCGACTTATTTTTTTATAAAAATTCCAATATTATTAATACAATTTTAATTAAATTATTGAGAAGATTTATTTTATAAATTTAAATTAAAAGATTAATTTTCATAAATTCTGATGCAATTCTTAGCAATGATTCAGTTATTTTTATGAATATCATTAAATGTTTATATAGAAATTCAATTTTTTTAAAAAAGTTTTGCTAATATTCTTCATAACAATTCAATTTTTTTAAAACACATTTTTAATTTAATTCCTCGAAAGAATTTAATTACTTAAAAAAATTGAAATAAAATTCTTTGACCGAATTCAATTATTATTTTAGAAAATTTTAATTACATTTTTTTAGAAAGTTAAATTGTTTTCAGAAATTTCAACTAAATTGAATTGAATTAGAATTCAGTAATAAAATTTTTAGCAGGAATTAAATTATTTTCAATGCAATTTTATTAAAAAAAGTTCTCTAAAGAATTCAATTTATTATCCATGAATATATTTTAATTAAAGTCTTTGAATACAATTTTAATTATAATACTCGAAAGAATTTAATTATTTTCAAAAATTTTCATAAAATTCTATGCAATAATTAAATTGTTACAGATTCAAAGATTTTAAATATACAAAAACTATAACATTTTTTTTTTAATTTTATTTTAATTTATTATTTTCAATCTAATTTAAATGAAATTCTTTGTAAAAGTTCTTATAAGTTTGAAGCCTTTTTATATAAATTCGTATACAGAATTTAATTACTTTAAAAAAATTTTGATACAATTATTTCTAAGAATTCAATTATTTTTAATAAAATTAAATTCTTCGTAAAACTTTTATTATTTTAAGTATTTTTGTCAAATACGTTAAAAAAATTCAATTGTTTTCAATAAAATTTTAACTAAATTTCTTTAAAAAATTTTAATTTTCTTTGAAGCAGTTAAATTATTTTCAAAAATAAATCAAAAACTTAATACAATTTTTTATAGGAATTCAATTATTTTCAGAAATTTTAATAAAATCCGTGGCAAAGAATTTCATTATTTAAATAAATAAGATAATTTTTTCTATGAATTCGATTATTTTCAATAACATAAAATTCTTCGTAAAATTTCCAATACTTTAAAATATTTTGATAAAATTCGTCGAAAGAATTCAATTATTTTGAAATATTTGTAAGAATTTTATTATTTACAATGCATTTTTAATCAAATTCCAAGAAAGAATTAAACAATTATCTACAATTTTATTGAAATTTTTTGAAATAATTAAACAATTATCTACAATTTTATTGAAATTGTTTGAAGTAATTGAATTATTTTCAAAAAGTTTAATAAAATTCCTAGAAAAAAATTCAATTAGTATATCTAATCTTCACAGAACAAGACATAAAAATAAAGTTTCTTTCATAATAAATAATTAACATTAACCGTATTTTAGTTAATAAAAATGATTTTTTCTACAATGATTTATAAGTCTTATATTTTTTATATTTTAGTTTCAGTTATATTTTTATGTATTAGAATGTTAAGTGAAATTTACAAATTAAATCATGATTTTTAATTTAAAACAATTTGGTTTGAATTTTCTGGACCTCAAAACATTAAATTAGAATTCTATAATTGTAAAAATTTGAAACGTTGGGAAAGAAAAATAGCAAAAACAAAAATTTGGAAAACAAGAATAAAATTGGATTTACTATTAATTATTAGAGATTGCTTCGAAAATTTTTGACTTATTCATTATTTTTTTTCAGTTTAGTGATTATTTTTTTTACAATAAAAAAAAAATTTGATTTATTGTTATTTATTGCAGATTGCTTGAAAATTCCCGAGGAATATATTTCGTGGGGTGATGTTGAAGCAGTGGTGGCAATGACATCGAGTGCCGTTGGTTTGATGGCAACTTTTGTTACTTGTCACATATTTATTCGACATAATAATACTCCAATCGTGAAAGCCAGTACTCGTGAATTATCATATCTCATCTTGGCTGGAATGAGTCTCGCTCATATTGCTGTAAGTTTCAATTTAATATCCCACTTCTAATTATACAATATTAATATCCATTTTATGTCTATAGATATAATATACCTACTTGAAAAGAAAATATTAAAATCATCTCTCATTTATTTTAAGTAAAATGGATAATGAAACTTTAATTCATAGTGTTTTTTGTGGAAAAATTGTAATTTGTTTAAAACAAAATACAAAAATTATTGTGTTTTTAATAAAAATTTATCTGTTTTACAGGTATTTCCAATTTTAGCAAAACCTGCACTTATATCGTGCACTCTAAGTAGACTGATGCCTGGAATTAGTTTCGCGATGATATACGCGAGTTTATTTACTAAAACTAATAGAATCGCGAGAATATTAGCAGGATCAAAGAAACGTTTTCCTAAACGAAAGATGCTTTTCATGTCAGCTACAGCTCAAGTATGATGTCTCTTTTATTAAATTAATATTTCACCATATTTACTAGTTTTTACTCGAGATTTTTTGCAAATTTAATATGATTTATGGATTTTTTTGTTCACTTTGAATTTTTTTTACTGTATAACTCTGTTTTAATACTTTATATCCGTGTATTAATGGGTCAACGTCCATTTACTTTTCATTATCTAATTACTATTCTCACCTATTTCCATAACTTATCAACTTTTTCACCTGTTGTTTTTAAAATTTTTTTAATTTTTAAATATTTTAAAAATAAAATTCTCTAAATTATTTTTAAATTAAAGAGTCAACGAAAGAACTTGTCTCGTTTATTGCTGAATAAATAAATAAAATTATTTTTTTTACATGGAATAAAGAAGATAGAAAATTAAATTCTATATTTGAAAGAAAGAGATTTTTTGTTTTAGAAGAAACATATTTACCTAATTAGGGAATAAAAAATATGAATATGAAAAATTTTGTTACAGATAGTGATAACTTGTATTTTAATAATGATCGAAGTCGGTGTGGTATCAACGATGCTCTTCATAGATCCTCCAATAGCACTTTTAGAATTTCCATCAACTCATCGAGCTGTTCTCACCTGTGCGACGACCTATAGAGCTGTTTTATCTCCCTTTGCATTCGATGCACTACTACTTGGACTTTGTACTCTTTATGCTGTAAAAACTCGTAATGTTCCAGAAAATTTTAATGAGGCAAAATTCATTGGATTTGCAATGTATACAACGTGCGTTATTTGGGTGGCTTTTGTTCCTATTTATTTTGGCAGTCAATCTAAGGTAATTTATTCGCGAATTATGTTTCTCCTCTATACAGAGTTAACACGTAAACAAGAAAATATATATATATAGATTTATGATAAATATTCAACTCTTATAACGAAATTTTATAATTATTAAAAATTTTGCGACATTAAGAAAATTGACAAGATTATAAATAAAGATTTAATGTTTTTAAATTTAAATTAATTTTCATTTTTATTTAGATTTATTTTTTTTACTAATATTTTAGTTTTATCGTGATATTAATAATCTTTATAATTATTATGAAACTAAAACAATTTAATTCTTGCATGTAATTTTATAGTAACAAGTTTTGAAAAATTTTTAAGAAAATTTTTGATAGTAATTAAATTTTTTCAAAAAAATTGGATTAAGGCGGTGTCAAAGTCGATGCGATTTTCCCACTGAAGCTCAATGCAAAAATCCAATCGACTATGGGACCCCCTTAAAATTATACTGAAATTAATTGATTTCTGCTAAAAAATTTTGTCAACATTTTCTAAAATAATTGCATTCTTTTAATGGAATTTATTAAATTAAAAAAAAATTAATTGAATTGTTTCCAAGAATTTTATCAGAAATTTTCATAATTATCAAAATCTTCCAAGAAAATTTGTCTAAAATTATACACAAATTAATATTGATTTTTTATAAAGAATTTTGTCCAATTTGTTGAAAATAATTTTAATTCTTTTCAGAAACTATGTAAAAGATTTTAAAAACAATTGAATTGTTTCCAAGAATTTACAAAATACTTGGAAAATCTTCAAAATTTTCAAAATAATAAAATTCATTAAAAAAAAAAATTGGATTAGAATTTTACACAAATGAACTCATTTCTTCTAAGGAATTTTGTCAAAATTTTTAAAAATAATTGAATTGTTTACAAAAATTTACAAAATAATCAAATTTTTTCAAAAAAATGGAATTTAATTGGTTTCTTAAAAAGAATTTTGACAACATTTTGAAAAATAATTGAATGCTTTAAAGGAATTTTTAAACATGTTTTGAAAACAACTGAATTTTTTCGAGAAACTTTATCAAAATTTTTTGAAGTAATTGAATTACCTCGATAAATTTTTTTTGTAGATTATATTAAAATAATTGCATTTTTTAAAAAGAATTTTTTTTAAATTGTGTTAAAATAATTGCATTTTTTTAATGGAATTTTTCGAAATCTTTCAAAGCATGTAATCAATTTTTTCAGGAAACTTTTTAAAAATATTATCCCAATTATCGTTACATTGAATTTATCTGAACAATTTTATAATTCATAAAAATAATTTAATTCTTTTGAAGAATTTTATTATTTATGAAAATAATTGTATTTTTTTAAGAATTTTATTCAAATTAAAATGAAAATAGTTGATTTCTTGAGAAAAATTTTGTTATTCACAAAAATAATTTTTGAATTCTTTCAAGGAATTTGATTAAAATTTTAATAAATAATTGACTTGTTTTAAAGAATTTCATTAAATTGTATTAACAATTATTGAATTTTTTCAGAAGAATTTTATAATTTATAAAAATAATTTAATTCGAATGGTAATTTTTTTTTTTAAGTTATGAAAATAATTAAATTGTTTCAAAACCTTTCATAAAAAATTGTATTGAAAATGATTGAATTCTTTCATGAAAGCTGATAAAAAATAAAAACAATAATTATATTTTAATAACAAATTTTATAAAAATGTTCAAAATAATGTAAGTTTTACGATTAATTTCATTTTATTAAAACTAATTCAATTCTTAGAAAAAATTATATTTATAAAAATAATGAAATTCTTTTCCACGAATTTTATTAATATTTCTAAAAATATTTGAATTCCTATCAAAAATTGGATTAATTTTTTTATTTATTTTTGAAATTAATTTAACTGCTTTAAAGAAAGTAGAAATTCTTTCATAGAATTTAGTTATTAAATTAAATCGAAAATAATTGAATTCTTTCAACAAATTTTACAAAAATGCTTATAGAAATAGTGTAATTTTTTATACCATACAAATTGTAATGAAAATAATTAAATTTTTTCGAAGAATTTTATTAATATTTTAGACCTTAATTTAGGTATATTGAAAATTAATTATTTAATCTGAAATCATTCAAAAGTTGAAATTGATATTTGAAAATAAAAAAATTGTGGATTTTGTATAACTATTTTCTCAAAATATAATAGTTTCGTTATAATATTTATTTAAATATTAATTTTATATTAAAAATAAATAAATAAAAAAATTAACTAATTTACAGTTTTTATTAATTTTCTTTGTCAATATTATTAAAGGAATTGTTGGATAATTTGTATCTTATTTGAAGACTCATAGAGTAAAACGTTTATTTGCTCGTAAAATGAAACTAATTAGAGGCATTGTTCCAGGTGATAACCATGTGTATGTGTGTGACCTTAAGTGCATCAGTGACCTTGATATTCCTATTCCTGCCGAAATTATACATTATCGTGCTAAGACCGGAACGCAATAATCGTGCGTTATTCACGACCAGTAAATCCATCAGATGTCACATTGGAGCTCGAGTTGCTGCCGCTATAGCTGAGCCACCAGCAAAGCAAGCAATTTATCGACTTTCTGGCTCTGATGATTTAAGATTTCAAGGTAAAAAATCACTCCCTATATATCATGTTGATTCAATAAATTTTCTAATGATGAAAGAATATTTCACCATTGACAAACCATCCAACTCAAGTTTTACGAGAATATAAAATATTCTCTTAAAAATTGAGAAGGTAAATAAAATAATTATTTTAGCAAAAAAAAAATGCAAGTTTTCGGAGTAAAGAAAAAAAGTTAAATGAAAATTAAACTTAGAAAATAATTAATATTAATTTGTTTTTAATTTTTAATGAAATTAAATAGAATTGTTTGGCTATAAAAAATGTAATGAAAGAAAATTTTTTTTTATTTCTAATAAAGCAAAAAAGAATAAATGAAAAATTATTGGAATGAAAATCCTTAAACTACAATGTTTCATTATTTTAACGAAGCATCTTGTAAATAACTATGAAGAAAACCATCAAAATTACGAGGACATTTTAACAGTCCAATTAAAGGAATTTTACGACTACGTTTATAAGTGTTTCCATCATACGCTTTATTTTACGAAGAAAAGACTCAAAACGTTTTTATTCCCCTCGAGTTGACAAATTTAATTTGTTATACACTCACACATTAAATGAAAAATAATTTTCTCTATCGAAATATTTTATTTTCCCTTTATTTCCATTTTTTATTACCATTTTAAATGTTTTTTTATTCTCGACTTCATTTTGTTAATTTATACTTAATTTATTTATTTTTAATATCTATAATAAATGTATTTACATTTTTTAAATCTGAAATTGAATTGTATTATTTTTTTTCATTTTAGAATTCTATTCCCTATAATTTTTAAAAATTTCTAATTAAAATTCTTTATAAAATTGATTATCTCTTTTAAATTGTACAAAAATTATTTAAAGAAATCAAATTGTTTTTTAAAAAATACGTTAAATTATTTCCAAAATATGTTTTAGAATTTTTTATTATAATTCTTTTAAATTAAATTATTTCTTATTTTCATAAACATATTTCCGAAAATACAAATATCTGAAAAAATAATTACATTACAATTTTGAAGAAACTAATATTTTTAAAAATATTATTAAAATTTGGAGAAAACAATTATTTTTCTAATTTCTATTTAAAAAATTCTTCATAAAATTGATTAGTTTTTTAAATTGTCAAAAAACTCTAAATATATAAATTAACTATTTTCGAAAGTCATAAATTACATAAATTGAAATTTATATAAATCATTTTTGTTAATTGAAACGGAAATTTGTTAAAATTTAAACACTGAATTAAGTAAACGACCTTTTTCTATTTTTAATGGACTAAAGCAACTTTTTTTCGCGCCTTAAAATTTTAAGTTTAAATTCTAAAGTAGAATTATAATTTTGATAACAATATTATAATAAATATATAATTTTTCATATTTGAAATGAATTGTTTCAGGTTCAAGTCACAGAAGCAGTGTGCAAAAACGTACACTATCAATTCAAACGAGTAAAGAACTTCTTTTGGGAATATGCAATTCTTTTCAAGACTGTCCAGTAATAGCGCAAAATGAAATGTGCAAGTGTAATGAAAGGATAAGCAAATCCAGTGAGAATTTGTATGAAACAAAAGCTGAACCAATCGATAAGGTTCATTATCGTACGAATAGAAATTTGAGTCTAGTTGATAACGCGATAAATCGAAATTTTGAGCGTAACGAGCAACTTAGTCGATCTCACTTGAATCTATCAGAATGGGCTGAACTGAATGCCCAATCACTTTTCGATCGTCTACACAAGGGGTGAAGTATATTTTTTCATTATTTATATTATTTATATTGCAGGGTTACCACAGGTCAGGGAAATCAGTAAAAAATTAGGGATTTTGAAAGTACTGCAAAAAATTTAATTTTTAAAACTTATAAGAAAACTTAATTTTTTTTTGTTTCCCTCATAAATTATAAAATTACTATGAATTCTACTACAAAAACTTAAATTTTTTGTATTTCTGACAATAATTTCTTTTTAAATTACTTAATTTTTCAAGAACTATCATAAAATTATTATTAGTTCTTAGAAAAGATTTAAATTGAATTTTACAAGAATTGTGTTAACAATTTTCATAAATGGATGAACTTTAAATGATTTTAATTGTAAATTTTACAAAATTTTAATTTTTAATGAATTTAACTAGGTTTTTGAAAAATTTTTAATAATTCAAATTCTCTGAAATTAGTTACATTTTTAAATATATATTTAATTAATTATTAAAATTAAGGATTTAAGAAAAAATTTTAGTTAAAAGCATTTTAAAAAATTGATTTTTTGAGAAGTTACAATTTATTTCAGAAATTTAATTATTTTCAACACTAATAAATAATTCTTCGCAAAAATTTAAATACGTTCAAAAATTTTCCAAAATTTACGACAAAATTACAATTATCATTAGAAATATTAAAATTCTTCTCCGAAATTCAATAATTATTATAAAAAATGTTAATAAAATTCATGGAAAAATTTTAATTATTTGCAAAAATTTTCCTCAATTCAATGATTTTGAATATCTACTATTTCAATAAAAAAAAATTCTAATAAAGTTTTACGCAAACATTTATTCATTTTCATAAATATTAAAAATTTCACAGTAAATCAATTATATATTTACAATTTTTTATAAATTTCGCCTAAATAATTTACTTATTTTCATAAATAATAAAACTCATCATCGAATTCCAATTATTTTTAATACAAATTTAATTTCAATTTTAGTTTTTAATTAGTTTAATATTTCTCAATATGTACCTAATTTTATTTCCAAAATTTTTGCGAAATTTTAGAATTTTGCAATCAGAAGGAAATCAATTATCTTGATGAATATAAAAATTCTTCGAGAAAATTAATTGTTTTCAAGAATTTAAAAAAATTCTTTGTAAAATAAATTCAGTTATTTTCTTAAATATGAATATTCATCATAAGAAGTCAAATATTTTCAAAAATAATTTAATTCTTCAAAGAAGTTACAATTATTTGTAAAAAAATTTAACGAATTCAATTATCTTTATAAATAGCAAAACTTTTCGTTAAAAATTCTATTATTTAAAAAATTTAAATATAATTCTTTGCACAATAATTTTCAATTATTGCTAGTTTCATAAAATTTATCAAAAGATTTTATTATTGAAAGAAATTTTGGACACAATTATTCTTAAAAAACTGTTATTAAATCTTGTCGAAAGAATTCAATTTTAAGAAACATTTAATTATTTAATAAAATAATAAAATTCGTTGCGGTAATTCAAATATTTTCATTAAATAACCTTTAATTCGTAGCCGAAAATCAATTATTTTCAAAATTTTTTTAATTAATTCTGCAAAAGAATTGATCTATTTTGATGAATAACAAAATTCTTCTCATAAAATTTCATAAATTTCGTAAATTATAATTTAAAATTCTTTTTAGGAATTCAATTCTTGATTTATTTATTTTTAAAAATGTTAACATTGCTGTTTTTGAATAATTTTATAATCAAAGAAATTTTGTAATTAAAAAGGTAATAGAAAATATTTTTGAATATCTAATAATTTTTAGAGTGAATCAAAGTATCGTTTGGAAGTCTGAGAAAAACTAAATTCTATATAATATATATTTGTATGTAACATATAATTAATTAGACATTAATATTAATGTCTAATTGTTTTCTTTTTTATTTTTCCAGATCCACATCTCCACTAGGCAATTGCGATTTTAATAACTCTCAATCAAACTGCCATCAAGAATTACCATTAATTTATAATTCGATAATAAAAAGAATAGAAAATGAAAATAAAATGGAATTGAAAGCGAGAATTCATGAGGAGAGTGACCATCTATCAAGCAATGGGGATCCTGTTATCAATATTACAATCACTCTTGGCACTGGACTTCCCAGTCCTCCAAATTTCCCCCAAGATGGTCAAGTATGATCCTAAATTAATTTTGACATTCAATTAAATTGAATTGTCAATTAATTTATTCTACACTTATAATACACGATTGTGATAGTTTCTACTCTTTTCTCTAAAATCCAAAAAAGAATTAAAGAAAAAAAGGTAAGAAATTATTTATTTACATCTTTCTGGTACTTTAGTTACATTATTTTTTAAGAAAAGGGTGAAACAAATTAAAAAAATTTTTAAATGTATAAAAAAAGAATTTCAGTTTTTATATTTTGTTATTAATTTAACGGAAACATATAAATTAGGAATTTTTGTTAACTCTGAAAGAATACATTTTTTTCGGAAAAGTAAAAAAAAGACAAAGGTAATCAACCAGTGAACTGATTCAAAATAATAAAACACTGCGACCAATGTAAAAAATTAAAAATCTTATGACGCACGAGAATTTTTTTTCCAAAACTTTTAATAAATTTTTTTACAATTTTTCTACCAATTCTCGTATATAAATTAAGTTTTCTTCTCAATCATAAAATAGAAATAATAAAAATTGACTGTAAAATGTAAAATAATATGCCAAATGTAGAATAATTTCGCTATTATAATAGCAAAAGTTATTTATATTTATTGTAGAAATCAGTTTTATTTATAAATATTTAATGCCAAAAAAGAGGCTTGGAGCGATTTTAAAATTGTTCATTTCAATTTATATCGTTTTATGTATTGCAAACTTAATAATTGTAAGTTATTTAATAACAAAAGGGTTTTTTTTATAAATTTTAATTTAATGAAGAAATTTTTAAAAGAAAGTTTATAAAAATATTTATAATTTTGAAATAATTATCAACGAACGAATCAAATTGGAAAATTCTTTTTTTCTAAAAAATTTACTGATTATTTCTTAATACATAGAAAACTTAAGAGTTTAAAAATAATGACAAAATGAATTGTTATAAACTTTTTCTTTATTATAAAAAGACTATAAACTAGTTGATATTAAGATATACAGAATTGGTTTTTCGAATGACTTAAAAATATAATGAACATGTTTTCTGTACTGTAAACAATGGAACTACTTTTAGACTAATAAAATTGTTATCTACTTAAATAGCAAAAATACATTCGATAAAACTAAATTTTCATCTGGGATCTAATTATTTTTTCGATATTATCCTTAAGAAATCATGCATTTTCGTTAATTTTACTTTTCTTCATTTTAAGAATCGTAATACTGTTTGTTCTGCTAGTAAATAGCTTAGATTAAAAACAGAATTGTATTAAATTTAAATTGTTTCGTATAAAAATATTTAAATAGTTCATTATTTCGAAAGCATGCATTACAATCACTTGACGGATTTCTTTTAAATATTCTCTATTCATATAATTGAATATTACTTAATTACAAAATTTAGATAACAAATTGATTCTTTTTCAATAATTGAAAATATAAATTAATAGAATGAAGATAGATTATTTAAGAATATTAATTTACTTACTATTAACTTTTTAAATTTAATATTAAATATAGTGAAGATTATTATTTTAAATTTAAACTATATAAGTATTGCGAGACATTTTGGAAGGCATATAATGCTTCTGTAAATTCTTAGTATTTTATTTCGATAAATCAATAAAATACTGATAAATAGAATTAGGTTTTAAATTACAATAGGTAAATGCATCAAAAAAGTCTATAAAATAGTTCTAGGAATCTATATTGGAGCATTAAAATAGATTTCTTGTAGAATAATATTTTTTCCATTAGCTTATTAGAATTTTAAAAAAAATTGCGAAACAAAAAATAAAATTTAATGATCTAAACGAAAATTATTCATTGACAAGACACAAACATTTAATGTTTGAACATTTGGTTTTTTTACGGACGGACGATTGAGCAATGTAAAAAAAATTTTTAAAAATTACAATTTCTTTCCGACCTTTACAAAATACTTTTAAACTCTTTTTAAAAGAAGAAGTTGATGAACAAATTTTTTAATTTTGAAAAGAAAGTGATTCTTAATTAACTAATAATTTGCCATGTTTGTTAAACTAATAAAAATAGAATGAGAAAATGCAAGGAAAAGAATGGAAAAAAGTTGAATTTATTTTCTTTCGTAATTATTGATAAGTTGATTGAGATGAATTTCCATTGCCGAATGACCGGCTTTCAATGCATTTTTCTCGACACTATTCCATATGGAGCTCATAAATAAGGAGTAGCATAGAACCGCGGTACCGAGAAGTCGGCCTATATTGATACCAATACTCAGTCCAATTGACGTTGATGAATATTCAAGTCCCATTGAATACATCAAAGGAATAGCTAATAGCAAACTGAATATTAAGTACCATATCCTCTGTCGTTGTACGCTCTTCAGGGCCAAACCACAAATGTTGATCGCTTCCTTGAGTGAATCTCTCACGTCGAAGTTGGATGCTGAATTCTCTCCTACAAGCAATTATTATTATTAATTATTATTGTTAATACAAGTAAATATTACGCGCGTCAGCACGCGAAACGCGATATTCTGTTATTATTGTAAGACGTACTATTTATTGACAGAAAATTATGTAATTTTTATGCAAATGCAACTTTCAGCCATTTTAGATGTTCAAGAAATTAAATTCTTCGCCTTTCCATCGAAACGAATTTAAAATTTAATTTGTCTTTTTCTTTTAAATTACGAAAAATTATAACATTGGAGTAACTTTTATTTTGATTGTCTCTCAGATTCTTTCTTAACTCATTGACTTATTATTATTTTCAAAATTTTTTAAAATATTCATTATAAGATTTACTAATCTTTTTCTATCTACCTATATTGATAAACGTTGTACTCCGGTAATCTGTTCGCAGTTTGAAGTTGTTTGCTTTTTTGCTTCCTTACATTTTAAATAATTTTACTTTTTAAATGTTTTCAATTTTAAAATTAATGTAGGTATTCAAAGTCATTGAATTGTTGCAAAGAATTTTATCAAAAACTAGCAAATGTTACGCACGGAACGTGTTATTCGATTTGTTATTGTTATGCAAATTACAGAATTTTTTATTTTGAAATATAAATTTTTAAAATAATTTCATAGTCGACATTTCAAGAATTCAATTATTAAGTAAAAAATTAATTATTACTTTTTATATTTTAAAAACTTTAATAAAGTTTCACGAAAGAATTCAATCATTTTCTAAAATTTTTAAAAATACTTCTAAACAATTCAATTTTTTTTGTAAGTAGTAAAATCTTTACAAAAATTCAATTATTTTTAAAACAATTTTAATTAAATTACTCGGAAGAGATTAATTTTTAGAAATATTTGTAATACACTTCGAAAAAATTCAATTTTTTTCTAAAATTTTAATAAATCCTTCGAAATAATTAAATTATTCTTATAAATATAGTAAACTTCTTCGCAAGAATTCAATTAATTTTATAAATAGTAAAATCTTTTGCAGGAATTCAATTATTTTCAAAACTATTTTATTAAATTCCTCGGATGAATTCAAATATTTTAAAATATTTTCATAAATTTTATTTATTTCCTAAAATTGTAATAAAATCATTGAAACAATTCAATTACTTTTATTTTACTACAATTCTTCGAAGGAATTAAATTATTTTTAATGCAATTTAAATAAAATTACACGAAAGATTTAATTATTTTCAAATAATTCTTTAAAATTCTTCATAACAACTTAATTATTTCTCAAAATTTGAATATAAATTCTTCGAAACATTTCAATTATTTTTATAAGTAGTAAAATTCTTTGCAATGATTCATTTATGTTTAAATAAATAGTAAAATCCTTTTCAGAAATTTAATTATTTTCAATACAATATTAATACAATTTCTCGAAAGAATTTTAATATTTAAATATTAACATAAAATTTATTTATTTTCTAGATTTTTAATAAATTCTTCGGAACAATTCAATTATTTTTATAAATAGTATTAAAATTCTTCGCAAGAATTTAATTATTTTTAATACAATTTTAATAAAATTCTTCTTCATAAAATACATTTGCTTTTAAAATTTTTATTTAAAAATTCTAAAGAAACTCCATTAGTTTTAAAAAAAATGCAAAGAAATTCTCCAAAAGAATTTAATTAGGGTTTTTATAATTTTTAATAAATTTCTTCACGAGAATTTAATAACATTTTTAGAAGGAATTCTATTATTATCAAATTTTATGATATAATTCTTTGGAATAATTCAATGATTTTCAATATATTAATTTCAAAATTAAAAATATTTGAAAAGAAAAATTATAAAAAATGTTAAGAAACAAAAAATCAAACAAATAAAATAATGCCATTTTTGCAAAAATTTTGTTATTTAAAAAATAATTGAATTCTTTTAAAATATTTTATAACGAATTAAGAAGAATTCTTCCTTTCTTCCTATAATATCAAAAAAATTGTAGTTGTAGCTAATAAAAATTAGTCTGCCCTCAATAATTTATAAGTAACTATTTTTATGTTAGAATATTAAGTTAAATTTACAAAATATTTATTATTATTTATAATACAAAATAATTTGGTTAAATTAATTTTTGTTTTAACTTAATCTTCAAAACAATATCTTTTAATGATTATTGGCATAAATTATTATTATTATTATTTAAATAATTAAAAAATGATTATCTTAAATACTAATCATTTAATGTCAATATTAATAATTATAATAATTAACTTGATAATTTTATCAACATTATTATCTTTATTACTATAATTAGAATTATATGACTATTACCTTTAGTTATTTTTAAGTGAGCCATAATTGCCTCGTGATCAGAGTAACTGAAGTTCTTCTGTGGAACACGTTCTGGGAAAGGTAGATTAAAATCTATAACTTGTACCTAAAAATTAAGTTTAATTTAATTAAACTTGAATTTACCAAAAAATAAAAAAAAGGTTTCTAAATATTTAAACGCAAAATAAAATTATTGTTAAAAAGCTAAATTAATATTAATATAAGTAAAATGGTAATTTTCGAGAAAAAAAAATATGTTTCTTACCGCAAATTTATTTGAACCTAGATACAAAATATAGTCGATGCGTTTGCCATTTGGCAATTTGTTGACCAAACTTGAACTTGTGTAACTATTCTTGGCACATTCATTGGTCCCTATAAAGGTGGAATTATTTGAGCAGGAATCATGCAAGCCGGCGACACCGCAAATTAAGCGATAAGCCAAGTCTTCTGGTTCCGTATTGAGATCACCACCAAGTATCACCGCATCCGCACCGCCTTTTGTCATTCTGATAAACTGAGCAGTGTCAAACGCTTGCAAAACTCTGTGCGCCGTGTACTCGTCATTTTCTCTATCATATTCAGCATGTAACTGTAATTCATTTCAGAAAAGAAAAAGAAATTCTCAATTGATTAATCTTTTCTTCGCAAAAATTATGATCCTACATTAATTAATTTTTTTTTTTAAAGAAAGTAACAATTTTCTTCAAAGAGAATTTTTTGTCTAAAGAAGAATATAAAAAAAATTCTTTGTTTAATTTAAATTAAAATTTCGCATTACGTTGCGAAATTCACCAATTTGTTTGAGTAAAAATATTCGAGAAAAATTGAAATTCATGTAATTTAATTTCTTTAGATGGAAACAATATTATATTACGTGTATATAGAATAAATGTTGGGAAAATTGTAATTACATGAGCAATGTAGACATTAACATCCATATTCTGCACTCTGACTTTACAAAGGCCAACTCCTTTTCCACCGAACCAGTCTCCGTGATGGATTTTATGTACGTAACCATTTACGGACCATCTGTGAAACATAACATCTAGAATTGGATAGCGAGAGAAGACGCAAACTCCTGATCCCACAACGCCACTGAAAATTCACGTACATTAATAGTATATATTTAATTAATAAATTAATTAGTTAATTACGGCATATTAATAATTAAGAATTTTATAGACATTTTTTTCAAAAATTGAATTTCAAGAAATTGCAATTAAAATTGTATTGAAAATAATTTAATTCTTGACAAGAATTATTATTGTTATTAAAATTCTATAACATAATTTAATTCTTGCCAAGAATTATTATTATTATTATTGTTATTGTTATTAAAATTCTTTAAAAAAATTTAATTCTTGCTAAGAATTATTATTATTAAAATTCTTTAAAATAATTTAATTTTATCAAGAATTTAATTATTTTCAATAATTGTAATAAAATTCTTTGCAAAAAGTCAATTTATAAAGAATAAAATTCTTCGTAAAAAATTCAATTATTTTTGTATAAATAATAACATTCTTATTTGTTTTTCATTTATTTTCAATACAATTTTAATTAATTTCTTCAAAAACTTCGATTATTCTTAAATATCTTGTAAAAATTCTTCTAGAAAATACAATTATTTCAAAAAATAATTTTTTTTCACAGGTGTTTAATTATTATTAAGAAAAACTTTTACTATTTAACTCAATTCAAGAATTCAATTATTTTCAAAAGTAATGAAAATTTCGCTGGAATTCAATTATTTTAAATACACTTTTAATTAAATTCCCCGAAAAAATAAATTGTTTTTAAACTTTATGTTTAAATTCTTTGAAGGAATTCGATATTATCAATAATTATTTTAAATTCAATTTTAATAAAATTCTTCTCAAAAATTCACTTTTTTTTGTAAATTTTGCAAAAATTCAATTATTGGTAAAAATAATACATTTTTTCTCAGGGATTTAATTATTTAAAAAAGTTTTAATAAAATTCTATTCCAGAATTAAAATTGTCGAAATACTGGAAATCATTAAATTCTTGTAAAGTATTTATATAAAAAAATTGAAAATTAAATTGAAATATTAAAATATATTAAAATTAATCATAGAAAATGAAATTCTTTTAAACAATTTAATTAGAGAATTTGTAAATTATTGTATTTTTTTATGAGTGATCACTAAATTTGGTAAAAATAATAAATTTTTTAATAATAATTTTAATGGAAAATTTTGAAAATAATTTAAATTTACAACAAATTTTAATAAAAACATTTAAGAACGATTGAATTGTTTAGATAAATTTTATTACAATTTTTAAAAATAATTAAAACTTGTAAGAGAAATTTTAATAAACTTCTATATTGAAATAATTGAATTGTTTTGAAAAATGTTTTATCAGACTTGTTGAAAGTAATTAAATTTTTATTAACAATCTTGGAAATAATTAAATTTAAATAATATTTTTCAAAATAATTGAGTTTTTTCGAAGAATTTTATCTGAATTTTTGAGAATAATTGAATTTTTGAAAGGAATTTTATTAAAATTTTTAAAAAGAATTTTTTAAAAAGAATTTCTTTAAAAATTTTGAAAATAATTGAAATTATATTAGAATTCTTGAAAATAATCGAATTTATTTTTATAATTGTAAAAATAATTGTACTCTTTCCAAAAATTTTATTAAAATTGTATTGAAAGTAATTTAATTGCTCTAAAGAATTTTAGTATGTATGAGAATAATTACATTTTTGCGAACAATTTTCTTGTTTTTATGAATAAACAAGAATATTTAATATTATATACTTAATAAGTGAATTCTTTAAATTAAAAATCTGCAATCATTTCGAAAATTGATGTTTATTCTTGAAAACATAAAACTTTTGAATGTACAAAAAATATTGCGTTCCGAACGGTAGCACGCGAATTATTTGCTAGTTCAAATATAACATCAATTTTTCAATAATTAAAAAATTTTAATTTACTAATTAAGTACTGAATTAATTATTATTGTTTATTATTCTCAAAAATTCTCATTCATTTCTTGATAAGAATTTAATTATTTTTAGAAATATTAATAAAATTCTTGTCAAGAATCCAATTATTTATTCATTAATAAAATAAAATTTTTTTTGAGGAATTCAATTATTTTTGAAAATAGTTAACAACAATAAATAATAATTAGTGTACATTAATTGTAAATTATGTATAGTTGAGTAAAAATATCAAACAAGAAGGATAATTGAAAAATTTTCTCCTCCAAATTTACCTATAGAAATAATGAGAGTATGGAAGTTGCTCTTGAGTTCTTGCTTTAAACATTTTAAAGTCAAGAATTGACCAAATTTCTTGCAGGCACACAATATCAAATTCATCAGCGACAAGTTTATCCGCAATCGCATCCATTCTAGCGATTCGATTTTTCGAGACATAAGGAATACCCCTGCAAGTAATTATAAATTAATAATTAAATAGAAAATAAATGTTTTTCATTGCTCAAGAAAATAAAATATCGAGTTTTTAAAAAGTTAAAAATTCTCGAAAATTCGTGAGGAAAACATAAAAATTTATCAGCAGACTTCATAATGGGTAATTAATGATATGAATAAAGTAGAAAAAATGTTTCTTGTTTTAGTCGATTCACAAAAATCACAAAAAAAATTGTTACTCTGTATTTCCCAGACATTTTCCTGATTTTCATCAAAAAATACTTACTTACTTTTCTTATCCCGCTGATAATAAATTATCTTCAAAACTACATTGTTGTAAAATTCAAAGATTTTCCGAAGTTTTCAAAAATACGATTATAGTACATATTTAAAAATATTTTTGAAAAAGTTCTTTAAAACATAAAATTTATTTCAACTAAATTTGACAATAATTTCACATAATTGGAAATTTATTTTTATTTTTAAAAATTATTTACGAAAACTTAACTCTTGAAAAGAAATTTTAATTAAAATTATTCAGAAGATTAATTTTTTCAAAATTTTTAAATCAAATTATTAATTTAATAAATTAATAATTGAAAATTAATTACAACTTTTAACAATTTAAATAATTTTGAAATTGAACTATTTACAAAATATTTTTTAAATTTAATTCTTCGAAAATTCAATTATTTTTTCTCAATTTTTGAATAAAATTATTTAATACTTGAATAATTCTTTTAGAAAAATAATAAAGTAGTAAATTTTTAAAATACACATTCAAATATTATAAGTGTCAAAAAAATTTAAATTTCTAGACTTAAAAATTTTCTGAAATTTTTTTTTTCAGTTCTTATTATTATACGAGAATTTAATTACCAAAGTATCAAAATTAATTTATTAAATAATTATTAAAATAAAAAGTATTAAATCTTAACATTGAATTCTAGCTTATGAAGAATTTTATCAAAATTTTGGAAAACAGTAGAAAACTTTAAAAGAATTTTTAATTCCACGAAAAATACAATTTTCTAAAAAATGTTATTACTTGATTAAAAAATTGTATTAAAAACAATTGAAATCCCACGAATAGGTTTATAAATTATGTATTTATATGAAAATTATGGAATTCTTTCAAATGAATTTAATAAAAAAATTTGTTAATAATTGTAAAAAATTTTATAATTTGTGAAAATAATAAATTTTTTGTTAAAAAATTTTGAAAATGATTGAATTCTTTCGAGTAAATTTAAAAAAATTTCTATTGAAAATAGTCGAATTCTTATAAACAAATTAAATTAAGATTATTAAAAAATAATTAATTTTTTTCGTAGAATTCAATAAGTAATTGAATTATTTCGAGAATTTCTATTAAATTACAATTTATTGAAAATAATTTAGTTCCCTCCGAAGAATTCGCTATTATTTTTGTGAAAGTATTTATAAATTTCTATTAATATTTGTGAATAAAGAAATGAATTAATTTAATTCTTTAACAATTTTTTTTAAATTGGTCGTAAGCATTTTGTTACAATTTTTAAGAATCATATTTTTATTTCAACTATATCAGCGGATTTGAACCTGTAATTCGAAGCCTGTATAAGTTTAATAAAAAATTGAATTTAAAAAATATTTAATAGTGAAGGAAAAAGGAAGATAAGAACAAAATTACATATTATTTGACTAGAATATAGAATATAAATCGCGAAAATTAAAATTTATTATAAATATATTTCAAAATATGGTAAAGATAACCTCTAAATTGAAATGAGACTTACCAACAATTGAGAGATAATACTTTTAATGTTATTTCTTCCTCAGTCATTTTGTAAAACTATTGTTTATTGAACTACTTAAATGAGAAATAATTTATTACGAAAACATGAGATTTTTTTTTAAAAAGCAAACAACAACAACATCATCACTTGTTCGCTGGTAAATACTTTCTGCCACTGCCACTCAGTATTGTATCCCGCATCTATGTGTCAATGACAGCTGTTGTAAAACTGTGTATGTGTATTTCATTTATAATACGTTGCATACACTTTCAGCATTCTTTGAACAATGGACTTTTCTCGCATAGATCATAGATAAATTGATGTGGTCGACAGTGATAAAAATGAATAATACAACAAAAGGAATCCTTTTGTTAAAAAAAATTAATGAAAAATGTACTTTGTCCTTAAACAAAAACTTTGATCTAATGATTAAAATTAACATTCGTTAATAATTTATGTATTATTTTCTCCATTACATTCAATTCATTTGATTATTGAAAGTCATGAAAAATTTACTAATTAAGAATAAAAAATGATTGATTAGAAAATTACACGAAAATATTTTTTAAATATTATCTTTTAAAATAGAAAATAAATGAAAAAATGAAAATAAATCCCTAATGTTTTTTCAATAATGAAAAAATGAAAATAAATCCCTAATGTTTTTTCAATAATACTGGCAGAAAATAATTTATTCTCAACGATTGAATTATTATAAATTTGAAATAATCAGAACGACAGTAATATGAATTTTCTAAAAATTAATTTTTTAGTATTATAATGGAACAAGATATTAAAATAAATAAATTTAATTTTTTCTTAGAAGATAAATTTTAAAAAAAGAACGTACTTCGAACTATTAAAAACTATACGCGCGCAAGCGCGTGTGAAATCTTCTTTTCCGTTGTTACTTTCAAAATTTGCTTTTCCAAATTTAATAAATATTCTTAATTTCGTAAAACATATAACTTTTCTTACGGTTCTTCATTAAATTTAATTATTTAAACAACTCGTATAAAAGTAGGCAAAATTTTCAATTGCTTCAATTTTTTAAAAATATTTTAATTATTTCTAAAATTTGCAACTGTAATTCATCCAAAATTCAAATATTTCTTTAGAATTTTTAAATAAAATTATTGAAAAATTTTAATAATTTTTAAAGAAGAATAATGTTTTTAATATTTTTTTAAAACAAAAATTTAAAGATTTTTAAACTTTAGCTTTCCTTAAATTTTCAAGGAATTTAATTTCAAAACCTTTTAAAATTTAATTATTAATTTCTAAAATTTCTGTGATAACGGTTTAAATATTCAATTATTTTTTTTAATTTTAATTGAAATTTTTGTTAAATCAATTCCTATGAGAATTCAACTACAAGAATTGAATTATTTAAATAGAATAATTTTTGTAAATTCATAAAATTATATAATTTCAAACATTTAAGTATATTTCATGACAATTTTTAAAAAGGAAAAAAAATTCTTTTAAATATAAAATTTTACGGAATTTCCAATTGTTTCAATTTGTTAAAATTATTGAGAATTCAAGTACTTTTTCATTAAAGAATTTTAATATATTTTTAAAAAATCTAATCATTTTAAAAATTTCAACACAATTTTAATTCTTTCGTGAAATTTGTTTTAAAATTTGAATTTTTGTAAAAATTTTATAACGAATTAAGAAAAGTATTGAATCCTTTCTAAGAATGTTATTTATTTGAAATATAATGAATATACTCGTCAAGAATTTTTTTTTTCATTTTTGAAAATCTTAATTACATTTTTATGAAAAATTTGTTTGAATTTTTTTTATAAATAATGGTGTTTATTTAATAATTTTAATAAAAAATGTTGAGATTAATTAAAATAAATGAAGAATTTTTTTCAACTTTTTAAAATTATCCTGTCTGTTAATAATTAAATTATGAAACATTTGATTATTGAATTTCATTAAAATTGTATTGAAAATAATTGAATTCAAGAAAGAATTTTATTAATTTAAAAAAAATGTAATTCTTGAGATTAATTTTACTTGCACTTATAAAAAAAATTTAATTATTCTGAAAGATTTTTAAAAATATTTTAGAAAATAATCGAATTTTTTTCGAAAAATATTAAAAATCAAAAAATTGAATTCTTTATTTCTTTAGTGGAATGTTATTAAAATTTTGATGAGAGTAATGGAATTTTTTCAAAAAATTGTACTATTTATAAAAATAATAGTATTCTTTCGAAAAATGTTATTATTTTGAAAAATAATTGAAAAAAATTATTTAAAATTTTTGAATATTCTTATTAAATTCTTTTTGAAGAATTTCTTTCTATTTTTTTTTTAAATAATTGATTTTCTTTAAAAATTTTGATTAAAATTTTTTTAAATAATTGAATATTATGATTAACTTCTTTAAAGTTTTAAAAATAATTGTGTTTGTTAAAAATTGAAATGAAATATTTAATTCTTGAATTTTGTTATTCATTAAAATTTGATAAAACAATTTAATTCTTTTAAATTTTTTTTATAAAAAATTTAGAAAAAAAATGGTTGATTGAAAAATAACATGCATTTAAAACTTTAAGGGAAAATTTTACAAGATGTCAATACAGAAAAATATTTTTAAATTTCAATTTTTTTAAAATTCTTTAATTTGTATAAAATTTAAAATTAATATTAATACGTACAAAAATATTTTTATGTTTCAATTTTTTTAAATACATCAGTTTTACATACTTACAGGACTATTGTTCTATTTTCGAATATTAATATTAATCGGAACTCTTATCTTGGTCTTGTAACATATTCGAAATAGTTTCTATATTAATTATTTTTCTATGCTTTTTCAATAACTCTAACATATCTGTCTCATCGCTGTTTAATAAATTAGTTGAGCCTGATATGAGTTTCATTATAAGTTTCTTCATTAAATTAATTTTTTGAATTGACTGCTCAATCTTCTGCTTGAATCTAAAAGAAATTTTGCAAAATATTACATTTTATTTCTATATTATCCTAAAGTTTAGAACATAAAATTAAAAAATTAAATTACATTTATATGACAATAATTTTGCGAAGGTATGGAAAAAACTATACCTAGCTTCTAAATATAAAAATAAAACATTTAATTTTTATTCCAATCGGTAATTAACGAAAATATATTTAAAGAAATATTTCAAAAGGTTGAAAATTTGTCGTTAATTTATATTTGGATTCCGCATAAAGGAAGGATTGTATTTATAATTTTATATTTACCTTGCTTCTGTAGGATTTGATTGTTCGAGTTTATTAACTCTCAATTCTTCTTGTTCCTTTAAAAATATTCGATATTTTTGTACTTCTTGTAGATCTTTAATTTTGAGTTGAAGTAATTTTTTCTGCAATTCATGTATTTCGCTTTGAATAGTTAATGCATTATCGTTACAATTAAAAAGTGTATTGCACAATTGTAGAACTTTTCTATCGGAAAAAGCAAAGTATTAATATAAACTTTTAAATAATTAAAAAAAATAGTTTAATAAATATAAATTACTCTTTCGATTCAGGAGTGTCCTTATTATTCAATATTCCCTCCAGAGCATAAGTTTCAAGACCTAAATTTACTCCATTACTATTAATAATATATTGCGAAGTAATTTCTTCCGTTAACTCATCGAAAGTTGTACTTAAATCCTCCTCGGGCAATTCAGTAATTTTGTCTAAAATTTTCAAATGATTGAACGGATTGAACGTTTTCAAATTTTCAGTTATTGCTTTTTTGAGGTTATAAGTAGGAAATTCAGTTTAAATAGAAAAAAGCTAGTATAATCAAGTTTCAATTTTAATAATTGATTATCAATGAATTTAAAATCCTAATATTCGAATTTTTTAACTTACTTTCTCCATTAACTGACTTGAGATATAAAATTCTCGCATTCATTTCTTTGAGTACAGTTTTTAAGTGTTTAATTTTATTTTCCACTGGTATTAAGCCGTCTATTGTTATTTCTCCATTTGAGGATTCAATTGCTGCTTCGTCTAATAGTTGTAAAACTTGATTTAACTTTTGCCGTTCCATAATTTTGATTATTCGTTTTTGTTTAAACGGCTTTTAAACTTTTCTGTCAAAATCAAACAAAACAAATTTTTAAACTAAGGCTGTGTTCACAGGCTATGCACAATTGCTTGGGGGGGGGGAATTGTCCAGAAGCTATTTTTTACACAATTGGTTATATGTATACACCTTAATGAACTGCGAAGTAAACCCTGTGAATATAGCATAATCGCTGTGTCTTTTTCTATCTCATTTGCGAATTATTGTGCGTTGGCCTTTATTTTTCGCATTTTTAGCAGTGACCTCTGCAGGCCTCCACTCTCTACTCACTTCGCTTACTTTCTGGAAAATGGTCATCAAATAATGTAAATATGTAATGGCGCCTCGTGTTGTTTTTAACTGCAAATGATAATTCTCATTGAATAACAAATTTATCATTGAGAGAAATTCATGTGAAAGTGAAGTTTTTTAACGAGTGAGAACGTGGCAATTTATTGTGCTCTGAATGATTGTGTTTTTAAGAATTTTGTGTGACGAAATTTATTGAAACGTGTGCTCAAGACATCAAAGGGGGTTGAAAAAAAAATGTAAAAATTACATTTTTTTGACACTTACATTTTGTGTAGATTGTTTTCTTGTATTTTGGCAAGCTTACATAATGAACGCGCACCGAGACATATGATTCAAATATGAAAACAAGAGCAACAGCTGAAATTGAGGTTGGAAAAATGGAACACCCATTCCTAGAATTGTTTACCCACTGTTTGTGAGTCATACGTGTTTGTTCAACGTGGTAATTGGATTTTGATTATTCGTGGAAAAAAAGTAAACTATCTCATCATGGTTCATACGCCAAGTGCATATACTTATAATTTTTGGACAAAGACCCCAACAGAAGTTGTTGAACTCACATGTCTTATGCCAAATGGAGTTCTCATACCATTGGAAACAAATCGCAACACAACCCTCACTGAAATCAAAGAGGTAAACACTGTTATTATATAGACGTTTTAATTTTATTTTTTTAAACAAAAAAAAGATATTGCAGTTTATTTTTAACACTTTTTTTTCTTCTTTATAAAGGTAATATCATAAAAGTTAAATAAGTAAATATTATTTCCCCACATCTAATAAAAACAAACAAAATATTAAAGGGTTGTAAACAAAATTTTTCTCCAAAGAGAAAGGGCGCGTAAATTAAAATTTTTATATATTATATTTTTCTTTAATTTTTCTCAAATTTTCGAGGATAATTTTTATTTATTGACTTAAAAATAAGTTTATATGTACAAGTCACGTCATAATATATGAATAATAATGGAAAAACTCGTGATAATAAGGAATGTTTTGTGTATTTAAAAGTTCTCTATCACAAGGAAACAGTGACGTCGTTATTGCGTAAAAAATTACGTATGTCTACCTTTATTTATAAATATTTATCTTTGTTTCGTAATTTTTTTTTCAAATCGGTTAATGACGATAATTTTGAGTTTATAGTTTTCTATTTTTTATTTGCATTTGTCAAAAAGTTATAATTGTCATTTTTTTTCTTTCTGCATTTAATTATTATTTCAAAAAAAAACGTGTGGGTTAAAAGGGTAAACAGACGCATTTTTTTCTCTCATCTAATTCTATTTTAAGTTTTGTTTGTTTATTTAAATGTAGTAGTTGTTATGTAAGAAAATTGTATTAAGTAGGAAGTTTTTTTTTGCCGATAATTTGAAAAACAAAGTTTGGGATAATAATAAACTGAATGCTATTTATATGAATCTATTTTTAAAATGTTCATTTTTATTTAAATTGATGTTTGTTATGGAAATAAAATCTGTTGATAGTAGAATCAATTTTTGTTTATCGAAATAATATTATAAATTAATTTTTTTAATTTAGAATTTTCGTGAAAGTATGAAATTTTGTTTAATCAGCATTATCAGAAGGTACGATTAAATGAAAAGAAAAATGTGACAAGTTCGTGAAACACGATGCAATTACACGTGTCGTTGAATAAAGATAAATTTAAAGCACATGGTCATAAAGTGTAAAGATACTTTTTTTTTAATGTTGAGGAATTGATGTCAAACTTTTTCCATATAAATTTTAAATAATACACAAGTTTTTCCATTTGTGAAATTAAAAAAAAACGGTTGCTAAAATATTTGATGGTATTTTTGTTTTTCTTTGAATTCTATAGAAATTAATATTCTTTTTATTATTAATAGTAATTCTAAAAAGTAAATAAATATTCCCTTGTTACGAAGATAGAAAAATTTAAATTCAATTTGATCAATTCTTTAATTTCATTTGGTGTTTTTTTGCTTATGTGAATATTAAAGTTATGCTAATGTTTGCAGGACTTATGGGACGAAGCGAGCAAATATCCGCTACACGGTACATTAAGAGATGCACCGTCATACGTCTTCTCGTGTATTAATGCAAATGCCGAGGCAGAAGAATTACGTGATGAATCAAGACGACTGTGTGATATAAAGCCATTTTGTTCAGTGTTAAAAGTAATTGAGCGTGAGGAAGTGAAAGGAGATAGAAATTTAGATTCACAAATTGGTCTTCTCATCGGAAAAGGATTACATGAATTTGCAGCCTTGAAAAATTCCGAGGTGAATGACTTTCGATGGAAAATGAGGGTCCTCGGTGATGAAATTGCACTTGGTCGACAAAAAAAATCATGGATCGAAAAAGTGCAACATCAATATCCATTGAGACTAGCGAATTGTTCAATTCTACCGAAACACATTGAATCGAGACTCAATGATGGAAATATTGTTCTACTCACGAAATTCGAAAATACTGAGGTGAGTACCTACTTTTAAAATAATCATAGGAATCACAGTTGTCACTTAAAATAATCCAATTATTTTCAAAAAATTGAATGAAACTAGTCGAAAAAATTTGCAAGAATTCATTTATTTTTATAAATTGTAAATAAACATCCTTCGGCGGAATTAAATTATTTTTAATACAATTGTAATGAAATTTCTCAAAAAGAATTGAAATATTTTTTTTTTTAAATTTGTAAAATTCAATGGGGCTAAAGTTTTGAACGTTCAAATGAACGAAAATTTTTTTCACCTCAAGTGTTTTTGAAATTTCTATCGAAAAAAGAGAAATAGTTAAAATTGAACAATATTTAGTTTAGAATTAATTTGTTTTAATCTAAAAAATAATTTTTTTTGTAAATAAAATACAAATTAGAAGAAGTACTAAAAATTATTGTCGTTCATTTGAATGTTCGAAACATTAGGGACACAAAATTCTTTATGAGAATTCAATCATTTTCAATACAATTTTAATTGAATTCCTCAAAAGAATTTAATTATTTTCACAACTTTCTATAAAATTCTTTAAACAAATTTAAATATTTTCATAAATTTTAATAACATTCTACGTAAGAATTCAATTATTTTATACTCAGAATTATAGAAAGTTACAAAAATAATAAAAAGTAATATAATAATGTAAATATTAATATAAAAAGTTACCAAAAATATTATCTTCTAAAATAGAAAACATTTCACATATTAACACAAATTTATATAAAAAATAATAAAATCCAAATTTATTTCAATAATACTGTGAGAAAACTTATTCTCAAGATTTGAAATAATAATAAAATTTCAGATAATTAGTTGGACAGTAATATGATTATTCTATAAATTAATAAATACCATTCAGTTTTTCTTAGACGGTAAATTTAAAAAAAAACGTATTTTAAATTATTGAAAATTAGTTTTCTTCAACAATTTGTAACTATTTTTATATTTTAGAATGTTAAATTAATATTACAAATTAAATTATGTTTTTTGATTTAATACAATTTTGTTTTATTATTTCAAAGAATTTTATTCTTTATGAAAAGAATTGATTTCTTGAGAAGAGTTTTAAACTTTTTGAAAATCCTAATTAAATTCTTTTGAAGAATTTCTTTGAATTTTTTTTTTAAATAATGTGATTTCTTTAATAATTTTAATTAAAAATTTGGAGAGTAATTGAATTGAACATAGAATTTTTTTTCAATTTTTTAAAGTAATAAATAAATCTTAAAAATAAATTCATTCATGAGATGAATTTTACTACTTAGAAAGAATTAAATTGTTTCAAAAGATTTATTAAAATATTTTAGAAAATAATTAAATTTTTTCGAAAAATATTAAAAATGAAAAAAATTGAATTATTTCCTGAAATGTTATTAAAATTTTGATGAAAGTAATTGAATTATTAACAAAAATTGTACTATTTATAAAAATAATTGGTTTCTTGCGAAGAATTTTCATTAAAATTTTTGAAAATTCTAATTAAATTCAATTTGAGAAATTGCTTTGAATTTTTTTTTTAAATAATGGACTTTCTTTAATAAGTTTAATTGAAAATTGTTTAAAAAATTGAATTTTTGCAAAGAATTTTACTATTTATAAATATAATTGAATTTATTCGAAGAATGTCTTAGAATTTTTTTAAATTATCGAGTAAAATGGTATTAAAATTTTTTTAAAATCGAATTCTTTCATGAAATTTTATTAAAATTGTTCAAAAAATAATTGAATTTTTGCAAAACAATTTCTTTAATAGTTTTGAAAATTATTGAAATTTATGAATAATTTCTTTCAAGTTTTTTAAATAATCGTGTTTGATAATAATTGAAATTGAACATTTAATTATTGAGTTTTATTACTATTTATTACAATTTTAGATAATAATTCAATTTTTATGTTGAAATTTTTATAATTAATTAAGAAAAAATTGAATTCTTTCCTAAAATATTTATTTTTTAAAATAATTGAATTTTCGGAAAGATTTTTTTTTAGAAAATAATTGTTTTTGTTCGTGAAATGTTATAAAAGTATTCATTTAAAAATAATTGTTTTTGTTCGTGAAATGTTATTAAAAGTTTCCTTTAAAATAAATCAATTTTTGTAAAATTTTTTACTATATTTATAAAAATAATTCAATTGTTTCGAAGGACTTATGAAAAATTTTTAAAATAAGAGAATTCTTTTGAAAAAATTAAAATCTTTCCTGAAATTTTCTTGAAAATATTTTTTAATTTTTGCATAGATTTTCATATGTAAAAAAAATACTTAAATTGTTTAGAAGAATTTATTAAAATTTTAGAAAGTAATTAAAATTAAAAAAATTTAATTAAAGATTTAGAAGTTTCTTAAAAAAATTTTGTTCAGATTTTTTTGAAATTAATCGTAGATTTGAATATGTTTATTTAATTGAAAAGTTTTTAATTTATTAAAATTTTATGATATTGAATTGCGAACAATTGGATTTTAGAAATATTTTAGTTACCTTCTTTTTCTTTAAATAAGTAATTGAATTGTCAAGGAACTTTCTTTAAAATTATTACAAATATATTACTTTAATAATAATGATGAAATATTTGTTTGAAAAAAACTTTTAATGTTTCGAATAGTTTTACAATAATATTAATGATATTTAAAAATATTTTTTTATTGCACATATTTTTTTTGTATCTAATTATTTTTAGTGTCAATTAAATAATTCTTCAGGGTCAGGGAAAAAGTCGGAATTCTGTGTCTGAAAATAACAATTTTGTGTCAACCTTGAAACAATTAGATGAAAATAATAAGTATTTTAGGTGAAATAAATTATTTTCAATTAATTTATAAACTAAATTAAAAAATAGTTTTTTATTAACTCTGCTAATATTCAAAAATGATATTGTATCAAATAGAAAAGGGAAATTATATTTCATATAAAAATATCTTAAGATTAATTTAAAAAGAAAATATCTCTAACAGCTTTGTACAATTTGCTGTGAATTAATGTTTACTTGTTTGATTCTTCACTGGAAATATAAACAATCGGATAATTCACTCGCTTTGCCTTTAGTTCACGTATGTAACTTGTTTTCGGCTCAATTGTATCCTCTGTAAATCGTAAAACTTTTTTCTCCTTCATCTCATTTGTACATTTCAATGTTTTTGGTAATGTTGATTTTAAAATTGACGAATTACTCGCACTCGATGCGTTCTCCTTATTCGATTCTTTTACTCTGAATTTTTGTTGAATATCATCTAAACGAGAACTTGTGGAAACTGGTTGAAAATCGTCCAAGTCCTGGTTCATTTCAACTTTTAACGGTCTATTCATATTTGTTTGAATTGGTTGTGTCATTGACATATCGTTGGTAAAGTTGAGAGTTTTTGATATTTTACTCAAACTTGTAGCATCATTCCTGTCATTGGCAATTATAGTTGTTTCTTCTAAACTTGAACTGTCGTTTAACTGCGTTGTTTCGATTGGTTGTGTCATGGACATATCTTTCGTGAAATTTAATGTTTTACCAATATTATTCGATTCTTCTTTGTTGAAGTTACAAAGAACGATTGTATCTAAATCGCTACAAGATTCATTTTTTGATATTTCACTTGTTAATGTGCTATCAAAATTCGATAATGCTTTTGGTTGAATTAATTTCTCTAGTGAGAAACTCGTCTCGTCGAGTACTTTTTGTTGTAGACTCGATTCCGGTTCATCTTCAAAGTCATCATCGATTTTTAAACTTTTATTGCTTATTTGATTTTTCAATAATTGCTGAATTTCGCTTGTTGAGTAATTTGGATTTTCTTGTAATTGATTTTGTAACGCTGACAGATTTGCCTGGTGAGGAAGAAAAATTTATTGTTAGTCGAATTTCTACCAAAGTGTAAAAATTTTTAAGAGTCAAGAATTTGTTTTTTATTCAAATAAATTACCTCTAGGGACAGTGCCTTGTATTTCCAGTATCGCAAACGACTTTTCAATTTATAGGAGAATTCTTCTTTAAGTAAAGTACGAATTGAATTGTTTTCAATTTGTGTCTGTAGTTCCTCGATATCTTTCTTTTTTGATTTTAATAAAGTTTGCAGGTAACTGAAATAAAATGAATATTAATAAAGGGTAAAAGTTTTGTAAATTTTAAATTTCAAATTTAATTGAAAGGAAAATGTGAAAATTTTTAATTACTTCATATTGGAGTTTGTCTCTTGTTCCTTTTGCAGTTCTTTGCTCTTCTTTTGTTCCTCCTTCAATCTATTTTCCAAATCTCTGATTCTGGTTTTATAGGAATCGAAGAGGGCTTCTTCTTGTTCAACTGATTCAAGACATGTTTCTTCATATTGTCGAAGCAATGTTGCACGCTCCAATTTTAATGTTTTAATTTGATTCTCCTTTAGTTTAAAGGTTCTTTGCATTTCGAGATAACTGGAGCGCATTGATTTCATTTTTTCCAACATATGCTGGCGACGATCCTCCACTTCGGCGAATAAGGAATTTCCTGGAAATGGGAGAAAAATAAAAATTTATTTTTTATTTTAAAACTTTTTTCTATTTTTATTCTTCTTTTCTACCTTTTTGGTCGCCATCGGTAGGAGCCGTTTTGAGGGCATTTAATTCTATACGACAATTTGCAAGTTCTTCCTGTGTGTTTTCAATAATTTGATTTTTTTCCTCCATACGCGTTCGAAAATCCTGAGATAAAATATAAATTATTTTAAATCTCTTATTTTTTACGTTAATATTCTATATAATTATTGAAAATTAGATTACTAAAAATTATTCTTGTTTATAATTTTCCAAACATTTTAATACAATTCTTCTCAAGAATTAAATTATTTATATAAATAGTACATTTTGTTTGCAAAAATTCAATTATTTTTAAACAGAAATTTTAATAACATTTGACGAATGAATACAATTATTTTCTAGAAATTTAATAAATCCTTCGAAATATGTAATACAATTATTTTTTTAAATAATAGAAAATTTTGTAAAAATAAAATTATTTCCAATAAATGTCAGGAAAGAATTCAATTTTGTCTTTTAAAACTTTTTAAATAAATTCAATTATTTGAAAAAAATTAATTATTTCCTTAACTTTTAATAAATCTTTCAAAACAATTCTACAATTATTTTTATAGGTAGTAAAATTAATTGCAAGAATTCGAAGGGTTTCTTAAAATTTTAGAAAATAATTGAATTCCTTTGAAAAATTTTATAACAAATTAAGAACAAAGTTGTAAAGGATTTATTAAAAGTTTAGAAAATAATAGAATTTTAGAAAAACTTTTATAGCGATTTATGAACGATTTTATGAAGATATTAAAATTCTTTCGTAGAATGTTATTATTTAAGAATATTCTTGTTAAAAAATTTCTTTGTATTTTTTTAAATAATGAAATTTCTTTAATAATTTTAATTAAAAATTTCAAAAATAATTTATGAACGATTTTATGAAGATATTAAAATTCTTTCGTAGAATGTTATTATTTAAGAATATTCTTGTTAAAAAATTTCTTTGTGTTTTTTTTAAATAATGAAATTTCTTTAATAATTTTAATTAAAAATTTCAAAAATAATTTATTTTGATAAATAATTTCTTTCAAGTTTTTATAATAATCGTGTTTGTTAATAATTTAAATTAAACATTTAATTTCATTTTGAAATTTTTAAAATACTTCATTGATTTTGTCTTAGAATTTACTTAAATTTCAAAAAGTAACTGAATTTTATTGAAATTTTTTATTGCGAATTAAGAAAAAAATTGAATTCTTTTGTTTTAAAATAACTGAATCATGATTTTTGCAATTTTTTTTATCGAATTAAAAAGAAATTGAATTTTTTCCTGCAACTTTTTAAAAATAATTTGATTTTTGTAATGATTTTATTATTTAAAAAAAGTATCTGTGAAATGTTATTAAAATTTCTGTTTAAAAGTAACTGAATATTTGCAAAAATTTTACTACTTATTTATAAAAATAATTGAATTCTTTCTCAGACTGTTATCATTTACGAAAATTCTTCTCAGGAATTCAATTATTTTCAATACAATTTTAATAAACTTTAATAGTTAAATATTTAAATATAATTATTAAAAGACACGATTATTTAATTTTTAAATGTTAAAAAAAATTTCTTGTTTAATTAAAATTATTGAAGAAACTCCATTATTTAAAAAAATTCAAAGACATTCTAGGTTCGAAAAAATTTAATTATATTTACAAATAGTAAAATTCTTTGCAAAAATTCATTTATATTTAAAACAATTTCACGATAGAATTTAAATTTTTTCATAATATGTTATAAAAAATAACAACAGAATTTAATTGTTTTTTAAAATTTTAGTTCTTCGAAAAGAATTTAATTATATTTGTAAATAGTAAAGTTCTTTGCAAAAATTCAATTATTATCAAAATTTCCAATTAAAACTATAAAGGAAACTCCATTATTTAGAATAAAAATTCTTCAAAAAGAATTTAATTAGAATTTTTAATAATTTAAACATAATTCTTCGCAAGAATTCAATTATCTTTCTAAATAATTAAATCCTTGAAATGAATTCAATTCTTTATAAATTTTGTTCTAAATACTTTACTAGAATTCAATGATTTTGAGTACATTAATTTTAAAATTTTAAACAGTTTAAAAGAAAAGTTATTGTTTAAAAAGGTAGAAAATAAAAAAAGAACTAAATTCAAACTATGAATAAATGATTTATTATAATTATATATTATAATAAATTATTAAATTTTATATTATAATAAATTATATATTATTATATTATAACGATTTTTATTAGAGAAGATTTTACTCACTTGTATTATTGACTGTAAATCAGTTATTTGATTCTGAAGAGAGGCATTAAATTTTTCTAATTCAACAAAATTGTTGTCCCTCTCTTCGAGAATAATCATCAATTCTTTCACTTTACTATCATTTTCTTCTGTCGATGTTAATGTTGTTGTTTCCTCAAAAGTTGTTTCTTCCTGTATCGCTGGTAATTTTTCTTGTTGCTTCAGCAGTTTATTTTGACTTTCTAAGATTAAATTTTCTTCTCCTCTCAAAACTAAATCATCTTCGAGTTCTTTTATTCGAGAATGGAAAACTTTTCTTTCCTCGCTGAATCTTTAATATTTGTTTTTTTTTAATTAAATTATAAAGTAATCATATTTTTAATATTTATTAGAAAAAAATTGTTATTTTATTTATTATAATTTATATTATATTACATTATAATTGTTATAATTTATTTGTGTAAATTTATGTACTTACTTGTCTGTTAATTGTTGAATTGCGATATTAAGTGTCTCTGATCGTTGAATGGAAGCATCTTCATAGAGGTCTTTAATTTCCTGATTCATTGCTTTTGCTGTTTCTAATTCACGTCGTAATACGTGAATTGTTTGTTGATATTCTTCATTGCTGCTTGTTAATTTTGTAACTTGATTTCTAAGAGAAGAGGCTTCTTCTAAAGACTCATTAAATAATGATTCAAAACCACTGTTTGTAAATGATTTGTCCCCCATTTCTTTTGGTTATGTTGTTCAGTTTGTTTTATTTCACTTTCTCTTCTTTAGTACAAAACATTCAAAATAAATATTTAAAAAACAAATTAACGATAGAAAATGTAAACTTGGTGTCTATTCTTAAAATGCAATTTTTAACTCAGAAGGAATTAAGAAACTGCCTCCAAAATTCATTATTCAATGTTTTGTTTTAACGGTTTTAGTGTCGATGACCGCGCGATGGTTTCAAAAACAGGAAGCACGAAGTGAAATGCTTTCGCTGAGTCGGTAAAACAGAATCGACATTCAAATTGATAGAAAAACTGAAAAAAAATTCTATTGAAATTAGTTTAGTAATATTATTAACTATAGTATAATTAATAGAAAAATTGAAAATTATCCAAATTTTTAATTATTTATTCTGATTTCAATTTTTTCTTTTAAGAATTTATTATTATTTATTACTTATTAATTTTTTTATTATCTTTTTGTAATTAATTTATTTTCACTTCATTCCAATTAATTTACTATTATTTATTAATTGCTGATTTTGTTGACTTATTAATTTATTATTTACGAAACAAAGAAAATCTCGAGAAGAATTTTGTTAAAATGTTTGAAAATTCAAATTAATTTATTTTTAAATAATTTCTGTGTTTTTGTTAAATACTGAAGTTTTTTTAAATAGTTTTAATTAAAAATTAAATAATTATTAAATTTTATTGAAATTTTAGAAAATAATTGGATTTTTTGAAAAATTTTAGAACGAATTAAAAAAAATTGAATTCTTTTCTGAAATTTTTTTGCAAATAATTGATTTTTTGCAAAGAATTTTATTATTTATAAAAATAATTGAATTGTTTCGAAACATTTATTAAAATTTTAGAAAATAATTCATTTCTTTCGTAAAATATTCAAAATTAAAAAAAAAGTTAAAAAGAAATTTTTTTGAAAATAATTGATTTTTTGCAAAGAATTTTATTATTTATAAAAATAATTGAATGGTTTCGAAGGATTTAATAAAATTTTAGAAAATAATTCATTTCTTTCGTAAAATATTCAAAATTAAAAAAAAGTTGAATTCTTTCATGGAATTTTTTAAAAACTGTATTAAAAATAATTGGATTTTTGCAAAAAAAAATTATTTCGTCTTAATTTAATTCAATTGTTTTTGAGGTTTTATTACCATTTTAGAAAATAATTGAATTCTTTAGAAAAATGTTATAACAAATTAAAAAAGAAATTAAATTCCTTTGTGAAATTTTCTTAAAACTTTGTTGAATAGCAAAGAATTTTACTATTTATAAATATAATTGAATTTTTTTTTAAGGATTTATTAAAAGTTTAGAAAATAATTGAATTTTTTTGGAAAAATATTGGGAAAAATTAAAAAGAAATTGATTTTCTTTATGAAATGTTATTAAAATTTTATTTAAAATAATTTCGAAGAATGTTATTATTTAGGAAAATAATTTAATTCTCGCGAATAATTCAGTTAAAATTTTCGAAAATTTTAATTAAATCTATTTGATGAATTCACTAATTTCAATTGATAATTTTACAAATAATTTGAATCAAATAAGAAAATCTTTTCAACTCTAAATTTTTTTTAATAATATTGTGTCGGTAAATAGAATAAAATTAAAGTAGATAAAAATTGTACTAAAAATTAATTTAATGTTTTCGTAAACATGTTTAACAAATAATTTAATTTTTGCAAAAAAATGTACTATTTATAAATAAAATGTAATTGATTCGAAGGATTTATTACATTTTTAGAAAATAATTAAATTCTATTGAAATAATTTGGAATAAATGAAAAAAAAATTAAATTCTTTCGTGAAATTTGTTCTAAAATAATTTAATTTTTGAAGAAATTTTATAAGGAATTAAGAAAAAAATTGAATTCTTTCGTGAAATTTTATTTAAATTTTTTGATGAAAGTAATTGGATTTTTGCAAAAAATTTACAATTTTTTAAAATAATTGAATTCTAACAAAGACTGTTATTATTTTCAAGAATAATTGGATTCTTGAGAAGAATTATATTTAAATTTTTGAATTTATTAAACAAGAATATTTTATTAGTATAAAGTATTTAATAATTGAATTTTCTTTTAAGTTTGAATCTGAAATTATTAAAAAATTCATATTTGAATATAAAAATTTTTCAATTTCCATGATAATAATAAATTGAATATCACCTTTCGCGTGTTACAATTGCTATTTATAAGTAATAATAATTATTATGCGAGAAATTAAATTTTTACATTTTCATAAAAAATGAAAAAGTCTTGTTTTAATACAATTTTATTAAAATTTCAGTAAATTTTTTTTTTAATTAAATATTTTTTGAAGAATTTCTTTAGTTCGTTAATAATCTATTTTTACTTATTAATTATTAATTTATCATTTTGTGTAGTTTGAAAGGTATTATTTATAAATTATACTTATTGACTGTTTTTTTTTATCTTTCAGACAACTTTTTCATTTCAAATATCACAATCAACGACGCCTCATCAATTGCTGGTTCAAATATTAAATAAACGGGCCAATACATTAATGTCACGGGGAGAGAGGCCCGGTGACTTTATTCTTAAAGTTTGTGGACAAGAGGAATATTTAATTGGCGAATATCCGGTGATACAATTCATCTACATTCAAGAATCACTGTCAAGGGATACGACGCCCGTTCTTTTGGTTCTCAGTCGGGAAAATGTGATTCTCGCTAATGAAACTGCATTTGACAATCCCGAAGCGGATACACTGAAGCGTACAAGACCCTCATCATCTACATTAACACTGCGAAGAAAAGGCAAACTCATATCAGTCTGGAAAATTGAGGATCAATTTTCATTTACCGTTAATGGCATATCCAGACTTAATTGCGACGCCGCTCATCGAACAGTTGAGGTAATATTAATGTATATATACATAAAAAAAATTTTTTTTTGAAAATGATTATTATCAAAAAGAAACGAAATTAATTTTATATTATCTACTCTTTGTTTTTAGATTGGCCTTCAAGCGGGCCTGTTTCACGGTGGAAAATCGCTGTGCGAGAGTCGAAAAACCAAAGAAACTGTCGTGAATTTAGACGGCAGTTGCGAATGGGAGGAAACGCTCAAATTTGATATTAAAGTCCGTGACATTCCGCGAATGGCGAGACTTTGTTTTGTGCTGTACGAAATCAGCAAGACTGCAAAAGGACTGAAAAGCCGAAGACTGGTGAAAGACTCGAAGCAGGAGTATTTTATCAATCCCCTATGTTGGACGAATACAACAATTTATGACTTTAAAAGTCAGCTCAAAACTGGCGCAATGACACTTTACACGTGGACATATGCTGAGGATATGCAGAACGAAGATTTACTTCATCCACTTGGAACAGTTGTCTCCAATCCGCACATTGATCGCGCCGCTGCTTTAATGTTAACTTTTCCCAAGTGAGTCAATTTTCAATTTATTAAGTAATATCAACATTGCCACAGATCATAGGAAATTCACGGAAAAGTCAGAAATTTTTATTAAAAGTACTGGAAAAATTTAATTTTTAAAGTTCATAAGAAAATTCTGAATGTTTGTGTCTTTTTTGTTTGCCTCATAAACTATTAAATTCCCCACAAATTCTAATACAAAACCTTCAAATTTTTTTATTTCTGACAATAATTTCTTTTGAAATAACTTAATTCTTGAACAACTATCATAAAATTATTACATAAACATTGTTTAATAATTAATTTTACTTAAATGTTTCAAAATTAATTGAATTTTAACAAAATTAAGTTAACAATTTTTCTAAATAGATCAACTTATATTATGAAAAGGTTTTAATTTGAAATTTTATAAAATTTTAATTTTGAATGCATTTAATTAGAAATATTTATAAACTTAGATTTTTGAAAAATTTTAATAATTAAAATTCTTCTGAAATTAGTTAAATTTTTGAATATATTTTGAATTAATTATTAAAAATAATGAATTTGTACAAGAATTATAATTAAAAGCACTTAAAAATCGAGTTTTGGAGATGTTACAAATAATTGCAGAAGTTCAATTATTTTCAAAAGTAATAAAATTCTTCAAAAAAATTAAATTATAGTCAAAACATTAAAAAAAAAATTCGATTATCGTTAAAAAGAATATAACTCATTTATTTTCGAAAATTTTAATAAAATTCTTGTCAAAATTTCAATTATAATTATAATTTTAAATGTCCACTATTTTAATTATTTGTTTCCAAAAGATTTAATTTTTTAAAAAATAAATTTTAATAAAATTCTCTGTAAACATTGTCATAAATAATAAACATTTCACAGAAGTTTTCTTACCTATGAATTTTTTATAAATATCTTCGCAAGTAATTCGATTATTTTCATGAATAGTAAAATTTTTTACAAGAATTCAATTATTTTCATAAATAATAAAACTCATTGCAGTATTTCAATTGCCTTAAATATGCTTTTAATCAAATTTCTCGATAACTGTAATTATTCTTAAAAATTTGATTAAAACTCATAGAAATTAAAAAAATTTTTGATAAAAATCTTCATGAAAATTCAATTTTAAGAAACATTCAACTATTTAAAATAATTGTGTCTATTAATAATTAAAATTAAATACTTTGTTTTAAAATTTTTTTAAAATAATATTGAAAATAATTTTCATTTTTAAATTTTCCAATTTAAAATAAAAGAATTTTATTATTTATTGAAAATAATTTTACTCTTTCTAAGAACTTTACTACTTAGAAAGAGAATTGAATTTTTCGGAAGGATTTACTAATATATTAGAAAGTAATTGGATTCTTTCAGAAAATTTTATTAAAAATTTAAGAAAAATTGATGTTTCGAAGGATTTATTAAAATTTTAGTTAAAATAATTCATTTCTTCTAAAAAATATTATAAGAAATTATGAAAAAATTGAATTCTTTCGTAAAATTACATTACAAATTTTGTTGTAATTAAATTCTTGCAAAGATTTATGTTAAAAGTTTTTAAAATATAAACAACAATAATTAACTATATACTTAATAAAACGATGTTTTTAAACTTTTATATTGAAATTATTCAAATACAATTTAAAATCAAAAATTTTGCGATTTGCATATTAATAACAGATTGAACGTATCGTTAAAATTTGCCATTTTTCCAATAATAATTGGTTTAAAAAAGAATTCCAATTAAAAGTTTAGTATTAATTGAACATTAGAAGCTTTATAAGATCAATTATTTAAATTAATTGGATTTTGAAAAGGTTACAAATTAAAATCTTTGAAAAATTTAATTTGTCACATTTTTAATGAACAATTCTGTGGAATTAATTTTTTCGAAAAATGTTAATTTCAATATCCATTTGGAGTTATTTGATATTTTTATTTTCTGAAACATATTTTATTGAAGAATTTCCGAATAATCGAAATTTCGTTAAATTGAATTGTAAACAAGTGGATTTAAAAGTTCTCATAGATATTTGTCAAAAATGATAAAAAATAATTGATTTGAAGAGGAATTTTAGTTTAAATTCTATCTAGAAAATAATCATTAAATTGAATTAATGAAAATAATTTTGAAGAAGTTACAGCAACAATATTCTCATAAATTATAATAATGATTTTATCACTCCGTCAACTTTAATTATTATACGTTATTGAATTTCAAGAAGGGTTTAAATTTGAAAATGTGGAAAATTTTAATTCCTTTGGAAAAATAGTAATGGATAAGTATTTATTTAAAAAAGAAGTTATTAATGTTTTCGAATAATTTTACTTTTGAAGTAAATAAATGTAATAGAACATTTTTTAAAGTATCTAATAAATTTTAGAGTAAATCAGTATATTCTTTAGGGTCTGCGTAAAAATGAACATTTTGGCTAGGAAATCAAGGAAAAGTTAGGGGAACACAAAATTAAATTTTTGTGGAAACCCTTATTGTACTTTTTACTTTTGTCGAACCAAAATTGAGAAAGTGTTTTTTATTTTAGTTATGGAAAAGATAAATCCGTCTTGTATCCGTCGCCGGACAAAATGGTGGAGTATGCGGCAAAATTACAAGAATCTTCGGAGGAGTCGTTGGAGGAGGAACCGAGCCAAGATACCGATGCCAATACTCTACAACAATTGGAGCAATTGAGAGCACTAGCGGATAGAGATCCTCTACATGAACTTCACGAACAGGAGAGAAAGACTATGTGGCTTTTAAGGCATCACTGTCTCAGAAAAATACCATCACTCTTGGCAAAGCTTCTTCACTGTGTCGAATGGAACGATCACAGGTATATTAATTTTTTTTCTAATTCTTTTTTTTATTTCGAACCATCGAATTGCAGTTTTCGGATAATATGACTTTTTCTCCTTTGGCGACTATTTTCAAAAAAAAAAAATCTTTTTTACGCTTTAAAGTCGATCTCGACGTCTGGAATAGAATTAATCGAATTTAATTTCAATTGCTTAAAATTTCCGAATGTATACAAAACAGAAAGTTAAGTAACCGCTGTAACTCGACGCACTAAATCGAAATGATTAAATTAAATAAAATTTCTAAGCTAATCTTTCAAACGGGAAAATACAGAAATCTTCTATTGATTGAAAAAGAAAGCAATTAAAAAAAATTTCTTTTTTTTATAATAGGGAGGTTGCGGAAGCGACGGCACTGATTCAACAATGGCCAAAATTGCCAGTGGAACGGGCACTTGAATTATTGGATTACGCATACGCGGATCAAAATGTTCGAAGTTTTGCCGTACGATGTTTACATGATGTTAGCGACGAGGATCTCAGTCTATTCCTACTTCAACTTGTTCAAGCCTTGAAACATGAAAGTTATCTTTCATGCGATTTGACGGAATTTCTACTCAGGAGGGCTCTCAATAACCAAAGGATTGGTCACTATTTATTTTGGCATCTACGGTGAATATTTCATTTTTTTCTTAATCGCATTCATTAAAGACTCAATTATTAAATTTAAATTGTTTTTTTTTAATATTTCGAGAATAAGAATTTTATCTTGACTTACTTTTTAGAACAGTATTTACTTTCACTGTTGTTATAATTGTAGTTTTATATTAGAAATTAGTTTCTATTTATCTCTATCAGGGTGTCTACTAATCGGGAAATACTTGGGAATTTAATTTGGCCGGGAATAAGCCAGGAATTTTATTCTAATCCAGGAATTTTTTCACTAAATAAAAAAAAGTTTTATTATTTTTTAACTTATTAAGTTAATATTTAATTATATTATTGTTTATATTTTCGAAAATTTTTAAATAACTCTTTTTAAGAATTCAATATTATTTTCATAAATAGTAAAATTCTTCGCAGTAATTAAATTATTTTCAATACCATTTTAATCGAATTTAACGAAAGAATTCAATTATTTAGTAAAATCGTTCCAAACATTCAATTCTCTTAAAAATAATTCTAAAAGTTCTTTAATTTCAAAAAATCAATTATTTTTAAGATTGTTCTGTAAAATTTATTTAAAAAATTCAATTATTTTTTTAAAGTTTTATGAAAATTTTTGTAAAATATTAAATTATTTTCTTAAAAAATAAAAAAATGACATAATTTGTTTATAAGAATTTCATTATGTTAATTTTTAAATAAAATATCACTGAAAAATTCAGTAAAAATTTTTTCCAATTTTTAATAAAAATTTTTCAAAAAAAATTTATTTATTTTCTAAACTTCTAATAAATTCTTGAAAAAAATTTAATTATTTTAAGAAATAGTTCAATTCTTCACAAGAATTAAATTATTTCTATAAATAATAAAAAAAATTTCAACAGGAATTCAATTATATTAAAAAAAAATTCAAATAAACTTCTATAATAAAGTATTTGATTATAATTATTAACTTAACCGATTATTTTAGTAACTTGAAAAAAATTCTTTCTACAATTTAATTACTTCCAATATTTTCAATTAAAATTATTACAGAAAATAGATTATTTAAAAAAAATTAAAGAAATTCTTCACAAGAATTTAATCAGGATTTGAAAATTTTTTAATAAAATTCTTTAAAGGAATGAAATTATTTATATAGTTAATAGTATTTAATAGTATTTAATTAATTATTTTTAATAGTATTTTAATAAAATTTCTCATTAGAATACATTTATTTTTGAAAATATTTGAAATTATTAAGTAAATAATAAATTATTACTGCTTAATATTGTCAAAAATTCCAATAATATTCTTCGCAAGAATTGTATTTTTTTTTACAAATAATAGCATTCTTAAGAAGGATTCAATTACTTTTATAAAAATAATATAGTTCTGTGCAGAAATTCAATTATTATCAATGTAATTTTAATCGAATTGAAGAATGAAATTTTCTATTATAATTATAAACAGGGAAGATTTTTTTTAAATTGAAAAGCATCCTTGTTTAATTCAAGCACTTTTAAAATTTTTAATTAAAATTATTAAAAAATCATTTTTTTCAAACAATTGAAAGAAATTTGTTCAAAAAAATTAATTATTCATAAAAACTGTAATAAAAAATTTTGAAACAATTTGTAGATTTATTTATGTCCGAAATGTAATAAATTGATCAGAAAAAAAATCGGGAAAAATTATGACAAAGCCGGGAAATAACCGGGAATTTTGTTTAACGAAAATAGTAGACACCCTGTTTATTTATTTACTAAAGTTTCCCTTAATTAGTTGGACAAATCGAATTAAATTTCCATTTTTATTATTCATTTGAATAAGAATATTTTTTATTTTGATATGTCTTTTGTTTTGGTGTAAAAGATCGGAGATGCAGGTCGGTTCGGTTTCGGTACGATTTGGCCTGATTCTGGAAGCTTACTGCCGAGGCAGTCAACAGCATATGAGAGCACTGTTCAAGCAAATGGAATGTTTGGATAAATTGAAAACAAGTATGGAGCAAATGAAGTTGCGGGGAAAAGATCGAAAGGCCGTTTTACAAGCTTTTCAAGACTTTATTCAAGAGCCTCATTGTCAGGATACACTCTTGAATGTTCTTAATCCACTGGATCCTGTCTTCAAATGGAATCGAATCAAGTAACACGATAATTAATCATATTTTCCAATTATTTTATTCTCCTCCCTGTATATTTGTATTTCTGTTCTAATTTTGTTAATTTTTTGTATTCTTTTGTTAATTTTCTATTTATTTGATTTATTCATTAAATTAATAAACTTATTTATTTCATTTCTATTTATTGAATATATTACGATTCTCTTTTTATACATATTCTTTTACATAGTCAATAAAAAACTTAATTGTTAGCTTTCTTTTGAAATATTCACAGGCCTTAAACAGTTCGCAATTTGGATTTTTATCGACTATTTTTTATAAAAGCGACTTTAGTTGAGCAGAGAAAATGTTATGTGCCTTAAAGTCCATCCGATGCTTGGACTTATAGAGAATAAATATAATGCATCCTATTAAATGAGATAAATATTACTAAATTTCTAAATTTATTGTTTTTCTTTTCAGAATCGAGAAGTGCAGAGTAATGGATAGTAAAAGACGACCTCTTTGGCTTGTTTTTGAAAATATCGATCCTTTTGGCGATGATATTTATTTGATTTTAAAATACGGCGATGATTTGCGTCAGGATATGTTGACTTTGCAAATGCTTCGAATAATGGATAAATTGTGGAAAAGAGAAGGATTGGATTTACGTATGAATCCATACGGTTGTATTTCGACTGAAAATCGAATGGGTCTGATTGAAGTTGTTCACAATGCGGAAACGATCGCCAATATACAAAAAGTTAAAGGCATTTTCTCAGCGACTGCAGCCTTTAAGTGAGTTTTTGTCTCGTTCTAGATTATTTTTTTTTAATTAACTTTAATTATTAACTCTCACAGTCGTCTGTGATAGAATTTTCTTTTATTTGTTAACTTTAATTTACTTTTAATATTTTCATTTCTTTATTTATTACTTTTTTATCTTCTATTGTTCAACATTTAGATACAATATTCATTAGTTATTTTTAATATTTATTATTGATTAATCTTCTATATTGAAAATCGTTATATTCCAATAATCTGTTCGAAGTTTGAAGTTAGTTGATTTTGTTTTCTTTTTCGTTTCCTAATTCTTTTTAAAATGCTTTGAAGTTAAATTTTTTTAAAAAATCTAGTTCAATTACTTCAACATTAAATAATAACAAAAATTATTTCAACAAAGTTTTTTTAAAAATCTTAATTAAATTTTTTAAAAGAATTTATTTGAATTTTTTTGTAAATAGTCTATTTTTTAATAATTTTAATTGAAAATTTGAAAGGAATTGAATTTCATTAAGAATTTCTTTCTTGTTTTTAAAATAATCGTGTTTGTCAATAATTGAAAAAAAAATTGAATTCCATTAAAATATTTAGAAAATAATTAGTCTCAGAAATTTATTATAATTTTCTATAATAATTTAATGCATTCGAAGAATTTTATTAAAATATAGAAAACCATTAAATTTTTTGAAGTTTTGACAATAATTGAATTCTTTAGAAAAAATTTCTTTAATTTATTGAATATAATCGATTTTTTAAATAATATTTTAATTAATAATTTTACTATTAAAATTGTATTAAAAACTATTTTATTAGAGTTTTTGTAAATAATTAAATACTTTTGAAGAATTTCTCTAAGTTTTTTAAAAATAATATATAGTTTTTTGAATAATTTTAATTGAAAATACTTGAATTGTTTCAAAGGATTTTTTTAAATTTCAGAAGATAATTGGATAAATTCAAAAAATGTTATTGAATATTAACAAAAAATTAAATTGTTTCTTGTTTCGAAGGATTTATTAAAATTTTAGTAAATTAAATTTTTTTAAAAATTGAATTTTTACGGAGGATTTATTGAAATTTTAGAAAATAATCAAATTTTTCGGTGAAATTTCATAAAAATTTTGTTGAAAATAATTAAATTTTTGCAAAAAATGTTATTATTTATAAAAATAATAATTGAATTCTTGTAATTAAAATTTTCTTGAATATATAAACAATAATAATTAATTATATGATTATTTAAAAGTATTTAAGTTTAAAATTTAATTTACAAAATTAAATTAATTAAATGTTTCAGCTTCATTATTAAAATTTTTAAAGTTAAACTGTTTAGTAGAATTTTAGTATATTTTTCAAAAATAATTTATTTATTTTGAGACATTTAAATAAAATTGCGTTGAAAGCAATTAAATTTTGTAGAAAAAATTTATTGAGACTTTCTTTTTATTAATTGAATTCTGCAAAGAATTTTATTATTTATAAAAATAATTGAATTGTTTCGAAGATTTTTACAAAAAAATTTTTTAAAGTAATTGAACACCTGAGAAAAAATTTTATTTTTTCCAAAAAGAATTGATAAATAATAATAAAATAATAATAAATAATCTTTTGATAAATTTTATAATAATATTTCGAATTATTTAAATTGTTTCGAAGAAGTTTATTAAAATCTTTAAAAATAATTGTATTATATCTTCATTTAAATTGCGTCGTACAATTTCTCAGAAGAATTTTATTACAATTATGCAGAAAAAAATGAATTTTTGTAAGAAATTTTACTGAAATCTTCAGAAATATTTAAATTGTTTATTTATTTACATTGTGTTGTGAATAATTAAATTTTATTGGTAAATTTTATTGTATTTGCGAAAATAATTGAATTCTTGTGAAAAATGTTAGTATACTTTATAAAAAAATTAAATTTTCATAAAGAATTTCATTAAAATTTTTGAAAATAAAAAATTAAAGTTAATTAGTTAAATTTTTAATAAGTAAATTATTTCAATTTTGAATCTGAAATGATTTAAAATTTAAAATTGACACTTAAAAATAAAAGATTTTGGAATATGATTAATATTAAGTAATACTAAAGCTACTTATCAATAATAATAAATAATAATATTGTTTATTAATTTTCATTAATGTTAACAATCTTTTTAATTAAATTGGCAATTTTTTCTTCTTTTGTTTTTAATTTTCTAATTTCCTGTTTTGCAGGCGAGGATCGCTTCTGGCTTGGCTAAAGGATCACAATCACACCGAAACGGAATTAAATAAAGCAATTGAGGAATTCACGTTAAGTTGCGCGGGTTATTGCGTTGCAACTTACGTGCTTGGAATTGCTGATCGACATTCGGACAATATAATGGTGAAAAAAACCGGACAATTATTTCACGTTGATTTTGGTCATATTTTAGGACATTTTAAAGAAAAATTTGGCTTTCGACGTGAACGTGTTCCATTTGTGCTGACAAACGATTTTGTTCATGTGATTAATAAGGGACAAACGAAAAAAGGACAAGCCGTTGAATTTCAACGTTTTCAAAATTATTGCGAGCAAGCTTTTCTTGTTTTAAGACGTCATGGTGGTTTAATTCTTTCTCTATTTGCAATGATGATCTCCACTGGACTTCCGGAACTCTCCTCGGAAAAGGATCTCAATTATTTGCGAGACACTCTCGTAAGTTTAATTCTTAATTAAAAAAACTTTTTTTATTTTTTATCTCTATTTATTATATTTTTTTATTTTTGTTTTCTATATTTAACAGGATTTAAAAATGCTTTTATAAATTTCTATTTTTTTTCTCAATTATTAATAGGTTCTCGAGATGTCGGAAAGTGAGGCACAAAAGCATTTCAGAAGTAAATTTGACGAAGCTCTTTGCAATTCGTGGAAAACTTCGCTCAATTGGGCCTCGCACAACATGTCAAAGAATAACAAGACGACGTAATTTATGTACGTTTCCTGTTTGGTAAGACTGTCTCGTTTTTAATCGTTAGAATAATTCTTGTAACGAGAATCATTCATTTCTTGAGTATTTTGCAATTTACGATTTATTATTCTACATTTTACTTGTTTCACGTAGTAGAGATAGAATGAGAAAGAGAGTTAAAGGAAAATTTAAGAATAATTCATAAGTTTTGAAAGAATAAAGATTATTAAAATAAAGAGAGGACTCATTGAATTTTCTTTTTGCTGGACAAACGTTTGTCTTGAGTATTTCTTTAAATTTAATCTTTATACTTTTGATACATTTTGAATTCGTTTCTAGCATTGTGATAATTTTGAAGCAATATTAATTTGGCTAGAACGCATTTTTCCCCCCCGTGGACTTATTTACAGACTATAATTAAACTACATGACCTTTTTCTAATAAGAAGAAAATATAATTTGTAGATTTCTGAATTATAAATAAAGAAATCGAATTATTTCGCTCTTTTCTCGAGAAAGCTCAGATTATTCGTCTGTTTGTCGATGTGAATAAATTCAGTAATGCGAATTATTTGATTTTATTCTTCAAAAGTCGTTTCAAAACTATATTTAAATGATTATTATGAAATAAATTAATTGCACAGAATGAAGTAATTAATACTTTTTATTTACAAAAATAAATTGAAAAGAGATAAAAAAAAATGTTCAAACTAGAAACAATAAATACAAAACAGGTTTTAAATTCGCATTTTTGGATTTATTTTCACTATACAGCGAATAGAAATTTATAAACTGTGAATTTCATCGACTGATATTGAATGGTTGAATGAGGATTAGTAAATTTAGATTGTAAATAAATAAGATTAATTCGACGTAAGTCTATTCGTGCTGCGATATAATTAGTATGAATGACGATTGATAGGAAATGAACCAATTTAAAAAAAAACAAAAAAAAATATTAAAAATAAAAAAAGCGATGAAGAAAATTTTTCAACGTTTTTATAAAAAAAACTTCATTTTTGAAATATGAAGTTATTAATTTTTACAAAAAAAAGGAATTCAGTAAAATCTGTGATAAAAAAAAAGAATACAGCAGAAGGAATTTAGTAATTTTATTTTTCACTCTAAATAATTTGGTTCAGTTCCACTAATTTCTTTCGTTGCCCAGATATAGTCGTTTCTCTGGGAATTTTTTTAGGCAAAGTATTAAGATTTACATTCTATATAAAAAAAGTATTCTGTTAAAAATTAAAAATATTCGATTCATTGACACAATTTTAATTATAAACTGAAGAAAGAAAATTAAAATAAAACTAATTTTGTACCAAAAACAATAGTTCGTTGACAATTGTAAAAAAAAATTACTAAAGAACATAAATATTTATTTTAATTTTGTATCAGTTTCTTGAAAATTGCGTCAATGGATTGAAAATACTTAAAGCTAGTTCGACTTGATCGGAAGAGTGCTGAGGAAAATTGTTTTAATTTCCTCGCAGCTCTTCGCAAGTATTTAAAAAAATTTTTCCACTTTGGAAATCAAAGTTTGGGTGATTTTTGAAATAGTTGACTAGCACAATTTTCAAACAAATGTATATTAATAAAATAAAATTCAAGAAAGAAATGAGTTTTGAATTTATGGACAAAAGAGTATTAATTAATCAAAAAAAAAAATTGAATTGAATAATTAAATTTATCAATTTATCAACCAATTGATTCGAAAAGTTTACAATTTTTAATAATTTTATTTTATTAATTAATTCATAAATAAAATTTATGAATTACCAAGTAAAATTTTATGAATATTTAAATTTTATTTATTTTCTATTTATTAATTGAATACCGAATTAAAATTTATTCAATGTGAGAGAAAACTTTTCAAAACACATTTTTTTCTTGAACGCTAAAAAAGGTGATAAATAGAAAAAAAAATTTAATGTGAATTCTACTCAATCGACCGTTACTAGGTCTTTTGTGCTGTAAAAACTTATCTTTTCTCAACGTTAATTGTTTCTAAGATTTCGCAAAAAAATTCTTTTTAGATAATAATAAATACAATTCTCAAGGCTTTTTTTCCGTGACTTAGAAGTTAATGAGAAAAATAAAGCCTCTGATGAGAAAGAGATGGATCAGTAAACAAATAAAAATATCTCTTTTTGGAGTTTGAATGAATTATTTCTTTATAAAATAGAAATGAAAAATAAATTCAATTGCAAGAGAATGATAAATTTAAAGAGAAACAATTTTTACGATCCACTCTTTTTCAATGATAGTAATTTTGAAATTTGTTTAGCACTATATAAAAAATATGCAATTTAAATTAGGAAAAATATTTTTTTTTGTAGATTTAATTTCTTTTCTTTTATATAGTTCGAGATTAGTTTAAATTAGGTTTCTTTTTTTTCTTGTGAGGCATAATAATCGAAAAATCATTTCATTTTTGATTTCTATAATTAAATTATATTAATTATAATGATCGAATTAATTTCACATTCAGAGAGCGCGATTTAAAAATTTTTTTAAGTGTTTAAAAAAAAAGAAGAAAGAAATCGTATTGTGAAGTGTGAGAATGAAATGACTTGTGGTAACTGATTCTTTTTATTAATTAATTTTCTTTATAATTTTAATGATAAATTGTAAATACCTTCAAACATATTCAAAATACCAAACTTATTGTATGTCTGCGCTATTTATAAAATTCACTGTACGAAAAGTAACGAACAAAATAAAAGCGTAATACGTTAGTTGAGATTTTTACTCTCGAAGAATTTTAGAAGATTAATTTATTTTTAAAATAAATTGTCTGTTCCCGCACTAATTTTTAAAATTGAAATTGAAGTACTTGAAGTTGCTTGGTGTTGGTAACTTGAATTCGGTAGTACCAACTTACTATTTCAGTTCTGATTTTATTATTTAAAAAAGAGGAATATTTATCATATTAAAGGGAAATAATTAAAAAAAGGATTAAAATCTATTTAAAAAAGATATTAGCAACTATTAATAAAATATATTTTTTTATTTTCATATTTATTTGAAAATACGCGCCAATTAAGATGGCGTCTAGAAAAACGCATGCGCAGGAGTTTGACATTTTTTTTTGGCAACAAATTGGACACACGACGGTTTATGTAAAAAGAAAAGAGTCTGTGTGCGTGCAATAAAAAAAGAAGTGTCAGATTTTTAATAATAGTTGCTGATCTAAATTTATCAGGTTTACGAGAACTGTTTTGCCCCGTGTCCATGTGTTAATAAATTTAGTGACTTGTGACAGAAAAGAGTTGGAAAAAAAGAAGAGAACCGCAAGTACCAGGAAATGTAGAGTCTACATTATCAAATAATTAATGACACGCAATTTTGTGTGATTACGCTTTTTTAATTTAATAACACATCGTAATAAAGAGTTCGAGATTTATCCCAATTGTAAGTAAATTTTCTATTAATAGTTTTTCGTTAAGCACATTATCAATCGAACCGCTTCGCCTCGTCAATGTTTTTAGTCATTCTTTTTCAATTCTTCTTCCTTTTACATTTATGTTATGATAATGATGAAAACAATCGCCTATTAAAATGAATGGCGGATTGATTTTATACATATTATAATATAGATTTTAATAATGCATATATGCAGCAGATTTTATATTGTTAATCGTAAAGAGGAAAATGATTTAATTATTAAAAAAAAGAGAAGTAAATATGTGAAAATAATTTCTAAGATTTCTAATAATCGTATATGGAGGTTATGAAGTGGATGATTCAGAGCAAACATCAGTTTACAGTGTTTACACACCGCTGATGTAATTTTGGAATAAATTATCGATAATATATGTTTCGCGAATTGTGACGTTTTGTTGCAAATTTGAATAAATTTACAATATATATGTCGATTTAGAGAAAGAGGTTATAATTTTTATCGCGCGGTAAATAAATATATGTATTAAAAGAAAAAGCAGAGGGAGGATTGTAAAATGAGCAAGGTCTTCTCTTGAAATCAAGTCTCACAGAGACTTGAATAACCTTCCTTCTATTCCCTCTCTATTTTATTTCTTTCAAGGGGGGATATGTATATTTTTAGATGTGAACATGTGCTTCGGCTCATGAGTTTCAAACTTTTAGTGGTAAAATTTCATTACCTCCAGAATGTTGGAATGACAATTTCAAACTCGAGGAAAGATTTTTGTTTTTGTATAGTATAATTTAAAATTAAATATTCGAAAGTATTTAAGAAACGTAAATTATGGTTTTCACCAGAAAAATGCACCAGGATCGAGAAATACGAAATACGAGGTCGAGATCATTAACTCCACAGACTTTGAGTCAAAATATCGCCGATTCTGAAATTGTAGAACATCATTATGATCTTCGAAAGAGAAGTCGCGAAAGATCATATACCCCCGGCGAGGTCTCCAGTAGTAGGAGATCAAGTTCAAGATCAGCGTGAGTTTTTTAAATAGTTCGCATAGAGGTTTCAAAAAAATGATTTGTTTCCCTGTCAAAAAGAAAAAGAATCACATCAGGTTTATTTTAAGTTCTCTTTCAACTCAGACAAAAAGAGACGAGATTTCCCTTTGAAAGAAGTGATGCATGTGTATGTAAATAGAAACTAGAAATTTAGCTTTATCTGTTTTACTACCAAATTTTAGCAATACGTGACTATTCTATTAAAATAAATAAAAGTTAATTTATTTTTTAATTTCTATTTTATTTTCTATTTTATTTTCTATTTTTAAATCATTTATTGAAATAAACATTCTTTTTTAATAATTGAATCTATAGGACAGCAGCGAATATTGCAAAAAATATTGAGCAAAATATGGATGTGATAGAAGAGCGGGAGGACGAATTGGAAAATGAGAAAGACATTCAGGAGAATGTCACTGGAAGGAAATCAACACGACGTTCTGAGAGACAGCGAGTTAAGAGACAAACTGTCACTAATGGTCAGAGTGAAGCGAAGGATAATGCGGCAAATGCAAAAATGGAGCGCAAAAGAAAGAGTATAACACCAAAAAAATTGCTAACCAGTGATTATTCCTCGGAGGATGGCGAACGAGAGGATCCTCCAAGTCGTCCTGGATCTGCATACGAAATTTACAAAAGAGCCGGCGAATGGTGGAAGTAAGTTGCCAATAATATTAGTTACCAAAAAAAAATACTTTTCTTATTCTTTTTCAACTAATTAAAAATTTATGATTACCTTAAAAATAATTTAAGTCAGCAATTGATAAATTACAGAAAATAAGAATTTTTTTTCTCAAAATAAAATTAATACTGAAATTAAATAATAATGTTACAACACCTTTTTCTCGGTTTAAAATAAATAGTAAGTGATAAATAAAAAGTATGTTTTACTAATTTGTCAATAAAAAATAAATTACTTTAATTTCAATATCTGCAAAGAAATTTGTATTAATATAAAACTATTATTGTATTGGAAATATTCTTTCAAATTTGAAAAATTGTTTTGATTTGTCCCAAAAACGTTTGTTTACCTTCTTTCACAAATAACATTTAAAATGCCCTTTGTAGAAAATCCAAGGTGTTCAATATTACATATTTCTCATAAATAGATTGTATTTTATATTCAGTATCAATTTAGAGACGATTGAGAAGTTTTTTTCTTTGATTGTAAATTTTTTTCAACTTTCTTGATATTGCCTTTTTGAAAGGATTACATAATTTTTATTAGTTATTTTTGAAATTGTAAAATTCGCATATTTTCCTTTTTTTGTTGTTTAAAATAAAACGAAAAAAAAGTGAAAAATGTTCTTGTTTTCTAAAACATACATTTATTATTGCAGTGTATTTCCTAAAACTGATTACACGTATTCTCGTGCATCGCAATGTCGTTACGAAATAGCTCCAGGCGTTTTGGCTATGCCTAATATGTCCCGGCGTTCCATTCATTCTGATTGCAGTAGCACGCACGGCAGTTCAAAATCAAATAGTCATCAAAGTTTAAATCTGGAGACTGTTGAACACAGAGGTGGCGATATTGTCGATATTTCCTCAATTAAAGAGGATAACATGGTATGTTTTTTTTGTTTTGAATATTACTTTTTCTTTTTATTAATGATCATTATTAAATTATCATTGTTGGACAATCAAAGGTTACTTCATTTTTATATTTTTGATAATTGGAAAAATTAAAGGTGATAAATGGTAATTACTTTTGGTATCATTCATTGTTTTAAGATACTTTATAATATCAGAAAATATTGAGGTTATTAATTTTATCTCTGTTATCATTTTTTCATTAGCATTACTAATTAATTTGTTCGTTGATATGATATTAAAGAGCATTAAAGTTTTTTTGTGTAAATTATTATTTATTATGACCGAAATTTTTATTATTAAAATTACTTAATAAATTATTTATTATTAACATTATAATTCAACTAAAATAACTAAAATAGCGTGAAGTTTTAAACATCACTGTGATTTACAAAAACTTTCTTTTTAAAATTTAAAAAAAAATGATTATATTTTAGAAAATCTTAGATTTTTCGAAATATGATTCTTTAAAAATACGACTATATTTTAAAACAATTTTTCAAAGAAATAAAATTAAATTCTTTCGAATAGAAAATTTATTTATTTGAATGAAATTTAAGAAAACCTTTAATTGTTTCAATTTTTAAATTATTTTCCGAAAATAAAATATTAAATACAATTTTTCGAAGAATTTGATTTTATATTTTAAAAATTTTCTCATTAAATTATGAAAAAGTTAAACTAACAAGTTTTGTTAAACAATTATTTAAAATTATTCAAATCTTTAATAATTTTCTTAAAAAGGTAAACATTTAGATATTATTATACTTTTACGGTAATGAAAATATTTAAAAGCTTTCAATTTAAAATCCTTTTAAAATTTATCTACTTCTTTAAAATCCTGGAAAATCGCTTCTAATATTCAATTATTTTTTGAAAATGTTCACTAAAATTGTTTTTTAAATACATTTTTATTAGAATTCAACTGAAATAATTAACTTATTTACTTAAAAAATTGTTTGTAAAATTATCTTTTAATGTTTCTTACAATTTTACAAATTGCATTAAAAATTGTTCGTCACAACTCTTCAAAAAGTAGAATAGTTTTTAAAAATAAATTTTTTAAAGTTAGAAAATAAAATTCTTTGAAATGAAAAATTTATTTTAATGAAATTCAACAAAATTTCTTATTTTTTCAATTCTTTAAAACTATTTTCGGGTATTTAACTACTTTAAACAAAATTTTAATTACGATTTTTAAACAGCTCATTTTTTCAAAAATTTTAAATAACAATTTAAAAATCAGCGAATTTTACCAAAAGTACTGAAAAAATATTTAAAAATCTAGAATTCATAAGAAAATTTTGGTTTTTGATGTTGAGATTTAAACCTTTAAAACTATTTTACAAATTTGTTTCTTTCATAATTTTTTATTTGTTTGCCTTTTAAACTTTGAAATCACCACGAATTTTAATTTAGAACCTTAAGTTTTTACTAATTCGAACAATAATTGAACCTTCCGAAATCTGAAATTTAATTTATTTTGAATAATTTAATTCTTGAAGAACTAAAATTATGTAAATTTTTACTTACAAATTATTTTCGGGTATAATTATTATACTTCAAAATTCCGAAACTGATTGAGCTGCGTATACAATTTTTTTATAAACAATAAAACCTAAAAAGGTTCCAAAAATAAAATTGATGGAAAGTTTAAAATTGAATTTTGAATAATTTTATTACCAACTCTCAAGAAGATAGTTTTTTTAAAATTTTTATTGAAATTGTTTTGAAATTAGTTATTTTATAAAAATATCTATTTAATTATGTTCCTGAAGTTCGTGTCGACATTAAGTATCAAAAACTATCTTTTCTTAATTTTTATGTGATGAAAATGGAATTAATTTTACTATTTTCATTCACTTGGGTTTCTGAAACCACCCCTTCAACGATGTGAACTAAAAATTTATTTATTGCTTTATTGTTTTGTTTCTAGAGAATGGAAAATGCTTCTCATGTCTTTCATCAGGCGCACACCTCAGATTTTGCAGGGAAATCCGTTATTTCTAAAAGAACTCACGTTGAGCAATACACATCACATCGTGAAATAGTTTATGATTCTAACCAATTATCACCTAATTTATCACCAATTCTATTTCCCGAAGAAAGGTTTGTATGCTTACAAATTTTTTTATCGTTTAAAAATTAACTTGCTACTTTAAAACATAATTAATAGACTCAATACATTATCACTGTATATTTTTAGAATATTTTATATAGTAAAAAAGAATATATAAAATATAAATAGTAAAGAGGAAATTTTGTAAAAAAAGAAAACCATTTTTATTATATAAAGGTTTTTTTTGAAAAGAATTTTTAAAGAAAAAATATTCTTTTTTAAGGTACAAATCAAAAGAAACTTTCATTGCACATAAATATGATTACTTATCACAAGGAGAATCCGAGACAGAATTAGATGAAGCAATCACTAGAACAACGGCCGTGAATTCAAATAGAAATTCCAGAATTTCAAATATATTTTGGAAAATCATATCAATTATTACGACAATATTCTATGGGACATTAACTTTTGCTACTTTAGGAGTCTTTAAAGAAAAGAATGAATTTGCTAGTCCTAACTATCAACATTATCATGGTGAGTGGAAAGTTCTTGTATTTTTCTTTTGAGAGTTTCTCTTAAATCTCGCCATTAACTTTTTAAAAAAATTAATCATACAGATTTGTTAGTTAAAAGTGTGAAAAATTCAGATTTTTAAAGATTTTAATTTGTAATCTTCTCAAAATTCAATTATTTCTAAAAATTCACGCTGTAATACTTTTAATATCCAATTCAATTAAATTGAAATTAATTTTTAAATTAATCTTTATTAAAAAATTCTACGAGAATATTCAATTATTTAAATTGAGATATAAATAATATAATCAAATGTTTCTTAAAATTAAATTCTCATAAGGAATTTTATTAATAAATTTTTAGATACATAATTAAATTCTTTCGACGAATTTAAAAAAAATGTTTAAGAATGACATTTTTTGAGGAAATAGATTAAAAATTTATTGAAAATATATAATTGAAATTCTGCAATAAGTTTTATTATTTAGAAAATAATTCAAAGGATAAAAAGATTTTATTATTTATGAAAATAATTGAATTTTTGTTAAGAATTTTATTAAAAGTTTTGAAAATAATTGAATTTTCTTTAAGAATTCCCTTGAATCTTTTGAAAATAATGGAGTTTTTTTAAAATTTAAATTGAAAATGTTAATAATTTAATTTTATGAAGAATTTCTTTTAAGTTTTTTTTAAATAATCGTGTTGTTTAATCATTGTAATTAATTATGCAACTAATAAGTGAATTTTTAAAAAATTTTAGTCTAAATTAATTTAAAAATTGAAGTTTATATTTGAAAACTAAAAATTACAGTTTTTAATGCAATTTGTAAACTTGTAAAAAAACATCAAAAAATAATTAGATTTTACAAAAATTCTAGTATATAATTAATTTAACTATTTAAGTTGAATTCTAATCAAAATTTATTTTAAAAAGAATTTTGAAAAAGTTTCAAAAATTAATTGAACATTAGAAGCGATTTTACAGAATTTAATTAAAGAAATAATTAAATTTTAAAAGGTTTTTAAATTAAAAGCTTTTAAATATTTATTTGCCCTAAAAATATAATAATATTTACATGTTTACCTCTTTAGAAAAATAATTAAGAATTTGAATAATTTTAAATATTTGTTTTTCTTTGTTTAACAAAACTTGTTATTTTAATTTTTTTTAATAATTTAAGGTAGAAATTCTTCAAATGAAATCAAATTTTCGAAAAATTATACCCATTTGAAATTTTTTTATATATAATTAAATTTCTGATATTAATTAAAAAAAAGTGAAACAATCAAATGTTTTGTCAAATTTCATTTAAATAATTAAATAAAACTTGTATTTGAAAGAATTTAATTTTATTACTTTTTTAAATTTTGGCTAAAAGTATATTCATATTTTTAAAGAGTTACATTTCGAAAAATTTGATTTTTTTTAAAATTATCAGTTTTTATTAAATTACAAAAAGAAAGTTTTTGTAACTCACAAACGATATAATAATTGAATTTTATGGAGAATTTCTTTTGAGTTACGAAAATTATTGTATTTTTTAATAATTGTAACTAATTATGTGTCTAATAAATGAATTTTTTAAATGTTGAATCTAAAATTATTCGAAAATGGAAGTTGTATTTGAAAATGAAAATTTTTGTAATTGTCATAATGAGGTAAACAAAAATTCAGAATTTCCTTATGAATTTTAAAAATTAAATATTTTCCTTTACTTTTAATGAAAAATCCATAAATTTTTTCTGATTTCCCCGACCTGTGGCAATCTGGAAATAATTAATTATCAGTGGAAAAAATTAATGGAATTTAATTTTTACAGAATCAAAGTGGAGTCGTTTGTGGAAAACGCTTGATCGTGTTCTTGAGAAAGTTTATTTATTTTTAGTCAATATGATGTTATTAGATTCGTGGTTTTTAAGTCGATTAATGAATCCAAGAGAACGTGTGCAGGGAAGACGTAAAAAACTTTTCTTCATTATTCTCTTGCCTCTTCTCCTTTTGGCCGGTAAGTACTTGAATTTCAATAAAAAAAATTCGGTTTACGGTCTTAATTTGGAGAAAAACTAGAAAAGAATACTAAATATAGACTTAAAACTTGAATTGATTGGTACTATTTAATTTTTAGTGTTTTTAAATTTTCATTTAATTTTTTGCAATTTCAATTTAGAAATATATTTTCAATTTTATAATTATTTGTTTTTTTTTCAATGTATTCCCAAGTTGTGTTGAAATTGAGTTAAGTTTAGAATCGTGGCAGCGGAATTTATCTTCTTTTTGTTTCAGGAGCTTACATTTTGCAAAAATATACTTTTACATGTCTGGATTATCTGAAAAATGTTCATAACGACGTCACTGAAACGTCACAAAATGTTATCAATGATATTTACGATTTATCATTTATCGATTATGAACTTTTCGTAAAATATTTCACTTTTTATAAGAACTTTTCTTTGCCCGAAATACCAAGGGTGAACGTGTCTCTGCCTGAAATCGGGTGGAATATTCCTTGGTAACTTTATTTTTATTTTTTTTTTAAGTTCGCGATTGAAAAAGTCGTTTTTTTCTAATATTAACTAACATTTTTTTTTCTAAGAAATGTGTTTTTCTTTAGTGTTGATTTTCAATGATTTAGACATGTTCCTCTCATAAGAAAGTATTTTGAGTTGTTAGATTGATATGTTGCATGTTGTTTGGTGTTCGGTTGCTTTAATTAATGTTGCTTTAAAAGTATTCTTTCAGAAATATTAAAATTTGAATATTTAATAAATACATTAAAAATATATAAATAGTTATATTAAAACTAAATGTGTATTAAAAATATTTATATTAAAATTTTAAAAAAATTTACAGAAGAAGTATTTATCGTAAAAAGATAAATAAAAATATTTATGTTTCTCATTAGTTGCTTAAAAAGAATCTTAAATCTCTGATTTAATAGAGATTTTTTTATGTGCTGTGTTAATTTGTTAATTTTTTTAAAACTTGAACCTTCTTTTTCTGGATTTTTGTTGAATATTTGAAATTCATTTATTTGTCGTGTCTCGATAATTTTTTAGTCACTTGTCAAATAACCAAAGGTTTTTCACACCAATGAGTAAGTTCTCGCTGCCTTTTATTGCGGTGCCTTTAAAAAGCTATAAATCATTTTATACGCAAATATAGTCTGTCTATAACCGGTTGGGCATTTTTTAGGATAAGTTTATATACTAATTAATATAGAGTTACAGTAGTTTTGTGTTTTTGCTTGTTACTAAACAAAGTATAGTATTTCACTTGCAGTTCCTTAAATTTCGATAAAAATCAAAAGGCTTCAATTTTTATTGAAATAGTTTACATAATTTTCTATAGTACGCATTTATAGAGTTATACAATTTGTTCGATATAATAACATTTTTTCTAAGAGGTTCGATAAAGACTGAATTAAATTGCCTTCAGTTTAAATGATTACCTGAAGGGCACTTTTTTTATTATCGATACAAATATTCAATTAAAATTAGATTTTTTAAATCCTAAATTAATAACAACACGAATTTATCATACAATTACTATTTTTATACATTTTATTAAAAAAAAATTGAAATGAATTATTTTAATTTTAAATACACGTTCACTCTTTTGTTTCTGCATTTAATACAGTTTAGTGCAACAATCTTGAAAGTTATAATATTAATTTTGTTTTTTTTTAATTGCAAAAAAAAAACGTTTTTGGTGACATCGTAAAAAGTTTTCAGTATAATGGACATTTAAAAGATGAGCAGATGTAAAGGGAGAAGGATAGAGGAAGGCAAAGTCTCTGGAGATTTCAAGAATTGACATTTAAAAATTCAAGCTATTCGATCGGTGAGTTCCTTCGTCTATCCTTCTCACAGTTATCGTAATATTGTTCCTTCACAATCAAAAAAATAAATAATTTTACAATTTCACTTTTTTTCTGATTTGTAAAAGTTTTTGTTGTGTAAAGAAAAATATATTTTGTTTATAATATTTTTATTTTTAAAGGGAAACGAAAATTTTCTTTTACAGGATTCTGGTGTTTATCACGATTGATGCCAGTTTTTACGAAACAAACCGAAGAAATAGTGCCATCATTGCATAATACGGCGGATTTGAAAGGATTTGTCGTCGATACATCGCGAGAAAATGAATTGAGATCACTTCTTCAAATACTGACGGAGAAAGTTCAACGACTTGAGAGGAAGGACATTTTGCAAACTGTAAGTTAAATTTTTGTTTGTTATTTGAGTTGCATATTCTTGCTCTGCTGACATATTCTTATTTAATAATAGATATTTAATAATAGAAATTGAATAATTTACATTCATTTGGATTTTTGTCAATAGGAACATTTGAAAAACGTAACACAGGTGATTGAAGATCTAAGGAAGAATGACGATAGTATATGGAGTAAATATGACGTAAGTTTAATTTATATTAATATATCTTTCTTTCTTTCTTTAATTTTTAATTTATTCTTATTTTCTTAAATTTTTAATTTATTTTTATTTTCTTTCATTTTTTATTTTTATTTAATTTTAATTCTTTTCATTTATTAAATTTAAAAATTATTTAATATATTGGTTTCAGAAAAAACTAACTGATCTGGAAGAAAATTTTCGTCAGGATGTGAATGATAAAAATCATGAGACAATCAGCGCAATGAAAGTAGAATTTGAAGCACTTCGCGACAATTATTTTCAATTGAAGTCCTGTTGTGATTCAAATGTTCCGACTTTGACTGACGAAAAAATTGATAGTCACATCGATAGGGTTCTAGCTGGATATTTCGGCAGTTCAACTTCGAAGGAAGAATTGTCGAGAGTCATTCAAAGTTTACTATTGATACGGGAAAATGATAATATGCAAAAGGAAAATCTAAAAGGTATGTAATTTCAATTAGCAATTTAATTCACACTTCATATTTTTAATCAGTTATATATTACAATTATTTTTTTTTTAATAAAAAATTTTTAAGTTTTTTAGTAATAGTCTACGAATTTTTTTTGGCATCTATACGTAGAGTAACTATTTGCATTTTTTTAGAAATAATCCAATTATATTATAACTTATTTTTGTATTTAAATAATATTGAATTGTAGTACAGTTTTTTCATAAAAATTTGATTTGAAAAAGAATTTCTGTTAAAACTTTAGAAAATATTTGATGAACTACAGTTTTTATTTTTAGACATAATTAAATTTCAAGATGATTTACATTTAAATAATTTAAAAATCTTAATTTCTCTTGGACAAATAAATAACAATAGATATTCAAATATTTGTTAAATAAAAATTAATTAAATTTAAAAAATTATTTTTTTTTATTATTAGTTTATTTATTTTTATTATTAAATTAATAAATAAAATTCTATTTTTAAAAATAATTTAATTTCAAAAGGTGTTCCATTTAAATTATATGAAATTTCAATTAAAAAAATAACAATAAGTTTATAAACATTTATTTCAACAAAAATTAGTCAATTTTTGAATAAATTTAATTTAAAAAATTGTATTTAAAATTGTTTGTTTTTTTAAAATAATTGAATTATACTGAAAGTAATTTTAAAAATTGAAATAAGTAAATGGTTTGTCAAATTTTATTACAATAAATTTTGTATTTAAAAGAATGTAATTTGTATTAGTTAATTTAAAAAAAGATACACACTTAAAATTTTTTAATAAAATTGAATTTTTGTAAAGTGTTTCTGAAAATTCTGAAAAATAAGATTTTTGAAATTTTTCAATTCTATTATTTCAAGATAATTCAATTCTTATAAACAAATAATTGGAAATTTTTGAAATAATTAAAATTTCTTTACATTTCATTAAAAATAGTTGAATTCTTTTAAAGAATTTTATTTAGATTTTTCGAAAATAACCAAGGAAAGTTAGTACCATAATTATAATTTTATTTTCAAAATATAAAGTCCCTCTTATAGTTTTAGATTAATTTTTAGCTTCAAAAATTAATGATTATTTTTAAGAAATTGAAAAAATCCTTTGTTTATTAAATTATTTTCTAAATTTACAATTAAAAATTATTAAAAAAAAGATTATTTTCCAAAAATTTAAAGACACTCGTCAAAAAGATTTAATTATTCATAAAAACTTTAATAAAAATTTTTGAAGCTATTTGGAGATTTATTTATGCTCAAAGTCCAAAAATTTTTAAATTGATTCAAAAAACCAAGAAAACTTATGACAAAGTAAGGAAAAAATCGGAAATTTCCTTTAACGAAAATAGTAGACACCCTGTAAAAAATAATAAACTTTCATTAAAATTCAAAAAAGAAAGTTTTTGTGACTAACAATAGACTAGAACATTTTTTATTTATTTTATAAAAATTTTTATAGTTATGCTAGTTGAAAAAATAGTTATAAAATGATAAAGAATTTAATAATTTTAAAATATTTAATTTTTTAAAGAATTCATAGATTTTAAATATATTTTATTTCATTTTATTGTAATTCGATTGACAGAATCGGAGGTAGAGAGAATTAGTGGCAATCTATCAATGGAGGACATGAGAAAAATCGTTAAAGAAGTACTCAAGATTTATGACGCTGACAAAACGGGAAGAGTTGATTATGCATTGGAAACAGCAGGTGAATAATCTGAAGAAAATAAAAAAAAATAATTTATTATCTTCTCTTTGGAAAAGAAAAGGAAATTGTAAAATTTATTGTCGCTCTTTTTTTCTTAACTCACAGGTGGACAAGTGATTAGTACACGATGTACGCAAGGATATAATGTTAAAACGAGAGCTTATAAGCTCTTTGGTTTAACCTTGTATTATGAAAGTAACGATCCTCGAACTGTGATACAGGGAAATACTTTACAGCCTGGCGCGTGCTGGGCTTTTCAAGATTTCCCTGGCTATTTATTAATTAAATTACGCAACTTTATTTATGTCACTGGTTTTACATTGGAGCATGTGCCGAAATCAATTTTACCAAATGGAGATATGAGAAGTGCACCGCGCAAATTTAACGTTTGGGTTCGTTAATAGTTTCTAATTTTTTTACAAGATATTTTTAATTTATTACTAATTTTGTTTCATTATTATTTTATGATTACTATTTTCTATTTAATTATTACTTTTGATTATTTATTATCAAATTATTATGATTACTTTTTTATTATTTAAGAATTTGGTTATTTATTTTGATTGTAATTTCAGGGATTGAAGCATGAAAACGATTTGGAACCCGTTATGTTTGGAGAATACGAGTTTCTTGACTCTGAAGATAATTTACAATATTTCCCTGTTCAGGTTTGTGTTTATAAATATTTATCATTTAATTAATTTCAAGAAATATTAAGTAAAAGTTATATTGAAACTTTTTAATTTAAGAAAATATTAATTTTTTTGTTGGTTCTCTTTTACCAGAATACGACGATAAAGACAAATTACGATCATGTGGAGTTGCGAATACACAGCAATCATGGTCAGCTTGAGTACACTTGTTTATACAGATTTCGAGTTCATGGACGAATATTGTGAGAAGATGACATTTGAGATCAGGATGAAGGAAAGTTCCATTATTTCTTACATATAGTGATGAAAGTAAGCAGCTTTATTATTGTCATTTGAAAAGAAACAAAACCATCGTGCCTTTGGCTGCAGTATTTATTGTTGTTCCTCACCGCCAAATGAGAGTGAGATGTAAATCGCACAGAATTTTTTCGCACATAAGATATTTTTTTTGTCTCTCTTAAATATGAAATATGTGCGATTCATTTTTTTTTAAGATAAGAAAGACGATTTCAGGGCTTAAGCGTATAGTGTAAAAATAATGTATTTTTGTAAAAAATAATATTCCTTTCAGGATTGTTCTTATATACGAAACACATTGTACAGAATTCGTTAGACTGAATTCCCAAATAGTTACCCGATACTAATTTCATAAAAAAAAAAAAAAAAAAAAATGAAACATCGAAACTGGCGGAGACAGTACAAAAAACAAACAAAATCATTATTTAGAGTATAGGAATTCTTGATGCACTTGTAGCAAGGCATTTGATGAAATCGTAAAGACAAAAAATGTTTTTATTTATTTAGTCAAAATCTAATGAGAGTTTATTTATTTATAGTTTTTTCATCCTTAGAATTAAAAAAAAATCCAAAGTTATTTAATTTTTAGTTTAGAGTCTTTTTTAAAACGACTCCTTGCTTCTACCATTAATTTAATATAAACTACTAAAAGTGGTATTTTTATTTTGAAAACAAGTTCCTTTATATTTTTCTTTAAGATTGATGTTCAAATTTCGATTAAAATGCCTTGACCTGTAGCTCAAGATTATTAATAAATCACGCTTTTACAAAGATCTATTTTAAGATATATTCGATTATATATATAGAAATACGCCAGAAAAATATTAGTCTTATTTCTGGACACAAAACAATTTTTTAGTAATTACAATAAATTAGACTTATTTTGTAATTTGTAAATATTTTTTTCTGTAAATTTTCGACTGATTTTTTTGTAAATCAATGCGCAATTTATTTCCATTTCTTTTCTTTTTAAATTTCTATGAAATCATTGTAAATTTGAAATATTCTGTAATTTACAATTTTTTTTGGAAATTCAAAAAGAAAATGTTCTTTACAAATTCTTTTCGAAAAGATTATTTTTTTTGATGAAAAGAAAATCAAAAATTTACAGAATTTTGTAAAATTGACAAATTATAAAAAGAAAAATATTGTAATTTGTTAAATTTACCAAATTTAGAATGTTATTCTTTTTTGTTTTCTAACAAGCGAATAGTAAATCGTCATTATTCAATTTTTATGCAGGTCATATTTATTATTAGACATTAAAATTAAAAAAAAAGAAATTTCTTTGCTTTTCTTGATTCAAAAATATTTCTTTTTTTTAGATTTTATATATATGAAGTACAAAATTTATTTCAATTTATATTAAATCATTTAAAGACAATAAGTACTTGTTTAAACTGAAGAGCAATTAAAATGATTCAGTATAATAAAGAAAAAAATAATTTTATTGCCTCTTTTTTAAGAAAGCATATCTATATTAGTGAGATTTTGCATAATCAATGTTTATTATTTTTTTTTAAAATTTTTTTTTGTAATGATTTGTAGACTGATTAATTTATATCTATTAATTTTAACTGCAGAAGTTCATGTGCGGTTTTGGCATATTCTACTTAAAAATCAAAATGAAATTTTCTTTCAATGAGATTTGGAGAATGTGACTAATATTATTTATCGAAAAAAATCAATTTCAAGTCAATTGAGTGAAAAGCTTTTTTTCTATGTGTGTCATACTATATTTGTAAAACAAGCATAATATATGCACGAACAAATTGTAGAAACTATTAAATTTGTGAATAAAAAATAATTTGTGAACAAATGTCTTATTATTACAAGGAAAATATTTACAATTTATTTTTATTTAGTATTTACTTTTTATAAATAAATTTTACTATAATTCAAAGTTTTTATTTTTATTAAATAATTCACAAGAAAGATTATACTATTAATATTAATAATAAATATTTTTTAGAATAATAAATAATATGAATGAGTCGGAGATTGTTTTCAATTTACGAATACGCTATTCGTTATTTCAAATTTGCGCGCCGAAAAACAACCAATAGGAGTGATGCACTATAACCTAACTTGAACTCGGCCATGCTCTTGGGTGAAAAATAAAAAAATTCTGAAAATTCACATAAAAATTTTTTGTGATGCGGCAACACAGTAGTTTCAATAGTTTTCTATCATTTAGAAATTGTAAATAGTTTGTAAAAAAAAAGGTTAGAATTAATTTTACAATGTCGCGAATATTATTAAGAAAACTTGTGAGGCAAATCGATGGTGTTAAATATGTCAGTACGTGGTCACCACTTGCCACGGCTTTTAATTCAAAAGCAACGCCGGATTTAGATTTAAGTAACAAAAATAAAGAAATAGTAAGTAAAATATTCTGGTTTTTTGTAAATTAACAGTATTTTAAGAAAAGTATTTGCATGTTTATTTACATAACCTCAAAATGGACTTTTGCGATTGCGAAAAATCCGAAAAATGCGGAAAGTTTTGTTTTTCTTGAACATTTTCTGAATAAACAATTATGAAATATTAATTAACTACAGGGATTTAGTATTTAGTGAATTAATTTTATTCTTTTTAAATGTAGGTAGTGGTAGACGAATTTTTGTTTCATTTTTTATTTTTCAGGGATTGTTTAATATACCAGAATTAAAAGACGCGGCGGGTTTTGAGATTCTCAAAAATTATGCGATTTCGCACTCGAATAAACTTGTCGAGGAGGCGACAAGTCCTGATCGTACAAGAAAAATGGTGGAAATTTTCGATGAACTTTCAAATACTTTGTGTCAAGTTGCGGACATGGCAGAGTTCATTAGACTTGCTCATCCCGACGATGATTTTTCACATCACGCAGAAGATGCTTGTTTGGCAATCAGCAGCATAGTTGAAAAGTAATTAAATATTTCTTTACATTCTCATAAAAAATGATAGTCTTGGATTTAAAAAAAATTGAAATAACTTATTTTTAATGCTTTAGAAAAAACAAATAAGCATTAAATATTTTTTTTAAATCTAATATAAAATTTCTTCTTCAGATTGAACACTAATCGTAATTTATACGATTCACTGCAACGTGTTTTAAAAAATGGAGACATTGAAAGTACCACAGACATCGATAATCATGTTGCACAATTATTTTCGATTGACTTCGAACAGAGTGGTATTCATTTACCAGAAGAACAACGACGGGAAGTTGTTGATTATAATGATTTTATCTTACAAGTAATTCTCTAATTTTGTTTAAATTTACTATTTTTTCCAATTTATTGGCCAGTAATGTTTGGAAATAATGCTTTTGCAAAAGAAAAACAATTTTGTAAATTCGTAATTAATTCTTTTCAGATTGGACAAAAATTTACAGCAACAGCTCTCGCGCCAAGATCAATACGCATAGATCAAATACCAACGATAGCGAGAAAATAGTAGGAAATTTTTATTTTTTCAAAAACTAATTATTAAATTAGTTTTTTGTTTTACCAATAATAAAAATAATGTTTCAATTTTTTGAAATAGCTTTATTGCCGAAAGAGGTCAAGTCGTGATCAACGGTCATTTTGCAGAGTCGCCAAGTTCATTAATACGTGAAGTTACTTATAAAATATTTTTACAACCTGATCGAACGCAAGAACGATATTTGAAAGATCTCTTAAATTCGAGGCATAAACTCGCACAAATTTGCGGATTTCCCTCCTATGCGCACAGGTTACGTGTTAATTAAATATTTGCTTGATTTTTATAATTTATAATTAAAATAATAAATTTTGCACTTTTTTTTAACACTTTAGTATTTTGATAAATTTCTTGAATTTTTTTTTGTTAAAAATTTCTTGAATAGCCTTTTTAGTATTTTTTTTACTAAATTTTTATCTTATTCTTTGCAGTTTAATAAAGAAAATTAAAAATTCTCTTTTGCAGAGCTTTGAAAGGAACCACTATGGAAACACCGGAAAATGTGAAAGACTTTCTGAATATTTTGAACGAGGAGTTAAGAGACCGAGCAGAGAAAGACTTCGAGATTATGCAAATAATGAAGGGTCGTAATTTGGTAACTGTGAGTAAGATTTTATTTTTATTCAATTTATTGTTTAGAAATTTAAGTAAAAAAGCCACTTGGATTTATTAATATTAATTTATTTGTAATTTATTAATCTGTTCGCAGTTTGATGTTAATTGTTGTTTGCCTTCTTGCTTCTTAATTTTTTTAAAATAATTTTTCTTTTTAAATGTTTTGAATATATTAAAATTAGTTGAATTTATACGAAGAATTCAGGCCTCGGATATGACTTTTTCGCTTTTTTCGACTACTTTCCAAAAATTCGACTTTTCTTCCAAATATTACAAAAAAATACTACATCTATAGAATCAATGCAAATTATTTTAATTTTTCTAGTGTTAAAAATAACTATTAATAACTATTATTACAATATTTGAGAAAATCCACTTTTGAAGACAATTTATGTCAAAATAATTTAATTCTTCCTAAGAATTTAACTATTTCTAAAAATAATTGAATTATTTGAAGAATTTTTGAAAAGTTTAAAAAATACCTAATCGAATTCTTCCGAAAAATGTTATTAAAATTATATTGAAAATAATTCAATTTTTTCAAAGAATTATATTATTTATAAAAAAAAATTAAATTTTTATCAAGAATTTTATTAAAATTTTTGAAAATAATAAACAATAGTAATTAATTATGTACATAATAAGTGAATATTTTTTTACTAAATTTATAAATTATAAATTTTATTTATAAATTTTGTTTTATTAATTTATAAATATTTTCATAATCAAAATTTTTAAAAATCAATTATTAGATTAAAAATGAATTATTATTATTTATATTTTCGAAAATTTTAATAAAATTCTACAAAGGAATTCAATTATTTTCTACAATTTTAATAAATCTTTTGAAATAAATTCAATTATTTTTTTTAAATAGTAAAATCTTTGCAAAAATTTAATCATTACCAATAAAATTCTAATTTTAGAAGGAAACGAATCAATTCAATTATTTTAAGTGAAATTTCTACAAAGAATTTAATTATTTTCTAAAATGTTAATAAATTCTTCAAAACAGTTCAATTATTTTTATAAATTGAAAATTGTTTGTACAAATTCAATTATTTTCAAAAACAATTTTCATTAATTTTCTCAGGAGAATTCAGTTTTTATAACAAATTTTAATACATTTTGAATAAGTTCAATTATTTTCTAAAATCTTAATGAATCGTTCGAAACAATTCAATTAATTTTATAAATACTAACATTCTTTGTAGTAGGTAAATTATTTTTAATAAGCTGTAAAATTCTTTGCAGAAATTCAATTATTTTCAAAATAATTTTAATAGAATTCCTCGAAAGAATTTAATTATTTAAAAATATTTACATAAAATTAATTTATTTCCTAAAATTTTAATAAATCTTTCGAAACAATTCAGTTATTTTTATAAATAGTAAAATTATTTTCGAGAATTCAATTATTTTCATAAATAAAAAAATTCTTTAAAGCAATTCAATTATTGAATAAAATGAATTCAAATTTGTTAATAAGATTATTTGCGAAAATTCAATAATTCTCAATACATTAATTTTTAAATTGAAAATATTATCGGAATACAACGATTATTAATATAGATTATTATTATTGAAAATGTTAGAAATATATTTAATTTTAGGAAATACATAAAATTATATTGTTGCTTTTAATGTTTAAATTAATAGAAAATCATGCCATGGGACACAACATATTTCACAACACAAGCGAGAAATTCCTGGTTACAAATGTCAACGACTGATTATTCGCCGTATTTTTCATTGGGAGCTTGTATGGAGGGTATAAATTTAATAACACAAGCTTTGTTTGGAGTTCGTTTAGAGGCAGAACCAACTCATCAGGGAGAAGTGTGGCACGACGATGTCTATAAATTAGCTGTCATTGATGAATCAGAAGGATTATTGGGACATATTTATTGTGATTTATTTGAGCGCGAAGGAAAACCAAATCAGGATTCTCATTTTACAATTACTGGAGGGCGACAATTACCCGATGGTTCCTATCAGGTTTGTTGAAAAAAGTCCAATGTTTAATTGTAATTTTAGTTTATTATCTTAATTAAAATAAAAAACATTTTCAATTAATTAATTTTAAATTGTAATTTAGAATCCAATAGTTGTGATAATGATTTCGCTGCCAGTTTCAAGATGGTCGAATCCTTGTTTATTGTCACCAGCGGCAATGGAAAATTTATTTCACGAAATGGGACACGCTTTGCATTCGATGCTTGGTAGAACGAAATATCAACATGTAACGGGTACAAGATGTAGTACAGATTTTGCCGAAGTTCCCAGCATTCTCATGGAGTATTTTGCCAGTGACCCTCGAGTAATTATTGAAAAAGAAAACGGAAAAAAAATGTTTTTTTTCCTTCTAAAAAAGAAAACTCTCTCTCATTTCTCTCGTGTTAATATAAATTTTAATTTTTCAGGTTGTAAAATTATTTGCTCGACATTTTCAAACACAAGAACAAATTCCCGAACAATTGGTGGAAAAATTATTTGCCTCAAAAAGTGTCTTTCCATCGTCGGAAATGCAAAATCAAGTATTCTACAGTATGTTAGATCAAGTTTATCACAGTCAAGAATTACAACGTGACACGACCAGTATTTTGGCTGAGATTCAAAAGGATTATTACACACTTCCTTATATTGAAAACACGGTAATTAGAGATTAAATTAATTTATATTTTTGTTAATCTATTGGTATAGAATAGTTTATAAATTTTTATTGGATAATTAATCAGACCTCGGATAGACATTAAAACACGAAGAAAGTCGTTTTTGTCGATTTGAAAATAGTAAAAAGGACGAAAAAGTAGTTTATTTTATTCGGGGTTTTTATAAAAATTTTAATTTATATTTACTTGACCATGTTCTCTGATTTCTAGAAAAATGTTCAACTTTTTCCCTTATTCTGATAATAAGTTCGTTTTTAAATTTTTGTAAAAAATTGATTATTTTCAAACCACTTTTTCAAATTTTTTCACATATTCCTAAAAAAAACCACGATTATTTTTAAAAAATTATGATAAAATTCTTAAAAATATGAAATTTAGAATTGTTTTTCATTTTATTACATTCGGAATTTCAATTGAATAATCTTCAACAAAATTTTAATTAGGATTTAACATTAACTTGATTCTTTCAAAATTTCTGAATTCAATTATTCAAAACTTGAATGAAATTGGGTAAAAATTTTAGTAAATTTTCTAGAGTTTTTTTTACTAAATTTTTTTGTTAATTGCCTTGTTTTTAATTATTTTTATTAGATTCTTTGAGAATTTAATTGTTCAAAAAAAGACTAAAAATATGTCTAAAATTTAATTGCTTTTAATGTAATTTTATAAAATCTTAGTTATTCGAAAATTTCTCAAAATAAATATCATATTTTCAAAAATGCAAAAACTAAGTTGTTTAGAATTTAAATTTTATTAAATATTTTTTAATAATAAATGTATTCTGATGAGAAATTTTATTAAAATACAATTAAATTAAAAATAATTGCATTCCTTAGAAGAATTATATTATTAATGAAAATAATTGATTTCTGTCGAAGAATATTATTAAAAATTTTCAAAATCCTGGTCAAATTCTTTTGAGTTTTTGATTTAAAAACTTTTGAAAATATAAACAATAATAATTAAATATTTATTTAATCAGTGAATTTTTCAAAATTTGATTATGAATTTATCTGACAATTTTAATTTGAATACAAAAAATGTAATTTGCTTTATAATAAATTGAACATCATATGTTAGAAACTAATAAATAGCTAATTTAAAATAACTAAAAATTGTGATAACATTTTTCAAAGAATTGAGTTTTTAATAATTTTTAATTTTAAAGTATTCAAATTATTCGAAACTTAAAAAATGTCAATTTATAAACTTTTAAAATTAAATACCATTTTGACAAATTTTAACTTACGGCTTTTACAATATTCACTTAATTTCTATAATTTTAATCCTAAATTCTTTTCTAAATCATTACATTTCAATTTTCAGAATATTCTTTGAGAATTCAATTATTGAAACTGATTTCAATTTAATTTTATAAAATTTCGATTATTTAAAATTTTTTCTATTAATTTGATATTAATAAATTCAACACATTTCAAAAAGAAATTGAAAAACTGAACATTTTTTGCAAAACTAAATAGCTCAGAGTTTTGAAAATTAATTGTATTTTGATAATTTCTATTAAAAGCTTTTCAAAATGAAATTCCAGAATTTCAAAATGTTGTTCGAAAATTCAATTGTTGAAACAGAAAACTTAAATTTTCAATTTCAACTCTAACTCTTCGTGGTTTTTGTTAAAGTTTTTAAGATGAAAAAATTAATTGAAGAATGACTATATTTTATTTTACACTTTAAAAATCAAAATTAGTAGAAATTTACTATCTATACTGCAAAAGTGATTTTTTCACAATTTTCGTAAAAAAAGATTAAATATGTAGTCGCATTTAATATGAAAGTAAAGTCGAAAAAAGTAACATTTTTTGAAAATGGAAAAAGTCGAAAAAATCATATTATCCGAGGCCTGTAAATTATAATTGATACTCAAGTAAATTTTTAATAAAAAAAAATTAAATTCACAGGCCTGGCAATTAAGGTTTTCACATTTAGTTGGATATGGAGCTAAATATTATTCGTATTTAACATCAAGGGCAATTGCATCATGGATTTGGCAAACCTACTTTCAAAATGATCCCCTCAGCAGATCGTCAGGTGAGAAATATCGAAGGGAATGTTTAGCACACGGCGGTGGTAAGCCACCATCGAAATTAGTCTCTGATTTTCTAAATAAGGAAGCTAGTCCATCGAATTTTGCGAAATCTCTATTAAATGAAATTGATATGAGAAATGACAAAGTCCAAGTGATGAGGAAAAAGTTAAACTCGTAAATATTCTCAAATCTCTTTCATTGTAAATAGCATTATTATTAAATATTAATTTTATATTTCATCGTTAGGTATAAAATTATGTGATTAAATTAAAAAGTTATTTTTTTCTAAAAGAAAACTTCAAAAAAAAAGTAAAATACAATTTTATAAAATATTCCAACCGCTTGGGCAGAAAAGTAAACATAAAAAAATTAATAGTATTAATATATTTATATTAATAAATCAAAGGAAAATAAAATTAAAAAGAGAAAGAGAACCGTAAAACTTCAAAAATGGCAAGAAACACTAAATCTAAAATTATTTTTATAATTGAAAGCCTGCTGACAGTCGTTGGAATATTTAAAAAAATAATAATTTTTCTGTACATAGGCAAAAACGGTAATATTATTCTTTTTATAAATGTTATAATTTATTTTATAACAATTTTCTTGTCCGACTGCATTAAAAAGTGTCGAAAATTATTCGCACTTTTACCATAGTTATAAATAAAGAATTTTAAAGTAAATAAAAATCTAGGCATGATTAAATATTCTCCATTTCTCGTTGTTTTTTTTCTTCATGGTTTTATTACAAATACAGAACCTTAAGCTATTTACAGTGTTTGACGAATTCTACGAAATATTACACAAAAATAAGTTTTGTAGCATAAACCTATTTATTCAAAGTAAATGCAGTATAAAGTAACCTATCAAAACAAAGATGTTGGAAAAAAATTAAAACCGATCTCTTGTTTTTTTCTAATAGAAAATGGTTTTTATTTCGTTTTTTATTTTGCTTTTAAATAAACGTTACTGTCTACTGCATTTCTTCGCAAAAATTGCATTTGTAATAAAATTCTTCACTGAATTTGCTCCCACTAATTTGCTATATTTTTCTCTTATTTTCTCTTCGTGAATTTTTTCTTATTAATATAAAAAGTCTCAGTAATAGAAGCCAGTCTATAAAACAATAATTTGAGACAGAAAATAATATTACTCGTCACCCTTTTTAGATTTGAAATTAATAAATTTTATTCACAATTTGAAATATTGATCTTATTTTTTTTTCAATTTGTAATTTTCTCGTAATTCACGCTTTAAATTAAAAAATTATTTTTGACTTTCTTGTTCATTAATAAATCGCATAAAATTTTTATATAGCGTTTAAAAAGAGGGGCAATAATTATTCTATTTACTATTTAGAATTATTACAAATAATCTTCTTTTAAAAATTCTACAGGAAACTTATTTATTATGCGCCTTGTATATATTATCATTTTTATTAAAAAAAAATCATTTTGTATATATTGATAATAATTTTACTTTCTTGCGACAGTTTCTGCCAAAAAAAAACAAACAAAAATATACTTTCCTACAAACTAAACGAGAGAAAAATTTAAATTATCTTAAAAAAATATTTTAATTTTACACAAATATTTCTCTTAGTTTTATTTTTTCACTAAAAAGTTCTTTTATAAAGGAAATTGCATCACAGAGAGAATATTTAAAAAGTGCAATAATGTATAAACTGATGAAATAATAATAATAGTTTGAATTAAAGTTTGGAAAAATGTAGACTTTTACCAAAATTTTAAAATTATTAAAAAAGAAATATTAAATTTTGGCATAAACTATAGCAAAAGTAAATTTTCTTAAATCTTTTTCTTCTATAGAAAGAAAAAAATTGCGGAGAATTATTCTTTTTTTAATTAGGTAAAATCAGATCAAGTGAATATGAAGAAATTTAATTAATAAAGCAAAGTGAAAAAAAACTAAGCAAAAATTGATAGATTTATATAAATAAATGATCATTTGTAAATTCACTTTTTTCTCTCACTATATATGCGCGATAAAAAAAGAAGAAAATTTTTCTAAATTTCGTTTTCAAAACGAAAGGATTTTATAATATAATATACAAGACAGTATGCGACTTATTTTTTTTTTGTATTACTTAAAAAACTGTCCATTCTTGTATTGCTTTCAATTAATAAATACACTTAGGATTATTTTAAGAAATAGGCACGTGAAATATCTCGAGAATTTCTTCCGAGTTTGAATCATTTTTTATCATCATTTATAATAAGTAAATTACAAGGGTGCCTTGTTTGTTTTTTTAATTTTGGTTTTACCAACTTGATTTTCTAATAAACTGTGTTATTCTCATTTTCCTTCTTCTTATTTTTTTGTATCTTCAGTCTCTCATGGAAAAAGTTACAAAGCAATTTAAATTAAAGAATTTATCCATTTTTCGTGTAAAAGCAAATCATTGTGCAGAATCTCTTTTTTTTATGTTTTCTAATAGGATTTTTTTCTCACACACTTTCTCTCTCTCGCTCTTGCTCTCTTTCTTTCACATTCAAAATTCACTCAAAATTCTACGTCTTAGTTCGCTAAGAAAAACTGCATTGCGTAAAAACTTGTTATACAAAACAGACGCATTATTATAGTTAATATTTTTCCTGATGCTTTTCCTTATGTTAATTTAAAAAAAAACCAAACACAACAAAAAGTAAACAAAAAAAGAATGTACGTTGACACTTTAACACATTTTTCTTTTAAAAACTGGGGGGGATGCATTTTGAAAAAATGCGAAATTATGTAAGTTGACGGACAATTACTTTTTTTGTATAGTCTTTTTTTTCCTAATTCCACGGTCTAAAAAAAAAATTCACGAACACGGAATCACGAGATTGGGAATTTGTGTCTTGGCATTTTGCAAGCATCAATGAAAAAATCGTTTTTTATAGCAAACGTAAACACTTTACACTTGGATGTCATTTTGGCAGGTGATCGTCGCGGTTATGCGACATAATTGTACTGATTTGCATTGTCCTTATCTCGCTCCATATAATCTCTGTCAATTAATGATTCTATTCGTTTTTTCAAGTCTGCCGGCTGGAAATTTCATAATTCGAATTAAATTTGTTTTCACGAATTCATTAATGATCAATTTGCAGAAAATAAATAAATTAAGTTTGTGAAATATAATTGTAAATTTGCTGACTATTTTTTAAAGATATTTAATTTAATTGCATTGTCAATTGAATATGAGTCTTAAGGTGTGCAACGTTTTAAAAAAAACGAAAGCGATGACAGGGTTGCCACAAATATTTAATTTTATTTTTTCCTGATTTCCAGACAAAATTCTCACTTTTTCCCTGACCATAAAAAATATTCTAATTCACTCTAAAAATTATTAGATAATCAAGAAAAAATGTTCTATTACATTTATTTACAAAATTCATTAATTGTAAAATTATTCAAAAACATCAATAACTAAATTTTTAAATAAGTATTTAATTAATACTTTTCCACGGGAATTAAAATTCTTCAGAACATTCAAATTCAAACCTTTTTGAAACTCAACAATTTATAAGAATATGACTACAAAACATTATTCACCTTCTTCATGTTTTGCTATAATTTAAATAACCATGAAATTTTTCAACAAAAATTTAATTATTTACAAAAATCCTAAAAAAAACCCTTCGCAAGAATTCAATTATCTTTAAAAGTAGTAAATTTTCTCATAAAAAATAATTTATTGAATAATTGAATGTTTGCTAAAATTGAATTCTCATAAAGAATTTTATCAACAAATTTTTAAATAATTGAAGTCTTTTGACAAATTTTAATAAAATTTTTAAGAATTTTACGAGGAATTTGATTAAACTATTGTATCCAAAATTAATTAAAATCCTGCGATGAGTTTTATTATTTATGAAAATAATTTTTAAAAATTTCCAAAAATGTTATTAAAATTTTTCTAAAATAATTGAATTTCGGTGAAGAATTTTATCATTTATAAAACTAATTAAATTCTTGTAAAGAACTTTGTTATTTTTTTCAAATAATTGATTCATGCGACAAATTTTATAAAAATCTTTTTAAATAATTGATATTTTTCAAAAAATGTTATAAAATTTTGTATATTAAATAATTGAACTCACGTGAAAATTTTATAATTTATGAAAATAATTGAATTATTTCAAAGAAATTTATTTAAAAATTTCATAAATTATTGAATTTCTGTAAAATTTTAACAAGAATTTTATTCAAGTTTTAAAATATATTTAATTTTTGAAGAGAATTAAAAATTTATTTTTAAATAAATAAATATTTAAGAATTTTATTATTTATAAAGATAATTGAAATTGTGACAAAAATTTTTGAACATAATTGAATTTCTGCGAAAAATTTTACTACATATTTCTAAAAATAATTGAATTCTTGAAAAGAACTTTGTTAAATTTTTTTCAATAACTGAACTCTTGCGAAGAATTTTATAAAATTCTTTTTAAATAATTGATATTTTTCGAAAAATTATTTGAAATTTTTGATACTAAATAATTTAATTCCTGTAAAAATTTTATTATTTATGAAAATAATGAGTTTACTTAAAAGAAATATATCAAAAATTTGGTAAATTATTGAATTCGTGTGAAATTTTTCCAAGAATTTTATTAAAGTTATTAAAAATAATTGAATTTCGAAGAAGAATTGTATTATTTATAAAGATAATTGAAATTTTGAGGAGTATTTAAAAAAAATTTTGAACATAATTAAATTTTGGAGAAGTATTTTTTTATTTTTAAAGATATTATTGAAATTACCAGAATATTTTTTAATTTTTGAATATAATTGAATTTTTGCGAAAAATTTTATTACTTTTGAAAATAATTGAATTTCTGTAATTATTTGTAACTTTTCCAAAATTAAACTTTTTTAGTATTTTTAACTAAAATCCTTTTATCAATCTGGTATTTATGAAAATTGTAAAAATTATTAATTACATAATTCATTAGTCATAACTTTATGATAGTTCTTTAAAAATTAAGTTATTTAAAAAGAAATTATTGTCTGAAATAGAAAAAATTCAAGGTTTTGTATTTAAATTCGTGGTTATTTTTATAGTATACAAGACAAACAAAAAAAAACATCAAAATTTAGAGTTTTTCCATGAATTTTTGAAATTTGAGTTTTTCCAGTACTTTTACTAAAAATCCTTGACTTTTCCCTGACTTCCCTGGCCAATTTTACTTTCCCTGACTTTTCCCTGAATTCCCTGACCGGTGGCAACCCTGGATGATTTATTTTATTTTCGCTTCAAATTTATGTTATTTTTGAGATAAAAAAATTCTGTTTTTTTTTCTAAAAACGTTGAGAACTTCAGTTTTGACAATTAAATGAAAGTATGCAATTAAATTGTTCAGTCTCATAAAGAATTAATTTTAAACTAAAGTTTTCTGCAAATAAATTTTTCAACAAACAAAATAATAAAGTGAAATTTTACCTTGACGGGAAATTTAAGTTGATTGTAAAGTTCACTGATGAGAAGATTGTGCGTAAGGGTTTTTCTCATTTTCATTATTCTCACAATCGCTGCGTCTATTTGATATTGACGATCCTGATAAACTCTCTCCTCAGTTGCTTTCTGTTCTTCATTCTAAAATGAAAAAATGTTTAAGAATATTTTAAAGTTTTTCTTTAATTAGTATTAAAGAAAAAAAATTTCAGTTTCGTAAAAAAATTAAAAAAAAATTATTTCTAAAAAATTCAACTTACTGTTTCCTTCATTTGAATTTGATTAATTTTTATTCTAAAAAGTTTGTTGGTAAAATCGGCATTAAAGACGAATCTATCATTATCAGAGACGTCTCGACCTCGAGGATTTTTTTGGAGAACTCTAGCTTTACCGCACGCTAACGATTGTAACGTTCTTCTTAATTCGCCATCCTCGATATTCGTCGCAGCTTTAATTTCCTCAAGCGATAAATCATCGGCATCATTAAATAATATTAAAACCAGGGCTTGAAACAGCGACACTTGTAATTCCTTATTCCCCTATTTTTCGATTATTTCGAATTAATTATTTTCTTCTCAAATTAAAAAAAACAAAAAGTTATAAAATTTTTAATAAATCTCTTTTTTTTATTACCTGTTGGAACCACGCTTTTAATACACAATGTCCCAATGTTGGTTGCCATTGTAATTTTCTGCCACTATGTTTGCCTAGATAAAATTTATTGAACACGTCTTGATATTGGACCATTTCTAACGGTAAAGTCACTTCCATGACGGGATAAGTTGGCCAGTAACCCATTGTGAGAATTGACACTGTTAAATCTAAATTACTGGCCGACAGTTCATTTTGGAGATTGCTGGAATACTGAAAGAAAAAAGAATAATTGAGGAAAAAACTTTCTAATGTGATGAGAGTGTGAAAATAAAGGAAATTAGTAAAAATGAGAGAAAAACAATGTTAAATAATTACTTGTTTAAATGCAATATTAATATCTTTGCTAAGTTCCATGTCCTTGAACATTCCTTCGAGTTTACTAGTGAAACCACCACCGCATTCCTGCTTTAATTTCGATAACATTGATTTTTCAGCGTCGACAGACGCCGATTTTCCGACCAGCAGACGTTTGGCCAAATCCTTTTTATAGAAAGCTTCGAAAACATCCTTGCCATGAATAAAACGAAATAGAACCATAATCTTATCCAATAAACGCTCCAATTCCTCCTCAGTTGCCTCTTTATTTCCCGCTCGAAGTTTACAGTCCACAAATTTCGCTGAAATGGAAAAATAAATTTATTTTTATTTTATATTTATTTATGTTTATATTTTTATAATTTAGACAATTTACAATTTAATTTTCATATTTAGACAATTTTTCTTTCTCAAATTTGAAAAAATTGTATTTTTACGAAATAACGGGCAACAATGCCCGTAAATATATAAAATAATTTTTTTTAAATAGAAGACATAATTACCTATCAATTCAGCCGGTTTGTTCGCTCTTTGATTAATGAACGCTTCGAAAGCCTCCTTCAAACTATTTGCAAACTTTTCATTCTTGTGAAAACAAGTATTGACTATATTATCCATTTTATCTTTGAAATCTAACAATTCCTGAACCATTGTTTTATCTTTCTCGGGATCTATGACTATCGTTTTACCCTTTTTCTGTTTGAGGACATAAAAAGAAGAAACATTTATAAAAAGTTAATTATTATTTATAATATTATAAGTAAATATAATATTTATGGGTAAATTTATAACTGAATAAATATTTTCAGGTGTCTACTATCCGGAAAATACCCGGGAGTTTAATTTGACAGGGAATAGGTCAGAAATTTTATACCGAATCGGATATTTTTTCATCAAATTAAAAAAAGTTTTATTTGAATTTTTTTTTAAATTCGAAATTCTCTACTTTAATTTTTATAGATATTTATACTGTTCTCTGAATTTGAATCAATTAAAAATAAATAATTTAATAGTAAAAATTTAGTCCCTGATTTAAATATAGTATCTAAATAAATTTCAAAAAAAATTATCGAATTAATAGAAATTTTGTGAAATTCAACTGAAAATAATTAAATTTGTTAAAGAATTTCATTAGGAACTTTTGAGTAAATAGAGTTTTGAAAGTATTTTAATTTAATAATTAATTGAAAATTGAATTTAATAAAGAGTCACATTCCAGTGTATTCATGTTATTTAGCGCGAAGATTAATAACTAAAATTTTTATTACCTAATTTAAAAAAAGGTACACAATTATCATATTTTAATAAAATTGAGTATTCGTAAAATTTTTCTGAAAATTCTGAAAAATAAAATTTTTGAAATTTTACAATTCTATTGTTTCAAGATACATAATTAAATTTTTATAAACAAGTAATTGTTAATTTTTGAAATAATTTCAATTTCTTTACATTTTATCAAAAATAATTGAATTCTTTTAAAGAATTTGATTAAATTTTTTTAAAACTAATCAAGGAAAGTTAGTGACCGTAATTATAATTTTATTTTCAAAATATAGAGTCCGTCATAAAGTTTTAAATTAATTTTTTGCTTCTAAAATTTATATTATTATATTATAATAATAATTGAATTGAAAATTAAAAAAATTAATTATTGAACTTCACTCCAATTTTTATAATTTTAAATTTCTGAATGTTCAAATAAATATTTATTTCTTGAGCAAATTAAATTTGCTATTACTTATTAAGTAAATAATTAATTATTACTGCTTATTATTGTCAAAAAAATTTATAAAATTCTTCGCAAGAACTGAATTATTTTCATAAATAATAGCATTCTTTGGAAGGATTCAAATACTTTTATAAAAATAGTAAAATTCTTTACATAAATTTTAATTATAATAATAAACAGACAAGATTATTTTTAAAAATTCAAAAAATTTCTTGTTTAATTCAATTATTTTCCAAATTTTTAATTAAAATAATTAAAAAAATCATTTTAAAAAAAATTAAAGAAACTCGTCAAAAGAATATTTGATTATTCATAAAAATTATTAATCATGAATACATTAGAATGTGACTCTTTATAAAATTCAATTATTTATCATTTGTATTTGTGTTCGAAATCAAATAAATTTAAAGTTGATGAGAAAAAACCGGGGAAAATTAAGGCAAAGCCAGAAAATAACCGGGAATTTTGTTAAACAAAAATAGTAGACACCCTGTTATTTTTAAGAAATTCAATTTCATAAATTACCTTAATATAACTATTGAAATTCAAGCAAAGTTCAACGAGTCCATTTTTAATTCGACTGTACAAATTGTAAAGTAGCGACAAATCGTGAATTCGATTTTCATCTAATAAGCCACTTAAACCTTTTTGAAGAATGCTGGAAATATGTTCGGACAACAATTGCTTTTCCACCGTGTGAATAAGGGACCATCTGGAAATTAAGTTTTTGTTTTTAATTCAAAAATTAATTTATCGAAATGAAAAATAGAAATTAAAGTAGAAATTAATTTTGGAAAATTCTTAAATGATAGTTAAATGAATTTTCAGGGAAAAGAAAGACAAGTTTTTTTTCTTCTTACTTCGTCGAGGTGTCAAGATAATGAAGTAAACGTTCGTTTTCTTCTTGTAAACGCTTGTCAACGTGAGCTAAATATTCCGGAACGTCATGCTCCGTCATGAGTCGTTGGCCTTCTGCCGCGTACAATCTTTCCGTAGCTTGAAGGAACCTGAAGATACAAATAATTTTTTAGAGAAAAGTTAAATGAAATTAAATTAAAAGTTAATTTATAACTTTTATTAAAACTCCCTGCGATTTTACTGAGAAAAATTTGTAAATTCTGAATTTTACAAATAAGTAGCAAATTTTTGTTGATATTAAAAATAAATTCTAAAAGTGACATACTTTGTTTCGAAGGCGTCTTGGTAGATTTGCAAATCAGACAGCATTCTCAATAATGATTTGAGCAGAGTTCGATCCACTGTATCACCTTGTCGTTCCTTTTCAATGAGCATAAGAAGTCCTTCTACTGTTCGAGTTTGCACAAGATTATTTAGAACGATGTTGAGTCTAAATAAATAAAGTCCCATCTCCCTGTAACAATATTTATAGATTATTAAATAATAATTACAGAAATTGTCAAAATGCTTTCATAATTAATTAAATTCCAAAATAATTAATTAGTCAACTAAACCTTTAATTTATAATTTCAGGGTTGCTTCAAAAATTTAATTTTGTCTTCGAGATAAAATATTTAACTTTTCTCTGATCCTAAAGAAAATTTTGATTCACTTTAAAAATTATTAGATTCTCAAAAAAATGTCCCATTACATTCTTTTAGGAAAATATTTAATTGTAAAATAAGTTGAAAATGTGAATAGTTTTATTTAAAATTAATATTTTATCATTATTATTTTCCATAAAAAAAACAAAAATTCCAAGTTCAAACGATTTGAAATTCAACAATTTATAATAATTATAGATGACCGAGTGATAAAATAATTATTTTATATATTATAAGAATATTGGGACTGACTTCTTCAAAATTATTTTCATCTCTTAACATTCAATTGTTATTTTCTAGAAATTATATCTAAAATTCTTCTTTAAATCAATTATTTTTAATAATTGCTGAAACTGTTCTTTAAGAATTTTCAAATCCAATTGTTTACAATTCAATTTTACGAAATTTTGATTATTCAGAAATTTTTTTATTAGATATACATTAAAAAATAAAAACTCGAAGTAATTTTTGAAAACTTCGATTAAGTTTTTGAGAAAAATTAGTTTCACGGAATTTTCAGTTGAAAGTATAAAAAATTACGATTTTCAAAGATTTTATTTTGAAACGTATAAAAAATTCAATTATTTATACGAATTGACGCTATAATGCTTTTAATATTCAATTATTATTATCAAAATTGTTAACTAAAATTCATTTTTAAATCAATTTTTACTAGAAAAGTCTACTGGAACTTAATTATTTAAATAGAAGAATCAATAATTTATTAAATAATTAAATATTTCTTAAAAATAAATTCTCGCAAAAAATTTGATCAGCAAAATTTTTTAAGAACAATTACATTTTTCGAGAAATTTAATTCAAATTTTATTATAGAAATAATTGAAATTGTGCAATGAGTTTTATTTAAGATAATAATTGAATTCCTAAAAAGAATTTTAATATTTATGAAAATAATGGATTTTTTAAAACTTTTACTATTCATGAATTTAATTTAGAAAATTTATACAAATTGTAAATAATTGAATTCTTTTGCAGAATGTTATCAACAAATTTTTTGAATAATGATTAAACTCATTTGGTGAATATTAAAAAAATAGTTGGAATTAAAAATCATTGAATTGAGACAAGTTGTTGAAAATAATTTAAATTTAGCCAAGAATTTTATTCAAATTCTTTAAAATAAACAAATTTCTGAGAAGAACTTTATTATTTATAATCATAATTGAAATTTACTAATTGCAGAAAAATTTGAATTATTAACATTTTTCAAAAACCAAGTTCTTTAAAATTTCTACTTAAATTCATTAAGAATTGAAATTTAGCCAAGAATTTCATTAAAATTTTTAAATATAAACGAATTTCGGGGAAGAACTTTATTATTTATAATCACAATTTAAATTTACTAATTTCAGAAAAATTTGAATTATTTTATTATTTATAAAGACAATTGAAATTTTGACTAAAATTTAACAAAAAAATTTAAATAATTGAATTTTATTACTTTTAAAAATAATTGAATTTCTGTAATCATTTTTAGCTTTTCCAAAATTCAACCTTTTTTTTAAGTTGAAATTCTTCTATAAATTAATTAGTATTAATAAATAATTGAATATTTATTAAATAGTTGAACTAATTTCAGTATAATTTGAGTTATTAAAATTTTTCAACAAAATGCGTTCTTAAAAATTTCTAATTAAATTTATTAACAAATGAAATTATATAAAATTTTAAACTGAACCCGTTTGTAGTTCATTTTTTTATGAAAATTGTAAACGTGACACTTTTAAATTCAATTAAGTTTGAAATATTTGTAAAATTATTCATTAAATAATTTCTAAGTTGCAATTTTATGGTAGTTTTTCAAGAATTAAGTCATTTAAAAAGAAATTGTTGTCAGAAATATAAATAATTTGTAGACTTTGTGTAAAAAAATGTGTAAAAAACTGTGTTAAATGTGTAATAAATTGAATTTACAAAAATTATTCTATTTAAATAATTCAATTCTCGTAGTTGAATTCTGATAGGAATTGATTTAACAATAATTTCAGTTAACATTTTAAAAAAAATTAAATATTTAAACCTTTATAACAGGAATTTTAGGAATTAATTAAATTTTTAAAGGTTTTGAAATTAAATTCCTTGGAAATTTAAGAGAAGCAAAAGTTTAAAAATCTTTAAATTCTTGTTTTAAAAAATTATTAATAACATCATTTATCTTTAAAAAATATTATAGTTTTTCAATAATTTTATTCAAAAATTCTAAAAAAAATAATTGAATTTTAAATGAATTACAGTTGCAAATTTTAGAAATAATTATATTTCATGAGGTTTTTCATTGAAATTATTTGAAATTTTAATTCCATGGGAAAAATAACTATGAATAAGTTTTAAAATTTTTGTTTAACGAAAAGTATTAAAGTTTTAAAAAATTTAATTCACAAATTTCGTGTAAAATTGTTTCTTGAAAAAATGAAACTAAAATTTTTTTTAAATACTTCTGTTTCCGAAAATAATTTTAGAAAATTGAGACAATTGAAAATTTTGCCAACTTTTATTGAAATGAATTTTGGATTTTAATTCAAGTTGCTGTTAAGAAATATTTTGTCATTTACTATACGAGTTGTTCAAATAATTACATTTAATGAAAGATTGAAAGAAAAATTATATTTTTTAAGAAATTAAGAATTTTCATTAAATTTGGAAAAACAAATTTTGAAAGTAACAACGGAAAAGAAAATTGTACGCGCGTTTAGTTTTGCTAGTTAGCAATAAAAGACTTAATTAATTAATAACGTAATTTCTACTGAAGAAAACTAAATCAAATCGTTAAATATTATGATGAGTAATAAAAATAGTCACCAAATTGACGAAATGCCGGAATTTTGTAAAACGTAGGTTCTGTCAAGATATAAAAAGATACTCCTAATCATAATCATTTGTCGACAGTGCGATTGCCAGCATTCATTCATTTTTTTCAGAAAAATGTGCCTATCCATGGACTCAGCAACGAATTGCTCTATATTTGCTTTAACATGAGACTCTGTCAGATTTGTTAAATTATTATAAAGTGTCGATGCCATTTTGTGATTACACATATTCTCTACAGCCTGATATAGTTCCTCCAATGAATATCTTATGCTTTTGCTGGTTTGAATCGCAACCACAGCCTCTCTCAATTTCTCCCATGTTTCCTCTTGATAATTATCCGGTAATCTTGGCTTATCTAGAAAAAAATAATATGCAATTTTCAACTGAATTACCAACTAACACTTTATCAATTCATTCAATCATTTACCTTACAAAAAAAATTTAATTCCTAAATTTTAAATCAGTCCTAATTTTGTCTATGTTTGCAATTTGTCATTATAATGAGAATGTGAAAAATGTATAAACAGAAAATTGCGCAGTGTTGTTAGAATTATATAATTGTATAAAGTATAATAAGATATATTACAGAAAGAACTATCACCAGATTGATCGTCATTTAATTTAATTAGGCTACATAACCTTCACCTTTCTTTAATTTTATTTTTTACACATCAGAGAGTATTGATAATTTAATTTACTTCTACAATGAAGAATTATAAAAAAATGAAATAACAGAAGTTTCAAAATATAAACAAAAATTCGAATACAAGGAGAAAATCAGTGTATCAGTAATAATTAGGTTAAAACAATGCCATATTTAAATTACTCCGAAATGAATGATTTGCGAAAATTTACTTATAAACAAGAAAAGTTTCCTTCAAATGCTTCAAATACAAAATATTATGAACAATAATTATTAGAAAATGTGTAAATCGTAAAAAGTGATAATTAAACACTCCATTGAAAAATGAAGTATTTAAATATTAAAGGTTGTTTTTTTCAATAATAAATCCTTCATGCTCAACAAAAGAGAGAAAAAAAACATAAATACAACAAAAATAGGATATAAATGAAGTTTCGCAAGACAAGGAAGGCAGAGTGCCAAAAGAGAAAAAAAAAGCGAACAAGACAAAATTGATCAATGCCAAATGATTTGAAGGTTATGTGTGTAAAATAATTTTTACAATATTCGTATTCTTTACAAAAATATATATACAAACTTACTTTTAAAATTCTTGATGACCAACTTTTTTGCTGAACCTGGTTTGGAATTCGCTAAACTTGGTGATATTTTATTCGTTACTCCGTTAGGATTGGTGACAGTCAATGCTGAAAAATTTGCCCTTTTTTGTGAATTTGTCGTGGCAGCCGCTGTGTCCGTCATATTCTCAATTTCGTCTATCTCCGTGACCGAGGCAGAGTATTTGGTGCGCTTCGTGGAGCTGAAGCCCGTGGCCGTCGTGTGCTCCGTGGACGACCTCTTCACCTGTGCAGTGCCCAGAAGCTGTGTTCTTTGGAATTTAGACATATGCAAACATCCTCCGGCCGCTGGCCCTCACTATAAGAAAAACTTGATTTCACGCACTTAAAATTGTTCAAACACTTAAAAACTCTTGACTTTTTTCACGAATTTTTCAACAAAAAACTGATAAAAAAAATCACATTTATACACGATTAAACTATATACTATATAAATGTCGATTTCAGACATACACTAACTAATACACATAGACTGTGTTTCTCGAGGTTTAAAACTTCTCGGGAATTTATAACCGCGAATGGAAATATTCTCATTAAAATATTTCCAAATATATTTTCTTTAAAAAATGTAATTGTTGAAGAAATACTCTAAAATAGATCAATGGATATTAAGAACGACTATCTTTTGCTAATTATTCTGTAATTGTAATTAAACTAAAGAAAGATTTATTTTTAAAGAAAAGAAGGATATTTTAACATAACCTACAAACGAAAAAACAATTTTTCCGTCTGGCAATCGACGGACAAAGTGCGACAAAGTATTTTTCAAATAAAATGTCTGTCTATCAGCTTCTTTATATATTTATATTCAATAATTTGTTTCGTTTTAACTGTAAATTCCTATAAATTATCAATTTATTAAATTAGTAGGTGAAAAGTGGACAAGATGGACAAGTTCATGACAGACGGGAATACCAACTGTACAAAAAAATTTGAAGCTAGGGCGCGAAATTCGAATTTCTAATTCTTTGTTCGGTAAAATGTATATAAAAATAGAGAAAGTAGTAGAGTTTAAAATAAAAGAAAGATTATATAAAGTTTGATTTGCTTTCGAAACGGTATTCAATAAATATTTCATTTATAATTAAAAATGAACGAGAGGCAAAGAATGAAGAAGTTTAAATTTCCCGCAGTATCGCTCCGGTTAAAATTTTTTCTTTCACATTTGGTAACAATGTAAACTTTTCTCTTTATACACTATATTCAGGGTATTCATTCCAAAACATCAACAATTGTTTCATTTTTCTTTCAATTTAGTTAAAAAATTAATTTTCAATTGTTTGGGCCTCATTGTCATTCAAGAAGAAAGGTTAATTTTTCAATTTAGTTTAAAAAGCAAATTAGTAAATTTACACAAAAAGAAGGAAAAAGTAGAAATGAGAAAGACTACAAACAAAAAATATTATCGTCGTAAGTTTTGTTTTTCGAATCAAAATAGTAAAAGGAGAACAGAAGGGTAAATAAAAAATGCATAGTCCATTATAAAATGGCTGTATTTAATCGTGTTATACCTTTTTTTTGAACACGCCATTGCCTGTGTGCTAATTAAATGAACATGTTTAAAACACACATACGGCACTCTCGCCATATATCTTCCATCGCTTTCGCGAATTTTTTCCCTTACTTCTTACAACAAAATGCAGAATGAAAAATGAATTCGAAACCTTTTTTTTGTTCATAACCAATTGTTTTTTTTCGTATTTTCCTATTTCTTGAAGTATTTTTTTTCGGTAAGGGTATTTTTCCAGTGAATACTTTTCTTTAAAGAAATTCTTATTTATTCTCAGGTGTGAATTCATTTTTGAACACATTTCATTGTAAAGGAAAAAGTAACATTATTACAATTTTCTCAAGTAAAAATATTAATTACCCACAATGCAATTTTTTTGTTAGCTCCTGTCTATTCTTTTTCTTTGGAGTTTAAAATCCATTAAACGCATATTGAATTCTTTTGCAATATCGAGCTTGTTCACAATAAATAACGTCCGCGTCAAAATTTTATAAAATCTCCATTTAATAGCTGGAAAAATAATTAAATTACTATAAGTATTATATAAACTCGTTTATAATTGTTTTTATAAATTTTTACTTTTGAACCATTTTTTGTTGTTGTTCAATTTTACAGAAATATATTTTATTCAATGTGTTATTCCTCTTTATGTAAAAAGAATATTTTTCATCTCTAAAGGATAAAAATTAATAGAAACATTGTTGTATTGAAAATTTCATTTGAAAAATGGAAAATAGTTTACGAAACAGAAATATATCAGGCTTTCTTTTCTAAAGTACTTGATCATTTTGTATTTTTTTTTTTTATCATTTTTACCATTTATAATATATTGATTATTTTTGCGTACATTCGAAGATCGTTTTACTAATCGACTTGTACTCGTACTCATTTAATAAATTAATGAAAGACATTTTGTTATTATAACAATTATCTCAACATCATTATTATAATCTATCGGCCGTGGAATATATATTTATATATAATTATATGTATAATATATATATCTCTTTCTGTTTTTAGACCATTCTTCAAACGTATCCGAAATATCGAAGAAGCAAAAAAAATACATCTCAAATATTTTTAAGACTTTTGTGCCTTTTGTGTTTAATTTTAGTATAACCATTTTCTTTTTAAGGTTATGTTTGACCTTTTGCTTATATTTTTGACTTAGAAATAATTTTTTCGAAAAATATTCAACAAACTTGAGTAATAAATTAAATATTGTTGAAAATTACTAAAAATATTAATATAGATCTAAATAATGCAATATTTTGAGCTTCTTCGATAAATTTCACAATAAATCTTTGACATTCGTTTCGATTACGATAAACGATTATAACATCTAACAATTAAATAATGTTTTTTCGCTTTATTTGCTACTATGACACGATTTTATTTTCGTATATGTATAATATCCACAAAAATTATCGCGTTTTTGCGGATAATATTTAATATTCTACAAATAACGAATTAATTTGATGTTTTATCGTCATTATAATATAATGAAAAATGGTGTATATATTGTATAATGAAATTAATGCGCAAAAAAAGGAAAAGAAAAAGAATTATTCCCTTTAAAGCATCGCATTTTTTTGGGATGTCTTATGAGATAATAGCCAGCGTAACGTTTCCTTTAATTATATACTTATATTTTATATGTATTATGTATATATGCATAATTTATTATTAATAGTAATCATTAACAATAATGACCTCGTTCGACCTATTTTATTCAGATCTTTTTTTTTGCACGTATATAGGTATTTATTATTTGATTACTTTTGCGCTTATCTTGAAACACGTGATGTGTTTATTAGTATCCTAATTATTTTTTTTTGTATTGTATTATAAGTTGTGTAACTTAGATGTTAATTTTTTTATTGCGTTAAATAGTGATTTTTTATATATATTTATAAGAAGGGCATATTGAAAGAGAGCCTATAAATGTGAGATCTAAAATCTCCAGTTTGTTTTTTTTTTCTTGGAATTTTATTAATTATTTTATTTAATATCATATATAGAAACACGTGAATAATAATTTAAATATATGCGATAATAGTAATTTAAGAAACTTCTTTAATTATTCCTGATTATTCGCAAAGATGGTAAAAATAGGAATTTCTATTTTTCACTTCTAGGATTTTCATTCAATATTTTTTGTTCTGCTGAAACTAAATGACTTATAGGTATTGTTAAATATTTAAAATGATTTAGTAATTAATAGAATGAAAAAATTGTCATTAATGAAGAAAATTGATTCTTAGAATTACAAATTCGTGTTCTAATTATGTCGCAAACATGAAAAATTCTTGATTGAAAAGAGTTTCTCTTAGAAAGAGCAGTTTATGTTTCTTTTTCAAAGCACTATTAATACATTGTATTCCTTTTGAAATCGGAATATTTTTACTAAATTTTCTTCTAATCACGCAAGTTTCGAAACGTTCAAATAAACGAATTATTTTTTATTAACAATATTTTTATAAATATTTTTATAAATATTTAAATAAATATTTATCTAAATATTTAAATAAATATTTAAATAAATATTTATCTAAATATTTAAATAAATATTTAGATAAATATTTAAATACATATTTAAATAAATATTTAGATAAATATTTAAATACATTTTTTAAAAACATACAATATCTAATCCAGAGTCTAAAAGCTCCTTCTTTTTTTCCTAAAACCGCACAAAACAAGTGTTGCGAAAATAAAACATAAAATTAACAATAAATCGTAGTTTTTTTTTGCAAATAATTTTGATAAATATTTTTTTTCAGGAGTTTTCACTCCTGGGAAGTATATATATATAGTAAACCGTGTGTTGTTGTCTTAGCCGATATGTCACGTTCCTTTCGAAAACGTATAATATTATCAATCAATGAGATCCATCATCATTATATCCATATTTATTAGAAAATATATTCCATTATTATTTTCATTTACAATTATAAAAAAATAAATCACATTTGAATTTCTGTTTTGATACCCTTGTTTAATATATATTTAAATATAAACAAAGTATATTGTACACATATATAGAATTAACGGAAGACGAGTCTCGATTTGATTAAAAAATAATTATTTGAGTTTTTATAAGCTTTCTGGTAAACTATGTAATTTTTTTAACAGCATAAAATTTTAATAAATTCTTCTTATTTCAAAATTTTAATAAAATATTTTTAACGTTTCGAGCTGGTTTATAGTTATTGGAATAATATAATAACAAATATAATTTACTCACAAAATAATAATTATTTAATAAATATTCGTTTAATGATTATTATTTAATTAATAATTCTTGATAATTATTTAATCATTCTTAATAATTATTAAATAATTCTTAATAATTATTTAATAATTCCTAATAATTATTTAATAATGACTCGTTGAATAATTATTCGTTTCATAATTATTTAAATTTGTTTCGTTGAATATAATTATTTAATAATCACTTGTTTGATAATTATTTATTAATTATTATTCGTTTCATAATCATTAAACATTTATTTCTTTAATAATTACTTCTTTAAACATTTTCATTTAATAATAATTATTCTTCAACTTTTTAAAAACTTATTTAATGATTATTTGATAATTATTTTTAAGAATTATTAAAGAATTGTTTTTAAGAATTATTAAAGAATTATTTTTAAGAATTATTAAAGAATTATTATTGTTTGTCTCGAATATATCATTAACATTATTTTTATAATTGTTTTAAAAAATTATTTCGACAATTTTGTGTGACTATACGTGAATTTTTTTTAACAATGATAATTTTCTTTCTTTTTCTTTTTTTTTGAAGACGTACAAAATAATGAATCTCATTCTTATATTTTTTCACAAGAGATACCAAAAACATATATATCGTATTTATATTTTACATTTAATTATATAATGTGTGTAATATAAATTTAAATAATTTAAACTTTTGCATCACATAATGTAATATATATTATATGTTTATAATAATTAATATCTTTAAAAGTTATAATGCAATATGTTAATGTAAAATATTTCGATTTTTTTAATGATAGGGTATTTGACGTGCACCGATCAGCAATCTATAAAAATATTTTTTGATTAGACCGTGATGAGATTTTTTATTGAATATTACAGACTTTGAAGCATCAGGAGCAATCGATTTGTGAGAGGACGTGTTTTTAAATAACTAATTAATTTAATTAATTAATTCAAAATTAAAATTAAAAATGAAATTTGAATTATTGATAAAAAAAGTGCGCTCGATACGTTGGGAAATAATAACAATAAACTTCTTTGAAAACTTTTCTAAAAATGAAAATTCTTTTCAGTAAATTAAAAATTTATTTCTTAAGTAAGTTAAAAAAAATTGAATGAAAATTGCAAAATTGAATATAATATTGCTGTCGCTCGTAACTTTATAATTTTTTGTCTGATTATATTATTATTGGAAGTAGATTTGACAAATTTTATGTATATAAGAATAACCTCTTAAGTTGATAATTAATAGTTTTAAAAAGTAAATACAATTCATTTTCACGGACGTAATAATTGATTTAAAGAAAGTGATTGTTATATAATTTTTTGTTTGTTAAATATATATATATAAATTTATTAATATTGTCTTCGGGACGTTTCTTTATATTTATCTACTTAAGTGAATTAGCAAAAAATTATTAATTTGCATTTTAATTATATTAAAATTGTTCTAATTTTCAATAAGATGAATATTACAATAAAATTGGTATATAGAATATATTTTAAATTTATTAATAAATTTTTTTTTGAAATTTCATTTCATTGTTTCGAATGTAGTAACATTTTACTCCATTTCTGTATTTAATTCAAAATAATTTTTTTTTATTAATTTAAAGTAAATTAAATATTATTTAAATTTTATTTTTACCAATTGTTCAAATTTGATAATTTTTTTCTTTTTTCAATTCCTTCTTATAAGTTACGATTTTCAAATATTTGGTGAAATTTCAACGTTTTCAACAAGTCAGCGGAAAAGGTGCATTTTTTCGTAACTATTTGCAGGCTTCACACTTGTTAGTAAAAAAAAGGTGCAAAAAGTAATTTTAAAACTGAAAAAAGAAGCAAAAAAATATTGGAAAAATTAAATTTGACGAATAAAAAACAAATAAATTTATTATTTTTGTTATTTTTTTTATTTGTCAACTTTAATTTTGAATAATTTATTTTTTTTTTATTATTTTTACAAAATAAAATATATTTTTGTGAACAAAATATTTTGCGAAGGTAATAAATATCTGTTTTTTTTTTAATAATTATCGGATTTAATGTAGTGAAAATTCTCAACAACAAAAATAGAAAAAAGACTCAAAACAATAAAAAATCTCCAAATAGTAGCATATTGTAAATAATAACTTTTTTTCGTTGAGTGCGAAGCCTATTTAAATTTCAGGGATGTAGATTTTTAATTAAATTAATTAAATTTAATTTAATTAAATTTGTATCGACGTCTTTTTGACTGTATTTTTTAACACATTTTTTTATTCTCTCATTATTTCGTAGACTGATCAAATTTCAATACATCAATTGTCATTTTCACGGGTCTCGAAGATTTTTTTTTGTATGCGCTTGAAATTCACACATTTATACGATCCAACGATTGAAAGACAAATAGTATTTTTTAAACGCTGAAAATAATATTTTTTGTTTGTATCTATTTTTTTCAATTGTCGACCAATAAGTAGTTTCATGCAAAAAAATATCGTTTCGGCCAAAAATTCAAATGGAAAAATATTTTTCCCATTAAACCGTCGTTTATAAACATTGTGAACATCAGCAATTTTTGTTCTTCTCGTTTGTCCCAAAAGAAAGTTGTTATAAATTAAATTTTTTGAAAATATTAAAATTACATGTATGTTACCTTGATTTATTTTCCATTTCTCTGTTTTTTATTACTTTTTGAATAAATGAATTATTTAAAAAAAATTGTTTGTTAGTAAATAAATTGTTGACGAATAAATAAAATTTTTATATTAACAGAGCGTAAAAATAAATAGTAACAATAATAAATAATCAAATTCAGAACATTGAATAATTATTCATAAAAGTTTTATCAATTCAGAAAAGCCTTTTGTAATGTAAGATTAGACTGTTCTCTATCTGCAAAGATATAGTCTCGTTTCTAAATATATACGTATTTTTGTATACAATATATATATATGTGTGTCTATATATTTCATATATCGTTTTTTCTAGTATTTTTTTTTCTCTTAAATATAACTGCGATTATAATGAATGAAGAAACACAACGTTTTTATTGTCTAGTTCTATTTCTCACATTTTCTGTTTCCAATATTTCGAAATTGTCCTTCATCGAATTTTCGAAAATAGTCAAGGCGTGAAAAATACCACGAAATAAATATATATAATATTTCTTTTCTCTATAGAAACATTTTTTTTTCTTTTTAATCGGTATTTGAAATTTTTTTTCTGGTATTTTTTCACGTAACCCTGTGCAAAATTGAGATAGTTTTATTTTAGAAATATATTGTACTTGCCTCTCACGAAGAATGATTATAATAATAATAATTTATCTCTCGTCCACTTTCTTTTATAATATTAAAGACAGTTTTTTTGTCCCTCGCACGCAGTACAACATTAATTTTCTATATGCTTTTCTAATTAACAAATATTTTTTTTTATAACATTAACATGTGCGTATTTCTAATTTTAATATAAGCGCGTGCTATTTATTTGTAAATATTGTATGCGTATCAAATTCAGAGCACAATTTTTTGAGAATTATTGCAATATTGTTGAGGATTTTTCTTTTTCTTCATTTTGAAATTTTGTTTTATTTTTGAGAAACATTTTTTTTTAGTTTCAATTTCAACAATGTAGAATTTTTCCTTTTTTTGATACGCATTTTTTTTTCTTTTACAGAACGCCCAGAAGATTATTTTAATTTTGAACAACATTTCTTTTTCAGTTTAGCTATTGGGTTTTTTTTTAAATTTTATTTAGCTATACGTTTTACAAAACATTGAGGACGTTCAACTGATTTATTTTTCAATTTATAAACCATACAAAAACATATATTTGGTATAAATTATATTTTTAAATAATTCATAATTTCTGCAAGTTAACAAAAATAAAAATCATTTTTCGTTCGTCGAGATGTTTCTAACCATTGAAAGTTATGAATGAAAATTTTTAATACAAAAAAATTTATTCATTTTGATATGACGAGCGCATTTTTTTAGCGTTTTTCACTTCTGTAAATTTTGAATAATTTTACTTATTCATATTTAGAGGGAAATACAAAAAAAAGTTATTCAATGACAATTATTCGAAAAAGAATAATTTACAAAAATGTAATTCTGAAGATTTTAAAGTAAAGATCGAATAAATAATTAAATAAATAAACAGGTAACATAATGATAATAATAATTTATTTGTTTATTTATAGACAGGACTGGTCCGTCTGTAAATTATTGTTATAATAATAAATAAAAATAGTTTATATTCTGATTGAAAAGAAACGAAATTCTTTTAAATTGGGAAATTAATGAATTGCATGCTTAATTTGAGAAAAAAATAGTAACACCTATTACTATGTCTCGCGCTGATCGAAGTGAAGTCAATATATATTTTTATATAACTATAATGATACGAAGAACATAACTACTTATATTTATGTAATTAATAATTATAGATACGTACTAACAAAAGCTCTATTGATTGTTTCAGGAGCGACCTTGTTATAATTTTCTTTCATTGTTTTTCTCACTATTTCTTTTTTTTAGAACTCACTTAAAATAAATCGAAAAAATAATTCTTCTAATTTATATTTCGTCGATGATCTAGATTTCAAAAATTCTTCTTCATTTGATCGCCAAAACATTTATAATAATATTTCCTTTAGAAGGTTTCTTTATAGTAGATAATTAATATATTATTATTAATTAATTAATTAATAATAATAATAATAATAATAATAATAATAATAAAAATAAACTCCGCCGCTGGTTGTCCACTGCCTAGCATCGGTGATGTCTTTGACGTACTGGGAGAAGCGGATGATTATCCTCTCCCGGGCGCGACTGCTGTCTTTGATGGCGTGGGTGTACCGGCTCTGGATGCATATCCTTAGCCGGACATTACTGCCGTTCTTGACGGCGTTAGTGCACCGGGTGGGATGCCTATCCGCTGCCAGACTCAAGTGTCATTTTGGATATGTTCGGTAGACCTTGCCGTGGTGGCGGGGCTTCCCACAAAAGGGCAACCAAACAGTACACTCTACACAAACACTTCTCTACACATATATGGGTTACACACAATTACATCACTTACACATCCTATGTCACACATATTCATATTACACTTATCACACCCATATGATCGTTTCCTTCCTCGACCCACTGGGAGTACCCCGAATCTTTGTTCACTTGTTTTCGGTGGGCAAAGCCTAGGGGTTGATGTGAGTTCGCTCTGCCGATGTGTCAGTCGAGGCAAGGAATCAGGAGCCAGCCCCTTCGGGACCTTGATCAGGAGAGTCTGTGGTGAATATGGAGGTCGGAATCCATATTGCCCCGAGCGAGTCCGGTCCGTCCGTGTATTCCGGGACCGGCTAAGCGGTGGTTGGGCCTCAGGGAACTGGGGTAGGATACGTCCGAGGGTACACCCGTTCCCAACTATACTGACCCGCTCCTCCACAGACGATGCGCTGGTAAAAAAACGAATTTATGGAGAACCAACATTTTACAAGCGTCGAAAACGAAATTGAGGAAATGGAGACGGGAGATACTGAGTCTCTGGTGATCTCTAATGATACTCCTCAAGAAATCAAGGTGGTAGCTGAGGTGCATCAGCTTCCTTTGAAAAATAAGGAAGAAAAAAAGACACCTGCTGTCACAGCCGCAAAAGAAAAGGTAACTCTAGAAGCTACGCATCAAAGGAGAAGTTCCTTTACACCACCCTGGGTAATGGCATTTAAAGTGCTGCAGGAAGTAGTAGAGGAACAGAGAAAGCAGACGGAAGCTTTAGAGAAGGATATCCTTGCGATTGAAGGGGCGTTTATAAAAAACACCCCGAATGAACTCAAGGTTAGAGTTAATATAGCTAAGGAAACTTTTGGAACTGTGCGGAGCTCAGGCCTTGCGCTTCGAGCTTCTACGGATAAGCTCCTAAAGACCTTAGAGTCGCCAGAGGTGTTTAGCTTGACTAGTCCTGCAAATACACCCAAACTAGCCAGGAGAAATGGGAGAGTGGCTCAGTCCATAAAAATCGGACAGACTTACTCGGCACAAACCCAAAAAAGGGGAGCTTCAACATCTCCGGAAGAAAGAGTGTCGAAGAAAAAACAGTCTGAAGAAGTCCAGACGAATGGAGAAAGCTCGGACTCTAGTAGGCCTCAGACTGCTGCTAACGAGGAAGAATGGAGAGAAATCTCTAAAAAGAAGAAGAAAAAGAAAGAAGAGAAAAAAAAATCAGAATTCGTCCTTAAAAAAAAAAGGAACACCGAGGCTATCAGGATAAAGGTGACCTGTAATGAGCCTTACGGTAAAATTTTGACACAGCTTAGGGCGTCAGTCGACCCTGCTGCGACCGAGACAGAAATCCTGTCAATCAAGAGGTCCCAAAAGCAGGAGATGCTTGTCGTCCTCCGACGGAAGCAAGGGGTTTCCACTTTTAGCAAGGAAGTGGCTGACGCCCTTAAAGATAAGGCGGAGGTCTCACACATTGTGACGAAAAGGTCTCTAGAGATTAGAGACCTAGATGAGATCACGAGTGTTGAGGAGGTAACCGAGGCGGTTCGCAAAAACTTGGGCAGGACCGACATAGAAATGTCTTGCCGACTTATTCCCTTAAGCCGCGGAGAAAAACTTGCCATTGTGCAACTCCAAGAAGCAGATGCAGATGCGCTGCTAAAGACGGCCAGGGTGAAAATCGGCTGGATTAACTGCAGGATCCGGCCCAGAATCGAAGTAGACAGATGCTTCAGGTGCCTTTGCTATGGGCATCTGTCAAAAACCTGCAAGAAGCCGGACCGTAGCAAGGCTTGCTGGAAATGTGGCTCTCCTGATCATTCCCACAAGGATTGCAAAAACAAACCTGTTTGTTTAACCTGTGGGGACAAAGGAGAGAAGGAGATCAATCACAATCCAGGAACTGGGTCCTGCCCAATCTATAAGGAAGAGCTCCGAAAGTTAAGGGCAAAGAATTAAGACTACTCCAAGTCAACCTCGGGCGAGGAAAAGTCGCACAGGATCTCTTGATGCAGACTGCCAGGGAGAGAGGTGCTGATATACTGCTCATAAGCGAGCAGTATAAGAAGCAAATATACTCAAACTGGTTTCAGGATGCATCAAGGAGATCCGGCATAATGATATGCAACCCCGGGCTTACCATTGGGAAATTTTTGGAGACAGGCGACGGTTTTGTTTGGGTGGAGGTGGCAGGTGTTCGAATTTACAGCTGCTACTTCTCCCCAAACGATCCCGTTGCAAAATTCGACGCCGAGATCCGCTCTCTCGAGGAAAGTCTAAAGACTTGCGACGGGGATGTCCTCATTGCGGGCGACTTCAATAGTAAGTCACCGGAATGGGGAGAGACCCGTCTGGACAGGAGAGGGATCTTGGTTGCGGACATGATCTCCGCAAATGACCTGGTGGTTTTGAACCGGGGTAAGGAGTTCACGTTCAGGAGGGGAGAATCAAGATCTATTCTTGATTTAACATTCGCTTCTCCCCGCCTGGCCCGCAGAATAAGTGAATGGAGGGTACTGGACGAGGAAACTATGAGTGACCATCAGTACATAGAGTTTTTGGTCTCCGAGGAAAACTCCGGAGGGTGCGTAGCTCCAAAATGTGGTAGCAAGAGCCCCTCTTGGAACCTCAGGAGACTAAACAGGGAGAAGTTGGTGGAATCCCTAGAAGAGTCGCGACTTATTCGCGAATTAAACTGGGTGAGGAGACCAACTTCTTTAAAGGGTATAGTGCGAGAGGCAAGGCGAGTGATTGTACAAGCTTGCAATCACTCTATGCCTCGCCGGCAGAAAAGAAAAACTGGAATGGGATCTATGTACTGGTGGAATGAAGAACTAACCTGTCTTAAAAGAGAATGCCACGCAGCTAGGAGGCAATTTACCCATTCCAAGGGAAACCTCCAGCTGCGAGAATCATGGCATAAAGCCAGGCGGACTTTTAAGCAGGCCGTGAAAAGTAGCCAACGCCGTTGCTGGAGTGACCTGATCGGAGAATCCGAGAAGGATCCATGGGGTTTGGCCTTTAAGATTGTCGCTAAGAAATTAGTGACAAGGCATAAAACCCCTGGTCTGGATGATCCGATCTGGGTCCAAGAAATCATAAAGGCACTGTTTCCCTATGTGGAACCTAGCCCCAGAGAGGACTATACTCACTGTGTAGTGCGAGACGAGGAGCTCTTCACGATTGAGGAATTAAAAAAGGTGGCAAGGACACTAAGAAACGGCAAAGCGCCGGGCAGCGATGGTATACCGAGCGAAATCTTAAAAGAGGTTGTCGCGCTGGATCCAAAGTTGCTTCTTGATGTCTTTAATACGTGCTTGAAAGCTGGAGAGTTCCTCGGTGACTGGAAAACGCAGAAGTTGGTCCTTCTCAGGAAAGGAGACAAACCTCTCGATAAGGTCACATCGTTCAGACCAATTTGTTTATTGGATACGATGGGTAAATTTCTGGAGGGAATGGTTCTGCAGAGACTTCAGGAAATCCTGATAGGCGAAAACAGCCTATCCGAGAATCAATTTGGGTTTCGTAAAGGCCGGTCAACAGTTGATGCAATACTCACTGTTGTTAACCAGGCAAGGAAACTCAAAGAGGACAAGAAAAAGGGATTCTGCGCGCTTGTCTCCATCGACATACGTAATGCGTTTAATTCCGCAAGGTGGGACAACTGCATCGAGGCTATGTGTCGTAAAGGGGTACCAACCTACCTGTTGCGAATGATAGACAACTATCTTAGCGACAGATGGGTTGAATACAAGAGCGATGCATGTCATATCAAACACGAAATGACATGCGGAGCTCCTCAAGGATCAAAGATAGGTCCATTCATATGGAACGTCATGTACGATGACTTCCTTAGAATGGAGTTACCTGAAGATACGATAATGGTTGGCTTTGCGGACGACGTTATTATAGTGTGTGGCGCGGAGAGTCCTGAGATTCTTGAAATAAGGATCAACGACAGCCTGAGACGGGCAAAGTTCTGGTTAGATCTCAACGGCCTGCAAATGGCTATAGAGAAGACAGAGGCTTTGCTCGTCACGAGCAAAAGATCCTTTGAAGTCCCAAAGATTCATATAGGACAGACTGAAGTCTCCTGGGGAAACAGTTTGAAGTACCTGGGAGTGACGTTGGATCGAAAACTAAAGTTCGACCAACACTCTAAGATCACGTCACTAAATGCCACCGAGTGTATGGGAAACATATCTAGGATGATGCCCAATGTCGGTGGCCCCAGGGAAAAGAAACGCCGATTAGTGGCAACCGTGGTTCAAGCAAAGCAGCTCTACGCTGCCCCTGCATGGGCTGAGTCCCTAAAGAACCGCGGCATCTCTGATGAGCTACTTTCCGCGCAAGGAGGTTGTGCGCGGAGAGTAGTCTCAGCCTATAGAACAGTTTCAACGAGCGCTGCATTGGTTCTTGCGAGCCTTCCGCCTGTTGACTTGATGGCGAAGGAAAGACAGGAAGTCTTCCAGCTTAACAAAAACCTAGCTAACTCGCAAGAGCACTGGAGTACAAATCTCGCCAAAGCGGCTATCAGGAAAGAGGCGAGATGTAGACTCGTTGAAAGATGGCAAGAGAGATGGGATGGGGATCTTAAAGGAAGGTGGACATATCGCCTGATCCCCAACCTTGCCACTTGGCTGGGAAGAAAGCACGGAGAAGTTGGCTATTACCTGACCCAAGCGCTGTCAGGTCACGGATGTTTCCGACAGTACCTTCACAGGTTTAAGATTAAGAGAGAAGCAAAATGCGCCTACTGCGATGCGGCAGTAGATGACGCGGAGCATACTCTCTTTTATTGCGGTAAATGGAACCGTGATAGAATGGCCGTGTTTGCGGCAGTTGGCTTTGAAATCAACGCCGAGAATATGGTATCTATCATGGTTCAAAACGTGGACTCCTGGAGGCATATCGAATCCTTCATTATTAAAGTAATGGGGGAAAAAGATAAAGACGGAAGACGAGGTTGACCGGAGGAAATCCAGAGCTCTGTTGTGTGGGGCGTGGGGGGAGGAGGTTTTTTAGCTTTTCCTCCCACCCTCGCCCCACATAGCCTGAGCGGATTCCTGGCAAGTTATGGAGTAGGACAAGGGGACCACCAAATGCGAAGTTTAAGGCCTGACGGTAGTGCCGCATGTGGATTAAGTGTCCCAAACAAGACGGGAGTGGTTTTTAGTGGGTCGACCAGGACAAGAGCGGTCACCCCCACATAACCTGTGTATTCAGTCCAGGTATCTGAATTTGCAGATTTTCCACTTCCGACTACAAAAAAAAAAAAAAAAAAAAAAAAAAAAAAAAAAAAAAAAAAAAAAAAAAAAAAAAAAAAAAAATAATAATAATAATAATAATAATAATAATAATAATAATAATGATAATAATGATAATAATAATGATGAAGATTTAAATAAAAATGAAAATATTACTAAAAGATTTTATTATATATATTTTTTTCTTCTTTTAATCTCATATTGTGCTGAAAACTTTTTTTTTTGCAAATCTTTATAATATGAAAGCTTTTAAATTTCCTTTTAAAGATGTTCTTTTTCATTTTATTGTAGTTTGAAGTTTGTATTTTATTTTTCCTTTTTTCATTGTTCTTCTTCTTTTTTTTTTTACTTTTTAATTTCGAAAAAACGCTTCGTTACAATCTTATTGAGAGGAACTTGATTGCCTTCGTTTTTCTGTGCTAGAACGTCGATTTCCGGTTCGAGAGTTTTGACGAGTATTACACGCCCCGCGAACTAATTCTTCGACGTTAAGATTGTCACAAATTCTGTAAGAGAAACAAAAATTATTTACACAGTTATTAACAATTTGTGTTTAATGTAAAATTACAGTTTTTCACTTTTTTGTAATATATTTATTATTTATTATTTACTTTCTATATGAGATAAATAATGCAAAAAATCGGGGTTGTCACAAAAATTTGATTTCGTTCTTTTCTGGTTTCCAGACAGAATTTTCAATTCTCCCCTGATTTCTATATATATTGAAATAAAATAAAGGGAATTCAATTATTTATAAAAAATGTAATATTTGGAAGCAAAAAATTAATTTAAAAGTTTACAAGTGTCTAATTAAAAAAATATACTGTGGCTCTCAATTATTTAAACATTTTTTAGTAAAATTATTATTTAAAAATTAAAAAAATTGAATTCCGGGTTTTCCTGATTTTCAGACAAAATTGAAAATTTTTCTTTTCTGATATATATTTTTTTAATTTATAAATTTAAGTCTATTTTTAATTTGTTTTTGTTTCCAAATTTTTTTCATTAATGAAGGAAATTGAAATTTTAGTAAATAATATAAAATTCTATTAAGGAATCTATTTAAAAAATAATGTCAACAAGAAAAATCTAGTCCTATATTCACATTTAAAAAAATAATTGAATCCAATAAAGGAATTTAATTTAAAAAATTTTTAGTTATTGAAATTTTTTTAAAATTTTATAAAAATTACTATTAAAACAATTTAATTTCTGTGAAATATTTTATAAAAATCGTTAAAAATACTTTAATTTTTTTAGGAGAAATTCTATTAAAATTGTCTTGAAAATAATTGAATTGATTAGATTTCTTCTAAAATTAGAATTTTATTGAACCGGTTGAAAATAATTAAATTTTTGAGGAAAATTTTATTAAAATCGTTAAAAATAATTGGATATTTTTGGAGGAATTTTATTATAATTGAATTGTGAAATAATTGAATTTGTGAATGAAAATAAGAATTTTAAAAAATAATTGAATTCTTGAGAAAATTTTTATTAAAGTCGTTAAAAATAAATAATTGAATCCTTAGGAGAAATTGTATTAAAAATAATTGAATTAATTAGATTCCTTCTAAAATTAAAGTTTTATTAAAATGGTTGAAAATAATTAAATTCTTGTTAAAAATTTTATTAAAGTCGTTAAAAATAAATAATTGAATCCTTAGGAGTTATTGAAAATAACTGAATTGGTTAGATTTTTTCTAAAATTAAAGTTTTATTAAAATTGTTGAAAATAATTGAATTCTTTTTGAAAAATTTTATTAAAATCATTAAAAATAGTTTTAATTCTTTGGAGAAATTTAATTATAATTGAATTGTGGAAAAATAGAATGTTTCTGAACAATTTCATCAATATTTATGAAAAAATTTTAATTGATTATATTCCTTCTAAAATAATTATTTTATTGAAAATAGTTGAATTTTTTGTAGTTATTCATTTTTTGGAAAATAGTTCGATTCTTTCTAAAAATTAGATTTTTATTCAAAATAATTTAATTCTTTTACTTCAATAAAAAAAATTAAATTATTTCGAAAAATTTTATAAAAATTTTGTTAAATAATGGAATACTTGCAAAATTTTTTTTAAAATTATTAAAAATAATTGAATTTAAAGGAGAAATTTTATTAAAATTATTGAAAACAATTGAATGTCTGCTAACAATTTTATTAATAATTTTTAAAATAAATAGATTCTTGGGAAAAATGTATTCAAAATCGTCAAAAGTAGTTAATTTTAAATTTTTTAAAAATAATTGCATTTTTTTATAGAAATTTCATTAGAATTTTACTACTACAATAATTTAATTTTTGCGATGAATTTCATTCATATTTTTAAAAATAATTATTATATTAAATTAGTATTAGTTATTATATTCATTCGATATTCTTTCTAAAATTAGAATTTTATTGAAATTAAATTCTTTATTACAATTTAAAAAATTGTATAAATTCTATGAATTTTATTAAAATTGTTTGAAATAATTGAGTTCCTGTGACAGTTTTTTTTATTAAAGTCGTTAAAAGTAAATAATTGGATTCATTAGAGAAATTTTTTTAAACTGGATTGAAAATAATTGATTTTTTATAGAAATTTGATTTTTTAATGACTTATTGAATTTGTGCGATGAATTTTTAAAAATATTTTTAAAATTAATTGAATTGATTATTTTTCTTATAAAATTAGAATTTCATTGAAAATAATTAAATTCTTTGATTGCAATTAAGAGAAAATTGAATTGTTTCGAAAAATTTTATTAAAATTGTTGAAAATAATTGATTTTTAGTTTAAAACTTTCTGACATTTGATTTTTTTTTTAATTATTGAAATAGTTTTTAACTAAATTTTTTCTTTTTTTAGTTTATTAGTACATTATTATTAATAACTTTAAAGAAACTATATTCTAAAAGATATTTATTTACCAAAACATTAATTATTTATATAGAAATGGAAAAAATAAATTATTCTAAAATTAATTGTTATTTAAATGTTTTCAATTTGAAGTTTGATTGAAATTCAATGAGAATTCAAGGTTTCTAAATTTTTCGAAAATGATTTTTAACTCTGGAAAAACAGATTTTTTGCAGAAATTTTAGAAATTTTTATACTTTTTTAGTTTGTTTGTTAAAATTTTCGGACATTTTCCTGATTTCCCTGACCTGTGACAACCCTGTAAATGCAGAAAATGCCGTAATTGCAATAATGCAATAAATGCTGCAATAAATCTTGATGAAAATAAGTTTTAGAGGGTGATTAAATTTTGTGCTTTTTATTTCCCTTTTTATAAATCTAAAAGAGTAGGGAATATTTTATTCAGTTGGTTTTTTTTATTTTAGAGAATAAAATCGGACTGAACTTTATTTTTTTTCTAATTTAAAAGTCCGAGTTGCAAAGGGAAATATAGATGGAGGGGCAAAGTTCAATATTTCAGGCGTTCAACTATCAAAGTCAATATTACGTCTCAAAAATAGGACATTGCTATTCGTTATTCGTCGATTTTTTCTCGTACCTTTTCGATGCATAGCACGGTTATAAAAGTTTCTTAAACTTTTCTTAACGAGCAAATCAAAGCGTTTCATTTTTACGACAGCTCCTTTGTCTTCGTGATTCTAACTAATTAGTCTGAAGGACCTTTATATACTGAGCATCGTGTAAGAAGTTCATTAAGTCCACGAATATGCAAGTTCTCGCTTAATCGGACAATTAATTTTCCTCTTCTTTATAGAAACTTCATAATAATAGTTTCCCTATTTTTTTTCCACCAAAAAAAATCGAAGAAAAAAAAAGTAATTTATAAACTTTGTGAATATAATTTGATTGCTTGTCAAGTGAAAAAAAAGTTGTTATGAAAAAAACTGTTCACTTTTTCAAATCCGTTAATATTAGAATATTGTTGGTTCAATTCTCATGTCACTAAAGATTTGAATATTCAAATGAACGACTTTTTTGTTACTACTTTTAATTTATATTTTATTTAAAAAAAAACTATTTTTTACCTACACCTAGAGAAATGGTATATTTGGCTCAGAACCAACGAGACTTTTTATTTGTTTCAAATGAATTTTACTTGGTTTAATTAAATTTTATTTGACTCAAATTTTATATGTTCTATTTATGCCGAATAAAAATTTTATTTAAAAAAAATAAAAAGGCCAGATGTTTTTAGGGCAAATATACGTTAATTTAAGTCAAATAAAATATATTTCGTTTAAATAATATTTCATTTATAATATTTTGTATACTTTTTAAAATAATTTTAATTATAAGGGAAAAAATGTATTTCATACAAAAATACTTATTTATTATAAAAAAAGTTTACTTTAATCACATATTTTAAAATTAAATCAAATATATTGTACTTGAAAAAAAAAATTCGGTACATTGAGAAAACAAATTTATTTGATTCAAATAATCGATTTCTTCACTATTATCAATTACCTGGAATGACACAGATCAGTGAATTTAAGAAAAGAATCAGGAAAAGTAGAATTAGCCAGGGAAACGAGAAAAAAATCAGAGAAATTTATTAAAAATTCTGTAAAAAATAAAATTTTTTAATTTCATAAGAAAATTCTTAATTTTTCTTAATGTCTTTTTTGTTTGTGAAATTGTCACGAATCCTAATGAAACAAACATTTTTAAATTTTTCTATATTTCTGACAATAATTGAGGGTCCCAATCAAAGAACCAGTTATAATTTTTTAAGCTCAAAATCATTATTCTGTAAGTCAAAAATAAAACTGTTTTTAATCCTAATTTTTTGAGGAACATTTTGGTAATCTGTATACAAATATGAATTGTTTTCAAAAAAATTAAAATTTTAAATCCATTTTTTATTTAGAAGTCGACAATTTTCAGTCTTAAAATCTTATAATCGGTTCTTTGATTGGGACCCTCAATTTCTTTGTAAAAAACTTAATTTTTGAAGAACTATCATCAACTATCAAACCAAGAAATTATTTAATGAATAATTTTACTTCAAAATTTCAAAAAGAATTTAACTTTGTCTTTACAATTTTCATCAGTTAATGAATTTCAAAAGGTTTTATTTAAAAATTTTAAGGAACTTTAAAAACTAAAATTTTTAAGAAGTTTTTAAAAAATTTTGAAACTTCAATTTTTTCTGCAATTTTAAAATTGTAATATTTTTAAAAATATATTTAATTAATTATTACAAATAATAGGCATATAGAAAAATTCTAGTTAAAGCTACACAAATGATTGCAGAAATTAAATTATTTTCTAAAGTAATAAAATTTATTGCAGAAAAACTTCAATTATCTTTAAAAATAATAAAATTCTACTCCGAAATTCAATAATTTTCAAAAATTTATTTAATAAAATTCATCAATTCAATGTTTTTAATGTCTAACTATTACAATACAATTTTTCAAAAGAATCCAATTATTTAAGAAATATTAATTATTTAAATAATAGTAAAAAATTTACAGGAATTGAATTATTTACCATCTTTTTATAAATTTATTATTGTAATAATTTAATTACTTTCATAAATTGTAAAATTTGTAATAGAGATTCAATTATTTTAATTGATAATAACACTTACGGTAAGATTTCAATTATTTTCAGTAATTTTAATAAAATTCTTCAAAATAATAATTTTTAAATTAAATTGGAGTAAAGAATTCAATTATTTTCAATAAAATTATACATTTTAGAAGGAAACCAATTAATGACTTTATTTTTAAAATGCTTTGCACAAATTCAATTATTTTTAAAGCAATTTTAATAAAATTTCTCAAAAGAATTCAATTATTTTAAAAAAAATTTTGATCAAATTCTTCGAAATAATTCGATTTTTTTAATTGCAATAAAAAATGTAAGCATTTTCAATAAAAATCTAATTTTTAGAAACAATACAGTCATTTCAAATATTTTCCAAAATATTAATAATTTTTTTACAAAAAATCCAACTATTTGGAATAAAATTATAATTTTAGGAGGAATCCAATCAATTCAAAGATTCTTCAAAATATTAATAAAATTTCTAAAAAAATTTAATTATTTTGAATAAAATTATAGTTTTAGAAGGAATCGAAGGAATTTAAATATTTTCAGAAGTATTAATGAAATTCTTCGCACAATTTCAATTTTTTTACAATTCAATTGTAATAAAATACCTCCAAAAAATTCAACTATTATTAACGATTTTAATAAAATTTTCCTTAAAAATTTAATTATTTTCAACAATTATAATAAAATTCTAATTTTAGAAAAATTTAATGTATTCAATTATTTTCAATACAATTTTAATAAAATTATTTCAATAAAGAATTCAATTATTTTGAAAGATTTTGATTAAATTCTTTGCAAAAATTTAATTTTTTTTAATTGTTATTTTAATTGTAAACTTTTGAAAATCTGAATTCATACGGAAAAACAATAATATGATTAAATATTTATTTAAAAATAAAGTTATTGATGATTTTGAATAATTGTATAATTAAAAAAATTAGGCAAATAAGTGTATTAGATATTTTTTGAGTATTCAATAATTTTGAGAGTATAAACCAAAAAAACATTTTTAGGGACAGGGAAAAAGTCAAAATTTCGTCTGGAAATCGGGGAAAAACGAAATTAAATTTTTTGGAATTTCTATTCAAGTATTTTCAAATAATTTTTATGTTAGTCAATCAAGTAGTATTTTCAAGTACCATTTAATTGATTAAAATAAAAATTATTAAATAAATTAAATGATTCAAATAAATTTTTTTCCAGTGCATTAATAATTTAAAAATACTAATTATAATTAAAAATTAATACTTTTAGTATAAAATATTTTTTAATTTTTTATATTATATATTGTATGTAATATTTAATATTATAGGAGATTACTAGAATAATATAATTTTAATCAAGTAAATGTTAAAGTTACTTGATTAATTTGCAAAATATAGTAATTTTTGAAAATATTGGCTTATTAAAAATTGTCATTCATTTGAATTTTGAACGTTGAAAATGTCAGTGTGAATTTAATTTACCTTCATAATTAACCATTCCGTCACCATCAAGATCCGCTTCTTTAATCATATCATCGACCTCTTCCTCCGACAATTTTTCACCTAAATTCGTCATCACGTGACGGAGTTCCGTTGAGGAAATCAATCCATCGTTGTTTTTATCAAATACTCTGTTATGGAAACAAACAAAAAATTTTACTCTCTTCTAAATACAATTTTTTAATCAATATAAAAATAAATTTGATACATTATTAAAAAAAATTATTTTACCTGAACGCTTCACGTAGTTCATCCTCTCCATCTGCACCTTTCATTTTCTTCGACATCATTTGAAGAAATTCATTAAACTCAATTGTTCCATTTCCGTCCTGATCCACTTCATTCACCATATCACGTAATTCTGTCTCTGAAGAAAAAAAGAAGCAAATTTAAAAAATTAAAATATAAAAAATTTTAATACTAAAAAATTGTTAATTTAAAAATTAAAATATTTTTTATTACAATTTATTATAAGTGTAATAAAGTAGAGCACTTCGAGAATCCTACAATAAATTTGAATAAATTCATAGTGCGATAAAAAATTTGACTAACGTAATTATGAAAGTTTAAATTACTGCGCCTCGAGTAATAACTATTATAATAACAAGTACCTAAATAAGCTATGAAAGTATAAATTATAAACAATTCGAACCCATCGAAATTAAAAAAAGTAGTAAAAAAGTAGATATAGAAAAATGAAACTAGACGAACCAAAAAACTCGTTTTACACTGTAAAAACACTGCAAAAACAAGCATCTTAAAATACATTATAATAACTTTTAAAACGATTAAAAACATCTTATTTTTCCATCTTCTATCTTAGAAACTAATGCATTTTAAGATGCTTTGGATAACTTTTTGGAAACAACTTAAAAGTGACTACCAAAGTATCTTAAAATAAGATGCCTTTTTTTACAGTGTAGTCACTTCACAAAACTGACAAAAACTTAATTCTATATTTTTTTAATTTTCTCACTTTTTCCTGATTTTCATTAAAAATATTTCATTCGACTAATATTATTTTAATTTATTAATCAATTTTAACTAATTTTACTTTATTTTCGACTATTTTTAATTTACTACTTTTAAGCAAACTCTAATTAAAATAATTAAATTCGGAAAAAATTTTATTATTCACAAAAATAATTGAATTCTTACCAACAATTTAATTTGAATTTGTTTAAATAATTCGATTTCCAAGAAAAAATTTTTTTCTTTTTAATAATAATTGAATTCATGTGATGAATATTATTATTTATGAAAATAATTGAATTTTGCAAAGAATTTTATTAAAATTTCTAAAAATAATTAAATTTCTGTTAAGAATTTTGTTATTTGTCAAAAAAATTGAATTCTTTTGAAGAATTGTTTATGTAAATAATTGCACTAAAAAAATATTATCTAGAATGTACTTTTCACTCAGATAATTTTTGCCTTAGAACGAAAGCAATACACGCAAAGCAATTGTTTCTTTTAAAAAAAGGAATTTTTGCCTTATAAAAAGGTAATTTTTGCTTATGTACAAAAGCATATTCTGTCCAATTTTATTTTCAATGCGAATTCTTAGGAAGAATTTTATTAAAATCTAAAAGAATAATTTAATTAGTTGAAAAAGTGTTTAATTAAAATTTTCATAATTAATTTAATACCTGAGAAGAATTGTACTATTTTAATAAAAATAATTGAATAACTGCAAAAAATTTTATTAAAAAGTTTAAAAAGAATTGAATTTTTGTCAAAAATTTTGTTATCGTTTTGAAAGTAATTAAATTCTTCACAAGAATTTTATAAACATTATTTTAAATGATTAATTTTTTTGAAATATATAATAAATTTTATGAACATTATATTTTAAATAATTGCATTCTTGCAGAAAAATTTATTCATGAGAGTAATTGAATTTTTCCATAAATTAATTTGAAATAGTATTAAATATTATTGACTTTTTCGGTAAGTTTAATTATTTATGGAAATAATTGAATTCTTGCTTAGAATTTTATATTAAAATGTTTTGTATCAAAATAAAATAAAAATTTTCGAAATGTTTTTGTAAATGCTATTGTAAATGAACTGAATTCCTTTGTAAATTTTTTTATTTATGTATACATATAATTGAATAACTGCGAAAAATTTTATTAAAATGTTTAAAAAGATTTGAATTTATGATAAAAAATTTATTAATTTTTGAATATAATTGAATTTTTTTATAATTGAATTACATAAACATTGTTTTAAATAATTAATTTTTTCGAAATATATAACAAATTTTATGAAAGTTTTATTTGAAATGATTGAATTTTTCGATTAATTTATTTAGAATAGTATATTGAAAATAATCAAAATTCTTTTGCGATATTTATTACTATTTATGAATGTAATTGGATTTTTGCATAGCATTTTATCAACAATTTTTTTTAAATATTCCATTTCCAGGAAAATGTTATTATTAGTGAAAGTATTTGAATTGTTATAAAGAATTGAATAAAAATTGTGTTAAATAGTTGATTTTTTCGTTATTTTTATCAAAAATGCTTCTTTAAAATAATTAAGTTCCCGTGGAAATTGGATTGTTTATGAAAATAATTGAATTTTGGATGAATTTTCTTAATTTTTTTAAAATAATGAAATTCTTTTGCAAAATATTATGAAAAAACTAAAAATTAAAAGTAATTGAATTTCGAATAATTTTTGAAAATAATTTAATCATTTTGAAGAATATGATTATAATTTTTGAGAATAGTTATTGATTTCTAGTATTAGCCAACAAACGAAAATTGATTGCTTTTAGATTTGATAACTGAAATTATAAATTATTTAAATATATATAATATTATACTACATATACTATAAAAGAATGTTTGACTCCAAAAATTATTCAATTTTTATAATTAAACGTTCCTTAAATAGTTTTTTTTATCGAGATGAGAGATTGCGTAATTTCTGTGAGTCGATTCAAAATTTTAATTATGTGATAATTTTAATTTAATAACAATTTTATAACGCTTGAAGTGTAAAAAACATATTTCAAAATCAGTTTTAAACTGACTGCTCTTTAAAAAATATCTTTATTATTATTTGTCAAATTTTTAGTATATTATTCTTTTTTTAACCTGCTGTAAAATTAAATGATTAAACGAACTTACTTGTATGTGAAGTTCTATCATAATTGTATGGAACGCCTCTTCCTCAAGATCAATATGTAGTTCGACTACAATATACCGATGTGTCACAACCTTTAAATTCAGAAAAAAGGAAACGTACCATTCCTATTCCGTTCTCTCGCTTGACTGTCATTCTTTTAAAGTAATTATATACATCGTAACAGAACAGGGTATTATATGTTTTTATATCATAGGAATAGGGTTAAAATTGGGTGGGTTTGATCTATTCGGAAGAGGCGTTCCATACAATTATGATAGAACTTCACATGGAAGTAAGTTCGTTTAATCATTTAATTGTATTTCACACCTCTTCCTCAAGATTAATATGTAAATGTTTAAAGTAGTTACGATATATTCAAAAAGTAAACGAATTTTATTAGAAATTAGAACATGAATACATTTTTACGTCCGCAACTTATTCCTAATATACTACATTTACTTATAATAATTACGTGTTTATTCTCTTTTTAAATATTGAATCTTATCTATATATTATAAGATATTATTATTGTCATTAAAATGCTTGTTATTGTACTAATACAATCTCTACATACTATTGCATTATATTCAGTATTTTTATAGTGATTGTTATCATATATATGTCTTACAACAAATTTATAAATTGTAACAAATACAAGAAAGAAGAGTAATATTTAGAATTATGTAAAAACCTTCGCCACAGACAAGGTAGAATATTAATCTTGAATAATATAATCAGAATAACGATTAAGCATCATTTCAACGACCGTTCTTTAAACAAGGAAATCAACGAACGAGCAAGAAGTGACCTACGACGCAACTTCCCCACAGTCCCACTCAAGCATTGAATCAACTTGTGAGGAGCAGCTAACAAAACGACTAGCCCATACCCCTACTTAAAATCCAAGCGATGATTCAAGTATTATAATAATCACGCATAAAATTGTAAAAACAATTAGGGATAACCAGCTCTCCACAATTCCAGTTAGTATCCAAAGCTTCTGGGGGAAGTTTGATAAATAAAGGGCACCAGCATTCTTACATTCAAAGAGTAAATTTTTGAAATACCAATTATAAGTCATCTAACTAGAGAGTAAAACACATCGTCTACAAGTGAACTAAAAGAACATAGTTTAAAGTGAACTCCCAAGTATTAAAAATCAACCCAAGTCTATCAAGAAGTATAAATTTCCAAACAAACATAATTTGAAGTGAACCCAAGTGTATTTCCAAGTGTTAAAATTAAGACAAACTTCGTTTTTAGACTTCTTTCCCCGGTTCTCAAAATAGAACTTTAAATAATTCTCCAAATATTATTTTTTGGGAAATAGTTTCAAGTTTCGATAAAATCTGTATTGAAACAAGGCATTTCGAACCATCAAAATTTGCTTAACTTTCGACAACCGTCTGTAAGGAAGCAAATATTTTCAAAATACAATACGCTATCTCATTAGTGTAAACAACAGTGATAATATCCTACCACTAAGGACAACTGTCGGAGGCCCACTTTGTGAAGGGCCCCCTCAACACCTTTGAAGATCGGATTAATAGATTATTATCACCAGCTCATTCACCACTAGTAATCGTTATTCTTGAAGTAAGATTTGTAAATTATAATTATATTCATTGTATTTTTGTCAATGCTTTTGTTTCTTCTTGGGTTTTAAATAAATTATTCTCTTACAACATTTAGTAGGATCATTGACTTATCCTCATCCCAAATTAGATTCAATTTATTTGGCACTAATTTAAAACGTGGAACGTTAGGTATATTTGTAAAGGTTTCTCGTTTTGACGTAACAACATATATATGAAATAGAAACCAAATATTCAATGAAGTTTGAAAATATCAAACAACTTAGAGACGGAAAAAATAAACAGAACTAATTTGTTGCGACCATTACTTTCCCCTGATTTTTCCCTGATTAAAAACATAACGAATTTTGTTTATAAAAACCCATATATGTTTATTAGTCATAAAAATAAAGTGACTTTTGTATAAAAAAATGTAAATTAATTCTTTTCAAGCATTATATCAAACTTTGGTATCATTTTTCAAACAATACACAAAAAAGCTTTAGTAGTGACATTATAGTTAACCTTGTGAAATCTCCCTGACATCAGTCTAAATTCCCTGATTCTTCCCTGATAACTGGGATTCTTCGTCTATTCCCGGTTTTCCCGGTCGCTCGCCACCCTGTACAACTTACTTAAAAAATAATAATCATAAAAAATAAGATAAAATCTACAAATCTGTTGAGGTCTCAACATAATTTTTCTTTTTCACTATGGCTAAGGCAAATGCCTAGTGATCAGTAACTAAAGAAATATTATAAAATTTTGCAAACGTGAGTGATGTAGCACTCCTGCACCTTTTTTAATCGCACTAGTATTAACGCCACTATTTTTCAATGTTAATTTAATCCAACACCTTAAAGTTTGACTGGATACTGCTTTATAAGGTTTCCTGATAGAAATGAATAATCTGTTTTCTGGACCTCGAATTTTTTTTGTTTTCTTTAGATAGAGTTTTAAAACTGAAGCAACACATACCGATGTGTCTTCGTCGAAAAACGGTATAACAAGATTAGGCTGCGTCTTATTTATTTTTGATGTCTTAATTCTTTCCGGAATCTTTATTTCGAAACCATCCTTAGTTTTTTCTATATTTCTTATATCAATGCGAGACAACGTCTCTATACGTTGAGCGGTTATTAAGGCGAGAAGAGTTACCAGCTTAAAGGAAATTTGATCTAAAGTAGAATCTTCGTTGATTTCACATTCACTCAGATAATCAAGCACAAGTTGGGGGTCCCAAGTTGAGTCATGTTTGGGTATCGACGGGCGTAAATTTTCAAAAATTTCAAATAATCTTTTTATTTGTGGATCTTCACGTAAACATGGACCTTGAAAAAGAGCAATTGCTGATCGACAGGTATTTAAAAAGCCGTACGCAGATCCGTTTTCATATTCCTTTGTCAAAAATTTTATGACTGAGAGTTTGTCTTTATTAAAGGGATCCAAATTATTTGATAAACAATAATCCCACCACTTTTTCAAACTACTGTTGTACTTCTCCCAAGAAGATTCTGATATAGTAGACAACATAACATTCACTGACTCTATAGGCAATTTTTTCTTTTCAAATGCTTGCTGGACAAAATTCCTGCCACCTGGGTAAGTTTTTTCCACAAGGGGTGTGGTTTTCTGTCAAAAGAAAGTAACAAAGTTTTGTTAGGTTTTAGAAATACTGGATTACTACTAAGCATTGATGTAAACATTGGAAAACATGGCTGAGCAGGCCAATACGACAATACCTTTTCCTTCGTCCTCATTAATTTTTTGCAAAACTTTTAGAATAGTTGAAAAAGGAGGGAAAGCATAAAAAATAAAGTTCTTTAATTAATTGTAAAAGCATCTACTGCTATCGAATTTGGATCTTTACCCCAAGATATATAATATTTACATTTTGAGTTAATTCTTAAAGCGAAGATATCCACCTCAGGTTTCCCTAAAAATTTTATTATTCTGTTAAAAGCAGTGTTGGATAATTCGTACTCTGTTTCAAGTTTCAATCGGCGATACTCAAAGTCTGCTTTTGAATTATCTTTGGATATCTCGCTAAGTTTTTTATATTTAACACCACTCATTTTATTTACATACGCAATGGCAGTAGGGTTATCAATTCTTAACAAAATATCACAATTGATTAGATTAGCTGCAAAGCATTTTACGCCAAAGAATGCTGCCATTAACTCTAAATAAATTATATGATTTTCTCGTTCATCAATATTCCATAGTCTATGAGCTTTGCCATCTTTGCAATATACCCCCCAGCCAGAAGAAGAGGCGTCAGAAAAAATTTCTATCTTAGGTTTAAAAATGTGAATTGAATTTTTAGCTTCCCTGATATGTTTACTCCACCAAACAAAATCATCTTACAATTGAGATGGAATTTTTATTACAGCATCAAAGTTATTATTATTTTTCTGAATTTTTCTGAAGAGCTAGGAATTTTTGTATTTCAAATCCTTTCATGTACACCCTATTGTATTTTAAGGACAAACAACATGCTCCCAGAACTCCAACAAATTCAGCTAATTTTCGTATTGAATATTTTTCGAGATTTTTCATTATTTATAAACTTAAATGTTTTTTCTCTTTTGTCTGATGGGAGTTCAATTTTCATTTGCTCAGTATCATATATAAATCCAAAAAATGTACACCTTGTATGACGGTATTCTTTTGACACTCTTCAAAGAAAGGTGCTAAAAAGAAGAAATCATCTAAATATAAAACAAAAAGAAAACCTTGACTACGCAAATATCCAACTTATGAAGTCTGATGGCTTCATAAGTTTAGTGAATGTGTACGGTGCCGTACTAAGCCCAAAAGGAACACAAGTATATTCGTATAATTCATCTTCAAAAAGAAAACGTAAATATTTTCGATCCGACCTAGGGATTGGAATCAAGTGATAAGCGTGCTTCAAATCCAAAGATGCCAAGAAGAAACCTTGTTAAAGAATTCCTATCACAGTTTTATGATCTTCCAACTTGAAATGTTCGGTATCGATAAATACATTTAATGTTATTAAAATTTAATATTACACGATATGACCCATTTTGCTTTGAAACCAAAAAAAGTTTTGAGATGAATTAATTGGGTAATGGAGAACATTTTTGAATTACATTTTTTCTTTTCAATTCACAAATTTGTTCTCGAACGATAATTTTTTCTTTAGTAGACCAAATAGTCTCTATAGGAGGAACTATTTTGTTTAATAGGTCGAGAAAAAGGTATTTCGTACCCAGAAACCAAACTCAAAATTGTTTCGTCTGATTTCAATTTTTGCCATGCATTTTTAAAAAATGTTAACCTTCCTGCTAAATTACTTACTTTTACTTGTTCGAAGTTTTCGGTTGACTCGTCGATTCCTGTTTTTGGACAATATCTTGATGTCGATGAAACGGGTTGTTGTTCGGATTGTAAGAGCGCCTTTGCCCGAGTCCCTTTGAAGTGCTGAATGGACGATGTATATATTTCTGAGGCAGGACTTTGAAGTTTTTTTGTCCCTTTTTTAAAATTGAAGTGTTTTCTGCTATTGACGGATTGTTTTAAGTCTCCTGATGAGCGTTGTAAAGTTTTCACGGCCTTTACTCTATCTGCGAGATCCCGTCCGAAGAGCCATTCGTCTGGTTTTGAATCTTTGAGAGCCTCCCTAAAAGATACTTTTATATTTTTCATAATTAGATTTCTTCGGATTAATGTTTCATGTCGCTGTAAATCGGCTAGCAATCTCGCTGAATGATTTATTAATTCAAATTGTATAAGCGCATCCTCTGATTTTGATTTTAAGGTAGTGGTTAAGCATTTGCCCAACGCAGTAAGTGATGCTCCAATTTTTTGTTGTTTCTCAACGATACGTTCATCTCCTTTCAAAACAGAACTATCTAGAGCGGCTTTTACCTCCAAATTTAATTTTGGTGGATCAATTAGAATACAATTATTTGGAGGGGGAAATTTTTTAAACAAGGACTCACATTCTTTTTCAGGCAGTCCTGCTTTAACAATTTCCTCCCATCTCACAGCAATATCCTTATGGATCGCTGAGGCTAAAACTCTATCCGACAAAATTCGCTCACCCATTATTTTCAAAAAATCTTTATCAAGTTCTTTTTCACGATCTGGAGGCTCTATCGATAAACGATCCCCAATTTCCTTTTCTTGCTGATGTTCAGACTCAGATTTTTCATCAGCAACTTTATTTTCTTTTGAAGTTGTCGGTTCTGGTTGAGGATTATTTCTCATATATGCTGTATTTATTATTCGATACCGCTTTCCATCGGGAGATAAACTGCCTTTATATTCTTTCATGTTATTACAGCTACTTTTCCTGTCTGTGAAATCACGAGAAGAATGAAAATTTAGGCATTACTTCAATTATATATTGTATATATCTATATATATGAGACTTTTGTCTATACATTGCTCAGAACTTAAAACTTTACACATAATTATTCGTTTTGAGGAAGGAAGGAAGGTTTATAAATTTACAGATTTGAAAAATATTAATTAGAACGGGAGATATACAATTTTTTCAAAAAAATCAAATATTTTCAAATTTTACATTTTTTTTAAAAAATGCTTTCAAACTTTGTATAATTGAGTATAACATGTTATTTAGTCACATTCTAGAATATATATGCCAAAAAAATGTCTTATAACCAATGGCTCGCAATATTGAACCATTAATGCACGAATGGTAGACTAATGGCCATTTCCCATGGGGTGATTATGTTACTGGGCAAAGCTTACATAGTAAAAAGTTACGTTATTTTACTTTTTGATTAAACTTTTAAAGATGTTTTAAGCAATGTAAAGACAAATCTTAAGCAGGGTGTCTATGTTCTTTTAACAAAATTCCCGGCTTTATCCAAATTTTACGCGGTTTATTTTTTTAAACAAATTTAAATATACTTGATTTTTAGTTTTAGCCATAAATTAATCTGCAGATGTCTACAAAAATTGATTTATTTTATGAAAATACTCTTTTTTAAGAAAATACGTTGAAAAAATATGTTATATACCAGTACCGGTCTTTGACGGGTTTTAGTTTCTACTATAAAACATTTAACCTATCTTATATATTAGCAGAAACTAAAACCCATCGAAGACGGGCCCGATAGCTAGTATATATATACACTGAGAAAAAAATGCTGTTGAATCAATGAAATATTTGTTTGTCGCAATAAACGGCATATTCAATATCGTTCGAATACAAATACTGTTGGTTCAATAACATGTGCTATTGATTACTGCACTATAGATTTAAATAAATCTTATATAATATTATTACAGAAATTATAGTATTAACGAAAAATGCTATAATATCAAGAAATGCATTTCATACCTATAATTAAATCTGTTATAAAGTTAATAGCATGTACTTTCAAATCAATAGAATATGCTATCAATTTCATAGCATGATGCTACAGTTTGAATAACACATCATTTTAAAAAGAATACATCACACTTTAGATTTTAATGAATTAAAATTCAAATTTATAGCATGATGCTAAAGTTTGAATAACACATATTTTTAATAAGAATACATCACACTTTAGATTTTAATGAATTAAAATTCAATTTTATAGCATAATTCTATAGTTTCAAATATAAAATATTATTCTTTTGAAAAAAATATTTTGAGAAATAGACATATTTTTGTTCTTTTACATCTTGTTACCTATTTCAAGATACACTTTTGTGTAATTCTACATACAATATATACAATTTGAGATATAACTTATAAGTTTACAACTCAACCTAAAATTAAATTTTATTGTAACATATACTTAAATTACATAAATAGGAATATCTTATATATTAAATCACATAAATTAGATTAGATTTCATTTAACAAACCACTAACTTGACTATAAACCACAAAATAAAGTATTTAATTAAGAAAAAACAAGTAATTTGTTTCAATAATTTAATTCTACCATTCTATTAATTTCCAAAAAAATATCAATCACTATAGTAGAAATGTATTATTGTATTAAAAAGTGCATTTGAATAAGACAATACCTAATACTTTTAACTCAAATAAGTATGTCTACAATTTTACTGCACGGTACTGTCAATTTTTTAGCACGGTACTGTAAATTTTATAGCATGGTGCTGGCAACTTTATAGCACGGTACTGTAAATTTTATAGCATGGTGCCGTCAACTTCATAGCATCTGCTTTTGAACGTATTTAAATACATAGTTTGTAATAACAAAAGCACGTGCTATTGATTCAAAAGCATATTGCATCGTCTAAAATGTACATCTGTACAAATTGTAAATACTATTTATTAATTTAACAAAGTTTTATTTGAAATAATTGCAACACTTACTTCAAATGTTTTATTAGACAACATTATGCTTCTAGTCTGGTTCTAAATTATGAATTATTATATTTTAACAAATATTTTTTAATTCAATACAGAAATTATTGCTTCAAAAAAATTAAATTAAATAGCATCGGTGCTATTGAACCAACAGTATTTTTTTCTCAGTGTATATATATATATTTTTTGTAAAGCCGGCTGAAGCTAGCAGTCGTACTCAGCACCTATCTTTAAGCGTCAACTACTTATATGTATCTTCATCAAATTTAATAATACTTAAGGATTCATTAATTAGTGGTTGGCGACTAAAGCTCGGTGCTGCGAGAACGACTGCTAGCTTCAGCCGGCTATTTTGTAATGTGTAATGTCCTAAGTTGGAATTTCAACTTCTTGAAAAAAATTGAAACTCGGGAAATTTGTTGTTCTATCAAGTAGAAATTTGACCCAAAAAATATTTTTAACTTTTTCGAAAATTTGAATAATTTATTTTTAAATAAAACGGACCGATTTTTGGGAATTTGAAAATTAAATATTAATTATCAAAAATTGAGTTCAATTTTTAAAATATTAAAAAATAAAATTGACCATTGGAAAAAAGACGAAAAAACCATTCAGAAACATATTCTAAAAAATTTTTCCTCTTAAAAGTACGTTCAGAAAAAATTCACGAAGTAGCCGGTGTTAGCCAAATTGTCCTAATTGAGTAGGGGGTACCCCCTTCAAGTTTTCGAAAAAGTTAAAATATTTTTTGGGTCACATTTCTACTTGATAGAACAACAAATTTCCCGAGTTTCAATTGTTTTTCAAGAAGTTGAAATTTCAACTTAGGGCATTACACGTAAAATGCCTCATACGCGGCCTAGCTTGAGATTTTAGGTGTAATTATTGAAAAATAACACCATTGCGAGCAAGTTTATTGGATCAATAATCTAATCTCTGCTTTATTAGGTCAGAAGATCCTTTAGATATATTATTAGGAAAAAATAACACTACACGGAAAAAATAAATTTAGCAGATTTTACAAAACTGATACGGAGTAGCGGATAGTGCTTTTTACGAAACTGAATTTTGTAAAATTTAACAAATATTTCAGGACAAACTCTAAAAATATTCAGTACATACTACGAAATTTTTGTACTTTGTCCTGAAATATTCCTTACATTTTACAAAACTCAGTTTTGTTAAAAGCTCTATCCTCTACTCACAAGTAACAGTTTTGTAAAATCTGCTAAATTTATTTTTTTCCGTGTAAACTTACTTCCATTTTCCTCCTTGCTTCCAGTTCTTTGTCTCTTTAATTGCGATTCCAACCTTTTCACTCGTTCATAAATATCATTATCACGGTGTGGCGAGGGATCTCTATGTCGATGTTTTCCCATTTTTTTAATTTACTTAATCACTTTTCTATGATGTACACGTCCGACCACATCGGCACAGCGTAGAAGAATGGCAGTCAAGCGGGAGAGCGGAATAAAAAAGGTTCGTTTCCTTTTTTCGACTTTAAAGGTATATTCGACACATCGGTATATTGTGGTCGAACTACATATTGATCTTGAGGAAGAGGCGTGAAATACAATTATTTTTACAACCCTTAATTGCGTTAGTAAATTTCAAAAATACATTTTGAAATATTTTTTACACCATTTATATATATATATATATATATATATATATATATAAAAATGAAAACATTTAACCGGAATGCTTTTAAAGCAAATGCGTGTTTTGCGAAATAATATAGTTTTTATCTTTTTTTTCACATCGCCTGACATATCGCCAGTATTTTTCAGTCATGCCGGAAGAAGAAGGTGAGATTTCCGTAAAAGCTTCACACAAAATGGCCCACGTTCTACGAAATATTTTATTTCAGGAACGATAAGCTTGAAAACAGTGAAAATAGCAGAAATACATGAGTTATTATTATTCTTTCATAATGATAATATTGTGTAATAACGCACATGTAAAAATGAAAGGAAAACAATTCGTTTATTTTGTTTTTCGCATTAGTTTTACTCATTTTGTCGTTTTTTCCATTAATTTTTGCTCATTTGTTTGTATTTCAATTAATTTTAATATATTTTTAAAGTGATGGAGAAAAAACATTTTCTTTCAAGTTTTATTCTTTAGAAAATAGATTTAACCTTATTCCAATTTTACAAATCCCTAGCTTCATGGTTATTCATGATGAGACAACTTACCCGATGGTCTTTGTCCCAGTGATCGCATGACAACACCCAACTCAGCCATCGTAATAGTGCCATCTTCGTCTTTGTCGAAGAGCATAAAAGCTTCTTTAAATTCTGAAAAGAAAAATTTTTTTTCAATATTTCCAACATTAATATTTTCATTGTTAAAAGATTATTTAATCAATAATTTTGTTTTCTCTTCGTCCATTAAGGAGTGGGTTTCTGATACATTTTTAAGTATATCAAGAAAATAAATTAAATCATTAGTAAAATTATTATTATTATTATGTAGTAATTTTTTGAGAGGAATTCAATGGTTAGAAAATATTTTAAAGTCTTTTTTTTAAATTTTTAGGTTGAAAATGCAAAAAATATCATTCTTAATCAATTTGTTTAAATGGAAATTCATTCATTTATTTTTACAACTAATTTTAAATCATAATTTTCAGAGATGATACAGGTCAGGGAATTCATGGAAAAGGCAGAAAAAATAAGGAATTTTTATTTTTATTTTTATTCTAGTAAATATTCTATAGAATTTCACTAGAATTATTCTATAGAATTTCTACATAAACACTATTAAATTTTAGTGATTTTTAATTACAAAGACTTTAAATTTTTGAAATAATATTTTTCAACAAATTTTAGGCCAAAATAAATTTCGTAAAATAATTTTTTTAACATTATAGTTACGTATGATTACGAAGTTCAATGAATTTTATATATTTAAAGGATATAAACAATTATTTTGGCCTAAAATTTGTTGAAAAATATTATTTCAAAAATTTAAAGTCTTTGTAATTAAAAATCACTAAAATTTAATAGTGTTTATGTAGAAATTCTATAGTATCATTCTAGAGAAATTCTATAGAATATTCACTAGAATTCATATAGAACGATTCTATAGAATGATTCTAGTGAAATTCTATAGAACTTTTTCAGCTGGGCATAAGAAAATTAACTAAATTTTTGTGACTTTTTTGTTTGCCTCGCAAACTATACAATTACCATGAATTTAAATTCTAAATTTTAAAATTTTAGAAAATATCAATTTTGAATTTAATTTATTAGAAATTTTAAAGAACTTTGAATTTTGAAAAATTTTAATATTTTAAATTTCTCTGAAATTAGTTAAATTTGTTTATTAGTTAAAAACACAAGAAAAAATTCAATTTTAGAAAACACACAAATGATTTCAGGAATTCATAATTTTTTTTTAAAAGAAATAAACTTTTTTGCAGAAATTCAATTATGTTCAAAAATATAAAAAAAAAGTTCTCGATAAAATTTCAATTATCTTTAAAAATAATAAAATCCTTCTCCAAACTTCAATTATTTTCAAAAATTTTGATAAAATTCTTGGCAAAATTTTAATTATTTTCAGAAATAATTCCCAATTTAATGATCTAACTACTATTTCAGTAAAAAATTTCAAAATAGAATTAAATTCTTTGAAAAATTGTTTGAGAAAATTCTACGTAAACATAAATAATAAAATTTTTACAGGGATTCAATTATTTTCATAAATAATAAAACTCATCTAGAATTTCAGTAATTTTAAATCATTTTAATAAAATTCTTCGAAATAATTAATTTTTCTTTTAATTGCAATAAATGAATTCAAATTTTTCACAATTCAATTATATTAAAATCCCTTGAAAAAATTCAAATACTTTTAACGATTTCAATAACATTTTTCGCAAGAATTCAATTATGTTCAATACAATGTTAACAAAATTATTTCAATAAAGCATTCACTTATTTAATTATTTTTAATGAAATTCTAATTTTATAAGAAAAAAATCAATTTAATTATTTAAAAAAATGATTATTAAATTTTTAACAATAATTCAATTATTGGCAGTAAAATTCTAATACAATTCTTAGAAATATTTACATTTTTTTTAATTGTAGTAAAGAATTTAATTTCAATAAAATTTTTATTTAGGAAGAAATAAAAAATGAATTTAATTATTTTTAAAAATATTAATGAATATTTCACATAAATTTAATTTTTGGCAGTTAAATTTCTAACAAAATTTCCGTAAAAAATTCAATTACTTTAGAAATCCAATTTTAATAAAATTTCTCAAAAAAATTCAATTACTTTTAAATTCAATTATAATTAAATTTCTTCAAAGAATTAAACTATTTTTAACGATTTTAATAAAATTTTTTGCAAGAATTCAACTATTTTCAACAATTTTAATAAAATTTTAATTTTAGAAGGAATTTAATCAATTTAATGATTTTCACTATAATATTAAAAAAAATTCTACAAAGAATTCAATTATTTTCAGTAAAATTTTAATAAAATTTTTTGAAAGATTTTAGCTACTTTTGATAATTTTGATAAAATTTTTAGCAAGAATCTATTTATTATCAAAATTATTAATAAAACTGTTGGCACGACTTCAATATGATTTAATAATATTTTTCTTGAGAATTAAATTATTCTTAATGATTTTAATAATATTTTTTGCAGAAAATTAAATTATTTTCTACAATTTTAATAAAATTCTAACTTTATAAGGAATCCAATCAATTCAATTATTTTCAATACAATTTTAATAAAATTTTTCCTAAGAATTGAATTATTTTCAACGATTTTAATCAAATTTTTTACAAGAATTCAGTTATTTTCAACGATTTTAATCAAATTTTTCACAAGAATTCAGTTATTTTCAAAAAAATTTAGTAACATATCACAGACATTTAATTATTTTAAAAGATATTAATGATATTCTTCTTGTGAATGCAATTCTTTTCAATCAAATTTTAATTGATTTGAAAAAAAAATTAAGTTACAAATTTTAGAAAATAATAATTGAATTGAAATTATGAAAATAATTTTAAAGTAGTTTTAGTAAATATATTCTTATAAAATGAAACTAAATAAAATAATGGTTTTATTACTCAGTCGTCTTTAATTACTATCTTTAATTACTATCTTTAATTCTAAAAAAAAAGAAAAATAATTGAAATTAAACAATATTTAGTTTAGCATTAATTTGTTTTAATATCTAAACAATAATTTTTTTGTAAATAAAATACAAATTAGAAGAAAAAAAAATATTGTCGTTCATTTGAACGTTCGAAACTTTAGGATCATAAATTTTTGAAAAATCAGTGAAAAACAAAATTAAATTTTTCTGGTAACTGATTTTCTAAAGTAAATATAAATGTAAAAAAAATTATGATTCGAGATTAAAGTTGAAATTTGTAAAAACAAAGAAAATGAATTTCCATAAAAGAAATGTGAATAACAATTGTAATTCTTAGCATTTTTAAGGGAATTTGTACCATTATCACGTCACAGTTTTAAAACACATGGCTTTGCATAAATTGTGTCGTCATCATTCAAATACCCTTAAACTAAAAATAGTTTATTAAAAAAAAAAATGTTTCAGAAATACTAAAAATCAATTTTTTCATTCGTCAATTTTTTTGTGGATACAAAAACATATTTTACAAATGGATTACAAATGGATTTTAAAACTATTAAATTTTCAAGAGAAAAAAATTCCATAAAGGGATTCAAATAATTTTCCAGAAGATTTAAATTATTTTCTTGATATTAGTTAAAAAAAATCGTAATAAAAATTAATTATCTTCACAATAAAATATCACGAATATTTTCTATTCAATTTAACAAACAAAGAAAAAAAAACAAGTATCGCGATGAAGAAATAATTCTAAAAGACCAGATCGTGAAATTTGATATAAACACTCGAGTAGAAACGGAAGTATTTGTTTCATTTTTCTTTTTTTTTTTTTTTTTAGTAACTGTTTCGCATTACGCTCTCCGCTTTATGATCCATTAGTTTCCCAAAGTCATTAATTTCACATCAAGATCGATAAACTGAACCAAGTTCGAGTACCACTTGTGGAAGCTAACATAGAATACACGGCAAGATATTTAACTGCACGCGAATTTGCGGTCACAGCAAATTTGATAAGATTTGCAAAAGTGAGCTCGTAAATAACACTATAGAGAGAAAAGGTATCAAAACTATAATATAAACTTTGCCAAACTTGTAAATTTGCAAGAATGAAAAATCTATTTCTTACTTCATTTATTTTCTCCGCGAATTTGTCAAAATTTTCCATCTTAATTGGGAAAAATTAATTAATTTTCGATTCGAGTTATTTAATAGTTGATCAATTTTTAAAATATTATTGTAGCAATATTGCTGCGAAATTTCTACAAGCTTAAAATATCTTACACGGGAAAAAACCTTCAGCCAGAATACAGCTCTTATTTTCGCTGAAAAAGCGAAAGAATTCTTTAAAATAGCGAAAGTATTCGTTGCAATAACTAAAAATTCCCCTATTGTAGTAAATTTTATAGTTGTTCCAGGTAAAGATTTTTTTTCGTGTAGCGATAGGAAACTTGGTGTGTTTGTTACAATATTGCCAGCAAGCTTGTCATGTATGTAAAAAAAAATAATTTAATCTAAATACAATTATTATTGAATTTAAATTGAATTGTAAATTAGAATTTAAATGAAAAAGAAAAGTTTTAATTTATTAACTATTTTTAAATTGAAGTATTATTGAATAAATTAATTATTAAATTTAAATTTTATTTAATACAATAGTAGATAAAAGCTCTTGGATGTTTGGATTTTTTGATTATAAAGAGATATCTACTCGGATTCTAGAAATGGCAAGTGGCCAAATATGTATGTTATAACATACTTTTAGAAATGCGCTCTTATAAATTTTCAATCCGCTACTTGTAGTCGACATGCCCCTATACAAGTTTAATGTCAACAAGGATATTTTGTACACAGAATTATAGTTTTGTGCCCAAATAACTCACAAGAAGCATTGATATACCTCTCTTTTTCACGACAACAAATTTTTAGCATAGAATTTTCATTATTATGTGTTATTAGTCGCAATCGTCGCAGTGAAGAAAGAATAAATAGTGAAGAAAGAATTACAGATTAGACGCATTTGCGCATGCGCAACTCTTACTCTCTAATTGCAGACTTTGCATTCGATAATTAATTTCAATTCGGTAGCAAAAAATAGCTTTCAAACTAAAAAAAAGTAATAAAAATGTAGATGTCGAAAAATTATACTTGACGAACCAAAAAAACTTGTTTTAGACACTTTACAAAACTGATGAAACCTCCATTCCATAATTTTTCATTTTCTTACTTTTTTCTAATTTTCATCAAAAATATTTGTGACGCGCTCCGAAGAAAGGTACCTAAGGAGCAAACGAATTATAGGTTATGGTCGAGTTAGATTTCTCTTGATTAAAAGTTTATTTATAATTATTTGAATTTGAAACTAATTTTTATTGAATATTTTGTATAATGAAAACTTGAAGATCAATAATTTTTAATTAAAAATTGATTTTCTTTCTATATTTTTACTTGAAAAATTAAAAACATAACCTCAAATTTTTGCTTCTTAGGTACCTTTCTTCGGAGCGTGACACATTTACTTCTTTCTCCTCCTGCTATAAAAAATTGAATTGATGCAACAAATTTTATTATAATTATGAAAGGATTTAAATAATTATAAAAATAATTTAATTACTGCGAAAAGAATTTTATACAATTTTTTAAATAATTGATTTCTGTCGACTAATTTTATGCAAATTCTAATTTAAAAAACACAGGCACACAAAAAAAATGTTTTGACCGAGACACTAAAGTAGTATATTCCCATGTAGTTTTGCCCGCTGAATCCGAATCTAAAGTCAGAATTGTCAAATTGGTTCTTTTTTTTGAGTTATTCTCGAAAATCGACTCAAACAACTGAATTAAAATAAAAAAATAAAACAATTTTTTATAACACTACAGTAGTATATTTTCATGAATTTTTTCACGTTGAATTCGAATTCAAAGTCAAATAAAAAAAATCGCTTAAAATTTTGAGATGAACTCAAAAAAGGATTCAAAAAACCGAATTAAAGTCAGAAAAATAAAGAAAAGTTTTGTAACACTGCAGTAGTATATTTCTATGAATTTTTTCCGCTGAATCCGAATTTGAAGTCAGAATTAACAGAATTGCTCAAAATTTTGAGATGAACTCGAAAAACGGCTCAAAAAACTAAATTAAAGTCAAAAAATTTTTTGTTTCACAACATTAGTAAATTTCGACGTATTTTTTCCCGCTGAATCCGAATTTGAAGACAGAATTGATCGAATTGCTCAAAATTTTGAGATAATATTAAAAAACTACTAAAAAAAGAATTAAATTTAAAAAAAACAACTTTTTATAACATTAACTAGTATATTTCTAAGTATTTTTTTGTTAAACTCCAAATTTTGAGCTACTTTGAGAATCTGACTTCAAAATCGAAGTGAAAAACTACATGAGAATACATTAGTATAGTGTCAAGAAAAAATTTCTTTTTTTCACTTTAAATCGCATTTTCATCAATTTTTTTTCAATTTATCTCGAAATTTTGAGCAATTCTCTCAATTTTTATATCGAATTTGGATTCAGCGGAAAAATACTCGGAAATATACTATTGTAGTGTCTTGGCTAAAAAACTTTTTTTTGTGCCTGTGTAATTGAATTCCTGAGAAATTATCATTATTCATGAAAAAATTTGAAACCTTATAAAGATTTTGACAAAAAAGAGTTTAAATAATTGAATTCTGTTTGGAAATTTTATGAAAATGGTAGTTATTGCAAGTAATTGAATTGAAAAAAGTTTTTAAAAATAATTATCTTGTACAAAGAATTCTGTTCACACTTTTTAAAAATAATACATGGAATATCTGTGTAGAATTTTATTAAATATTTTTAGAAAAAATTGAATTCCTAGAAAGCATTTTATCGTTGATGAAAATAACTGAATTCTTGCGAACGATTTTATTAAAATTTAAAAAAAAATGAATTTCCAAGAAGAAATTTATCACTTTTCAAAAGAATTGAATTCTTGTCGTGAATATTGTTATTTATAAAAATAATTGACTTTTTCAAAGAATTTTATTAAAAGACTTCTGGTAAATTGAATTTTCGGAAATAATTCTGTTATTTATCAACATAATTGCATACTTTCGAAGAATTATTAAATACATGAATTCTTAGAAAGAATTTTATTAAAATCCTAAAGAGTAATTGAATTCTATCGAAACATTATTTATGTCAATAACTCGATTCTTGTGAAAAATTTTATAAAAATCTAAAAGAATAATTAAATTATTTCATTATTTCAAAAAAATTAAATTAAAATTGTATTTAAAACAATTGACTTCTTTTGAACAATTTTATTAAAATATTTGGAAATAATTATATATAATTCCTCTAAAAATTGCAAATATTTTTGTGAATAATTTAATTCATCCAAAGACTTTAAAAAAAAATTTTATATAATTGATTTTTTCGAGGAATTGAAATTAAATTTTTAAGAAAATATTCAAATTTTTTGAGCAGTTGTTGTAAAATTGAATAAAAAATATTTGAAATCCTGCAATGAATTTTATTATCTATGAAAATAATTGAATAGTTGCTAAGAATATTATTAAAATGTTAAAAAATAATTGAAATTCTAAGATGGATTGTAATATTTGTAAAAATAATTGAATTGTTGTCAAAAAATTTGATTAAAATGTTTAAAAAAAATTGAATTTCTGTCCAAATTTTTTATTATTTTTTTACATAATTGAAATCTTTAGAAGAATTTTACAAACACAGTTTAAGTAATTAATTTTTTTGAAATATAATAAATTTTTAAACAATTGAATTCTTGTGGAAAACTTTATTTGAGATTCTTGCTTAGATTTTTATCAAATTTTTTTAAAAAAATTAAGAAATCTATGAAAAATGTTATTATTAGTGAATGTATTTGAATTATTGTGAAGAATGAAAATATAAATTTTGTTAAATAATTGATTTTTTCGAAATTTTTTTAAAAAGCTGCTCTAAATTAATTGAATTCCTGTAGAAATATTTTTCACGTATTTTTCTATCAAGAGTAGGCTTTAAAATGAATATTTAAAAATTTCTCAATTGAAATGGCAATTGTAATGACTTCGAATGAAATTGCTTGTACTGCTTTTTATAGAAAAAAAAATGGATTAAATATCCCACAGAAAAAAACATCAAAAACTTGAAGTTTTTACATTAAGTAATAAATAAATATTTTCGACTCAAATAATAATAATAATAATAATAATAATAGTAATAATAATTTTATAATAATAACAATAGATTTGTATTAATAGTCAATAATCCACAAATTATTCAGATAAAAAAAAGAAAATAAAAATTTTCGTACCTCAGAAAATTGTAAAAGTAACCTAAAACTTTTCTCAAATCTAAAATCAATATTTGTGTGGTAGCTTGAAAATAGGTTAATAAGTGTCAGGAAAATATTTTAATGGAGAAGTTGGACAAATTTTTTTTTTATTCATTTTTTGGTCACTCATTTCAGACATAACGTTTGTACTCTTTTATAAGAATTCTCTTTTGCTTCGCGAATTGTATTTTACGGCCATTTTTATCCCGTTGCCATACTTTATGTCGCTCGATAACAAGTGGCGTTATAACTTGCATTCGTATTTTGAAAGCAGTACATTTCCTCTTGAGAGAGGAAAAAAAGAGAAGAAAATAGTCGCTTTTGTAATTTTCTCTGATATGTGCATGTAAAGCAACTGTTCAAAAAAAAGAAACTGCCTTTTGAATTTTCATCTTTTTACTGATATTGCAATTTTACTTAATCATTTTCTGACAAAAAAAAGGGATTTTAATTTATTTTTGCCGAGAGAGAGAAAAATGAATCGCTACTTGCACTTTAAATTCCTTTCTTTTCTTTCAAATATAGAAATATAGAAGAATTTTAGTTAAAAATACAAAAAAATTGTATTTTGGAAAATGACGATTTCAATTATATCTTTATAAATAATAAAATTCTTTTCTGAAATTAAATTATTTTCAAAATATATTATTTTAATAAAAATTTCTAAAATAATGCAATTATTTGAAAACAATTTTTGATAATATTTGACGTAAACATTTAATTAATTTTATAAATAAAAAAAATTTCACAAGAATTCAATTATTAACAAATTTTTTTTACATTCTTCGCAATCCAATTATTGCAAAAAAATAAAATAATAAAATTATTATTCGCATAATAAAAATAAAATTTTTTACAGGGATTCAATTATTTTCATAAATAATAAAATTTTTACAGCGATTCATTTCTTTTAAAAAATTTAATAAAATTCTTCGCAAAAAGTCAGTTATTAAAATTTTTTTTTCTAATTCTCGGCAACATTTCAATTATCTTTAAAAATAATAAAATTCTATTCCGATAATAAATTATTTTCAAAAATTTTAATAGAATTCTTGGCAAAATTTCAATTATTTTCAACAACTTTTCTCAATTTAATGATTTTCTATATCTACTGTTTCAAAATAAAAAATTTGTTTAAAAGACTTCAATCATTTAGAAATATTTTTGAAATAATTTTAAATAAACATTTAAAGATTTTTATAAATAATAAACTTTTTTATAGTAATTGAATTATTTTCATAAATATTAACATTTTTACAGGGATTCAATATTATTTTCATAAATATTAAAACTCATTGCAGAATTTAAATTATTTTTAATAATTTTAATAAAATTCTTCTAAATAATTCAATTTTCCTTTAGTTGCAATAAAAGAATACAATTTTTTCACAATTCAATTATAATAAATTAAATTTTCCGCAAGAATCTATTTATTTTCAAAAATATTAATAAAATTCCTCGCGCAACTTCAATTATTTTTAATATCATTTAATAACATTTTTCTAAAGAATTTAATTAGTTTTAACGATTTTAATAAATTTTTTCGCAGGAATTTAATTATTTTTAAGAATTTTAATAAAATTTATCGAAATAATTCAATTTTTCTAACTGTAACAATAAATTCGATAACATTCAATTTTCTTTTAATTCTAATAAAGAATTTCAATATTGGCAATAAAATTCTAATTTTAGAAAGATTTCAATTCAATTATGTATTTTTAAAAATAATATTTTCCTAAGTAATAAAACTCATCGCAGAATTTTTATTATTTTTTACAGAATTTTAATTGAATTCTTCGAAAAATGTTATTATTTCTAAAAATTTTACTAAAATTCGTCGAAAGAATTAATTTTTAAGAAACATTTAATTATTCAATAAACTGTTTATTTTTGTATTTAAATAATCGAAATATCATAGAATTTTGTAATAGAAAGTGAGTTAAAAATATGAATTTCAGTTAAAATTTTAGATAATAAGTGGAATATATTTTTTAAAATAATAATTAAATATTACTCAGAAAGGCTGATATCTTTCTTCATGTTGTATAATAATATTCTTATAAGTTGTTGAATTTTAAAAAGGTTTGAATTTGAAATTTTTGAAAATCCTAATTCCTATGGAAAAATAAAAATGATCAAATATTTATTTAAGGAGGAATCTGACTTACAGTCAGATAAATTATTCCAATGTCATAATTTCGTAATTTATAAGAGAAACACAAATTAAATTTTAAATTCGTCTTAGTGGAAAGTCGAAGAATTTAATTTTCAATATTTTAAACGATTAACAGTTGCACTTGAATAAAAAAATACAATTTCTGTCAATAAGAAACATTTAATAAATTTTAGGTTGTGTTATTTAAGTAATTTATTATTGATCAAAAATTATAATTTTTATTCAGATAGAATTTTAAAATGTTCAAAGTGTAGAAAATTGAATTTTCTACGCTTCTACCAAAAAAAAATTTTTAATTTTAATTTGACTTTAAAAAACAACGAAATTATGACATTCGACTAACTTTTGTTCCGATTGTTTGTTGGATTCTTCCTTAAAAAAAGAAGTTATATTGATATTTTAGAATAATTTTGCAGTTAAATTAGATAAATGTAAGAAAACATTGTTTTGAGCATCTAATATTTTTTAGAGTAAATAAGAATTTTTTTTAGTGCTACGGAAAGAGGCAAAATTTTGTCTGAAAATCAGGGAAAAATAAAATTTTATATTTTGCACCATTTCTATAATAAGTAAAGTAAAAAAGGTCAGCTATCAATTCTTAAAAAGTCATTTGAAAAAAGAGGTATAAATTATTTCTGGTGCAATTTTCCTTGGACTTAAATTTAAAAATAAAAAGTTGTTATAAATGTGCACTAAAAACAATTTAAATTATTGTCACAATAACATTTTTTGCATTTCATGAATTGTATAAAAGTTTTTGAGAGACAAAAAGGTGGTTGTAATTTCTCCACTTGAGAACGTCAAGGTCACCAACAGATGTCAGGGAAAATTCCAAGAAGGAACCAAACTGCCATCTTGCGGTGACCTTGGCGTTCGCAGGTGGACAATAGCGTCTTCATATTGAATCTCCAGATGTTCGTTATAATATTTATAATTCTACAATTATTTATATTCAAATTTAAAAAGTTTGACAAACAAATGGATTTTAATATTCAATTTTTAATTTACTTTAATTTGAGATTTTTTTTACAGTCTCCACTTTTTTTAGTCTTAAAATTGATATTCCAAATGTTTTAGAAATAGTGCAACCTAATATTCCCGGTAATTGTGAATAATTTTGCTATTGTACTTTAATTATCGTACTAATTCTGCCATATTCAGAAAAGTAAAATAAAATAATACAAAAATAAAAGAATGCTTTATCCATTTAAAGGTTTATGAATGTTTGAAAGATTTATGATTACGATTCGTGTATTCGTATATAAACAAATATATATATATATATATATATATATATATATATATATATATATATATATATATATATAAATAGACAACGATTATGTATAAATTGCTGTGGATTAAAAATGTTTGTCCTGATTTCAGACTTGCAATCAATTATTAAAAGAAAAAATACGCGACATACAGCTATGCATTATAAAATAGCTTGTGCCAGTTATCGAACTTTAATTCACATGAATGAAGCATTAAATTGATTTGCGTTCCTCGAGAAAGCTGTGCAAAAACTTTGATATCATCATCATCATCAACTTTTTTTTTCTTTCTCTTTTCAATCTTTGGCTCGACATCAATAAACTTTGGAAACTTACCCGCAACCTGATCTTCTGAGAGACCATACTCCGACTGAAAAAAGAGAAAACATTTTTGATTAGATGAATTGAATCAAAAAAAAAAAAAATGAATAAAATAAATTAACAATTATAGTAAAAAGTTTGATTCTCTTTGTTATGGAAAATTTTATAATTGCGGTTCCTTTTCTCATCGCACAGACACGCAGTCTCTTTTTAAAGCTAATTATCAAGTTGGGAAAATGGGCGAACAGAGGAGGTCACTTTAGAAATTATTATAATAATGTGTGCCAAAATGCGTCCACTCTGTTGAAGCGCAACACTCTCATTAATTTTGAATCTCCGCTTAGAAAATAAATTCTATTTCTAAAGTTCTGAATAACAATTTCATTTATAGTTCTAATCTGAAAATATTCATTTTCAATTTTCGATTTAATTTTTTTTTTCAACTATGAAATACAGTGATACAAATTACTTCACTTCGATTAAAAGCATTTATTTTCTGACTGACAGTGGAAACAGTCAACTTTGGTCAGACAGATGGTTGTAACATGTGCTTTTTACGGTCAATTTCTTTTGAGATAACTGCTCGACTGTGTGAAACAAAAAAAAAGAAAAAAAACACACGTATTACCGAAAAAAAATTGTTGGCCCATCTGGTTGAAACATTCTTTCACGAGTTTCTCTAAATCGTTTACGAAACTTTATTTCAATCTTTGGCAAATGCATATCTGTTCTTATTTTGACAAAAAAGAGATTTTTTATATATCAAGAAATAAATATCGACTTTAACTTTTAAATTGTGAATCAACATTTAGAATTTGATATTTAAAGATTGTTATTAATACTAGCAACAATTTGACGCACTAAAGCGCGACTAACTTGTCACATACTTTTTAAAATATAAATAAAATTTCAAAAAAATTTGAATTAGAAAATTGTCAACTAAAATTGTTGTTTCATTAATATAAAATATAAATTAGAATATAGATTATTATTATTATAACCACAATAATCATATAGGTATTCTGAGACAGGGGATTCAAGGAAAAGTCAGACAAAGTACAGAAAAAAATTAGAGATTTTAGAGTTTTACAGTTCATAAAAAAAATTCTGAATTTTTGTGTCTTTTTTCTTTAACTCATAAACTATGAATTCACCACAAATTCTAATAATAGAAAAACAGCAAGTTTTTTATTTCTGACAACATTTTTATTTTAACTAACTTTCATTTAAATAACATTCATTCTAAATTTCTAATTCTTGAAAAACTATCACAAAATTATTACTCAAAAATTATTTAATGACAATTTTACTTAAATCTTTCAAAATTAATGTCACAAATAAATCAACACCAAAAGATTTTAATTTGAAGTTTTATAAAATTTCAATTTTAAATGAATATAAATAAAAAATATTGAATACTTACATTTTTGCAAAATGTTAATAATTTACGTTTTTTTTTAAATCAGCTAAATTTATAAATATATATTATTTTAATTAATTATTAAAAATAATGAATTTAAAGAAAAATTTCAGTTAAAACAATTTTTTAAAAATTGATTTTTGGACAAGTTTCAAATAGTGGGAGAAATTCAATTATTTTCGAAAGAAATAAAATTCTTTTTACAAACGTTCAATTTTGTTCAAAATTTAAAGAAAAATTCTCGTCAAAATCACAATTATCTTTATAAATAACAAAATTCTTCTCCAAAATTAAATTATTTTCAAAAATTTCCCTTATTTTAATAATTTTCAATATTTACTATTTTAATAAAGTTTCGAAAAGAATTTAATTATTTAAACAATTTTTTAATAAAATTGATTTATATTTGTGTGGGTATTCGGAAAAAGGGTAGGTTTATAATTAATAAACAAAAATTGTACTCAAACATTTAATTATTTTCATAAATAATAAAAATTGCACTGGAATTCAGTCATTAACATTTTTGTTTTTAAATTTCTTCACATCAAATTAAATTTATTTTACAAATACTAATTTTTATATTTATTCAATTACTTTTAAAAATAATAAATTTGTTTTTGGAATTCAATTATTTTCATAAATAATAAAGCTCATCGCAGAATTTTAATAATTTTTAGTACAATATTTTAATCGAATTCCTCGAAAAATGTGATTATTCTTATAAATTTGATTAAAGTTCGTAAAATGAATTCAATTATTTAAAAATTTGTCGATAAAATTCTTTATAAAAATGAAATTTAAAAAAAAACATTCAATTATTCAAAAAATTATTTCCTATCGTATTTAAATAATTGAATAATCTTGAAAAGGTTTCAAATTAAAATATTTGAAAATTTGAATTTTCTATACTTTTAACTGGTAATTTTAAAGAGTTAATTTTTTTAAAAAATAATTTGAAGTTACATGTCAATTACACGTTAATTTTTTCAAACATGGGAATTTTTTTCAAATTCTCAAAAATTTTCCTAAACGTTTAAGAGAATTTTTCAAAACCTTTGGGATTTTTCAAACATTATTTCAAGAGAATGTTTCTGAATTCACAGAAAGATTTCGTTTATTTTTTTAGAAAAATTTAATTCCCTTATTTATGTTAGTATATGTTTCAAAATAATTAGTGGAATTTGCTTTCTAAATTTCTTTAGAAAAATTTCCAAAATTTTTCTTACAGTGTATTTAATTGAAGAATTTCCGAATAATAGAAATTTCGTAAAATTGAATTTGAAAAAATGTATTTGGCAATTCTCAAAGAACGTTTTCAAAAAATATTAAAAATAGTTGTTGTAGAGATGAATTTCAGTTAAAAATTCTAGAAAATAATAATAGTTACAGAAACATTATTCATAATATAAAATAATTATAATACTTTTATAAGTTGTTTAATTTCACTTTGAAGGTTTGAATTTAAAATTTTTGAAAATCTTAATTTCTGTGGAAAAATAGTAATAATTGAATATTTATTAAAAAAAGAAGTTATTGATGTTTTCGAATAATTTTACATTTAAAGAAATTCGTAAATAAATGTACCGGAAATTTTTTTTTTGACTAAAATATTTTCCTTTATTTTCTAAAAATTTTCACATTTTCAATTTTATTTTCTATTAAATTTAGCAATTGACAAATAGAATTTATAATCATTTTTTTTCTTTTTTTTAAACTTTGACTTTTTTTAAAGCAATTATAATTAAAAAATAGAAATGATGAAAATAAATTATTTCCTTATGAAAATTGAGGATTTTCTACAAAAATATGAAGAAATGGGAATATATAATGTATTCTGCCAAATAAAAAGAATGAATTTGTGAAGAATATTGTTACTGAAAAAAAATTATAATTTAGATTAGTTAAACGAAATTTATTATAAAAAACCATATAAAAAACAAAAAATATTTGTTAATCACAATTTTTTAAAATTTTCTAATTTGAAATATTATTTTATTATAAATCAAGAAAAATACCTGCACATTTTCGATTTGTGAAACAATATTTTCTAAAGAAAAAAAAACAAAGGTGTACACAAAAACTAACTTCAAAGTATGTACAGACAGAATGAAAGAATGAAATAAGGAAATTATTATTGTTAATAATAATAATATTTATTATTTAATTAAATTAATTAAATTATTAATTTATTAATTTATTAATTAATTAAACTTAATAATAAATAGTTAAGACTTTTGCTCAATTTCAAATGCAAAGAAATTTTCATTTATTTGCATTTGAAATTGAGAAAAAATTTAAAGTAGATATTTGTTAAAAGACAAATCCTTTCTATATCAATATACTATATGACCAATTAAATAAGGATAAAAGTTGACAATGTATCAAATTTTCTGAAAGATTATCCGACTCTAGTCCTCCATATCAAGAACAGATAGGTCCTCTCGTTTATTCAGCTTGATTGATCATCGATTTCGACGGATGGGATATATATTCAATAAAACAACAGTGAACACGATCGAGATAACGGTATGATTCATTTCTTTTTTTTCGTTTTTTCCCTTCTTTTTTTTTTTTATTTATTTGGAAAAAACCTTTTATTCACTAACTCCATTGTCTACAGCTCATATTTTTTTCCCCTAAAAATTGAATTGCCTCCGCGAAATCGACTAAACTCTGCCGTATTCATAATTCAATTTTTAACTGCCATTCAATTAACAGTTTACAAATATTGAAGGTTCGATATTTATCTTTAATTTTTTTTATTGAATTTTAAGATTGATATTTGTATTTATAATTAAATTCGATTTTTAATGCAACAAAAAATAATTTTCAAAAAAATGTTCTTTTCTACTTTCTTTATTCCAAAGTTTCGAATTATTAGAACAAAAGATCAATTAATTGAGAATAATTGAAATCTTTCAAAAACTTTGATTAAAATTTTTCAAAATCATTTTTGAGGAATTTAAATAATATTTCATGGAAAATATTCGAATTCCTGTAAAGAATATCAGAATTTTGAAAGGAAATTGAATTTTTTAGAGGAATTTTAATTTTAAAGCATTTTGGGAAATTTAATTAAAATTCTATTGAAAAGAATTGAAAACTGAAATCTTGGGAGGAATTTAATTTAAATTTTTCAAAATAATTTAATTCCTGCAAAGTATTTTATTATTTATGTAAATGATTGAATTGTTGTGAAGAATTTTGTTCGATTTTTGAAAATAACTGAATTGTTTGGAGGAATTTTAAAAATAACATTAAAACTAATTCATTTAAAACATTTAATTTAATTAAAATTCTATTGAAAATAATTGAATATCTACCAAGAATTTTATTAACTTTTTTTTAAATAATTGAAATCTGAAACCTTGGGAAAAATTTAATTAAAGTTTCTGAAAGTAATTGAATTTCTGTAAAGTATTTGATTATCTATAGAAATAATTGAATTATTGTGAAAAATTTTGTTCAATAAAAAAATTCTTTTAAAAAGGTTAATAAAATTTTGAAAATAATTAAATTCTTTACAAGACTTTTATTACATTTTTCGAAAATCATTTAAGTCTGGAAAAAATTTAATTAATATCTTTGAAAATAGTTAAATACTTTTGTGGAATTCATTTTAAAAATAATTCGACTCCAGTAAAGAATTTCTGAATTCTGGAAAATAATTGAATTCCTTAGATTAATTTTTTTTTAAATTTTTGAAAAATTAAATAAAAACTTAATTAAAACTATTTTAATATTTCTTATACAATTTTATAAAAACTTTTGGAAATAATTGAATTCTTCCAAAGAATTTTTTTAACAAATTTCTGTAAAATTGTATTAAAAATAGTTAAAACTCTGCAATGAATTTGATCATTTATGAAAATAAATTAATAGTTTCTAAAAATTTTATTAAAATTTTCTACTATAATTGAATTCTTATGAAAAATTTTATTATTTATTGAAATAATTGAAGTGTTGAAAAAAATTGATTAAAATGTTTAATAACACTTAATTTTTTCTTAAAAATTTTGTTATTTTTAAAAATTATTGAATTTTTTATAAGAATTTTTTAAAATTATTTTTTGTAAACAAATTGAAATCATAAAAACGAATTTATTAAAATTTTTTTGAAATATTTGGATTTTTGCGAAAAATTTCTTTATTTATGAATAATATTGAATTCTTGCGAAGAATTTTGTTATAATTTTTGAATGTAATTGAATTGTTTTCAAGAATTTTATTAACAATTTAAAAATTAATTGAATTCTATTGAAGCATTTTTCTATTTTTGAAAATAATTGAATTATTGTTTAGAATTTTGTTAAATTTTTTAAAAATAATTCTTTTGTTTTTCATGGATTATAAAAAATGTTCTGCAAAAAGATAATAATTAGTTAATTAATAATTAGTTGATAAGTAAATTTTATTTTTATCTTAAAATTTTCAAAAATTAAAAACGTTAAAAAATGTTTAATTTTTAAATTTGCATAACATTAATTTATTAAATAATTAAAATATTTTTAAAAATAATTAATTTTTACTTATTATTTATTTAGTATTCGTATATTATTATTTTTTATTATGTTAGAAATCATGTAAAACGTTAAGTCATAAAAAGAAGTCTACTACTTACACTTATTTGTCTAATTTGACCATCAATTTTGCTCGTAAGTCTTCTTAATCTACCATATTCGGAGGAATATTTCTTTTCTGTATCCGCCATTTTGGCACACACAATTTTTTTTTTGTAAATTACTGATGAGATTTATAATAATAATAATAATAATAATTCTTTTACGACCTTGACTTTAGAAAATGAAAATAATTTCTAAATTTCTATAAAGCTCGAGTTGAGGAAAAATGTTGAAAATCTCAAATTTTTATCTTCAATGTGTCCTTGCATTTTTCTCGTTGCAACTCTTTTCTAGTTCTAGCAACTTGCCAAACAGCGATATATCGTCAGACAGAAAATCAATATTTGCTGCGCTAGCGTTATAACTGAATTGCCCCTTTAAATTAACAATCAAATTATAACAGGTTTATAATGGTTCAAATTGTTGTTAAAAATTATTTTATTATTAACAATTTATAAAATTAACAAAATTAATAAAATAAATAGAAATTATAAAAATAATAGTGTTATATAAAAAATGCTCGATAAAAGAAAATTATTATATTAATAATGCTCAATAAGAATAATGTTATTGTATTAATAAATGTAAAATAACAATAATTAATAGAGATGGTTTTTATCATCAAGAGGAGGGATCAAATTTTTTAAATTTGAATTAGCAGAAATTTTTACTAATTTGAATTAGTGACTGACTTTTTGCTTCTGAATTAGTAAATTTTTGCTAATAAATTCGAAGAAATTACTATTCATGAGTAAAATTGACTCTTTGCTCTTCAATTAGTAAATTTTACTAATAAATTAGTAGAACATACTATTTATGAGCAAAAATTTAATTTTCGTTTTTGGATTAGTGAATTTTTGCTAAGAAATTAGTAGAAATTACTATTTATTAGTAAAATTTCCTTTTTCCTTTTGAATTTGTGAATTTCACAAATAACTTAGTAGACACTACAATTTATAAGTAAATTAGTAAATAATAAAATTATTACTAATTTAAAAGCAAAAAGTCAGTCACTAATTCAAATTAGTAAAAATTTCTGCTAACTTGAATTTAGAGAGTATATTTTTGACTACATCAAAAAAATAATTTAAATGTTTTCATAAAAATTATTTTTTAAATAATTTAAATGTTTCATAAAAATTATTTTTATAGTAATTTTTTGAAAAGAAGTCAATGGTCATAAATTGGCCTGAAAATATTTCAACCCATTTGAATTTTTATTTTTCATAAAAATTGATAGTTTTTAAAATCCATCTGTAATTTCGTATATAGAAAATATGTTTTTACATTCACAAAAAAATGATGAATGAAAATATTGATGTTTGTTAAATCGTTTTTATTATTTTTGAAGTATTTTCTTTCGAGTACATTACTTTTAGGAAGATTAATCTATAAAGTACTATTTTTATTCTATTTTTTTAATTTCAAAATTGATTTTGTTTATTTTAATAACTCATTTCAAATCAAATTTTTTTAAAAAATAAAAAAATATAAGAAAATTCTAATGAAAATATGATTTCTTTATGAAAGTAAAGAAATGAATTTCCAAATACTAAAAATTTTATTTAGGTATCAATGATATTTTTTTAGAATTTTCCATCTAAGAATAATATTTTTAAAAAATGCTTCAAAAATAGTAAAAATTAATTTTTTCATTCGTCAATTTCTTTGTGTGTATAAAAGACATATTTTCTTTAGGAAATTACAGATTTTAAAATTTATCGCAGTTTTCAAGAAACATGAAAATTTAAAAATGTCATAATATATTTTCACTAATTTTATTTTATAACAATTGAATTCCTCTAAAAAAATTACTATAAAAATAATTTTATGGAATATTCAATTAATTTTCCTGACATATTAAAAAAATATATACAGATGAACCTCTCCTCTTTAAAACAATTATTAAATTAAATTAAAATCATTGTAAATTGTCTTTTTGACTTTTTGAAAACATTTACTTAAAAGTGACGCAAGAAAAATTTCTATTTCGATAAATAATTTGAATATTTTCGGTCCTTGAAAGTCAACGTCGACGCTCAACGACAAAAAATCTTTTTTTTGAAAAAATTAAAAAAATAAAACAATTTTTTAAGGTTTTAGGCTAAAAATGTGACATGGATTTTTTTTAAAACTATAAAAAAAAGAGAAATTAGAGACAATTTCATTTCTAAAAACTCAAAAAATCAAGTATCGACGCTAATCGTCGACGCTAACTTTCGGGACATAATATTTTATGCACTAAATGCAAAATAAAGTAGGTAAATAAACAAATTGGATAAATATATTTTTGTATTATTATAAATTATATTGATTATTATTTATATTAATTATTGACGATTAATTATTAATTACTAATTGTTAATTACTAATTGTTAATTTCTAATTGTTTATTACTAATTGTTAATTACTAAATGTTAATTATTAAATAATCCTTTATTTACTATCTTTATGCTCAGTGTAGTTCGCGATTTTCAATAATGATTAATTATGATTAAAATTATCTTCTAATTATTATTTATACTCATGATTAATTGTTATTAGTTCTAAACATTAATTAATATTTATTACTTTTAGCATTAATTATTAATCTCTTTAAATTTAAATGAGTTAACTTAGCTAGTTACTTATTAGGAAAATTTTTGGCTGATTTTTTGCTTCAGCAATTAGTAAAAAAATAACTATAATTAGTAGAAAATTACTAATTTACAATAGTAAATAAATAACTAAAAAATTGTTAAATTTTATTAGTTAAATTACCAAATATTTTATAGTCATTTTGACATGACCTAAAAATAAATTTCACTCATCATTAGTCATTATTAAATATTGACGCTCCCAACAAAGATACCCAGAATGCGAATCACTTTTAGGTTATGTTTACGTTACTTTTACTTTTATTAAAAATTTTCTTTTTAATTATGTAAATTAGAAACTAGTTTTTATTGAATGTTTTGGATCTAACGAGGACTTGAACATTAATAATCTATAATAAAAATTGATTTTTCTTCTGATTTTTTTTACAAAAATGATAAACATAACCTAAAATTTTCTTCTTCTTAGGTACCTTTCAGCGTCACATTTGTCATTAGAAAAATATTAATATATGAATCAGTGACTAACTTTCTGCTATTAAATTAAAAAATTATATTATTAAATTATAATATAGTTAAAAAATTTTGTTACTTATTTCAATTTTAGAGAGATTAGTAATTTAATAAATTATTTAATTAATACTATATTTACTCTCTATCTCTATAATCAGAGTTGGTGGATTATTATATTTTTATGTTATAATTATTATAATTATTAATAATTATTAATAAAATTATTATTAATATTAATACAAGTTATTAATTGTTATAAAAATGAATTATTAGTTTGTCAGTATAATTATTGTTTATAAAAAAGAAAAATGCCTGTGATAATATTGATTGTTGCAAACATGGAATAAAATTCCGTCGACTTATTTTTCAACACAACATTCGTGATGCTGTAAGAAATGGCAATAATTTAATTAGTGTGTAACTTTAAATTATTATGCCTATCGTGATGCCTTGAAAGTTTTAGGGCCGTTAACATTCCCGACAAAACAAATGAGGTTGCGCGCCAAACAAATCTTATAGGCGATGATTTAAATTCACTAAATCCTTTTATATACCACTTAATCACAGATTTTTTTTTTTAAAGCAAAAAAGAAAAAATATTTCACATATATATCCCTCAAATTGTTCACTTCTTTTTACTCACATAGAAATCAATTTTTCGTTTTTTTTTATTTCAATATTTTATCAATGTTTCTATATGCTTTTTGTTTTCGTTTTCATTCCTTTTTTTTCTATACTTTAATTCTATACATTTTATTATAATTACGCTTTTCTGTTTTCATCCAAGTTTTATTATTGTCTATTGTCTGTTATTGAAGATGTAAATTAATTTTAACTATAATGTTGTCATCACGAGTTGTACTATTATTATATACGAATGTCACTCGATCAATTTTGAAACATTAGTTCTTGCACAACACACTTTTTAACTTTATTGGTAATTGTTTGTTTATTTGTTTTTACTTTCAGCAAAATTTTATCACTGGGAAACGAAGGAGATTTGTTTGGAAATGATATTTTTCTTTTTAAACATGTTGAAAATGTTTTGTTTTACATCTGCTTGCTAACTGCCCACAGATTGGACGACTATGATCTCTACTAGACCGATTCTCACTGCCAAAATTTAAAGCTTGAGTGTTGGCAACGAGTTCAAGTCGAGACATAGGAGTGTTTTTCGAAACATTATTAATTTTATCTTTACGAGTTTATTGCACCCCCCGATGTCTAAAGAAACGATGAAAAAAAGTCGTAACTTAGTTAAATTTCTATTCGCACAAACTGGTGAGAAATTCATGCTCATTGAAATTGTTTAATAATTAATTTTAATTGAAACTAGTAACAGTAATTAAAAATAGTTGTAATATTTGAAAAAATAATTGTAATTAAAAATAGCAATAACATTGTTAAAAAAAGCTAAGAATATTTAAAAATAGTGACGATATTTTAAAGTATACTGAGAACAACATTTTTTTTAATTCAAAAAGTAGCCAACAAAATAAAATATATGTTTGAATTAAATGTATATTTCATAGTTGAATTAACGTAATTTTTATGGAATCAAATTTATTGTATTTTCAATCCAAATTATGTTTAAGTGAATAATAATTTTTAGTTGACTTTGTAACAAAGATAATTATGTTAGCTCCAAATATATTATGTTCTCCTAAAATTTTTTATTTTAAAATGTAGATGTATATTATTTATTTCTTAAATTTAAATTGTATTATAATAATATATAATCACGTGGTGAATTAAAAAAGAATTCACGGAGCTCATAAAAATATTTAATTCATGTTTTCGATTTTTAATGCAAAAAAAAAAATTTTTTTTAATTATGTGTATCGAAAAAATATTTCGTTCATCTCAAGGTTCAGAATTATTTTTAATTTATTTTATTAAAATTGAAGTTAACCATAAATGTAAAATTCAATAATTTTCTAAAGAATTAAATTGAAAAATTCTAATTAAATTAAATTTTTAAACTGCTTTCGATTTGGAATTTAGAATTTTTTTATTTTTAAAATAGAAAAATTTCGTTGAAAAATTGTTGCAACTTTTTTAATTTCTTTAGTTTTCAATAAAAAAATAATTAAATTCTTGTGGATAGAATTAAATTAAAATTTTAAAAAACAATTGATTTGTTACGAAGAAATTTATCGAAATTCTTGAAAATAATTAAATACTTTCGAGAAATTTCATTGAAAATAATTGAAGTCTTGTAAAAGAATATATGCATTTTTTAGAAAAATTTTTATTAACATCTTTGAGGAATTTAATTGAAATTCAATTAAAATTTGAAAATAATTGAATTTAAAAAAAAAAATTTCAATTATTTGAAAATTGAAGTTTTGAAAAGAATTTGATTGAAAATTTTCAAAATAATTGAATGCCTCCAAAAAATGAAAATATATTTATGATAATTACTGAAATTTTGAGAACAATTGTCCTTCAATTTTTAAAAATAACTGAATTGTTTCGAGAATTTTTAAGAATAACTTTAAAAATAATTATTTTTAAACATTTAAGAAATTTTATAAAAATTCTATTGAAAATAAATAAATTTTTATAGAATTTAATAAAAAATTTTGAGAATACTTGAATTTCTTCCAAGAATATTATTGAATTTTTTGAAAATAATTAAAATCTGAAACCTTGGGAAGAATTTAATTAAAATTTTTAAAAGTATTTGAATTTCTGTAAAGTATTTAATTATCTATAGCAATAATTGAATTATTGTGAAAAAATTTGTTCAGTAATAAAATTCTTATAAAAATTTTAATATATTTTTAAAAATAGTTGAATTCTTTACAAGAATTTTATTAAAATTAAAAAAAAAATAATTTGGAAAAAATTTAATTAAAATCTTTGAAAATAGTTAAATGCTTTTGAGAATTTTAATTGAAAATAATTCAATTCATGTAAAGAATTTCTGAATTTTGAAAAATAATTGAATTCCTTAGATGAATTTTTATTAAAATTTTTGCAGAATTCAATAAAAATTCTATTAGAACTAATATAATTCTTATACAATTTTATTAAAAATGTTGGAAATAATTGAATTCCAGCGAAAAATTTTGCAATTTACAAAAATAATTGAATTCTTTGCAATGAATTTTGCTATAATTTTTAAAAATAGTTCAATTGTTACGAGGCATTTTAAAAACTATTTTAAATATAGTTGAATTCCTACAAAGTATTTTATTTATGGAAGTAATTGAATTCTTGTGAAGGATTTTGTTAAATTTTTTGAAAATATTTAAATACTTTTTAGGAATTTAATTTAAATTCTATTGAGAATAATTGAATTCCTTCAAAGAATATTACAGAGTTTTGAAAAATAATTGAATTCTTTAGAAGAATTTAGTTCTAAATTTAAAAAAAATTGACAAAGAATTATAAAGCTTCTTTAGAAAAAGAAAATTGTTATTAAACGTTTTTATTAGTGGTTTTTTGAAAATTCAACTTATTTAACAATTTCAACAAAATTTTATTGATAATAGCTAGACATTTTTTTACCTTTTTTTAAAATTACAATTTTTGTTTGACACTAAACCGATTTATTTAGTTTTCAACATGACATATAAAATTAGTCTTCTAATTATTATTATTAAACATATTATGTATTGAATCAAAATTATTGTTTTGTTCAAAAATGATTTTTGATTTACATTATAAGCACGATAGTTATGTTTGAATCAAATCGTATTGTTTTTCAGTGTAGTGTCAGTACATTATTTTTCAAAAAAGGTTTCAAAAAAATTGTTAGATAAAATAAATTAATTTATATGAAATAATTAATTATTGTATACTAAAATTTTAATTAATTACAGGTTTTTTCAAACTCTTAATGTTTTAATTGTTGAAAATTTGGATCGAGTGAAATTCGAATCTACTAAAATTTGATCCGATCAGATTAACTTAAGTGATGAAGTGAAATTTAGTAAATACCTATTGGTAAAACAGGGTGAATAGGTGCTTCCTGAATTTATGAAAAAAATATCATTAGTTTCGGTTTACGCACGATTATCGGTTTTAAACTAGTGCAAATTATTTTCAAAAAAAGAAAAATAGAAAAAAAATAGTTTTTTGTAGCACAAAATATATATAAAATAAAATATAAAAAAAATCCAAATAGTATTGAATCGTTAAAAACAGTAAAGTAAACAGTAGCTTTTAGTAGATAAGTACAATAAAAATTTAGAAAAAAAAATTATTTCGGACACTAATTGTAACAATTTTCAACTATCAGACGTTAATATTAATTTCGTCATTAAATCCGCTATTTATAAATTATTGAACTAATCGCCTGAAACTATCGTTGATTTCAACCACACTAGGTCGCTAAATTATCGCCGGTAATTAAAAACAATTAATATTTAGTATTCACTGTTATTTAAGAATCTTGTTTCAAAATTATTTCATAATCTATTATTTATTCTCTCAGTCGAGGCAATGAAATTTGAATACTATCCTTTATTGTTTGTATTCCAATGTGGGCTTTTAATATAGACACCTATTTGTGCATAAAGTATTAATGAAATTCATTTCAACGCTTTCAATTTTAGCATGTATAATGTATAAATGCTAAAGGTAATCAATTTTAACTGAAATTGTTATACAGTTATATTATTTTTTTGCTAGAAACTCTAAATTTAATTCAGTTAAAAATAACTCGTTTAGAAGCAAAATATCAGTTACTATTTTAAAAATATAGTTATATTTCTACTTTTTTTCGGGAAAAAATCATTAGGTACATATTCCCGTTTCTTAATATTTTTGTAGAAAATTCTCAATTTTCATTATTTCTATTTTTTAATTACAATTGCTTTAATAAAAGACAAAGTTATTTTAAACATAAAGGAAAAAAGTGATTATTAATTCTATTTGTCAATTTCAAATTTTGATAGGAAAAAAAAATTTTTTAATATTTAAAAATAAAGGAAACAATTTTACTCAAAAAAATTTTCGGTTACATTTTTTTGACGAATTTCTTTAAGGATGTAATTAATGAATAACTTTCTTTTCAACTAAATATATAAGTATTACTATTGTTCCACCGAAATGAAGATTTTTAAAAATTTCAAATGGAGGGGGAACAAATGATAAAGATCTTACTGTAGCTTCTTAAAAATTATTTTCATAATTTCAATTTAATTCTTATTTTCTAGAATGTTTAACTAAAATTCTTTTCTAAATCAACTGTTTTTAATAATTTTTGAAAAAGTTCTTTGAGAATTTTCAAAAACATTTGTTTAAAATTCGATTTTCTGAAATTTTAATTTTTCGGAAATTTTTTAATTAAATACATTGTAAGAAAAATTTTGGAAATTTTTCCACAAAAAATGTAGAAAGCAAATTTCACTAATAATTTAGAAAAATTTACTAACATAAATAATTCTTATAATCAAATTATTAAAAACTTCCAATAAATTTAGAAACATTCCCATTAAATAACAGAAAAAATCCCAAAAGTTTGAAAAACTTCTCTAAAACGTTTAGGAAAATTACCTTATGAAAATATTGGAAAATTTCTGAAAATTTGGAAAAATTTTCATGAAATTTCAAATTATTAAAAAAATAAATAAATTAAACTCTATCAATGAAATTATTTCTTCAAAATTGTCAGTTAAAATTACAGAAAATTTAAATTTTCAAATATTTTAATTTGAAACCTTTTCAAAATTATTTAATTACGTAAATACAATAGTAGATAATAATTTATTAAATAATTGAATGTTTTTTAAAATTTTAATTCTTATAAAGGAATTTTAATCAGTTTTTAAAAATAATTACATTTTTCGAGGAATTTGATTAAAATTGTATTAAAAGTAATTAAAATTCTGCGATGAGCTTTATTTTTTATGAAAATAACTAAATTTCTAAAATAAATTGTTTTAGGAAACATATTGTTTAGAAAAAAATTTGAATTCTTAAAAAAAGTTTATTTATGAAATGAATTTAATTATATTGCGAAGAAATTTATAAAAAACTTTAATAATTATTGAATTCCTGTGTAACTTTTATTATTTATGAAAATATTTAAATGTTGAAGTACAATTTTATTAAAAAAAATTTTGAATAAATGAATTCTATTTAGAGATTTATTAAAATAGTAGATTATCGAAAATTATCAAAATATGGAGAATTTTCGACAGTAATTGAATTTTGGAAAAGAATTTTGTTATTTATAAAGAAAATTGTAATTTTGACGTGAATTTTTCTTTAAAATTTGAATACAATTAAAGTTTTGCGATAAGAATTTTATTACTTTTGAAAATAATTGAAGTTCTACAATGATTTGGAACTTTTCCAAAAATCAATTTTTTAAAATGTTTTTAAATTAAATTTTTCTACAATTCCATTATTTTTAATAAGAAATTAAATAGGTATATATATTGACAAATTTAATTAATTCCAAGAAGAATTTGAAAATTATTAAGATTTTGCAAAAATCTAACTTTTTTCAAATATCTAGTTAAATTCTATAAAAATTAAAATTTTATAAACTTTCAAACTGAAACCTCTGGAGTTCATTCATTTTGGGAACATTATTTTAAAATTGAATTCATTTTGAAACGCATATTTAATAGCATGTGACTGATAGAAATTGAATGGCAATTTTTTCTACCACTTTTCTCTTTGAATATTTAATAAATTGAGCTGAAATTTTGCAAGAAAGTCTAAAATATAATAAAGAAGGGCAGTGATGTGCAAAAGTTTGAATAATTCAAAAATAAATTTTAATAACTTTTATATAAAATTTTAGCTCAATTTGTTAAATATTTAAAGAGAAAAGTGTTCGAAAAAATTTCCATTCAGAACCTAACAATCACATTCTGTTAAGTAAAATTTTCATTAAATAATTTCTATGTAATAATTTTATGATACTTGTTTAAGAATTAGTAATTTAGAATAAAAGTTACTTAAATTAAAGTTCTTTAAAATGAAATTATTGTCAAAAATAGAAAAAATTGATGATTTTGTATTAAAAATCGTGGTGATTTCATAGTTTATAAGGCAAACAATAAAAAGACACCAAAATTCAGAATTTTCTTATGAATTTAAAAAAAGTTTGTAAGCACGCTTTAATCCCGCTAATTGTTGCTGGTGACAGTAAAAAATTGAACTAATTTTTCGCAATTATTTTTTCACTGAAAATTAGTTATTTTTAACTGACTCAAAAGCAAAAATAAGTCAGTCACTGATTGTCAGCTAAAACTATGATTTTTATAAATGTTTCAAATTTGGCGAGTATAAGTATTATACGAATGTGAAGGACTTTATTTGTGCGGGAATGAATTTGAAGATTGATAATTTGCACTTATGTTAACGTGCACCACACCACTAATGGTGTGTCAGTACTCAGCCGATGTTGAATTCCAGCTGAGTGCTAAGAACCTGTCGATTGATTATTACCGCAGTGTCTATGCTCAATGTGGGTCAAATTTAAACGCTTACTTCTCAGAACTCATTATAATGATTAGAATTGCTTCTTACTTTTCAGTTTATTGATAAAATATATTTCCATTAGTTATTAATTTAAATATCCATCGTTCCTTTATTTATTATTTAGTTTATTGACTAAAAGTCCTAAATTTTAGGTCTTTTACGCCATTTATTCAGGTCTTTCATTTTAAATAATAATATTAATCATTAATATTATTAATAATAATAATAATTTTATTTTTATAATAATCGTAGTTTAAAAACTCATTCTTTTTGTCCACACCTTAAATTAGTCATTATCGCGAATGTTTCATTTCTTTTTAGGTTTTGACAATTGAAATTAAATCTTTTTACAATTTTTAATATTTTTCTTTCAACGACAAGAATATTTTTAAAAAAGTGTAATAATTTCAATCAAATTAAAAATTTTGTTTCCATTTCAATAAAATTTAACGAAATTTTTTGAAATTAATCCAATTTTCGGAATCAAATTTTATATGATTTTAAATACTTATTTTGTTATTTATTTTCCCACAAGAAATAAATATTAAAAAAAAATGAAAATTTCAAATCATCTAAAAAATATAATTATTTATAAAAATTGTTATGTAAATTTTTATTAAAATTTAATTTTAAATACTTATTTTATTATTTATTTTTCCACAAGAAATAAAAATTAAAAAAAAATGAAAATTTCAAATCATCTAAAAAATATAATTATTTATAAAAATTGTTACGTAATTTTAATTAAAATTAACCAGAAACCTAATTTTTTCAGAATTTATTAATTACATTATTTATTCAATGGTTCAATAATTTTGTTAAGTTATTTTTAAATAATTATTTTGTTATTTATTTTTTCAGAAGAACTGAAATTTAAAAAAAGACAATTTTTAAATCATCAAAAATTTAATTATTTTTAAATATTGAAGAAATTTTAATTAAAATTTACCAGTAACCTAATTTTTTCAGAATTTCTAAATTAAGCTGTTGACTGCCTGAGTAATTTTATTAAATTACTTATTTTTTGTTTATTTTTATTTTACCTATTTGTTTTTATTTATTTAGATATTTATTTTTCTTCAAAAAAGTCAAATTTCAAAAGAATTCAAGTTTTCTGAAATTTAATTGTCATACATCAAGGAAACGGATTATTCTAGGAAAAGTCGGGTAATTTTATCAAAAAGTAGTGGAAAAATATTAAATCTCCAGAATTCAGAAGAAAATTCTATACTTTAGTGTCTGGGAAGACTTTAAAAAAATTTAAAAAGATTTAATTCTTCTTTAACTTTTGTTCTTTCTCTTATAAAAACTTTGAAATTAACACCAATTTTAACACAAAACCTTAAAAGCATTTTCTTTTTCTGACAATAATTACATTTTTCAGAGTATGAAATTGAATTTATTTTATATAATTTAATTCAATTTGGAATTTTAGAAAGTTTAAATAATTTTAATTAAAACTTCTCACAATGTTGGTTTTTTAAAAATTTTATTTAAATTGTTTTGAAATTGATTGAATGTTTGAAAAATTGAATTGAAAAATTATCAAAATAATTTCTATTTTTGTTTAAATAATTTAATTGTCAAAGAATTTTGAAAAAAATGATTGAAAATAATTAATTTAGAAAAGAATTTTAGTTAAAAGTTTTAAAAATAATTAAATTTCAGATGCGTTTACAACTTTTATAAATAATTTAATTTCAAAAGGTTTTAATTTAAATTTAAAAATATAAAAATTCTAAAAGAAAGTATTAAAAATTCTGAATAAGTCAGTTTGTTTTAGAAAATTTTTTTCAGATCTAAGGAAAGCAAAACAATAGTTTTGGAAATTTTCTTTTGGAAATTGTTTAAAATATTTTTATTCTGAAATTAAAATATTTTAATATTATATATATATTTTAGGATTGGAAAAATATTCATTGATAGTTTGACGTTTTTTTCTCTGTATGAAAAAAATTATTAAAAGTGTCTTTTATTGTCGTCAAAGAAAATATATTTCGCATTTTTCATAACAATCGTAAATTCACTAACTTTTACCATGTAGTTTTATATATATTTTTTTTTTCAAAAAATTTTTATTTATTAATAGAGTTCCAAAGATAAAGTGAGGTCTTTAGTGATCCACCCGCATTGGTTAAACGACTCATAGCGTCTATTTTTGAAACAGCATCTCATCTAAAATTGTGGCATTTAACAATATGTCATGGAACTTGTCGCAGAGGCGACAATTATTTTCCTCTGATACAGAAAAATGGGTTAAAAAAAATTAATAAAAAAAATACCAATAGAATACCGGAAATAGTCATTTAGTTACAACAATTTAAAATTTCTCCGTCATAGAAGAGAAAATTTATCGAAAAAAGTGGTAGTAGAGAATTTACATTTTTCATTTTTATGTTTCACTGCAGAAGCAGCTGTATAGACATTATTCATCAATTCTTCAGTTGTTTTTTATTTTTCGAAAATGAATTGTATTTCCAATTTGGAAAATTTCAATTTTAAATGAATTTAATTAGAAATCGTAAAGCAGTTAGATTTAAAAAAAATTTTAATAATTTAAATTCTTCTGATATTAGTTTAATTTTTAAAATGATAGATTTAGAATGATGAAAATGAAAATGATAGATTTTAAAAACGATAGATTTATAGAAAAATTTTAGTTAAAAGCAATAAACAAAATTGAATTTTGGAGATGTTACAAATGATGGCAGAAATTCAATTATGTTCAAAAATGCAAAAAAATTCTCGTAAAAATTCCAATTATCTTTATAAAAAATATTCTTCTCAAAAATTCAATTATTTTAATAATATTTTTAAAAATGTTAATAAAATTCTTTAAAAAAATTGCACTTATTCTTTAAAATTTTTCTTAATCTTTAATTAATTTTAATATTTATTATTCATAAGTATTAAAAATCTAACAGGAATTTACTTGTTTACTATTTTATAAATTTCTTTTCAATAATTCAATCATTTTCATAAATCGAGAGGATATTCATAACAATTTAATTCTTTTTAAAAATTTTAACAAAATTCTTGGAATGAATTTAATCATTTTCAATTAAATTTTAATTAAATTCTTCAAAAATTGTAATTAAAATTCTTTAAAAAAATTTAATTAAGAATCGAAGATAAATAGATTTCAGAATTCTTTTGGGTAAACTTTTATTTCTTTTTTAGCATTTGAACTCCTTACATGGTAAAAAAGCTTTACCTGGAACAGCGAAATTTGTATCAATTATATAAAAGAGACAAATTAAATTTTTAATTCCTTTTGGTAGAAAGACGAAGAGTTTATTTTTGAAGGTTTAAAACGATTGAAAGTTCAATTTGATAAATTATTACAATTTTCTGCCAATAATAAAAATTTGTTAAATTGTATGTTAACTACAATTTAAATAACTATTTTTAGCTTATTTTATTAATTTTTATGTAAATTCTAATTTAAATAATAATACATTTTTTTCTGAGGAATTTTGATTAATTATGAAAAAATTGAATTCTTTTTTATGAAAATAGTTGTTTCTGAAAATCATTGAAATGCGAAAATTTTTTTAAAATAATTACATTTTACAAAGAATTCTTATTAAAATTTTTGACAATAATTAAATATTTGTGTAGCATTTTATTAAATATTTTTAAAAATAATTGAATTCTTAGCATGTATTTCATTTTTCATTATTTACGAAAATGATTGAATTCTTGCGAACGATTTTATTATAATTTTTTTTAATAATTGAACTAAAATGTATTTTATTATTTATGAAAATGATTGAATTCTTGCGAACGATTATATTAGAATTTTTTTAAATATTTGCATTTCCAAGAAGAAATTTATTACTCTCTAAAAAAATGGAATTTGACAAAAAAATTAATACCTTAAAATAACTAAATTTTCGGAAATAATTTTGTTATTTATTAACATAATTGAATTCTTTCAAAGAAATATTTATGTAAATAATTGAACTTTTTGGAAGAGTTTTATAAAAATATAAAAGAATAGTTGAATTCTTTCAAAAATTTATTTTAAATTCTATTTAAATTAATTGATTTCTTTTAAACAATTTTATTTAAAAAATTTTAAATAATTGAATTACTGTGAAAAATTCTAATGCTTTTGTAAAAAATTTAGTTCTTCCAAAGAAATTAAAAACACTTTTTTAAGTAATTGAAATTAAATTTGTAAGAATAATTATATTTTTTGACAAATTCCTGTAAAATTGTATTAAAAATCCTTGAAATCCTGCGATGAATTTTATGATTTATAAAAATACTTGAATTATTGCTAAAAATTGCATTAAAATTTCCAAAAATAATTAAATTTCTGAGAAGAATTTTATTTTTAATGTAAATACTTGAATTATTGCTAAAAAATAAATTAAAATTTTCAAAAATAGTTCAATTTTAGAGAAGGATTATATTTGTAATGTAAATAATTGAATTATTGCTAAAAATTGTATTAAAATTTTCAAAAATAGTTCAATTTTAGAGAAGGATTATATTTGTAATGTAAATAATTGAATTATTGCTAAATATTTTATTAAAATGTTTGAAAAATTTGAATTTCCGTGAAAACTTTGGTTATTTTTTAAAATAATTCAATTCGTCATAAGAATTTTATAAACATTGTTTTAAAAAATTAATTTTTTCGAAATATAATTAATATTATGAAAATTATATTTTACATACTAATTAAATTTTTGTGGAAAACTTTATTTCTAAAAATAATTAAATTTTACCAAATTAATCTAAAATATAGTATATTAAAAATAATTGAAAGTCTTCGATGAGTTTTTTTATTTTTAGAATAAATTTAATTTTTGCTTACAATGTTATAAAAATTTTTTTTATAAAATTGAATTTCCATGAAAAATGTCGTTATAAGTAAAAAAAATTGAACTAATTTAATTGGTAAACGAATCCGCACTATTTCATTAGTAGAATACTACTAATTCAGATTTAGAGAGTATGGAAATTTAATTATTTTTGAAATAAATTGAATTTTGGATGAATTTTCTCAATTTTTTTCTAAAGAATTGAATTATTTTGCGAAACTTTATGAAAATAGTAGATGTTGAAATTAATTTAATTTCAAATAGTTTTGGAAAATAGTAATAATTTAAAGAATTTGATGGTAATTTTTAAGAATAGTTTTTTAATTTTTAGTATTAGAGAATTTAAAGTAGTGGAAATTCTAAAAAAAACAGAAATAGTAGTTATTTTAGTGTCTGAAATTTAAAAAAAGTACCAAATAGTAGGATAATGAAAAAAAAATTGTAAATATAGGTAGGAGGTCTTAGTAGCTGGAAATTATTGTAAAATGCAGCATTAAACTTACCAAATTGATAGTGACGCGAAGATCATACTGCTGTTTGTGTCCCTTCTTTTTGTTCTTGCCGGTTTTAACAGATGCCGCTTTTGGCGTGACCTTGACCTGACCTTTTTGTGCAGACGGTTTCTGTGCCGGTTTCGCGGCTCCTTTAGCACCAGGCGCTACCTTTTGTCCCGGTGCCAGAGGAGCTTTTTGTCCCTGTAAGCCCTTTTGGTTAACATGACCTAGACCATCAGCCGGTTTGTTGCGAGCCTGCACAAAGAAACAAGAGAAACGTCAAGTTTCATTGAATAATTTCAAAATCAAGTAAATTCTACTCCCGTGCATTTTGAAAGAAAATCTACTTCATAATACAACTTCTCTATACATAAATAATAAAACAATTATTTACTTAAGGAAGAATCCGACAAACAATCGGAACAAAAATTGGTCCAATGTCATAATTTCGTTCGTTTCTAAAAAGTAAAATTAAATTAAAAAAATTTTGTTTGGTAAAAGCGTAAGAAATTAATTTTTCTACATTTTGGACATTTTAAAGTTATGTTTGAATAAAAAGTATAATTTTTTGTCAATGATAAATGATTTATGTAACATAACCTAAAACCTAACAAATGTTTCTTATTGCCAGAAAATTGTAATTTTTATTCAAATGCAACTTCCAATCGTTTTTGAATATTCAAAATTAAATTAATCACCTTTCCACCAAGACGAATTTAAAATCAAATTTGTGTTTCTCTTTTAAATTGCCAAATTATGACATTGGACCAACTTTTGATTCGACTGTACGTCAGATTCCTCCTTAACGATAAAAGAGCCTTATTTATAACTTTAAAAATTGTTTCCATTAAAAATCATTGTTTTATTGAAATTAATATTATTCCGAAATTCCAACAGTTTCTTTTATATTTGTATATTTCAAAAATACGAATATATTTACAAAGAAGAGGACTTCGTTTTCTTTATTTAAGAAATTCTGATTAAAAGATAAACTTTTAATTTTTCTTCATTGCTTGAAAAATTATAAATTTCCCCGTAAAAAATATTTTTAGTTTCTCACTCCAAAAAAAAGAATTAAAAAAAATACCTTATATAAATGTTAAAATTGAAAAAAGTATGAATTTTCATAAAATTAAAAAAAAATTCCATTCACGCTTTAGAAGAGAAATATACTAATAAAAAATAGCGCCTGTGACATGTCTCGATGATGAATCGATTTTCATATTTTTTTCCTCCTTCCAAAGCATCAATCTTACTTATTTATAAAAATTACATATTTACATACTTAAGAAAGATATTTTTACTTAAAAATTTTTCCCTCAGGCAAAGAACAAAGACAATAGGAATAGGAAATTTTCTTTTTTTTATAAATATAATATTGTTTTCAAAACAACAATATTTATGCATTTTGAACGAAAAGTTGTCGATTGTTGAAGCTTTCTATTTCTTATATTATGTGAAAACTTTTTCCCATGAAAAAGAAAAAGAATTCTTTATATAATACGCATATCCAAAGAATATTCGCTAGAGCGCAATCTTAATGCTTTTCTCAATTTCTGTCTATTCATGGGATTCACATATAAATCAAAAATTTCACATTCATATTTTTCTTTTTGTATAGAAAAATTTTTTTAAATATGTAATTCAAAAAATATGAAGTAAGGAAAAAATATAGAAAAATCAAATATTAATTATTTTGTTTTAATATAATAATTATTTGAATATGTTAGTATTTTAATTTTATACAAATAAAGAATTTGATTATAATTTTAATCAATTTTGCGTTCCAAGAAAGAATTTGGTGGCTTGAATATTTTTTAGTTTAGTTCTTTTAGTTTTTAGTTGAAACAAATAAATGTTTAACTGTAAAAGCGGAGTCTCTAAATTTGAACTAGTAATTAATTTAAAATGTTTGCTAATTTGAATTAGTGGCTGACTTTTTGCATTTGAATTAATTTTTTACTAAGAAATTAGTAGAAATAACTAATAATTAGTAAAATTTACTTTTTACTTTTAAATTAGTAAATTTTACTAATAAATTGATAGATATGACTATTTATTAGAAAATAAATAATTAAATAAATTATCAAATTATTACTAACTCAAAAGCAAAAAGTCAGTCAATAGCTAAAATTAGTAAACATTTTTTACTAATTCAAATTTTGAAATGTATTTAATTTCCTGATTGAATCAAAATTTGGTTATTTCAAACAAAATTGACTTGCTTCAAACAAATTTTCTTCTAAGTGGAACAATACAAAAAAATAAACTAAAAAAATTATTTGATGCAAATAAATATCATTTTGATAATAGCGAATTTTTTTTATGAAAAATAATCTTTTTTTTAACAAATAAATTTTTCTTCAGTATATATTATGTAAAGTAAACTCTAGATGTCCATTTATATTTAGAATTTTTTACTTTTATAACAGAATTTTTTAAATTTCATATGAATAAAAAAAATTTTCATTTAAAAACTAGAAATTAATAAACAAATATAAAAAATGATAAAAGTAATAAATAGAAATAGAATAATAAAAATAATAGAATAGAAACATAGAAATAATGAAAATAATAATTAGTAACTTTTAAAATAATGACGATAAAAATAGAAATTTTTGTGTTTTGAAATCAGAAAATCGGAAAAAACTAGATACTGACAGTTATAATAATTATTGTCGTCAGTTTATCAAATGATTTATAAAAGACATTTAATGCGTGGGTGGATTGTTTCGAGCTTAACTTGATCTTCAAATCTCATATATGAAAATTAAAAGTCAAATATAACCACCAATCGGATAATTTTCTTAAGAAATATTTCAAATTCAGTCGTTATAACATCAGTATATTTTGCATCAGGATGTTTATCTTCCTGCAATGTAAAATCGACATGTGTCTATGATTTTCAATTTTATAAACAGTTTTTTTTAATTAATTATTTACACTATCATAATATACAGAATTTATCACAAAAATATGTTTTTGTTTTGATTAGTTGCATGCAATCTTTATTAGTATTCTGATAGTTTTTATGTTATTATTTTTTACTTTTATTTACTTTCTACATTTTATTTTTTAAACTTTAACTTATTTTTTATAATTCATTATTTTACTTTTATTTCCTTTTGTGTTTTATTTTTCATTTTTATTTAATTTTAACTATTTTATTTTTTACCTTGATTTAATTTTTATATATTTTTTTTAACTTAGACTTTTTTTATATTTTATTTATCTACATTTATTTCCTTCTTCACTTTTATTAGATTTTTATATTTTATTACTTACTTTTATTTACTTTTTTATATTTTATTTGCTTACTTCTATTTACGTTTTTGTATTTCTTTTTGAAAATTTCAAATTTTAATTACATTAAATTAGCATTGCGCAAATAGTTATAATGATTTTCCAACCGCGCTAAACACATATCTCGTAACCCATTAGAGAAAATTTATTTAACCCACTTGAAATACCAAAAAGCTTTTGTAAATTTTACTTCACGTTCCTACAATAATTTTCGTTAGTAGTGTAGAAAAAAAGTATAAACTTTCGAATATATCGATTTTCCCAATTTTTAATTGTAAAAATAAAAATTCTTTCGAAAAATTGAAAATTACTTTAAGAAAAAAATAATTTACAGAAGAAGAATTAATAGAAAATAGAGTAGAAAATAAAATGGAAAAGAAAATAGAATGAAAAAATAGAAAAGAAAATAGTGTAGAATATAAAATAGAAAATAAAACAGAAAATAGAATAAAAGTGAAAATGAAAATAAAGATAAAGTAGAGAAGAATTTTATATGCGTGAAAATCGCTGTATTATATCGACGAAACAGTTTCATGATTCCATCATTTTTTGTATATTAGTTGAAAACCAGACGTGAATGTTAAATGAATTATTCTATAAATATTTAAACTTTATTGGAATAATAATTCAGATGGGCATTTGGCGACTCAGTTACAGTGATTGAAATGGACGCGATAATTATAGGCAGTATTGCTCACACCTATACCTTTATCTCCAATATGAAAACTATTATTATTCTCTCTCCAAACCGGAAGTTACCTAATTTTATCTAAACTTAAAACCAATTATAATCTATAGAACGACTTATAGTTTATTAAACACACAATAAATATATGCCCATCTCTCGAGATTTATTTTTGTTGCAAAATTGTAATGAATAAGAAAAAATCTACAAAAAAGAGAATGCATTAAAAGAAATAAAAAAAATTTATTTTTCAATATATAATTATATAGTTTAAATTATATAATAAATATATGATATTTTATAATTGTATCAAAAATATTTAATGTCTATATAATTTTAATATTGCAGTAAATAATAGTAAATATTTATTTATTATTATTTTTTTTATTTAATAGTTATTTATTATTAATTTCCTGACGTAAGTTTTTTTTAATTATAAAAGAGTTTTTGAGGGATAAAATAGTGAGTTAATATCTCCACTTGAGAACGCCAAGGTCACCACCAGATGTCATGGTAAATTCCAAGAAGAAACTGAACTGCCATCTGGCGGTGACCTTGGCGTTCGCAGGTGGAGAACAGCAGCGTAGCAATTAAATAAATGTTATTAGTAACTTATTTATAAAAATAGTGAAAATAAATCAAAATTGTTAAAAATTAATTTTTAATAGTTGTTAAAAGTGGTAAAAAGTATAAAAAGTCGCGTGATAAGTCTCAACGTTTAATAAAAATTTATATTATTTATCTAACTTTAATTAAAATCATTTATTATATTAATTTACTCTTTGATTGATTTTTTTTTATAATTTAATTTAATTAATTTAATATAATTTATTGAAAATTAATTAATTGTAATTTAATGAAAATTAATTTAACGTAATTTAATGAAAATAAATTAAATTTTCCAAATGAAAAAAAAATTATTATTGAAAAGAAAATAATAACAGGGTGTTAACTTTGTAAGCAACTTCTAGTTTTATGAAGTGTTGTGGGTCATTGTTACGGAGTAAAAATCGTTAATTACGAAAGTTAGAGTTCCGACATAATAATTTAACTAACGTTTCTGGGATTTCAGCTTGAACAAAATGGAGGTTTCCCCCAAGGAGTAGAATATATTGTTCGACCAGTTAAGATTCTCTAGAGATTCGTTGGCATGTTTACCCCTTAACCACGTTCAAGTAATTGGGCGAAAAAAAATGCTGATTTACATCCAATTATGTAGAGTGTACATCCACTTTCATCAAAATACAATAATTCTTTTTTCTTTTTTAATTTTCCACGTATTATACTTATACATAAAATTAACATTTTACTGAAATTAAAATAAATGATGCAATAAATAGAGGAATAATAAAAAGTTATTGATAATATGGAATTAAATATTGAATTGAAAACATAAAATATTGATAGTATTTATTTTTTTTAGCTCTGTAAAGGTAAACGGGCCTTTTTACTACATAATAGCAACAGCAATAATTAATTAGGTTTATTTACTTTATTTATTTTGACCTCGATTTAAACGTAATCTATCGGCCCTCAGGGAAGGGGGCCTTAAGAAACACTGACTCAACGGTCACGAAATTTTTTTTTGTATAGTAGGAAGTGATTTCAAAATTTAGTAAATAACTATTTAATAATATTTAAAACACTAATAATAATAATAATAATAATAATAATAATAATAATGATAGTAATAATAAAATAATAATAAATTACATTTATTTTATTTATTTTCTTATTAATTAGTTAATAACTATTACAAATGTTATAATATTACTAATATATCTATTTTATAATAAATAAAATATTTAAAAAATATTATTCGAACATGGAAAAATTAAGTACCCCGTTAAATTTAATCTAAATGTATATTAAATTAAAAATGCTTCTTCATGAGGGCTGTTGAGTTTTTTTTTTGCCACAAAAAATAATTATAAATTTAATAATAGAGCAGCTGCCCTTAATTCTTTTTGCAATCAAAGCCTTATACAAGAAGTTGCTGGCGCACAAATAAAATAGCGGAAAATTGAGGTCGTGAAATTTTGAATTTCTCATTTCCCACAGGATCGCCAAAGGCTGCAGAAAGGATAACAAGGGCCAGGGCATAAAAGGAGCAAAAGATGCTTGGCGAGGTAAATTTTCTACTCAAATTTCTATTTGTCTGTTATTTATTTAATGAATTATGTTTACGGTATTATTATTATAAAAGCGCTCAAACACACACTGTATATGCGACACATTTTGTAAAATAGATATTAAATTTCAAAAATGAAAATTGCAACTATTTTAAAGATACAGTGTGAGTTAATGTATTTTTTTTAGTTTAGTTTCTTTAAAAATTCAGTTCTGATTATATGAAAACAGAAATATCTTATGTTCCTAGTTTCGAACGACAATATTTTTTTATATCTTATTTGTATTTTATTTACAAAAAAATGATTTTCTAAATTAAAACAAATTAATTCTAAACAAAAGAGTGTTTAATTTCAATTATTTTTCTTTTTGTGATAGTAATTTTCAGAAACACGGCTCCATAATATTTTTTATTCCACAATTAATTAATTAATTTTTTTATATTTATTTAATTTTTAAAATTTATTTTATTACTATTATTTATGTTTGTTATTTTTTTTAATTATCCTGTCTATGATCAAATACATAAATATTTTACTCGAATCAAATAAGTAATATTTAAATTAATTAAGGGCATTTGAACCACTATGACGTCACAATGTGTGAAAAGCATGAGTTTTAAATTTATGACGTCATAATGGTTCAAATGCCCTTAAATGAAAATTATTTCATTCATTGTGAATATTTATTTGATAATAGACAAGTAATCGTTTATTCGATTAAAATAATTTTTTTTTTCAGTCTACATAATAAATGTGACGCACGCTTCGAAGAAAAGTAACTAAATTGCAAAAACTTTAAGGTTATGTTTGTAATTTTTTAAAAGAAAATACAAAAAGAGGACCAATTCTAAACTTATAAATCACTAACATTTGGCTACATCGTATCAGAAATAATTAATAAAAACTGATTTTAGTTTTAATTTCAACACAAAAACTTTGAATTACGCTGAAAAGAATATAAACATAACCTTAAAATGATTTGCAACTTAGGTGCCTTCTTCAGAGCGCTTCATTTATAAAATTACATTATTTTCTAATATTTATTAAACAATTGTTACAATTTGTTGTTAATTGTCAACTACAGTTCACTGTTTTTGCAATTAGTACAATTCTTATTATAACAAAAAAATATTTAAAAAAAAATTAAAATAAATTTTTATAAATTTCATATAAATTTTTATTTTCTTTGTTTTATAAATTTTTCTTATTATTCCAATTCTTGTTGTTATTTGTTAATTTTGATGCTCATAGTAATAATAAAATTTTTTCAAATATTGGAAGATGATAGAAAAATTAAAAAAGAGTTGATAATTATTTTTCTTTCTTAATTTTTTCATCATCTTCCAAAAAACGGAAAAAAATTCTTTATAAATATTATAATGGAAGAAAAAACTATTTAAAATAAAATTTTTATTACTTATTACAATTTTATTATTTGTTAGTTCCAACTAGTTACTATTATAATTACAATTCTGTTATTTTTTCATTACAATTTCTTATTAATAATTATTACAATCTTGTTAATTATTAATTATACCTAATTTTTTTTATTTTTTCTTACAAATTGTTGCTTTTCTCTTGCATTTTTGTTATTTCTTAGTTATTATTTGTTATTTCAATTTCATTGGTTAAAAAAAACTTACAAGCAGTTATCATATAACTAAAATATTAATTTAAATAATTAGAATCAATAATAGGTAAATAATAATTAATATTTTTTATTTTTTAAATTTATTATAATTATTAATAATAAACAATTGTTATTTATTATTTATTATTTATTACCTCTCTTATTATTATTATTATTAGTTACAGTGACGTGACATCATTATTAATTTTAGTGTTATTGTTACCATTATTATTATTATTATTGTTATTATTATTATTATTATTAATTATTATTATTCATATTATTAGCATTATCATAATTACGATGACTCTACATAATAAATTTATTAATAATAATTCAATAAATTAAAAAATATCAAGAAACGACTAATTTTTAGCTCGTTTAGGCGGATAAAATATAAATTTCATAAAAATTACATACAAATACTAGAAAAAAGTAAAAAAAATAGAAACAGTTTGTAATTAAATTAATTTCCCATTTTTTATGCTATTTTTTATTTTCCACTGTTTATAGACTTGTAATAAGTGAAATATTAAACGCTTTAATAGATCTCTTTCACTGCTTAAACGTTAAATATAAAGAAAATTCCTTTTATAAATGAAAGTAATCACGCAGGATATGAATAATTTCGCACAGAAGAGACTTTTAAAAGCTTTACTTCAGAATGAAGGAATTAAAAATTAAAAAGACTTGAAAAAGTTGTTAATGAAATGCCATTTAAGAGCTCCCCGCATAATCTGATATAAGCACGTATACCACTTAAGTGGTTACCCAGCTGGTTGGGACCTTTGCCAAATTATTGTATTTAGCTTTTCTGTTATCCTCTGTTAACAATTGAAAATTTCATTCGAAAAGTTTAATCAGTTTCAATTTCTATAAAAGCAAATATTTACTTTGAATTTAGATAAATAATAATTATTACTATTATTATTATTTGTGCTAATAACAGAAAATTTTTAATATACATCCAGACTTGTAGTTTTTGACACCTACGCGGGACAAATTTTATCAAACAAGCTATTTTACATCAATTCAAAATTATATATTTATATTTTTCAGCAATTTTCATTTTTATCTTTATTTTCTATTATTTATTTTGGTCATTTTATTTCCTATTTATTTTTTTTTATTTATTTTTAAGTGCCTATATTTTTGTATTTTATTTATTTTTCATTTGGATTAATTTTATTAGAATTTTTATTTTTATTTACCAAATTTTGCATTTCTTCCTTTTAATTTTTTATATATTTTCATTTATCAAATTTAATCATTTTTTTATAAATTTTTATTATTTTTTTTTATTGGATCAAGAAATTTGTTTAAAGTGACGCGCTCTGAAGAAAAGTGTGAAGCAACAAATTTTATGTTATGTTTATAATTTTTGAAGCAAAAATAAAGAAAGAGAATCAAGAAACAAAAATAAAAAAAAATAGAAATAGAAAAGAGTAAAATAAAAAGAAAAAAACAAACGAACTGAAAAACTAAAATATTAATAAAATACATCATGACTAAAGAAATAATAATGTAGCGAATGAAAAATATTCCAAAAACTCGAGGTTTAGAAAAAGACTTTAACAAAAAGAAGAAAAAAAAATAAATCTTGCGACAGCTTCTTGACCCAGTGAGGAAAAAGAATTTTGAATATATATCTATACTATGTGTCATGGAAAGCAGCAGTATCATAGCCTGGAAGGTTTTGAAATAGCTGCCTCCCCCACTTTTTAGTTTCACGACTGGTGCGTATACAAATCCAAAGCATCTGTCGTTGAAAATTCTTAAAAAAAAAAAAAAAAAAAAATCTTACGTAGTGCGTTACTTACATAAGCACAACAACAAACGTATACATATACTGCACATATACTTGACAGAGGGAGAGACTAGGTCACTGAAGTGAATTTTTTTTTATTTATCCACAAATTTCACTCAATGGCATACCTACAAATTTTACAATTGATTCTTCAAATCGTCAACTGATTTAATTGGAACAAAAAAATATTTTTAAAAGATTACTCATGCGAGTATCGTGAGAAATTATAACGAACAGGAATAATGTGTTTGTTTTATAACGATAGTTGAAAATCGGTTGAAAAAATTAATATAATTTTTAACATATTTTTTTTACACTTTTTTTTACAGATAATGAGTTTGCTGCAAGATCACGTGCTATCAAGATTGTATTTTTTAGTGATTTTAAATTTTTTCATATTAAAATTTATATTTAATATACAGTCAAATCTCAATGATTATTATAAACTTTAATTAAATGAAATTTGTTGTCTAGTTCTTTGAAAAAAAATTGTGTACTTAAAAACATTTGATAAAATAAATTCCTAACAATTTGAATTTTCAATTAATTGTAAATTTATAAGAAAAAATAAGAGAAATATTAATATTATAAAAAATAAATTAATATTAAGAATTAATATTATAATAATAAATAATATTAAATATTAATATTAAATTAATATTAATAATAGTATTAATCATTTGTAAAATAATGAAAAATCTTACAAATGAATATTTAATACGGTCAAACAAACAAAAATTACTAATAGTATTAATATTATAATAATAAAAAGTAATGTTTTATTTGACATAATAGAAAATAAATTTTCTTTTTCAAAATATTAAGTAAAATTTTTACAAGTAGGAATTTATAAATAATAAAATTAATAATATACTGTGAAAATTAAACACATACAAAATGAAAGCAAAGGAAAATTTTCTACAAACATTAACAAACTTTTACACAAAATTATTTTTATACTGGAAAATTTTTAACAAAAATAAATAAAGAAAAGTACTAAATAATTTTTTCCTTATTTTGTAAACTATTTTTTATTTTCTGATTTACTTCAGAAAAAACAGAAATTATAAAAAATTATCTAGTATGATTCTTCATTTATCGATTTATATTTATATTCAAAACTATTTACTATAAAAATCGTCTCGTATGCAAGAAAAAAAAATAATCTTAAAGATATACGTACAAAAAAAATTTTCTATGCATTTTATTTTTACTATTCCATCTTGGCATTAAAAAAAAATTCTCGTAAGGATTTTAATGTTCGATAAAATACGGGAAGTGATTCATTTTGAAGGAATTCAATACAAGAAAATTTTCACGAATAACTTTGAACGATCTTCTTAAATGTTTGATCGTTTATTTATATATATAAAACGTAGGTACACATTCGCACGTGTCAATTGAAGAAGAAAATTTATTTTTATTTGTTGAGCTATTTTCAATATTACTAAATACATTCTTGACAAGAATACATTTATTTTCAATATTGGAAGTGAATTAAGTTTGATAATAAATAATTCATAGTTGCGATGTTCTATTATATTTACCATAATCGAAAATGAATTTTCTTTTTTTTTTGAGATGGAAAAGTAAAGTTTTTACAAGTAGGAAGAAATAATATTTTTTGAGGTAAACACAGGAATTTAGTTTTATGATAATATTGTTTTTTTACTTTTCAAAACTAAAATTAACTAAAAAGTAATATTTAAAGTTAACTGCAAACCAAATTAACTAATTAATATTAGTTTTTTTCTCGATTTTTTTATTTTAATTACTTTTGTTAATTATATTATTTCGTTTTTAAAAAGCAAACGTTAAGTTATTGAAAAGTAAAAATTAATATTTTTTTTTAAAGAAAAGTTAATTTTATTTCTATTTTCTTGTCAATTTCCGTTTTGAAAATAAGTAAAAATTAAATTTTTTAGAAGTAAAAGGTAAAGGTTTTTCTTTAAAAAAGGATAAATTTTTAATGTAAATGTTAATTAATTGTAAATTTTTAGAAGTAAAAATAAAATTTGTTTTAAAATTTAATTATCGTTTGTATTTAATTTTAGTTTTTAAGAGTAAAAAATAAAATTTTTTGTATCAAAATCTATTTGGAAACGTAAAACAATTTTGTTTATAGTTAATTTTTGTTTTGAAAAAAATATAAAATTCTTAGAAGTAGAAATAAATAAACTAAAACATATTTATTTATTTAAAAATAAAGTTCTTTTTAAATAGTTATTTTTATTTTTAGTTCATTTTAATTTTTAAAAGTAAAAATAGAATTTTATTAAAGTTAGAAATAATGTTTATTTTAAATGTTCGTTAATTTTAGTTATGAAAAGGTAAAAATATAAATGTTTTGAGTAAAATACAGCATTTAAATGTTTATAGTTAATTTAAAAATTTTTGTTAATTTTAGAATTGAAAGATAAAAATTTTTTTTTTTAGTAAAAATAAAACAAATAGTTAATATTAATATTAATATTTTTTGAAGTAAAAAGTATATTTTCTTTAAAAATAAATTAGTTAATTTAGTTTTCAGTTAATTTTTGTTTTGAAAAATAAAAAGTATAATTCTTTGAAATGAAAATACAGCTTTTTTTTAACAGTTATTATTGCTTTTCGTTAATTTTATTTTTAATTTCAATTTTAAGTAGTAAAAAATTTATTGAAGTTAAAAATTATGTTTACTCTAAGAGTTAGTTAATTTTAATTTTGAAAAGTTTTTTTTAAAACAAAAAATTTCATTTCCACTTAATTTTATTTTTTCAAATTAAAAGAATATTTTTAAAAATAAAAAATAATGTTTCTTTTAATGAAAATTAGTTAATTTAATTTTCTGTTAATTTTATTTTTGAAAAGTAAAAAAAATTCCTCATCTTGTAAAAATAATTTTTTTAGTTAATTTTAGTTTTGAAAAGCAAAAAAAAATTTGTTAAAAAAACATTTTCTTAAAATATAGAAAAAGGAAATTTCTTTAAAAAAAACAATTGTTTAAAATAGCATAGTTTGCGTGCATTCTTGCAAAAGTTTTTCTTTGTTTCAACAAAAGAAACACGTAAAGTTAAAAGAAGAAGAAGAAGAATGAATCAAACACTTTGCCATTGGTTAAAATTTTCAAGAAGCTGTAGCATTATAGCCGACATTTCTGTAACGAATGAGATGGTAGGGATGGAAATATTTTCGCTGTGGTTATAAAAGTTATCCTCGTTTCAAAAGCGGTTTAGTTTGAGACATTCAAAGTTAGGCGCCACCCCGGATAAAATGGTTAGTGATACTTATGATTTAGTGGCAGTGTCTGTGTGTCAATAATTTTATTATCAATACTCCAATAAATTTGCGTGTACAGCGTCAAATTTACTTCCATTGTTTTCAAAAATGCATTCAAAAATAATAAACGTGACTTTCTTCTTTTGAAAAAAAATGTTATTTATTTGTATTTCAATTTTTTCCTATCAATTTTTGCAAATTTGAAAATAATAATTAAATTCATAAATTTCAAAATTTAAATGTTTAAAAGTTAAAACTTTAATATATAAATATTGAAAATTAAATATACAAATATTAACATTCAATGTAGAAATATAAAAAATTAAATACACAAATATTAAAATTTAATGTAGAAATATAAAAAATTAAATATACAAATATCAAAAATTAAATGTATATAAATATTGAAAAGTAAATCATTAAATATATAAATAATAAAAAAATGAAATGAATTTTTCGAAATTTAAATAAATTTTCATTCAAGTAAAACATTTTTGATAGCTTAGTCACAATCAATTGTTTTAAAAAATTTTTTTATTGTGTTTTAGGATGAAGAGCAAGTGCAAAGTGAGTGATGCTGAACATTAGTGCAACTGGAGGAATACTTTTATTTTTGTGCTCATGACAAATATGGCTTTTATTAGAATGAACGAAAGAAAAATTATTTCAGAAGTCTTTTATTTTAAAATACTAGTTTCGAACTTTTCGTTTTGTTTCGTTTAGAAAAATGCTTTTCTTATTCAAGTTTCTTAGACTCGTTTTTTTAACTCAACAAAAAATTTTGCTTTCAAACAAAAAGAGAATTTTTGATTTAAGGAACATTATTTTAATTTGCACAACTGTTCTTTGATTTTCACAAATATTTTTTTTTAATTCGAGAAATTTATTCTTTAATTAAGTTAAATTAAATTTAAATTTAAATTAAACTTAAAGACAAAAGAATATGTTTTATCCTTAGGATTGGAAATACTATTCTTTATACTTTAAAAGGGAAAATATCTGTGAAAGAAATAAATTTTTTTTAAGGTTCAAATAAAGAATATCTAACTATTTTTAATTTTCTACTTTTTTCATATAAAAAAAATTATTTTGCAAATTAAAAAAATCAATTTTTAACGAAATTTTCAATTTTAATTTTTTTCTTTTGTAGAGTACTTTATTTAAATACTGAATTAGAAAGAAAATTTCTACATTTGAACGTTCGAAACTTTTGGCAAATATTGTTATTGAATAAAAAATTTTTTTTAATTTAAATAAGTTTTCCTTTAAAAGAAAAATTAATTTTTAATCCTAGAAACAATGAATAATTTCTTTAAATAAATAAAAAAACGTGTTTTTCTGTTTGTGTATATTTTTGAAATTCTTTTGACACATAAATTTTGAACAAAATTTAAATTCGAACGAAACAAGTTTGCACGGAACAAATTATAAACGTTAAGCAAATAATGTTAAACGGAAATTTGTATCATTTATAGGGAAATGAGAGATTTTTTTGCGAATACAAAGGAGCGAGAGAAAATAATGAACCAAAATAGGAATATCATTTAGCAAATTCGATCGTGTCAACAAACATAACCGTATTGATATTGCGTCACCATTTACTATCCTATAGATTTGAGATTTAGGTCGCATTCTCGTTTTACATGTTTAGTTTATGTAACACACATCGCGAAATAGTTCCATATAAATGCTTCGCTTCACATATATATTTCTATATACGAGCGCTGCAGTTACCATTACAGAATTTCTGATGGATTTCATGTATATTATTATGTATTTGAATTTGAATTTGCAGTACAAATTTGAAAAAAAATGAAAATATGTAAATAGTTCAAAATTATTATTATTATTATTTTTAGACTTTTTTTTTACAAAATTGTTGATTTTAATAGTCAGTTTATTAGTAAGAAAGTAATTCAAAGACTAGAATAACTAAAGATGATGAAAATATCGAAAAGAAAGTAAATTAAAAATTGAAATCCGTTTGTATTAATTGTCAAACTTTCTAGATTCAATTTATTTGTTTCGTTATTCAATGTCTGATTATAAATAATTATAGAAGTACGAATGTTGACGAACATCTTGAGATTCAATATGGAGTTGCTATTCTCCACCTGCGAACGTCAAGGTCACCGCTAGATGTCAGCTGAGTTCATTCTTGGAATTTTCCCTGACATCTGGTGGTGACCTTGGCGTTCTCAAGTGGAGAAATTAAATCACCTTTTTATCACACGAAAACTTTTTTTAAATTAAAAACATACTATACGAACATTTTTTGTCAGATTTGATACTATTTTTAATGCTGTAACAATAAAACAAAATAAAAAATTTCTAATTTGTTTTTTCATAATGAAATTGATCATTATTACGAAAATAGTTTGAAATTATTTAAAATAGTTGACAATATAAATGAGAAAAAATATATATAGTAAATTTGATGTTCTTTTATGGAAAACTTAAAAGTTTTTTAACTGACGTTCGAAACTAGTGAATTTTTAATCTATGCGCCACTGAATTGAAATTTTAACAGCTCACGGAGACGAGAGAGAGAGAGAGAGTTCAATAAAGTATATAGTTCGCATGAAATGAATTGAGACTGCACTCAAAGTTCAATATCTGTTAATTTAAAAGCTAAAGCAGAGTTTTTACTTATTTACTTCATTTAATGGCAAATAATTTATTCCGAGAGTTTAATCTCAAGGGTTTTTCAAATAAATGCGCATAATATGTGGATATTAATAATGAATCAATACTAATAATAAATTAATAATAATCGATAATAATAATAATAGTAATAATAAATGAATAATAATAAATTAATAATATATCAATACTCATAATCTATTCTCAAAATTTGAGAATAACTGATTCAGAAATAAAAAGTCAGTCACTGATTGTTAGTTAACCTAAAACTATATGATTTTCAATTGATTCGAGTTTAGAGAGTAATATTAATTATACATTATTATTTATTATTAATTATAATAATCTTCGTATTTTATTCTTTTATTTTGTTTGTCCACACTTTGAAGTTACTTTTTATGTATGCATTTGTTTTTTTTTCTTTAGAAAATATTGTTTGAAAAAATGGAAAATGTGAAGGTATTTTTAATAATTTATATTAAAGTAATATTTGAAATTGGAAAATTTAAAAAAATATGATTAAGAAATAGGAAATTTATCCATTTTATGGATAATATTTATTTTTTAATAACAATATTGTTCACAAACTCATACTTTTCTTTTGAGGAAAAAAATATTATAATACATGTTCCCGTTTCTTAAATACAATTGCTTTAATAAAATGTAGTTTCTTTAAATAATGGATAAAAATGTTTATAAATTCTATTTGTCAATTACAAATTTTGTTTAAAAATGTAAATTAAAGTTTAGAAATTTTTAGAAAATGAAGGAAAAAATTTGAGATAAAGAAACGTTCTTTAACAATTGTTTACGAATTTCATTAATTGTAAAACTATTCAAAAACATCAATAACTTCTTTTTTAAATAAATATTTAATTTTTATTATTTTTCCACAAAAAAATATTTTCAAAAATTTCAAATTCAAATCTTTTTTGAAATTAAACAACTTATAAAAGTATTATCACTATTTTATATTATGAATATTTTTACTGTAACTTCTTTAAAATTATTTTCATAATTTCAATTTAATTATTATTTTGTTCAGATTGTTTGTCGGATTCTTCCTTAAAATTATAGAAAGTTCAAATTTTTCAATATTTTAATTTTAAACCATTTAAAAATTTTTATAATTATTTAAACACAAAAGTCAATAATGTCTTGAATAATTGAATGTTTTTAAATTATAATTCTTGTAAAGAATTTTATCTATTAATTTTTAAATAATTGACTTCTTTTGATGAATTTTAATCAAATTTTTAAGAATAATTACATTTTTCGAGGAATTCGATTAAAATTTTACTAAATTTAATTAAAATTCTACAATGAGCTTTGTTATTTATGAAATTAATTGAATTATCGCGAAGAAATTTGTAAAAACAATTTAATAATAGAATTCCTGAGTAATTTTTAAAATTTAGGAAACTAATTAAATGTTTGAGTACAATTTTATTAACCTTCGGAGAACACACCTTTTTTTTAGGTCATTTTTCAATGCTCAACCAATTTTGAACTGTTCATCTGCTTAACCTACGGATTTTTTGAAAATATAGTTTAAACTCTGTAAAATAAGTCTGTGTACTTTAAAATCCTTATAAAAAATATTAAACAATAGATAAAAAGCTTTTCGCAAAAAATCGTGGGGTCAAAATGACCCCATGTGTTCTCCGAGGGTTAAAAAAAATTTTTTTGCATAATTGAATTCTTTTCGGAAATTTAATAAAATATTAAAAATCATTGAAATAAGGGCAATTTTTGAAAATAATTGAATTTTGGAGAAGAATTTGATATTATTTATAAAGATAATTGTGACTTTGATGAGGATTTTTCTTTAAATATTAAACATAATTTATCTTTTGTAGAAGAATTTTATTACTTTAGAAAATAATAGAATTTCTGAAATCGTTTTATAACTTCTCGAAAATTCAATTTTTTAAAATGTGCTTAACTAAAATTTTCCTATAAATCCATTGTTTTTAATAATTAATTAAATATATATTGACAAATTTAACTAATTTTAGTAAGAATTTGAATTATTAACATTTAGCAAAAATCTAAGTTCATTAAATTTTCTGATTAAATTCATTGAACATTGGAATTTTATAAAATTTCAAATTAAAAACGCTTGATGTTCATTTATTAATACACTGAAAAAAAATGTATTTGATTCAAATAACCGATTATTTGACTATTATCAATTAAATATTTATTTAAATGAAATAATTTTTATTTGAATCAAATAAACTGTATTTGAAGCAAATATTATTTAATTGATTCAAATAAAAATTATTTGATTTAAATAAATATTTATTTGATAATAGTCAAATAATCGGTTATTTGAATCAAATAATTTTTTTTTCAGTGATAAAAATTGTGAACGAAACTCTATCAAAATTGAATTAATTTTTAAATATTTAAGTAAAATTTCCATTAAATGATTTGTGTGTAATAATTTTGTAATAGTTGTTAAAGAATTAGTTATTTAGAATGAAAGTGATTTAAATAAAAGTTATATAAAATGAAATTATTGTCTTTAATGTAAAACAGTCGGTTAAATTAATTTCCGCAAAATGAACCACTACGTTTTAATATTCACTTTAATTACTAAGTCAGTTATTGCAGTGAAACGAAACTCGATCAGTTAAAATTTAATATTTATACACGAAACCTGCAATTTCTGACCTAAATGTCTCTAATTTTCCCATTTCCTAATTTGATTTACACTAACGAAAATTGGCATTTCTGTCTTTTTGGGTTAAAATAAGCAATTTATAGAGAAATAATTAACGTGCCCTAATTTTCAGTGTTGAGGAGAGCATTCTCCATGTTCGACTCGCAGAAGACGGGGAAAATTGAAAAGGAAAAAGTAAGAACAATTCTCAACACTCTTGGACATACGTTTGATGATCATGAATTGGAATCTCTATTGAAACAAGAGGATGAAGAAGGTATTTTTTCTTTTCTATTTAACTCTCCTATTTTTTTTTTTTTTTTTTTTTTTTTGTTGGAAAGAATTACAACAATATATCGAATATAAATTCCAATATAGTAGACGATACAAATCTTTAAAGAGCACAGTTTCTAAAAAATAGCCAAGTCTACAAATCTCGATTCCCGAAAGATATCTTTCGTCGAGTCGGACTGGGTAAGTTTATCGAAGAATAAATTAGGTCGACCCACATAAAGCTCTGATTTTTTTTCTCCCTTTTATACAAAAAAAAAAAAATATGGAAGATTTCGATTTAGAAAATGAAAAAGTTGAAGAGATGATTATCTCTTCGGTTGTATATATATAGATGTATAAATATTTTATTTAGGGAAAATTATTTATTTTTAGTATATCGTAAATAGCATTACTGGTTTTTTGAAATTTTTATGGTAATAAAGCTCTTTAGGGACTAGTGTATATGGTAGAGAATTTCACAGTATAGGAAAATAAAATCATGGACACTAAAACCCTTTAAATACGCGAGGGACAATCCGTTACGGTAGACTGCAACTAGAATGTACGTTGCTTGGGAACAAAATAGTTCCAATTTAATCTTCTGTATAACATACACACTGGGTGTTCAATTTTTATTTCTACTTTTAATGTTTTTTTTCGTAAATTTATGAAAAATTAAATTCTTAATTATTCAAAACTGTCTTTTCTTTTTTCTTTTTTTTGTTAAAAATTACATTTTTTTCAATTTAATTAAAAATTGTTAAATTCTTTAACACAATTTTTCACAATTTTATTTACATTTTGACCTCACGAATTGAAAAATTACATTTAAAAAAAATTCATTTTGTATTGGATATTTTTTGTTAACGAATTCTCGAACTCTTTAATTTTAAAATTATTATAGGGTTGCAACAAGAATTTAATATTTTATTCTGAGTGCTTCTGGATTTTCAGACAAAATTTTGACTTTTTCCCTGAAAATCATTATTTTATATTATAACAATATTGTTACTGGAACTAGTTTAAAATTTATTTTCATAATTTCAATTTATTTATTATTTTCGAAAATTTTAAACTAAAATTCTTCAAATCAATAATTTTTAATAATTTTCAAAAATGTTCTTTGAGAATTTTTAAATATTTTAATTTGAAATCTTTTCAAAATTATTCAATTATTTAAATACAAAAGTAAATAAATTATCGAAAAATTGAACGTTTTTTAGAAATTTAATTCTTATAAAGAATTTTATCAATAAATTTTTAAATAATTGTATTCTTTTGACGTATTTTTGTCAAAATTTTTAAAATAGTTACATTTCTCGAGGAATTCGATTAAAATTGTACTAAAAAAAATTAAAATTTTGCGATGAGCTTGATTTTTTATAAAAATAAAAATTCAATTCTTTAAATAAATTTTTTTTATAAAAATAATTGAATTCATAAAAAAAATTATCTTTTCTGCAATTATTTGTAACTTTTCCAGAATTTAATGTTTTAAAATGTTTTTAACTAAAATTTTTCTATCAATCCATTATTTTTAATAATTTTTGAAAAAATTCTTTGAGAATTTTCAAATTTATTTGTTTACAATTTAATTTTACAAAATTTCGATTATTTGGAAATTTTTCAATTTAATAAATACATGTATATTAGAAAATAAGAAGTTGAAAGAATTTAAAACCAAATTCAACTTTTTAAATGAGATTAATTTTTAAAAAAATTGTTATAAGAAAATTCTACGAGAATTCAACTATTTAAATGCAAAAGTAAATTATTTCTTTTAATTTAATTCTTATAAAAAATTTTACTAACAAATTATTAAATAATTGAATTCTTTTGATGAATTTTAATCAAATTTTTTCAAACAGTTACATTTTTAAAGCAATTTGATCAAAATTGTATTAAAAATAAATGAAATTCTGCTATGAGTATTATTATTTTTGAAAATAATTGAATTATTAAGAAGAAATTTACAAAAAATTTGAAAATATTTGAAAAAAATATTATTGAAAATATTTATTATTAAGTTATAATTCATTATTAAATATTTATAAAAAATTATTTTAAAAATTATTATATTTTTATATTATGTAATTATTATTATTTTTCTGTGAATATTTGTATTATTTATGAATATGAATAAATGTTTGTATACAACTGTATATTTCAATTAATATTTTATTTTTATAAAAAAAAATTTGAATTAAAAATTTTTACGTTCTATTAATTTTAAAATTGCTAATTTTACTAATTTTATTTTAAAAAGTTAGTGAAAAGTCAGTCGCGCGAAAAATGTTGCTATTTTTTATACTAATTTCATTTTAGAGACAATCAAATAAAGATCTGATCTTAATGTATTTATCAAGAAATATTTAGAGGAATAAATGCATAAACAAATAAATTTATTATGTAGAAAATAATTTACTTATTATTTAAATAATAAATAAATTTAGTTAAATTGCGATAAATATTTTATAAAAACGAAAATATTCAGTATTTTGAAAAATTTGATTATTTCAAATAAATTTTGCTTTTCATTAGGAATATATTTTTTTAATTATAATTTACAACTTTTTGGAATATTTAAAAAAGTTTTTTTTTATATAAAACGAAAATTATGGATCTAAAGTTCTAAGCTAGTTGGGATGTGAGCTTACTTTTCGAATTCAGGACCATGATCATCAGCAGCGCTTATAAGACCAGTATTATTATGTAGATCACGCCGTCACTATCAGAAGCACTCAATAGCTTAGTATACTTGATTTGAAATTAATCTCCGGTCTAGTTTATACACTAAAGTCTATTGAATGTAAAATATACAAACACACAATCTCATGATGTTCATTATACAATATACACTGATACTGCAAAATTGATTCGTCAACTACTTTTGGAATTAATATTTTTCTTTTCCTTTTTTTCGAAAACTAATAGTTCATTTACATTTTAGTTTAAAGTCCCTTTATCGTCAAAATATTCCATTAAATCTTTTACTCTCTAAGTCTAAGAATTAGATTTATTTTTAATTTTTATTTTAATCTTTAATTTAATTTTTATTTTCTTTTTTAATTTAATTTCTAATTTCTTTTTTAAAGACAGTGGAAAGTTGAACTTCGATTCATTCTATCGAGTGGCCTGTCATTTTCAAGAAGAGGACGATGAGGCTTTACAAAAAGAATTAAAAGAGGCCTTTAGATTGTACGATAAAGAAGGAAATGGTTATATTCCCACAAGTTCTCTTCGGGAAATTTTGGCTGCCCTTGATGATCAAATCACTCCTGATCAAATGGATGGTATGATTGCCGAAATTGATACCGATGGTTCAGGCACAGTCGACTTCGATGGTAAAATAATTTTCTTTTATTACAATATTTATTCTTTTCTTTATAATTGAATATATATTTTTTATTTAATAGTAATTAAATACAATTCCATTAAATTTATGTTTATTAAAATATAATTTATGTCTCTACAATTGACATTGACGATCAGTGTCAAAAAATATTATTCGAGATGAAAATGTCACTAATTTCCCAGTTTTCATTCACCTAGGGAGATCAAAACTTTTTCAAAGTACTATTTTAAAACCTAAAAACAGGGAAAATATTATTTTACTCTTTTTCGGTTTTGTGGAAAAAATTTTCATCTTCAGGGACCTGTGATTTATAAATTATAAACATAAATATAGTTTTTTTTAGTTTTGTAATAATTTGCTTAGTAAATATTTTTAAATTATTAAAAATCACCGAGTAACAGAATTCAGTTTGGTTATAAAAGGTAAAAGTGTATTATTATATAATATTTATTATTAACTTAATGAACAATAATAATTCACAGCAATTAAAATTAATAAATATGGTAACAAAGAATTTTTATAAATATTTCTCGAAAAATAATTAATATAATTAATTAAAAATAAATTTAATAATAAATTTAATAATGAATAAAATTATTAATATTGTTAATAATAATACCTAATAATAATAATGAAAACAATATTATTAATAATTATATTAATGTAATATTAATATAATATTAAAACAATAAATTAGAAGAATTTGAAGATTAAAAATAAAAAGGCAAATATTTCTGAATTCCTCTTTTTTCTAAATATAATTCTATATAAAGATTACTTGTGCCTATATTTGTGTCACTGAAAGCAGTGATAAAATCACTCAAGCTCTCGACGTCTTAAAATTGCTTTTCCTAGCTTCTTTTAAAAAAAGAAAAACAAAAATAATGTTAGAGACACACCTACTTTTTTCGATTAGGTAAGATATCCCAAGCGTATAATTAATTAATTTTAGAAACTTCCTGTAATTTATAGATTTTACATAATATTAGCTAATCGACGAACTAAAAATAATACAAATAATTGATTATTGTTATTAGTGCGAAATTTAAAAAAAAAATCAAATTTCTTAAATGTTTTCGTTTCTTATTTTATTATACATTTTTGACAAATGTGTTTTTTCTAGAAACTTTAAAGTATATATGTATGTAATACTTTCGAAATTTTTAATGTAAATACAGAATTTGGATTTAGTCCGAATTAAAATCTCAGATTTAGGTGTATTACGAGAGCTCTAGTGAAACCATTTTGGGAAATTTATTACACTTTGCTTTTCCTCGTTATTGTGGTCACACAGTTGCTCTGAACATAGCAGTGCGGATACACTTTTTATCTGCTATTAACTGAATATATTTTTATGCACATTTTTCTGTTTTACATTTTGGGCAAAAATAATTGTAGTTTTTAATTTTTATTATTAATCCTACTTAATATTTAGTTGTAAATTTTTATTTTTTTCAAGTAAATTTAATTCCATCACTCGGTCGTTTTTAATAATGAAAATTAAATAATGGAAAAAAATCAAAATTGATATTATTAATAAAAAAAAAAATTATTAACTGTGATAATCGACAAATTCTTTCATTCATTCTTTTTGTCCACAACTGAAGTTTGACTGTTTTGTATTCTTTTGTTTTTTTCCATTCGAAAATATTGTTCTACAAATCGAAAATATCCATTTTTCATAATTTAGGTATAATAAAAAAATATTTGGAACAGGAAAATTTGAAAATTAAAAAAAATTATGATTAACAAATATAGTTTGTTTCTTAAACGCTTTTTTTTAAAGAATTTCGTTTGATGATCTAAATTATGCAAATTTTTTTGCTTTTTATTTATAGAAGATAGTAGAAAATTGTTAATTGATAAAAAATTATAAATAAGAAGTAAGAAATATTTCCATTTTATGCATATTTTTTATTTCTCGATAACAATATTGTTCACAAACTCATTCTTTTCTTTAAAAAAAAACATATTTATTTCCGGTTCTTAATATGTTTGTAGATAAAATTATCAATTTTCATAAAAAATATTAATTTGCATCATTTCTATTTCTTAATTGCAATTACTTTAATAAAATTCAAAGTTTTTTAAAAGTAAAAAAAAAAAGAAAATGTTTATAAATTCTATTTTTCAATTACAACCCACGTGAAAAAGTTCCCGGGAAAGCACTCCTAGGAAATTCCAACAAGAAATTCCAGCAGGAGATTCCAATAGGAAATTCCGGTAAAAATGTTGACAATTTAGTTTCCAATTTATCCCAAAAAATCAGATTTTCTAAATAAAATTTAAAAGTTTTGTTAATTACGATTAATAAAATCAATATGTAATAGTGGAAGAAGGTCAAAATTTTAAAATTCAAGATATAAATATATTTTGTATAAAGTGTACAATGAAGAAATTATTAAATAGATTTTGTAACATTTTTGTAAAATTAACCTAATTTATCGTAAATTGTCAGATTTCAACATAAAATTTCAGAGTTTTGCCAACAAGAAATTCTTACAGGAAATCTCGCTTTTAATTTTTAACCAAAATTTTTTATTTTTTTTTTTTGCAATTTCATGAAAAGTTTTCCGGAGTACTTGAGGATTTATCGCTTTAAATAATACTCTTACAAATATAAAAAAAAAAATTGTCATTATTTTTACCGGAATTTCCTATTGGAATTTCCTGCTGGAATTTCTTGTTGGAATTTCCTAGGAGTGCTTTCCCGGGAACTTTTTCACGTGGGTTAAATTTCAATTGAAAATGAAATTTTATTTTTAATTTTAAATATAGGAAAAAAGTTTACTCAAAAAAATGTTCTGTTACATTTATTTACGAATTTGTTTAATCGTAAAATGATTTGAAAAAATCTGAAAAACTTAATTTTTGAAATAAATGTTTAATGAAATTTCTATTTTTCGAAAATTCTTCAATTAAATACTTTCAAAGAATAAATTTGGAAATTTTTCCAAAAAATTGCCCACAAGTTTGGAAAAATTCTCTTGAATGATTATGAAAATTTCCTTATGAAAATATAGGAAAATTTCTGCGAATTTGGAAAAATTTCCAAGTAACTTCAAATTATTAAAAGAAAATTAAATTGGACTTTTTACAAAAAAATTAATTCTTCAAAATTGCCAGTTAAAAGTGTAAAAAAACAAATTTTTAAATATTTAAAACCATTTCGAAATTATTCAATTATTTAAATACAAAAGTAAATAATTTATTGAATAATAGAATGTTTTTAAAAATTTAATTCTTAAAAAGATTTTTATGAATAAATTTTGAAACAATAAAATTTTTTTGACGTATTTTGATCATATTTTGAAGAATAATTACATTTTTCGAGGAGTTCGATTAAAAATTGTACTAAAAAAATTAAAATTTTGCGATGAACTTTATTATTTATAAAAATAACTGAATTCGAAAAGCAAATTTATTTAATAAAAATAACTGAATTCATAAAAAAATTATTATTTATGGAATTAATTAAATTATTAAGATAATTACTAATAATAATTGAATTAATAATGTAAATGTTGGAGAACAAATTTATTTAAAAATTGAATTCTTTTAGGTTTATTAAAATAGTAGGTATTGAAAATCATAGAAATCAGGAAAATTTTTAAAAATAATTGGATTATGGAGAAGAATTTTATTATTTATATAAAGATAATTCTGATTTTGACAAGAATTTTTCTTAAATTTTGGACATAATTGAATTTCTGCAATTATTTATAACTTTTCCAAACTTCAATTCTTTAAAAAGATTTTTAACTAAAATTTTTCTATCAATCCATTATTTTTAATAATTAATTAAATATATATTAACAAGTTTAACAAATTTCAAGAAGAATTGGAATTATTTAAAATTTTTTAAATTCTGCGTTTTTTCAAATTTCCAATTAAATTCATTATAAATTGAAATTTCATAAAATTTCAAAATGTAGCTTTTTAAAGTTCATTTATTTAGGAATATTATAAACTCAATTCCTTTATTAATTTTGAAATATTTAAGTAAAATTTCCATTAAATAATTTCTAAGAATAAAGTAATATAAAAAGAAATTACTGTCAAAAATAAAAAAATTTGGATGTATTGTATTAAAGAATTCGTGGTATTCGTAGATATTTTTAATAATTTTTACTTTATTTGAATATTTTTCAGAATTCATGGAGATGATGACTGGCGATTAAAAATTTTTCCCGAATATACGAAAAAAAGAAGAAGCATTATTAAAATTATGTGATCTCTCATCGCATTAATACAATTATATTTATAATTTATATGTTGACTGTTGGTTACACTTTATAAAATTACGATCAAAAATTCCTTATTTATAATAATAATAATAATTGTAATAATAGTAATAAAATAAATAATACTTCAGATTATAAAATTCATTGTTATATAAAATAATAAAAATGTTATCAAAACTGTTGATAACTTATTATTTTGTTTGAAAAGTTGTTGAATAAAAAAATTGTTTTTTGAACTCTCAATTTTTCTCTCAATTATTAAATTAATCCTATATAATTAATAAAACTAATATAAAAAAATTTGATTAATTGCATTTTTTCTTTTCTGTAATTATATTAATCCTTTAGTTAGGAAATAAAAAAAAGAAATGTTTGCACGTGAACGAAGAATGCACATAAGTTTATGTATATACTTATAAATTGTGTCTTTTCAGTTAAGTATGTCCACTGCATGCTTATTTGCATTTTGCTTTATTGTTAGAGATTTAATCTCTATCGCAGATAAATCACTTCCGAATATGTTTGAATTTTAGAATGAAATTGATTCACCTTGCAGATGTGCTTCATCAACGTTCTATATATTATGCCTTAATTACTAATTATGTGGAGAGAGTTCATTTAAAATTCGCACATAAAATCTTTGTCACAACCACATGAATTTATCGAATCATAAAAATTATAATTATACCTTATTATCAATAAATCATTTGCGAATAGTCGTAAAATAATAACAGAAATAGACATTGTAATGGTAGTAATATTTTTTAAATCATTTTTTTAACAGTTTTCAATTTTTAAATTAATGTACTTTAAATCATTGAATTCTCGGAGGGAATTTTATCAAAAAATTAAATTCCTTCGGAGAATTTGGAAAATAATTGAAACCTCGCGAAGAATTTTATTAAAATTTGTAAAAATCGTGATTAAATTATGTTGAAGAATTTCTTTGAAGTTTTTTTTAAATAATGGTGTTTCTTTAATAATTTGAATAAAAAATTTCGAACGTAATTAAATTTTATGACTAATTTATTTAATGTCTTTAATAATAGTAATCAAATTAAATAAGGAATAATTTTGATTAACTGTTTTTCTTTTTTTCTTTTATAAAAGGAAAAAGATAAAATGAGCTTTGCTTCTATTACTCATATGTATATAATTAAGGTTTTAAAATTTTTGTCCTTTTATCTTTGAATTTTAAATTTAATGGTTCATGAACACTGACGTGCTCATGTAAATGTGGTAAAGAGTGGTCGAGCTTTCAACGAACCACAGTTAAATATTCATTGGGCTGGACGTTGAAAAGCAACTCTTCTTATTTCAAATCACAAAACCCTGAATATCCTTTAATGAGCAACAACTTTTTCAGTTATTTACCCACGTTTTATTTAGAATCATTTTCATGTTTCGTTATTTATTTAGAACCAATTTAGATTTTACTTTATGATGAAAGGAAAATTTTTAATTTCTATGTTTACTTTTAACTATTGCGTTCGGTAAATATTGAACGAATTTATATGTACATTTCAATTTTTAATGTTTCTTTAATTTTTCATTTAATCCTTATTCAGAAAATATATTTTTGTTATCTTTATAACCAATTATATTTGTGAAATTTATTTTTGTTAACTTAATATCAAGGAAAATACATTTTACGAGTGTTTTAGAAAAAATATTTGAAAAACAAATACACAATATTTTTGTTGCATTTTGTATTGTTTCCACAGTACGAATAAATCTTCTCTCTCGATCGAAACAAAATGTCTTCGTTTTTTATTTTCATTATTATTAAACTACTTGAAAAGATTTGATTATTTTTATTTGTTGTTTCTTGTACAAATATTATAATATTTATTATTTATTCTTAAAAATATAAACTTTAAATATAATTTATAAACTTCGGTATTTCTTTATATAAATATTTATTCTTTTTATTCCCAGGGTTTCAGAATGTGTGTCGTTAAAAATATAAATTGTATCAAAGTGTCTACTGTTTCTCTTATAAGTAGCGGTATTGATACTTTTAAGGAAAATTAAGTACCATAGTGAAGATATTCTTCCTCTTAAAGACCAATATCAGTGTCATTTAACGCCACTTTATTTTGCTATAAACTTTCTTTATGATATTTTGAATTAGTCTGAAATTGCAAAGTTGGAACATTTTAAATAATTTAGAAACTATTTTTTTTATTATTTTCACAATTATATTATTATTCATTTCCATACAAAATGCATTATTTGTAAAAATATTTGAATTCTTAAAAAGATTTGTATTGAAAATGAGTGAATTGAATTTGAAAATTTTTATGAAAATTGAGATTTTATGAACTAAATATTGTAACGAATTTTGTAAAAAAATTTAATACTTCATTAAAAAAATGGAAATTATTGAATTGGTGCGAAGAAATTTTTTGAAAATTTGGTAAGTAATTGAATTTATGTGAAATTTTCCTTAAAAATTTGTTTAAATAATTTAATTCTTTTGAAAAAATGTATAAAAATAGAAGAGAGTAGATATTAAATGTAACTAAAATAAGGAAAACTTTTGAAAATAATTGAAATTTTGACAAAAATTTTATTAAATTTTTTGAAAATAATTGAATTTTGAAGAAGAATTTTATTATTTATAAAAATAATTGAAATTATGACGATAATTTAAAAATTTTTTTGAACATAATTGAATTTTCAAGAAGAAATTTATCACTTCTGAAAATAATTAAATTTCTGTAATCAGTTATTTATAAAATTTCTTTTTCAATTCATTAAAAATGTATATTTTTAAAAATTTCAAAATTGTGATCTTTAAAGTTTATCTATTTATGTATATTTTAAACAGAACTCTTTTGAAATCCAATTAGTTTAAAAATTTGAAGTAATATTATTTACTAAAAAATTCTTAAGTAATAATTTTATAACTGTTTTTTAAGGATAACTAAGTTATTTAAAGAGAAATTATTGTCGCAAAAATAGGAAAAAATAGAAGGTTTTGTATTAGAATTCGTGACAATTTCATAGATTATAAAGCAAACAAAATAGATACCAAAATTAAAAATATTCTTATAAATTTTCAAAATTTCGTTTTTTTCAAAGCTTTTAATAAAAATCCCTGACTTTTTCCTAAATTCCCTGACATGTGGCAATACTGAATAATAAATAATAGTAGTAATAAATTAACCTTATTCTTATTGGCATTTATTATTTTTGTTAAAATGTAATGAATGAAATTGAAATTTTAGAGAATTTCAACTTAATTTTTAATATGAATTTAAATTTTTTAATTTTCACTGTACAAAAAAAAATTAATTAACTTACTGAATTTTGATAATAAATATAGAATTACAAAAGATTTGAGATTTAATATAAAGATGCTACTCTCCACTTGCGAACGCCAAGGTTACCGCCAGGTGTCAGTTCAGTTCTTTCTTGGAATTTTTCCTGCCATCTGGTGGCGACCTTGGCGTTCTCAAGTGTAGAAGTTAAACCATCATTTCTATTCCTTGAAAATTTTTTTTATAACTAATAAAATGTAAAAAAAATGTTATTGTGAGAATAATTTATTTTATTCCTTATTTACTTTATTCTTCAGTATAAACTTTAATATACTTTAAAAAAATAAGCTTAATGTTTTTAATAAAATTTAAAAATATTTTTCTTTAAAAAATGGCTTTACTTAAATTTTGCGGCACCTTTCTCCTTAAATAATTTCAAATTGTCTCCTTTTTAAAAGAGAGTTGCTTTGCTTCCCAAGAAATCTGCACACTGCAAGATCAATATAAGGAAGGGTCTGCAACCAACCTTGAAAATTTATAACACACTCCCCCCAAAAAAAGAACTATGAACAAGTTTCGTATATATATATATATATATATATACGATTTCCAACAAATTTATTCAACTACTTTTCTTTTAATTCAACTTGGAAAAAAATATTCCAACTTTTAAAAAATTGTTGCATATATTTATATATACATTTCTGAGAAAAATTAAAAAAAAACAAATCTCAAAGCAAAAACCTCTGAAAAATATTTCATTTCGCTAATTCAAAACAAGAATCAAAGTTGTGACCTGATTTCCGTGAATGGTAAGCGTCAGCAAAGTATCGCATTTGTACCCGGAAAATAGTTTTGCTTCAGCATCAATGTTTTTTTCTCTTTCTTTTTATATTTCTTCTCTCTTTGTGAAATTGAAAGACGAAATGTTTTTTTTTCCTTTAGCAAAAGAAATGCGGTCGTAATATTAATTAAATGCTTTTTGTTTTACTTCAGAAATTGTGAATTCTTCTTTTTATTGTTTCACAATTATTGTTGTACAATATTTTTTTGCTCATATTTTTTTTTTTTGCTAGAAATTTCTTTATTGATAATAATAAATATTTATCACTCATCTACTTAGGAGTTAATTTACACGCTTTAATAATTCATTGCTGCGTTAACTTAAAAATACTAAATTGCCACGAATTGCTACCAAAAAAATGTGGATCAAATTAAAAATGGATTCTGATTTTTGGCATCATTTTGATTCACTGTAGGGTCAATTTGTTAATTTTAAGAAAACTGTAGTAAAATATTTTTATAATTTATTAAATAAATTTAACTCTACTTAACTTTTTTATAAAAAAATACATTTTATTACGACAATTTTAATTTAAATTAATAAAATTAATAAAAGTAATAAGAGTAATGAGCAAAAATTTTTGCTAACAAATAAAAAATATCTAAAATTTTTAATTATATGTGTATATATTTCCTTTGAAATAATGTCACGCTTGTGAAAAATATGCTGCTTCCTCGTTTTGAAATTAAAGAGAGGGAATTAAATTAAATTAAAATGAGAAAAAAGAAATTAAAAATATTTATTAGTCTCAAGTATTTGAGACACTTTCTGAATTTAATTAGAGCATACAAAGAATTGTAAAGCAAACACACACTTGAAAATATTCTAGAGAAAAAAAAATTGAAAATAACTCATTTAATTATCTATGTGAATTGCAGAAAGTGAAAGAATTAATGAACGTAAACACATGTTTGGTCCTTCTTGCCTTATCGTATCCAGTAATTATTATTATATGAACGTAAAATAGTAAAAAAAACTGAAGACGTAAAATCGGATCGTAGAATATTTGAAGTTGTGCATAAAATTTTCATTACTTTCCAGACGAGATTCAATATGAGAAATTAAAAACTTCTTTCTAAGAAACTTTATAATTATAAAGATCACTTTAGTCCAAAGTTTGAAAATCTCAAAAATCACCGACTACTTTTCTATATAGAAAAATTTTCTCTCTCTCTCTCTCTCTCTCTCTCTCTCTCTCTCTCTCTCTCTCTCTCTCTCTATTATTACGAAAGTTTTCGTTTTTAAGGAGTTGAATATTTTTATAAACAAATCATTAAATAAATTATAAATTCGATAAGCACTGAACATTTTTGGTCAGGACACGAGTGAAGATATTCGAATTATGTAGAAGTAGTATAACAAAAGAGTTTAGTCAGACGGAATTTAAATATCTGAAAATTCACTATATAATAAGTAGTAAAACACAGTTTTGATCAGCTAAAAAAATTTTAAAAAATATTCGACAAAATAAGACGAAAAGGATAGTAATAATTTTTAGTCAGACGAAATAAGTAGACTTCGCTCTCGATAATTATAATTTTTAGAAACTAGTATAAAAGTTGCTATCGAAAAATTTTACTTAACGACTAAAAAACTCGTTTTAAACAATTTATACAAAATTGACAAAAATTCCATTCCACATTATATACTTATTTTCCTGACATTTTTCCTAAAATATTTAAAAATAATTTAATTCCTGTGAAAAATTCTAATATTTTTGTAAATAATTTAATTCTTCCAAACAATTTTAAAATAACATTCTTTTAAAAATAATTAATTTTTTCGAAGAACTGAAATTGAATTTTTAAGAATAATTACATTTTTCAATCAATTCCTGTAAAATTGTATTAAAAATAATTAAAACCCTGTGATGAATTTTATTATTTATGATAAAAACTAAATAGTTACTGAGAATTTTATTATTATAATCTTATATTGCAAATTATAAAATTTTTTATTTTTAAATTTAAATTTTTTTTTTATAAATTTATAATCAAAATCTGAAAGTTCATTTATTAAGTAAATATTTAATTATTATTGTTACATACAATTGTAATAAAATTTGACGAAAGAATTTAATTATTCTATGAAATTTGCTTAAATCCATTGAAACAATTTATTTACTTTCATTAATAATAAAATTCTTCAAAGGAATGCATTATGTACTTTTAATTTAATTATAGTAACATTTCTCGAAAGAATACAATTATTTTCAATAGTATTTTAATGAAATTTCTTAACAAAATACATTTATTATTAACAATTTTTAAAAATAATTGAATTCTTCTGAAGAATTTTATTATTTCTAAAAATAATTTTAATTTTGCGAAAAATTGTTATAAAGTGTGTTTAAATTAAAATTGAATTTTTCATAAGAATTTTATAAACATTGTTTTCACTTTTGAATAATCAATTTTTTCGAAATATAACAAATAGTATACAAATTTTATGTTAAATAATTGAATTCTTGTGGAAAACTTTATTTGTGAAAAGAATTTAATTTTTTAATTATTTAATTTGAAATAGAATTAAAATTAATTGATATTCTTGGATGAGTTTTATTATTTATGTAAATAATTTAACTCTTACAAGGAATATTGTATTAAAATTGTTTTTAAATAATTGGATTTTAATGAAAAATGTTACTACTTACTACTTAGTGATAGTAATTGAATTATTATGAAGAATTGTATAAAAATTTAGTGATCTTAATTGATTATTTGGCCAATGTTATTTTAATTTAATTGAAGTCCTGTGAAAATTTTATTATTTATGAAAATAATTTAAGTTTAGATGATTTTTCTCAACTTTTTTTAATAATTGAATTCTTTTGCGAAATTTTAAGAGAATACTAAATATTGAAAGTAATTGAATCGTTTTGAAGAATTTGATTTTTATTTGTTTTAAATACATTTTATTTGGTTTGAATACAATTTTATTTGGTTTAAATACAATTTTTTTTTGTCTCAAATATATGTTTTATTTATATCGAATAAAAATGTTATTTAAAACATATAAAAAGTCTAGTTGGGTTTGAGACTAATATACGTTTATTTAGGCCAAATAAAATATATTTGGTTTAAATAAAAGTTTTCTCTGGGTGTAGTATTAGTGAAATTAAAGTAGAGTGGAAATTCGAAAAAAAAACAGAAATGCTTTTAGAGGCTGAAAGTTTAAATAAATAGTCAAATAGTAACATAAGGTAAAAAAAAGTAGTAAATAGGTCTTAGTGGATGAGTACGAAGCCTAAAGTAAGTAGTAAAACGTAATTTCAGTTATAGTTAAGAATTATTAAAATTATAAACATTCGAAAATAAGGAGTAAAAACAGATTTTTGTCAGACAAAAACTGAAATTTGAGTCAAAGTAGCAAAAGTCTCTATTACTGATTTCTATTCATTTCCGATGTAAAAATCAATAATTGTCATAAGAATATAAAATTAAAAAATTACAGAAAAATTAATCCGAAAGCTCGGTAAAGCGGGAAAATTTACGGTGCTTAACTTGTATGCAGCTTAAGCAATTTTCCAGTTAAACTAAAACAGTACCACTAAAGTGAAATACATCGTCATATTATCGCTCTGTTCCCATAAATTCTGGAGAACATAATGAATTATATTATATATGCTCCGGTGCGAAAATAAGTACCTATACGTGCGCATTGGACAATTTCTGATATATTGTAACCGAATAAAATAAAGTTTCCGACAATAATTAGTAACAAATAGACATTTATATTAGAGTATATTATTTTTATTTTCATCTTTTATTACAATGAAAAATTTCTTATTTGCGTAAATACAAATTTGTTAAAATTTCTAACTTTATTTTCGTGTGTTGTAATTTAGATACTTCGTGATTCACAATTTGTAGAATAAAAAAATAAAAAATATTATTAATTAATAATAAAATTTCGCTTGCCAAAAACTATTTAAAACTAATTAATTATTTTGTTAATAAATTCTTTGGAAAAACAATTATTTTTTAAAACTCTAATGAAATTCTTTATAATTAGCCAGAAAGAATTCAAATATTTTCAAAAATTTCAATAATAATGAAAAGCTTATCAAGAATTAAATTATTTTTAAAATTTATAAGAACATAGTTTATAGAAATTCTAAATTTTCTCAAATAACAAAATTCTGCATAAGAATTAACTTATTTTCCTCAAATGTAGTAAAATATTGTTTGCAAGAATTAAATTGTTTTCAAAAATCATAATAAAATTCTTACCTGAAATGAAAATTATTTTCTTAAAAAAGTAAAATTTTTCCTTGAAATTTAATTATTTTGAAAAATTGTAAGAAAAATCAGCTGGGGCAAAAAAACACCACATGCAGTGCTTTCGTAAAACTATTAAATAACTTCGTCATTTCATAGGATGCAAAAAATGTTCTTCAAGGATTTTGAAGTTTAATTACTAAACTTTCTGTATTAATTGGAAATTTGAAAAAATATTAAATTCCGATTTTAATGCGTAAAAGGTATAAAAGTGTCTTTTTCATTCCACTCTACTTCAAATTCAATATAAAAAACTTTTTTTTTATATGTAATATTAGCAATTTTAAACATAAGAGAATTTAACAATTTTAATTTAAATTTTTTTTTCGCTTCAAAAATAATAAAAATAAAAATTTCAATATAAATTTAAATATAATTTTAATAGTATTATAACTATAATAATTATATTATATTATATTCTAACACAGGGAATTTAGAAAAAAGTCAATCAGTAAAAGGATTTTCATTAAAACTACTGGAAAAAAGTAAATTTTTACAATTTTTAAGAAAATTTTGAATTTTTGTGTCTTTTAAAGTTTTACTAATCAACTATGAAATTACCACAAAGTTTAATTTTACAAACCATTATTTTTTTCTATTTCTAAAAACATATTCTTCTTCAATAAAATAAAATAAAAAAAAAAATTTGTAACATTTTCATTCTGAATAAATCAATAAAGAAATTTAATAGAACTTTAATTTTTGAAAAATGTTAATAATTCAAATTCTTCTCAAAATAGTTTATTATGTTAACGTATATTTAATTAATTTGTAAAAATAAATAATAATGGATTTATAGAAGAATTTTAGTTAAAAATACTAAGAAAATTGAATTTTAGAAAAGTAACAATTTATTGAAGAAATTCAATTATTTTCAAAATATATAATAATATTTTTCGCAGAAATGCTATTACAATAAAAATTTCTAGTAAAATTCGTGTAAAAACTTTAAATATCTTTATAAATAATAAATGCTTTCTCTGGAATTTAATTATTATCAACAATTTTCATAAAATTCTTTGAAAAATATCAATTAGTCTAAAAAAAATTTTTCAATTCCATAATTTTTAATATCTACAGATTTGATAACATTTGCTAAATAGAAAGAAACAAATTTATTTTTTAATTATTAAAAAAAATTTTTTGTTGTGTCTAAACGATATCGTCACAAATAATGCAATAATTATTTAAATAAAGTTTTAATCAAATTCTACGCAAACATTTAATTATTTTCAAAAACAATAAAAATGTCACGTGAATTGAATTAACAAATGTTTTTATAAATTTCTTCGCAATAATTCAAATATTTTCATAAATAAAAAAAAGGGATTTAATTATTTTAATAAACAATACAATTTTAAATAATAGAATTTCTAAAAAATGTAGTTATTTTTAAAAATTTTATTAAAATTCGTTAAAAGAATTCAATTATTTAAAAAATTGGCGATTAAATTCAATACGAACATTAAAATATAAAAAACATTCAATAAATGATTGATTTTTGTAATATAAATAATTGATTCATGGTAGAATTTTCAAATAAAATTGATTTAAAAATGAATTTTTGATAACATTTTTGATAATGATTGAATATTAAAAAGGATTATAGCGGGAATTTTTTAAAACAATTTCATTTCGAAAAGATTTTAAATTAAAATATTTGTAAATTTTTTTTTTTATACTTTTAATTAAAGTAACATAGTTTCGATATCTTCATGATTATTAATAATATTCTCATAGGTTATTGAATTTCAAAGAGGTTTTGATTTTGAATTTTTTAAAAATCGTAATTTCTATGGAAGAAAAATAAATAAATATTTATATAATAAAAGAAGTAATCGATGTTTTCAATTAATTTTACAATTAATGAAATTTGTAAATAAAATTTAACATAACATTTTTTCCAACAAAATGTTTTTCCTTATTTTATAAAAATTCTAAAATTTTCAACTGAATTTTCTAATTAACAAATAGAATTTATAAACATTTTTTCCTTTATTTTTAAAAAACTTTGAATTTTATTAAAACCATTCTTATTAAGAAATAGAAATGATGAAAAATAATTTCCTTAGGGAAATTGAGAATTTCCTATAAAAATATAAGAAACTGGACTATATATAATGTTTTTTTTCAAAAGAAGAGAATCAGTTTGTGAACAATATCAAATTTTTCTTCAAGGAAAATTGATGGTTGCGATTCAAACTTTCATTTGAAATCAAAAACATAATTCTAGTACGTCTTATTTTTCTTTTAACCATATTCAAAGATAGACAAAAACAAGTTTTTTTTCACTTTTTAACACTAATTTTCTTTAAAAACTCGACGTTATAGAACATTTATCATTTTAGATTCGTAATAAGCGTGAAAAAAATATATCAAAAGTGACCAAAATTATTCAAAGGGCAGAAAAAAAAATTAATTTTTGTCGGACAATTTTTAAACAATTAACAATTTTCTAAAATGTTTTGTAAATAAAATGGAGAAAAGTTTGCATAATTTAGATCAGTCGAACAAAATTTTTTAATAGAAAAAAGCATATAACAAACAAAAGGAATATATTTTTTATTTGTAAATCATTTTTTTTTAATTTTCTATTTTGTAATATTATTTTATTACAATCATGAAATCATGAAAAAATACCTGCATATTTTCCATTTTTCAAAAAATATTTTTTATAGAGAGAAAGAATACTCATAAACTAACAAAATGAATAAAAGAATACGAAGATTTTTATATTAGATAAAGTTAATATAGTTAATTAATTAATTAATATTATAATATTTTATTGTATAATATTTTATAATATTTACTAATATTGCATCAATATTTCCAGGAAATATTGTTCCAGGGCAAAATGTTAACTAAAAAAATTGTGACAAATAATTAAAACCTGCATAAATATTTGTAAAGAAATAAAATATCAAAAACATGTTTTTGAAGAACAATATTTTCAACAACAACAACAACAACAAAAAGAACTTATCGATTGTGAATCATGTAGATAAAATTTAAAGTGGTGTTAAAATGTGTTGAGTGTATTTTGCGATTTACGATCTCATGTATAGAGTGGTTGGAATAGTCACTTTTTTTCTATAAGGGTTCATAAATTTTCATTCGCGATGGCCTCCAGAGGTCCTTAGTCCGCTCAAAAGAAAAAAGAGCCTCGGGATATTTGCCGAATGGCTTTGGTCGAGTGAAAAGCTTTCAATAACTCTCTCCCAGGTTCCATGTGAAATGTCAAGAGAGACTTTTGCTCATCTTTAACTTCACAATTGACTTGATTACGCTGCCCTTAATTTTCTATATGTCCATTAAAACTTTTAAATTGTTTTTTTCAAACATTTTCACTTCAATATTTGCTAAAGTTTATTTTTATTTATTGTTTCGTCAAAAGAGAATAAATTAATTTCTTTTTAATTTAAAGAAATTTATTGTTTCTTTAAAAAGAAATTTATAGTTTTTTAAAAGAAATTTATAGTTTCTTTAAAAAGAAATTTAAGTTTTCTACAAAAGAAAAAGGATATTTAATTCAACGTTTAGATAAAACATTATACTTAAAGGAAATAAAAAAAATTTTAGAAGATTTTGTGGAATTAAAATTATTTTGTAAACAAAGACTTAGAAAAAAAATTTTTATTCCAGAAATAAGTAGCCAACCGAAGAAATAGGATTGAATTAAATATGATTCTAAAATAATTTTTGGTTCGAGTAATTTTTATGTTTGATTCAAATATATTTTTTTGGAATATAATTATCTTTAGTACAACCATATTTTCTGTATTGGTTTTAATAAACAATACTTTTAACAATTTTACATTTTATTGAAGCATAAAAGTTGATTCCAAAGAATTCGAAATCAATAAAAATTTGTTTGGATAAAATAAATGATTCTCTCAGTCAATTTATTTAGATTCTTTTCAATATACTTTAGTTGATTCAAATATTCTTTGTTTGAATCATTATTAGGATCACAATTAAATTTTATTATTTTATATATGATTTAAATATAATTTTAAATGATCAAAAATACATTTTTTTATAAATTGATTATTATGTTAATTTCAAAAACAAGAAATTAAAAAAAGTTCTATTTAATCATGCAATTTTCTATAACCTATATATGGGGGATTCCGCGTCAAGTGATCAAGGGGTCTTTTGGTGCAATGCTTATTTCAATAATTTTTTACTCTTAAACAATTAAACATACGAATTTGGCAAAGTACATTTTGGAAAGGTTTTTTCATGCTCTTTCGATTGGAAATAAGCATTTTGAAAAAAAAAAATTTTTTGACCCAAAAAAATCAAAATTAAAAATAAATTTCAATTTTTGGGGGAGAAAGACCCAATTTTTTTTTTTTTTTTTTTTTTTAAACGAAAGCTGAGGTTTTTTCCTAAAAGGACATATAAATGGTAAAGTGGGACTAGAATGTTTAAACATTGAAAAAAAGAGTTTTAAGCTCTGTTTAGGAGAAAACTCTTTTTTTCAATGTTTAAACATTCTAGTCCCACTTTACCATTTATATGTCCTTTTAGGAAAAAACCTCAGCTTTCGTTTAAAAAAAAAAAAAAAAAAAAAATTGGGTCTTTCTCCCCCAAAAATTGAAATTTATTTTTAATTTTGATTTTTTTGGGTCAAAAAATTTTTTTTTTTCAAAATGCTTATTTCCAATCGAAAGAGCATGAAAAAACCTTTCCAAAATGTACTTTGCCAAATTCGTATGTTTAATTGTTTAAGAGTAAAAAATTATTGAAATAAGCATTGTACTGAAAAACACAAAAATTTAACCCCCTCCCCCTCGGAAAATATTGGACTAGGTAAAAAAATATTTTTACGAAAAATTACTATCTATGAGTACTACAAAAGCTCCAAGTTTTGCTACGATTGGAGAAAAATTTTTCTCCACCTTGATCACTTGACATGAAATGCCCCATATATGGAAGAACGATGCAACATTCTTGTCACTTGTAATTAGTTGTAAGCATGCAATTTTTGTATCTGTTTATGAAATGACAAAAGAATACATAATTTTTTATCATTTAACAAAATAACAGCTCGCGTATTGTATAATAATTAAAAATTTTAAAAAATAGTAAATTAAAAAAGTTGACTATTTATTTGAACGCCTTTTTTCAATTTCTACGCTATTATTTGTAAAACTGTTCTATTTCTAATCTATAATATAATTTCTTGAAGCCTATTGAATGCAGTAAGTCTATCTAAATTTTATTGTTATTCCTCTAAATATTCTGGCTAAATAGCTAGGTCTAAGTCTTCTAGCCATATGTCATCTGAGTTTGTATGTACCTGACTTACGCTTCTAAAGCTACTTGTGCTGGCACTGCGAGCCTGTAAACACATCAATCCAAATAGAATATAATTGAAAATTTACTCATTTTTAAAAATATTTTTATTACTATAATAATTCTAATTTCAATTATTCCTAGTAACTATAACGTTTCGCTGTAAAGTGTCAAAAATACTTATATTACTTGAAATAGTAAAAAAAATTTCAAACTAAAACTTACACTGTTACTCTCTAAATTAGAATTAGTAAAAATTTTGACTAATTTGAACTAGAGATTTCGCTTTTAAATTAGTAAATTTTACTAAAATTAATAAAAAAAAAATTTATGTTTTTAATTACTAAAAAAATTACTATTTGGTAATTCTATTTACTAATTCAAAAGCAAAAAGTCAATCACTAATTAAAATTAGAAAATATTTTTACTAATTCAAATTAAGAGAGTAATTTCAAAGTATAAAAATTAAAAAATTTTAAATTTATGATAAGAAATAGTGTGTATCAAAATCGAAAATTAATCCAAAGTTTTGGCATCAATTTGATCCACTGTTTAGTATCATAAGTTGATACTTTCAAAAAAACTCTCTATCTAATACTACTGAATTAGATAACACAGGCACAAAAAAATTGTTTTCGCCGAGACAATACAATAGTATTTTTAAAAGTTTTTTTGCCCACTAAATCCGAATCCGAAGTCAGAATTGTCAAATTGGTTCTTTTTTTTTGTTATATTAGAAAAACGACTCAAAAAACCGAATTAAAATGAAAAAAAACTTTTTTTATGACATTACAGTAGTATATTCTCATGCTATTTTTACGCTGAATCTAAATCCAAAGTTGGAGTTGAAAGAGTAGCTTAAAATTTTGAGATAAACTAAAAATAGGACAAAAAACCGAATTAAAATTAAAGAAAATAAATGTTTTTTTTGTATAAAACTAAACTAGTATGTTCCCATATGTATTTTTACCCGCTAAATCTGCATTCGATGTCAACATTGACAGATTTGCTTAAAATTTTGAGATAAACTAAAAAAGGAGTAAAAAACAGAATTAAACTAAAAAAAACTTAAATTAATTTTTTTTAACGCTACACTAGTATATATATATTTTTATGCATTTTTTCCCGCTGAATCCGAATTCCAAGTCAGAGTTGAGAGAATTGCTCAAAATTTTGAGATTAAAATAAAAAATTGTTTAAAAGAGCGATTTTTTAATTAAAAAATGGAAATTTTTTTGCTATAATACTACACTAGTGTTTTTCTATATATTTTTTCATTCGAATCAGGAATTCAAAGTCAGAATTTTCAAATTGGCTCAAAATTTTTAAATGTTCAAGAAAATCTGCTGAGAAAATAGAAAAAAAGACAAGAGACTCAACTTTTAGCCACACTGAAAGAAAATGTATATTAAATTTTGTAAAAGTATTTTACAATTTGGCGAAAAAGTGCAACAACACGACCGAAATTTTTATATAAAAAATACTAAACTTTAAAAAAAATTTATGTAGAATTCAGTAAAGTTATATTAAAATATTTAAAATTTAATTTATATTCTTTATATTTGATATAATTATATTATATTCGACATTTTTTTTGAAAGTTTAGTATTTTTAATCAAAATTTCGGTTTGTTGCACCTTTTCTCCAAACTGGAAAATACTTTTACAAAATTTAATATACATTTTCTTTCAGTGTATTAGTGATTAGTGTTTCCTCATTAGTATAATTTTATTTATTTTTTATTTTTTATTTCCTTTTTATCATTTTAAATCGCTTTTTATCAACTTTTTAAAATTTATCTCAAAATTTTGAGCAATTCTCTCAATTTTGACATCGAATTCGGCTACAGTGAAAAAAAATGCATAAAAATAAACTTATACTAGTTTAGTGTCATTTTAATTCGATTTTAATTCGCTTTTTTTGAGTCGTTTCTTTTGACTTTATATTTCAAAATTTCTAGAAATTCTGTCAAATTCTAACTTTAAATTCCGATTTAGCATGAAAAAGTACATAGAAATATACTAATTTATTGTCACACAAAAAAATATTTATTTTCTTAATTTTAATTCGGTTATGTGAGTCGTTTTTCTAGCTTATCTGAAAATTTTGAGCTAATCTGTTACTTCCGATTTCGGATTCGGATTCAGTGTAAAAATATGCACGGGAACATACCACTATAGTGTCATAAAAAAAGTTTTTTAATTTTTTTCATTTTAATTCGGGTTTTTCAGTCATTATTTTTTTGGATATAACTAAAAAAACCAATTTTTCAATTCCGATTCAGCGGACAAAAATACATGGAAATATACTATTGTATTGTCTCGGCCAAAACACTTTTTTTGTGTGTCTGTGTAATTTATGGAATTTGAAAAATATATTCAAATAAGTTTTACATATTCAAATAAATTTTATATTATATTATAGTCGAATATACTTTATGATATTGAAATATATTTTATATATTTTAATATATATTTTACATATTATGAGAATATATTTAATACGCATAAAAAATGAAACGCACAACGTGTGAATTATTATTAATGTTATTATTAACATTAACTATTTGAGATGGCCTTCAGATAATATCTATTTACCAGTGGTATGAAATTTATAAATTCTCTTCAAATTCATTCATTATAATTAACAGATAATCAATTAAAGAGCAGGAAATCTGGTACAATAATGGACACAGTAATTATTTCGTAATCAAATTAAAGACACGTGATCGATCACATTAACGCTGTCCGCACAAATTTTCAGTTATCAGATTTCTCTGCTAAATTTGAAATATATATATATATATATATATATATATATATATATATATATATATATATACATATATTATGTTATTTGTTACTGGATATATGATTAAATTTGACTAATATATATTAATAATTAATATTAATTAATAATATTGATAAATTTAATAGATCTGTTTGGAAACAGAATTTAATGGGGAATAAGAGGTGAAATTTGCTTTCAGTCCTAGAAGTGTAAAGCACAATTTGGGTCAGACAGTGACTGTAAATTTCGAAATTTACTAATCTGTAGAAGGGAACAATTTTGGTCAGACAGTGACTGCAAATATGGAAATTTACGAACAAAATAGGAAAAAATAGTTTTTTTCATGTGTGATTCCATATTTCCATGGGAGATTTTAGTATTTTTGAAGTAAACCAATTGCAATTGAAACTCAGGAATTTTAATCTACACATAAAAAGAAATGTTTCCACCAAATATTACGTCAAAATATTCAATAGTTTTTGAGATGTCAAAATTTTTGAAACATTTTGAACTCGTTATATCTCCTTTCCATTTTAACCAAATCACTTGATTCTTTTTGGAAAAATTTCAGAATAAAAAAACAAAAAAATTTTTTATATTATGTTTATACAAAAATTTGATAAACAATAAAGTTATTTATATGATGTTTATACAAAAAAATTTTATAAACAAAAAGTTTTTAACTAATAATTGAATAACTTTTGAATTGCATGACGAATTTGAATTAAAGAAACACTAAAATAATCTTTTACAAATATTAAATTTTACGAATATACTCATTAGTTTACTACTTACAAGTAGTAAATCGTATGTTTAGTCAGCCGAATCATAAAAACAGTCGTCAAATGAAAGTTAAATTTGATTTTTTTAATAATTGCGATTATATAATTTTATCCCTCCCTCTCTTTTTAAGTAAATATTAAAACGATTTTTGAAATACTTTTTCTGAAATTAGTAATTTATTTACTAATACATATGTAAATAACTAAATACAAAAAACATAAATAAAAATAATTTTTAGTTTTATAGGCGCAGTACTTCTATGTTTGTAAAAAATAAATAATATTTTTTCAGATTTTCTGTATAAATGTAAAGAAATTTGACAATTGTTAGAGGAATGACTAATAGAAAATGTTTGCAAAAAATAAGAGACTTTTCTTTAAACTCTGACTAAGGAAAGCAAAGAAATGTTGAAATAATTCATATATACGAGCATTGTCATTTTAATTGGAATGTCTCTTTATTTGCTAATTGTAAGGCAACAATTAAAAATTTTCCAGAATGAATTAACAAGTTTCAATCTTTTATAATGAATGCAAATCCTAATCGTTTTACAGAAAAAATTGTTTGAAATAAATATAGTTAGGTCATTAAAAAATTTTATTCATTTCAATATGGTGAATTTTTCTACAATTCTCTTCAAATTTTAAAAATATTAAATTTTAAGTGATTTAGAATTAAATATTTAGAATTTTATCTGATTTAGACTTAAAGAACATAATTTTAAAAAAATGTTTTTGTTTTAGTTTCCTACATTTCAGGAAAAAGATTTAGCAAAAGTAAAATATCGTATTAAAAAAGAAAAGAGGAATATTAAAATAAAATCGAACGCTCTTGTTTCAAGAACCCATTTTTTTAAAAGCGAACTTTATGAATTTAATTTGATATTGAAATAAGAGTGTCGCTTCTTATTTTAATGGCCAACAATTTGCTATTATACTCTTTGTGTTATAGTTCACAGCAAAGAAAGTAATTTGAAAATTTATATATAGAAGGCTATCGATGACAAAACTCGACTATAAGGATAAGATAATGAGATCATCAACGGTACATTTATTATATCTTATGATCTTCAAGTTTCAAAGAAAAGTTGTCGTTAGATAAAGTTTTGTGCAAAAAAGACGAGTTTAGAAAAAATTTATTAAAACCTTGAGCAGCGTTATATTTTCTTCTTATAAAGGAAAAATGATTGCAGATATTCAATTCTTTTCAAAAGTATAAAAAATTAAAATTTCAATTATCTTAATAATGAAATCAATTCTTCTCCAAAATCCAATTATTTACAATTATTTTTTTAATTTTCTTCGCAATAATTCAATTACTTTTATCAATAATAAAATTTTTCACAAGAAATTAATAACTTTCGTAAATGATAAAAATAATTCTTTTTAAGAATTTAATTACTTCCACAAATAATAAAACTCTTTGCATAATTTAAATTATTTTAGGTGCATTTAAAATAGAATTTCTCGAAAAATGTAATTTTTCTTAAAAATTTTTATCAAAATTCGTAAAAGGAATTAAATTATTTAATTGGTTGATAAAATGTTTAATGGAAATTGAATTTTCAGAAACATTCAAGTTTTAAAAAATAATATTAATCAATATTAATTAATTCTTGCAAATTGAAATTCTTGCAGAATTTTCTAATAAAAAATTTATATTCAAATGAATTTCGGTTAAAATTTTAATTACTAATTCAATATTAAAAGTATATTATAGCGTGAATATTTAGAAATAATTGAATTTTGAAAAAGTTTCAAATTTAAAATCATTTAAACTCCAAATTTATAATATTTTTAACAAACTATTCAGCAAAACTAATTTTTTTTAACAAGTTTAACTAAATTTTTAAAAATTTTTTAGAAGATTTTATTTTCTAATTTATATTTAATTGAATTGTTTTCGAATAATCAAAATTTTATAAAATTACGTTGTCATCAAATGGATTAAAAATTCTCAAAGGATGTTTTCGAAAATTATTAAAAATTCAAGAATAAATATCAATTTTTAAATGATTACAGACTTAATACTTAAAGAATTCACCTTATAAGTACAAAATATTAAATATTTTTGTTCATAATTATGCAAAAATTTGACTAAAATTTGTCGTAAGAATTTTATCATTGTAATTAATGTTAAAATTCTTTAGAACAATTCAAATATTTTCAATACAAGTTTAATAACATTTTTCAAAAGAATACAATTATTTTTGAAATTATATATTATTTGAAATTTATTTTTTTTAAGAATTTTAAGAGACATTCGATTATTTTCAACAATTTTAATAAACTTCTTTTTAAAAAATCATGATTCTTCAAATTCTTTATAAAATTCTTTCAAAAATTTAATTTCTTCCAAAAATTCAGAAAAAATTCTTCAAAACAATTCAATTATTTTTATGAATTATAAAATGCTCTACAAAAATTTAACTAATTATATAAAAAAGAAAATTCTTCGCAATAATATAAATATTTTGATAAATAAAAAAATTCTACAAAGAAATTCATCTATTTTCCTAAAAAATAAAATGTTTCGGAGGATTTCAATTGTTTTCAATTCAATTTTAATAAAATGTTTCGAAAGAATACAATTATTTAAAAAAATATATTATTTAAATTCAATTATTTTCAAGAGTATTCATAAAAATTTAATTATTTTCAAAAATTCTGATAAAAAATTCTTCGAAAAAAACCAATTACTTTTTATAAATTGTGAAATTATTGACGAGAATTTTTTTAATTTAATGAAAAAAATGTAATTATTTAGCAAAAACTTTAATAAAATTGTTTGAAAGAACTTAATTTTCTATGAATAATTAGAATTTTTTTATAGAAAAATCGATAATTTTAATTAATTATAATCATGGTTTTTTTAAAAATTTAAAGTTGAAAGAAATTTTTCCTAAAATTCAATTATGTTCAAAATTTTCAATAAATATTTTAAAAAAACTTTACCATATTCAAGAATATTGAAATAAATTCTTAAAAACGATTGAATTATCTTAAAGAATTTTAATAAAAATCTTGACATATGAATAAAATTATTTTTAATACAATTTTAATAACATTTTCTCCAAAGCATTTAATTATTGAAAAAATGTTGATAAAATTCTTGACATGTTTTCAATTATTTGAAAAATGTTTTTATAAATACTTTACAAGAATTTAATAATTCTCAGTTCATTAATATAAAAACTTTAAACATTTAGAGAGAAAAATTATTATTTATAAAGTTAGAAAGCAAAAAAGCAAACGGCAACTAAATTAAAACGGCTAACAGGTTATTGAAATACAACGATTTTTTTGTAATTAAAAATACATTTTTGTAAAAGCTTGCTTTGAATTCAATTTCAAGAATTTTTGCTTCAAATACGAAAATTGTTAATTTAAGTAAAATTTACTTGATTTAAAAATAAAATTTATTTGGTTAAAGTGTAATATTTGTTTGATTCAAGTAAATATTTATTTAATATTGCCTCAAATGATCGATAATTGGATTGAATTTTTTTTTATTTACTTTCTTCTATTTATTTATTTCAATTTTACTTTTCTTCATTAATTTTTGTTTTTTTATTTATTAACTATTATTATTTATTTATATTCAATTTTAATTATTCCTTTTTCTTTGTTTCTTTTTACTTAATTATTTATTTATATTTTTTTTTATTTATTTACATTTATTTTTTCATTAAAGGAAGTGAATTTCTCATTCGGTAATTTTGTGACAGATTGATTCGGAAAATTGTTAATTTCCTTCACCTTTAATATTTTTTTCACTTCTTTAATTTTTAATATTTATTATTTTTTTATTAGGTACAATATAATAATAATAATATAATAATATTTTTATTATTTCCTTCTGGAATAATATTATTTCGTGAAATAATAATAATAATAAATATAAAGTTATTGTCCTTTCAATTAGTGATTTTTGCCTTTTGTGTGCATGTTGTGGCAGTTTGTAAGCGGAGTTAATATGTGCAAAGTATTTCATTACTTTGTCAAGCCATTTTGCAACATAGACGGTAGGATTTCCAACGTGAAAGGAAGAGCGAAAGCAGTAAAGACAGAAGACAGCCCTATATAGTTATAGCACAAAATAAAATGAAAAAAAGTCTTATTCTAAGTTGTAACATTTTTAAAACAACGTTTTTAGATTTTCCAAGCAGATTACTTCCCCTGTCAGCACTATCTTAATGCACTGAATTTTAAATTGAACAACATTTCTTTTATTTCCCTACAAATTTTTTCAAGATTACACATTTTTTAATTGTCACAGTTTTAATAATTTTGCAAAATTTTACTTTATGCACCAATTTATTTCCACATTTACTTTCTTCTATTTAATTTATTCATTTCAATTTTACTTTTCTTCATTAATTTTTACGTTTCTAATATATTAATTATTATTATTTATTGATACCTATTCAATTTTAATTATTCATTTATTCATTTCTCTTTCTTTCTTTTTATTTAATTATTTATTTATGTTTTCTTTTATTTATTTGTTTCTATTTTCTTATTTTTATTTTTTTATTTTTTTATTTTACATTTATTCATTTTCAATGAGAGTCAGAATTAGGTAAATTTATCTTAATTGAAACTATCAACATTTCTCTTTAAAATGAAATTTCCTTTTTTATCTTTTTCTCTGTATTTGGAAATTTTTTTTTTAAATAATTAATATCAAAGTGATAAAAATCTTTATGAAATCTGTCGACATTGTAGCGAATGGTGGAACTTTACAAAATCATGAATGTTCACTGAGTTTTGTTTCAAAAGTTGTAAAATTTCGTCATAAAATAATAACACTAAAGAAGAACAAAACAGAGAAAATTCTTGTTCGCTATAGATTTTTTGAGGCGTAAATGTATTTTCGTGCAGACAGCGTAATAGCAGCGCGAGAGCAACTGATTACAATAAAAAAAAATGTGTCACAAAATTTTCTGGAGAAAATGGAAAAATTTTTTCTTACATTCATGATTGTAGTGGAAAAAAATGGATAATAAATAACAAAAATAATGGAAATATTATTATAATTATTATTATTTCTTTTATTATTACCTATTTATTTATTTGTATTTATTATTTGTATAATTAAGAAAACAGTAATAATAATAATTATAATACTCACTTTTATATTATTATTAAAAAGGGAAAATTTTTCCTTTGTAATAAGTAATAATGTTGATATTTATTTAATCTTTTCAAAAAAAATTTTGAGACAATTTGTTTTGGCAAGTAAAGATTTTTTTATTGTTGGATAAACATTTTATTTTGTAGATACACTAAAGATTTTTTTCTAAATCTCAAAAATTTGAATAAACACTAATTTAGGCAGATTTTATAGGTCGAAAGCGTTGAAGTGGAATTTATATTTTTTGTCTGGAAAAATGAGATGAGATATTAAAAATTTACCTTGCTTCTATTTCTGGGTGTAAAATCTTCTTTACTCGGCTTCCTCCTTTTGTCCTTAAGGATCATCCTGGCGGCTGCGAATGCCATCTTGATGTTTTTTTAACACTTTCGTATATCAACAACAACAACGATAACGAATAAACAACTTTGTATGAATTTTTTTTCCAAAAAAACAAAAATTCACTGTCCGTGATAACGAATTACGAACTAATTTAATATTCTTCCCCTTCAATCTTAACCATATTTTTTTTAGTATAAATTCACGAAACTAGAAAGAAGAATTTCTATCCAGCTAATAAACTCTATGTATCACTGATAATTTTGGTCACTAATTTTATATATTATAATAATAAATATATGAGAAAAATTTGAACACTATCGATTATGTTTGAGAATTACACAGCCAGGGTTTACTATTTGATTGACTAACTAAATTCATTTTTGGAATTGACGGTATGATTTGATGTATATTTCTCTAAATATACTGTGGATTACCGATTTATCCTTACTGATTTACAATAATGACTAATATTAATTTCAATTTTATTGAAACTATCTCCTTTCTCGTCTGTAGTGGATGATTTTATTTTGTTCACTTGATGCATTTGTCACTCGAGTGATATTATTCGGATAACCCACATACTATTCAATTGGTATTATATTGACTACTTTATTGCATCGACTCTACTACACTCCAGGAGAATTGAATCTCGGTGGCTGAGTCTTCATGATGGTCTGTGTAATTGACGGCTATTGGGATATGGCCATGAATCTATAATAAAAATTTATTTTGTTTACGACTTTTTGTCACATTTACTATAAAGTTAATTCGCTATTTTATTCTGATTTCAGGCAATAAATGTTTTTATATTCTGTAATAATAATGATAATAAATTAACACGTATTAAACCATTTTTTTTATGTATGAATCTACATAAATTTTATATTTCATAATTCATAGGGTTGTTAACAAAAATTTTATATTATTTTAGATTATTAAAATTTAATTTTGTTTTTCCCCTAACTATTCACTATGATTTCGAGACAAAATTTTTGCCTTTTCCCCCTGATCGTAAAGAATATTCGGATAATTACTCTAAAAATTATTTGATACTCAAAAAAATGTTCTATATTGTATTTATTTAATTTAATTGCAAAATTATTCAAAAACATCAAAAATAAATATTTCATCATTTTCATTTTTCACAGAGAAATTAAAATATTTCAAAACATTTAAATTCAAAGCTTTTTAAATTCCGAAACTTATAAGAAAATTATTACACACCATGAAGATATCACGATGTTTTCATGTTTTATAATTATCAAAGTTAATAGAGTCATATAAAATCATTATTTTATAAGAATATTATTATAGTGTAACTTCTTGAAAATTAATTATTTCAATAGAATTATTATTTTCTAGAATTTTTAACTAAAATTCTTCATTAAATCAATTCATTAATTTCATTAAATTTGTTTACAGTTTGTTGCCGTTTGTTTTTTGCTTCCTTACGTTTTTAATAATTATTTTTTTATATGTTTACAAATTTTTAAATTAATGTACTAAAAATCATTAAATTTCTGTAAAGTATTTATAGAAACATTTTTGAAAATAACTGAATTCATTTCGAGAATTTTATCAACATTTTTTCAATAATTAAATTTTTTCCCGAAAGTGTTATTAACATTGCGTTGAAAATAATTTTATTCATGGCAAGATTTTTATTAAAATTCTAAAAAAATAATTGAATCATTTTTAAGATTTTATTTCAATTTTCTTGAAGATATAGTAAAGTTCTTTTTTTAAGTTCTTAAAAAAATCATGTTTATTATTAATTATAATTAACGATTTTTCTATCAAAAAAAAATTCAAATTATTTATAGAAAAGTAAGTTTTTTAAACAATTTTATTAGAGTTTTTGCTAAATAATTACATTTTTTTCATTAAATTAAAAAAATTCTCGCCATGAATTTTACAATTTATAAAAATTTGTTCATTTGTTCCATTAATTTTTTATTAAAAATGTTGAAAATAATTTAATTTTGATAAATTTTCTTAAAAATAATTGAATTTAAATAATAATTTAAAAAATAATAAATTGTATTCTTTCGAAAATTTTTATTAAAATTCTGTTGAAGACAATTGAAATCCTCCGAAACATTTTATTTTTTAGGAAAATAGATGAATTTCTTTGTAGAATTTTATTATTAATGACAATATTTTCATTCTTGCAAAGAATTTTCTTGTTTATATTAATAGTTAGATTTTTGTAAAGGATTTTACAATTCATAAAAATAATTGAATTGTTTTGAAGAATTTTTTCAGAATTTTTGAAAGAAATTAAATTTTTTCAAAGAATTTTATTAAGAATTTGAAACATAGTGATTTTTAAAAAAGAAGTTTATTAAAATTGTTGAAAATAGTCAAATGTCTTTTAAAATTCTTAAAAAAATAAGTTTTCATTAATATTTTAAAAAGTAATTGTATTCTTGAATTTTTAATAATTTTTGAAAAAGTCTGTTGAGAATTTACAAAATCTATTTGTTTATAATTATAATTCAATTTTACGAAATTTTGATTTTTCGCAAATTCTTTAATTAAACATATATTAGAAAATAAAAACTTAAAAGAATAAGAAATTTATATTTTCAAAGATTTTAATTCGAAAACCTTTAAAAATTTTTAAATTTCCATAACTTCACCTAGAATGCATTTAAAGGTCAATAAATTGACTAATATTTAAATTGAAATTCTTTTTTTATATCAATTTTTATTTCAAAATTCTACGAGAATATAATTATTTAAATACCAAAATAACTAATTGATTAAATTATTTAAGGTTTCTTAAAATTGATGTTTCATAAAGAATTTTATTAACACTTTTGAAGTAATTGAATTATTTCGACGATTTTTAATAGACTTTTAAAAGTAATTACTTTTTTTAAGATATTCGATTTAAATTCTATTAAAGATAGTTGAAATTCTCGTATAGGTTTTATTATATTTATGAAAATAATTGAATCCGTGTAAAAAAATTATTATTTATGAAACTAATTGAATTATTGCTAAGAAAATTACAAAAAAAATTGTTTATTGAATTCCAATGAAAGTTTTAATTATTTTTGAAAATAGATTAATGCTTGTGTATAAAATTTTATTAAAATTTTTTGAAATCATTGTAATTTATGGAAATGTTTTCAATAAAAAGTAATTCGTTTATTTGTTTAATAAAAGTTCAGCAAAACTACAGTGAATTATTTTCTTTTTTTTAATCCCTTTCGATATTTTGAATGGAAAACATCTTTCATACAAAAGTAATAAAAATAATAAAAATTTCTCACAGATTTTAATAAATACAAGATTTAACACGAGTTCAATGAAGTGGAAAAAGGACGAATACTTCTTTAAACAAATATAACACTTTTTTCTTGTATCTTGAAAATGATTTACACGCAAAAGAAATTCACGACTGGCTTAAGTCCAAATCACAGCATACTCTTTTAAAGTAAAAAAGAAGAAGAAGACAAAAAAAAAGAAAAACAGTAAAATCTATTTCTTAGAAATTTTACATTTATATCGAAAATTAAATCAACAAATATAATTTTTTTTATAAATAACTATTCCCTTTAAGAGAAATATAAAATAAATATAAAACAGCGATTGTATTGTATTAAAAATCACAGTTTACAAAAGTGTTCAGTTAAGTAGTGAATTTAACTTCAGGTAAAGTAGAATATCGTTCAATTGTTAACGGCAATAACAAAAAAATTTTTAATTAGTGAATAAAAAGGTAGGATTAGTAAATAGTTAAAGAAAAAAATTAAAAATAGTAAATAGTTAAATAATCAAATAATCAACAACAAAAATAAAAAAAGTAAATTGTAAATAGAAAAATAGTTAACAAGAGAAAAATTTCAAACAACATGGTATGTTTAGTAAAATAGTTAACAAAAAGAAATTAAAAAGAGAAGAATTAAAAATAGTAAATAGTCAAATGATTATCATCAAAAAAGTCAAGAATAGTTCAATTAATTAGTTACCAAGAAAAAGTTGAAACTTTTGTTAAAAGTAATTTAATGTACATCTGATTATTACTTGAGAAAAGTTATGCAACGTATATATACGTATATAAATTGCTTAAAAGATTTCTCCATTTATTATCAATTTTATTTATAAAAAAGGAAAATGGAAGGTAGAGTGAAAAGTTTTGATTAGACTGCAATGCGCTGATCAAGTTGAGTTCAATTTTAGAGGGAAAAAAAATATCACAAAAACTTTGACGCTTATCTGTCCGTATATATCACCAATAGAGACTGATTTTTTCTCTTCAAAGACCAAATGAATCATGAATGGGAAATTTTAGGCAAGCACAAAAATAACAAATAAAAAAATTACATGAAATAAAGACGAGAAGTGCAAATCTAAAAAAAACGTGACACAATTATCAAAATGAGTGTTAAATTGAAAATTAAATGCTATTTTTGGAAATTGTATTTATATAACCACACCAATGAAAATTAAAACAATTTTTTGTTATGTTCGTTAAAAAATAAATTATTGTTTTTATTTTATTATTATTTTCGTACATTTCAGAATGTTTTATAACATAATATATATTTTATTAAATTGTGCTTTCGTACAGAAAGTATTTTACGAAATTGAATTAATGACTGACTTTTTGCTTTGGAAATAGTAAATTTTACTACTAAATAGTACTTTCAACTTATGAATTAGTAAAATTTACTAATAAATAGTAATTCTACTTATTTATTAGAAAAATTTGACCTACAAATACTACTAATTAGCATAAATTAATTCTACAAATTTATTAGTAAACAAATGTTATTTAAATTGAATGGAAAATAAATTTATTCGTAGCAAGATTTTTATTAAAATTCTTTAAAATAATTGAATTTTTTAAAAGAAGTTATTTCAAAATTGTTGTAAATAATTGAATTTTTTTAAAGAATTTATTTCAAAATTGTTGAAAATAATGAAGATTTTTAATAATTTTTATTGAATATTTGAAAAATAATTGAATTTTAAGAAAAATTTCTTTTAAGTTTTTAAAAGTAATCGTGTTTTTATTAATTGTAATTTGTAATCAACGATTTTCCTATTAAATTATATTAAAATTATTCATAGAAAATTAAGTTGTTTTCTTTTAAACAATTCTATTAGAATTTTTGTAAATAATTACATTTTTTTCATGAAATTATAAAATTCTTGCCCAAATTAAAAAATTTTTAAAAATTTATTGATTTGTTCGATGAATTTTTTGTCAGAACTGTTGAAAATAATTGAATTTTTATAAATACTCTTGAAAATAATTGAATTTAAATAATATTTTAAAAAAATAATTCTATTCTTACGAGAAATTTGAATTAAAATTGTTTTGAAAATACTTGAATTCCTCCGAAACATTTCATTATTTAATTATTTATAAGAATAATTAAATAAATTCTTGCGACAAATTATAGTAAAATTTTTGCATAATAATAAACAAGAATATTAAATATTATGTACTTAATAAGTGAATTCTTTAAATATCAAAATATATCTGTAACTACTAATTAGCATAAATTAATTCTACAAATTTATTAGTAAACAAATGTTATTTAAATTGAATGGAAAATAAATTTATTCGTAGCAAGATTTTTATTAAAATTCTTTAAAATAATTGAATTTTTTAAAAGAAGTTATTTCAAAATTGTTGTAAATAATTGAATTTTTTTAAAGAATTTATTTCAAAATTGTTGAAAATAATGAAGATTTTTAATAATTTTTATTGAATATTTGAAAAATAATTGAATTTTAAGAAAAATTTCTTTTAAGTTTTTAAAAGTAATCGTGTTTTTATTAATTGTAATTTGTAATCAACGATTTTCCTATTAAATTATATTAAAATTATTCATAGAAAATTAAGTTGTTTTCTTTTAAACAATTCTATTAGAATTTTTGTAAATAATTACATTTTTTTCATGAAATTATAAAATTCTTGCCCAAATTAAAAAATTTTTAAAAATTTATTGATTTGTTCGATGAATTTTTTGTCAGAACTGTTGAAAATAATTGAATTTTTATAAATACTCTTGAAAATAATTGAATTTAAATAATATTTTAAAAAAATAATTCTATTCTTACGAGAAATTTGAATTAAAATTGTTTTGAAAATACTTGAATTCCTCCGAAACATTTCATTATTTAATTATTTATAAGAATAATTAAATAAATTCTTGCGACAAATTATAGTAAAATTTTTGCATAATAATAAACAAGAATATTAAATATTATGTACTTAATAAGTGAATTCTTTAAATATCAAAATATATCTGTAATCATTCAAAAATTGATGTTTATTCATGAATTCTTAAAAATTTTCTAAAAAGTCCTTTGAGAGTTTTTTTAATCCATTTGATTACAAATTATATTTTACAAAATTTCGATTAATTGAAAATTCTTCAATTAAATATATAATAGAAAATAAAAACTTAAAATAATTTAGATTTAGACTTTTAAAGATTTTAATTTGAAACCTTTTTAAAGTTAAATTTTTTCTAAATATTCAGGTTATAATACTTTTAATATTCAATTAGATTCTAAAATTTTACACGACATTCTTTTTTAAATCAATTTTTACTATAAAATTCTAGGAGAAATAAAAATATTTTCCTTATTTCAAAATTATGTTCAATATCTACTATTTTAATAAAACTTTTCAAAAGAATTCAATTATTGAGCAAAATTTTAAAATATTTATGAAGATAATTGAAATTTTGACGAGAATCATTTAAAATTTTTAAACCTAATTGAATTTTTAGGAAGAATTTTATTTATTACTTTTGTATAAAATTAATTTTCTGTAATCATTTCTAACTTCTTCAGAATTCAATTTTTTTAGTGTTTCTAACTATAATTCTTCTTTAAATCAATTATTTTTAATTAATAAATTTTAGGTATTTAAAAAATAACACTAATTTTAGAAGGATTTGAATTTTGTATCAAAATTTTTCAAAAATCTAAGTTCTTTAAAATTCAATTTACTAATAAATAGTAATTTCTACGACTTTGTTAGTCAAATTTACTAACTAAGTATTTAAGCGAATTACTTAAAAATATTAGTTTCAAGTTACGACTAATTAATTAGCACAATTTGACTAATAAATAATAATTTCTACTAAATTTATTAGTAAAAATTGACTGATAAATAGTAATTCTACTAAATTGTTACTGAAATTTACAAATTAATTTTTAATAAATAGTAATAATAGTAAATTACTAATAAATACTAATTTCTTAGTGAACTAATTAAAAACCTAAAAGTCAATCACTAATTAAAATTACTCAACATTTTTACTAATTTAAATTTAGAGTGAAATAAACATTTTTGTATTCCTAAATAATAATATTCAATATAATAAAGTTTTTCCGTCTCAATAAAATACAGTTATTAAATTACTACATTGTGAAAAGAAAAAAAATTGTATTATGATACTTTTAATAGGATCGTTATTAAGATTTCCTTAATTTGAGCAAAAAAAAAAAAAAATTATGAACTAATGGTAGAGCATTTTTTCCTCTTCTTTTTAGACAATAATTCAGCGTTATTAAAAAAAAGGGAATTTCCATTAAATTGAGACGATATTGCACTCGACCTGTTTTCATTCCATCAAAATTTTCTCGTTCAATTCCAAACTTTGCTATGTCTCGTAATAATGAGGCACATGAAACCACAACTGATAGAGTTTAATTTAATTCCAAAGTGATAATTCGATCCACTTAATTAATGGTTCAAAGCTCTCTATTGGCTTTCAAAAAATTCAAATTTTACAAACTGTTATCGAAAATTATTAATAAAATAAAAATTTCTTGTTTATATTTTAAAACTTCTTAATCTTTTTTACTTAGTATCTCTAGTGTCATTAACTTGCGATAATTTCCTACTCTTCAGTATATAAATGAATTTTTGCTCACAAAGTCTAGTCGAGTATTGTAATTGGAATTTTAATCCTCATAATTTTACGGCTCTACGCTTCCATTCACGATCGTTTCTTTAACATTTTTTTATCTCTTCTATTTAAAAAATCATGATTTTTTAAAATTGAATTTTTTTTTTATTTTAATCGTAGGTATTTTTTGTTTAAATCGAAGTTTTTCATTTCAATAGGATTTTTTTATTGCAAAACGTCTTTTTTTATTTAAATTGGATTTTCTGATAGAAATCATATTTTTTATTAAAAAAAAAATTTTTTTAAATTTTTTTCAATAAAATTTTTGATATTTAAACATATTTATATTTTTTTTTATAAATATTCCGTTTACGTGTTTAAGTATTTTTTAGTATTTTGCAAAATATTTTGAAGCAGTTTTTTCTAAAAGACTGAAAACAGTATTAATTTGCTTATTTGAAATTAATTTTCACAGAATCGCGGATCAGAGAGATTATTTCATGTAATATTTAGATAAAAAAGGGGATTTTATTTTTTGAAATGGCAATTCAGTTTAAAAAAGTCGAACTTTTGAAATTATTGCTTTATAGCGCGTGAAATTTATTTTTCAGAATTTTTTACTTTTTCTTTTTACTTCAGCTTTTTGAAATCCAATTATTATCTTTTGCCAAACTTCTTCTGTCAATTATTTATATTTTTTAAAACTTTTCTGTAATTTGTAATTTTTTTTAATTTTGAAACAAATTTTTTATTGCAACGCTACTTTTATTACGAATTCTATGAATTTTACAATATAAAAAGTACATTACAAAAAAAATTAGAAAAAAATAATTTAGGAGTTTGAAGAGTTTCCTTCATATAATCAAATATAATAAATTAAAAATTATTATTTTCAGAATAACTTTTATTATTTTTTAAAGATAATGTTTTTTTAAATTAGAAAAATTTACTTCAAAAAAGTGATATTAATTCTAAAAATAAGAATTTTTAATATATGCTAATTACAATGTTCAAGGAGAATTTGAATAGATTTTATTAGAACTTCAGCATTAAAAAAAGTAAACTTTGCTATCAGAAATCCTTATTTTTACAGTAAATTTTTTAATCTTCGTAGGAAATTTCATACAAAATTAGTAAAATAAACTTTGAATTTAGTAAAATATACTTTAAATTTAGTAAAATTTAGGAAATAACGCACAATTTATCATAGATTTCAAACAATTTCGATTTTTCATAGAAGTAAAAATTATTTCATATTTGTTCTTGTTACGGTCTAATTTATTAAATAGACACAATTTACTTTTATTCACTTCAGAGAGTGACAATTTATTAATGAAATTAATAATACACTTCAAAGGCAGAAATAAGACTGAGTTGCAAATACGTTTTGCAGCTCATGTCGAATATGAAACAATACAGGTGGGGATATATATTTTTGCTGACTATAACATCCCTCTCGCTAGATAGGGTTTAGTCCCTAAAACCTAAGTTTTACATTTTTATTTAAATAAGGTTTAATATTTAATTTTGAGTTTCTATGTGGTTGTCTTTCGTAGGATATAACGACGTGAACATTACTCATTTTATTGTTACACATATTAGACCTAATTTTTCAACTTAAAGATTTACATATTGTTTTAAACAATTAATTTAAATGTGTGACTGTCACTGTCATTTATGTCTGGAAGTAAATCGTAGCTTACATTTTGTGTTCATCCTATCTAGTTTAGGAGTACAGTTAAGAGATACAATTTTGGTTTTTTTTTTCTAACAGTGTATTACATTTAAATCTTGTATTAACCTAGTGTGTATGATGTAATAGTATTATTTGTCGTCGTAAATACTGTCTTGTATTATTTGTCTGTAATTTTAGTTAACCATTTTTCGTGCTTCTCTTTCCATTGATAAATTAATTTTGGATACTTTAGAATTGGTGAAATCAGTTTCTTATCTATAACTTCTTTAACTTGATCGTTAAAATATTTTAACCAGTTTTCTTTTTTGAATTGGGGTAAATCTTTTGTTATCCTTGTTTTACATATTTTTCCTTGAGTGTTAGGTTTTATTGTAAGATGTACAGTTTCTTTATTCTTTTTCCATTTTACAAAATTTTGTGTTAGAACATCTGTTTTATCGTATTGTTTGGTTTTAATATAATTTTCATTATTTCTCGGCTGTGGAATGTCATCAAACCTCTGTATATCGGGTGACATATATTCTTCTTCTTTCGTTGAACTAAGTTCATTGTCTTCTGAATTTTCTGCTGGTGTGGCTTTTTCACTCTTCTCGTCTTGTATTGGAAATAGCCTTGAAAGACAGTCAGCTGCCTTATTTTCTTTTCCTTTTACATATTCTATATCATATTGGAACTCTTCTAAACGTAATCTCCATCTTAATAATCTGGAACTAGGATCTTTTACATTATGTAACAAAATTAGTGCTTTGTGATCTGTCTGAATCGTAAATTTACGTCCTAATAGATATTGTCTGAGCCTTTTTGTAGCCCACACGATTGCCAATAATTCTTTTTCTGCAGTACTGTAATTTTGTTCTGCTTTATTCAATAGTCTGGAAATATAGGAACAAGGATGTCCATCTTGAAAAAGAACAGCTTCGATTCCTACATTACTGGCGTCTGTTGTCAAAACAAATCTTTTATTAAAATCTGGATATTTTAATACTGGTGATTTACACAATAAATCTTTTAATAGTTTGAAGCTTGTACTACAGTCTTTTGTCCAATTGAAAATAGTTCCTTTTGCTGTTAATCTTGATAATGGTTTAGCTATGTGTGCAAAATTTTTAATAAACTTTCTGTAATATCCAACTAATCCTAAAAATGATTGTATTTCAGTGACGTTTTTTGGTTCTTTAAAATTTTGAACTGCTTGTATTTTTAAAGGATTTGGTTTTACTCCTTTATTTGTAATAACATGTCCTAAGTATTCCAATTCTGGCCGAAGATATTCACACTCATCCGGTTGTAATTTTAATCCCAATGTTTTTATTCGTTCCATGAATTTGGTTAAATTTTTATTATGTTCTTCTATTGTAGATCCAAAAACAACGATGTCATTTAAGTATAAAAAACATGCATCACCAATTAATCCTTGAAAAGCGTGGTCCATCATTCTTTGAAATGTGGCAGGTGCATTGTTTAAACCAACAGGCATTCGGATAAATTGATAATGTCCTCTAGTTGAGCTTAATCCTGTATATTTTCGACTTTCTTTTTCCATTGGTATTTGGAGAAATCCGGAAGACAGGTCAAATGCTGAAAAGAATTTTGCTTTTCCTAACTGTGAAAGAACGTCTTCAATCACTGGTAAGGAATATACTTCTCGATCTGTATTCTCATTTAATTTTCTAAAGTCATTGATTATTTTTCCAGTTTTTAATACAATTTTGTTACTAGTCGAATTTGAGCAGGAAATTTCGTCGTTATCTTGGGTAAAATTACTGTGATAGTTTTCGATTATTCTCCAAAGATCTTCTTTTGTATTTTTATCCAAATGAGATAATCTTGTTTTATTTTTTAAATCAATTAATCGTTCAGATAGTTCTTCAGCTTTTAATTTTGTTTTATTTTTGAGTGTTTTATCGTTTGTGATATCGTAATCATTTTTCTCTATATGTATTCCTTCAATTTTGTTTGGGACTTTTAAAGGTTGATTAGAATAATTATAAACAGGTGCCTTCATAATTCCGTTTTGTATTTTATAAACTGCGGTGGGAATATTAGGGTGGTCTTCTATTAAAATATCACCATCTTCTTTATTCATTATGATGTTGCATATCCGCATTTTATTTTGTTCTACAAAATATCCATCTTCATGTAAAGGTGTCTTCCATTTTTCTATAATAAGGAATTTTGGAGTAATAGCGTATTTTTCATATTGCTGTAAAAATGGTAATCCAATTATTCCATCCTCGGGTAATGGGAAGTTTTCATCGACAATGTGAAATAATTGTTGTCTGCCGAAATAATTTAAAAGAACAATATATTCTGATTGGTACTTATCTTTACCCATATAAAAATTCTTTTTCACTTTAAAAGTCGTGTAATTGTTTTTAGGTATTTTATTTTCCTTTATTATGTTAACTGATGCTCCTGAGTCTATTAATAATCTGTATTTTTCTCCGTTATCAGTTCTTCCGTATACGGATTGTAATCGTCCACACAAGGTTGATATTCGACCTTCTTTTCGTATTGCTCGTGGTGTTGAATTTCTTCCTCGGTCATTGCCTGAAAGTCTGAAAATTCTTGGTCTTCGCGTGTCACTCTGATTAATTCCGGTGGTCTCTTCGGCAACAAGCCGTCGCGAAAATTTGCTGATTTAGTACATTGTTTTGCCATATGTCCCATGTTTCCACACTTGTAACATGATACCTGCTTTATCTGTGATGGAAGTTGCACTGCAGGTGCATTTATATTATTTGACAAATTCTGATAATTTTGAAAAGGTTTAAAAATTCCTTTAAATGTAGGTGTGATTGAAAATCGTGGAAAATTTTTACTTGTTGATTCTGTTTTTGGTATTTCACTTTCTTGAAACCATAATTCTAATTCCATGGCTTGCATTTGAGCTTCATTCAAGTTTAGCGGTCGTTGAGCCTTTATCTGTAATCCTATATCTCGACGAATGTTCATCATGTATCTTTTTAAAATTTCTTTTTCTTCGTTTTCGATTGCAACTTTTCGTGTAATAGGCTTTGTGTATTCTGATTGAATTGCATACTTTAATTCGTGACAAATTTTTCTATATCTATTGTTGAAACTTTGAATATCTTCAGTAGAATTTTGCTTGCAATTTAATAATTTTGATCGAAGCATTGACACTGAACCAATTTGCGTTAAATTTGCACGTAAAGCATTGAAAAGTTTTGCATAGCTGTCTAAATCTATGTATCGTATTGCTCTTTCTGCGTTTCCAGTAATTTTTTCGGAAATTATAAAATCTAATAATAGGTCTGGTTGGTAACATTGTCCTTTTGCTCTTTTAACGTTTTTAATAAAATCTTCAACTCCACAATCGTCTTGTCCCGTTAAAGTTTTGATAGTTCTAATTATATCTTTTGCTGCGATTTTTCCTAAATTTTGATTTTGTAACGTGTTTTGATTTATTCTATTTGTTTGTTGTTGAACATCGGATTGCGATTCGTTATCACCGAAATGACTTTCGTTATGAGATACATTTTCTGATTCGTTATCTGTTTCTTCCGTAGGATTTAACCCTAATTCTCTGCCTAATTTTACTATCTCATCTTTTCTGTTATTATTTTCATGAACTAAACTCGTAACTCCTACATTTAATCTTGAAAGTTGATCCACAATAGATGAAAGAATCTGCTCCGTGTTTGGCGTTGTTGATGTTCCAGGTGGATTAAGGGTAGTTTTTGATTCGTTCACCATATTTAAACTTTCGTCAGTCGAGTCAGAGTTTGTGTCAGATGTATAGTTTATGTGTTTAAAATACCTATGTGTGTAATATGTCAGAATGCTAAATTTTAATTTACATTTGTCGGGTGTTTCGCGTAACAAAAGTTATGTGTTTTTAATTCTCTTCACTTGTTCAAGTGGCTACACACTTACAACAAGGTTATTCAGAGAAATAGTTTATTTTGTTAAGGAAACTAAGACTTACTAACACGCGTAGTCTAGTTACCATTTAATTAATCAAACATATTCAAATGTAGTTTATTCGTTGAATAAATCTTACGTATTTCTGCTTCTTCTGGACCCTGGTGATGTGTGAAGAGTGGCCGTAGTCACTGCTGCAAAGCACCCCCAAGTAAACGGCTGACGTATCTGCCTGGATCTCCAATTGAATGAAATTCCTCCAGAAGTCGTCTCTTCTGAGTCTTATTGTCTAGATCGACAAGCTCAAACACCTCAATTAATATGATGTATTAAATTTCTCGAAGGTATCCATAGAGTACCCACGGAGCCTTTTCTCCTTTGATTGAACTCGAATATTTTCCGTAGAAAAACAGGTTCACACTCGAAGATAGAACAGTTTGACGAATTATTTTTACGTCGTTTGTTGCTATCCTGGCAGGATCGCCAAAATGTTACGGTCTAATTTATTAAATAGACACAATTTACTTTTATTCACTTCAGAGAGTGACAATTTATTAATGAAATTAATAATACACTTCAAAGGCAGAAATAAGACTGAGTTGCAAATACGTTTTGCAGCTCATGTCGAATATGAAACAATACAGGTGGGGATATATATTTTTGCTGACTATAACATTCTCTTTTATGAAAAAATTTCTAACTTGAAAAATTGAAAAGTAATATAATAAATTTTTAAGTTTAAAAATACTAAAATTTTAAATTATCTGAAGTCTGCAAAGTTTTCAAAAGAAGGAAAAATACAAAAAAATTTGGTATTCAAGTCAAATTCATCTCTAATTTTCGTGTGAGTTCATTTTTAAGATATTAAATGTTAAAAAATATTAAAGTTTATAATCGAAAATTAAAGTAACGGTTGTACTACTTTTTAATTTTATTGTTCAAAAACGTTGCTGACTTTATTCTCATAAATTTTTTATTCAAGGATAATTAAAAATTTTTCTAACTAACAAAAAATTACAATTTTTACAAAAATAAATTAACTATAAGGAAATTAAAACAAAATTAAGTTGAACATTTACTAAGAATTACATTTTTAATATATAAATAATCATCTTTAATAATAAAATTGAAATTTGAAGAAGTAAATAATAGAGTAATAAAAAATAATTATTATTTATCTGAACAATAGAGTCAGATGGATAAAAATAGTGAGTAGTGTACTTAACGTCCCCTCTTTTGTCTTTGTTTCTTAACGCATGCGCGCTGATGCGTTTCAGTAGAAATAACCGTTCATGCGCATGCGTCTCTAGAGAGAGAAACAAGAAAAGACGTTAAGTGCACTATCTATCTCTTTTTATCTTTCTGACGCTTTTTTATTTTTGATTATTTTTAAAAATGTTTTCAAACAAAAATACTTTCTGCTTTATTTTAATATTAGATAATAAATAAATAATTTAATAAAATTAAAAAATTATAAATAAACTTAATATATTTTTTAGAGGTCAGTTTATGCATTACATAACGTATAAAATATTATATTAGTAAATTATTTTATTGCAGCTCTTTTAGGGATAATTTTCAGAGAAATTTCTCAAGTGCTAGAGAGGTGAATTTTCAATTTTGTAATAGACATGATTTTCAAAAAAAAAGATAGATTAGGAGAAGATTATAACGTGAGTGAAAGAACATTCGTAAATTGGTATTTAATCTGATTAAAAGGAGAAATATGTTCTTATTTTTTTATAAGAAGCTTATATACGAATTCTCCTTTTGAAAATGAGCTTCAATTCGGACTTAATTTTATGACATCTCCTTCTGTGAACGGAAGTGGAATTAAACTATCAGTTCAAGTCGCAAGAGGAAACTGTGAAATTAGGCCAGTCATATATCTATATATACTATATACATACAGAATAGCTATTCGAAACTTGCAACATTCATCGAGTCGAACTGCAATTAAAGATTTCTAGAGCTAAGAAGTTTAAAAATTGATACTTGCATTGCACTTTCAAAAGACACAAGTTGAATTAAATGGACCTAACTGTTTCCCGATTGTAAATGGAAATTATTCATTATGAATTGTTGTAAAACTGTTTGTGTTCACTTTATAATTAGATTCTAAATAATGTTCTTAGTGCAGTCAGTTCTTTGTAATTTTTAATATCAAATCAATCAGAGTTAATTTTTTTTTCTTTGCGTGCTAAAACAATTTAAAACTATATCCCTTTATTCTAAAAATAAATTCTGTGATTATCATGACGAAAAATGATTTTTATAATAGAGAATGAGTAATTAATTAATTTTACAGTGTGAAAATTAACTAATTTTGAAAATTTGTAAAAATAGATTAATTAAGTTTTAAATTATACTTGACAATGTGATGGCAGTGATTTATGAGAAAGAAATTAGAACGATTACTCACGTGTGAATTTATTATATATACTATATATTGAAGCAGAATAATAATAATAAAAAGAGAGAATATTGGCCAATGAAAAAACTAATTTTCTAACCATCAACTTATAGCATATTCAATTTGTCGAAACTTTTACAACGATTATAGACTTAATGCAAAAAAAAGTATTTATTCATTTGAGACTCGCACTCGCTTTGATGTTTTTAAAGCCTTTGGCAATGAAAACTTTTTTCGCTATTCAATGAATATGAGAAAAAATTTTCCCAAACACTTGAAGGATTTTTCTCACAAACTTCCAATTCATATTTTTAATGATGTTTTTTTCATTTCATATATTTATACGGACATTTCTGTTTAATAAATGTTTTTAATATTTTTAATATTACACTCAATACTTTTATTTAAGAGAAAAAGCTGTTAGTAAAAATAAAATTACATTACAGTTTATAAATGTATTATAATAAAGTAAAAATAATAACAAATTTGAAATAATAATATCTACTACATTAATATTAAATTTTCAGAAATAATCAGAAAATTAAAAACTTATTATTGTATTTAAAATTTTAAATAATTGAATTCTCTTACAATTCTCTTGATAAGAATTGATTTAAAAAAGAATTACAGTTAAAATTTTGGAAATTATTTCAAGATTTGGAAGAATTGTAGTTACTTATAATTTTTGGAAATAATTAAATTGGTTTTTTAAATCGTAAGTATTTTTAAATTTCAATTCCTTATGGACAAAGAAGTTGAGAACACAAATATTTATTTAAGAAAAATTAAACAAATTTAAAAAATTTTATTTGGAAATTCTAAAAAATTAAGTTTTTTTAAAAATCGTAATTAAAATTTTTTATTGATAGTTAAATTTTCAAAAATAAGTTTTAAAAATTGAGAAAATAGGTAAATTTCTTAAATTTTATTAAAATAAATTTTATGTTTTAAATAATTTTAATTTCTCACTTTAAAAAATTATTTTTAAACATTTTTTTTAATGCATTTTTTGAAGGAACTTAATTGAACTTTAATAACAAAAAACTTAGAATTTTTATATGTTTTTAAATATTTCATGTATTTTCTTATAAAAATTATTAAATTTTTAAATAATTTTATTTTATAAAATTTTAAAAATAATTAACTTTTGGAAAAATTGCACTTGTATTTTTTAGGAATAATTAAAAATTTTATTTTATAAATTGAAAGAATGAGAAATTTTCCCAAATTTCATTAAAAATAAGTTATATATTTGAAATAATTTTAATTTCTCATTTTTAAAAATTATTTAAAAAAATTTTTGTATTGTATTTTTTGAAGGAACTTTAACAAAAAACTTAGAATATTTGTATTTAAATCTTTCAATTATTTTTCAATAAAAATTATTACATTTTTGAAAAATTTTATATTATTTATTTTATGTTATTTTTTCATAAATTCAAAAATATGTTTTAGTTTGGCAAAAATTGCTGTTGTAATGTTTAGAAATAATTAAATTTCAAAACATATTTACATTGAAATTATTGAGAAATTTCAATTAAAATAAAGAACAAAAAGTTTTTAAATATTTCTTTAACAAAATGTTATTAAAGTTTTTAAATAATTTAATGTAAATAGATATTTACAGAAAAATTTGGTCTTTGATAAATTTTAATTAAAATTCTGTTGAATAGATGAATTCCTAAAGATTATTTTAAAAATAAAAACAATTAAAGTTTCGTTAAATTTTATTTTGAAATAGATTTTATATTCGAAAGATTTTAATTTTATTCCTTTTTAAAAATGTTCTAAATTATAATCTTACTTTTTATAAATTGCAAAAATTATTTCTTTTAAATTACATTTTTTGAAAACCTAATAAATTTCCATTAAATTTCAAAAAGAAAGTTCTTGTAACTCACAATGGGCAGCAAAATTTGTACGATTTATGTATGTAAATGTATGTAAATATATGCAATTTATTCTACTTTATATAATTGTGCTAATTGTTTAATATTTACAGTAATGTGACAATTATAATATTGTATAAGAATGCGTACTGCAATTAATAAATTTCTGTAAAATAATAATAATAATAATGTGACAATTATAATATTGTATAAGAATGCGTACTGCAATTAATAAATTTCTGTAAAATAATAATAATAATAATAATAATAAGTAATAATAATTTCTAATTTCTACACAATATTTACGAAAATTCAGGGAGAAATTTTACAGAATATGATTCTGGTAAAATTTTATAAAAATTTCATTAGATATAATATAGAATGATTTTATAGTAAAATTCTATAAAGAATTTTCTTTTTGACTGGATATAAACTTTTTTTTTCTTTTCCTTCTTGCAGCATTAACCATAGTTTGTAATGCATAGTAAAGTTTTTTTTATTGGATACTGTCTGAAACTAATCTGAGAGTGATAAAAATATGATGAGAAAAAAATTGTTAGCGTAAATTTTTTTTGGTAGAGGAAAAAGACAGCACTTAATCCTCTTTTCTGAAAGTCAAAGTCTGCAAGTTTAAATCGAGTAAGAAGGAGTGCTATTTAAGAATGGTGGATGAAGAATGTAGAACGAAGGATTGGAGGAAGAACTAGGTAAAAGAGGCGCACGTTGTGATCAATACTTCTCTACTCTACTTCTGATGAGTCTAACAAAGATAGAGAAATTCGCGAAAGCGGAATTTTCAAAGAAACCATCTGTCCTTATAAAAATCGTCTTTTATAATAGCTTTCTATATGTGAATCATCTCCCTCGGTGTATGTGAAATTTTCACATACCAAAATTTAAAAAAGGAAAAAGAAGAAAATATAAAAGAAACTAAAGGAATGAAAATTGCTCTCTGTTAATAAATATGATAATTTTATTAATTAATATTTCATATATTATCAAAATTGCCCCCTCAGCAAAAAGAGAGATCATTTTAATGTTTGCTTATATGATGCGATGAAGAAGCGTTTAAAACCTAATTACCATTAAAGAGAAGGCATGGTGTGAAATTGTCGGTTCGTTGAGTTTTATGCGAGATTTTCCTATGACCCAATAATTGCTTCATTTAAATTAGCAAAATAAAATAACCCAGACAATTTTAAAATGGATTTATGATGAAATTTTCATCATTATATTTTCTTTCTTTAAATTCATAAGAACAATGGTGCGAGAAATCTTGAGGAAAATTTTATTCTTAAATTAAATGAGAACAATATTCCTTTGTCTTAAATAAAAATTGTCTTTCTATTTTCTTTTTTTTGCACTCACTTTTAAGACTATTTTCATTCTCGCTTCTGCAGCTAATTATCATTAAATTATTAAATGCACATTTTAGCGAAGATTTTTTTTTTGTTTTTTTCGATTCTATTTCATGTTCTTTGAAATTATTTTCGATGTGTGGAAGAGAACAGGCGGCGACAAAAATCAGTGTCATTTGAAAGTTCATTTCCGGTTTGTTCGTGCGATTGAGATTGCACCAGAAACAAGGTATCAGTAAATTTACACGATTGCTATGGGGGGACGGTTGTTAACGAGGCAAACTCGTTATTTCGAATCGTTGACTCCGGGCATAAATGATCGACAAGTACATACACAAAGGAATTAGAAATAGAAAAGCAAATGGAATATTAAATTTCAAAAAAAGGATTATATTTAATTTATAGTTTTAAACTATTTGCACACGATTAAATTGTCAAAAGAGTTCATTGAAATAAAACAAAATTCTCTTTGCCGAAAATGGTGATTTTTGATTTTTTCGAGAAGGTATTAATTATAATGTCATTTCCGTTTAAGGAAAATGTCGGAGTTTTAGGACTCCCAAAAACTTTGCTAATCATGAACGTCCCGTCGCGTCGGCGTCATACCAAAGTATATAGTACACTGAGAAATTAATCAGTAAAGTACTTCCGCAAAGGAAGATTAGTTTGCTACATACCTCTTCCGTTTGCATAAGATATAATTTTTAAATTATTAAATTTTAAAATCATACCCAAAGTGTGGGAATTAATGTTTCATGTACGTGTGTCTCGGTTAATTTTGTTTGAATAAATCGGTTTTTTTAGTTAGGTCTCCTTCTTTCATGTAACGATAGATTTAAAGTTCATCTGGTACTTGTTTTTTGTGACTTAAAGTTTTCATAATTAGACTGATATACTTTTATGAAAACTTTTCCGTTTTACAAAACTGTTTTTTTCGATTTTGTTTGGTCTTTAAGTAAATATTTTGTGTGGGGAAAATAATCATTAGTGTTAGAAAATGTACAAAGTTTAGTTAGGTGCTATTCCAAAATTGTGCAGGAACCCCAACAGCATCTAAACTTGCAGCAACATTGACAACATTGCCTCAAAATTGTGAAATCTGCAGTAATTTTTTTTAATGATGCTCCAGCTTTAGATGCAGCAGAGGAAGTCTAATCTTCTTCATTATCATAGCAGAACGCTACAGCTTTCTACTTTGCCTGATGGGTCGTTCGCTAAATGCTGTAATCTTAGGTCATTGTCTCCTTCGACTAAATCCTAATCTTCACTGACATCTGTTAACTTCAATAGTATTATGGACGTCTTCGACATTCACTCAGCGTAAATTCCGAGTTAACGATTGTCCAATCATCGATAACATTCTGTTTGATTTAACCGATCACAATTAACCATAGAATTAATCCGAGGCAAACGCGGAAAATAGACTATGAAAACTATTAAGGATTGTAGAAACGAGACTTGATAAATCTGAGGCAAACTGTTATACAAGAGTTGGTTCTAATTCTGTAATGTCTAATGAACATGCTGATCTAACTAAAGGAAAGTATAATTTTGTTTCGTTCCATCTTCCAACGGATGACATATTGTCAAATGATGGTAGAACTTTGAAATCTGTGGTTACGACTCAATTACAAAAATCGAGGGGATTATAGGGATCCCTAACTGACGATCAGCGAACTGTAAATGAATACGAGTGATGCTAAGGGTCACCTACATTAAAAATTAATCAATGATTAAAGACAGTTGAACGCCTCTTGATTCATTGATTCAGGATTAACTATTGACTCTAAGTTGTTAAACAGATTCAATTTCTCAAAATGCAATCAGACTACTTTTCCGTACTGTATAGATACTTATACTGAAAGTATAAGTAAAAAAAGTGTCAACCCAACCTCTGAAAGTGCCAACCCAGATTTCGTTAATATTTCCTTTTCTGTATTATCACATATGTGACTATTAGAACTCAGGAGTCGAAAGAGCTAAGTGATTTTTATTTTTATTAATAAAAAGCAAAGGACACGCGTATAAAGTAAATCTACAGTAAAAATTTTTGATGGTCTAGTGAATGAAAGCCATTTTACAGCGACTTAAAATGTATTTCCAGTGAGGTGTTCACATGTGCATGTGAATATTAGAAGCAGAAGGCTGAAATGGCAATTTTATCAGCCAGTGCTTACCGCGATAGTTGTTGGTGCGTGACAAGGGGCTGTTAACCTAAACAGCTTTCTGCGCCATTGCTACCTACTGACTCCATTTCTGTGCATGTCGTTGGAAAAGCCATAAGCCCTCATGATGGCCTGATCCTTTGCTCTATGCCATAACTAACAACAATATGTGTGTAGATAAAATATATCAACCATCAGCATTAATCAAATTATAATATAACTAACGAGAAATTATACTGCAGAGTTAAGTACGCTCCAAATTATTCAGGAATATTTACATAACAAATAACTGTCGTATTTTTTTCTTAAGCTTCATGTCTAGACTCTAATTGCTTATATGAAAAGTTTGAAACATTCAGATGTCAAAATATCAAACGATTTTTGATTAGATGTTGTTAATTTGTTTCGGAAAAAGAATCACCTTGGCGACAAGTTGTGAAAAACGATTAACAATAAATTAATATCAGCAGTATAGCAGTGTACGAAAGACTAATATTTATTCATATAAAACAATTTCTTGAGTGATAACATAATGTCCAGTAATTTATAGTGCCTGGAGGGCTCAGAATTTGATGGGTTTTTGGAAGACTGAGAGCGAAGGGGGAAAAAGAGAGGTTGTTTGGAACAGAGCCAGGCATGTTGCTAATCCTAGGATATGTGGAGTTGTATTACATTCTCGTAGTGGAACATATAAGTACAGTTTAGAAGTATGCATCTACATACTGAATAGTACATTTCCCAAAGGTCGTCTAATTACAACAGATATGTGCCAACTATTTAGATTATTCGCAAAAATTATCTAATCAATTTATCCGAATAGGTGCATTAGCTAATATACTTCTCTGCGATAAATATACAGCATATAGCGATAACATATACAGAACACACACTCAGAACAAGAACAGTAATAAAGAATAAAGGTTACTGCAAAAGGAAGTTTTGTAAGAAAGTTTATAACATAAACTTTTTAAAAAAAAAGCTGCAAAATTTTTCTTGTCATTATATGTATTTTCTTTTTCAGAAAAATGTATATCGGGAAGTTGCTTGCTTGGAATGTTTGCATACATGGGATTGGTTAGGGTGTGTGCTGGTGTACCATGTCCTAGTTAAGTTATTGAACTGCACGTGAGGTGTTCGTCTCATTGATAAGGGAAGTGTATTAAGTGCATTTTCACAATTTCACATTTAGAAAGGAAATTGCGTGAGTTCGAGCAGTGAAAAAAATGTATTCTACTTTAAAGTTTCGTGTATTCTTGGAAACCTTTTTAAAAGTTATAAATGCAGAGTGTAACGATTAACATTGTTTTCTTATACTTTTCCTTAAATGCGCCGTTTTTGGATTGTTTCTCAAACTTATAATTTATCGTGGTTGGTGTTTCAATTGTTTGGGGATAGTAGTCGTTTACTCACTGATTGCAAATAAATTTGGACTTTCCCAAAATGTTAATTAAAGGGAATGGATCGAAGAATGCACTTGGATATCTCCAAGATATTGCCAAGAGTCGGTTCTTCATAATTATTCTCGAGCTTTACTGTAAATACCTAGAAAATAAATCTCACTTAGTTGCTTGGTGGAATATTCAAGAATACCCGATTTTTAGAAGGTTTGATTACATTTTTGAGACGTTGTTCGAAACTTCTATTGCGTGCAGACAAGGCACATGTTGTACTTATTTATGTTCACGATATTTTAGGAGTTTGGGATTGAAAGGCTCAAGATTTACCTTTTTACATTAGTGGCTTTTAGTCTTCAGGAATTACAACATTAATTTCTGGATCATCAAACGGTTTTATTGGAGGACCATTATGATGATCTATCATCTAAAGTCGAATTAGTAGAGAAACCATACAAATTCATGTCTTTAAGCATGTTCAAGATCCACCTTTTTACTTTAGTGGCATTTAGTCTTTAGGAATTACAACATTAATTTCTGGATCATCAAACGGTTTTATTGCAGGATCATTATGACGATCTACCATCTATCGTCTAGTTAGTGGAGAAACCTTACAAATTCATATCTTTAAGAATGTTCAAGATTCACCTTTTTACTTTAGTGGCTTTTAGTCTTCAGGAATTACAACATTAATTTCTGGATCATCAAACGGTTTTATTGGAGGACCATTATGATGATCTATCATCTAAAGTCGAATTAGTAGAGAAACCTTACAAATTCATGTCTTTAAGCATGTTCAAGATCCACCTTTTTACTTTAGTGGCATTTAGTCTTTTGGAATTACAACATTAATATCTGGTTCATCAAACGGTTTTATTGGATCACTATGATGACCTTCAATCCAACATCGAATTAATGGAGGAAACTTATTAGTTCATGTTCAAAATCTCATCTAATTTACCTATTTGCACTCCAGCAATATCGACTATCTATTAATTTGAATTTTGAGAGGTCTTCATGATTCACGAACCTAAAAGTAACATAAACACCGTTAATATAAATATAACAGATCTTTAAAACAAAACCAATTTCTGAAATGATATTCCTCCGATTAAAATTTTCCTCCTTGACTAATTTTAAGAACTTACAAGCTTATGCTAGATTATCACTAAAACCTCGAAAATGGGTAAACAACCTACTTTAAAATTATGCTCGTAATTATGCACATAACAAAATAAACTACTAGCATTGATGATTTATTTAAAAATCGATTACGTGAATAGAAGATCTAGTTGTTGAAATTATAGACTTGAGTCAAGGTAAAACAAACAAATAAAATATAATTCAATGTAAACATAATTTCCATTTGTTTTCTACAAATACAAAAATTCTTGCGAAAACGATCAAACGTAGTGATGATATTTTCCTACATCTTTTAATTCCCTTTTGCCTAAGTTATATTTTGTACATTTAAAAAGAAAAAAAAAGTTCTAAAGAAAGAACCTAATAACAATTATTAAATAGTGGCTGATGATAAATATTTGCCAGTAAATATTGAAGCAAAGAAACAAATATGTTTGTGACCTGTATTTTTATGGCCGTTGCGCAAAAAAGAGGTGAAAGAAACATGATGTCGAAAGGAAAGTTCACGTTTTTCCGTTTACAGCTTAATAATTTTAGAATCGCTTTCCTCTACTTTGGATTGTCTCTATAGAAATTGGGAATTCCACTCGATGAAATACGACTTGAAGATATTTTTCGATCATAGCATTCGTCATCGAATGGAGGAAAGTTGAAACAGGGCCAACTGGAACCATGCGGGTTACAAAGAAACATTCCATAGTATTAGTGCACAATAAACTTGGAAAATGTCACTCTCGTCACAAAAAGAAAATATAATTCAAATGTGTGTGATTTACTCGTTACTATTCATGTGCGAATTCATCCCATTTACACCCATGAATCTATAAATATCGTTACACACACATTTTCTCTATTATAGTCTTTGAAATTTTATCTAATTCTACCATTATAGTTATTGACATTCCATTTCGATTTTGATAAATTATTTTAATATTATTTTAATATTATTAAAAAATAATTTGCAAATATATTGCAATACATCAATTTAAAAGAAAAAAAATACAAGGGAGAAATTTTTACAATACAAATAAAATTTTTTTCTCGGGAAATGAACTGCTATTTGGAAACGAGCTGGAGAAGAAGTTCAAACAGTATTCGAGAAAGACTTTCTAAAGAAGATTTAAAGCAATTGTTAAGAAAATTCTATAGCTTAATATAAATGATATTTATAGATATTTGCAAAAAAAGTTTTGCAATTATTTCATTGTAAAAATTCTACTTGTTTGTTAATTTTTCCTTTTTGTTTTTATTCACATTTGGTGACAAAATTAATAATGATTCATGAATTATTGGATTCTATTTTGACCTATATTTATAAATAAAGAAATAAATAAATATTTATATTCAATTTATTAATGATTGATATTTAAATAATGTTCAGTAAATGGTAAAATCTTTACGATTAAACTGTGGAAAAATAAAAAAAATACTAGAATCAAGTGCACCTTATTAGCAAAGTACAAATTTTCGATAAAAGGTATTTTGCATTTCACAAATGCAACACAGTATAATAGTTTCTCTCCGTGTGAATTTAAGAATTCAACTCTAATGCCAGCCAATTATCTCAATTTTATTCGAATGTACTTTTCTTGAATATCAAAGAATCTTTTGAACGTGCAAAATTACTATTCTAATGATTTCGCAAATTTCCCATTATTACCGAGTTAGAATTTTTACACACCAGACATTAATTGAATTTTATTGTTAAAAAATAAAATTATGAAACTAAATATAGGATTTATTATTTAATTTCATTAATAAATTATTAAAAATAATAAAAATTTTGTTGGTGTGGAAAAATATTTTACGAATTTTAGGAAGACAAAATTTTTTTTCCTTTTTTAACACACGAATGTTTTGTTTAGACATTTTTTTTGTTTTATTTCGAAATCTTTTAGTTAATATTGAGGAAAATAGCGTGGAAAACACTTGAAAACTCTTATGCACGACAAAGAAGACTTGACCGAGTCATTATTAACAGAGTTAGTGCGGGTGCAATTCATAAATTCCAAAAGAGAAATGCTTGTCACTCATAGTGTGGCCCTTACAAATGTACTTGAATTTCTAAAGGACTTTGTCATTAATTACACAAAAGAATCAAATTTTCTACTTAGAATTGAAACAAAATTTTTCTCACTTTACCAAAAAGAATTTATATGTATATATATGACTTATCTAAAATGCATGTCAAGGCTACAAAATTTTGTTCCAATTCAAGAAAAAGGTCATTTTTTTCTCAAGTCCATTTTAATAAGTTCAAGTTTATTAAAATTTTTATTAAATGTTGATATGGTTATGTAAATATAAGTATAAAATAACTAAAAAGAATAAAAATATTCTAAATATGATTCAGATGTGATTATATAAATAAAAATGTAAATATAGTTATCAATAATAACAATATTAATAAAAATAAAATAAATATTTTTATATTTTCATTCAATATAAATATTTTTTTTAATAAAATAAATTTAAGCGCAGGGTGCACCTATATTTTCAACTATATGAAGAGAATATGTTAAATATTCAAAAAAATAATTTTCCTAGTAATTTTTTGAGAGGAATTCAATGCTCATAAAATAAATTGATCGGAAAATATTTTAACCCTTTTAGAATTTAAATTTTTTCTAAAAATTGATAGATTTTGAAATCCATACGTAATTTTGTAGAAAATATGTTTTTATATCCATAAAAAAATTGCCGAATGAAAAAATTAATATTTATAAAAGTTTAAGCATAAAAAAAATAGTTTTCAGGCTAAGAATTTAAAAAATAAGGATTATTATTATATTTTACTATACGAAAACTCATTTGTTTTTCTAACTAATTTCAGAACATAAACTTTTCAAAAAAAATGTTTTAGTGATGTAAACAGAGTTCGATAAAAATTCAAAACATAAACTTTTTCAAAAAAATGTTTTAGTGATGAAAATAAAATTGGATAAAACATTATTTTTGAAAAGTTTATGTTCTGAAATTAGTTAGAAAAAAACAAATGAGTTTTCGCACAATAAAATTTAATAATAATCATATTTTTCTAAATTCTTAACCCGAAAACTATTTTTTTGGTAAAAAAAATGGTTTTAACAACAAGCAAACAGTAAACAGATGAAATAGAATAACCAGATATTTTTTAACTTTAGAGAAAAATCTTTTAGGACAATTTTTCCCCTTTTGAATGTTTTCAAAAATTACTATACTAAAATGAAAAATATAAAAAACAAATATTTATTCAGTTAAAAAATAAATGTCTCTAAAGATTCGAACGTTTAAATAAACATCAACTTTTTTTTTTAATATTTCCACGTAAAATTTGATTTTTCCTGGGAAATATTTGTTTTATTGATTTAAAAAATTAATTCCTTTCTACAAATACAGGATTTATTATTTTTTATTTTAGTAATTTTTAAAAATATTAACACAGATAAAAATTAATCCCTTATTTCAACGTTTAAAAAACAGTAAGATAAAAATATTTTTTTAAGCTGAAGAAAAAAATTATTTTTACGATAAAATTCAAATTGAACGAAGTAATAAAAAGTCTCTTTTCATTTGAAGTTTGAAAAAATTTATGCACATTGACTTGTAGGGTAAAGTTTTAAGCTTTCAGATGAACGCATTTTTTCTGTTTAAATATTTTTGAATTAATAACTAAGTTGCCATTGGATAATTTAAATTCAAACATTTTATAGTTGGTAATTAGTTTTTTTTACTGTCAGACTTGGCACCCGTTAGTGAAAAAAAATATTTTTCAGACAGAAATTAATATTTTGTTTAGAAATTTTTGTTTTTAGAGACTGTTGATGAGCAAAGATGAAACTTTTTGAATTAATATTCAAAAAGTTTTGTTCCAATGCAAGAAAAAGGAAATTTTTTGGAAATATTCAAAAAGTTTCTTTAGGCAAAAATTTGAATGAAAAATATTGTTTTATTAAAATTTTTTACTATAAACGTCGTTAGCTTCAAAAGGTATGAATTATTTTTCGAAAAAGAAGATTTAAAAATGGGTGAAAGAAAAATAATAGTATAAAATAATTAATGTATTGTAATTTTTAAAATCTTCTTCTTCTTCTTAATTTACAGTTTTTATAGTTTAAATTCAAATTAAGTAAGATATGAAGCGATTTTTGGAAATATTTAAATAGAAGAAAAATATTTCTTCGAAAGTTTAGAAACATTGGATTACAATTTATTATATTATTTACTATTTCGTTTACTATTACTATTACTATTACTATTACTATTACTATTACTAAACATGTAATTAAAATACACAAGTAGCTTTACTTTATTATGTGAAATTGAAAAATGTCGTGACATGCTTCTTACTTAGAACTAATAAATCTCGAAAATAAATGCTTTCTATACTGTTCGGACATAAAAGATTGATTAATAAGATTTCCATAAATTTTGCATTAAAATACATTATACAAAAAGTAACAAGGAAAGTTGTTTGGTAACCAAAAAGTCAATAAAAGAAATTTATCTAAAAAAAAGAGTTTAGTTTTTGTTATCTAATTTTTGATTTCAAAAATAATTTTACTTTTTAAAAGTTTTACATTTTTACATAAATTTTTTATATATACATTTGCATTAATTAATTAATATTTAATTTAGAAAATTACTAGAGAAAAATTTATAAAATTCAACATTTACAGAAAGAAAGAATTTTTCTAAATTAACAAAAAAATGTCGGTTCAAAAATATTTCGCAGTTATAATTTACAAAAGAGAAATATTTGTGTATGAAAAATTTCATTATTTTAGTGAGGGAAAAATATTTCATTTTCTTTTAATCATCCATCGCATAAATGTTGCATATGCGAATTTAACCAAAAGAAATACTTTACAAAAATATTACTATGCACTATACAGAGAGTTAAATTTTTCATTAATTTTACATTTTCCTGTCAGTTTAGTATAATATTTGACAAAATATTCTGACACTAAAAAATATTTCCTTTACTTTCAATGTTCAAAGAAGAAAGAAAATTTTTTTCCACTATAATTAAATTTTAGAAATGTAAATATAGATAAAAAGAACTAAATTTCTCAAATTTTCTTAATTTTTTACACACGAAAAGAGATTAAGAAAAAAATATTGTGGTTGAAAATTAAAAATCTTGTAGCAATTAATATGGTCTGTTTCATAATTTATGTGTTTATCACGAGTGGAAATAAGTAAGTGCTCGCGCGCATTCCTCCCATGAGACTCATTATTTTTAATTTTTATAAAACTCAAAAATGCATTTTCAATTCACCACAATTCGTTATATGTAGGTATATATATATACATACTATATACACTGCTATATGGATTTATGTCATTATTTGCTTTTTCTTTAATAAGGTCAGTGATTCTTAAGTGTCTATAGTTGTTTTTATTCGATTTACCTACAGTAATGATATATTTAAACAGAAAACTTATATGTAGGGACATTATTGCCTGTTATCAGAATACATATATATATAGAAAAACAAGAACACATAATGATATGTTAATGTAGATTTAATAATTAGAAAAAAACGAAACTTTTATAAAAATATAAAAAAAGTATAATAAAAATAAACAAAATAACAACAATAATAAAAGAATAATATAATATAATAATATAATATAATAAATAATAATAACAATAACAATAATTAAAATAATTATAATTATAATAATAATTAAAAATTATATTCTACGCACTAAACAAAATTATTTCATTCAAATAAACGATTATTATTCGTTTACCATCAAACAAATTTACTTTAATCAAATAATTGTTACTTATATTAAATAAATATTTCCTGGAGTCAAATAATTTTTATTCAAATGAAATAAATATTTTCAGAAATCTATTTCTATTTTCTAATAATTATAAATCAAATATAATTTATTTTGATTTATAAATAGAAATTATTTGATTTCAGAAAATATTTATTTCATTTGAATAAAAATTATTTAATTAAAACAAATATTTTTTTGATATTAGAAAAGTAATCGATTATATGAATTAAATGAACTTTTCTTCATCGTAATTACAAAAAAAAATAGAAATAAAGTTTATTATACAAAAGTGAGAAAAAAATGATCATAATAGTAATTAAAAATTCTACTTTATTTATAAAAAAATATAAAATCTATGATATTCAAATATAAGAAAAAAAATAACAGCAAAAATTATGCTAATAATTAAAAAGTCTGTTCTAGATTGAAAAACATATTTTTTTATTCAAATAGCCGACTACTTGTTTACTATCAAAAAATATTTACTTGTATCAAATAATTTTTATTCAAATGAAATAAATGTTCACTTGACTCTAATAATTTCTAGTCATGAAACAAATAATATGTATTTTATTTATAAATAGAAATAGATTTCGGAAAATATTTATTTCATTGGAATAAAAATTATAAATGCAACAAATTGTATTTGAACCAATAAATTCAACTTTTAAAGCAGTGATTTAAAGAAAAAGTATTTAATTTAAATAACATTTTTTTCCAGTCTATTTTTAAATAATATAGAAATAAAGTTTATTATCCAAAATTAAAAAAAATGATCGTTATGATAATTAAAATTTTTATTTTATTTAAATACAGAAAATAATTGTTACTTAGATCAAATAAATTAATCCTCGAATCAAATAATTTTTATTCAAATGAAATAAATATTTTCTTGAATCAAATAACTTTTAATCAAATAAAATAAATAATTACGTTACTCAACTAATTTTTATTCAAATGAAACAAATATTTTCTAGAACCAAATAACTTTTATTCGAGTAAAATAAGTAATTACTTTACTCAAATAATTTTTATTCAAATGAAATAAATATTTTCAAGAACCAAATAACTTTTATTCAAATAAAATTAATGTTTACCTAAAGCAAGTAATTTTTATTCAAATGAAACAAATATTTTCTAGAATCAAATAACTTTTATATTCAAATAAAATAAATGTTTACCTAAAGCAAGTAATTTCTATTTAAATAAATTAAGCGTTTACTTGAATCAAATAAATTTTTTTCAGTGTATTTATAAATAAAAAATTTTAGTCAAGTTTACTATACAAAAGTGAGAACAAAATTATCTCAATAATAATTGAAAATTCTATTTTATTTATAAGAAATAGAAATTGTTTGATATTCAAAAATGCGAAAAAATAATTTTAATAATAATTAAACATTTTATTTAATTTACGAAAAAAATAGAAATAGTGTAATATTCGAAAAAGAAAAAAAGCAATAATAATAAAATTAATGATAATAATAATAGTAACAATAATAATAATATAGCAATAAAAATAATAATATAATAATAAAAATAATAAAATAATAATAATAACAACAACAATAATAATAAATCAACGTCATTTGCTTAGATTAAGTCTTGAACTCACTCGCAGCCACTATTTTCAAGTACCACTCATCACTTAATTTTTGCAAGAAATTTTCTATAGAAAAAATAGCAAAAAGCAAACACTAGATATAACGCAGTGTTACGGTGTTGTAAACAAGAATCGAGCTTTTCTACAGTGAATATTTTCGTATTTCTATTCGTAAATTTTTCATTACTTTTATATATAATTGGCACAAATAAAAATATTATCCCAACATATATATTTACATTCTGTTTATCACTGAGCGTGAGTTGCACGTGCCACATATTTTCGCTCTCAAAGGAAGAGAGAGACTGACCTTCCGTAACGCACGCGATTCTCGATTGGTTTTTTTTTTAAAGATCCAATATAATCAACTATTCAATAAAAATACAATAAGAAATTTCACACACAAAAATAATATCCCGAACACAAAAAGTAATTTTTCATAAAAATTTCAATAATTTATTTTCCAAAAAATTTTTTTTTTTTTGCAATAAAAAGAAAATATTTTCACTTTTTTCAAAAAGAAAATTTCTTTTACTACATTATTATTGGAAAAATTAAAAAAAAAGAAAATTTTTTTTTTGTAATTTTATTTTCAATAATTGTAAATCACTTGTTTGTGTTTTGCTTTATGAATTAATGGAGTAAATATAGATGTTCGATATGTTTTTGGGTGAAAACATATCGAATTTACGATTTCTGCCCTGCAACCGCCATTTTTGGTATGGAATCACAGAAATCCATTGTGCGCTCTTCGTATGATGGTGGAGGAATGGAAATTTTTTTTTATTTACAACTCTTTCACTCCGAAAAATATTTTATTGAGAAAAAAAAATTTTTTTTTTTTGAAGGCACTTGAAAATGTGGCACACGAGTGTTTGACAAGTGAAATTGAATAAAGAATAGTCAAAATAACGAACTTACGTGTTGGACGATGGGCAGATGGGCCGTGACTAACACCCCTGGTGCAAGCACCCACCCCTTTCAGTAAAACACCCCCCGCTTGTACCACAATTGATGGTGCACGGCGCAGGTCCAAGCACTTTCTTCCCCGTTGCTACACAAGGGTCCTTATACCCACACACACTCACATCAATCAGTACATTCAAGTACAAAAATGAGAGAAGCTCACACACTTTTTTTAAGAGAGCGAGTGAGAGAGAGAGAGACACAATTCACGTTGATGCACTTTTAATTAATTGGCAAATTCATTTCTTTAATAAGTTTCAAAATTGTTGTTAAAGTTCACAATTGTTGAAAAATTCGCAAAATTATTGTTTCAACTTTTAATAATTTTCGTATTTCATTCTTCAATTCTGTCTGTTGTTGAGATGCATGCTTATTCCCGAAATCTTGGTAAAATTTCAACAACAAAAAATTATACAGCAAAATTTACAAGCTTTTAATTTCATTTTCAATTAAGTTTTTTTTTTAATTCAATTATTTTCATAAATAATAAATTTTTTTACGCGTTCAATTATTTTTAATTTTTATAAATAATAAAGCTCATCGCAGAATTTTAATTATTTTTAGTACAATTTGAATCGAATTCGTTAAAAAATGTAATTATTTTTAAAAATTTGATTAAACTTCTTCAAATAAAAAAGATTTATAAAATTAAAAAAGATTCAATTATTCAATTAATTATTTACTTCCGTATTTAAACAAATTCAAAATTCAGAATTAATTTTTTTAACGAAGTTTAATTTAATTTTTTTTTATTAATTTGAAGTTACATTAAAATGTTTCTAAATAATGGCGATTTTTCCAAATTCTCAGATATTTTCCTAAACATTCAAGAGAATTTTTCCAAACTTTTGAAACTTTTTCTACATTATTTCATGGGAATGTTTCGAAATTCATAGGAAGTTTTCTATTATTTTTTTTAGAAAAATTCCCTATTTATTTTAAAACATTTTCTAAATAATTAGTAATAATTTTCTTTCTAAATTTTTTTTGGTAAAATTTCAAAAAAAAATTTTTTCAGCAAAATTTATTTGAAACAAATATAATATATAAAAATAAGAACTTTGAAGAATTTCCAAATAGTCGAAATTTCGTAAAAGTGAATTTCAAACAAATATATTTGCAAATTCTCAAACAACATTGTCAAAAATTATTAAAATTAGTTGATTTAGAGAATAATAGTTAATTAAATTCGTAAATAAATGTCAAAACATTATTTGAGTAAAATTCTTTTTTCTTTATTTTCTAAAAATTTACAAGCTTTTAATTTCATTTTCAATTAAAATTTGCAATTGACAAATAGAATTTATATGTCCATTTTTTTCCTTTACTTTGAAAAAAACTTTAAAACTGAAGCAATTTCAAATAAGAAATAGAAATCAATACAAAATAGAAATAGAAATTTTCAAAGTAAAGAAAAAAAATGGACACTCTCTAAATCTGAATTAGTAGAATTCTACTAAGAATTAGTAAAATTTTACTAATTTTTAGTAGTTTTCATGAACAACTTTTCACCTTTTTAATAAGTAGAATATTACTAATTTTTAGTAAAATTCTACTAATGTTTTAGTAGGATTCTACTAATTAAAAGTCACTTCTTCTCTAAATGAACTAGTGAAACTGTTTTATCGACTATTAATAAAACAGTTCTACTAATTGTTAGTAGAATTCTACTAATCAATTAGTAACGCTCTACTAACAATTAGTAAAATTTTACTAATTGTTAGTAGAATTATTACTAAATCATTAAGTGGACGACTTTTCACCATTTCATTAGTAACTTTCTACTAATTCAGATTTAGAGAGCATATTATTTCTATTTGTCAATTGCAAATTTTAATTGAAAATGAAATTAAAAGCTTGTAAATGTTTAGAAAATAAAGAAAAAAGAATTTTACTCAAATAATGTTTCGCTACATTTATTTACGAATTTAATTAAATATTATTCTCTAAATCAACTAATTTTAATAATTTTTGACAAAGTTGTTTGAAAATTTGCAAATATATTTGTTTAAAATTCACTTTTACGAAATGTCGACTATTTGGAAATTCTTCAAAGTTCTTATTTTTATACATTATATTTGTTTCAAATAAATTTTGCTGTAAAATTTTTTTTTTTAAATTTTAACAAAAAAAAAATTTAGAAAGAAAATTATTACTAATTATTTAGCAAATATTCTAATATAAATAGAGAATTTTTCTAAAAAAAATTATAGAAAACTTCCTATGAATTTTGAAACATTCCCATGAAATAATGTAGAAAAAGTTCAAAAAGTTTGGAAAAATTCTCTTAAATATTTAGGAAAATATCTGAGAATTTGGAAAAATCCCTTTATTTAGAAACATTTTAATGTAACTTCAAATTGAGTAATTTCGAAAAAAAATTCTAATAAAATAAAAGATATTGAAAATCTTTGAAATGATAAAATTTTTTGAAAATAATTGAACTTTTGAGAAGAATTTTGTTATTTATAAAAATAACTGTGATTTTAACGAGAATTTCTTTTTAAGTTTCGAAAAAATTCGAATTTCTATAATCTTTTATAACAAATTTATAAGTTTTTATATTTAAATATTATTCTACTTTTACAGCAATTAAAAATTCAAAGATAACAATTTAAAAACATTTTGACATTTAATTATTTCTAAAGGATCCTTCTTTAATTATTCTAATCATTTTCTAATGTTTTAACTAAAATTTCTTCTTAAAACAATTCTTTTAAGAATTGAATTACAAAAATAAATAATTTATAGAATAATTCATTATTTGAAATAATTGCAACTGTACCTCTTTATTGAGTTTTTTGAAATTTGAGTTAAAGTGGAAAGTAGTTAATAATTTGAATGTTATTCACATTTAAAAATTATAAATAACTAAGAAATGAAATATATTTTAGAAGACAGTAAAACGTTTTCTAAAATATTACTTTTTAAGAAGTTCCTGGAAAAATGATGTTCTTTCAGAATATAAAAATGGAAAAATAAGCATTTTCTAAATGTCTCGAAAAAAAGACACTGAGACATTTATAAATGGTTATAACGTTATTTTAAAAAGTACTTCTAGAGAAAAAATTTATTTGAAACAAATATAATATATTTTAACATAATAAAAATATTTTTTTTAGGATTTTTAATTGTTTTTTAATGTATTTTTAATGGTCTTCAATATAATAAAAAATTGAACCAAATTAAAATTTACTTGAATCAAATTAAATTCATTTAAACCAAATTATTAAAATGTTTGACAAATTAAAGTTCATTGATAACCAGAGTATAAATAATTTAACCAAACAAGATTGATTTTAAAAAGAAATTAAATTCATTTTGAACAAATTAAAAAATATTGAACTAAATTAAGTTTATTTTAATTCAACCAAATTTAAGAAATGTGAAACAAATAAAATTAACTTAAAACTAAATAAATTCATTTGAAGAAATTTAAACAATTTTGAATCACATTAAATTTAATTGAGTAATAATAAAAAAAATTTGAACAAAATTACACTTATTTCAAGAAAAATAAAAAAAGTAAATCAAACATAGTTTTATTAGAATGAAACCAAAAAGTTGATGCTATAATTTGGACCATTTTAAAGCTATTAGAAGAAAAAATTAATAAAATTTTAACAAATTGTAAGCAAATGAAAGTAATTTGAAACTAATATTATTTATTTGAACCACATTGAAAAATTTTTATCATTGTAAATTTGAGTTGAATGAAAGTAGAAAAAGTTTGAGCAACAAGTATTTTGAATCAGTTTTTAAATTTGCTTAAACCAAATTTAAAAAAATTTGAACAAAATTAAATTAATTTGAAACGATGTTTAGAAACAAAATTTCATGTTATGTGTATTGAAATGTAAAATAAATGTAAAAAATAAATGTATACAGAAAAATAATGGGGACTGTGAAATTTTGTTAATTTTGTTCAATCACTACTACCATTGTAACCAACTGTGAACCGTCACATTTACTGTCCTTCATCTAACCTGTCGGCTACATTAAGTTTGACTTCACTAAAGGAGAGACATGTTCCTTCATCAGCAGTAGTTTCATTTCATATGATGTTTCAGCCTCTGAACTTTCTAAAGTCATTAAAACTTGTTTAAAATAACATCGAATTTTAAGGACATTTTATACTAATGACATAATAAATAAAATAATTAAACATTACACTTGACAAAAACTATTGTTTTATTCAAATAATACAATTATAATTGTTTTTTAACAAATAAAAGATAATTCCTTGAGTTGAATAAATTTTATTTAAATCAAAACTTTGGTGAACTTTACAACGTTTGCAATTAATGATTTAGAAAAAAATGTATATAAAAAAATTTTTTTTTATAGTTAATTGATGAATAAATTGAAAAAAATTTATAAACAAAATAAAAATTATATTTTTCCTAAAAGAAAAAATGTTTTTCTTTGAATCGTTGCTAATAAATAATGTAAAACTGTAACAATAAATTGAAATAACAATGTAAATCATATCAAATTTAGGTATTATGAGAAATTTTTATTTTTTCGAAATTCAAAATAGCGGCCAAAATATTAAAAATTTTTAACTGTCCGAAGAGCAAATTGTAGACGTATTTTCTCGCCACAAATACTAAACGCAATATAAAACTAACATCTATGATAAAATTTTACTAGTGACTAATATTAAACAATATTTTAAACAATTTTTACAAACAAATTATGATTTTAAAAACACTAATATTTTTTAAACACATTTTTTCTCATAAAGCTCTTATTTTTAAAGTTGCAATAAATGTTGACGATAACAATTGTTTAACAATATTACTTAACAATGCTCTAAACAATGTTATAAACAATTTTATAAACAAATTAAGAATTGACAACAATTGAAGTTGAAAACAAAAAGTTGAAATAGTCATAAAAATAATTAAGTCAAAAAGGATAGATTGTGGTAGAAAAAACAATTTTTTAAACATTTAATTACTGTTAATGTATATTTTGTTTACAACAATTGTTTATAACTTTATTAAAAACTATTAGTAGGTAAATATAAGTTTCAAGATACATTAAGCCTACAGAAAAAATAGTGGAAGAAAACACAATATCTTTTCACCTTAATTTGTTGCTAATACGCAATTTGTTTATAAGAATATTGTTTATGAAACTGTTAAATAAGTGAGATCATTAATTTCAATATTGAAAAATTCATTAAGACAACAGAGAAAGAAGGAACTATTTTCTTCCAGCTTCAATAGTTGTCAATTCTTAATTTATTTATAAAATTGTTCATAACATTTTAAAGTAATATTGTTAAACAATTTTTTTCTTTAACATTCATTGCAACTATAAAAATAAGAACTTTATGAAAAAAAAAGTTTTTTTTCCATTAATTGTGTCTTGTAAATAAAAATTTCTTTTTAAACTATGTTTAAAATATTGTTTAAAGTAATATTTAGCTACTAATATTGTTTAATAAAATTATAAACAATTTTTGTAAACAAAGTATAAATCAACAGCAATTAAGTGTGAAAAAATCTTCTTTCGACCACAATTTATTTTTTTCTACTTATTTCTTTTTATGATTATTTCAACTTTTTGTTTTCAATTTCAATTGTTGTTAATTCTTAATTTGTTTATAAAATTGTTTATTGCATTGTTAAGTATTATTGTTATACAATTTTTATTTATAACATTCATTGCAACTGTAAAAATAAGAGCTTTATGGAAAAAAAAATTTTTCTACAATGTAGTATTTTACAAATCATAATTTGTTTATACAAATTGTTTATAAAAATTGTTTAAAATAAAGGTAAAATATGAGTCAGTAGTAAAATTTTATCACAGATGTTAGTTTTATATTAAGTTTAGTTATATGTGAGAAAATATGTTTGCGATTTGTTTTTCTGACAATGGAAAATTTTTTGCATTTTGTCTGCCATTTTGAATTTCGAACAAATCAATGGTATTTGTCAAAAAAAAAAAAAAAGAAAAAGAAATAAATTGTTACTTTCAGTTGAAATTTTTTATTTTTTTGTTCAATTTCTGTTGATGTTTAGAAAGTCAGAAAATTGATTTCTTTTGTTAAAAAACAAATATGCGAGAGAAAAAAAGAGCTATTGAATTGTTTCTGTTTTTCTACCCCAAGATTGAGGGTATTTGGCTCACGTGATAGAATGAGCCTTTTGTAAAGCTGACATCTACATGTCGGATACTACGATTGACAGTTGTTAGAAGCATCATTGATACAAGTTCTCCTTTAGCTCAGCTTCCCTTCTTCCCCTTTTACCCCAGCAGAGAGCCCTTTCAATGAAGCCACAACAGTAAACATCTTGACTGCTTTGACATGAAATATCGTGAAGCAGAAAAAAATAATAAACAAACAAACCGTTTATATCGAAATCCATTTTATGCGGAAAATTCTGTGCATAATGAATTAAATTCCGCATTTAGAAAAATCTAATTACAAGCTTTGCACTAAATAATTAATTAACAAAAAAATAAAAAAAATAAAAAGTATCTTCAAGAGTGAAAAAAGTATGATATGAAAAAATTAAATGTAACGAATACGAAAAACTCGCTTTGGTCGATTCACAATAATATTATAGGACTCTTAAGTTTTGAGAAGTAAAAAAATTAACTTCTTTAAATTTAAAAAATAAAATTTATTTCAATTAAGTTTCTCAAAATTTACAATTAATTGGAAATTTATAAATAAATATTTTCCATTTTCACGAGAATTTAACTATATTAAAAAAATATTAGATAATTTTTCAAGAGATTATTTTTTTTATAATTTATTTATGAATTAAATTATTCATACTTAAATATTTTTTGTTAAATAAATATTTAAATATACTGATTTATTTTTTTTTCTTTTTTTTTCTTTTTATAATTTTAAATAATTTTAATAAGCTTTTTTAACATTTTTAAACTGTTTCTAAAAATTACAGTATACTGTAATTCTTTCCAAACTCAAGTATATACATTTTTTTAATTTTTAAATAAAATTAATCGAAAATTGAATAACATTTTTTAGAAAATAATAAATTGGTAATTTTTTAGAATAAATATTTAAATATTTTTTAGTTAAACAATAAATGAAATGTTTTAAAAATTTATTCTTTTGAAATTTCATTATTTCTGAAAATTTATATTATAACGTTTTTAATATTTTATTATTATCTAAAATTTCAACTAACAATTATTATTAAATTAATTTCAATTAATTCTTGTAACAAAATTTAACAAACGTTTTTAAAATAATTGAATTCTTATGAAGAGTTTTATAAAAATTTTTAAATATAATTTACCTTTTTAAAATCATTTTATTATAACTGAAAAGAAAAATTTAATTATTTTTAATAATTTAATTAAAATTACATTGAAAAATACTTAAATTCTTGGTATGAATTTTACTACGTACGAAATCAATTTATTTCTTATAAACAAATTTCATCAAAATTTAAAAATTATTTTATTCAAACTTAAATGAATAATTAAAATATTTCTAATAAATTGATTAAAAATGCATTAAAAATAATAACTGAAGTAGTCGCATAAATTTTATTATTTATAAAAATATTTTTTTCTTATAAACAAATTTTATTACAAATTTTGGAAATAATTTTAATTTTTAAAATCATTTTAGTATTTATGAAAATAATTTGAATTTTTGTGACTAAATTTATTAAATGTCTTTAAACAATTTTAAATTCTGATGAAACATTTTATTAAAATTTTTAGAAATAATTTTTTAATCATTATAAAAAAATCATTATTAAAACTATAAAAAGAATTATTTATTTTCAATAATCTTATTCAATTTGTCATTATTTCTTATAAACAAATTTCATTAAAATTTTTGAAAATAATTGAATTTTTTAACATTGTTTTATTAAAACTTAATAGAATCATTCATTTATTTTAAAGAATTTAATTAAAATTGTATTAAAAATAATCGAATTCTTGGCATTAATGTAGTTATGTTTGAAAACAATTTATTTCTTATAAACAAATTTTATCAAAATTTTAGAAAATAATTGACTTCTTTAGAAGAATTTTAGTACAAGTAAAATATTGCAAATAATTTATTTCCTTTAGAAGAATTTAGAATTTTTTTTAAACAATAACATTTATCGAACGATATAATATTGAAATTATATTTAAAATGTTTGAAATCCAGCGAATAATTTTATTATTCAGGTATTTTTCAAAAGTAATTGAATTTTTGATGAAACATTTCTTTAAATTTTTAAAAGTAAGTGAATTTTTTTATTTTTATTATCATTTCAATAGTGTGAAATATTCCATTAACATTTCTGGAGTATAAATGTTGTTTCAATTATTATTTTATTAAATAAATTAATTTGAAAAAATAAAAGTAATAAATTCATTTACTAGTTTTTTAATTAGGCCAATATGAAGATTAATTCAAAGAAGCGCAGCAGCAGATAAGATATTTTTCAGAATGAATATAAACATTTGTACATTTGCTTGAAGCGCTTATTCCGATAATAAAATTCATTTAGTTAAGTGTAAAGTGAGTGAAGTCATAATTTCTTTTTTCTATTCATTTTCCATAATGGATTTATTAACATTAATTTTAACTGTTTGTCTTCTTGGACTTTTGTACTACAACTATTTTTATAAGCAGAAAAAGAATATTTTCGATGATTTGGGTATTCCGTACGTTAAACCGTTGCCTTTTTTCGGAAACGTAATTCCTTGTCTATTGAGAAAATCAAATTACATCGAAGTTGTGGAAAAATTGTACAATACATTTCCAAATGTAAAATATTTCGGTATGTTTGATTTTCAAACACCAGTCATTGTGATTCGTGATCCAGAAATAATAAAATCAATTGGAATAAAAAATTTCGAATCATTCATCAATCATCGAGGATTTACAAACGAAAGTATAGATCCAATTTTTGGAAGGTCATTATTCTCATTGAAGGATAATCAGTGGAAGGAAATGAGAACAATACTGAGTCCCTCGTTTACGTCGAGTAAAATGAAAATGATGTTCAATTTAATGAGAAATTGTGCGGAAAAATTCACCCAAGCTCTTATTGAAATATCCACTAATGATTCTGAGAACATTGTTAATCTCAAGGATATTTTTACTAAAATCAGTGCCGATGTGATTTCAACCTGTGCTTTTGGTATTGATATCGATTCAATGAAAGATCCAAAAAATAATCTCTACGTGATTGGTCGAAAAGCGACAAATTTCGACGGTGTTCTGTCATTAAAATTTCTACTCATCAGAAATTTCAAGAGACTTTCGAAACTATTGAAAATAACGATCTTCAGTTCAAGAGTAAATCGATTTTTCACCAATATCATAAATTCGAATATAAAATTTAGAAATGAGGAAGGAATCACGAGGCAGGATTTTCTCCAATGGATGATGGACTTTCAGGACAATAAAAATGAAAATCGAAAATTATCTCTTGAAGAGATTACGGCGAATGTTGTACTTTTCTTTGTTGGCGGTTTAGATGCTGTTTCATCGGCCTTGTCGTTTGCTCTTCATGAAATAACAGTAAACCCCGAGGTGCAGGCGAAATTGCAACAAGATATTGATAATGTTTTTGAAAATTCCCAAGGACATGAGCCAACGTATCACGATATAATGAACATGCCCTATTTGGATGCGGTAATTAATGAAGTTTTGAGACTTTATCCAATTGGAATTGTTGACAGGATATGTAACCGCAAATTTCAACTTCCTCCAATTTCATCTGAAAAAGAACCAATAACTGTGAGTCCAGGGATGTCGATTACGTTTCCCATGTTTGCTATTCATCGCGATTCTCAATATTTCGAAAATCCAGAAAAATTCACTCCAGAGAGATTTTTGAACGAGAAAAGAGTCAATGCTAGTAGTGCAACTTATTTTCCATTTGGCATAGGACCGCGAGTTTGTATTGGAAATCGTTTCGCCCTAATGGAGATTAAAGTTGTTTTATTCTATCTCTTAGTGAGTTTGAATTTTAAACCATGTGGCAAAACATCTGTACCGATCAAATTTAAGAAAGACTGTTTTCTTCTATTACCAGAAGGGGGCTTTTGGTTGAAAGTTGAAAAGAGAAAATTTCCCTAAAAATACTACCGTCCAGTGGTCAAAAGAACGAAATTTATTTATTTCTTTTTCCAAAAATGTGTGTATATGAAAAATAATCTGTAAAATGATCCGAACGTTCAGAATAAAGATTTATTCGTTTCTCCTTCAAATTTATTTTTTATTTCAAGTTTTCTGTTACTATCAAAAAATTCCTTCTATATGTAAAATTCTATTTTTTCGTTTTTGTTACAATCGGTAATTTGTGAAAATATTTAAAATAATAAGTGTTCATTTAAACGTTCGAAAACTTAATGATTTATAGATTAAAAATTTCTATTAAATCTAAATTTATAAAATTATCTGTAAACTGAAAATTTGTACAAAAAATAATTTGTAATTTTTTACAACTGTATACAAAATAATAAGGCAAAAAATATTAAAAAGATGATTAATAAACAAATTGAATGTGCAAATAATTTCATAAAAAATTGAAATATAAAACATCTTTTTCGTGAACATAATAAATTTATCTTATAATTTTTAGCCAAGTTATCATCAGTAAGTTCGTGGGGTTAACTAAATTAGATTATATGTATTTTTATAAAAAAAATTTTTAAACAAATTATAAAAATTATTTGATAAATATTTTTAAGTTATAAATAAATAATTTTGAAAAAAATTTAAAATATAAAATACCGCTAGCAATCTTTTTATCGTATATTTTTTTAGCGATATTATCACTATAGTAAGTTCATGGGGTTAACATAATTAGATTATGCATTAAAGTAGATATAAAACAAACTGAAATTTTAGTGTAATTTACGGAAAAATGTATTAATTGCAAATTTTCTTCATTAAAAATTTCTTTAATACTACACTGAAGAAATGATTTATTTGTTTCAAATAACTGATTACTTGGCAATTATCAAATAAATATTTATTCGTTTCTCCTTTAATTTTTATTTTTATTTCAAGTTTTCTGTTACTATCAAAACATTCTTGAACTTGAATCGAATAATTTTTATTTGAATCAAATAAATGTTGTGCCAATCAATAATTTCTGTGTTTTAATCAATAATCTCAGTATTTCAACAAATAATTTCATTATTTAAAAAAAACTTTAGTATTAAAAATTTCGAACCAATAATTTTAGTATTTGAAACAATACTTTTAATATTTGAACAAATAATTTTAGTATTTGAACCAATAGTTTCAGCAATTGAACCAATAAATTTTGCATTTGAACTAATAATTTCAATACTTGAACCGATAATATTTAAGTTTATTTGAAGTAAACACCATTAGTTGACAGAAATAAAAATTATTTCATACAAATTGCAAAGAAAAAAAGGGATTTTAATTTTTAAGAAACAAATTTAATTTAAAATAGAAGATTTTACTGCAGTTTTGGAGGAAATTTTCCAAACTTAAAAATAAATTTTTATTCATTTTCCCTGATATTCACTTATTTGGATAAAGCAAAATTCATAAAATTTTAAAATATAGCGATTTAGCAAAATAATTCAATTTATAATATAGAAAAATTGCAGAATACAAAAAATAATTAAAGACTATATTAAAATAATTAATGAAAAAAATAAACGAAGAAATTCTCATTTAAAAATGTTGAAATTCAAGTGAAAAAGTAAGAAAATCTAATAATAATTTTTAAGTTAATAATTTTTTTTCATTATCAAATAAAATTTGTATTTCAACCTAAAATAATAATTTCAGTATTTTGAAGAAAGTACCATTTAACCGATTCAAATAAAAATTATTTAATTCAAGTAACTATTTAATTGATAATTTAAAATTAAGTAAAAAATTATTTCCCTACAGTTTACTTTGAAGACTTTCTTTCTCATTTACTTTAATTTCAACATTTTTAAATTAAAATGTTTCGTTTACTTCTCTTGTTATATATTGATATTTAAAAACAAATTTTTTTTCGTAGTCTGAATTTTTTTTTTAAATTATAAATTTAAATTTTTGTTAAATAGCTGTTTTATTAAAATTTTCTATTCAAAATTTGTATCTCTAAAATAACTTTTTTAATGAGAAGAAAATTTTTTCATAAAATAAAAAAAATTTACTTTACAAGTAGAATAATTTACTCTGAAAATATAATAACTTTTGACAATAGATTTAATCGTGAAAAATGTAAAATTTGCGAAATATAGATTATGGCTGCAGTCGTTTAAGGATCGTGAATTAGTGAGTGGAACTTAGGATCAGTGGTTCGATCCCCAACGTCCAGAAAGGAATTAAAATTTGCTATTGAAAACCGTTATTTTCATAGTATATTCATAGTACATTTTCAATTTTGACAGAAATTCCAAGCAGTTTATTTAGATTTTAAATTCTCAATTATTTGTAAATGGTAAAAATTATTTTATATTCGTTCCTTTGTAAAAAAAGAAAAGTTTTCAATTTTAAAAACTATGAGAAATTATTTATCCAAAATAATTATGATTAATTGAAAAAATTATATGAAGTTTCAAAGACTAAAATTTTTCCAAAGTTTTTGTAGAGAAGAAATATTTTCTTCAAAAAAAAAAAAAAAAATTTCCAATTTTATAAAAAAATTACATTTTTTGTTAGTTTTGCCAAGAAAGATAAGGAAAAAAAAGTAGAATTTGTTTAAATTAAATTATTATTTGATTTTGTTTAATTTTTAATTAATTGAATTTAAATAATTTATTAATTACGGAAGATTTAGTTTTGTTATTGTTGCTTTAATAAACAATTTTTTAATATAATAATAATAATAATTATTATTATAATAATAATTATAATTTTTTTTTTTTTTTTTTTTTTTTTTTTTTTTTGCATTCTGGCGGGTAGCTAACATAAACTTTACAACCGAATAAATCCAATTGGAAAGGTTATGAAAACAGTAAAATCTTTTATAGAGAAACAATTTGTTTTAAATTGAATCATACAGGACTCAATCGATTGCCTTTTGTTTTAGACATCAGGACTCACATCGACCATACCATGTTAAAAACCCATTTATATTAGACCTATTATTCACCTACGGAACTACCTAGGGGCTTCTGACTTCGTAGATGAATGGTCCCGTTTAGTCGCTGTCGCGACTCTTCCGTGCCGCTCTTGTTCTGGCCTTATTTTCTTCTTGTCCTTGACAAAGTCTTCTTGGCTTCCTCTAGGGCAGATCTGAAGACCTTGCATCCTCCTGATCCGGCGACATGTTGGATACTCTCCTTCTCGCTGAACTTCGCCTTGCATAAGAAGCAGCATGGGCGCTTCTTACAATCTGCTGCCTTATGGCCAGCTTCTCCGCACTTGAAGCACGCAGCTGACCTATCTACTGCTTGGCAGTCTCTGCCTACATGGCCATAGTCAAGGCACCTGTGACACCTTGTGACCATAACTCTCCTACTCACTCTGCAGGACACAAAACCGACCTTAATGTGCCCCATCTTCTCCAACCTGGCAGCGTCCTCCTGGGTGGTGACCACGACCGCGAGCTTCATACCTCGCTTATTTGGTCCGAGGACCGTCACCTTCCTGCTTCCTGCTGGTACCGTAGAAACTTGATCCAAGGCACCCAAGACGTCTTCTTTCTCAGTAAGGCTGTCCATATCGCGGATTTCCAGCGTAGTTTGCCGGTCCGCCATCTGCACCTTACCCAGGTCACCGATCACCTTAGTCACCTCCTCGGTGAACAGCTTCTTGTTTGAAGACCCACCAATCTTAATAAGTAGGTCTCCCGTTTTAGTGGGTAAAGCTCCCACAACCCTTGTCTGACTGGCCTCCAGGTCAGCCTCTTTTCGAACTTTCGCCAGTACTTCGGCGAAAGTTTTTCCTTCAGCCACTTTAACGATCACTGTGGCTTTCTCCTTCTTGACCTGATGTGGCTTTGGAACCGTTTTGATCCCCTTGCTTCTAGTCTTTTTAGGTCTCTCCTCCCTTTTCCTTTTTGGATCCTTCGCAGGCTCAGGATCACTTCTCTTCCGCTTCTGAGCATCCAAGACGACGTTTCTCAACACGATTGCGTTACAACGATCTCTTCTAACTCTGCGATCTTGTCTAGCTTCTTCCGACCAGGTCAATCCTTGGTAGAAGCTCTCGTCCTTTTCTGTAGCTGCTGCGTGCTTCAATTTGGTCTCCTGTATGAGCGATGTTATGCTTTTAAGTCCATCCTTGATTGTCATATTGACATTTCTTTGGACTTCGCAGGACTTTATCATCTTACAGACCTCTTCTTCTATTGCTAGAATGCATACCGCCTCTTCTTCCCGCAGTTTTATGCATTCATCTCGGTCCTTGTTGCAGCTAGCAATGTCCTTTGCTGAAGCATTACTGAAGACAGAAATGCAGCTAGCCTGACTCGTCACGCTGCTCGTACTCCCTCGTCTCTCCGCCTTGTCCACGATGATCTGTGGCACTACCAACGCGTTGTTGCCCTCCTGCATCCTTGGGCCACTGGCCACCGCCCGCACGCTCGAAAGCGCTTGACGATCGGAACCAGTGAGAGATTCAGCCGAAGCATTACTCCGCAGGTACTCTTCCTTGTTTTTACAATCGCTCATACTTGGTCTTTTGTCTCGTATCGAGAGACAATCGGGCCTTAACAGGGTACTACCATCTGGCCAGGATGGGCCCTGAACCGCCTCCGTTAGTTACATAGACGTTATAGCATTGCCGAAGCATTGATGCGACGTCTATGATATCCAGTGTCAGGTGAGCTAAGAAACTCGGACCTCGAAGGTCGGTGTATCTCTCCCATGGACCGGAAGTAAACTTCGGGCCATGATCGCTGAGTAGACACCAATAATAATTATAATAACAAATAATATAATAAATAGTTAATAAAATTAATTGTCGTTTTCAAATGTTCGTTTAGAAATAATTGACCTCCATATTTTCATATAAATGGTATCATACAATCAAATAAATTGTAAAAGCATTATAATAATTACATAAAAATGTGGTATGACAAACAATTTTAATCCTACTCGTGAAGAAAAAAGCTCATTCGCATATGTATATGAAATTATCGATCACTTTTCACATTGTTAGATAAAAAGATTAAAAATTATGAGGACAGAATATGAATAAATAATAATTTCTGAAACATTCTCATAATATCGGAGAAAGTTTTTAATTATTAATATTCTGTTAGTTAATTTAATTAATTTCATCCAAAGTAGTTAATAAAATGCAAAAAAGGTGTCTGAGATATTTTAGTATAGTTAATTCTTTAAGACATTTTTTATACACCTAGTGAAAAAGATATATTTTTCTCAGGGCAAACTAAACTTTTTATTTGTTTCAAATAAAAATTTTTATTTAGTAGACATTTTATTTAGTTCAAATAAAAATTTTATTTGTGCCGAATAAAATGTTTACTTAAGAGAAATAAATAATTTAGTAGACTTTAAGACAAGTAAATTTTTACTCAACTTAAATAAAATTTGGTTGAAATTAAACTTTTTTCGTTGTGTATTTTTGCATCTTTTTCGAATTTTGTTTATCACTTATTGCACTTGAAAATAAATTTGATTTGCATAACCGACTACTTGCCTATTATCAAAATCAATTAAATATTTGCTTGAATCAAATAATTGTTATAAATAAAAATAAATAAGTTATAAATATTAATTATAAATATTAAATATTTTTTGAATCGTTTTATTTTTATTCTAATGAAATAAATGTTTACTTGAATCAAACGATTTTTATTTAGATTAAATAAATATTTCATGAAATCAAATAATTTCTATTCAAATAAATTAAATGTTTACTTGAAATAAATAATTTTCATTCGAGTTAATTAAATGGTAATTTGCTTCAAATACTAAAATTATTCGCTCACATACAATTCAATTGATTCAAATAAAAATTATGAAATAAATTTATTTGATAATAGGCAAGCAAATGGTTAAATTATTCATATAAATTTTTTATCAGTTTATTATTATTTTAAAAAATTGAAAATAAAATAAACTTTAAATATTCGAAGGTCGAAAAAAGTCTCAGTATATAAAAAAAGATATATAACAGTAGTTCGGATACAAAAGAGCATAAAATGTTTGAAAATTCTTTTTCCATAGCTAGAAAAGATAAAAAAAAATATTTTTCTTTATAGTCATTCAACTTCAATTTAGATAATGGTAATAAATAATGGTTTAAGATAATTAAGGTTCGTATTTTTATATTACCAAAATTTGTACATTATTAAATAGTTTCGATTTTAGGGAAGGTATATAAGAAGATTCTAGATTTTTATGAAACACATAAAAGACTTTTAGATATCTGATCGATGTTCGTAAAACGTGTGTATAGAGGTATATGTAACATGTCAGGAAAAAAAGTATATATATAAAAAAAAGTATTCATTTTATTCGGGGAAAAAAACTGAACTAAAAAAAAGTGAGAAATAGACTACACAGTAGAGGAAATTAATACGATTCAAACCTCAGTTGCAATTTAATAGGCTTGCCGTGGTTTCCTCTACTGAAAGTTTTCTACATGCCAGAGAGAATTCAGCTCAGTGATTGAGTAGTGCAGACCAACGAATGGTCAGACTGGTTTGTTCAATACGAAAACTTTTCCCTTTAATATTTACAAAATTTATTTATTTAAATTTAAACATATATTTAAATAGCAAACATTTATAATTTTTTAAATTCACGTTTTAGACTACTTACATTATATAATAAAAATTTTGTTAATTAAAAAAAAATCAAAATTTAATTTAATTAAAATTTTAAATAATTATTTATTATCCAATAAGTATTTACACTGAATAAAAAAAAATTAAAAATTAATTGATTCAAATAACCTATTAGTTGTCTATTAACAAATTAGTATTTATTTCAGTCAAATAATTTTTATTAAGGTGAATTTAAATTTATATTTGAACCAATAGTTTTAAGATTTAAAGCAAATATGAATTGATCCATTTAATTTGAGTAAATAAAAATTATTTGATTCAAGTAAATATTTAATTGATAATAAGAAGTCTTTTATTTTAATTAAATAAATTTAAATCAGATTTTAGAAACCACGGGAATTTTTTATGTAATTTTGACAAAAAAGGAATTTTCAATTTTAAAAAATGGTTTTAATTTAAAAAAAAAGTTTTTTTCAAATTTGTCCTGAAAATATATTAAATATTGATAGATTTTATCTAAATACGAAGATTTGTTAAAAATTACAAAGAAACATACGACAACTATACATTTAATTATACACTGAAAAAAAAATTAAATTGTCAAATAACCGATTAATTGACTATTATCAATTAAATATTTACTTGAATCAAACAATATTAGATGGATTCAATTAAATGGCATTTGAATCAATAACTTCAGTATTTGAAGCAAATATGAACTAAATCATTCAATTGACTCTAATAAATATTATTTGATTTAATTAAATATTTAATTGATAATAGTCAATTAATCGTTTATTTGAATCAATTAAATTTTTTTTCACTGTATCTTATAAACTATTTTTAATCATAGTCTATTGCTAGTATTTTTCACGGCCAAGAATTTATTAAAATTTTATAATTTAATTGTAATTTTCTATGTTCACCCTTTTTTGTATTTACAATAAATATTATGCTATATAATTATTTCTAATTTCAATAAACTTAGCTCATTTTTTTTGTTCAATGAGAATTTAGAAACTTAAATTTATATTAAAAATTAAGTTTACATTCTCTTAAATTTTAATTTTATTCAAGTGTATTTTCCAAAAAGCAATAGAGAATATAATAAGATTAATTTAATACATTTATTATTTTTTATTTTAATTTTTTATTTATTTCTTGTACTTTTTAATTTATGTTAAAAATTTAACGATTTCAGAAATAAATTTTCGCATTTGGGGAAAATTAAAAAAATCAATATATCTAAAGTCAGTAATTTTTAAATTTCTCATGAAATGAGGTTGAAATTTTCCAACATTTGGAATTCTTTCAATTTAATTAATTATATGATAATTCCACAAAAATATTGCAGAGCTATTTTTTTATTGGAATTTTGATTATATTCTTGTAATAATAATATTTTACCTACATATAATATTCAATTTTATACACTTTAAAATTATATATTTACTTACGAAATAAACTTGACAAGAAACATACAAATGTTGCTTAACTCACCTGAAACAAAAAAAATATATATTAAAATTATTATCAAATGATAAATAATGAAAATAAATAATAATTTCTATTAAATAATTCTATTAGACTATCTCTAATATTAATAAACCCTATATAATAATTTATAAAACTATCGAAAACTAAGAATTTGTAAAATCAATTGTTTTTAACAAGTTTTTAAGTTTTCTCAATATTTATTAAAAAATTTCATTTTCTATTTAACTCAAACACTGCTCAAACTTAAAAGTATCAAATTGCAACTAATTGATACCAAAAATGTGGATCAAAATATAAATTGCTCTAAATTTTTGGCATTAATTTGATAAACTTTGGAGTTAATTTGATACTTTCAAAAAAAACTATGATTTAAATAGTATTTGAGTAAAATATTAAAGTTATTATTTAATTTACTTGATTCAAATTAAAATTAACTCAAGTAAATATTTATTTGTTAACAGACAAGAAATATAGTTTATTTGTTTTATTTCTTGAAATAAAAGTTTAATGTATTAATTTTTTTTCAATCTTCATATTTTTATCGATTTATTACGATAAGATTTAAAATATTTTTTCTCAATTTAAATTAAAAAATATTGTAATAAATATAAAATTTGATTGAAAAATTCGAGTCAAAATAATGTTCAATAAATCTGAAAGAAAATTAAATAGTTCATCTCGATGTGAAAAATATAAGGAAAAATTGATTTTACATAATAGATGATAATGTACCAACTGTTGAGTATTTTAAAAAATTTTCTACATTACCGCCAGCGTATATTAGAGTTTATCGACATAAGGTGAAACATTTGTTGATAATAGTTCTGTTTTACCAGTAACTAATATAGAGGAAAACGATAAAATAATGTTTTGTTTATTAGCCTGTACCTTCTGCAGTTAATAATGTTTATTATTCACAATTAATACAATAATTAAACAATACCCTTTTTTTATTATAATTGAGGAATAAGAATAAGGTAAAAATATAATTATTTAAAACTTCCATTATTTTCCATTCCATTATTTAAAGGAAATATTTTTTATATTTGTATTTATAAAATAATGAATTTGCAATGGAATCGTATATGATAAGCGTTTATTAATGTTTAGTTTATTTGAATCCGTTTGAATCAATAAAATAAAATTATCGAATCATAAATTATTTTCAGTTATAGTTTTTTTTAGTTTTCAACGTTCAAGTGAATGTAGTTTTTTTAATTTAAACATTTTTAAAAATATTTATGTCAAAAAAAAAGAAAAATTATTAAAACTAAAAATTTTCTTAGTTAATTTCTTCTTAATAACATGGTTTTTTATTAAGAATTTTTTTTTAATTTATGTCGAAAAAAGAAAAATAATTAAAATTAAACATTTTCATAGTTAAGAATAAATATTCTTTGCAAACAAAATAATTTTTGAATAATTAATAATTTTTGTTTAGAGAAATCTTTAATTGGATTTTATTAATAGTTTACGTTTTATGAAATAAATATTTTTTTATACAATAATATAATGGTTAAAATATTGAATAAATATTCGTTATTCATTTAAGTAATTTTGTTGTCTTTATTTAATAAAATAAATTTATGGTATTAAAAATTAATTATATATCAAAAAACCTAAATATTTGATTGAAATAAATAAATCGTTTCTAAAAACTACTTATATTATTTGTGTTAAAGAAATTTATTTGTTACATCCAGAAAAATGTTATGTTTGATTCAGAGCATACTAAACTTTTTTTATTTACACATAGATTTCAAGTAATTAATGTTAATAACTTATTATTAATTAAATTTTTCTTTTTTTGAATTTCGCGCCAATAAAGTTCATTAAATTGGCGCCTGGATGGCTAGATAAAATTGTATGATTTTTGTAATATATGAATAAATAATTAAAATAAATTTTATAAAATTTTATGTACAACCAACGCTCAAATCACGCTGGGTGCACCAGTTCTCGTTCGATCACTGAAGTTAAGCAGCGTTGAGCGCGGTTAGTACTTGGATGGGTGACCGCTTGGGAATACCGCGTAGTGTTGGTTTAATTTTTTTATTTTTTAATATTTTTTCCAAAAACATTATTTATAAATCATAATTCTTTAAGAATAATAAAATTTCAAATATTAAAAAAATAACGTAATAACACAATCTGAAGAAAGGGACCTTAGAAGCAAATCACTTTAAAGTTATATTAGCGTTACTTTTTTCTTGTTGGAAAGTTTCTTTTTACTTATTGCAAATTAAAATCAGTGTTTATTAAATATTTTAGATGTAATGAAGACTTGAACATTAATGATTCATAATTCATATATTGACAGTGGTTCCTTTTTTGTATTTTCATTTAAACAAATTTATTTTTTGCGAAAACTCAAGTAATTCTTTAAAAAATAAGAAAATTTTCATAAATGAAATTTTATAATAATTTTCATAACATAATTAAAATTTCACAGGAATTAATTTTTTGAAAAATTTTAATAACATTCTTGGCCAGAATTTAATTATTTTCATAAAAAAATAAAATTTTTAAAGGGATAAAATTATATTTTCGTACAAAATAAAATTTATTGTAGAATTTCAATATTAAAAATTTAAAGATTTTTTTGTCTCTTTTCCTTAAATTTCCTCCAAAAATATTTTTAACAACATTTTTATTAAATTTTTCGAACAATGTTTTAACATTTTTCACTCTTAAAAATTATGTATTAAACATCGACAGAAGATTTCAAATTATTTAAAAATTTGTTGATAAAAATTATTTATTATTATTATTTTCTGTATTTAAGTAATTCAACTTTAATAATAAAATTTGTTAATAAAAATTTACTTAAAAATAAATGATTGAAAATAATGGATTTATAGAAAAAATTAAAGTTAAAAACACTAAAAAAATTGTATTTCAATTCAAAAATTATTGTAGAAATTCAATTGTTTTTTAAGAGTATTAAAGACATTCGCAGAAATTTAAAATATTTTGAAAAATAATAAATTTGTTTATAGGAAATTAATTATTTTCTTAAATAATAAAACTCATTGTAAAATTTCAAGCAATTTTAATCGAATTTTTCGAAAAATGTTTTGAAAACATTAACAAAAAGAAAATTAATTTTAGAGAAATGTTTTTAAATTAAAATTCTTAAGAAGTTTATTAAAATTCGTCAAAAGAATTTAATTTTTGGAAAATTTTGTTGATAAAATTTTTTATGGGAATTGAATTTTGAGAAATTCAATTATTTTGAAAGAGTCAATTTTTCTTAATTCAATTATTCAATAAATTATTTATTTATATACATGAGCGATTCCACGTCAAGTGATTATTTCGGTGTAATGATTATTTCGATCATTTTTTACTCTTAAACTGTTAAACATAAAAATTTGACAAAGTACATTTGGGAAAGGTTTTTTTTATGCTCTTTCGATTGAAAATAAGCATTTTGAAAAAAAATCACAATTAAAAATAAATTTTAATTTTTTGGGGGGGGGAAAGGTACAATTTTTTATTTTTTAAACGAAAGCCGAGGTTTTTTACTAAAATAATTGAAAGAGCATGAAAAAATCTTTTCAAAATGTACTTTCTCAAATTTTTATGTTTAATAGTTTAAGAGTAAAAAATTAGCGAAATAAGTATTGTACTGAAAAATCCAAAAATTCCCCTCGGAAAATATTGGACTAGGTAAAAAATAATTTCACGAAAGATTACTATCTATTAGTACTACAAAAGCCCCAATTACTACGATTGGAGAAAAATTTTTCTCCACCTTGATCACTTGACATGGAATCGCTCATATATTATATAAATAATGGAATTATATTAATGTACATTAAATTAATTCAAGTAGGTGCTCACTGTTTACTTTTGATTAAAAGAAAAAAGAAGAAAAATAAATGAATAAAAGATAAAGACATAATTTCTCTTGATACTAATTTACACTTTGTTTTAATATATGGAGGATTCTCCAGGGCACTTTTGAAGAAAGTTTCTCGAAAATTGATGCGGGACTCAGAAGTCTTAGCTTTACTCAAAGTCTGCTGCCTGAGAATTTCTATGTTCAATATTCAGCGCACACAAAACATATAATTGACGCTCCTTGGCCTCGGCATTACTGTGTGTGTGTGTGTGTGAGTGAGTGTGTGGAATGTACGAAATGGGGGATGCACAAAAGTAAACACACAGGCAAAGGGTTTCACGTGAATCGCCTTGTACGCCTCGTGGTTGCATATGCATATCAATTCTTGGATACCGATGAGCATCAGTTGTGGGTCGCCATAGAAACTAGAGTGGTTAATCAAGCGAAAACATTTTCAAGCTTCCTCGAACATGTCGATCCAATAAAAAAGACAAAGGTTTAGAATAAATATGTTTACCTAGTAAAAAAAACTAACTATGAGCCCTCTTTTTTGGATGATAACCCTTTTCGTCTACTTTCAATTTTTCCTCTGTTCACAATATTTCCACTTTCATGCCTTGAAAGATTTTCGATTTTATTTTTTAATGAAAAGATTTTTCTTTTTAACTATTCTCCATAGTGAAATAAAAGTCCAAATTTTCCCAATTTTCTGATTTCTATATTTATTATACTCCTACTTCTGTATAAAACTATTTTCAAAGAAATAATTAATTTTTTAAAAATTTGTACAGATTAAAATTGGAAAAAAATAATAACAAACTGTGGGCAGAATTTAGAAATTAAAAATGGTGGTTTAATTTCTCCACTTGAGAACGCCAAGGTCACCACCAGATGTCAGGGAAAATTCCAAGAATGAACTCAGCTGACATCTAGCGGTGACCTTGACGTTCGCAGGTGGAGAATAGCGTCTCCATATTGAATCTCAAGATATTCTATCAATATTCCTAATTCTATTATAACCAATTTTGATTTTATTCTTCGTCTTAAATTTTTTTTTTTAATAATTTATTCATGTGTAAAGTGTATTTATTTTGTTTTTTCCTTATTTCCAGACAGAATATTGACTCTTTCCCTAGAAATTAAAACTTAAAAAAAATTCAAATTTATAACTTCTTTAAATTATCAATAACTTTTAGAAATATTGTTATAAAAAATGAAAATATCCAGCATACTGAATAAGTCGAATACTTGAAGTGATCGCTATCTTTATGTTTTATAATAATTTAAACTTCCGTAAAATTTTTCCGAAAAAAAATTAAATTATTTACAAAATTTTTAATAGAATCCTTTGCAAGAATTTAAATATTTCAATAACTAATACAATTTTTAAACCAATTAAAATATTTTGAAAAATATATAATAAAATTTGTTGTAAGAATTCAATTATTATGATAAATAATAAGATTTTTCCTAAAATTTAAATTGTTTTGAATAGGTACAATTTTAAATGAATTCCACGAAAAATGTAATTATTTTCAAACATTTTTTGCAAGAATTCAATTACATTTCACAAATAATGAAATTCTTTACTAAAACTGAAATATTTTCAAAATCTACTGTTTAAATAAAATTTCTCAAGAGAATTATAAAATTATTTTTAAAACATGTAATAAAATTCGTTGTAAAGATTTTCAATTACATTCATAAATAATAAAATTCTTCACAGGATTTTAATTACTATTTTGGATACGATTTTAGGTAAATTCTTCGAAAAATCATATTAATTTCAAAAAGTTTATTAAAATTATTCAAAAGAAATATTAAATCAACAATAATTATCAATTATTTTTAATAATTTTTGCAAAAGTTTCTAAAGAGAATTTTCAAATCCATTTCTTTACAATTCAATTTTATGCAATTTTTATTATTCCAAAATTCTTGAATGAAATATTTAGAAAATTACATTTTGAAATAATTACAAACAAAAACTCCAATTAAACTTTTTCAAAATACAATTATTTCTAAAAAGATTTCATGCTACATTGCTTTTAATATTCAATTATTATCAAAAATTTTAATAAAAATTCATTTTTCAATTAATATCTATTAAAAATTTCTACGATAAATAAATAAATTATTAAAATACAGAAATTAATAATTTATTGAATAATTGTACGTTTCTGAAAAAGAAATTCCCAAGAAGAATTTTATTAACAAATTTTTAAATAATTGAATTCTTTGAAATTTTACGAATATTAATAAAATTTTCAAGAATAATTACATTTTCGTGAAATTCGATTCAAATTGTAATGAAAAAGCATTAAAATTATGATGATAAGTTTTGTTATTTATGAAAATAATTGAATTTTTCAGAAGAATTTTATTATTTTTAAAGATAGTTGAAATTTTGAGTAGAATTTAAAAAAATTTTCAAACATAATAATTGAATTTCTGTAAATATTTGTAATTTCTTTAAACTCAATTTTTTAAGTGTTTTTAACTAAAATTCTTCTACACAAAAATTTATGATTTATAATAATTAATTAAATATATATTTAAAAAAATTAATTGAAACTAATTATTAATCCTGCAAATTAAATTTTTTACAGTACTTTAACAAAAATCCCTGACTTTGGCAACCCTGAATTAATATATTAAATTATAAACTGATTTCAATTCTTAACTTACTTTAAGTTGCCACATTTTTATATTTTTTAATTTTTTAAAAATCTTGTAATTAATTTCATTACTAAATAAATTGATATTTTAAATCTTGTCTTAAGAAATAGTATTTTTTTAAAGAAATAAGAGTCAGTAAAATAATAATAATATTGAATAATAAAAATAACAAAAATAATAACAGTAATAACGACAATAATAATAATAATAATAATAATAACAAGAATCTATAATTAAATGTTTTTATTTATAAATAAGTTTTTTATAAATAAAACCGTGTGATAAAGTCAGAAAATGACAATAATAAAAATTATTAATAAAAATAGTCCAGAAAAGATTCATATTTTATGAATTCTTCGCTTTTAACTTTAATTCTGATAAAAATTGAAAAAAAAAACTTTTTCAACATTAAAAGTAATGATTTTTGAAATATGTCGTGCAAACAACAAGTAATGTTTTAAATTACTTAAAGAGAGAAAATCGGGTAATTTAAAAAAGGGCTTTAGTGTGTATTTTAAGAACAATCTATTTTAATAACTACTTTGACGGGTTCAGAAAGAAAAGAAAAAGCGAAGGTCGGAATCAGATATATAAAGGAATTTCAAAAACATGATCAAAGGTATTATATCCTTGACTATAAATCTACGTGCGTGGGAAGAAGGTTTCTGATGTCGCACACCTACCATCGGCAGTAGTGAAACCAAATATTAAGTCAGACAGTTATATATGAACTGGAAATAACACCAAAAAAAATTACTGTCTTTTTTCGTATTTTACTTTCATTTATGGAAGTGAATTTTTTTATTTTTCTTAATATAAGTATAAATATGAGTATTAAATATACAAATATAATTAATATAAATATAAATAAATATAAACAAATAACAATATAAACAAATATTTATAAATATAAATAAGTGTAAATAAATATAAATTTACAAATGTAAATGTAAAAAATTTTACTTATAACTATAAATATAAAAAGACTGAAAAAAATTGATTCAAATAAATTGTCACTTGGCTGTTATTAAGTAAATATTCCCTTGAATCAAGTAACTTTTATTTTAATCAAATTAATATATATACTTAAATAATTTTAAATTAAATAAAAAAATGTTACTTAAGTAATTTTTATTTAAAGCAAATAAATATTTAGTAGAATGAAATAATTTTTATTCAAATAAAATAATTTTAATTAAACCAATAATTTCATTATTCAAAGAGAAAATATCATTTAATTGAAATGGTATTTACGTAGATAAGCCTTTTTATAACGTGGGTGAAGTTCACAACGTTTATGCTTAACGGTTAGAAGAAAATAATCCCTTTTACGCTAAAACATCATTTTTTGTCTGCAAATTGTTATTTTTTAAATTGTTGACAATAAAATATTGCAAAAACTTCTAAATTAAAAACTTTAAGAGTAAAAAACATTCAAAACATAAAAAACATTAACATTAAAAACTTCTAAATTGAAGAAGAAATATTTTTTTCTCCAAATTGTTGATTATAAACGTTATGTAACGTTGCAAGTGCCAATATCATTATCCCACAAAAACGATTCAACTGACATACATTAAAATTACTTGAGTCAGAGAAATATTTCTTTCTAAAAGAAAATAAAATTTAAAAAATTTTTTAATTTTATTTTTCGTTTATTTGAATCAAATAAATTTCTTATTTTGTGTATAAATATATAGATAATAGATATAAATTTTCGAAAACTTGGAAATTTACTCTAAACAAACGAGTATCATTAAATTAGGGTGCCTTTGTAATTAACTGCAAAATACACTTGTTTCATAACATACATAACTTTATAGTCTAATTAAATCTTTTAATTAAGTATCATATTTCTAACAAACATTTATTATTCAAAATTATAATTAAGACAGAAAATAATAATTATTATTATTGTAAATATAATACCATAAGTTGTTAAATTAGACTAGTTTGCACATATTTTTTCCTGTAAAAGAAAATGTATCTGACTCAAATAAACAATTACTCGTTTGTTGCGAAATAAATATTTATGTTTATAAAATGATTTTTTCCCAATTTCAAGAGACAAAAAAAGTAACTAAATTTTTATTTAGTTTAAATAAATTCTAATTTGTTAAAATAAAAATTTCTTTGTGTTGAACAAAATTATCTGTAATTTTTTAAGAAATAAATAATTTAGTTGGTTCTGAGGTACAGTTTATTTGGATCAAATAAAAATTTCTTCTGGTGTGAATCGATGTGAATTAAATGGTATTTGCTTCAATTAAAAATATTTCATGAATTTATAGGTTCAAATAAACAATTTATCGACCACAAATACTGAAATTAATGGTTCGAATAAAATTTATTACATTTAGACACATAAATTATTATTGGCTAAAAGAGAGTAAAATTTTATTTGATTTGAAAATTATTCGAATTCAAGTAAATATTTATTTGCGTAAATAAACTCAAAAGTAATCATTTATTTGGATTGTGAATAAATTGTCCCTTTTATTTGTGTTTTTCTGAATTTATAACTATATTTGTATTTTGAATCTAGTGCAAATTGAAAAACAAGAGTTACTAAATGATTCAAAATGTATAGACGTGAGGATGAATAAATTTTCGGTGCATCATTGAATTGGAAATTGTGTGTGAGTGTGTGTGCTATAGTAAAATGAGAATCAATGGGAATAAATAGGTGATCATTAGGTATCACCACCGAGCACACATTTCTCGATTCTATAATCATTTTGAAATTGTGAAAATATATATATATATTATGGTGTGTCATGGTGTGTGATCTAGGTCGGCTAAGTAGGGCATCAACATTCTAGAACTCTTCCATTTCAAACGCCATGGTCTTTTCTCGAGTACATATAATATACTTTTGAAAAACCTTTTTTCATCTCTTATTTTTTGAATTACTTTATACCATTCTCCTTCAATTATTCAATAATAAAAATTCCAAGGCTAAGTTACACGTTATACATTTTAAACAATATAAATATATATATATTATAATAGTAGAGCAAATAAATAAATATAAATTAATACTTTAATTATTTAATTCTTTAATATTTTTAGTTGAGTTAAAAAAATAATGGAGGTTCTTTTCTCTGTGTCGTAAAAAATTTTATTTTATTATTATTATTTTTTTAATAACAATAATAATTATTTTTTTACTGTTATCGAGGTTCCACAAAAATTTAATTTTGTTTCTTCTTGATTGTTCCCTGATTTCAAGAAAAAATGTTGACTTTTTCTCTGATTCTAACAAAAAATTCTGATTTACTCTATAAATTATTAAATTCTCAAGAAGAGTCTTACAATTTATAAAAAAATTAAAGAATTTTAACATAATATTTAAAAATAATTGAAATGTTTTGAAAGAATTTTTGAAAAAATTTTCAAAATAATTGTATTCAATCGAGAACTTTTATTAAATATTTTTAAAAATAAATGTATTTTATTGAGAAATTTTATTAACATAATACTATTAAAAATATTTGAATTCCTGCAATGAATTTTTTATATTTAAAAAAATAATTCATTTTTTCCGAAGAATTTTATCAGAATTTTTGAAAATAATCAATTATTTTCAAAAACTCTGCCAAAACTATATATTTTTGAAAATAAATTTAAAAAATTAAGAAAGTTGAATTTCTTTAAAGAATTTTATTATAAGTGAAAATTGAATCATACGAAGAATTTTACTAAAAATTTTCAAAATCCTGATTAAATTCTATTGAAGAATTTCTTTGAATTTTTCAAATAATCTATTTTCTCTAATAATTTGAATTGAAAACTTTAAAAACAATTGAATTTTATGAAGAATTTCTTTAAATTTTTAAAAATAATAATAATCTTCTATCATATTTTATTTATTGAAGAAAATAATTAAATATTTTACAAGAATTTTCTTAAAAATTTTGGAAAATAATTGAATTTTTAAAACGAATTATACAGACAATCTTATAGAAATATTTGATATTTTGAGACTAAATCACTTTCAGAATTATTTTTAAGATAATTTAATGTTTGCATACACTTCACTAAATATTTCAATTGTTTCCATAAATTTATGCAAATTACAGAAAATAATTGAATTCTTTCGTGAAATTTTATTAAAATCCTATTGAAAATAATTTAACTTCTGCGAAGAATTTTAATATTTGTGAAAATATTCGAATTCTTCCGAAGAATGTTAATATTCTTTTCAAAAATTTCAAATTCATTTTCATGTTTTATATCAATTTAAATTTCCATGCAATTTAAAAAAAAAGTTATTTACAAAAATTTTAATAAAATCCTTCGCAAGAATTCAATTACTTTAAAGAAATGTAATAAAATTCGTTGCGAGAATTAAAATTATTTTCCTAAATAATAATAATATATTTTTCACAGGATTTCAATTATTTTTAATATAAATTTATGTAAATTCTTTGGAGAATTTTAGTTAAATTTTAAAAATTAATAAAAAATAAACATGAAACTTCAAAAATATTATTTCAAATTCTTCGAAAGAAATAAATTAACAATTGTCAATTATTTATACTTGCGAAGGATCCTACGGAATTTTCAAATTCATTTGTTTGCAATTCAATTTTACAAAATTTTGATTATTAGCTAATTCTTCAATTAAATATTTAGAAAATAAAAACTTGAAATTTTTTTTTTAAATCAATTTTTGTTACAAAATTCTACTAAAATTTAATTATTTAAATACAAGCAAAGATAATTTATTAAATAATTGCATTGAAATTGAATTCATATACATAATTTTATTAACAAATTTTAAAATTATTGAATTTTTTTTGACTAATTTTAATAACATTTTTAAGAATAATTACCATTTTTGAGGAATCTGATTGAAATTGTATTAGAAATAATTAAAATTATGATGATGAGTTACATTATTTATGAAAATAATTGAATCTTGGAGAGAATTTTTATAAAAAAAATTTCAAAACCATTGATTTTTTTCGAAAAAATAATGTAAATGCTATTTTAAATACTATAATTCTATTAGTTTAATGATTGATTTCTGATTGCGAAAATTGATTAAATGTAGAATATTGAAAATCATTAAATTAAGAAATTTTTTTAAAAATAATCAAAATTTTATTAAACTTTTTAAAAATAATTAAGTTTTATTACTTTTAAAAATAATTGAATTCTTGTTATGGGTATTGTTATTTATAAAACTAATTTAATTTTGCAATGAATTTTATTTAAATTCCAGAAAATAATTGAATTTCTTCGAAGAATTTTGATCTTAATTAAAATTTTGACACCAATTTTTTTGTTTTCTTTTAAATTCATTTACACCGTATAATGAAAAGATTTTTCAAAAACTCCCGGAATAGGCCTGATGCGTTTAATGAGTTTTAAAAAATTATCAAAAATCACGTCACCGCCAAATAATATAACTTTAAGGGAGATCATGAGAAGTAATCCCCCTTTAATTTAAAACAAAAAATACTCAAATCGATTTAAAAAAAATAATTTAAAAAAATCGAGTTAAAAGTTAAAAAAAATTAATTTGTTTATAAAAAAAAAATGTTTTTTGATACAAAATTTAGATAAAAATTCTTTTTCTACATTTTCTAAAAGTTGAAAGAAAACTGAAACTTTTATTCTTTAAAAACTTTTTTCTAAACTCAATATTTTTAGACTTATAAGGTTTTGAAAATAGGACTACTTTTGAAAATCAAAAATTTCGAAAATTCATGACTCAAAAGTTTGGGCAATTATAAACAAAAAGAAAAAAATACGTATTTCATCTTTTTTTTAAAGTTTAAGAAAAAAATAGGTTTAACCGAATTTTAATGATCATAAGTAAATTTCACGTGGAATTGTCGATATTATATAAAAAGATTTGTTTTACTATTTAGCAGAGGCGTCGGTGCAAGGTGGCAGCCAACAGCCCCAAAGAACAAAAATTATGTACTGAGTATGTCTGGATAGCCATACCCCGTCGAAACAGTTTGAATCGACGCGCTATTGAAGTAGCGAGCACCCTTTTTGAATTGCACAGACGACAAGTCGCTCTTATATAGAGTGCGATAACCGTTTCTCTTATGGGAATCCCAACAGCGGACACCTTGCGGGACAAAAAGAAACCAAGACGCCACATTTCAGAGCGAGGAATTCAAATTCTCTTTGGTCTTAGGAATGCGTTTACCAAAAAACAGAAATAAAAAGATTTTTTTTATAAAAGTTATTGCAAAAAGAATTTTTTCGCAACTTTTCAAACAAAATTTTATTTCGATTTTTAGCAAAATGTCATTTTTGCGAATAGTAATTTTTTCAAAAAGTCATTTTTACGAATTGTCATTTTTACGAAATGTCATTTTTGCGAATAGTCATTTTTGCGAATAGTCATTTTTTCGAAAAGGCATTTTTACTAATAGTAATTTTTTCGAAAAGTCATTTTTACGAATTGTCCTTCTTGCGAAAGGTCATTTTTACGAATTGTAACTTTTGCGAATCGCCATTTTTATATATTGTCACTTTTGCGAATCGACATTCTTACGAATTGTCATTTTTTCGAAAAGGCATTTTTACTAATAGTAATTTTTTCGAAAAGTCATTTTTACGAATTGTCATTTTTGCGAAAAGGTATTTTTTCAAATAGTAATTTTTTCGAAAAGTCATTTTTACGAAATGTCATTTTTCTGAATTTTCATTTTTGCGAATAGTCATTTTTGCGAAATGTCATTTTTGAGAAATGTCATTGTTGCGAAAAGGCATTTTTTCAAATAGTAATTTTTTCGAAAAGTCATTTTTACGAAATGTCATTTTTACGAATTGTCATTTTTGCGAATAGTCATTTTTGCGAATTGTTATTTTTGCGAAAAGGCATTTTTTCAAATAGTAATTTTTTCGAAAAGTCATTTTTACGAAATGTCATTTTTGCGAAATGTCATTTTTGCGAATTGTCATTGTTGCGAAAAAATGACAATTCGTTAAAATGTCGATTCGCAAAAATTTAATGTATTATATATTATATAACAATAGCGATACGCCATTCTGATTTTAGCATATTCTAATTAAGTTTGTAAAATTCAAATTGAAATAAGAGTCCAAGGAGTGAGACATTGTAGCGCAAGTTAAAAGAAAATAAAAGTAATAAAAAAGTATCTTAAGTGAAAATTGTATCGCTCCTTTTATTGCGCTCAAGGCAACTAAAGTCGGGGGAAAATAGAACTTGACAAAATTGAACGTGAAGCCAGTCAGTCTAACGTGATTGGCGTTAACTGTACAAAAGTTATGTTATTTTCTTGAGTGTGGAGCTTATTAATCTAGATTGGTTTCGTGACGATTTTCTTGTACACTCGATCGCTTCCTAAGATCATGACGTGACCTCAATAACTCAACAAGCATTTGCTAAGGGATCATACGATTCGATTGGCTGCAATAACGAGGAATAGATCCTGCGTTACTTTAATATTATATATATATTTAGGAGAAAAAAAATTTCAATACTTTGCTTTACCACAATTTCATTCGATTGATTATTTTTTTATGTTTAAAATATGCAAACTTTGCACTCAATAGTTAATTTTTAAAAAAGTAGCAAAAAGTAGCTTTCAAACTCAAAAAAAGGAGCAAACAAGTAGCTATCGAAAAATTAAGCTTGACGACCAAAAAAACTCGTTTTAGACACTTTACAAAACTGTCAAAAATTCAATTCCTTTTTTTTTATTTTCCTTACTTTTTTCTAATTTTTATCAAAAATATTTACTTCTATCTGATTTTGCTAATAATTTAAATTTCTTCAACGAATTTTACGAAAGAAAGAATTTAAATATTTATAAAAATAATTTAACTCTTGCGAAGAATTTTAGAAAATTTTTAAATAATTCAATTCTTTCGGTTAACTTTATTCAAATTTGAATTTAAATAATTGAATTCGTGAGAAATTTTAATTAATCACGAAAAGAAATAAATTCTTACAAAGATTATTACAAAAAAGTTTTTCAATAATCGAATTCTGTTTGGAAATTTTATGAAAATAGTAGATATTGAAAATTATTGAACTGCGAACAGTTTTTAAAAATAATTAAACGTTACAAACAATTTTATTACAATTTTTAATAATAATTTAATGCCTGTATGGTATTTTATAAATTTTTTTTAAAATAATTGGATTCGTGAATAGCATTGTATTATTTATAAATATAATTGAATTCTTCCGAACGATTTTATTAGAGTTTTTTTAAATAACTGAATTTCTAATAAGTAATTTATTACTTTTAAACATAATTTAATTCTTGCAACAAATATTGTTATATATAAAAATATTTGATTTTTCCCAAAAATTTTATTAAAAAACCGCAACAAATTTTATTACCGGGAATAATTTTTTTTATTTACTGACATAACTGAATTCTTTCGAAGAATTATTAAATAAAAGAATGTTTGGGAAGAATTTTATTAAAATCTAAAAGAATAGTTGAATTCCTGTGAAAAATTCTAATATTTTTGTAATTTTTCAAAGAATTTAAAAAAAAACTTTTTTTTTAATAATTGATTTTCTGAAAGGATAATTGTAATTAAATTTTTAAGAATAATTACATATTTTTAACAATTCCAGTAAAATTATATTTAAAAAAATTGAAATCCTACCATGAATTTTATTATTTTTGAAAATAACTGAATTATATTGTGACATTTATTTAAAAAATGTTTAAGAAGAATTATTGAATTTTCTTAAAAAATGTTGTTATTTTTAAAAATAATTGAATTCTTTATAAGAATTTTTAAAAACAATGTTTCAAATAATAGTTGAAATGCTACGAAAAATTTAGTGCCAAATTTTTAAAACAATTGACTTTTTCTATAAAATATATGTAAATTCTATATTTAATTTTCCAAATAATATTAAAAAAATTTTAATAGGTATAATAATAATTTATGTAAATAATTGAATTTTTGGAAAGAATTTTATTAAAATCTAAAAGAATAATTAAATCTCTGTGAAAATTTTTTAATATTTTTGTAATTTTTTCAAAGAATTTAAAAAAAACATTTTTTTTAATAATTTATTTTTTCAAGAATTGAAATTAAATTTTTAAGAATAATTACATTTTATTAAAAAAATTGAAATCCTACTATGAATTCCATTATTTATAAAAATAAGAAGTTTAAGAAGAATTGAATTTCTTTAAAAAAATTTGTTATTTTTGAAAATAATTGAATTCTTCATAAGAACTTTTATAAACAAAGTTTTTAAAAAATTAGCTTTATTGAAATATAATAAATACTATTAAAATTTTATTCTAAATAATTGATTTTTTGTGGATACCTTTATTTGTAAAAATAATTGAATTTTTCTATTAATTGATTAAGAACTTTAGAAGATTGTTAAAAATAATTGAAATTCTTCGATGATATTTATTATTTATGAAAATAATTAAATTCTTGCTTAGAGTTTTATCAAACATTTTTTAAAAATATAATTGAATTTCCATGGAAAATGGTATTTTTAGTGACAGTATAATTGAAACATTGAGAAGAATTGTATAAAAATTTTGTTAAATATTATTTCTCTGGGCCACCCTTCAGGTGCAAAAAAAAGTTTGCAAAATGGTAAAAACTTTGCGAAATAAATGTTTCATCACGTTGCCAAAAATTTCTGACTTTCTAAAGTGTAAATTCAATAAAGAATGAGACGAATGGCATAACTAAAGAAAAAGTTAGAGTAAAAAAATATATAATTATTTATTTATATGTGTACAGTGAGAAGACTTTATTTTTCTATAAATTTTTTCTTCTATGAGGCAATTAATTTTTTTTAAAGAAGCTTTTTAAATTTCTAAAGGGAAAAAAAGCATACATGTTAAAAAAGGAGGAAACAAGTTTTTCCTGTAAGTTAATAGGAAAAGGAAGTTTCTGGTTTCCTTAGCAACTGAGCACCCTTTTCTTCCATCTAAGGTGGTTCTTCAAAGCGCATGAAGAGAATCTCATTTTGATGTCAATATCAAATTTATCCAACAAACTCCTATTGAAATTATCTCTAATATCATATAAATTACGCAATTTAATTTCTTCGCATAAATTCAATTATTAATAGTGTGATCCACATGTTTGGAATGTTTAAATAAAGAAAATATTTCCCACGAAATATATATATTTTATACGAATTACTGAATGCAACAAAAAAATTCTGTTTAAAATTTCACGACATTAATAGGTAAGAATATATTTATAAATTCAAAATATCTTAATTATTGAGTTCAATATTTAGAATGGTCTTGCAATAATTGAAATCGTTAAGTTAAGGATAAAATGGAACAAAAAAACTATTAAAAAAAAAACGAAATACAAGGAAAAATAAGAAAAAAAATCAGTAAGCTCTATTTATTTATAGTTAACTTTAAAAAAATCTATTTTACTTTAAGGCGATGACATTTGAATTTACAGCACAGTAATTTCTTAATTAACCGCAGAAATTCATCTCCATTATATACTTCATTGTAAGCTAACTGAATTTAAATTTTCCCGAGAGTGTTGATATAAGTATTCGATTTTCTTCAAATGGATTGAAACAAAGTTCGAAATTCCTTCTATTTTATTCATTCCATGTCTTTCATCTATTTACATATAACACTCTTTCGATTTTATTTAACGGAAAAGTTATAGATATTCGCTAGGGGATATTTTTTATCTTTTTAAAAACACTAGTATATTAAAGATTATTGAGAAAATAAAAATAAAACCAAACATTGTTATTTTTCTTCAAATAAACATTCAATCGATATTATTTTGCCATAGGAATTAAGATTTTTAACGATTTTAACTACAAACCGTTTGAAGTTTAATAAATTGAAATACTTAAGATGACCGAGAGATAAAATTATTATTATATATTATAAGAATATTGTTACCTACTGTAACTTTTCAAAATTATTTCCATTATTTCAATTCAGTTATTATTTTCTAGAATTTTTAATTAAATTTCTTCTTTTAATCAATTATTTTTAATAATTCTTGAAAAAGTTCTTTGAGAATATTCAAATTCTTTTGTTTATGATTAAATCTATTAAAATTTCGATTATTTAAAGAAGTTTAAAAAAATTTTCAAGAATAAATGCATTTTTCGAGAAATTTTATTATAAAAATTGTATTAAAACACTGTTTTCTTCAAAGTGTCATATTGATACTAAAGTGGATCAAAACGATGACAAAAATTTAGATCAATTTTTTATTTGATCCACATTTTGGGTATCAATCCGTTGCACTTTGATACTTTGAAGTTAATAATGAAACAATTGAAATTTTGTGATAAGTTTGGTTATTTATAAAAATAATTGAATTATTTGCGAAGAAATTTATTAGAATTTGTTTAAAAATGATTGGTAATTTTTGTAGTTTATGAAAATAATTCAATTTTTGTGATAATTATTATTTATGAAAGGCATAAAATTTTTTTAAAATAATTGAATTTCTGCAAAGATTTTTGTTATTTATGAAAATAATTGATTTTTTGTGAATAATTTTGATATTTACGTGAGATAAACTTAATTATTGTCAAGTATCTAGTTGAATTTTTTTTTAAGATTTTTTTTAAAATTGAATTCATGTAAAGTAATTTGTTATTTATGAAGTTAATTGAATTCTTGACAAGAATTTAATTAAAATTTATAAAAATAATTGAATTTCTGAAAAGTATTTTTTTTTATTTATAAAGATAATTGAAATTCAGACAAGAGTTGAAAAAAAATTTGTTAACATAATTAAATTTTTGTAAAAAATTTAAATGAATTTCTGCTAAGATTTTTATTAGTTATTAATGTAAATAATCGTCTGGAAAGCGAATTTTATTAAAATTTTTGATAATTGACTTTGATGATAATAATTAACTTTTTGGAAAAAATTTCATTTCGTATGAAAAATAATTGAATTATTCCAAAATATTTTATTATTTACGAAAATAATTGAATTTTTATAAAGAATTTTATTGAAATTTTTTTAAATAATTGACTTTTTGAAAAGAATTTTGTTAATTATGAGATTAATTGAATTATTGTCAAAAATTGGATTTAACTTTTTGAAGTAATGAAGGTCATGTAAAGAATTTTTATATTTATGTTGATAATTAAATTCTTACCAAGAATTTCAAAAAAGTTTTTCACGAAATAGGTGATTTCAGAGAAGATATTTATTATTTATAAAGATAAATAAAAATTTTACAAAAATTTAGACCACAAAAAATATATAGAAAAATAAATTTATGTTTATGTTTTGATGATAATTATTTTACAATTAAATATTAAAATATATTTATTATTCGAGTGTATTCGATTCATTTTTTTCGTTGACATTCTTCATCTTCATAATTTAAAGCAATTTTTTTTAACATAATTGAATTTCTACAACCATTTGTAACGTTTTCAAAATGCATTTTTTTTTGTTTCTAACTAAAATTATTCTATGAATCCATTGTTTTTAATAATTAATTAAATATATATTAATAAATTTTACTAAATTCAGAAGAATTGGAATTATTAAAAATTTTCAAAAATCTAAGCTCTTTAAAATTTCTAATTAAATTCATTCAAACATCAAAATTTGAAATTTTATAAAATTTCGAATTAAAACCTTTTGAAGTTGATCTATTTATGGAAATTGTAAACGCAATTATTTTCAAGTTAAATTAATTTTGAATTATTTAAGTGATAAATTTATGATGATTGAATTATAATAACTTAATTCAAGAATTAAGTTATTTAAGAAGAAATTATTGTCAAAAAATGGAAGGTTTTGTATTAGAATTCATGGTAATTTCATATAGTTTGTGAGACAAACAAAAAGGAATCTAAAATTCGCAGAATTTTCTCTGATTTTCCAAACCTCTGGGAACCTTGATATTGAAAAATGATTTTGGATACAAAAAATAAAAAGCTATAAAAAACATAGAAAAAACTTTGTTTTTATAAATTTTTTCCTTTGAGTAATTCAATTTCAATATACGAGTAATTTATTTTTTATCGAATAAAACTATATTTGCGCGAAGATGAAAAAGTTTTTTTTTGTTTCTTGAAAATTGGATGGTTGGTCAGAAAGAATAATTTAATCGTGTAGATGCGTATATATATATATATATACACACGTTTGTGATATATGCAGAAGATTATCATTTAAATTGGATATTGCGATTGCTTTTCTCCTTGCATGCACACTAGCATATCAATATAAATTTTATGTATGTTATAACTTTGTTTGCCTGCAAAAGTTTTCTATAAAAAATTGTATGTTTCTCTTATTTTGATACGCATGTAGCGTGAATAATAAAGTTTACAAAAAGTTTTTTTATGTTTGGAAATATTTAGACGTTAGAAGTTATGTAGTATTGAAAGACGTAATAATATTGTGAATAAATAACTATAATCCTGAGAGAATTGTATTTATTTTCATTTGTGTGGGGATAGCGTATGTCTGGTTAACAAGTGTTAAAAAGGCTGAAAGGCAAGGGTGCTACTGCAACAGGTACATTCATATATACAGTTATACTTGTTATACTTGCATATTCTCATGTAGAGAGAGAGAGAGAGAGAGAGAGAGTAAAGTGGGTCTATTAATAGTGAGCGAGACTTATGAAAACGTTAGGGAGGTTACCTACTGATAAGATCAAAGCTTTTATTTCCATACAGTGGTAAATATAGAATTGTTTATGCCAAGCTGGATTGACATAAAAATTATATTTTCTTTTTATCTCACTTTCTTCTGATTTCCAGACGAAATTTTCAATTTTTCCCTGGTCCTAAAGATAATATTCTGATTCACTTTAAAAATGATTAATTAGATACTCAAAAAAATGTTCTATTATATTATTTTTCGAATTTCTTTAATTTAAACAAAAAACTATTCGAAAACATCAATAACTTCTTTTTTAAATAAATAAATAATTATTTTTCCATAGGAATTTAAATTCCAATCTCGTGAAATTCAACAATTTATAAGAATATTATTATAAACATGAAGCTAATTGACTACTTCATATTTTCATAATAATTAAATACAACCCAGTATGATAATATTATTATTTTATATAAAAATATTGTTATTCTAACTTCTTCGAAATTATTTTTATCATTTAAATTTAATTATTTTCTGAAATTCTTCTTTAAATGAATTTTTAGTTAATAAACTACGAAAAATTGAGAATTCCAAAGATCAGAATTTTAAAAAAATTGAATTATTCTTGTTAGAATTTTGTTATTTATAAAGATAATTGAATGCTTATCAAGAATTTTATTAAAGTTTTTAAGAAAATAATTGAATGTCTGTAAAGAATTTTGTATTTATGAATATAGATGGAATTTTAGAGAGAATTTAAAACAATTTTTTAACATAATTGAATGTTTGCAATCATTTGTAACGTTAACATTTTCTAAAATTTCATTCTATTAATATTAATTTATTGTCTAAAATTGTAACCAAAATTTCTTTTCAAATTAATTTTTATTAGAAAATTCTACGAAATTTTAAATTATTTAAAAACAAAACTAAATAATTGAATTCTTTCGACGAAATTTAATAAAAATTTCAGGAATAATCATATTTTTCGAGGAATTTGATTAAAATTTTGTATTAAAAAGAATTGAAAATCTGCGATAAGTTTTTTTATTTATAAAAATAATGTAATTATTGCCAAAAATTTTTAGAATTTTTCTAAAATAATTGAATTTATGCGAAGAGTTTTGTAATTTATGGAAATAATTCAAAGTGATATTATTTATGAAATAAATTGTAATTTTGCAAAGAGTTTATCAAAAAATTTTATAAATGATTGAAGTTTGCAAAAAAAATTTAAAATAACTAAAAATAATTGATTTTTTATGAAGAATATTATTTATATGAGATTAATTGAATTATTGTCAAGAATCTAATTGAATTTTTTTTGAAAAGAATTAAATTCCTGTAAAGAATTTTGTTATAAATAAAGATAATTGACTTTTAGACGACAATTTCATTTTTATAAAAATAATTGAATTCTGCTGAAGAATTTTATTGTTTATGAAAATAATGCATTCTTTATAAAAATATATTATTTACTGAATTTTATTTCATTTTGTTTAAATAATTGAAATTTTTACAAGAATGTTATTCAAATTTTTGACAGTAATTTAATTCTTGCGATGAATTTCGCTTTATATTTATAAAAATAATTTATTTCTTGAAGAGAATATCAAAAAAATTTGAAAAAAAATTTGATTCTTCCTGTGATGAATTTTTACATTTATCAAAACAATTGAATATTGGGGAAAAATTTTATTAAAATTCCTTAAAATAATTGATTTTATGGGGATAATTTTGTTATTTGTCAAAGTGAAAAATTCTTTTGCAGAATTACATTAAAATTTTTGAAAATAATTTATTGATTTCCTGCGACGAATAAAAAGTTTGATATAAAAATAATTGAATTATTCGGGTATCCAATTATTCTAACAACTTTTATTATTTTATTAAATAATTGAATGTTTCTTAAAATTGAATTTTTCGTCGAGTTTTAATAAAAATTTAAAAAAATAATTGCATTTTTCGAGGAATTTATTTAGAATTGTAATAAAAATATTTGAAATTCCGCAATAAAAGAAAGAATTGAATTTCTAAATGAAAATTTATTATTTATGAAAATAATTGAATATTTTCGTAGAATTGAATTTAACATTTTTTTCAATAATAATTAAATTTTATGAAAATTGTAAAAATTGAAAAAAAACTTTGAAAAATAATTGAAGTTATGTAATGAATGTTATTTAAATTTTTAACAAGAAAAATTTATCTTTTGTAAAGAACGTTATTTAAATTTTAGAAAATAATTAATTTTCTTGGCGAAAAATGTTGCTATTTATAAAGAATTCAAGATAATTGATTTCTTGACAAAATATTCGTTAAATTTTTTTTAAATAATTTAATTTCTTAAAAGAGTTTTATTACTTTTGAAAATAATTGAATTCTTCTTATGCATATTTATTGTTATTGTTATTATATTTATTTATGAAAATAATTGAATTTTGCATAAAATATTTTTCATATTCTTGAAAATAATTGAATTCTTGTGAAGAATATTGTTCTTTATCAAGATAATTGTGTTAAAATTTTTGAAATAATTAAATAATATTAAAAAATTAAATACCTATAGTCAGAAATAGAAAGGAAAATTTTTTTTCCTATACAAAAATTCCTGTCTTTTTCCTGATTTCTCTGACGAATATTCTACTTTTCCTTTTTTTTCCTGACCTGTGGCAACTTTCGAGTCTCAAGAATTTCCTTTTTTACTTTATACAACAATGAAAAATAGAGACTTTTCTGTTGAAGAATAATAAATGTATAACAAATCACATTTCGATAGTATTACATATTATCCGATAGTGTTTTTACTTGACATGTTTTTAAGCGATAGTGTTTTTATCTGATAGAGATTTTCCTTTATAATTCTTTATTCGAAAACGGATAATTCACACTATTACGAACAGGGAAAATTTTGACAGTTAACTTTTTGAAACGCCATATTGTTTATCTTTTTGGCCTTATGCATTATTCATAATGTGTGAAAATTAAACATTATTGCAAACGTAGTATCTCCACCCTGGATAATTTTCTTGCAGTGTAGGAAATTCGCTATCTAACCTACCCAACCTTGACATGTTGTCACTAAAAGGGTAGCTCGGGGTTTATGTGTACATTCTGCCGGGACCGTCGCGGCACAATTACCAAAATTAATCAAACTGAATGAAGAAAATCGGTTTTAATTTGTGAATTTCCATCACGCATCGTATGTGATATTTAGTCCGATTATCGGAAATAGTTAAATAAAAAAAGTCGTATCTCGCGTTCTTTATGTGTTTTGTCGGGAAGTGCCGAGTATTCGCGATCGAGTAAATATTTTCTTTGTTTCGAAATATTGGTAGTATTGCACGTAATCGTGATCGTTTGTATAATTGTAGAAATTCGCTTCTTTTGTCTGAATAAACACGAGAACCTATTCGAAATTATTAAAGTTGTGAGTGAATTTATTTTGTGCCCCAAAGATATGTATATTATACGAGAATCAACAAGTTGCGATTTCGACATGGAGCACCAGAACCAACACCGGCTGAGAATTAATCAACATTCATCTCTCTGTAAGTTTGCAATATTTTTGACAAATTCAACCAATAACTGTGAGTACCAAATATTTTAATTTACTATTTATATTCCTGAGCGATTGCTCCACACGTATAACAATTCTAATTTTTCTCTCTACATTTTTTATTCCGTTTGTTTTTTCCTAAATTTTTTGTTTTCTTTCAAACATTTTCTATTCTTCTTAATATTTTCCCCCAAAATTCACTCTGTGTTTACGTCGTCAGACATGACACATATATGTGTGAGATGACCTTGAAACAGTCTGAAATGTCATTTTGTTGAGTGGACATTAATGATAGAGTTAAAGTTTAATTTTTTTATTGACTTTACACACGTGTATCGTATTGTTTCTCTGGACATATATAAGCTTTCGTGATGACTTTTGTTGCGTTAATGGCTATACTGCCACTAATGAATTGGCAATTCTGATTAATAATACCCTTCCACAACTTGCATTATTCCTCTCGACCAAGAGAATGTATTCAAGTTTCAATTGTTGTTTGATCACCTACATCGAATGCGAAATCATTGTTTGTATTTAGGTTAATCGGAGTTCTAATAGTGTAGGCGTTACCAATCGATATAAGAATTATTCTCAGTCCATTAAATTGCATCAATAATTAATCAGTTATAATCATCAACTATTCACAATCAAATGGAATGTTTCTCAAATTTTTTATCAATTTGCTTTCAATTTTTATTTTGAAATACTGATTCAATATTAAAAAAAAGAATAAGGGAAAGATAATTCTATTTAAAATAAATTTGCCTTTTTTCCTTGTGAAACAAATGGACTTGTCCTGTGTATTTTATAAATAAACAAATAATTTATATATAATTAATAATTTATATAGAATATTTTTATCTGTTAATAAAATATTTTTATATTGCTTCTAAAAATAAAGGACATATTGGTCAAAATTAACTAGTAATTTTTTACTAAAAATTTTCTACAATTTAATGTTGTAATTTCCATTATAAAGATATTTTCATTTTCAAGTAAAAAATAATTTCAGTACAAACAATATTTTTATCTCTAGTGAAAAGAGGATACAATTATTATTCAAAATGTCTCCGCCAGCTTTCTAAGTAATGAGATGAAGAATAATTGACCTTGCTAAAAGAATTTTCTTTCTTATTTTATGAGATAATTTTTTATTTAGTTCTAATTCTGAATTTCTTTTTATACATCGAGTTCTCATTTTTTGCGCGTCGAGCTTAAAGTTAATTGATATAAATATTATTAATTTTAAAATATTACAAATAAGATACAAATATACGTTTTAATATTTTATATTTTCTTATTTATTTATTTATTTTTTATTTCTTATTTATATTATATTGTTATTAGATAAACTATTTATATTAATTCATATAAAATAAACTTTCAGTAATAAATATTATATAAATAACTAAAATATATATGTGTAATATATTTTTATTATAATTTTTTCAATTGTTATAAATTGTTATTATTAATTTATCAATTATTACAGGGTGTCTACTAACCGGGAAATCCGGGAAATAACCGGGAATTAACCGGGATTTTTATACAAATCCGGGAATTTTTTCACCAAAATTAAAAAAGTTTTATTATTTTAACTTGTTTTTAAAAAAATTACTTTTTATTTCAATTTTTATAGATATTTATACTCTTCTCTAACTTTGAATTAGTTAAAAAAAATTAATTTGATAGTAAAAATCAAGCACTAATTCAAACAGATTATGTAAATAAATTTTAAAAAATTATGGTGTTAATAGAAATATTGTGAAATTTGACTGAAAGTATGTAATTGAATTTCTTAAAGAATTTTTTTAGAAACTTTTTAACAAATAAAATTTTTAAAGTATTTTAATTTAATAATTAATTAATAATTGGATTTTATAGTCACATTTTAATGAATTCATGTTTCTTAGTGCGAAGATTAATAATTAAAATTTTTATTAGTTAATTTTAAAAAAAATATATGTGCTTCAAATTTTTTTATTAAAATTGAATTCTCGCAAATTTTTTTTTAATTCTGAAAAATAAAATTGTTGACATTTTTCAATTCCATTGTTGCAAAATAATTTAATTTTTCTAAACAAATAATTGAAAATTTTTGAAATAATTGAAATTTCTTTACAATTTTTTTCTAGATAATTTAATTCTTTGAAAGAATTTTAATTTAAATTTTTCGAAAAATTATATTATTCTATTATTATTTAATAGTTATAATTATTGAACTTCTCTTAAATTTTTATAATTTCAAATTTCTGAATGTTCAAATAAATCATATTTATCATTTCTTAAGCAAATTTAATGTTTATTACTTAATAAGTAAATAATTAATTATCACTGCTTTTTTTAAATTGTAATAAAATTCTTCACAGGAATTAAATTATTTTCATAAATAATATCATTCTTCGGAAGGATTTCAATTATTTTTATAAATTCTTTGCAGAAATTCAATTATTATCAATAGAATTGTAATAAACTTGAAAAAGAAAATTTCCAATTATAATTATAAACAGGCAAGATTATTTAAAAAAAATTATTTTTCAAATTTTCAATTAAAATTATTATTTATTTATGTTCAAAATCAAATTTAAATTTAAATTTTATGAGAAAAGAAAACCGGGAAAAAATTAGTCCATAACCGGGAAAAACTGGGAAATAACCGGGAATTTTGTTGAATGAAAATAGTAGACACCTTGTATTATTATTATTAATTTAAATAATAATTCAAGCTAATTAAATTAGAATTTAATAATTATATCCTAATATAAGAATATTTTTTATTAATTATTTTATTTTATATAATGAAAACAAAAGTAAAATAAAAAAAATTTTTAATTAAAGTAAATAATTTAAATAAACAGGAAATATATTTCAAAATCGATGTTACTTACGTATTTCTAAATAAATTTTTGTAATTTTTGTTTTTACTTTCCTCCCCCCCCCTAAATTATTTCACTTTTTGTGCCTTGAAATGGTTTGAAATGTAGTTTTTAAAAAATTGCCTTTACGTCAAAAATTATGAAAATATAAATTAAAGTTGTCGCACATGTCTAATAGTTTACGCAGTGAAATAAAAAATGTTCTTGTTTTAATATAAAAAAATATTTTGAAAAATGAATGAATGAAAAATGAGTAAATTAGAAGGGGAGAGTGAAAAAGTGTCAAACGTCACTTTATTGGCTTTAAAATTTTTTTAGAGTAGATTGTGTACATAATTCTCGTATGTGTCATTGAAGATTTACGATCTAATAGTGATGTAGGTTCAAAAAAAATAATTTTCAATATTGACAAACAAAAATTTGATAATGTTAGTTTATTGTTATTAATAGTAAAATAAAATGAATATAATAAAATAGTAATAATAATAATAATAATAATAATAATAATATAAAATAATAATAATAATAATATTAATAATAATAATGATAATAACAACATACTATATAATAATAATAAAAATAATAAAACAAATTAATACAAATAATAAAATAAACAGAAGTAAATTTTATAACTATTGCATTTCTTCGAAGAAATATTAAAAATTTTAGTTAAATAATCTTTAACGTTTGATATCCTTTATAAATTATGGCAAATAAAATTTCATAAGTGAAAAAATATAAAAAGTATTTTTGAAATGCTTCACTGCTTTTTGTTGACTTGACCCTTCAATTTACCCTGTAAATAAATGTTCATCTTTTGGAGTCACCATTAAATGTTAAGCCTGGATTTTGTCGATGGCTAATAAAGGCCAGGAGAAATTTAGCTTGAGAGACTTATATAGGAGTTTTGAGACGATAAGAAAACATATTTCGTTTTATTTTATTTTTTATTCAGAAAGTAGTCACAGACATTTTTTTTCTTCAGAAAATAAGTAAAGAATAAGGCACTTCCAATATATTGATAAAAGAAAAATATTCAAAGAAAGATATAAACTTTTTATTCATCTTTGACATTCGAAGGTTTAGTGCAATAGCTTACAGTTATATCCACTGTCATACCGGATTTCTTTTCATTCCTTTATCATATGTAGAGATGAAACAAATTTCATCCTGTCAAACATATAATCCAATATAAGTAGGTTAAAAACATGTTTTATCTTTAATATAACAATCAGTTTAAAATTTTTATCATTTTCATAAATATAAATTCATAAATAAATCATAAACAAATCATCAATAAATCATAAATAAATTATAAATAAATCATAAATTCATAAGTAAATAAATTATATGTGTATAGACTAGAGTGAAGATATAATACTAACATTTTTTTATCGATAAATAATTTTTTAAGAGTATTTTGAAGATATTGTTTACTAACAATGATAATCAAAAGGTATCGCGTGAGTAAAAAATACAATATTAGCGATAATATCATGTTATTAAGCTCGCGACAATTTTTTATACAATTCGGTCTCTAAAAATGCAAATTTTTTTTGCAATATTTGATTTCTTTTTTCTGTTTCACGATTATTTAATTGCTGCCTCCGATTTAGTCAAAAGTAAATGTCGCACGAAACTGACAGTTGAGTGATTAAATTAAATTTATTAAGAGAGAATTTCATTTCTCAAAAAAAAGAGAGAGAAAATTTTTAGAATCGAGGAAGCCAAGATGTAAAATCTTAAATTATTCTCTCCCTTAAAAGTCATAAATCAAGTCAACTACTGCGTGTCTCACAAAATAATCAAGATTATTCAGATCACGTTTTCGTCGTCGACAATGCGTGCAATACTATTTTCTAAAAATGCAGAAATTTTCTATATCTTCGAATTCGCACTCTCTTCAGAATCTATAAAGGAAAACAGGCAAAAAAATATAGAGTAATGAAGTAATTATAAACCAAAAGGAATATTTAATTTGATTGGAATAAAATTTTAATTTATTTAATTAAATGATTTTTTTATTTTTAATAAAGTTTATCATCTACTCTTCTCTTAATATATTAAATATTAATAATTGTATTATTGCTAATTTTTGTAAACATAGCTAAAACATAATGCCGGGAAACAAATTTTTGTCATATAGTGTTTCCATTATTATCATATCTGATTTTACAAAATTTTAGGAAATATTTTTATAATTTCGAAAATTTACATTAATTAAGCACATATTGTTTATTTTGAATTTCATATCATTATATCGGTCTCCCAAACTCTTTATTATGCATGTAAAGAAAATTAATTCTCGTAATAAATGAAATAAATCGGATTTCACAAAAGCTTTGAATCTCTCTCTCTTTCTCTCGAAGGCATTGTGATAAAATCCAAAACGAAAATTAATTTCGCTTTTATAACAATAAATGTCAACATATTTTATGAATGTTTCGTATATAATTATCAATACTGACAAAATATTCAATATAAACTCACAGTCAAAAGCTAATGTTTCTAAAAGTTGTGGAAATTGGATTATTTTCATAACGTTATAAAGTTTCGATATTACATTATATTTCAATGGGTTAAAAAGTTTTATATATATATGTTGAGAGAGAGAAGAAAACTTTTTGTTTTATATATTAGTTATTGGTAAAAGTTAAAGACTTACAATTAATTATATTTGAAGAAATTATATATATATAGAATATTAGTGCGAAAGTATTAGGAAACAAAAAAAACCATTTGTGCATAAAAGGAGTTTTGTTTGTTCTTAGAAATAAATGTTGTATAGCGAATGGAATCCTCGTCCTTTTAATGGATACTTTCGAATTATAACGAATCATAAAATTTACTAGCACTTCAAATGCTTTTCGCAGCTTTTTCAATAAAAATAGCTTTTCTTCTTTACATGCGAATATTATTTGTTTACAAATATTTAAATTTTCTCAGGAGTTATTACTTTTGAGGATTACCTTTTTATTTTAATTCCTTCAATTTAATTGCATTTAAATTAATTTACTTTATTTTACATATAAATTATTTTCTTGTTTTATTTAATTTACCATGAGAAAATTATTTGTTTACTCTAAATATAAATAGTCAATTAATTATTTGCTCTATAAATTTAAATTAAGTTTAAAATAACTAATTTAATATTATTAAGCTACTACTTTTTATAAATAAGTTACTATTGATACTCATTTCGTTAAAAAAGACAGTATTTTTACAATCGTGATTTGAGACATCAGTGTATTTAGTGATGAAAGTAATTCTAAGACTATAAAAAGAATAAAAACATTGTAAATTAAAGTAAATTAAACATTGAAATACGCTTGTATTAATTGCCAAACTCTCTAAATTAAGATTCAATATCGAGACGCTATTCTCCACCTGCGAACGTGAAGGTCACCGCTAGATGGCATTTCGGTTCCTTCTTGGAATTTTCCTTGACATCTGGTGGTGACCTTGGCGTTTTCAGTTGGAGAAATTAAATTATATTAATATAAATAGTGACTGGACTTTTTGCTTTTAAATTAGTAAATTCTAATAAGTTAGTAGAAATTATTATTTGTTAGTAAAATTTATTACTTAAAATATAAAATTAATCAGAATTTTGCTAATTTAAAAGCAAAAAGTCAGTCACTAATTCCAGTTTATCAAATATTTTATCCAATTCCATTTTAGAGAGTAATGAATAAAATTGATTATTTTTAATTCAAGCATAATTTTCAGTTGACTCTGTATTATATTACTTGATGACAAATTATTTTTTTTAGTTAAAAGAGTACTATAAAAGTAAATTTTTTAGAAGTTACAAAGGATTGCAGAAATTCCATTATTTTCGAAAGTAATAAAATTTTTCACAAAAATTCAATCATGTTCGAAAATTTTTTAAATACTTGTCAAAATTCCTATTATATTTACAACTTTAAAAAAAAAATTTCTTCTCAATAATTCAATTACTCTTATTACTAGTTAAATTTGTACATAAAATTCAATTATTTTTATAAATATTGAATTCTATTAGGAATTCAATTATTCTCATAACTAATAAAACTCATCAGAGAATTCCAATTATAAAAATTTTATTTCAATGTTTCTCCAAAATTTGATTATTTTTAATAAAATTCTTGAATTCAATTATGTTTAAATATTTTTTCAAATTCTCGTCAAAATTTCAATTATTTTTATAAGATCTTATCTTTCAATTATCATTGTTCTTCAAAATTCAATTATTTCAAAAAATTTTTTAAAAATAAAAAATTTTAATTTGAAACAAAATTTTAATTTTATTTACAAATCTTTCCCCAAATTGATGATTTTCAATATTAATGCAATTTTTCAAAAGAATTCAATTATTTAAAAAATTTTCATAAAATTCTAAGCAAACATTCAATATTATTTCTAAAAAATAGAAATTGCACAGAAATTAAATTACATTTTTTTATAAATTTCTCTGAAAAACTTTCATTATTTTCATAAATAGTAAAATTTCACAAGGGGATTCAATTATTCTCGTATGAATATTAAAATTCTTTTTAGGAACTCAATATTATTTTTATCACTCTGAGAGATCGATATTTTAATGTTTTGTAATAATATTCTTATGAGTTTTTGAATTCCAAGAAGCTTTAAATGAAATTTGAAATAAAACTATTGATGTTTTCGAATAATTTTACAATTAAAGAAATTTGTAAATAAAATATTTTATTCTGCCAAATAGACGCTAAGTTACTTACTAACAGTTATCTAATTTATAATTTGTTTTAACCTATTGAAAATAATTTTTTCAATTAAACATAAAAATCAAAAGTAGTAATAAAAATATCGACGTTCAATTAAAATAAATGATCAAAACTTTAAGGCCAGTACGAAAAGGATAATAGAAAAATTATTTTTAAATATAGACTTTATTAACAATATAGTTGTATTTTTTTAAATTTACTTGCATTTACTATGTGACGACAGTAAAGCCGATATGGACAGACGCTTGTATATGTACGTGTATATCGTCAATCTCGGTGGGATGAAAGTAGAGATTGGGTGTTTCCCAAAGTAATTTAATCCCGATGTTAGAGTTAAAATAGGATTTTTCGGTTTCGCTATAAAAAAAAGGAAGGAAAATCTGTTGAAAACGGTTAAAAAAGTCCTACAAAAAAGGAAAATATTTCAATCCCAGTACTTGAATATCAGAATATCTCTAAAAAATTATATAATTTAATTTTCTCCACAATTTTTATTTTCAAACTCCGTTCTGCAAAACATTTTATGTATTTTTTGTTTTTTATTCATTTACTTCCCTCATAAATGGATTGTGTCCTTTTTTCACTTATTTTTATCAACCATTAATTCTCTCGACCAGTTGTATTTCTTTTATATTCTTATTTTTATCAGTAAAACTTGATTTTATCTACTTTGCACTGAAATGTGTAGGTACGAAAAGGCATTGATGTACGAAAAGATTATTTTTATGAGAACCAAGTTTTTTTTTATTTTTTTAATAAAATAGTCTTGCGACATGAACCTTGCTGTGGATCATAAATTAGACCCTTTATTTTACTTTTGCAATATTTAATCCTTAGGTATTTTTTCTCATATCTCTTAGTCTTAAAATATACGTCTATATGTTTGAAAGAAGGGAGCAGGAGTTATAAATAGATGAGATATTAAATAGACTTTTTCTTGTTTATAAATACTTGTAATATACGAAAATAAACAAAAATACAAAAATAAATAGAAAATAATAGAAAAAAATTAACGACAGGCACGTAGCGAATCCCCTCATTGTTTGTTCTTCGTCCTAAATTAATAAAATAAGAGTGGTGGAAAAGAAATAATTTCTGACTTTTTCAAGTGAAAAGACGAAAAAAGTACTAAAAGAATAGAAAATAATGTAAAAAAATAAGAATTCACAATAACTAGGTATACCAGAATTTTTTAAAAATTATGTTTCAAAAATAGTGATATGTGGGTCAAGAACGAAGATTTAGTTTGTACGTTCCGCATTAAGCTCGCATCTTTCTTAGTGTACATTTGCATATATACTTTTCTACGCGATAATACACAAAACTTGTATAGTTTATCTTCACTAACTTAAAACTTTTATTAAATTTAGCAATAAGTTTTTAAATATTTAATCATCTGTATGTATGTGTTCGTTTCATCTTGGAATAAGTAAACAACATGATAGCAGGTGTTAAAGTTCATAAAGACCTTCAAGATTCTATAGTGCTAAGCAAATAAAGATTTTCTCGTATGCAAATGGAAAAATTCGATTGCTTAACTTTTCCAATATTCCATTTCATCCATTTAGAGTAATCATAATTTTATGTTATTTTATTCTTTCACTAGATTTATTTATTTTTGCATTTAAATAAATAAAGTTATTTAAATAAATTAAATAAATAATCTTCATTAATAAAAGGACTTAATAGAAAAAACATTAGTTTTGGATCTCAGTCGATTTTCCTATTTTTTTTTATTCTCTTGTTGTTCTTCAAACTGAATACAAATTTAAAATTCAAAATCAATATAAAAAAAATCAAGTAGGACCCAAAAATAATGAACTTCCTGCGCTGTAGAGTCCTTTTGTAGAATATAAATTTTTTAAATAAATAAATGTTCTAATTCAAAATGTTGATGTTATTTTAAATTATTAGTCGATATTTTAACTCAAATTAATGGAAGACTTTTTACGAATTCAGATTCTTTTTTCGACAAAGGGAAATTAATAATTGTAATGAAATAATTAAATTTTCTTCCAAATATTGCAACTCAAAATACATTCTTTTGGTACAAAATACAACTTACTTCGATTTTTATAGTACAAAAAATAATAATAAGCAAATCTTTCAAAACTGATTTTTGCATAGTTTTTCTAATTAAATTCTCGAAATATACAAAAAGACTTTGAATATATAATTGAAAATTCGTAAAATTCCATTGAAAATAATTTTTTTCAAGTATTTCATTTTAATTTTTGTAAATAAACTTTTGAAGAATTTTAAATGATTGGAAATAATGGAAAGATAAGAAATGTAAATGAAAAATCTTTAAATGTAAACCCTAAAAATGAAAATTATTAGGTTTTAATTTTTTTAAATTCAATGTTTTTAAATTACCTACAATACCAAAAATAATATTTTAGAATTTATTTAACATTTTGAAGGAAAAATCATGTTCAAAATTTTTAATTAAAATTCATCAAAAAATGAATTATTTTGTTAAAATTATACAAAAATTCTTCTAAGAAATTCAATTATGAACGAAAAATTCCCTGCAGTACATTATTTATATTATAATTTCTGAAAAATCATGGTCATATTACAATTACAATTAGTTTTAATTATTATTTATTGTGTTTTCTAAAAATTAAATTATTTATATTACTTCATTATAATTTTTTGAAAATAGTATACTTTCATAACGTATAAGAATAATTATAATTATATAATTATGATCCTAAAGTTCTGAAGGTTCAAGTGAACAAAATTTATTTATTTTTTTGCAAATTAAATTTTTATTACAAAAAATTTGCGTCATTATCAAAAAATTAATTATAAAGTTTCAAAATATAAAATTTCAGTTTATGATTTCTATTAAAATTAAAGATTCTGGAAATATTAATAAAAAATATTTCGTTCATTTGAACGTTTAAAACTTGTGAGTCATAAGTAATTAAATTCTGGAAGGGTTATAACTGTCATTTTTAGAAAATATTGATTTAAAAATTTTTCTCAGTTTCCGTAAACTTTCATATTTTTCTGTAAAAAGAATTTTGTCAGGGAACATAATTTTAATATCAGTAAATTGTCAGGGAAATTTTAGGTAAATTGATAAACTGAAACTTGCGATCACCCCAAAAACATTTAACAATCACTTTTTACATATTTAATAAATAGAAATATTTCTTGCAAATATTTTAAAATATTTCCTTCATATTTGAACATTGGAAATTATATTGGAACTTCTCATTCATAAGTATTTCACACTTCTCTCAAGTTCTTAAATCAAATGAAATGTGTTATGTAATTTTGAATTGAAATTGCTTTCTTTCTTTCAACAAAAGAGTTCATTAGTTTTATTGTATATTACGTAAACGTTGAATAAAATTTGCAGTGTTCTTTTTATTTGTAAAGTTTGTGACTTTATAGAATAAAATATTCATTCATACAAAAAAGAGGGTGATGCAAGAATTTGAATTACTCAACATATTTTATAATATTTTACACTTAATGTATAGTTGCAAATAATTTAGTGTCTATTTCAATTATATATCACGCAGTAAACTGTGAGGTATTATAAAAAGTGTTGCAGCTTAAATTTTACAAGAAAAAGGATTAAATTAATACATTTCAGAATTTAGAACTTAAGAATTAATTTTCACTGCAGCAAAAAAATAATTAAAACAAAATCAAATCATTTGTAATCTTTATTTGAAATTGCCACTAAAGTTTTCAAACCGTCTTGACCTAAAATTTTAAAACCGATCGACTTTTTAAAATAACTATTTTTTATTAATTATTTTTAATTCATTTATTACTAAAAATGTTATGTTCTCTATAAAATAAATTCTATAAAAAAAACATTTTTAAGTAAAAGAAAAATTGCGTACATTTGAACATTCAAAATTTTACGGTAATTTAAAAAAAAATTTGATTAAAGAAAATGGCAAATTTATAAATTCATTTCGGTATTAAAATATAACCCTAAAATTTTGAAAGTTCAAATGAATTAAATATTTTTTATATTAATGTTTAAAAAATATTTGAATCTAAAATGTAAAACAGCAATAGAAAACGTCAAAACGATTAAAAGAAAAAAAATGTTTTTCTCACTAGGAAAACATTAAAAAATTTTGTTTACTAATTTTTCATGTATAGAAAATGAGTAAATTACGTTTTCACAATTTTAAATTGTGATAAAAGTATAAAAATTCTTTTTTAAAAATTCAATTATGGTTAGAGGATATCAATCTTCATTTATCACAATGCTTTTGGACATTCGTATTGTTGTATATCTTACTGAATGTATACATATATACGTCGAATATCGAGTTTTCAATGACAACTCTTCTTTGAAAGCATCGAATTCTTCAAGTACACTTACCATTTGTTCTAATAAAAATGGATGTCCTTTTAAATTACAAAAGAATCTCAGTTCTCTATATTTCTTCTTTCAACGTTATTGTACAAAAGATAATAAAAACATACATTTTCTTCATTCTTCTAAATTTATATTGTGACTAGAGAAACTATATTTTAAATCTATATTCTCGCAAAGAAATTATTTTTTACTCGAAATTTTAATTTAAACCTAGATATAAAATATAGTATATTATCGTGTTTTAAAATGTTTTCTTACATTTTAAAAAATACGGAAAAAATCCAGTTTTCCGAAATTGATAAATTATATTTGAAACGCATGAGATAACCTAAACCTTGAAAGTAACCTTGAATTAGTCATATAGAGGATTGAGAGACCGCCATGTTTTTTCTCCACACATAGACTTTAATAAAATTTGAAATATTTATTTACTTATATTTTACAATCGTAGATTTACTTTTCAAAAAACAAATATTAAATTTAATTTTCATGAATTCATGGTAATTGTTTCGAGTATTTGTTTTGCAAGAAAAGTTTGTATTTTCATTTCTATATGGAGGAAAGTAAGTAAATAAGTAGAACAAGTCAGTGAATTGTCATACGCTCGTAGCATTAAGGAATGCTCTTTATGTCTCTGCGAAGTATATAAAACTTCAAAAATGTATTTAACTTTTAATAGAAAATTGTGAGTGTACATAAAAAATTTGTTCGCTCTGTATTCTTGGATAAACATTTATTCATATTTTACATATTCAAATATTTGTATTATTTAAAATTTACTTCTTGGATTTTATAAGAAGAAAAATTTATTTGATTCAATTAAACGATTACTTGTGTATTAATTTCCCTAAAGTTTCCAACGTTCAAGTGAATGAAATTTGGTTATTTCATCTTGAAATTCAATTTTTTTACAATATATTTGCGTTTCTATTTAAAAAATAGAAATTACCACGAATTCTAGTACATAACCTTTAAAATTTTCAAATTTCAAACAATAATTTCTTTTTAAATAACTTAATTCTTCAAAAACTATCATAAAATTATTACTAATAAATTATTTAATTAATAATTTTTCTTGAGTATTTCAAAACAAATTCAATTTTAAAAGAGTTGTGTTTCTAATTTTTAAAAATAGATGAACTTCAAAAGGTTTTAATTTGAAATATTTTAAATTTCAAATTTGAATGAATTCCATTAGAACTAAGATTTTTGAAAAATTCTAATAATTTAAATCCTCATGAAATTAGTTATATTATTTAACATGTGTTTAATTAATTGTTACTTTTAATAAGTATAAGTTTAATGAAATTTCTCGAAAACTGTAATTATTCTTAAAAAATTTTGTTTAAATATTTTTCAAAATTCAATTACTTTTAATTTTAATGAAACACTTACCAAAATTGGAATTATTTTCACAAATTTTCCTTAATTCAATGATTTTCAATATCTGTTCAATATCTGATTTCAAAATCTGATTTCAAAATCTGATTTTCAATAACAATAAAAAAAATTTTATTAAATGTTTCCCCGAACCATGTATTTTTTAAAAATAATTAAAATTTCACAGAAATTCAATTATTTACAAAGTTTTTATAAATTTCTTCGCCATAAGTCAATTATTTTCATAAATAATAAAATTTTTGAAAGCAATTCTTTAAAAACTTTATTTAAATTCGTAAAAAGAATTTAATTTCTTTTAAATTTGTTATTAAAATTCTTTATGAGAATTTAATTTTCACTGTTAACTTTAAAGTATCAAATTGCAACGAATTGATACAAAAAATGTGGATCAAATCAAAAACTAATCCAAATTTTATCAATTTGGTACTTTCAAGAAAAATGAATTCAGAAACATTCCATTATTAAAAAAAAATTATTTATTTTTTGAATACTCGTAGAAATTTGCAATAAAAATTGCTTTAAAAATGATTTTCAGTTAAAATTTAAATTGAAAATTGAATGCATTATAGAATGAATTTTTAGAAATAATTGAATTTTGAAAATGTTTCAAATTTTAGTTATTGAAAAGTTGAATTTTTCATACGATTATCTAACAATTCAGTAGAATTAATTTTGTTTAAAAATTTTATTTGAATTTTTTTAAAATTATTTTAAAATTGAATTGTAAACAAATGGAATTAAAAAGTCTGAAAAATTTTTTGGAGTGAATTCATTTTTAGAGTGAATCAAAAAATTTTTGAGGATCAGAGAAAAAATCAAAATTTTGTCTAAAAATCAATGAAAAACAATATTAAGTTTTGTTAGCAACCCTAATCATAAAATTTCTAGATACCTATGTTTAGCAGTTTTTTCAAGTTTTAAGATCAAATTTTTTTCGTGTATTTTAAAATTTTCTGTAGGTATCAAAAAAATATTAATAGAAATGTAATAGAAAATGTTGCTATTAAAGTTTAGATTGATAGCTGTTTGAGGTATTGACACAAATTATCTACATCTGTAAATTTGATCTAAAATATCAAATGCAGGTTTCGAGATGTATCAATAAATTTTTAAATGCAAAAAGAACAAGGTTTTAGTTTTATTTTAGGCAAATATTAGAAAACTTTGTACGAGTTTTTATCAAAAATGTTGTTGCAATCTTATCTGAATATATATAGAGTACCTATATTTTGCGATGGGTAACAGGTTGTTGGCAAGAATATCATAGGGTGTGTCACTTGCACATGACTTGGGTCGCATAATAATGAACTACATAATAGAACCAAGGTTCTTTTTTACTAATACATTTTGCAGTATATGCATGTGTAGAATTTTTTAATTTTCCTCTTCCGTTTCTCCAATTATATAAGAAATTAAAAATGTTAAAATATTTTATGAGAAAAAATGTAACAATTAATATGGTTATTAAGAAGAGTTTATTAATTTGTTTATTGAATATTATTATTATTATTTGCTTATTGAGTTTATTAGTTTATGAAGTAGTCTATTAATTATTTTATTTAATAGTTTATAAAGTTTTTTATTGATTAATTTATTGAGAAGTTTATAAGATTGTTCATTAATTTGTTAATTAAGTAGTTTAAGTTGAATACCTTTTTTAATTAGTTTATTGAGTGGTTTATTAAGTACTTCTTATTGATTAGTTATGGAATAGTTTATCGAGTAGTTTCTTGCATTATTTATTAGGTTGTTTATTAAGTACTAATTTTATAGCACACAGTCAAAATAAATTAAAAATATGAAAAGTAAAACGCAAATTATTTACAAAATAAAATTAGTTAGAAAAGAAAAATATTATAGTTTTCTTTTAAAACTTTGAATATCTTTCGAGTTTAATTAAACCCCAAAGCAATTCGTGAAACAAAATTCAGTTTGTAGTTAATATTCAAAGCTACGAACTATGGATACATATATATATATACAAATCTTATGCTAATTTTCCTCTAAGAATATATGATTTTAAAATAAAAGAAAAATTGTTTCTTTACTATGTGAAAAAAGGTAAAAACTTTAAAATAACAAAATTAAAGTTGCAAAATTTTAGTAAATTATTACTAAATTCTAATTTAACAATAATTCTCTGCGAAAAAATTGTAATGTGAAATAAACGATAAATATTTTAATTTTTATAGCATCTTCCTTCTGATTATTACAATACTTCTCAGTATTTGTTACCAATAAATTTGTATTTTACACTAAAAATGCGATTTATCTATGAAAAAGTAAAATAATACAACGAAAAGTATATGCAAAACTTTTTAATTGCTACAAAAAGTCGTTCTTTGTTTCGCGTGTTAATTTAAAAGAAGATTAAAAAATATTTTTTTATTTGTAAACTTACCCGGCGCATCACTCGTATAGAAAATGAAGACGTCTTCATATTGGTGGAAATCCTGACAGAATAAATTTAAATACAATCTGGAGAAGTAACTTTTTTTAAAAATATTTTTTCTTCTAGTTATAAATCTAACACTGAAAATAAAACCGAGACCGGAAATGGAAAGAACACAGTGGACGGATATGTTATTTTCTAAAATTTAAATGGATGTTATTTATCAATAACTACAGGTGGTTTTCCTTCGGCAAAGAGATTTCAATTTTAATTTTTATTGAAAAGGTTTTTTTTGTATTATTTTCAAGAATGAGAATTAAATTTTCTTCTATTAATAATCTGAAAAATGTGAAATAATTGTTTTTTTTCTTTTTGGAAATTTTGCAAACGAAATTTTGATTAAAGACAAAAAGGAGAAATCTCTTTGCAGTCTACGTCAGCGCGGTTGTGAAGCGTCTGTAATTTTCTACAGACCATAGAAACCCACCCCATACTTCGCGCATGTACATTTCATGGGAATATGCGTGCATGTGCGCATGAACGTCTTTTTTACTTTTGAAGAATTCCAGAATTATAAGGACACATTTTATTTAAAAATAATTATGTGTAATTTATAATTACATCTATAGTAACGTTACTGTATTAAAAGAATGAAAATTTTTTAACACAGAGACAAAACTTTGATTCTGTCCCTTTAAAATCTTTTTAAAATAAACATTTACAGTGTTCAAATAGTTTTTATTTGGATCGAAAAAATATTTTTTGCATGAAATAACTTTAATTATTTAAATAACACATTATTATACCGTTAACGTTTTTATAAAAAAATTGAGATCCTATTGCCAAAATCGGTATTTCAAAAAGTAGACAACATCAAAGTTTGCTGTTTTCATGTCGCTTTAAATATTTAAAAACAAAATTTACAAATATTTTTATTTTCAGTAATTAATAACAAATGGAAAGAAAAGTTATAGTAATGGCTACTACTACCCTTTTAATAAATTTAACTGTTAAAACATTCTGCCGAAAATCAAGTAAATTGTTTTGTTATCAAAGAAAATACAGCAGTCGCCATTACTAGTTAGTTAAGTTAGTGCATTTCTCAGCAAAAGATAAACTTATGTAACGATGTACAAGATATTAAATAACAAATAAATTCCAAAAACACATATCTTTTACCACTGAAATATTTAGTTCTCTTAAAGTTACTACGACTTTTAGGTTTACATTTCCATCAAATATGTGTTCATTTGCAGAACGTTATAACCATTTTAGAAAAGGTTTGTGATCATATTAATAAGTATAAAAAATTCTTATAAGGAAATATTTTGTTTCAATCACAACAGCATACAGAAAATAATAAGTGTGATTTTAACACCGGGTTTGGTGTGAAAATCACACGCAACAAACTTTCCCTTGTAGAGTAGACAATGGTAACGATTGGGTCAATAATGGGCCATGATTGGTGCCCAATGGTATTTTCTTTACTGCAAAAAAATACTGAGACGAAAGTGTCTTAAATTAAGAGTCTTTTAGCGTTTAAGACGCGAGACTGTTTCTAAAGAATAGTTTACATTTGGAATTTAATTATAACAATAATGTTCTAGTTATTTCTACTAATTTATTAGTAAAATTTACTAATTAAAAAGTGAAATTAGTAAACATTTTTACCGTGATGAATATTCTGATTTATTCCAAAAATATTTTTATAATATGTTAAATTCTATGTGAAATTTCATTTTGTTTATTAATTCCAAAGCAAAAAGTCAAATCATTAAACATTTTTACTAATTAAAATTGAGAAAGTTTAAAGAATTTTTGTGTAGATGTAGTGTTTGAGAAGCGCAGTCGTTTCAGCGATCAGAAACATTAACACGCGCGCGAACGCTCAATAAGGACCAGAATCGTGCACTGCACTGCGGCACAAATGCTTAATATTAAGCAATTTAAAACTTCGTGCCATTTTTTTCAAGGAGATATTTTTTAGTGGTTTATTAAGAACATTTTAGTAATTTTTTCAACTTAAAATATCATCCAGAACACTATTTATTTTTAATTGTTTATAAATAAACAATTGCATTTTGCACTAAAATTAAATATTTTTATCTGAAAATATTGTCAGTTATACTTCATGTCAAGACAAATAAAATGCAACTTGAAAAATTAAAATCGATCAATACGTTTTTGAGATTCATTTTTCAATTAAATACGTTCAAAATTTTCAATAGTTAATAACATTACCAAAAATTTTTGTTTATTGCAAAATCCTTTGGTATTATGATTTCTTATATAAAATACTATTAAAATAACCACATTATACGAAAAAAATTAAAAGGTTTAGGGGTGGCTCCTTTAAGGAATTCTGACTCTTTTAACTTTTGAAAAAATTATTCTATTTATGAAAGTATTAAAATACTTCAACTTTAGAGCAAATTAATATTATTTAAGTTCATAAATAAATAAAACACAGTTCTTTTTTATATCATAGTTGTTTTTTTGTTAAAAAATTAATAATTAATATTCTCTATAATATTTGTTGTAATAATTATTTTCTGTCCATAAATACTTTAATCACACGTGTTTGCCAAGCACAATGTATCGTTGCAAACACATTATGTGGCAACCATGCTTTGTACATTCACATCTTTTTTATTAAAATATATATTATTTAAATGAAAAATACACTTTTAAACAAAAGTAGTAGATTTTGTTCTTTATATCGTAGAATAAAAATTATAACTTTAATTCAAGAAAATCAACAAAAATTCCTTAGTGCTTCTAAATAAATAATGAAAAGTAAATAAACATTCTAAAATGTCTGTTCAGTTATTTGAACTATCTTACTTGCAATTTTTTTTAGTAGAATCTTTGTAATACACTTAACATATTTGTGACATGATCTGAAGAAAGCTACCTTAGAAACAAAAAATTGTAGGTTGTTTCCAATTTTTGAAATGAAAATACAAAAACATAATTAACTGTCAATATTAATCATTGATGTTTAAGTGTTCATTACAACTAAAATATTTAATAAACACTGATTTTAATTTGCAATAAATATAAAAACTTTTAATCAACAAAAAATAGCACTAACTTAACCTTAAATTTAAAACATTAAAAGAAATAATAAAATAATAAAAAAAATTATTTTAGACACGTCTGACCATTATGACCATGATATTCAATGAATGTCAGATTTCGGAAACGAGAAATTCTCTAATCCTTCGAACGTATTGCAATAATTACAATTTTTAAGGCCAATCAAATATTCCAAACGGGAATTTCACTGATCCAGCGAACGTAATACAGGAATCGAGAAGTCTTCAGTCGACAGTTTCTCACAGTTGTCACAATTTTCAACGAACATCGAATATTCCAAACGGAAATTTCGCAAATCCATCAAACATAATAATGCAAGAATCAGGCAGTTTTCAGTCGGCTAGTTAAAAAAACTCAACTGAATTTGAACCGTTTAACCTATCTTCAAGGAAAAATGATCATCTGCTTAACGTAATCGAAAGAATTGTTGATCAGCAATTACAAACCGGCGACGATAATCCTGAAATTCCCAGATTCTCAGAAAATCAAGACGTTCTTTACAATAGTATTCCCGAAGTTTCTTGCTGCTCAGAAGATAATGTACTTAACGATAATAATCCAGAAGTTGCCAACTTGCCTGAAAAACATGACGTTTTTCCTCCTTGTAAGGACTCTTGTCGTTATAAATGCGTCAGTCATATGAGTTTGGAATTACAAAAGAAAATTAATACCTCATTTTGGAAACTGAGCTGGATTGAAAAAAATTCTTTATATTAAGACATGTACAAAACAACGCAATTAAACGAAGAAAAGTTGCAAATGATAGATATGTAAGGAACAATCATTATAGTTATCATTTAATGATTGACGAGGTTTCAGAATGACAAGTTTGTAAATTATTTTTTCTTGGAACATTGGGCTACAGTGCAAAAAATGATTTTATAATAAGAAACACTATGAAAAATGTGGAACGTTCGACTTTGCTTTCAAATATGTCAGACGGTCGAGGAAATCAAAAAACTCCAAACCAAAAATTCCACACACTCAAATAGAAAACCATATTGAGTCATACCATCCCAGTGTATCTCATTATCGTCGAGCTCATGTCCTTAATAGACGATATTTATCAACGGAATTGAGCATCACATCAATGCATAGATTATAATGACAACTATCCTTCACAGAAGTGTTCCTATGAAATGTATCGTTGGATTATACAGAAAATGAATATATCGTTTTCAAAATTAGGGCACGAAGAATGTGAAGTATGCTTGATCATTCGAAAGACAATTACAGCTTATTTTTCCGTGGAACAAAAAGAATAGTAGCCCTGAACGAAAGTTTCGTACCGCTAAGATGTTTCAAGGGTAAAAATAAAATTGTGGCTGTTATTTAGCATGAAGAGGTCTTCAGTCGAAAGAAGAAGACATCGTAAGCGCCGTCCATGCACTTTTTTTAAAAATCGCGACGTAAAACGTATTGTTTTGTGGATGGATAATTGCTTTGGCCATAATAAAAATTGGTGCAATTTTTCTTTTTAATTTACATTGTAAATTCACTTGATGTTGAAACAAATTTTATTGATATCAATTATTTCGAAAAAGGCCATACTTTCATGTCAGCCGACTCGTTCCATCATCAATGATAAAGATGGGTAAAATTTACGATTTGTCCGACTTCCAATCAGCAGTTGCTAATGCTAATTCAGAGAGAATGACGGTTTTTAGTAAAATTTAAATAAAACCGTATTAACAATAATTGGAATTTTGTAGAAAGTCAATTCATCATTCGGTAGTTAAATATTGGATAAGAAAGAAGCTATCAATTTTCCGAATCAATGTATCAAATAATTAAATATCTTAAATAAATCTCTATAAGCTCATGGGCTTCATATGTATCGACAGCACAGGCGCCCTAATATAGAAACCTGCTTAATCTGGAAAATATTTTAGAAATTAATAAATAATTTTAAAATTATCAAAAACTCAGAAATAAGCGGTAGCATGGTGGGATACGAGCACACGACGTTCCTATTGCCGGTAGACTGCTCTGACCACTGAGCAGTCACTGACTATCCCTTCCTACATTATTTTGATGATAACACAGATAGTTTCTTTTAATATTTCAATTCATAGGTAATTATAATTTTATAGAAAGTGAATTTATCATTCGGTAGTCAAATATTAGATGTGAAAGAAGCTATCAATTTTTTGAATCAATTAAATAATTTAATTCTGCCAACGAAATTTAATAATATATTTAATAATAGTATTTTTCGTAAAATTAGATTAAAATTGTATTAACAATAATTGGAAGTGTTTAATGAATATTATTATTTACTTTAATAATATTAAATCACTTTTTTAGGAATTAGGAAATCTATTCAGTTTTCAATAATAATAATTGAAATCATAAAATGAATTTTATTATTTATGAAGATTATACTTTTTTGATAAAAAATTTGTTTAAAAAAATTTTAATAATTAATTTTTTTTTAAATTTACTAATAAAATTTTTAACTTACATTAAATACTAAAAGAAGAAGATCATCTTGTTAATCATCCTGTTTAGCAGGAGGTATCTGCTGTCTAAGGTTATTCGTTGCTATCGGATTATCACGTGTTACATTGTCCTCCACGAAGACTTTCTCCTTCCCTTCCAAAAACTTCCTGCTCTTTCAAATTGTTCTCCTCCTGGTTTATTTCCTCCAGGTGTACTCCTTGCTGGTTCTGATTTTCGGCACCAACGTGTACATGCCCTATAACATGTGGTGCCGGGTGCAGGTATATTATCTGCCTTGGCGGAATGTTCCTTCCATGAATGAATCTAGCTGGATTTGCTCTAAAGGTTATTTTTTTATTGCTTTAAACAAAAACAATATTGTAGATAAACCGCCGGCAACCAAAAGGACATACACGTGACTTTTGTTGGCCCTGCATGTAGCGAGTTTCCGCAATTCCAGGGGCGAACGAAAACCATGCGTATCCCTTTTTGGGCAACGGCGGTTCAATTGTTGTCATTAAATTTTGAAATTAAATGAGTTTTTTAATGACAATTTAAATATTTTAAATCAATTAGGAAAATTATAATTAAATAAAATTATATAATTCATGAACTTCAATCAATACACTTACCATTAGAAAACGTTTTAAATAAAACTGTAGTTTCAATCTGTTCACCATGGGAACAAGACAAACATTTGTATGGAGGTTTTTTTAGAGATGAAAAATAGTCATTCGGGAAAACAAAATGTATGTCAATAGTACATTGCGATACAAGTTTGGAAAGAGCAACTTTCTCTGAGTGGGATGTTACCAGCACAAGTCGTAGTCGAGTGGAGGCGCCGGAACGAGACGACGGCGCGTGCTGGTAACATCCCACAAGGGAAAAGTTCTTACCAAATGCGTATCGCATAATATTTTTCATAACAAATGCATGGAGAATTTAAATTATGTACTATCAAGTTTACATAAGAGTTTAGTTTGAACTATCGAAAGATTTGAATTTTTTGCTGGTGGTGAAGATGATGAATCTTTTAAAGTTGATGGACTGCACTCTGGTTCATTTGTAGATTCGACTGTCATTTGTGATTTATTTTCACAATTTGATTCTTTTAAATTTATCGAGCCAGTAATTTGTTCACAAATTCTCTTTTTATTATTATTTGAATGAGCAATATAGCCTTCCGCAACAGTATTTGAACGCCAACCTCCGTGCCGCTTTATGGTAGTTATGTTAGCGCCAGCATTAGCGAGCATCGTCGCTGAAGTTCTGCGGAAAGTGTGACCTGTATATCGTTCTGGATTTTGTAGTTTCAAATACTCAGCAATTTGTTTGGGCATTCCTCCGAATTTGTTGACTCCGATAGGCTGGACTGTACAGTTTCCATTACGATAGTTTAAAAAAATCTTGATGTAGGACAATTGATTGGTCGTAAAGCTTTGTATTTTTTTACTACATCGACAAACTTTCCAACGATGGCAAATGATTTCGGTTGGTGATTTTTTGTCTCCGGAATATCGACAAAGAGTGTCGATCCCTCTTCTCTTACATGATTTACATCTACTTTACCGCAGTCCGCCAATAAATCCAAAAATCAAAACTACCTGGATATTAAAAAAATGTAATAATTACACTTCTTATCGATGTTCATTTATACATTAAATTTATTTTTAAAAATTAAATAATTAAAATAAGTTGATTATGAGACGCAAAGGGAGAGAAAGAACCTAAGAAAAAATTTTAGGTTATATTTTCTATTTTTGAATAGATTTTATTAATAAATTAAAAATAAACCTATCACACATATAATATAATAAATATTTTAATATCTAGTTACCTTTGTGCATAAAAAGTCAATATCTGGAGCCTCATTGCAATATTTTTGTACATCTTCAGATGTAAAAACTTCCGCTTTCTTGGGCTGATACCCTACACTTTGCTGTTTCATAAAGGATTTTAATTATGGATAAGACTTGATGTCAACATTTTCATTAATGTTCAACATTGTTCTCAACATGGACCAATGAGACCATAAAGTTGGTGATTTCCATTTCTTATTTTCGACCAATCCATTGAAATACACTAATAAAATTTTCTCGTCAGAAGAGGTTATGTTTTTTTCTTCTTTCCATGCTGTAAAGTCTGCATAAGACTTGATATATTTATCTTTAGATTTCTTGGGTAGTAAGTTCAGCGATATTGCGTTATAAGTTTCGAGCACATCCGCGGGAATTCCGTCATTATCATATTCTTTTGCAGTACTCATATTGAAATTCACATTGGCCGTTAAACACAGAATAAGTAGTGAATTGGAAGCAGACGCTAACATGAAACTACTTCGTGTGACATCGGCTTTCAGTCGACCTCTTCGTGTATCGTCGGCTCATGTCACTCAATCTTCGATGATTTTCGTCAAAACTGTTCGAGAAAGTGTTGCGAGAAACTAACTCTGTATCCTGATTGGTAAATAACTATGCGAGAAAGTAATGCGACAAAGTAAGTCTATGCTTTCATTGGTGTAACATATTAAAAATTATATTAAAAATCAATTGACTATATAAATATTACACACACAAAAAACTTTAACGGGAACAGCGATAACTGTCGCTAAAATAGCGAAAGTATTTGTTAAAATAGCGAAAGTATTCGCTGCAATAACTAAAAATGTCGCTAATATGTACACTGAGAGAAGTCCGGGAACTAGTACGTCCCGTGCAAGGCTTGAGTGATCATTTTGAATGTTCTTATGTGAACCTTCGATCTGGACGTCTCAAGCCCCGATAAGAAACGTGGAACGTCTCAAAGCGGAATTACTTACAACTTTTAGTTTCGTCCATGAGTTGTCTCTCACATGCGGGAACAATGTTTGACCGATTCGGGGTGTCTGAGCCCTAGATTTGAGACATCTCAATCCCGACAAGCAGAGTAGCTTATAGCGACGTCTAGCGGGAACTATTAAGCCCTGGACTTCTCTCAGTGTATAAAAAATTGCTATCTTACTTTCATATAACTGTAGCTTTTTATTTTTCTCTTTTTTTAAAGGAGATTCAATTTGTAATTGTGAAGATTTGTGGCTGGTTGGTGTTGATGTTTCACTTTCTGAAATTAAGATTGAAAATATTTTATTTAAAAATCATACATTTTTTATGTGAAAAATAATTTTTGTATGAAAAAAATTCATAAAACATATAATAGTATATTTGACAGTTTTTCAAAAAAATGTATAGTACATTAAAGTTATATTTTGTAGAGATCTACAACTTTTATATATAACATTTTTTACTATTTTGCGATTCTTAGAAGTAAAACGGAAAAAACCACAATTTTATGGTGTTTTTATGGTTTTTACCATAAAAATCAAATTTGCGCCAATTTTCACTATGATTTTCGTAATCAGCGCACAAAATTACGTAAGTATACAAAGTTTCATTAAAATCGGGCGGGGGTTGTTTTCGGAAGTACACCCCAATCCTATAAAACAGGACTTTCCAACCATATACTTCAATTGTCCAATTGATTTTTAAAAAAAGTTATAAACAAAAGTCAAAAAGGTGGCTGACCTCGACTATGTTCCCCTACATATAGAAATAAATATCATTTTTATTTATATCCTATAAAGTACAAAAAGTTACTTACGTTTCTTGAAATACAAATTGTTTCAACTGAGGCACTAAAACTCAGTGACTTTTAAAAATTTATTTAAAGGTTAAAATGGAAAAATATTTTGTGTTTTTCTATTACTTAATTAAAATGACTATAGTATTGTCTGAAATATGAAGCTTTCAAATGGGAATATTTACTGGTTTAAGGAATTTTATTAAAATTTTTTTTAAATAATCAAAGGACTTTTAATGCCCGTAATTATAATTTGATTTTAAAAATGTAAAATTCCTCTTAAAGTTTTAAATTAACTTTTTGCTTCTGAAAATTATATTGATCTATTATTATTCAATAATTGAATTTTCTTACAATTATTTTTTTAATTTTTAATTTCTGAATGTTTAAATAAACGATATTTATTTATTTCTTAAACAAATTTAATTTTTATTACTTATTAAGTAAATAATAAATTATTCTGCTTATTATTATCAAAAATTTTAATAAAATTCTTCACAAGAATTAAATTATTTTCATAAATATTATTCTTTGAAAGGATTTAATTACTTTTATAAATGGTAAATTTTTTTTGCAGAATTCCAGTTATTATCAATATAATTTTAATGAACTTGAAAAACCTAAATTTCAATTATAATTTTAAAGAGATAAGATTATTTTAAAAAAATTTCTTTTCAAATTTTCAATAAAGAATTATTAAAAAAACATTATTTAAAAAAATTAAAGTCAGCTTATGTTGTGGGAGACCCAAGCTGCGCAAAGCTTACGTAGAATTGTACTAAGAAAATGACCACTTTGGCGCATAGTAGCCATATTTCCTTCTCAAAACGATTTTGATGCTCATAGTGGTAACTCGTTAACGATATTTAAATTGTCCTTTAATTCAAATCGATAAAATTAATAACAATGTAATAACTAACATCATTTTTTACAGACAAATGTGTTTTTGATTAAATAATTTTTTAAATCACTGAAAACGCATAGTGTTTCACTCGCAAACTGAAGCGTTTTAATGGTTATAACTTTAAGTTTTAAAGCGATGTGTTTTAGTGGTTGTTTTTTTAATTTAATTAATTGATTTTACAATAGTTCGAGAAAACAAGACAGTTGTAGTTTTGTGGGAGGTGCTGTCTTCCTCTGGAAACGAGAGCGTTCCTTCAGTTGCAAATAAAGTAAGTACTCATTACTTACGTACCATGTATTTATTTACACCCATAATGAAACATTCCCTATATCAATCGTTCGCCCAAATCCTCAAACACCAATAAAATTCTGTTTTTTAAGAGCAAAGTAATAATCCAAACGAAGTATTTCTCAATATGAATAGGAGTTATTATTTCGGTCGTTTTACTCTTTTCTCCAATTCGAAGCCCTATCCCTGTTCGGCGTCGAAAGTCTAAAAAAATACAATTTTTTTAAGAAGGACCAGAGTTATGTATTTCTTTATTAACATTGTTTTTCAACCATTTAAATAAATTGAATTATGCATTATTAGTTATCGGGTGGTCATACTAGACTAATTTAAATTGATTTCGATCATGAGGAATAGAAAAATAAAAAATAAGCAATATAATATAAGAAGCTTGTTTGTCCAGGCTGTGTTCATTTAAAACCAAACCATCAAAATCGGATAAAATTTGTATGCTCTAGACACTTTTGAACACTAAAGTGTAAGAATCCTACTGTGCAACGCGTCCCGGGCACTAACAGAGCGCTGGCACCAAAACGTGGTTGCGCTTCCACAAAAATTGCAATATCCCGAAAACTCTTTGAGTCTCCATCGATTTTTTTTAAATGAAAGGTGAAATTATAAGGAATATTTCAATTGACAAGGAAACTCAAACTACAATTTCACCAAATTACAGCTAAATTCAAAAAACCCATGCAAATTGCATTTTCTCTGACAGAGTCTTTCCCAAAGCAGTTTAAAAAGTCGGTTTTCCAATAGTTTCTATCTGAGTCGAAACAAAGGTAGACTAAATCTATAATCGAAGACTAAAAAAAATTGAGGAAATTTGCAATGTTTTTATGCAAATTATTTATCTGATACATTAGTTTCCATTCTGTCATCATCAATTAATTCAGTGCTGCTTTCTGAACTTATTGCTGAATTGATAGCCTTCACAGGCTCTACAACAGTTTCTTTTGCAGTCTTTTTATTTTGTTTTTGTCACTTTATCGTTTTTCATGATAAGATTGTTATGTGTTTTGACAATTAATATGTCCTCTAACATATTGTTATTGAGATTAGCTCTCAGGGTTGAAAAAATAAACCTTATCCCTGAGAATAATCTTTCCACGCTGACATGCGTCATTGGTGCAGCGCAGCGTGGACAATTGTCGACAATAGATACAATTCTGGAGAAATTGATATTCGACTTTCCCAGAATTGTAATAAGTCTAACCCTTCATCTGCTGCTGGAGTTTCCTCAAACTCGTTTAATAGTTGTTTCTCGCTGGAGAAGTTGTTTGACAAACGTTTTTGCATCTCCGCCCCCATCTGCTTTCTCTCCTGGTCCAAAATATTGTCAGTCTTATCCTCAACCATTACCTAAAAAGTGTAAAAGTAATATAAAATATTATAAATTTATTATGTTAAAAAAATTTATTTAACTCAACATCGGAAGGGAAGTCAGGTAAAATAGTACTGGTAAGGGAAAATTTAGGGATTTTTAAAAATAATTTATTATTAATTATGCATTACTGTAAGTTAATTAGATAGTAAGTTAGTTGCTTAGTTAATAAAGTAGTCAGTAAGTTAGTTAGTAAATTAGGTAATAAATTAGTAAGTTAAATTAGTGAGTTGGTTACTTAGTAAATTAGTTATTAAGTTACTTAGTAACTTTTCTGTAGCTATACATTTTTCTCCGGTAGGACTTTTTTTAGATGTAAAAGAGTTTACGTTTTCCCATACTCTTTTTAGAATTTTTTTGCATGTCTGCTGTTTCTCTCGTTGAGAATCGGCAAAAATCTGGGGTTCAAAAACATGGAAGCAATTAAAGCTTTATTATTCAATAAGACTTCCTCTCTATATTTAATGAGTCTAAGGAGTTTCTAAGCTAAAGTGTTGTCAATTTGGGTAGTGTACAACTTCAGTATAATGTGAATAATGTTGATAAAATTGGTTACTTATAATCGTGGAGGGAGGATAAACAATGGAAATGGACACCGTCGACCATTTTCTGATGAACGTCGTCGTGAATATGTTGCTGAACCTCGTCAACAATTTGATGCAGAACGTCGCCGACAATTTGTCGGTGAGAATCATCAACTTGCTGCAGAATCAGGGCAAAGAATGGTGAACAAAGGTCTATAAGAGGGAAACGGTGGTTCTCAATATAGAAGACGTGGTATTGGTCAAGGTCGTAGAGCAAGAGAAGCCAGCGTTGCTCCTTATTACCGCCGAAATCCACATTACAACGGTTGACAAAATCGAAATTCAAATTATAATGAGGGAACTTACGATGCTTATAATAATGGGGAACATAATAATGAATATTACGACGAAAATTACAATTATGACTATTAATTTTTCAATAATTAATTTCCTGAAATTTAGAAATAAAAATTTCTATATAAACTTATTTTACTAAATTTGTATTCATATCTCCCAATAAATGAAATGATAAAGAAGATAATTTTCAAACAAAGTTTTCAAAATTGTTGTGAGTAAAAATTTTAATGAAAATATTATAAATGTTGAAAACCAATCAGTCCCTCATTGTAAGGACAATGAAAGTGACCCAATCGTAAATATTGAAGATGCGACAATTAAAAATAGTGAAAGTGAATCCGTGGTTAGTGAACCTAACGAAAAAGAAAATAATGTGTTCACAAATGAAAATATAAATAAGTGTCAAAATGTAAACAATGAGGAAAATGATGACTTGAATGATATTCATGATTTATTACGGGGATTAGAAAATTATAGAAAATTCAAGAAGAAGAAATAAAAAAGCTAAAAGAGAAAAAAGTTTGGAAAAGAAAACTACTGGAAGATGAAATCCAAATTTTTGTGAGGAAAAAGTTTTAAGTCTATAAAAGAAATTCAGAAGGCTACAAGTAGAAGAAGAAGTTCTGAAGAATGAAGAATCATGTAGTAGAAAAAATGAGAGACTTCAATATATAATTGATATTTATAAAATTGACATTCCTGTTTACTCGAAAAAAACTGTGAAAGTAAGGAAATTGATTTAAATCGTCTAAAAGCAACGTGTAAATTAATGTTAACCGAAGATTATAAACACCCATGCGTAGTGCTTTTCTATTCAAGTAGGCAATACAATAAGGTAGCTGATTCAATTGTTCTTTATGGCAAGAGCACAATAACGCACACTCATTATTATCGATTTGAAGCTATTAATTTAACATATGCAGTAGTGTCAGTTATTGTCAAAAGTCATAAAAAAATGCCAAATAGACATGAAGAAACAAACATTCGGAAATATGACCAAATAAGAGGCAAGGAAAGAGATAAACTGAAAGAAATTTTAAAATATAGAAATCCAAGAGATTGACAATTATCTAATAACCAAAATGTCGATCTACAATTGTGTCACTATGGAAACCCATAACTGGCAATGAGACTACCAACTGTACAAAAAATCAGTTCAGAAAAAAATTTGCAAAATCGACAAAAATTAAGGAGTAAGGATGTTGCAGACACAACTCAATTTTGGTTTAATGAATCAAAATTAGCGGATCCATACTTAAGGTTCTTAGAATGGCCTTTAAAAATAGTTTTATTTTCTGAAAAGCAGTAAAATGTAATACATTATACGGTAAAAATAAGAATTGTCCATTTAGACTCTACTGGAAAAGTTGTTCGATTGTCACTTGTAGTGAACAATAAACTAATGTACTACGCGATTGTTTGTAGATTAGACGAAACAACAATATCTGCTGCGGTAATGTTAACAATGAAACACGACACAACTACAATAGGGATATTTCTGACACAGTACAAAAGTTTCTTAATTACACACAATTATCCTTTGCCGTTTTTTAAAGCGATAGATAGATAAAAAGAAAGCAGAACGGTTTCTACTCGAATTAACAGTCATTATAAAAATTAAAAAGAACGATGAATTAAACAAACTAAGTGACCAAGTTAATATAATCGGGAAAGAATTAAAAGAATTAGACGCAGAAGAAGTGTATGATATCACATATAATAGTAGTAAAACAATATATGCAAATTCGAAGTTTTATAAAAAATATTACATGAAGTATATAACAGTCGAAAAAGAATTTGATGAAGAAAAATGTGCAGTTGAAGAAATATCAAATGATTATTATGCTCCAGAATTCGTAGAATATGTAACAATGGAGTTTATGCCATACCTTTCAGTGTGTGGTTCTCTTATGATGAATTAAGTTGATCCCAATATTGCGCGTGTAAAAAGAAGGACAGTCTAAAAACACATTTTTATAAGGGGTGCTAAAAAGGGCACATTTTTGCACCTTGTTATGAAAAGTATCGTTCGTAACTTGTATCTCCTTTCATAAAAGAAGTGAGATGAAACTATAAAATTCAATTGTTTCAATTGTTATTTTAACGATTTTGTCGACTTTGAGGAGAAGTTGTCGATCAAGACTCGCTCGACATGCAACACTACTATTGTGTGTTATTCTGTTCGTAATAATTTACTATCTTTCTTAACTAGAATTGTGTTAAGCCCTAGATTATCTCCCAATATCCCAGAGACACCAAAATAAACTGTATTTCCTCGCCATTATTATTCACCTTAATACCATTTTTCCAAATTAAGCATTTGATTTTTTATACGGCTAAAAATTAAATTATTATCCTCCTATCTTACTGGATCTACTTGGAAGGACAAACTATCATTGGTGGATGTATATGTTACGGTTAAAGTGCGAAGTCCGGTGAATGTGCACATTCACCGGGACTTTTGGTCAAAGTGAATAATCTGTCATTCACGGATGAAATTACGTACATTTACCAAGTAAATTGGTGATTGTTAACATTGACCAACTTTAGTTGGTGATTGTACACATTCACCAAGTAGTTAGTTGGTAAATGTAGAAATCGAAGGTAAGTAATTTGTTTATTAATTTTAATTATTGTAAAATATGCTAATGTAAGGAATTATTATTAATAAATTAATTCTTAATATAAGTAATTAAATAGTATTCATTTTAATATAATATTAAATTATTATTATTAATAAATTAATTTTTAATGTAAGTAATTAAATAATATAAATTTTAATAACATAAGTAATTAAGAAATATAAATTTAAATAAGGAAATAGAAATATTAATAGATCGAGAAATAGAAATATAAATGTAAATAAAAACAGAAATGTCAATTATTTATCAATCAAACTTTTACAATTGCGAATTTTGAAAAGTTGAATGTTTACCTATATTGTCAACGTCAGTTATTATTCTAGTTTGCTTTCGGCAGTGACACTGTGCGGATTTGATAGTAAAATTAAAATTAAAATGAGTGAAATTATGAAAAAAAAATTTGACGAACTTGCTGCAAATATTATAAAGAAAAAAAATAAAAATTGTGTACATATATCTGACGAAGAGTATGCGAAAATACTTGAGGAAGTGTGCGTGGCTAAGGTGAAATCAACAAATAAATCATGTACCGAATTTCGTCGTCTCCAGCGGTATGACGTCATCTCCATTGGAAAAGAGAGGAAATTAATTTCACCTCTTGGAAAGAATAATGAGAGTGTGAAATATTTCGTTTCTAATGGAGAAATATTTGATATCATACACACTGCACATTTAAATGTCGGTCATGGGGGACGGAATAAAGTTGTTAAAGAACTTAATGAAAAATATGTGAATGTGACAAGTGAAATGGTAATGCTATATTTAAGTTTGTGCGAACCTTGCCAAAAAAAATCAAAAAACAAAAGGAAAGGTTTAGTTGTAAAGCCTTTACTTGCTTCTGAATTTAATTCCCGATGTCAGATTGACTTAATAGACATGCAGTCACAAGCCGACGGTGACTATAAATTCATTTTAAATTATCAAGACCATCTCACGAAATTTGTGACATTACGTCCACTGAAAACTAAAACGGCTGTCGAGGTAGCAAGTAACCTTATGGAAATATTTACAACTTTTGGTGCACCATCCATACTTCAAAGTGACAACGGAAGAGAATTTGTAAATAGCGTAATTACTGAATTGACAAATCTTTGGGACGGTATTAAAATTGTGCACGGTAAACCGAGACATTCCCAAAGTCAGGGTTCTGTAGAACGGGCGAACCAAGATGTCGAAAATATTCTTTCTACTTTGATGGCAACAAAGAAAACCACAAAATGGTCAGAAGAATTAAAATTCGTTCAATTGTTAAAAAACCGTTCTCATCATGAAGGAATTAAGCAAAGCCCATACGAAGCCTTATTTGGATCTAAAATGAAATTAGGTTTGAAATCATCGAATTTTCCCAATGAAATAATAGATAAAATTCAATCTGAAGAAGAATTAGAAAATTTAATTAACAAGGCCACATTAGATATAGTTGAAGAAAGTATCAGTTCATTTTCTGACGAAAATATTGTTGCTGAAATTCAAGAATTACAATTTCTTACTAGTGAACAAGACCTGCAATCAAAAAATATAAGTAGGACGGATGATTTATGTGACGACCATTTTAATGAAATAATAGAATGCATTGTGACGAAAGACGGCGATATTGTAAAATTAAGTATAGACGAAAATGCAGAAACTGGAAATTTGAGTTCACTGAAGGTAATTTTATTCTCAATATTTAATTAATAATAAAAATAATAATTTTATTTTAATAATGTTAGTTTTAAACATTTATTAAATTATTTCAGGAAAAGCAACAGGATGATAAACAAGAAACGACTCCGGACCAGGAAAAGCAACAGGATGAAGGACAAGAAAAGACTCCGGACCAGGAAAAGCAACAGGATGAAGGACAAGAAAAGACTCTCGACCAGGAAAAGCAACACGATGATCATCAAGAAACTGTTTCGGACCAGGAATGTGACATACTTGAATCTTCAAAAATTAAAATTTCACAAAAAAGAAGACTAGCTCAGGATGGACTGCAAATACAAGCTAAAAAGATGCTCAAATTGTCCAATAAAGAATTTCCTCCGGCTGCAGTAGGAGATTCAGTGAAAGTGCCTATCCCAGATGTAGACAGAGGTAGACCTGACGCCAGGAACATAATAGCGACTATTATATCAGTTAATAACAACCTTGTAACGGATTTTTTTTTATTTTTTGAATGAGTTGAAATTATTCTCGAGCAGATTTAAATAATTTAAATAATTTTACTATAGAGGCAATAATAAAATCAAAATTCGAACAATTAATTTAACAGGATATATTTTAAAACGACATGTTATTTCTTTTATAATTCAAACCCGTCGATATAAGATTCTATTTTTAGATAAGGTATTTTTTGAACAATTTCGTAACTAAAATTTCAAAGGATCGAATTTCTCTCACTCATCCATACACATACGCACACAAATAAATCGCTATTACATATACAATTAAAAAAAGGTTTCAAAGGGTGTCTACGATATTTCGGCGGTTATAAGATACAAATAAAATTTGTGGTCAAGGGTAAAATTGAGAATTTATATATATATACAATAAATGAGCTTTTAGGACTCACCGTAAATAATTTTTACAATTTGTTTGAATCGTTACCCACGTGGTGATTTTCCAAATTGTAAGATGGCGTCGCACAGCTTGGGTGTGATATCTCAAAATAATATCCCTTGGACGGCCGTTTCCTCGGGAAGATTGAGTCGTTACAAATGGCAGATCAGGTCGTAAAAATCATAAATCGGCAGCAGCCCGATTAGTCAAAGAATGATACGCCTCCCAGCAGGATAAAGCGACCCAAAATGACAAAATGTGCAAATGGCGTCAAGCGTGCCGAACTACACGCGGTATTCAAATTGATTATACCAGAACAATATAACAAAATTAATTGGTTGTAATAACACATTTCGTGTTTTCTCAATTTACCGATTAATAATTAAACAATTACCCCTTTCGGGTGTCGTGAAAAATGTAAGCTCGAAACGCAAGACGGCGTTTCAGGTTAACGATCCCTCTCGTTGATATCGCAACGAGGGCTCCTTGACCACTAACTCGTTACATTACAAATCACTTGTCGTATGACTAAATTCGCACACAGACATCCCATCCCTACTCTTACGGATCTCTTCACACATTCTTACATTACTCACGGCGACGATCATACCAGATCCTTACAACCTCTACTCCTTAGGAACAAAGGATGGACGCCTGAAACAAAACTACAGCAGGAATCAATTTTCTGTCTGTAGACAAAAATTTTTATCTCCCGCAGAAGTTCCAAATATTTTAAAATCTTTGCGGGAAATAGTCAATATACAATCTTTGACTAGCGGTCAAGGATTTAAAAGATGTTCTTGCAAAGGCAAATGCAACACGAAAAGGTGTAGCTGTAAGCAAGAAAATCTTTTATGCAATTCAAAATGTCATGGCAGTGGACCTTGCAAAAATAAATAAATAAATATATTTGTCTTCTTCAGCAAATACCTTTGTACTTTTCTTCATTTTCGCAAATTATGCGTAAAAACACATAATTTGTAGGCTATTCTCACATTCACCATCCGACGAACGCCCAATTCGGGCAATGTGCACATTCACCGGTCAATGTGCACATCCACCAACTTTGCACTTTAACCGTAACATATATAGTTTGTCCGTCGAAGTAGAGCCTGAGATAGATTCCAAATGTGAATATTTCTCCGGCTCTACGTCGAAGGACAAACCTCATAGAACGCTTCAGGAGGAATCGTTACCTCAGAAAATCATTGGTGGAAGAATATAGTTTATCCGTCGAAGTTGATCCGGAGATAGATTCCAAATGTGAATATTTCTCCGGCTCTACGTCGAAGGACAAACCTCATAGAATGCTTCAGGAGGCATCGTTACCTCTAAAAATTAGTGGTGGAATTATATAGTTTGTCCGTCGAAGTAGAGCCAGAGAAATATTCACATTTGCATTTTGAACATTGGCAAGCCATATATACAACACTGTAGTGTTGTATACGATTAGAGAACTTTTTATAAAATAAGTATTTGAATTTTCTACGTCGAAGGACAAACTATATGGGTGTAATGTATAGGTACTTTCTCTTCTCTAAAATTCTAAATACCTTTATCAAAATATAATAACTTTCTATATTTCCACAGACCCTAAAATAAATTAGAAACTTTTGTACCTTTCACTATTTTTAACATCATTGGTATATTGACCCACTTCTAATTTATATATAAATTCCAGGGTTAGCGTCAGTCAAGTTAGTTGTAAGGTAAATTTTGTATTGAAACCGCATATTTAAAATAAACTAAACACGATAACCATGGTTATCGTTTGTGTTATTAAAAGAATTATCTTGTGTATATTTTTAGCCTATTACATGGGGCACTTCAGAAGGCACAGATATCACTGAAAAGTACATGGGGAACTCCTCCGAGTGTCCCTCGAAGCAGAGCCAGTGAAATATTCAAATTTGGACTTTATCTGCGGCTCTACTTCGAAGGACAAACTATCTGCGGCCACCAAAATACATTCTTCCACTATGCCATAAGCTCCATCTGTTTTTATTATAATTTTCTTCTGTTCGTAACAAAATAACAAAATAAACTGTCTTTTTCTCGCCATTATAGTTCACCTTAATACCATTTTTTCCAAATTGAGCATTTGATTTTTTATATCGCTAAAAATTAAATTATTTCCAAGACTGTCATGGTCGCACGTATTATGCAATTGCCAAAGAAAAATATTTTTTAACATACTGGAATATTTATAAGGAATAAAAAAAATAAAATAATCTATAATCAAAGACTAAAAAATTGAGGAAATTTGCAATGTTTTTCGGTTTGAAAAAGAAAAGTTAAAAATGAGAGACTAGATTTGTATCGCGACTTCATTTATGTGCAGTCGAACAGAAATAAAAAGTAAGCGAAAAAAAATCGTTAACTCTTATGAATGATTTTGCAACAAATTCGAACATGAAATATGATTGACATTATTATTTACAAAAAGTTTAAAAAGTCAGTTTTCCAGTAGTTTTTATCTGAGTCGAAAGAAAGGTAGACTAAATCTATAATCGAAGACTAAAAAATAATTGAGGAAATTTGCAATTTTTTTAATGCAAATTATTTATCTGATACATTAGTTTTTATTCTGTCATCATCAATTACTTAAGTGCTGCTTCCTGAACTTATTGCTGAGTTGATAGTCTTCACAGGCTCTACAACAGTTTCTTTTGCAGTCTTTTTATTTTGTTTTTGTCACTTTATCGTTTTTCATGATAAGATTTATATTTGTTTTGACAATTAATATGTCCTCTAACATATTGTTATTGAGATTAGCTCTCTAGGGTTGAAAAAATAAACCTCATCCCTAAGAATAATCTTTTCACCCTGACCTGCGTCATTGGAGCAGCGCAGCGTGGACAATTGTCGACAATAGATACAATTTTTGAAAAATTGATTTTCGACTTTCCCAGAATTGTAATAAGTCCAACTCTTCATCTGCTGCTGGAGTATTCTCAAACTCATTTAATAGTTGTTTCACACTAGAGAAGTTATTTGACAAACGTTTTTGCCTCTCCGCTCCTATTAGCTTTCTCTCCTGGTCCAAAATATTGTGTACCTTATCCTCAACCATTACCTGAAATTATTTTAAAAAAGGGCTTTTTTAAACAAATGATAATAACTTTCTAAGAAAATATCGTACAATAATTTTTAAAACAGCATTTTAAAGGTGACAAAATAAGCTTTAAAAGGCGTTATATAACATTAATTTGCAAATCCTGCTGAGCGGCACTGTAACAGTCGAAAAAGAATTTGATGAAGAAGAATGTGCAGTTGAAGAAATATCAAATAATTATTATGCTCCAGAATGCGTAGAATATTTAACAATGGAGTTTATGCCATACATTTCAGTGTGTGGTTCTCTTATGACGAATTTAGTTGATCCCAATATTTACCCTGTAACGAATGATTATATAGAGTCACATCACAAAATTGTAAAGTACAATGTACTGAAAAACCAATCCAATATGAGTGTTGGGAAATGTGTTAGAAAATTAAAGGATCTTATATATAAGAGTTAGTCCATCAACCAAAATTTGGAACTGAAGCTCATCTAAAACAATATATTCAAGAAAAGAAGACTCCTAAATACCCAACCACAGATTCGATTCATTTTCATAAAGAAATATGGAAAAGAGGAAGAAAAGAAGGACGATCTAAAAAACAAATTTTGATAATTTAGCTATTCGTAGAACAGTTAAAAAAATTTTAAAGAAAGGAAAGCCGATAAATTGAAATCTTGCACCAGAGGTATCATTAATTCTTTTTAATTCACCTGATTCATCAATAACATAATTCTGGAGTAAAAAATATAGACTATTTCCCCTTTAAAAATATTATAGACTATTTCCGTTTTAAATTCCCCTTTTAACTGCTTAATTAATCGAAAAATGGTTTTTTGTGGTCCACTTGGTATGTACATTTCTTTTAAATCATCTTTAGTGAGTTCAAAAAATCCGGCTTCATCTAATTTTTTTTCTACAACAAATTATAAAAATTTAATTAAATAATGTTTTGCATTTAAATAACGAAAAAATCACAGATTAAATAGTTTTATATTATTAATTTTGATTTTGTAGAAATAAAAATAACCTTATTATATTTAAATGTGTCTTAAACTAATAAATAATTCGATCGAGTAGGCATTGAAATCTTCAGAAAAATGTAGTGTATCGCAAATTATTACATTTAGATAAACCTTAACGATTTTCAAAACTACTATTTTAGTAATCATCTTCAGCTCCCCATTTAGCGCTTTGAGCACATTGGGCAATCTAAAAAGCAATTTAGGAATATTTTGAAAGTTGTGCACAACGTGGGCACGTTCTTTGAGAACACCGTGTTTAAATGAAATGCTTTTTAAATGAAAGGTGAAATTATAAGGAATATTTTATTAATTGACAAGAAAACTCAAAAATCGGTCACGCTCGGGCAAAACAGTTTCAAAAATTTTTTTTGACTTTTTTTGGCAAAAAATTTTGTTTTTATTTTGTTCTGTGATAGTCAGAAGAAACATGATTTCAAGTATAAGCCTTCCAAATTTGATTAAATTTCATCGAAAACTTTCGGAAATATTAAGATTTAAAAAAATTATAACAAAAAAATTCAAAATGGCGTAACTTCAACAAATTTCAAAATTTTCAAAAAAAATTTGTCTCGCTAGTTTCTAGTATCCAATACTAAAATTTCACCAAATTACAGCCTAATCCAAAGACCCCATGCAAATCGCATATTTTTTGACGGAGTCTTACCCTAGAATTTTTAAAAATTAATAGACAACGACATTAGTCGAAATATAATGCAATTGCTCTATAGTGCATTTGAGTATATTTACGTTAAAGCGAGAAACATACACATCCAGTCAATTTTTAAATTCTTTGCGAAACAAATAAATTTCCATCAGATGAAATACTTAAATAGCTTCTAGTTAATTGCTGGTGCTATTATAAATAGTTACCATCCGACTATCCAAATGGAAAACGGAAACCCTGATCTTGCATGGAAAGCATTGGAAAGCAAAAAAAGAACAAGAAATTTAAAAAAATCATAATGTAGATAGTGAGGAGAAAAATATAAATAGACAACATAATATCCACATTTGCAGTTTTGAAATTCCTCTTAGAATAGTGCAAGATTATAAAATAAATGAAATAGATTTAGCACTTTTAGGAGAAAAAAGTAGATTACAATTAATTGAAGAATGTAGATGTCCTCGTTCTGTGATTTTTTATTCAAGAAGAAGTAATAAAAGAGACGCAAATAATATTGTTTTCTATGGTAAATGTAACATAACACACGTACAGCATTATCGTTTTGAATGGTACATTTCAAAAGATTCGATTGTAAATGTTTCTGTTACGAGCGATGAAAAAATTCCTGTAAGGCACAATGAAGATGTTCGACATTGCAGACAAATTCGGGGAAAAGAAAGAGAAAGGTTACGACAAATATTAAAACACAGAACACCACGAGATTTTCAAATGGAGAATAATAAAGACATTGATAAAGAATTATGGTTTGATGGAAACCCTCAACATGCTGCAAGACTACCCACAGTACAAAAGATAAGTTCCGAGCAGAATCTAAAACATAGACTAGAACTGAAAGATAAGGACATAGACGAGATTACTCAATATTGGCTAATTTCTTGTACATTAGTAAATACATATTTAAAATATTTAGAATGTCCTTTAAAAACTGTTATGTTTACCAAAAGACCACAGCAATTTCTTTCTGAAAAGCATGCAATTAATCGTAACTGTAATGGAATGGATATTTTATCATATTTGAATGCAACTTACAAGTATGTTGAAAATGGAAAGCATTTTCCAAATGACATAACAATAATATTACAATGTATAGCTCATTTACTTTATGGAGTTCCAAAAACATTTAAAAAACACTATTCACATCTGCTGAATATCAAAAAATTTTAATGGATTGTTTTGGAATAATACTGTTAGAAAGAAATATTGAAGAAGTAGATTTAATGTATGACAATTTATTACGAATTACATTAACCAAGGTGCAGGAAAAAGCATAACAATCTTTGCTCGAACTAACGGCTGTTTTAAAAACTCAAAAAAATGAAGAATTAAAAGAAATAACGAAGGATATCAATATGTGACGCTCCACGAAAGAAGGGACGTATCCCCGAAATAACATTAGGCTCAGTTTTCATGCATTGTGTACGGAAAATTAAGCCTAATGTTCTTTCGGGGATAGGTCCCTTCTTTCGTGGAGCGTCACATATTATTGATAAAAAGTAATGACACAATTAAATTTAGTTGATTAGTATGACATTCAGTATAAGAACAATAAATCTCTGTATGTTCAATCAAAATTCTTTAAAAAATATTACATGTGGTATGCATTGAAAGAAAAAGAATTGAAAACTGAAGAACTTGGAGTAGATGTCACAAACAAATATTATGCTCCAGAATTTGTAGAGTATATAACATTAGAATTCATGCCTTTCATTACAATGTGTGGTAGCCTCATGTTAAATTTAGTTGATCCAAATATTTCACGTGTGAGCAATGCATACTTTGAATCACATCACAAGGTAATTAAATAGAATATTTTGATGAAACAAAAACGAATGAGCATTGTGCAAACAATTCGAAAGTTAGAGGATTATGTAGGGGAATTAATTTCTGAAGTAAAATTAGGAGATAATGCTCATACTAAAAGTAATATGAAGGGCAAGGTAAAATCGAAATATCCAACAACTGAATCAGTTAATTTTGTTAAAGATATTTGGAGACAAGGCAAAATAAAAGGGCGATCAAAAGTGTCACATTTGCAAGGTACAGCTATTCGTCGTACCGTAGAACAAATTCTTGAAGAGAGAAAGACCGACGAAGTAAAATTTAGTAAAAAAAGAAAATACACTCCCAAAGTTGCAGTTGAAGAAAAGGATTTGATAACCAACAAAAATTCTACCAAAATAAAAAGAATCAAACTTTCCTGCGATGTAAATGGAGAAAAAGAGTTTAAAAAGTCTAAAGTATACGTAAAAAATAACAATAATGACAATGATTTAATGTCAAATAAAAAGCAAAGTTCTCATATCAATGGAATCGAATATAAAAATATTGTCAACGAAATAAATGAAAGTAAAAACTGCGATAAAACTTTTCTAACGGATATAAAAAAATATTAAGTATTACTGTCAAACAAAATGTAATCTTATTATTAATGAAAAGTGTACAGCGACCAAAACCTTGCCAACATTAATTTTTGAAATATAGATTACGTGCAATCAATTTCAGAGTTTAGGAATAGCCAACAATTTAATAAATGGACAAATAATAGATGCTTTTGCATTATCACAGTTAAAAAATTGGGATAAAAATATATTTTATATGCCGACAGATGTTACAAGAACTGCAGTTGGGGACTACACAGAGACAAGAAGGAAAGTTAATTAAATTAATTTATATAATATTAAAAATTCCAATCAAAAATGTTATTTTTATGCCTTATGTCTTTCGTTATCACTGTCGATTATTAATAGTAAACATAGAAGAAAAAAGTTTAACTTTAGTAGATCCATTATTAGGTAGTACTGATCATGGAAGACTTGCAGAAAAGTTTACAATCTTCATAAAGAATTGTGCACCAAATTCATCATTCTCTATATTGAAAAGCATAAGATGGAGTATTAGCGATTATAGTGGTAAAAGACTTTATCAAACAGATTCATCTAATTGCGGTATTTATATAATGTACATAATGAATTCAATTGCCTGTAACACAGAAATGAACGTGATATATTAACTGATGATGAAAATAAACAGAAAAACCCAAAGGTTTCAAATGTAATAACAGAAACGTACATATGTAAATTATGCAAAAAAATTGTAACAGCGCGATTCCATGGGAAATTTTAGACTTTTCGGAGTAAGTAAACCAATTGCAATGAAATTCAGGAATTTTAATCTACACATAAAAAGAAATGTTTCCACTAAATATTACGTCAAAATATTCAGTAGTCTTTGAGATGTCAAAATTTTGGAAAAATTTTGAATTCGTCATATCTCCTTTCCATTTTAACCAAATCACTTGATTCTTTTTGGAAAAAATTCGGCATAAAAAACAAAAAATTGTTTACATTGTGTTTACACAAAAATTTTATAAACAAAAAAGTTATTAAATAATAATTGAATAACTTTTGGAATGCACCACGAAATTGAACGAAACAAACACTAAAATGATCATACCAGTGATTTCTTTAAGATTCCGAAAGAAAAATAGTATAACTTGAATGTCTTCATATAATATATTAATATTTTTGTTCACTTTTAAAAGTAAACATTAGAAGTTTCTGCTACTTGGCGTGCAAATTTAGGTGCGCGCGCAGACTTCTCTTTTTAATCATCTACGAATTTCCGGTTTTGGATAGAAAGGTCTGCGCGCGCACCTAAATTTGCACGCCAAGTAGCAGAAACTTCTAATGTTTACTTTTAAAAGTGAACAAAAATATTAATATATTATATGAAGACATTTAATTTAAACTATTTTTCTTTCGGAATTTTAAAGAAATCACTGGTAAGATTATTTTAGTGTTCGTTTCGTTCAATTTCGTGGTGCATTCCAAAAGTTATTCAATTATTATTTAATAACTTTTTTGTTTATAAAAATTTTGTGTAAACACAATGAAACCAATGTTTCGTTTTTAATATCTTTGAAGTGCGGTAAAGTTGTTTTTTAATTGATTTTTCTGTTTATTTTTATTTATATATTACATATATATTTTATTTTTTTCTCGGGAAAAAATGTTTTGTCAAATTTTTTTTAAACATTTAACCTTTAAAATTAGAAATGAATTGCAGAAATTCAATTATTTTTAATAGAATTTAAATAGTAACTGATAAAACTTAATTAAATTTTTAAAAATGATTTATTTTAGTTTTTACCAAAATTTCTAAATAAAATACTCTTATTTTGGAAAATTGTTATAAACTCTTTAGAAGAATTAAATTATTTTCAGTACAATTTTATTTAAATTCCTTGTACAAACTTACAATTTCTTCAATACAATTAAATTTGTATACTTTTCTAATTTTATTTCTTTTACTATTTTTCATATGAAATGTTCACAAAAATTAAAATATTTAATTTATTTAATATTAATGATATTTATTACAATTGGAAATACATTTTTCAAATAAAATCAATTATTTTTAAAAGATTTTATAAGGTTTTTTTACCATTATTCCATTTTTTAAATACAATGTTTCAAAAGAATTCAGTTCTTTAAAAAAAATTGATAAAAAAATTGTGATAAAATTCTCAGCAAACATTATATTATTTTAATAAATATTAAAAATCATCGCAGGATTTTTATTATTTTTATTGCAATTCTGATCGATTTCCTCAAATAATACAATTATTCTAAAAAGTTTTATTAAAATTCGTTTAAAGATTTCAATTACTTAAAAATTTATTGATAAAATTCTCTATGAGAATTCAAACTTAAGAAACAATTTAATTATTCAATAAATTGTTATCAATAAATTTTTGCTTATGTTTATAATTAAATAGTTGAATTCTCTTCAAAGTTTTTAATAAGAATTGATTAAAAAATGGATTTTAGTTTAAATTTTAGACAATAATTAAATATTAAAGCCATTATTAAATTTCATTGAAAAATCGCATAGAATTTTTAAAAAATATATGAAATAATTGTTTCAATGAAGAATTTTAGTTAAACATTAAGTTACCACAATGTTTATCTTTAATTATTATAAAACACGAACTTGGAGCTCTGGGTAAGATAATATTTTAAGGATTTTAATTTACATTAATTAAAAATTTGAACATGAAATTTGCTTGAAATTATTATTTACAAAGCAGTTTAAAAAGTCGGTTTTCCAATAGTTTCTATCTGAGTCGAAACAAAGGTAGACTAAATCTATAATCGAAGACTAAAAAAATTGAGGAAATTTGCAATTTTTTTAAGCAAATTATTTATCTGATACATTAGTTTCCATTCTGTCATCATCAATTAATTCAGTGCTGCTTTCTGAACTTGTTGCTGAATTGATAGTCTTCACAGGCTCTACAACAGTTTCTTTTGCAGTCTTTTTATTTTGTTTTTGTCACTTTATCGTTTTTCATGATAAGATTTTTATGTGTTTTAACAATTAATATGTCCTCTAACATATTGTTATTGAGATTAGCTCTCAGAGTTGAAAAAATAAACCTTATCCCTGAGAATAATCTTTCCACGCTGACCTGTGTCATTGGTGCAGCGCAGCGTGGACAATTGTCGACAATAGATACAATTCTGGGAAAATTGATATTCGACTTTCCCAGAATTGTAATAAGTCTAACCCTTCATCTGCTGCTGGAGTTTCCTCAAACTCGTTTAATAGTTATTTCTCACTGGAGAAGTTGTTTGACAAACGTTTTTGCATCTCCGCCCCCATCTGCTTTCTCTCCTGGTCCAAAATATTGTCTGCCTTGTCCTCAACCATTACCTGAAAAATGTAAAAGTAATATAAAATATCGTAAATTTATTATGTTAAAAAAATTTATTTAACTCAATATCGGAAGGGATGTCAGGTAAAATAGTACTGGTAAGGGAAAATTTAGGGATTTTTAAAAATAATTTATTATTAATTATGCAGTACTGTAAGTTAATTAGATAGTAAGTTAGTTAATTAGTAATTAAGTTTTTTAATGAGTAAGTTATTCAGTACATTAGTTGATAAATTCAATTAGTAACTTAATTTAGTTGGTAAGTTTGTTACGGTTACGAACCGAAAAATAATTATCTAATAAATTATTAAGAATCCAAAAGGTAAATTTAGAAAATCAAAATTTAAAATAAAGAGAATTTTAAATGGACAATTTGAAAGAAAGTCTACCGCGCGCCTGCGGAGGTTCGCTGGAGGAACCAAGCTGCCACAGCCGAATGGCTCTGTTTTTATTGTGTGGGTTCGTTGTTCTCTTTTAAAAGAATTTGCCAAGCAACCCTTTTCGATATAAAAATTTTGTTTAGAATTGAATGATTGAAGGTATTATAAATAAGAAATAGAAAAATTTATAAATAAGAGCTCACTATGTATTAAAAATTAAAGTAGAAAAGATTACAGAAAAGATACAAAAGAAAATTATAAAATGGAATGATACATTTTTTACTCACCCTTCTCGGTTTTCTAGCTGTAATTTTTCTTATTTACTACCACCTGAGTTTTGAGATGCTCGGCGGGCGAAAGCTTCAAAATGTCTTTAAGTGGGTTTGCCTAGACCCTCAAGTTAGTTGACTCAGGCAAGCACACGCACAAATAAAACTCATAAAAAAGGAAATTATAAACGTCACGCGCACAGACGCACTGAATTTATTATTAGGAACCTTTAAAAGAATTTAAATTGAGTTTAAATTTTTGTTGTCTTAATTATTAACTCGAATCCAAATTTTATTAAAAATTTTTTGATAGCGAAAATAATGAAGTTCTGTCGGGCCTTACCAATGTAAGACTTTTCCTTTTAATTTACTTTTGACTGTCCTAGATCTTTGACACTATCTTGTACTGGTCCGTCAGATTAACAGACGGGCGATTCCCGGCATTTTGCGATTGCTTTGATGCCTTCACGAGGAGCTTACTAACAAGGCGAAAATTGTACTGCGAATTTAAAAAATACTAATTGATCCTCTAGCCCTTGCTTCTAAATCTTGGGAAGATTTTGGATTACAAAAGGTGGTTGTGGGAGTAGAAGTAGGGTTAAACTTAAGGCCCATTGGTTAATATGATTTTTGCTGACTTAAAGATTTCACGCTTGGCGTGAGAACGGAATGCCGTCAGGAAAATTTGATACTTTTCTGAAATTATTGAGCTGCCGGATCAAAGAAGGGCACATAAACTCGCCACGCTGAAAAACGTTGGCCCCTAGGCACTTAAAATTAAACTTTTGATTTAAATTGTTTATTATGCATATCCTTATAGAAAATTTGATTGCGCATCTTTTTTTCTAATACAATTTTTTTCTATCTATTACCGTTTTCTAAATAATAAAGAAAAACCATTTTTTTGAAAACATGAAATTTAATTAAATTTTTCACTTCAACTCGCGATATTTCAGTCAATTTTGCATATTTTCTAATGTCACAAAAAGTAAATTACTCGTTAAAATATCCTGAGAATGTTGAAAGAAGAAAAAAATTGTTTTCATTAAAAATAAAATTGTTATTAATTTTTTTCTGAACAATTGCAATAACCGTGAAGTGCAATTTTCATGAGCTTCGTTTAACGGGCAAATTTTAAGCAGCAACAAACTTCCAGTGAGAAAGTTGTTTATTGCAGTCTAAAGAAGTTTTATGGAAAGTTATATTACAATTGAATAATTAGTAACAAATTAGAGAATGTTTAAAGTTGCACGCGCAGCTGAACGTGTGACGCCCGTTTGTTGAAAGAAGCTCAACGCAGCATATGTCACAGTGTTGTTTCGATTTAGAGGTTAAGTAAATCAAAACAAACCTTCCGTTCAGCCGCTTGCGCAACTTTAAACACTTACTAATTTGTTACTAATTGTTCAATTGTAATATAACTTTCCAAAAAACTTCTTTAGACTTCAATAAACAACTTTCTCACTAGAAGTTTGTTGCTGCTTAAAATTCGCCCGTTAAACGAAGCTCGTGAAAATTGCACTTCACGGTTTTTGCAATTTTTCAGAAAAAAATTAATAACAATTTTATTTTTAATGAAAACAACTTTTTTCTTCTTTCATCATTCTCAGGATATTTTAACGAGTAATTTAGTTTTTATGACATTAGAAAACATGCAAAATTGACTGAAATATCGCGAGTTGAAGTGAAAAATTTAATTAAATTTCATGTTTTCAAAAAAAAGGTTTTTCTTTATTATTTAGAAAACGGTAATAGATAGAAAAAAATTTTATTAGAAAAAAAGTTGCGCAATCAAATTTTCTATAAGGATATGCATAATAAACAATTTAAATCAAAAGTTTAATTTTAAGTGTCCAGGGGCCAACGTTTTTCAGTGCGGCGAGTTTATGTGCCCTTCTTTGATCAGGCAGCTCTATTATTTTTAATAATTCTAATTTTAATAGGGGAGAGTGGGGTAAACCGGACCCCCCTCAATATTTCCGAAATGGCGAAATTGTCAAAAGTGCTATTTACAAATTTGAAACAACCTTGTGTAGTATGCCTTATTTTTTCAATTTGACATTTTTTACTTTTGTTTGTGCAACGCTGAGAGCAAAAGTTTTTTTTAGTTTTTTTCTACACTTTTCCGAATTTTTCTTAAGGAAATTCTGAGGAAATCGTGTAATATTTCCAAATATTAGGTCTTGGGGTTTGAAGGTACACACCTTTATGAATATTTACCACAAAAAACTTTGATGAATTTGCAAAGCGTTTCTTTTTGACAAACATTTATTCTCAAAATTGTCTTCCAATGGGAATTGGACCCTTTAATATTGTTTCTCTGATAATGACAAACATTTTAATTTCTTGGTTTAAAAAAATATTTATTTAATTAAAATTCAATCCCGAATTATTATTTTCATTACTACAACCATTCTTTACATGATTCTTTATGTTTTTTATTATTATAGATTACGTAATTGCAATATTATAAACAAAAAACCAAACGGTCCGGTTTACCCCAGGGGGTGGGGCAAACTGGACCGTTTGCAAATTTTTTTAAAGTTAACACAGCAACTAAACAATAAATCGATTCGTTTAGTCAAAAGAGTACAAACAGCGTTAGAGGGTCCGGATTGCCCCACTCTCCCCTATATAAAAAATAATTACAAAAACATTAAAAATAAATTGTTTATTATTGTTATTATTATTTTTAAAACAAGTTGTGAATTAAGATGTTCATTACATGAACATTTTGCTTCCTCTTTACAATAAGCAAAAAATTTGCTTTAAAGTGAATTTTTTTCATTTTATTTAATTCTATTAATGCTAATAAAATATATTCTTTTCATCCATCAATCGATTCGTCTTGATGAAATGAAGATTTTTAGTTTGTTTTTAAGTCAAGAGTAACATTTTATTATAAGGCAACATGATTTTTAAGAAAGAAATAAATTTCTAATAAAAGTGCAAATTTTTGGTTTTAATTAACTATATTAATCTTCGTATTTCAAAATTCATTCTGTCTGTCAGAGTATGAGAGAGAAAGCACGATACAGAGTAAGAGAGGGAAGTATCGTCTCTTCTTTCAGTTTAGAGTAGGAGCGAGAGAGAGGCGAATAGTTAAGAAAGTAACGCCTACTTTTTTTCGTTTGGGCATCATGGTTTTCTTTATTTTCAGTGACAGATAGAAGGAGTGAGTAAAAGAGTGGTAGGGGAGTTAAAAGTGAGGACTTTTACATTTAAGCGAAAATACCAAAGGGCATAATGTTTCCTTATTAATAGATAATTTTCCATCTCTTTATGATAGTGTAAAGAAAAAATAAGTGAGGGTTTTTACTGGTAAGGGAATCTCTAATATGAATTTCGGCTGTAAAGTGAAAGTTCTTCAAGTGAAAAATTTCCTAATTATTTAATGGAAACATTTTTTGCGATTTTGTAGTTTAATTACAAAATCTTATGACTTATAATTTAATAACAAGTTATTTCTTATAACAATAAAAATTGTTGTTTGTTTTAAGTGCAATTTGTAATATGCATTGCATTTAATGATATTTTGTTGTTAGTTTTTTGTGATTTACGTTTAAAGTGTAATTTGTTATAATTAGTGAATTCTTTAAGTACTTTTTTATACAGTTTCTTACATGAAAACTGTAATTTCTGTTTAAGGTGCAATTTGTGGTACGTAGTGAACTAAATCATATCAATTTGTTCATTTTTTGTGATTAAAGTTTAAAGTGTAATATATTTTGAAAAAATCGTGTTTTAGAAGTTATTTTTATAAATTTATTTTTATGTTCCTGTTAATAGACGTTTTAAGTGCAAAGAGTGAGACGTAGTGATTTTTGCTTAAGTTGAAATTTGTGATTCCTAGTGAATATAATTATATATTTTTATTATTTTTATGCTTATATTTACATGCAAATATGAGTAATTTCTTATGAGATTTATGAATTACATATGAGAATTCTGATATATATATATATATGAGATTTATGAGTTATATATGTTTTGATGGTTAACGGATGATCACATACATGAATTTGCAAAATTGTTAAAAAATGTTTCAAATTCTGTTTTCAATATGCAAAGTACTTGATATTTATATAGTCTTGATAATATTATTCCAATTCAAAAGGAAAAAAGTTTTGTTATTCTTATTTTAAATTTTACATTTTTAAAATAAAACTATGTAAATATCAATTTGGAATAGTAATGGATTCTTCGTAAATAAATTTAAGTTTACTATAAAAATATGTATGGGGATCCTCAAACCATGTGGCCAAGGAGAATAAATAATGTATAATTATTTTTCAAGAAAAATTAAACAATAATTAAAACTTTTGAGTTCATTATATGTTTATGAAAATTTACTTTTAAGGGGGGTAAGGTTTAAAAATTTTTAATGAATGCATAATATCTACAGAATATTAGGTTAAAATCTCAAGTCAATGGAAGCAAAATTGACAAAGTTATGAATATTTTAGTTCCATAGATAGGTCCAGACTTCATATTTTTTATTAAATAATTATTTATAATTTGTTTATTTTTGAAATGAGCAATATTTTCCAATACAATACTTATTTATGATACAAGTGCGTAAGTTTACAGTTTTCTGCGTGTAAAATTAAATTTTACATGTTAATGTTACAAAAACAAAATTTAACATATTTGTGACAGAAAAACCTTATTTAGACTACATTGTTAAGGGATTGATTAATTTAAATAAGCCTTGCTATAATTTTTTCTTCATTTTTTATAAAAAGTACACCTTCATACAAAGATTCTAAAAAATTTGTTTAAATTACATTTTTTATAAGGGATTGTCCGTAAAGCATGTAATATATATTTTCGGTAATATAGACTCCCCCCGATGACCCCTAAAAACGATTATTTTTTTCAATAAATATAATTAATTTACATATTTATAATTATACCAATAATAATAAAACTTACCTTTAAAAATTGTCTATTCACTACATTATTGTAATTTAAAAGTTTTATTTCACAATTGAACAAAAACAAATAGAACAAGTTGTTCATTTGATGACCATTTAGCTTCCTCAATATATATTATTATATATAATTTTAAAAGTTAAATAATTATAATAGTTTATTAAATATAATTAATAAACCGGGTAAACTACCCTGAATAAATATTAATTATTTAATTTTTTATTATAGAATAATTATTTTAAAGTGTTATGATAAAATGTCAAAAAATACAAAATTTTAATTTTTTGTGAAAAATTATAATATTTATTAATTCCATAAATTTTCATGAAATATATACTTTATATACATGAATCGATTCGTTTTCATGCCAGGAATATAATGCTGAGAAAAATTAATAAAAATTTTAATAAATAAAGAAGTTATTTCAAAAAATAAAAAAATTCAATTTTTTCGAAAATTAAAAAATTGCTAAAAAATTTTTATTTTTAGATATTTTTGAAAATCCTTCTGTCTGATTCAAAATATTCGTGACCGTAATACACCTACAAAATTTTATCAAAATCCATCAAGATGTGTAAGAGAAAATTTGTCCACAAGAATCGGTGACATACACACACACACACACATACACCCACACACACACACATACATACACACATACATCCGGACATTTGTTCCTCTCGACGAATTATATATACTACACTTGAAAATTTGTAAAAATAATTGATTTTAAAAAATTCGGAAATCGACATCACTATAAGGCTTCCTTTATGAGGAAGCAAAATTTAGGCGCGCTTTAGCGCGCAATTTTGCTAGTTATGTTTAATTCTATAAATTCAAGTACAATATATACTTTATATATACCAATCGATTCGTTTTAATGCAACGGATAAAATTATTGAAAAAAATGAGTAAAATCTTATTGTACTGGAATATAATTTTGATGAAAGAATTAAATTTTTGATAAAAAAAGATAATTTTTTTGCTTTAATTGTCATTACCTCTATAAACTCTCATACAATTTATACTTTATATATACCAATCGATTCGTCTTAATACAAAGAAGAAGATTTTATTGTATATTAACTTCAATATTCAATTAAAATTTTTTTTTTGAAAAAAGTAAAAAAAAAAATTTTTTAATATATTTTTTAATGTCCATCAATCCAGTTCGAGATATGTTGATGATAAATATACCTAGTAAATTTTAGCCAAATTCGTTGAAACCTCTTCGAGTTATCGTGTTCACAAAAAACGGGATCCACACATACACACACATACATACATCCGGACAATTGTTCAGGGTCTTATATAACATAGTCCCATATAGAAGAAAATTTGTCAAAAGGATTTTTAAAAATTTTGTAAATTAAACGACTACAAAGCTTCCTCACGAGGAAGCAAAATAATTAAAATTATTTATACACTGAGAGAAGTCCGGGAACTAATACGTCCCGTGCAAGGCTTGAGTGATCATTTTGAATGTTCTTATGTGAACCTTCGATCGGGACGTCTCAAGCCCCGATAAAAAACGTGGAACGTCCCGAAGCGGGATTACTTACAACTTTTAGTGTCGGCCATGAGTTGTCTCTCACATGCGGGAACAATGTTTGACCGATTGGGGGTGTCTGAGCCCTAGATTCGAGACATCTCAAACGCGACAAGCAGAGTAGCTTATAGCGACGTCTAGCGGGAACTATTAAGCCCTGGACTTCTCTCAGTGTATTTATAAATAAAATTGCACTAAAAATTAGTGCTAGTGTTCTAGTTATAATTGTTCAATAACTCAGAAACACCATATGATTTTGAAGTGTGTAAATAAAAGATTTTAAATAAGTAATTTCCCTTTAATTTAATTGAGCTTGAAAAGAAATAATATTCAATTCAAGGCATTGCACGTGCGTTTGTTAAGCAGGCAGAGAAAAGTGAAATTTTTTACTTTTCTGGAATTATTATTTTCAATAATTCCGATTATAAAAAAAATTTAATTAAAAAAATATTAATAAATAATAATAATAAAAAATAATAATAAAAATAAAATAAATAATCAAAATAATAATAAGCTTTAAAAAAATAATAATGTCAATCTGAATCATACATGTGCGTTTGCTGGTCAAGCACATGGAGCCTGAGGGAAAAGGGAAGGAGAGAACGAAGGAGAAGAAGCAACTTATTATCAAAAAAATTTTGTTTATGTTTATAATTGAATAGTTGAATTCTCATTACCACAATGGTCATCTTTAATTATTATAAAACACGAACTTCAAGCTCTGGACAAGATAATATTTAAAGGATTTTAATTTACATTAATTAAAAATAAGTAAAATCTAATTATTATTATAAAGTTAAAAATTTATTTAAATAAAATAGTATAAAATTGAAATTTCGGAACATGCATGGAATAAAGGTAGACTAAATCTGCAATTGCAAACTAAAAGAATTTAGGAAATTTGTAATTTTTTTAATACAAAATTATTTTTAGGATACATCAGTTTCCATTCTCTCATCCATTAATTGAGTGATGCTTCTTGAACTTTTCTTGTTGAGCTAGCAGTCCTCACAGGCTCTACAACAATTTTTTTTGCAGTTTTTTGTTTTTTTGTTTTCCTTTCTTTTTCTTTGTTCATAATAAATTTTTTATTAGTTCGAACAATTAATATGTCCTCCAACATATTATTATTGAGATTTGCTCTCAGGGTTGAAAAAATAAATCTCATTCCTGAGAACAATCTCTCTACGCTGACCTGTGTCATTGGTGCAGCGTGGACAATTGTTGATAGTAAATATAATTCTGGGGAAGTTGATTTTCTACTTTCCCAGAATTGTAGTAAGTCCAAATCTTCTTCTGCAGCTGGTGTTTTCTCAGACTCGTTTAACAATTGTTTAATACTGCAAGAGTTTTTTGATAAACGTTTTTGTCTCTCCGCCTCCATCAGCTTTCTCTCCTGCTCCAAAATATTGTCAGCTTTATGCTCAGCCGTTACCTGAACAATACCTAAACAATGCTGGAAGGGAAAATATAGGGATTTTGTAAAAATAATTTATTATTATTTATATATTACTGTATTAGTTAATTAGTAATTAAGGTTTTTAATTAGTAAGTAAGTTAATTAAGTAATAAAGTAGTCAGTGAGTTAGTTAGTAAATTAGGTAAATTTAATTAGTAGGTTTAATTAGTGAGTTGGTTAGTTAGTAAATTAGTTAGTAAGTTACTTAATAAATTAATTGATAAGTTAATTAGTAAAGTAGTTAATTGAATTTGTAAAGATTTGAATTTAAAATATTTGAAAATCTTAATTTCTATGGAAAAATAATGATTATTTAAATATTTATTTAAAAAACAAGTTCTTAATGTTTTTTATAAATAATTTTGCAACTAAAGAAATTCGTAAATAAATGTAATAAAACGTTTTTAAGTATCCAATTATGTAGTTTAAATAAATCATCAAATAAATATTTAATAATTGTTTCTTACCTCGACTACACTATTTTCTGTAGCTCCACATTTTTCTTTAGGGCAAAGAATAGTGAACAGAGGTCTACAAGAGGGAAATTTTATAAACAAAATTATAAACCACTTAAATTGTTATAAATAATGTACAGCAGTCGACATTATTTATCGAAAAAGGGACTCTTTTCGGAAAAGACTAATTTAAAAAAAATCTAAAGGATTTGTTGTCTAATCATTTGCTTCTATAATTCTGGTATAGGGGTATGTATGCTATCTAGAAATAGGATGCAATGATGTTCAGGGATTACAACAAATAGTGACCAGTGATTTCCATAAGGAATTGGCATAATCCAAGAAGAATAATTTTTGACGTGTAACGTCCTGTAAATAGAACATATGTTTTTAGAATATCCTTTACCATTTCTTATATATCTCTCTCTTCCTTTTTCTCTGTTTAAATTCTTTTTATTATCTACCTTTAAGGACACGAAACATATGTAAGGAAACAAACACATTTAAAGAAACAAAATTCTTTGGGATAAGATAAATTTATGGGTTATAAAATTTTCTCAAAACTCGAAATCTTAATCCCTAAAATCAACCTTGCTATTTTCCAATCTTGTTAAATAAAAATTATCGTAAAATTCTATAGCGCCATAAATTTAGAAAATCCCAAAAATTAACACTTTAGTCTAAGTGCCATAAATACCCCAAACAAGACATCAAAAAACGATAGTTTCCAGATGGCCAAAAACACTTAAGGCCCCGTTTGAATAGAACCCTTAAGAGCCGTATCTATGTATATGGGGGATTCCGCGTCAAGTGATCAACGGGTCTTTTGGTGCAATGCTTATTTCAATAATTTTTTACTCTTAAACAATTAAACATACAAATTTGACAAAGTACATTTTGGAAAGGTTTTTTCATGCTCTTTCGATTGGAAATAAGCATTTTGAAAAAAAAAATTTTTTTGACCCAAAAAAATCAAAATTAAAAATAAATTTCAATTTTTGGTGGAGAAAGACCCAATTTTTTTTTTTTTTTTTTTTTTTTAAACGAAAGCTGAGGTTTTTTCCTAAAAGGACATATAAATGGTAAAGTGGGACTAGAATGTTTAAACATTGAAAAAAAGAGTTTTCTACTCGCCGGAGCGCTCAAAACACGGTTTTAAGCTCCTTTTAGGAGAAAATTCTTTTTTTCAATGTTTAAACATTCTAGTCCCACTTTACCATTTATATGTCCTTTTAGGAAAAAACCTCAGCTTTCGTTTAAAAAAAAAAAAAAAAAAAAATTGGGTCTTTCTCCCCCAAAAATTGAAATTTATTTTTAATTTTGATTTTTTTGGATCAAAAAATTTTTTTTTCAAAATGCTTATTTCTAATCGAAAGAGCATGAAAAAACCTTTCCAAAATGTACTTTGTCAAATTTGTATGTTTAATTGTTTAAGAGTAAAAAATTATTTAAATAAACATTGTACTGAAAAACACAAAAATTTAACCCCCTCCCCCTCGGAAAATATTGGACTAGGTAAAAAAATATTTTCACGAAAAATTACTATCTATGAGTACTACAAAAGCCCCAAGTATTGCTACGATTGGAGAAAAATTTTTCTCCACCTTGATCACTTGACATGAAATGCCCCATATATATATATATAGATATATACCTATAGTAAAAGAGAAAACGAACCTTGAACAGTACGCTATAGCTATATATATAACTACAAAATTTTAACTATAATTTCTACACGTTTTATTTTTAATATTTTAATATAAATAACAACAACATTAATTATTGATTGTTAAAAATTATTGTTTATAAATAATAAACACAATTTATTTTTCTTTTAATAAATTAATCAAAATTATTTTAATTATTAAGTACTATTAAAACTTATAAATTTACTATTAATAATAAATATTAATTAACAATAACAATTGAACATTAAATAATTATTAACTATTAAGAAATAAAACCGATAATCTGAATATTCACTGAAACAATTATTACATATGAACAATAATTCAAAATTATTAATTTCAATATTTACAATAATAAATTTTTAAACATTTAATAAACAATAAATAATTTAATTATCAAATTACTTAAATTGTTATTACATGCAATAAATGGTGCAATAATTGTTAAGATTATAATTAAATATTAAATTTGTTGATCCTATTGTTGTTAATTATAATAATTAATAACTTTTTAATAAACAATTAAGACTTAACCTCAAAATAATTTGTTAATTGACGAAATTGATTAAATAATTATTGAACAGTGTAAATTACATCTAATTAATTGTAAAAACCTACAAATAACAAATTAATTATTATAAACATTAAATAACAATAATTTTAAATAATTTTTAAACAAAAAACTATTTTTATTATATAAAATATGTTAAAATTAAGGAAAACTGTCATTTTTGGAAATTCTAGAAATTGGAGTTGGAAGGGGAGATGAAGTTGAGGAAGGTCGGGACTCAGCCCCTTTTTCAAGGATCCTCCCATGCATTAAACCCCTAAAAATGGGACGGACCCAAGTTTAACCAATTAGGCCCATTTTCCTAATGCATTTTCTCTCCATTTTCTTTTCTTAAACCAATCCAAAATTAACCAACCTTTTTTTCCCTTTCTACAACCTTTCCCTCCCTAAATTTTCCTCCCCTAAGAAAATCAGTAATGGGAACAGTTGTATAAATATTCGTGTTCCTTGAGGAAAGGTCAGTTCTCGAACAATTATCAACTATAAATTAGAGTTCTCTTTAAGTTCTAGTTCAAGTCCAAATTTTAATTCAAGTTCAAGTAGTAATATTTTTATTTTACAAAATTCCATACGTCTTATGTGAATGTATGGAATCGTTTCTATTAAAATTCTTATCGTTTCTTCATTAATTAAATCAAATAAGAGAAATAATAATTTGAAAGTATTCCCAAGCTATTGGACGCAAGTCTAGGCTTAAAATAAATAAATTAAATTTAATTTAATTAAATCTTTATATTTAATTAAATTTAATGAAAAGTATCATTACGAACCTTAAAATTATTTTTGGGACGCAACAGGTGCGTACACGATTGCACCATTACATTTCCTCATTATCAGAGTACATTTGATTAATAATTGACAATGAATTTTGTACACTGAATATTAGAAAGTTACTGTTTTTGTATTTATCTAGATGTAATAAGCCAATTGAGTCTAGAATGCTATCTTCTAAACATTTGTGACGCTCCACGAAAGAAGGGACCTATCCCCGAAAGAACATTAGGCTCAATTTTCCGTACACAATGCATGAAAACTGAGCCTAATGTTATTTCGGGGATAGGTCCCTTCTTTCGTGGAGCGTCACATTTGGTTGGTAGTAACGTTTCTAACGATGCACGATCGACTAAAGTACCTGAAATGTAAAAAGTTTGATTCAAATTTTTGAAATCTGTTGAGTCCGACCATGGTTTTAATAACGAATTTGTTTTCACAACTGATGCTACATTACTTACAGAAATATCTGTAAGTTTGTAGATATAGTCATATAATATATATAGTCATATAGTCACATTCGTGACGATTTTCAATTTTTCAAAACATGGTTATATGGACTCATTTTCATCTATTATATATGTATATTAAATTCTGAGCAAATGTCCAGATGTATGTGTGTATATTTGTGTGTATGGATGTGTGTGTGTGTATGTCACAAAAAATTGTGTACAAATTTTAATGGATTGCCCTTAAATTTTGCAGGTTTATTGCAGTCATTAATACCTAAAATCTGACACAAGGATTTTCAAATTTATCCACAAAATTTTTTTTATACAATTTTTTCAAAATTAAAAAAAAATTTTTGTATTTTTTTAAATAACTTTTTTATTTCTTAATATTTTCATAAATAATTCTCAAAATTACATTCCTTACAAGAAAACGAATCGATTGATATATAGAAAGTGCACATATCATCAAAATTTATAAAATTAATCAATATTTTTCTTTTTCACAAAAAATTCAAATTTTGCGTTTTTTTAAATATTACCTTAACATATTAAAATTAAACTAAGCAATTAGTTTATGATATTTTGAGGAAGCGAAATGGTCATAAAATGAACAACTTGTTGGGATATTTGTAAATTTGTTGTTTAAGAAATTTGATCGTTTTCTACCCCCATAGATTTGTTTAATTAGTCTTTTCCGAAAAAAGTTCTTTTTTTGATAAATAATGTTTACTGTTGTACATTATTAATAACAAATTAAGTGTCTTGAGAATTCTTACCCGAAATTTGATCGTTTTATACCCCCTAAGATTTTTTTAAATTTGTTTTTTCCGAAAAAAGTTCTTTTTTCTATAAATAATGTCGACTGCTGTACATTATTTATAACAATTTAATCATCTTTTAATCATCTGATTATAATTTTACGGATGTTGCGTTTTTAAGAGGAATGATTCGGAGAATGGCATACACTTCAAATTTGGAACAGGATTTTATCAGATCTTTGGGGATATTCATCATAGAAGTTGGATTCCACAATCTTTTGACCGCTCCACTTTTTTACGCGAATGATGGAATTTCTACTGCATTTTGGCGCGTTACCGGTCCCCGCGCGAACTCTGCCGCGTCGCACTGGTAGATGAACTCATGCTGCATCGTGTCGCGCCTTCATGATTTTGATATTGTTAGGATTATTTAAAGAGTACACTGTATTTTGAAAAGTTTTTATTATGTAAAGTGTACAAACCTATACATGTATTTAGTATTTTATTATTTATTTGTTTTTTAATTTTGTTTAAAAATAAAAATATATTCACTTTTACATACATAACTTACTTACAGTTTTAAATTTTATTAACTATTGCATGAGTGTCAGAAGAGAAAAATTTACATTCGAGTTCATCAGTTGATTTAGCAGAAAAGAAATGAAATTGTCTAGTATCTTTAATGCTCTTGGCTTTTGAAAAGCGAGATTTTAAAAATTTATCATGAGCTTTATGTTCCTGAGAGGCGCAAAAACAAAAATCTATTTTTTAAAAAAATGATTTTGCCCAATTGAAAAGTTTCTCTGGAGACGAAATTGGATCTCTACATCTTTGTAGACTTGATTTCCTCGCGTGTCTTTTGGCTGTGCCCCAACCCCATCGCAAGCTCCCTTCCCATGCGACGTTGCAAAAAAATTCCATTCAGCTTCAACATTGTGATCTTTAAAATGATTTAATAAATTCGAAAAATTATATCTATTTTTATATTGCGATGACGCGCCGTCCGAGAAATAGAATATTTTTTTCACATTGTCTTTTCCGAAACGATTTTTCAAGTAATCAATCATTTTACATTTAAATAAATTCACAGAACTAGAATCATGAACAACTTTTTCCGAAATCGCTACATAATTTAAATGTTCTCGTTTGTTATTTTTTCTATAGTATATGACAATCGGATGAACGGTTACTTGAGGAGTAGACCAATGGTAAGATTGAATGGCATCTTATGCAAGACACGTATAATTTTCCGCAAAGTCTAGGCATACTACGAATTCTCCATCACCAATGTTATCTTTTTTAAAATTTAGATATTCTGCTTGACTTTTTGCCAGGAAATCGTGTTTTAAAAGAATTAAATAATCTTCACACAAATTTTTCAGAAATTCTTCACTGGGCTCAACTTTTTGGACAATTTCGCACCTTAATAATTCAAAAGTAAATATTAAAATAACGAATAAGAAAAATTATTAATTACAATTATGATATAATAATTATGCATTATATATGTATTTCTGAGTAATTAGAAAAATGTTTAATAATAAAAACTTTGAATGTTACAAAATGAAATAAATTAATATAACAAATAGAATATATTAAATATAACAAAATAGAGAAAAATAATAAATCATATGCAAACTATTTTAAAATGTTATTTTTCGATATTAAAAAAAATTAAACTTTAATTTTTTTTAATTATTCGTGATATTTTTTTTAACAATTTTTTTTGAAAACAATTATGCAGTTTTAAGGTTTTAAAGAGGATTTAGAAGTATTAAAGAGACTTAAAAGAGGTGTTTGGAGAAGTAAAAGAAAGTTAAAATTTTGACACGGGTAAATTCTTTGTAGAAAAACAAATATATATTTTATAAATACCTATCAACTGCTATCCACTGAGAAAAATGGATTTCTCTAACTCCGTTAGCTTCGAAAATTGATTTAAGATTTCTGTAAATTTCTCTTGTTCCTGGGCATTCCTGACACTTCAAAAAATAACAATTTGGCGTCGAGTTTTTGCATACGATATCATTAAGGCAGTCTTTAAAAGAAATTTCATACGTAACACCTTCATCTTTCAGAGTTTGTTTTAGGCCACACATTTTCAATCTCACATTTTTATGTATTTTACAAACACATACATTATGGGTTCCATTTTTACCGACAACAATGCATTCCTTTGGCCTTAGCTTTTTAAATTTCGAAAATGATACTTTGACGCCTTCATGAGATAATTTAAACTGATAATATAATTGATCAAGATTATTTAACAATAATCTCTTTTGTTTTAGCTGGCGACCATTTTCAACGACCGATATAGAATCTTTAGCACCGGGCATCATTCTACTTACATCGTCGGAATAATAAAATTCTTTTATCAGCTCAATTGTTTCGTTAGGTAAACGTCGGCCACCTTTCTTGGGTTCTGGACGTGTGGCAAATCCATTTTTTCGCAATTTTTTTGCTCGACGTGTCATCCGACGTGAAACATTAAAAGTTTTTTGGATTTTTCGATTGGACCAATCAGCTGGAATCGTTGTTAATAAAAACAATTTTTTTGATCGCTTGGTTTCCTTTGTTAATGCTTCTCTAAATTCTTCGACCCAGCTTTCTTGCGAATTATTATTATTATTATTATTAAGTGATATATTCTTTTGTGATAGAGAACTCGTCAACTCGTTAATGGATTTGTTCAAATTAAAGTTTTCTTCAGAAGACATTTTGGATGGGCGTCTAACTTTAACTGGAGGTTCTCCAAGAACTTCGAGTAATTCATTAATTCTTTTAATTTTTACTGCATTGTCTACAGCTTTACACTCATAAGTAGGATCTAATTTTTCAGATTCTTTAGAACTAGATGATTCAGTGTCGTCATTATCCGTTTTTTATCAGCATTCGGTCTGTCAATGTTATCGAAAAGAATTGTTTCTAAATCCTTTGGCGATTTCTTGTATATTGCAGCTTTACAAGATTTACACATATATTTTCCAATAAATTTTTTAAACTTTTCACGTTATGCTACTATTTTGATTCTTTTTTTATTTCAACCACTAAAAGCCGCTACTGCTGTCTTATTTTAGGATTTCCACTACTTTTAATTCGCTAAAACGAAAAAACAAAAAACTATTCACAAACATTCAAATCAAATTATATAGTTTACTTTTTTAGAATTTATTAGCGAGTGCGAAATCTATGTTTCTATTTACTCCTAAATTTTAGCAGAGTTCTCTCTAAATCTGAATTAGTTTAAAGTAACTAATTATTATTAGTAAAATCGTGAATGACTTTTGCTTCAGCAATTAGTAAAAAAAAATAGTATAGAAAATTATTAAAGAGAAACAACTTTTAAAAATTGCCAACAATTTAAAATAAAATTTTTGAAGATATTGGAATTTTTGAGAAGAATAAATGTTGTGGATATTAATGAAAATATTAAAATATATTTACAAACCTTTACAATTATTCGATTAACTGAAGAATCGTTGATTGTGTCCAACACTGCCAATTGTAGGGTGTGGACGCAGCACCTTACCAAAGTTGTCGCCGAAAAGTTAACTGTGTTGTCAGCTTCTTCTCGATGAGTATCGTCAATTCTTTCCTCAATCTCTTTTACTTCATTTTCTCGCAGCAATTCTCCTAATTTTACCATATTTCGGCCATTGTCAGATGTAAAAGTATAGATTCTGTCGCTAAATATATTGTACTTGCTTAGAATCTCGTTTATAACGATTTTTAAATTTCGCGAAGTATGGCAGGAGAATAGTTCTTTTACTGCGAGGGTTTGCAAATGAAGCGTACCATCCTTAATAAATTGAATATTTAATCCAAAAAACGACCTGTTGTGTCTGCTTGCAATATCAACATTCATGCTGATTAACGGAATCTATTGGAACAAGAGCAACGTTAAATGCAAATTATTCGACTTAGATTAAATTAATAAAAGTAAATTTTAATCAAACTTCATTTCCTATTTTTCTAAATTAAGTAGTAACAACTAAAAATTAAGTCATACGTGTTACATTACTCAGAATTTTATACACTTTATTTTATATGTATACTTTTACCTCTAAAATGTGATGGAAAGCGGTAATTTTCAAAAAACTTTTTTTTGCACCTATTTTAAAAAAATTGTTTGCTTTACCGACGGAGTTCGAAGTACCAAATGTAGGCCCTTTATTTTGACCCCAAAATAAAGGGTTTAAGCAAAAAAATTGCGGTCCTGAGATAAATCGTGATATGCCTTTTTGTCGACTAATTTGACTGGACTATTTGTCAAAATTGTTTTTAAATAATTGACTTCTGTAGTGCAGTTTATTAAAGTTCCTGAAAATAATTGCATTTTTTTCGAAGAATTTTGATGTTCATTAATAATGATAATAATTGAAGTATTGACAATTTTTTTTTATTTTTTAAAAACTATTGAATTCTTATGAAGAATCAAATGAAATAGTTAATCATGTAATTAATTGTATTTTTCAATGGAGTTTATAAAAATTTCTAAATATTATTGTATAAAGTAGCACTTTTTGGCATAGCAGCTTAGCCTTTAATGCAATTTGTGTTATATGTGATACCAGAATCGTGTGCCTCTGGAAAAGGAAGTAACGTGGTAATTTCATTACTTCATCACTTTTTTGAAAACTTTGGAGTTGGTGAAACTAACGTTGTGTGTCATGCTGACAATTGCAGTGCGTAAAATAAAAATAATTTTTTACTTCAATATGCTGCATGGCGAATAGCAAATAAACTTCATGATTCTTTTCAACTCTCATTCTTGCTAGTTAGACACTAAATTTTCGCCAGATCTCTACTTCGGACTTTTTAAGAAAAAATTTTGCTCTTCGGATGCAAATAATTTAGAAGATATTGTAGGAGTTGCTACAACAGCTTGTCATGCGAGAGACACTATAATTGCAGCGTTAGTATGAAAAGAAACAGGAGAATAAAAAATTCTCTTACACGATTGGAGTGGATTTTTCAAAAAATTTTCTCCTGTTCCTGTAAAACAGCTTTTCTCGTATAATCACTTCGTAACGGATAAAGAAAATTTGGGCGAGATAAGATATAAATTAGGATCTCAGAATCCTGAATACGAGCGTACGCAAATTTTTAAACAGGATGATATTGAAGAGTTACAAAAGGGATTCCCTGCAGTTGTGGAACCACAAGGGATATCAATTGATCGCCAAAAGTAATTATACGATAAAATCCGTCCGTTTGTACAAAATGACTCGAAGAATATTTTATGCCCAAAACTACAAGCACCAGGAATTGTTTCAATTAGCGAAAATCTACGATCTGTTGAAAACAGCGCAAATAATGTAATTTTACGTAAAAATTCTGCGCCATCTCGAAAAAGGCCTCGTTGTGGACATTGTAATGAAATAGGACACAGAAATTCCATTCGAAATGTCGTTCCTCTTTGTCCAGAACGAAAAATAACCAAAAAGTAAAAAATTATATTCAATTTAATAATTTTAATTTCATGATTCACAACTTTTGCAATATGTGTTTAATAATTATAATAAGAAATTATACTATAATATATTTATAAAATATATTAATTTTTAATTCTAGAAGTCTAATTAATTTCTTTTTCCTAAAAAAAAGTTAATTGATTGGAAACTATTTTTGAAAACATCTAAACATTAACTGTGTGAAAAAATCTGGTTTATTTATTAAAAATCACATTTTCGAATTCCGTATTTTCAAAAAGAAAGGAGGATTTAATACCTTTTGATTTTTCGTCTTTAAGGATCCCAATTATTAACCTTGTAAAAAAAAGCTTTAAAATAAAAAATTCGCTTTTTTTATAAAAGGCTCTTTTTGTCGTTTATTCGTATTTTCAAAATTAAGGGGGGTGGTTTTAAAAATTTGAAACCTATTGGTTTTTCATCTGTAAGGTGCCCTGGACTGAAAACAATTATTATCTGAATAACTTCCCAGAAGAGCCAGAGATATTGATGTTAGAGTCTTTGATTACGTAGTCGTAGAAGTGAAAATTTCTACATTTCGGCAAATTATTCATAATAGAGACTTTTAAAAAATTTTAAATAAGTTTAATTTTTATTCTTTATCTTCAAATGAGACAATAAAATCGTTTCCAATTAAAAACCTTGTAAAAAATGGTTTATTAATAAGAAAATCGCCTTTTTAGAAAAGGACCCATTTTGTCGGTTTTATTGTATTTTCAAACAGAACGGGGGGTGGGGTGGTTTAAAAATTTAAAACCTTTTGGTTCTTCATCTTTAAGGTGCCCTGGACTGAAAACAATTATTATCTGAATAACTTCCAAGAAGAGCCAGAGATATCACAATTCATAGGTATTACAATCTTTAATTCCGTTTTTCTCGAAATGAGGTATTTGTCACTATAAACTTTGAAATTCTGTAACTCATCGAATTTTTTACCAAAAAAGTTGTATGACCACTCAAAATTTTCGTACTTTTGCAAAGAATTCGCCCATATAGATAAGTCCAATAGTGCCAATATGGGCCCTTTTCATGTGGACGTCGACATATTAGTATTTTTTTAAAATATTTAATCAAATTAGCAAATTTAAAAAAATAGTATGTAAAAATTAATTCAACCTTACAAGAATTAAGTTTATAATATTCATAAATAAATAACCAATAGGTTTTAGTTTTAAATTTTATAAAATTTCAATTTTTAATAAATTTAATTAGAAAAAACTTAGATTTTTATTATACTTACATTGTCATTATTGAATTGCTTAAAATAATATATAAGAGTCCTTGTACGGTTAAAGATGTATATTTTTCATAATTGTATTATTTTTCACTATTTGTTTCGCCTTAAAAAGCCCTCATCAGGCAAAAATTGTCAAAATAGGAGAAAAAGAGACTATATTAAATGTTTTCTAATATTTAATTTCAATAGAGAATTTTATTTTTAAGCTATTGAAATCTTTTGACAAATTTTAATGAAATTTAAAAAATAATTATAATTACATTTATCGAGAAATTCGATTACAATTGTACAAAAATTAATTAATATTCTGTAATGAGATACATTGTTCCTGAAAATAATTGAATTTCTAAAAAAAAATTATTTATAAAAATAATTAAATTAATAAAAAAATTTATTTTTTATAAAATTAAATTGAATTATCAGGGTGGCCACTATTTTTAAATTTTTCGTCTCCCGGTTTTCTCCCGGTCCTCCCGGTGAAAATGAGCTGTTTCTCCCGGTTTTTAATTATAATTTTACTGTGAGCAGAACATTACCTTTATGTAATATGTAGTTGTAAATGATATAAATTCGGCCAAAAACACTAAAAACAGGGCTCAGATCGTCTTTAAGACTAAAAAAAGTATCTTTAGTCGAATAAATTCACAACAAAAGTCACGAAAAGTTGCATAAAATTTTCGAAAAAGTCGGAAAAAAGTCGAATGAAATTTTAGGAAAAAAACGCCGAAAAGGAAACAGAAAATTGTAAAAAAATCACATTTCTCGCCAAAACATATACTTTAACATCAAACAATCTGGAATAATATTTAATAAAATTTAATAAAATTAATGCATGGCAAAATTTTAATTAGGTATTTTTAACATTTTTTTAAAAATCTGTTCAAAATTTCAATTATTTTTATAAATAATAAAATTCTTTTACAAAATTCGATTATTTAAAAAAATTCAATAAAATGCCTCTCATAATTTGAATTATCTTTATAAATAATAAAATTCTTTTCTGAAATTAATTTATTTTCAAAAATAATAAAATTCTTCGCAAAAATTTAATTACATTTAAAAATTTTATTTTTGAATGTTATATCAAAATGTTATAAATAATAAAATTCATCATGGAAATTTAATTATTTTCAAAAGTAATAAAATACTCCGCAGAATTTCAATTATTTTCAAATTTTTTTAAATTTCTTGTCAAATTATCATTATCTTCTAAAAATAAGAAATTTCATCATGGAAATTTAATTATTTTCAAAAGTTCAGATAACATACTTCGCACAAATTCAATTATTTTCAAAACTTTTTTTAAATTTTCAAAATTTCAATTATCTTTGTAAATATCAAAATTCATTTACTTTTATCAGAAAATTTTATTGAGTAAAACTTTTTCCTTTAACTTTAATTGTCTGAAATCATTAAATGTAAAATTTTAGTCCCGGTTTTTTCTCGATTAAAATTTCTGTCCCGGCTTTTTCCCGGTTTTCTCCCGATTGATTTTTCTCCCGGGTTTTTCCCGGTTCTCCTGGTACTCCCGGTTGGGTGGCCACCCTGTTTATTTAAAAGAAATTGATTAAAGAATGTATTAATGATTGAATTCCTGTGCAATTTTTATTAATTGTGAAAAAAATTTTCTCATTATTATAGGAGAACAATAAAAGTATTTGAAGCAGTTAGATTTTATTAAAGAAACAGAATAAAAGTTTTTTAATGAATTTTTCTAGAAAAATCGCTATAAATAAAAAAATGAGTTACATTTTATTCTAAATAAAAAATAGTAATTATTTTGTTGGATTTTTATTAAAAAATCTACCTCTTTAAATAATTTTATTGTTTTCTTATAATAATGAGGAAGCCCAAATAAAAAATTTGCGACCTCGCGATGCAAAGTCAGGCGTATTTTATGATGATTTTTTACAAAAATTCATTTATAAAATAAATATTTTTAGTAAATAATACACAACATAGTTATTTGATTCAAATAAATATTTTTTCAGTGTATACTGAAAGCAGTATTTAGAAATTATAAATAATATGTATTTTTTATTCAATTGGTTAAATAAAATCCAAAACTTTACTTACTTTAAATGTTGATTTACAATTATTCAGCTTACATTTGAAGATATCTTGTGCCTCATCAAAGCTGAAGAACGAGTGGACTAAAGACCGCGATTGTGGCTTCTTCTTCACTTTATCTTGCACTGTCTCTGATGTAGACATTTTGTTTTCAAAAAAATTTATTTATTTTTATTCAATAAAAATAAATATACAACACTTAAATAATCAACACTTATTCTTTCAAATACTTATAAAACTTCACTGCATGTGAGCAAATTCATGACAAAGGAAACGGAGAATCAGGAATGCTAACCCGAAGATGTTGATTCTTCAGAAGCCAAATACTAATGAGATCTGATTATGTTTCCCTCACTTTTCACATTTTCGCCACAATGTAATTCGCAGAATTTTTTCCTCACCTATTGCTTCGTACTTTCCCTAGGAAATTTCTTCACTGCACAGTACAGTTCACACATTAGATAGAGAAAACTCATATATGAACACATGAAGCACAGTGAAAATATTTCGAATTTCATGCACCCCAACTTTTCAAAAAAAAAATTATTTTTCAAATTTAAACTATAGCAAAAACATAGGAAATGTATAGGAGCAAAAAATAGAAATGTTCTTTTTTTAGAGCAAAAAAATTTAGTACTATGGCAAAAAACATGGGAAATATATGGAAGCAAAAAAGATGAATTTTCTATTTTTAGAGTAAAAATATTTTCAATTTTGAACTATGGGAAAAACATGAGAAAAGTAAGGGTTCAAAAAAATAGGACTTTTCTTTTTTTAGAGTAAAAAAATGTGCAATTTTGTACAACGGCAAAAACATTGGGAAATTATTTTAGCATAAAACTCGATTTTTTTTCTTTAGAGTAAGGAAAAGAAAATTCGAATCTTTTGCTCCCACGCTTTTCTTATATTTTTGCCATAGTTCAAATTTGCAAATTTTTTTACTATATGCAAAGCAGATTTTTAGAGTTGTGCAAAAAGCTCGAAGCTCGAGGCTCGGTCAAGCTTTTTCGGGCTTTTCATTTTTCGAGCTGAGCCGAGCCGAGCCTATTCAGTTCGAGCTCGAGCCGAGTCGAGCCTCATGTAAAGCTCGAAAAAGTTCGGGTACTCGATTTTTTCGAGTACTCGTGACAATAAAACTTGAATATTTAATTATTTAGATACTCTTCTCGTTGACACCAAGGTACATCCGGATGCTCCGGAGTCAATCGATTAGAGAATTTTTGTGTCTATCGAATAATCATAGCTATAGACTAACTCTAAAGTGCACCCGGGTGTCCAGGAGTCAGGTGAACATCTACTTCAGGGAATTTTTGTTTCTATCGAATAATCATAGCTATAGGCCAACTTTAAAGTGCACCCGGGTGTCTAGGAGTCGGGTAAACATCTTCTTCAAGGAATTTTTGTGTCTATCGAATAATCATAGCTATAGATCAACTTTAAAGTGCACCCGGGTGTCCAGGAGTCAATGGAACATCTTCTTCAGGGAATTTTTGTTTCTATCGAATAATCATAGCTATAGACCAACTTTAAAGTGCACCCGGGTGTCTAGGAGTCGGGTGAACATCTTCTTCAGGGAATTTTTGTTTCTATCGAATAATCATAGCTATAGATCAACTTTAAAGTGCACCCGGGTGTCCAGGAGTCAGGTGAACATCTTCTTCTGGGAATTTTTGTTTCTATCGAATAATCATAGCTATAGACCAACTTTAAAGTGCACCCGGGTGTCTAGGAGTCGGGTGAACATCTTCTTCAAGAAATTTTTGTGTCTATCGAATAATCATAGCTATAGACCAACTTTAAAGTGCAACCGGGTGTCCAGGAGTCGGGTGAACATCTTCTTTAGAGAATTTTTGTATCTGTCAAATAATCATAGCTGTAGACTAACCGTAAAGTGTACCCGGATGTCCAGGAGTCAGATGAACATCTTCTTCAGGGAATTTTTGTTTCTATCGAATAACCATAGCTATAGACCAACTCTAAAGTGCACCCTGGTGTCTAGGAGTCAGGTGAACATCAGGTTAGTCTATAGCTATAGTAACTCGATAGAAACAAAAATTCCCTGAAGAAGATGTTCACCCGACTCCTGGACACCCGGGAGCACTTTACAATTAGTCTACAGCTATGATTATTTGATAGATACAAAAATTCCCTAAAGACGATGTTCACCTGACTCTTGGACACCCGGTTGCACTTTAGAGTTGGTCTATAGTTATGATTATTCGATAGAAACAAAAATTCCCTGAGGAAGATGTTCACCCGACTCCTGGGCACCCGGGTGCACTATAAGGTTGATCTATAGCTATAATTATTCGATAGAAACAAAAATTCCCTGAAGAAGATGTTCATTCGACTCTTGGACACCCGGGTGCACTTTAGAGTTGGTCTATAGTTATGATTATTCGATAGAAACAAAAATTCCCTGAAGAAGATGTTCATCTGACTCCTGGACATCCGGGTACACTTTACGGTTAGTCTACAGCTATGATTATTTGACAGATACAAAAATTCTCTAAAGAAGATGTTCACCCGACTCCTGGACACCCGGTTGCACTTTAAAGTTGGTCTATAGCTATGATTATTAGAAAGAAACAAAAATTCCCTGAAGAATATGTTTACCTTACTCCTGGACACCCGGGTGCACTTTAGAGTTAGTCTATAGCTATGATTATTCGATAGACACAAAAATTCTCTAATCGATTGACTCCGGAGCATTCGGATGTACCTTGGTGTCAACGAGAAGAGTATCTAAATAATAAAATATTCAAGTTTTATTGTCACGAGTACTCGAAAAATTCGAGTACCCGAAATTTTCGAGTACCCGAGTTGATTCGGGTACCCGAAAAATTCGAGTACCCGAAAATTCCGGGTACCCGGTACATCGAGCCAAGCTCGGGCTCGGCTCGAAAATATTCCGGCTCGGCTCGGCCATTTGAGCTTTTTGCACATCTCTACAGATTTTATTTTTTGCTCTCTACTTTTTCCATGTTTTTGCCATAGTTAAATATTGCAAATTTTGTTAATTTTGAAAAGAGAAAATTCGAATTTTTTGCTCTTATAAATTCCTCATGTTTTTTCTAATGTTTAAAATTGTACTTTTTTTATTCGAAAAAAAGAATATTATTATTATTAATTTGTTCATGCGAATTTAATACTTTAAGTTTTAAAAAACTATAAAATATTACAGTGGTTAAGTTGAAAGATCCCCCGTTACCCCCATTACCTGGTCGTCGGCAAAATAGGTATGTAGAGTTTACGTAACATTTTATATATACTGAAATAAATGATATTATGATTCCTAACATACAAGTTCGTTTATGAGTTCAAATGTAACAAATTGTAATAAAGGATACATTTATTGCAATATATCAAACAATATTAAATTACGATTACATTTTTTCAACTAAATTAATTTTACAATTAAAATTTAGATATTACATTGTCAAACCAGCATTACACCGAAGAGGAATTTAAAACTGTAACAGGTCCATATTGTCCAAGCAGATTGCTACATTGTAAGTATACACACAGTACTTTGTGCAACAACTGTTCAGAAAAAGTGCCATTTTAAACCTTTTGAGTAAATAAAAAGCTACAACCAATGTTTTTATATATGATCAAATAGTATTTTACCTCTCTAAAAAACCATATATTACACGTTAAAGATTTCGAGTAACGCGTCACTGCACAATCCTGCTTTTAATAATTCTTTAAGCACTTTGAATCACCTACAAAACACAGTTTTTAAAAATTTTTTACAATAATTTTTAAAAAAATATGATCTTTTGATTAAAAAATTAGCCCTTTTTTCAATTGTTGATATCTCAAAAACAATTACTTCTTTCTGTGTATAGAATTAAAAAAAATTATTATAAATTTGTTTTTTAGATTTTTAAGTATTTAATGTATAAAATCTCTTTATACACTCACTATCACAAACTAACATATTTTTCTTCGTATTTATTCAATTTTTCCACTAATTTTATCTCTCTAATCTTTTAATTAAGTACTGATATATTTTTTTATTCTTTGAAAAAGGAAATTAAATCAAAACTTTAAATGATTGCCCGCGTGGAAATGAATGGAAATGACAAATAGTATATTGTGCATCTAGGGATGAAAATAGTACTTCGACAAACTCCAGAAATTGTCATTTTTAATTTTCCAAAAAAATATATTTAAAAAACAAAATTTTTAAAAATCCTTTTGACAAATTTTCTTCTATATGGGACTATGTTATATAAGACCCTGAACAATAGTCCGGATGTATATGTGTGTGTGTGTATGTGGATCCCGTTTTTTGTGAACACGATAACTCGAAGAGGTTTTAACGAATTCGGCTGAAAATTGCTAGGAATATTTATCATAAAAATATCTCGAAATGGATTTATGGACATTAAAAAATTTATTAAAAAAAATTTTTTCTTACTTTTTTCAAAAAAAAAATGTTTTTCAAAAATTTTTTTTTTAAAGTTTTGATGTAATTTCCTTTTTCAAAGAATAAAAAAATATATCAGTACTTATTTAAAAGATTCTATACATAGAAAGAAGTAATTGTTTTTGAGATATCAACAATTGAAAAAAGGGCTAATTTTTTAATCAAAAGATCATATTTTAAAAAAAAATTATCGTAAAAAAATTTTTAAAACTGTGTTTTATAGGTGATACAACTAGCTTTCAAATGATACGTCTGGCATTAAATTATGATGATTTCGAATGAAACTGTATCACATTAAAAAAAACAGAAAATTTTACTTAGTATTAACATTATTTACTCATTAACAAAATTATTTTTTTAATTTCGATTTTATGTAGCGATATATCTTAGGAAATGAGATTTCAAATAATATTTTTTGAGCTTTGTAACGTCAATAGTAAACAAAATACAAAACTTTTTGTAAACCCTTCAATCGCTGTAGGGTGGGCAAAAGTTATTGAGCGACACTGTAACTTTAATCAAAATTATTATATACAACAAATTCATTTTATGAATCCTTGTAGGGTCACAGTTAGAGTAAAAAGAAACAGATTAATTAAGTTTCACTAATTCACTGTAAACATTAAATTTTTAAAAAATTTCACTTGTGCTGGGTTCCTCTAACAATCCTCAACATTGTGCCGCAAAAATTAAAAAAAAATAAAAATTTAAGGAAAAAATCTGAAAATTAAAAATCGATTTCAAAAAATGAAACTTAAAATTTCTCAAAAATAAACGTTGTGCTAAATTGTGCTGGACGAGTAAAGTACAAAAAGCCTCAATCAACTTTTTTCTAAAATTTTCAGGCAAATTAATATGTAAAAAACAATTCTTAGATTGTAATTGTTTGTGCTGACCTAGCACAACACAGCACAACTTTTATTATTTCAAAATTTCAATTATTAAAATCCGGGACCAAAGTCGCCCAAGATATTTTTAGTTATTGAGTATTAATCGATTATATTTCATCGTCTCGTTCTTCTAGATCATATGGTAGTCACACTCATCTGCTACTTCTAACCATAGTTTTTTAAAGCTAAATTAAAAAAAAATACTTTTACCCGCGGCCACAACCATGTAGTGGCGCTGCGCACATCCTGTTTCATTGCATTTTTCTGTGCTTCTGATCAAGTCTTATATCGAGAAAAGAGACTATTCGCCGTACTATCGTCGACATAGACCGAGATCCCGTTTACATCGGAGTGTAGAAAGAAATGATGCAAGGCATCACCATACAAGAAAATACTATCAGTAAAGTCATAACAGCTGAGAAGATCCGAATCGTCTTCCGAGAGAAACGACGGATAAACAAAGAAACAAGTCTGATCGCTACCGGAGAGGAGCGACTGACAAATACAAAATATCTTATCGTTATCTGCGAGAAACGACAGATAATTCGCATGACAGCTCGACTTCCTTTTTAAGTGACCGCTCTGGTTCAAGTAATACCCTCGAGGTTCAATTAAGTCCAAAAGGGACGCCAAGAGAGGCCGAGGAAACAGACAAACAGTTAAGTGAAACAACCTTAAAAAATCTCGGTGAACTGAAAAATAATAAAAATATTGATATAAAGGTGCACGAGAAATTACTTTCATTGTGGTCGTTGTTTTTAAAAAAGGGTACATCCAGAGAAGATTTCGAGAAAATATTAAATAAATATCCATTGCCGGAATATTTCGACGCAGTTCATGTTCCAGAAGTGAATTCCGAGCTCAAATTGATCATGTCAGATTCTAGCCTGAAAAAAGAAAAATATCAGACTGCAGCTTAGGCAAAAATGGCTAAGGCAATTTATGCAGTAGCTGCTGCATTGACGACGATTTTAAATTCTAGTGAGAGGGATGAAAAAATAGAAACCCTTCTAAGTGACGTTTGTCCGAATTTTATGCGTTTACGTCTCCTGTAAACAATAGAGGATTTAAATCATCTTCAAAAGTTTATCCAAAAAAGGCTCATTCTTTTAAAGTTTTGTCGTTAACGTTTAACCCGAGAGGCCCGCCCAGAAACAAGTTCAACAAGAATCAAAGGGTTTAACAGGACGGGCCGAAATATTGGAAGAACCGAACCCATCCTCCTCAACAACAACGTCGACAGGAAATGTAAGTATTCATTCTAGTAGATTAAAATGTTTTGAATCAGTCTGGAGAAAAATTACTAATGACGAAACAATTCTCTAATATGTCAAGGGCTATCAGCTTCAATGAAGATGCCTCAATGGAAATAACGCCAGATATTAAAATAGAACTTGCTTGGTGGATTGAGAAGATTCCTTTTGTAAATAATCCCATTAGAACTTCTTCTTTTAAGGTTAAAATATTTTCTGACGCTTCAGTGACAAGTTGGGGCACATGCTGTAATAATAAAAGAACTCATGGCTGGTGGAATACGGAAGAAAAGAAAGACCCTATAAATTTGCTACAATTAAGAGCGGTTTTTAATTTATTAAAGTTTTTTGCAAAAGACCTTAGATCTTGTCAGGTACTCTTGCGTGTAGATAACACCACAGCAATTTCATACGTCAACCGTATGGAAGGAATCCAAAAACCTAAATTAAACAATCTAGCAAAATTGATATGGCAGTGGTGCGAAAAGAGAAACCTTTGGAGTAATAGTAATAAAAGAAAGAAATTTTTTCCACAATTACAAATACCTTCGGAATATTTGATTTTGATCTTTTTGCGTCAAGTAACAACAATAAATGTAAAAGATTTGCTTCGTGGTATAGAGATTCTGATTCAATAATTATTGACACGTTCACAATTTCCTGGATGGACTATTTTTTCTACGCCTTTCCTCCTTTCTCAGTAATATTAAAAGTACTGAAAAAATAATTGAAGACAGAGCAGAGGGAGTAGTCGTTCTTTCATATTGGCCCACTCAACTGTGGTTTCCTATATTTTTGGAACTTTTAACTAATAAGCCTCTTTACTTTGGTCCACAAGAAAATTTACTCTCTTCTCCTTTCAGAAAATCTCATCCACTTGCCAAAAGTCTTACCCTGGTGGTCGGGAATATATCGGGGAGGCATTTAGAATACGAGGGACCCCAGAAGAGGCGATTCCAATAATGGTCAATTCGGTATCTACGGGGACGTTAAAACAATACAAGAAGCCTCTCAGACTCTGGTGGAAACATTGCGAGGAACAAAATATATCACCATTCGAAGCAGACTCATCGCAAGTTTTAAAAGTTTTGATGAAGAACTCTCAATTCGTATAGATCCGCAATTTCTGTGATTATAAGGGCAGAAATCGGAAATGACCCTTTGGTTAAAAGATTCTTAAAGGGAGTTTCTGTTGTAGAACCACAGAAACCTCGTTATGGTTATACTTGGGACCCTTCTATTGTCCTTGAATTTTTAAAACGTTACACCCTAATGAAGAATTAAGTTTTGATTCCCTGTCACAAAAATTACTTATGTTATTAGCCCTAATTACATCATATACAGTTCAAACCTTATCGAAAATATTGATTAAAAATATAATTTTTTCTACAGATGTAATTCAAATCAAGATTCCTCAGCGGATTAAAACATCTCGAGTCAATAGACTTCAATCGTGCCTCGTGATTCCTTTTTTCGAGGACAACCCAGAGCTTTGCGTTGCCTTGGTATTACAAGCTTACATTGAAAGGACATCGTAGTCAAAGGGCGCAATTGAGGAGTTGTTTATCACTTGCAAAAAACCGTTCAGACCTGCAACTACGCAAACTTTGGCACGTTGGCTAAAAACAATGTTAAACTAGAGCGGTGTCGATGTCTCAATTTTTAAGGTTCATAGCACAAGACACGCGTCTGCATCAGCCGCCTGTCGAGAGGGAATTAATGTAGACACTATTTGTCAGACTGCAGGTTGGTCTAAGAAGTCCGAAGCTTTTGCAAGATTCTATAAGAGGCCTCTATACGATAAAACCAATTGTGCCAAAGCTATTATTAAGAATGATACAAAGAGTAAATAAAGAGTTTAATTTTGTATTCTATTTTAAGAAAGAAGACAATAAAAAGAAAGTTAGTTTCTTCTTACCTTCGTAAACAAATCGCACGTTTTCTTTAAACATCTACCATATGATATAGAAGAACGAGACGATGAAATATAATTGAACGATTAAACGAACTTACCTGTAAGTTTAATCGTGATTATATGAACCGTCTCGTTCGAATAGATCAGTCCCTCCCTTCCCTAGATTTTTAAGTTTATATATTAAAAATACCCATATTGCGATTTGAAGCTTTAAAATAATGAAACAGGATGTGTGCAGCGCCACTACATGGTTGTGGCCGCGGGTAAAAGTATGTTTTTTTTAATTTAGCTTTAAAAAACTGTGGTCAAAAGTAGCAGATGAGTGTGACTACCATATGATCTATTCGAACGAGACGATTCAGATAATCACGATTAAACTTCACTAACAGGTAAGTTCATTTAATCGTTCAATTTTTCATGAAATTAATATCTAGAAAAATATTTTTAGATTTATATTGATTGTGCTAAGCTAGCACATCACAGCACAATTTCCAGTTTCTCAAAATTTTATTTTTTTAATTCCAGGACCACAGTTGCCAGAGATATTTTAAGTTACTGAGTACTCAGTAACATAATTATCGATTTTTTAGGCAAATTAATTTGTAAAAAAACAATTCTTAGAATGTAATTGTTTGTGATGGGGTAGCACAACACAGTACAAATTTTACTTTTTCGAAATTTTAATTTTTATGAAAATCCGGGACCAAAGTCGCCCGAGATATATTTAGTTATTGAGTATTAATTGAATTTAGATGCAAATACAATTTAGAAAAATATTTTTATATCGATATTTATTGTGCTAGACTAGCACAACTTTTACTTTTCCAAATTTTTAATTTTAATGAAAATCCGGGACCAAAGTCGCCCGAGATATTTTCAGTTATTGAGTATTAATCGATTTTTGATGTAAATTAAATTTAGAAAAATATTTTTAGATTGATATTGTTTGTGCTGAGCTAGCACAAGTTATATTTTTTCGAAATTTTAATTTTAATGAAAATCCGGGATCAAAGTTGCCCGAGAAATTTTTCGTTATTGAGAATTCATTCATTTTTGTTGAATATTAAATTTAAAAAAAAGTAACTGTCACGTCGAGATTTGGAAAGCGAGATTTGGCTAAACGCTTATATTAATTAATATAAAAACTTAATATAAAAAAAGGATTTCGGAAGGGATTATCATCATTATACTATACATTTTATTTATTCGATAAGATATAATAAAATAATTAGATGAATTTAATAGTACCCAAATTAATTTTTTCCATTGCATTGAATCCATACTAGTTTTATTAAAACTATCGCACTTTCGTTGAAAAAGATAAAACAATAATTGTTTTTCTATCAAAATGAGAAATTGGAAAAAGTGTAATAAAAAACAAATTTATTATTTCTTATAAAGTAAGAATATTTTTGAATTATTAAAAGTGCATTGTATTTTTTTCAAGAAGAGTGAAAAATTTGTCTCATATTCTTCCGGTTTCATAAAATAATAGAAAGAACAAATAATATCCAGCATATTGAAACGATTTGAGCATCGTATAACTCGTAAAAAGAAGGGGAGAATTTCAGTCGTTTTATGAGAAAATGAGAATAAAATTGTTTCAAGGAGAAAACTTGATTGAAGTGATAGGACTAGAATGAAATTGTATTTTACTACTTCTTCATAAAATAAGGTGTAAATTATATATGTTATTGTATAAAAACGCGTCTAAAAATCTTTACTATAGTTCAATAAATATTTATCTCAGCGCTAAATATTGTATTTATATTCTAGATAATGTTTCAATAACTGTTTGTTAATTTTCAAAAAAAACGAAGCTCCTGTATTAAAATACCAATAAGAATCTTTTTACATTTTCGTTTAAATTTTCCATTTTTTGTGAAGTTGTGATTTCTTCATTATTTTATATTATAACTGTAAATGTTCCGGTTCCTTTTTCTTTCGTTTTTCATTTCCATTTTAGCTTTTCCGTTTTCAGGGGGTACTCCAGATAGCCAAGCAGTACTAATTTTATATCTGCTCGATTTTTACACTAATCTATAATTTTTGTTCTTTTTGTTTCAGGTGCGTTAGACCCACTTTACTTTAAAAACAAACTATTTGCATCATTTTCATTTTGGCCATTTTCTTATTCATCATATTTTTTCTCACATGAAAATTGCAAAAGCAGTTAAAGAGATATCTAATGATTTGATTAAAGGCGCTCTTTTAAAGGTATAATCAAACACAATGACTTATTTTTGGAATATAGGTCTCTTGAAAGTCGATAAGAACTTGAATGTTTATTCTTAGAAAAGTTGAATTGATAGAAGTACCTATAAAAAATCTAACAATCTTTGATTTTCTTAATATATCTTTATTAGAAAAAGTAATTAAACCGATGCTAAGGAGAAAACAAAAAGAAACATATTTAGTAAAACGTTGTTCATTTTTGACGTTTATTAGTTTTCAACTTTTTTAATTTAAAACTTATTTCCCATATTTGATATTAATTTCTTTTAGGAACTTGTTTCTTTGAATAAAGAATTTTATTGTAATAAAAAATCCAAATAATAGTATGGAATAAAAACTTCGAAAATTTTTTTAAAAATTTAAATAACCAATTTTTATATTTATCAAAAATTAAATAAAATCCTACAAAAAATTAAAAGTGTATTTTGATTAATATTTAAATTTATTAGATTTATTAAAAGTTTCAACTTTGTCGTAACTAAAAATGTATTTTTGTACTTTCATGAATTTTACAACATTTTTAGTTCATAACAGTTTGGAAAAGAATACTTTTCTAAGTATAGTTAAGCAAATTTTACGAGATTTTCGATGAAAAAAATTTGCAACGAAATATTCTAATCAATATTTTTATTATTTTAAACAGAACAAATTTGAAAATGAAAACATTTTTTATTTTTTTTATTACTGATTGCAATAAAACTTAAAAAATGAAATTTTACATTTAGTAAATTTATAGAACTACTGGTGAAGATCTCAAAGTCATCAACGATGGGAAGAAAAAATGTCCTACTTAAAAACATTAATATTTTTTGTTTCCAAATTGTTATTTAAATTGTTAAAGAAAAAATAATTTAAAAAATATTTTTTTTGTAATTTGATTAATTTTCTTAAAATTTCCTTTAAAAAAATAATTTTCATTCTAAATAGTTGACTATAAATGTTGTAAGCTTAAAATGATAGTTACACAAAATTGTTGTAATAAAATATTAATTTTAAGGAAGAAATAATTATATTTCGTTCGATTAAATTTTAGAAAATTTGTGATCATGTTTACATTTAAGAAATCTTTGTTTACTTTTAAGAAAAAAATATTTAAAATATATGAATGATAGAAATTCTTTTACATTAAATTTTTATGAAGTTTTGAAAGTTCAAAAAGTTTGAAAATTGATATGCAAAAAATAAAACAACAAACATATTTCTTTTATCCCCTCAAATAAAAAAAAATCTATAAAATACGTAAATTTATAAATTTTCTTCTTATTTTTAAGAGAAACTTGTAAAAATTGTCATTTTTTCAAGTTTGAAAAATTTTTAGTTCTACTTGCAAAAAAATATTTATATTTCGCAAACTTTGGAAAAACTTCAATATTCTAAAAATTATAATTCTTTTGTATTTCTCAGTCTTTAAACTGAGAAATTTTTTCATAAAACATAACAAATATAAAATAACTTTTACTTAAAATAATCAATTTTTTTTTAATTTTTGACAAATTGGATTAATTTTTGGATAAATTTTACTAAAATCAAAGTATATTTTACTAATTATCAATAAAATTTACTAATACGGAATATTTTATAAAATTTACTCCGTAAAAAACGATTTTTAATATCAAAATTTACTATTTCTAATGTCAATTTTTTTACAAAAATTATTCAAATTTTCCACGAACTTTACAATTAGTTACAAAATATTCTTATTTTTCGAGTAAATTTTACTATTTTTGAAAAAAATGTTTTAATGTTTAAAAAAGAAATTGCCTCTGAAAATCTTAAAGGAAAAAATATTTCAATAATTAGCAGAAAAAGTTTAAAAAAAAATCATTTAATTTAAAAAAAAATGTAAAAAAAATGTTAAAATAAATGTTATACGCTATAATGCAATAAAATTTTTACTAAATTTAAAAATTCCCCTTTCTTAAAACTGAATTCCCTTTTTTATCTAATATTCCATGAGATAAAACCCTGTAATCCGTGTGTTTTTAATTTTTATTTTTGAATACAAAAATAAATATGTTGCAATAAAGTTCAAATTAAACAAAGTACCAAAAAAATCTCCTTTTATTTGAATGTTTCAAAATTTAGAAACTTAGAAAAATTTAGATCTTTAGATATTATGTAATTATTTATCAATACGAAAAATGTATTATTGGAAGAATTTTAAAACTTTTTCTAAACGAATAATTCAAAATTTTTTAAATAGTTTAAATTTCTTTACATTTTTTTTAATAATTTAATTCTTTGAAAGCATTTTAATTTAAATTTTTCGAAAATAATCAAGGGAAGTTAGTGACCGTAATTATAATTTTATTTTTAAAATATAAAGTCCCTGTTCAAGTTTTAAAACAATTTTTTGCTTCTAAAAATCATATTATTCTATTATTATTCAATAATCGTAGTTATTGAAGTTCTCTCAAATGTTTATAATTTCAAATTTCTGAATGTTTAAATAAATGACTTTGATTTATGTCTTGAGCAAATTATATGTTTATCAAATATATAATTAAATATATAAATAATTAATTATTACTGCTTATTATTTTAAAAAATTATAATAAACTTTTTCACAAGAATTACATTATTTTTCAAAATAACAACATTCTTTGGAAGGATTCAATTATTTTTATAAATAACCAATTTTTTGCAGAAATTCAATTGTTATCAATAGAATTTTAATAAACTTGAAAAATCAATTTTTCAATTATACTTATATAGAGACAAGATTATTTTTAAAAAATTTCAAAAATTATTTTCCTTTTCAATTAAATTTATTAAAAGAAACATTATTTTCAAAAAGTTCAGAGATTTATTTATGCTTAAAATCAAATTTAAATTTGATGAGAATAGATAGCTGGGAAATAATCGGGAATTTTGTTGAACAAAATGATCCTAAAGTTCTGAACGTTCAATTAAACGAATTTTGTGCATTTCTTCTTTAAATTAAATATTTATTGCAATAATTTTGCGTTTCTACAAGAAGAAAAATAATTATCAATGTTCTAACTAGTCAAAAGTTAATTTTTTAACTCCCATTGCAATTAGTAATTTTTAAGAAATATTTTTAATGAAAAAGTTTTTTTCAAAGATGATTCAAAACTATTGTAGTTCAAGTGTTTAAAATGACAATTTTTGGAAAATAAAAATCATATTTAAAATAAACAAAAATTAGTTGCATAATCTTTAACGTTCGAGATCCTTTATAAATTAAGGCAAATAAAACGAAAAGAAAAATAAAATTTTTGAAATATGAAAGTACTTTTAGGAAAATAGGAAATAAGGTTTTTTTTCATTAAAATCACATACGTCTATCGTTAAAGATTTATTTCATAATATTACACCAACAACTATTATTGAATTTTTATAATAATTTTTATAATAATTCCTTATCATGTTAAAAATGCGAATAAACACTTATTTTTAATAATATATAATTATATATATATAAATTTATATATATATATAAATTATAATATCGTATAATTGTTATATTAATAGCCTAAAGATGCGATGCACATCAGGAGGCACGGTATACGATCCGTGCCAATCGCCGCGTTCAACTAATTGTCTCTCACCACTTCGTAAAATTTGCAGCACGTCAATTGTGCTAGCTTAATAATAAACGCCATTTTCTTTCTTTCTTCTTCTTCTTTTATTAATTTTTTTTCATGTTTACTGATATTCTTTTCTTGTGTACTTCTAATAATTTTTTTTTACTTTTAACATCATTCTATTTCATTTTGTTTTCATTTGTTTGTTTCGCCGATATTTGGAATGCTCGATTACACAATATATGTTTTCTATATTATAAAAAAGTGGCTATTGCGATGAAAAAAGAAAAGATTGCTGTTTCTCCCCGAGTGGAGACTGGAAAGTTTTATGTGCGCTTTATTATGAAAAAGGGAAATTTCTTAGAAAATATAGAATCCTTATCTCATTGTGTCACATTTTCTAATCCAGTCTCTACTCGATTTTTAATGCAGACCATATAGTCGAGAAACAAAAATAAAATTACAAAATACCGGCGGGTTTTGTGATTTTCAATCAATGAACCTCGACGGCAGGCGATTAATGAGTCAATATTATTATGGACATCTGGCAGAAAGCTGATTGTTACAAAGCTCACTTAAGAATCTTGATCGTTAATTAATTTAACCGCTTGAGTATGTTACACGAATGATAATTGCGATAACGGAACAATATATTTATATTCTGTAAAATATAATATTATGGCGACTGCTGTTTCCGCAGAATTCACTTGTAGGGCCGAAAAAAAATGGATATTTCATTTCCAGAAACTTTTTTTTTTTTAAGGTCTTCAATAACATTATAATGTCAACCTTACAATCACGTTGTTTCTTGGAAATTGAGATCAGTTTATTTTCTTTTTGATAAATGCATTTTTATTTTTATTTTTATGTGTCTCATAGTATATAGTTTGTTTTTTTTTCTTTTTTTTTGTTAATGAAATTATGATATAGATTTTTTTCGGTGCTACAAGAAATCATGGGGAAAATTGTCCAGACAGTGTTGATAAAATACGAGACGTAAGTACAACAACTATTGTAGCTTAAAAAGATGCTGTTATTGCCGGACCTCAGAGAATGATCACTATTACAAAGAGAAGTATGGACATTATGTGGAGAATAAATTACATATCTGATTTTTATATATATTTATATATTTATAGTAGTGGAATGCGAAGACAATTTTTTTTTATTTTCGATCTTGGCATTGTTCATCGGACATTGCTTTGATCATTTGGCAGTGTTTAATTATTGCATAAGTGGATCTTGATCATATGCTGTGAATTTAATTTTTACTTTCATTATCGATGAGGGAACGATCGACGTCCATTTTCTTACAATTTGTTTACAAAAAATGCTTCCAGCCAACTTCGCAATTTCCACCATAGTATTTTTTTCCTACCATTTTTCACTTGTTTTTTTCATCTTAAAAGTTATTTTCAAAAAAAAAATTTTTTTGTAACATTAGCAGTAGAATTAGATTTTTTCGATTATTGAATTATTGAATATTTTATCATTGTTTTTTTGTAATTTTTATCATTTCGAAGAAAGTGAAAATTGGTTTGAAATTTTTAATGAGCAAACTGAAGTACAAACAATGCGCAGGTTCTGAGGTCTCGGCAAAATGAGGTATATTTGTGAAGAACGCATACGGCGTTGCTACCGGAGATTTTCTTTGCTTTCATTTTTTTTCTTTATTTACCTTACCATTAACAATTTTTGATACCTTAACTACCAGAAATTCTTTTCTTTTCTTTTTTTTTTCTTTAAATCGAAGACATGTTTTATGTATTTGTATTCGTTTTGTACTTGTACTGTTCAGCAAGGCAGCGTGTTGCACTTTGTTACATTTATAAATTTGTCGGACTGTGACTTTTCATTTAAAAAAATCTCGAAATTTTATTTACAACCAAAAAAGAGAATAACATTAAATTATAATTTTGATTAAATAAATAGGCAATATACATATATAAATATTTTCCAAAAATTCCAAAAACAAAAAAATCAGAATTTTCTAATCATAATTTTTTCTAAATTTATATTATAATTTCTTACTATAATTGTATATATATAATTATACATATAATTACATATATCATAATTTATTTAATTCAGAAAAAAGAGAACAAAAGAAAAAAAACGTTATAATAAAATATCGGAATTTTTTCCAATTCGTCTTCAGCCGGCCTTATCTCTTATTTAGTTGTCTTCCTGCTTTTTAATGAACGGGGGTAAAAAAATACCACTTAAATGCGGAATTAAACTTGTGATTCCATACAAAAATCATGGAATTTATGGTTCATGACAAAAAGGAAATAAAAAAAATCAGAAATAAAATAATTTCCCAACAAGACGAAACATTTATCGAGACCAAAAAACACGAGACAATATATAATTAGATATGAAAATAATAATAATAATTAAAAACAATTTTTGTCTCAAAAATATTCGTCTAGTTGGTTTTTTAAACAATTTTTCATTTAAAAAAATAAAAACCCGAAATGATGATAAAATTTATAATAATTACAAGTTAAGTTCCATAATAAACATATTTCAACAATCACTTCGAGAGCGGACGTAATGTAACTTGATAATAATAATTATAATAATAATTATAATAATAATAATATAATAATATTAATAATAATAATAATAATAATAATAATAAAAATATTATTAATAATAATATTAATATAATATTAATATAATATTAATAATAATATTACTAATAATAATATTAATAATAATAATAAAATAATATTAATAATAATAATATTAATATAATAATAATAATATTAATAATAATAATAATAATAATAATAGTAATAATAATAATAAAGAACCAATAAGACACCTTAGAAAATAGGCCTATTTTATATATATAATATATAATATATAATATATAATATGTATACGTATTTACATAAAAATTAACATAACGTGCCATTGACTCTCATAGTCTCTATATCGTACAATGTGAACCAACTAAAATTGAACTACCCCTTCAATTTAATGATAAGGAATCAATAATTAAAATTAAAAATATAATCGAGATGAAACGTAAACAGTATAATTAAAAAATACGTGAAATTCTATTTTTTTCGATGATCTTATAATTATCTAGGTGTAATATTTATATATTTATATTTATTTATATATATTTATATGCACGCGACAGAAGGGTGTTTCTCCAAAAAAAATATTGTTTTTTGGAGTATTATTATAGATATTTATACGTGAACGGAAAAAATGATTTTTTTTTGTTTGTGAATATGATTCATAGTGGCATGATTGTGCGAAGAAATAATGTACAAAAGTTTATTTTTTTTGTTTTTCAAAGAGAGGTTTCAAGGAAAGTAATTATTTTCTGCTTTTTTTAATATCATAGTTTACGATTTTCATTGACATATTAAGTATTGCTTTTTTTATTTAAATAAATAATTTTTTTCGAAAATTATTTTGTTGCAATTGCTAGACTCTCTTTAACTGAATTAGTTAAAAGTGACTGATTTTTGACTGACTTTTCACTATAGCAATTATTAAGAGGAAAAATCGTTATTAGTTAAAAATGACTAATTATTAGTCAAAAATAATTAATTAATCGTTAAAATGAACAAAATTTAATTATTTTTACAAATTCAATTTTGTATAAAAAAAACGTTTCGCCTCTAGGATCCTTATGTGATTGTATGTTGAAAAGATAGATAGATTTTTCCGAAAAGAAAGGATCGAAAAATTATCTATTAACAAAATTCAATTTTTTAAAATAATATTCGTTTTAGTATTGAAAAATAATTTTCGTAAGATTCTTAAATATTTTATTTATATTATGGACTTTTATTTCGTTGATTTATTTTTAAAAATATTTATAACAAAAAAATATTTCGTTTATTTAGAGCAGTTCAGAATTTTTTTAATATGCTACAATGTTAATTCTGAACTATACCGGTGAATTAATTGTTACAATTAAATTAGTTATTTTTAACTAATTAATAAGATTTTACTGTCTCTCTCTATATTAGAATTAGTAAAATTGTTTAATAATTTAAAACAGTGCCTGACATTTTATTTTTTAATTAGTAAATTTCCCTAATAAATAGAAATTTCTACCAATTTATTCGTAAAGTTTACTAATTGGTTGATTTCACTAATAAATTTACTAATTTGTTCTTAAAATTTACTAATTAGAAAATTTTGATAATAAATTTACTAATTACTAAGTAAAATTAGTAAATTAATTAACTAATTACTAAGTAGTAAATTTTTACTATTAAATTTAATAATCAGTTTCTATTAGTATGAATAGAAAATAATTTATTTCTTTTTATCAAAATTTCTACTTATTTATTCGTCGTAATTAGTCAATTTTTACTAAGAAATTTACAAGAAACTTCTGCTAATTTATTTGTAAAAATTTATTTCTTTTAATAGAAATTTTTACAAACTTATTCGTAAAATTTACTAATGAACTTAATATAATATATTAGTAGAAATTACTGTTTATTAGTAACATTTACTAAACAGTAAATTTTAGGATAAATTAATAGAAATTTTTATTTATCAGTAATGTTTACTAATTCCAGAGCAAAAAGTCAGTCACTTTTTCAAATTGGTAAATAAGTTTACAGATTTAATTTTATGGAGATTAAATTAGTCATTTTTAACTAATTACTAATTTTTACAATTGAATTAATCACTTTTAACTAATAACTGAATTTTACAATTAAATTAGTCAGTTTTTAACTAATTTAAATTTAGAGAGTTAATTTTTAGAGAGTAGGTACATTGCATTAGAAGAAAATACGCTAAAGACATGAAATAATCGTATTGATAAATTTGATCATTGAAATTTGATCCTAGCAAATTTTTCCTCTCCTTTTACCTCTCTGTCTCTCATTCTCTCTTGTATTCCCATTTTCTCGCTTTCTCTCTCTCTCTTTTTCTTTCTATCTGTCTTTCTTTCTATCACTCTTTCTCTCTCTCTCTCTCTCTCTTTGTTTTTCTCTCTATTTTTCTATATCACTTTCTCTCTCTCTCTCTCTTTCTTTCTTTCTTTCTTTCTTTCTTTTTACTAAACACTTGACAATACGTTTAATTAAAATACTAGAGAATTTCTAACCTTTCTCTCATTATAGGATAAAAATCCTTCGAAAATCTCGTTTCTGTCATTGTCGACAGGACGCATTACTCAATATGATTGTTTTGTACATCAGAGCAAAAGAAACTATAATCGTTTTTCTTTTCAAGCGTAACGGAAAATATTTTCTAAACTGATTGATTGCTTACTTAAAAAGTAAATTTTATGCGAAATTCAATTTTGTAGAATTAGATGTTTTTTTCTCGATATGTTTTGTGTTAGCCAAAATGACTTAATTTAATATTTTCGTAACGAAGGAGAATATATTTTTTTGTGAAATTAAATTGAAAATTTCGCAACGATTATAAAGAGAATTACCCTGCGTTACACAATATGTATTTATTTTAAAAGATTTTTCTCTACAACAAATATAATTGAGAGTGATAGTTTTTTTTTATTTATCTGATAAGGAAAAACATGATATGGAAGTTTAGATGAAGAGTGTAAATGAATGATTTTTAAACTCTAATTTCTCTCGTTAATATATAATATACATATATAATGTAAACGTGATGATGTAGTTGACTTATTTAGACGCGTACTTCTTAATTATAGTACAATTAGTTTACACCCATAGACAGTAGCGATACCTGTGTTTTTTTTTATTTTCTTCATTTTTTTTGCAATTTTCCCATTCGATAAATTTAAAAACTTTCATAACAATTACTTTATACTTAAGGTTTCGTTAATATTAGTTATGGCACAATATAAATATTATATTTAAAGTCTTTTTGAAGACATAATAAAAATAAATCTAAGTAGTCTTTCTCACCTATCTTCGACAATTTTCTCATAATTAAATTTCCTAAGCTTTCGATTCGAAGACGTATTGTTTTCTTTTTTTTATATTTTATTTTCTTTTTTAAATGGATCCTCTCTTTCCTTCCATAGTTTCTGTTATTTTTTTTCTATTTGTTTTCTCTTCTCAAAAAAAAGGAAACAAAAAAATTTTGATTTGGAAGAATTTTTTTTTTTCTTAAAAAAATTAAATATAGACTCATTCTCAGACCTTTTAGGAATTCCGAAGAATAGAAAAATTAATTTTGCATTTTTTGGGAGAAATAAAGTAAAAAAAATATATAAATAAATAATCGTACCGTTTTAAAAATCAAAAATTAGGTCTGAGATGGTAGACGATTTTTTTTCCAATGTTCTTTGGTACGTTAATATCACATTAACAAGAAAACTTTAAACCAATCAAAGACATTCTAATCAGTCGATTCCCTCTAAATTAAGGAATTAAAAAAAAGTCAAGAAAAAATAAAAATAATAAATTTCATTGCCTTAAAACTGATATTTAAAAATTAAAAAATCAGCCTTCTCGAAAGTATAAATTCGCATATCAAAGTAGTTTCTTCACAGCGCCAAGGAAAATTAACTTGAGCTCCACCGCAGCTGCCGGCTCAAATGCAAATTAACCCATTATAATCGAAAAAATTAACTTAATTGTCTTACAAAATAGTCCCTATTTAAACAAAAAATTTTTTTTTCAACAAAACATCAGGCCCGCTATTTTTTAAAATCAAAAAATTACGAACATCACCGTCTAGAGGAGTTCACTTACATATTCTTTAGACACAATTTTTTTTTTTAGTGAAAAAAGATTTTTTGTGCGTGAAGAAAGATAGTTTAGAAAATAAAGTGAAATCCTCTTTTTAACAAAAAAAAAAAAAAAAAAATTCGAGGTCAACATTTTATAAAACAAAGTTTGAAAAACAAACACAATCATGTTTAGAATGAAATTGCAAAAAACGTTAGATTTAAGCTCACAATTATTCTTTTTTACATTCTCATTTTTCAATCTTAATTTATATGTACACTTATAAATCTTACGCAAATAAAAATAGATTAGTTGAAAATATTTCCTTTCCCAGAGTTTTTCTTTCTTTCCTTCCCCTTTTCTTAAATACGAGACGAAAAAATCCATGCATTAGAGTCGTAAATATTTAAATACGCGATAGAATTTTCACTTTTTTTTAACGCTTTGAGGTCATTTTGACGCTTGATGATGAAGATGACGATATTTTTTTTAAAGATATGACACGCGTTTTTTTTTCTATCTACGTTCATTGTTTTGTAAATAGTAAAAGAGCTAATTCCCTTGCAATTTTGAAGGTATTGTTGGCACATTAGTATATCATAGATTTTATATTAATATATCTTCACTATAATTTCGCTTTGATATTAATTATTATGTTTATAAACAGACGGGGCGGGGGCGAATGCGCGCACCCTGGAAAGATATGTTAGTCGAAATTTGCATTCATATAAATAAAACACACGACATTTAATAGTTTTATTTTTTTTTTGGAGACAACTGATTCTGCTTGAAAAAATAATAAAATATTTTGAAATTTTTTTCACCTAATTAACCTTTGGTATTTTCGCGAAGTAATTTTCTTCGGGAAAAAAAAGAGCAGTCAATATTCACCTTTGGTATCGTGCCGATTTTTCTTCAAAGTCTTATTTTTATATACGTTTCGTTGTATACACGAAGTCGAAAGATTTTCGTTTTTTTTCCTCAAAGTTCAAAATAAGAAAAATAGCAGAATCAGTTGTCTCAATTCTGTGATTTTCCAAAATACTCTTCTCAATTTTCGGAAGATCTTCGTGCAGTCGTTTTTTCTTTTAAATTTAAACACTAAAACATCGACGTAATTCCGTATACTTTTTTTTCCCTAAGTATACAAAAACTGAACATCACAGAATTTCCCGATAATATTTAGAGCCAATTCATATAATTTTTTTTTAGATACATATATAAAGAACTCGGCGTCTGTCGTCATAATGTGGAATGTATGTGCGGACAATTTTTTTTTCTCTCTCTCTCTTTCTATCTTTGCTTTTTTTTCGCCCCTGATCTCGTCTCTCACCAAATATATCACAGAATCACAGAATTCCCGAAAATGACTAGGTACAATTTCAATAGCAAAAGTTGTTCCCTCGTTCATTAACGATTGGAGTCCGAAAGAAATAATTTAAGAATAATATACAATAGTGTCTTATTTTTTTTTTAAATAATGACCGACTTTTTTCTTTCCACATTATGCTTGAGAAACGCGAGACGATATTAATTTTTATATATATATAATACATAAATATTATATACCTTAAACGAAATTCTTTGAGTTTTGACACCGCTTATGAAGACTACTAATGCTAGAATCGTATAATTTTTCACGGTATACTTCGTGCTTATATAAGGAGATATGTCCGAAGAAATTTGGATTTTTTTTTGCTAAATAAATTTTTTTCTTGTCGAGCGAACGTCACACGCCACAGGCATTTTTTTTCAAAGACGTCATTAATTTTATACTCTCAACTATGTCAAAAAAAATTTTTTTTCTCTGGCTCTATTATACGAAACGTACATATATATAACGATAGAGGATAGATGTAAATCTATTTCTATCTTTTCGTCATTAATTTGTACTTGCTCCACGTTATGTTTTAGTTTATAATAGTATATGTAATGGCATTTTCCTTGCGCTTAAAGTGATAAAACATCAATTTCTGCATTTTTTTTTCTCACTCCCACCTACTCTGAGATTAAAACCTGAATATGTTACGGTGAACAACTTTTAGAGTTTTTCACTTGTACGGATGAATTTTCACTAAATCGAACTGTGGAAAATATACTAAAACTATTCCTTTTTTTTCGTCAAACTTTCTTTTAGAAAAAAATCACATTTTAAAATCATTTTGAAACCATTATTCTAAAAAACGCTTTTTTTACGAAATTTCCAAAAATTAATAATTAAGAAACATTTTTTTAAATAGTTTCGAAATTAAATGTTAATTACTTTTTTAAAAATTAAATAAACTGATCAAAATAATAAAATAATAAAAATAGCAATAAATAAAAGTAACAGTAATAATAATAATTGAAATATATGTCAAACAATAATAAAGTTACAATTTTACGAAAGTCTCTTTTTCAAAATCTTTTAAATTTCTAAAAATTTCTTGAAAAAATTGTTTAAAAACCTTTTTGAAATCATTTTCAAAAATCTTTTGAAATAATCCTTAAAAATCTTTTGAAATAATCCTTAAAAATCTGTTGAAATAATTTTCAAATATTTCTTGAAACTATTTCTAAAAATTTTTTTAAATAATCTTTTGAAAATTTCTTGAAAACATTTTCAAAACTCTTTTGAAATATTTTTTGAAAAGTCTCTCTTGTGGAATAATTTTCGAAAATTTCTTAAAATAATTTCTGAAAATCCCTTGAAATGATTTTTCTTTAAATTCACGGAAAAGAAAATTCAGCGAAAACAGCTGCTTTATTAAGTTAGCGAAATTTTTATTTCTTATATCTATAAGAGTTTTACTAGATAAATAATAAATTGCTACAGAAAAACCATCATCGCTGTTCTGTATAAAGTTTTCTTTTTCCGCGTCTTTTAAAAAAAATGTCTCCTCAAAATAATTATTTTTATAATAGTAATAATTTTTATTATTATAATAATAAAAAAGAGAATAGGAACAAAAATTTAAACTAAGATAAACTTAGAAGAAAACTGTTATCTGAGCTTTAGTTTTTTATAAGTATAAAGGAAAATAAGAGTTTTCTAATTTTGAGCTTTTGATTCAAATTCAATTTTTAATAGTATACTATTATTAATTATTACTTTTTTTATTATTTTATTTATCGAATAAAAGATTTCTTACGCAGATTCAGTGAAGTTTTTTTTCATTAAATATCACACATAGCTGAAATTTAATTACTGAATAATAGTGAATTGTTCACTGATAATATTTCATTTTAAATTTTCGAATTTAATTCTCTAAATCTGAATTGTAGTGAAAAGTTGTGGACTGATTAAAGTTAGCAAAAGTTTCTATCAATTTCTAGTAAAATTTAATTTAACTCTGTGAATGTTCAAAACTGAAAATAAACTAAAAAAAATTTTTTTTTAAATATGTTTCGAAATTAATACTAAAATAAAAAGTAATTAAAATATATCATTTATTTAGTTAAGAGTTAGTCAATTGATTTGTAACAAATTAAATTAATTAATTAATTAATTTTTTGACAGACAATGTAGTTTAAAATTTTATACTATAAATTTTTTAAGTGAAAAATTACTAACTGTTAGTGGAAATTTTTAGTTTCTTTAAAATGGTAGACTTTTTACTAATTCAAATTTAGAGATAAAACAGTGACATTAGTAAAGTTTAGAACGTTTAGAATCGACGATTTGCAAGAAAACTTGTTTTTCTATTTAAATTTTTTAGAAATTTTTTTGTTTAAAAGATTTTTTACAGTTTTATTATCGGTCCCTGAAGTTGGCGAACAATTATTTTTTTAGTTTCTAGTGATAAAAATGTAACTAATTTCACCGCTTTCATTTACTGAAAGTTCAACATTTTTCGATTTCAAAATTTCAATTATTTAATTTTTTTAAAAATGTTTTTGGTTTCTTAGGAAATAAACTTTTTGAATGCCTAGAAACTTTACTTAAGTGTACAACGTTTATAAACAAGTGAAGAAAAAAATATTTTTCACATAGAAAATACGATAAAATTCAGTCGTTTAAAAATTTTTCTGTTTAAAATACTTGAATAGAAACAATTTTTTTTTTATTTTTCCAGACTAAAAATTTTCTCAAGAAAATTTCTTTCGTTTAAAACTTTAATAACTTTTACGTTAAAATCAATAAATTTTTTAATTCAATATCAATTTAATTAAAAATTAAATTAATTAAATTATTTTTAATTTTAAAAAAACCTTTTTCTGTATTGATAAAAATTTATCAGTGTAAAACAAGATGTTCCCTTCAAAAAAAGCTTTGAAAAATTTTTACATTAAAAAAAAAGAAGGCAGTAATATTAGTGAAATTTTTGTCCCTAGAAAACCCGGAAAAATGGTTTTTGTCGCCAAAGTAAGAAACCTAAATTTTATTCGTTTTTTATTCTTAAAAAAGAAATTTCAATTATTTATCATAATTTTCCTAAAGTTTCAAACATTCAAGTATCTGGAAGTTTTTTTTTCTAATATAAGGTATTTATAAAAAATTACTATATTAAAATGAAAAATATTTTCATCTAAACATTTACTTGTTAATTAAGTTTTTTAGTAGTTATAAAAAATAATTTTTTTAATATACAAAATAATTCTTTTAATGTAGAAAATAATTCTTTTAATGTACAAAATAATTTTATTTTTAATATGAAAAATAATTGTTTTATTATAAAAAATAATTCATTTAATATATAAAACTATTCTTTTAATATAAAAAGTAATTTTTTTAATATGAAACATAAATCTTTTAATATAAAAAATAATTCTTTTAATATACAAAATAATTTTTTAAATATAAAAAATAGTATATATGTAAAATACTAAATAAGAAGTAAAATATGTTTAACGTTCGAAACTTTAGGAACATCATAAACGCTCTAAACTTGACCAACGTATAGAAAGTGAGAATAAAAGTTACGAACTGCTAATGTCGATATTAAAAAACTATACTTTCGATAGAAAAATGTATAAATATTAAATATGAATGAAATTTTTCGTGAAACATTTTAATAACGAATCTTATAATTATAATTTATAATTTTTCGTTAAATGTAAATTCCATAAGTTTTTCGTTAAAATGTAAATTCATAATTTTTCGTTAAATGCAAAAGTTAGAATATTCTCGTTAAATGGAAAATTTATAATTTTTCGTTAAAATGCAAAATTTATCCTTTTTTTTGGTTTGTTAATTAGCGAAATTTTTCATAGTTCGACTCTTTTGTGATATTTTCCCTATAATAAGGTCAAGACGTTTCACTTTTTTTTTTTATAAAACCTGAACGAGAGAATATCGTTTCGCATTAGTATCGTAGGAATATATATATATATATATATATAATATGTATATATACAGTTCAAAATATTATTTTTAAAGAGTTAAAAATATAGTCTGTAATTTTTCGCGCGCAATGGACCTATACACCATACTTTTTTTTCATCATCATCAAAAACCTGGTAGAATTTTCTTTTTTAAATATTTTTATACACCCCCTCCCACTATTCTATCACTTCCCCCAAAAAATCCTATCCAATGCTACTAACGATTCTTGTATTGGATTTGTGAGACTTTGTTGAATTTGAGCATATCAGATTTTGTAATTGAATTTCATTTAGGCCTAAGATAATGAATAGTATTGCCTAATTTTTGTTTCTTCCTTTTTATCCCTTCACTTTCTTATTCTTGACTTTACTAAAATAATATATGTATATTGTTTACACCTAGGGTTTTTTTTGCTCCATACACTCGCATCAATGTTTTTTTTTTTGGAAGCAGAGATGCGTTTTTTTTATACACACATTTATACATGGATTTTTTTTTGTAATACGCGAGCATTATGATTCACGCCCGTCTTTTTTTTTCTTTACACTTATTACAAATTCTCCTTCTTTACCATGACCTCATTTGTCGGTGTGGGCAATCACGTTTTTAGAAATAAATTATAAGAACGATTTCTTTTTTTTGAAAAAGGTATAAATTTAATTTTATCACGAAAATTAGCACACGATTTGTGAGTTCAAAATTTTTGCACGCACGTGCTTTCATTGCACACATTGTGTTTTGAAGTATCACACACTGTGCTTTTTTTTAAATTTTGTTTTCACTCTTTGTGCTTTATGTTAAATTAACCATCTGCTGTTGCTTACTTATCTTATTGCCATAGAGTCAAAAATGATTTCTGAGTTGTTAGCAACAGGAGATGATATTGATTTTTTTGGAGAAATATTGCTTTGTGACAATATTTCTCCAGAGTACAAGATATTCACGCTGAATTTCTTTTTAGATTTTTTTTTTGACCTACCAATCACTCAGTCTACCAAAACTTTGGTATGCACTCTGTAATTTGCACTTAATAGTAGTAATAATAATAAAATTTCAGTCGTGCCATGTTTAAAAAATTTTTTTCTTTTCGATAAATCTAATTCGCGAGTCGTAGGTCATCCTTAAAGATAAATGATTATCAGCCAAATAACTAGAGATTATCTTTGATTTCGAGATAGCGTGCATATCCTGTACAATTTATGGCAAAAATTTTGTACGAAAAAGAAACAAAAAATTTGTTATAATAATAAAGTCGAATTTTATAATGGAATGTTGCTAAATTGCAAATTGACTCCTTATAAAGTATGGCTCCCTCCTTCTTTGGATTAAAAGCAGTCTTGACGAAATGTTTTTTACGAAGAAAACGAAAAGACGTAAATGCGAAACGACGAGGTGAGGCCATAGTCGCTGTTTTTGGGGAAAAAGTCGACAGGATTTTTGGGATTTTTGCGACTTAATCATCTCTAATGTCCCTGGCCTACTCAATTCTATAAGAGTTACCGTTGCGAATGACGACGGTAAGAATGATACTGATTACGATACTGATGGTGATGATGATTGTGATGATAGTGATGATGATGATGATGTTGAGTGGAACCAGGGGGACGATGATGATGATACCACCATTTTCATTGGGGTTGTTGTTGTAGTTGCACGTGTTGCATGTTGCCAAGGACGTTGTTTATCGCTGAGGTCTTGAGCAACCTTTTAAGCATCCCACTGGTGCCCCGATGCTGGAGACTCTTGTGCGTTGTCAGTGAATTTTTCGTGCGATATCTGCGTTGACAGAATTCGCACACATAGAGGGTGTCCGATTGCTCGTGCTTGTCCTGAAAATGACGTTTTAGCGAGTAGTAGCAGGAGAAAGTACGTCGGCAGTAAGGACATTCCTGAGGCTCGTTTATGCCACCGGCGGTTGGTGGTGGCATCCGGTACACGGCTGAGGGAAGCTTCGACGGTGTGGGATGCATCCCATTGCCCGTACCTGCAAATCGAACACTCTTTAAAATCACAACACGAAAAATAGTGCAGAAGAGCCTGATTTTCTTTTTGTCCTACTAGAGAAAAGTTTCTTTCCCCTCAAAAAAAATGTTTCTTTTTCTTCTTTCTACAAGTCTCAAGTAGGGGAAAGGTTTATCCATACTTCAAAAATTCGACACAAATGGACTTAGGATTCTTGAAGTTAGCCTCGACTGAGCGTCAAAAACAATTTTCTGCTCCAAGTCGAAAAAGCAAATAATTGTTTCTGTTTTTAACTGCAAAAGTGTTGTTTTTAACAAAGAAATGTTTTAACTCCACTGTTTACTTGAAAGTATCAAACAACAGCAAGTTGTCCCCAAAAATGTCGAACAGATCATAAACTGATTCAAATTTTTGGTATTTGATACATTTCAGAAAATTCCGATCCCTAGAGAAATAAAGGAAGTGACATTAGTGACGTCTCTACAATTGAAATACCCCAAATAATAATTGTTGACGACAAATATCGACGCTAACTTCAGAGTCATCTTAGTTCAGCCATCCTCTACCATTCAGTAAATTTAATTAATCAGCTAACCCAAAATTAATCAAAAACAAACATCAGGCTCCTCATAACCGATATAAATCGTAATTGCAAATTATTGACAAACACAATTTTCCAAAAAAGTGTCCAAATGATACGAAACTAGATCAATTTGATATCCAAAAATTTTAATCAATTCTTGATTTGATCCAAACTTTCGGTAGCAATTCGTCGCAATTTGACACTTTTAGGATGACAGTGAATTACAACTTTGAATATTGCAAATTGTCGAATTGTAAAATTGTAATATATTGCAAATGGTAAAATTTTTATATTTTATAAAAATGGTAAAATTGACATTGGCCAAAAATAACCATCCCGAGGAAATCTCTGCTTTCACTCAAGTTTCCGAATTATGAATGAGCATAAAGCGATATTGGGTATCGAAACGACCTCGATTTCCCTAACTCGAATTATTAAAGTCAGTGATGAATTAAATCAGCCACTAATTTGTTAGTATGCAAGTGAAGATCAAAAATGGGTGAAATTATTATTCATTCAAAAGTGCAAATCTGTGTGTTATAAAAGAAGTAAATCATTCAAAAGAAAGTTTCGATAATTATTAGTTTTTATAACTGTGTTATAAAAGCGTAGAAATCTTTTTAGTAATCCTTTTAGAATTCTTTTTACAAATCTTTTAATAAATCTTTTTATAAATCTTTTTAGAAATCTTTTTACAAATCTTTTTAGAAATCTTTTTACAAATCTCAAATAAGTTGAAATATTATAAAGTGAAAATGTTATATTGTAAAAAATTTGTTAGTTCATTAAATTAGTAGAAAAATCATTAAATTACAGTAAAGATATTTTTGTTATTTGATTAAAAACTTTAATTAATATGAAAGTTAAAATTAAAAGAAGCGTTCATGCTAAATATGTTAATAAGCACAGAAGTAATATTAGATTACGTATTAATTTTTAAACAAATCCTTTAGTTGAATATTGGTAAAATAATTATCATCCATATTATAATAATATAATGCAATAATTTGTAATATAATAATTTATACTATAATAATTCATAATATAATAATTTGTAATACAATAATTAATAATATAATAATTTACGATGTAGTATTGAGTAAAATGTTTAACTAAATTCATCCCCAAAGTTCTGAATGTTGAAATGTACGAAAATTAGTAAGTTCTTTATTAAATTGCAAATTTATTTTTAATACTGCGATGCTTTGAGAAGAAATGAATTTTCTGAATTCTAAATAAAATTAGTATTAAATAAATGAATGGAATAAAAAATTAAATAAATGATAAAATGAAAATAAATTATTTTTAACTGAATAATTATTTCACCAATATTTTTTTTTATCAAACCAATCGAATACAAATTAACAATGAATTGTGCAATAAATAACTAATGAATCTTACGATATGTTCCAACTGAAAAACAAGAGGAGAAGTAAATAATTGTCAATTAAAAGAATTTAAAACAAAATTTGTAAACGAGAACATGCACTCGTTTAAAATTTTTATTTTCTTTAGTAACAAGAAGTATGGAAATTTTTTTATAGAACTTCTTTTTTTAGTAATTCTTCTTTCTATAGAAATTCTGTTGTTATAAACATACATTTTTTTAAAAGAAATTCTTATTTTTAAAAATTCATTTTCCCAAATGTTTTGAACGGTCAAATAAGTCAAATTTTATCCATTTGAATATTTTTTTGAAAAAAAGTTAAGGGGAATGTTTTATAGAATTTTTTATAGAAATTATTGTTTTTTAGGAATTCTTTTATTATAAAAATTCTTTTTCTTTGTAAATATTAATTTTTAAAATAAAAATGATCTTTTTTTCATTCGAAATCCTTTTTTAAAAAAATCTTGTCTTCTAGAAAAATTCTTTTCATTTTTAGAAATTTTTTTCTTCATAGAAATAATTCTTTTTTTTAAATAAAAATTCTTTCATTTTTAAATGTAAACAAAGATAAACATGTGAATCTAAAAATAAAAATTAAAGATGAAGCAGGGAGTGTAAATTTAGAGCTAAAGTCTACAGATAAACCCATCAAGGTGAAAAACTGAATAAGTTAATCATGCACACAACATCGAACATCAAAAGCAAACAAAAATGCAACACAAGCAAATAAAAAGAAAATGAAGAAGAAGAAGAAGAAGAAAAAGTAAAAGTAGAAGAAAATAAAAGAAAAAAAAAGAATCAGAAGATGAAAAAAAAAGTAAACCCAAAAATTGTTATAAAAGGATGTAAATTAGGAAAATCTCAAAGGGCATAGAAACGAACGTTAATTGTTGCGATTAAAAATAAATAAGATTTAATTTCCTCTTTCTCTCTTATTTTTTGTTTTTAACAAATTGCACTGTGTTTTTATCACTTTTTCCTTTTATGCCGTGTCTCTGTGGCATTTCCAGTTGCAGGAAATGACATTAACGTTCGTTGCTGGGCAGTCCAAGCGGAAAGGATTGGGTTAGTAGGAACCTGAAGCGCAGAAGTACCGTGTGGCTGATAGAAGGATCCTATTAACATTTAAAGAAAAAGAGGATTTTTTTTAGAACAATAAAGAAAGGGTTTCTGTCAATTCTCCACCCCCATCCCCCCATCTCCACCCCTTCTCTCTTGTTCGCTAACTTCCATTAGGGAATTATCTGGGTCTTCGTTTTGAATATAATTTTCTAAAATAAAAATTCATGAATTTTTTTCCAAAAATTAAATTTGAAGAGCTTTTTTCCTCGAAAATAAAAATAAAAGCTTCTTTGCCTTTTTCAAAGAGGAGACTCTAAAGTGCTCTTTTTTCTCGAGAATTAAACTAAAAGAGCATTTTCCAAAAATTAAAATTTTCATTCAATTGCTTTTTCTTTTTTCGAAGAAGATAATTAAAGTGCTTTTTCTATTTCTCAAAATAAAAATTAAAAAGCTTTATTTCTTGAAAAAAGGGCATTTTCTTTATTCGAAAAATGAAAATTTAAACGCTTTTTCTTGAAATTAATAAAAACTCCCTTATGTTTGTCGAATGTGATATTAAAAAAGCTTTTTTTCTTAAAAATGTAAATAAAGAGTTTTTCTTAAAAATTGGCAGTATTGGGCTTTTTCATAAAAATTAAAATTAAAAAGCTGTTTTCAAAAATTAAAAATAAAGCGCTTTTTCTATTTCTCGAAAATAAAAAAGCTAAAAATAAAAACGCTTTTCATTTGCTTCTCAAAAAGATTAAAACAAAAATTAAAAAGCTTTACCTGAAAATATTGAAAGTAAAGAGCTTTTTCTTCCTTTAAAATAAAAACAAACTTTTTTCATGATTTAAAAGTAAAGTTTTTTTCTTTTTCTAAAAATTAAGGCGCCTTTTTTGAAATTGAGAATTGAAGATTTTTTATTTTGTTAAAGAAGAATGTTAAAGTGTTTCTTTTCTTCGAAATAAAAAAAAGCTTTTTTCAAAAATTAAAGGTAAAGTTTTTTCTTTTCTTAAAAAAGTAAAGCGTCTTTGCTTGAAAATGGAAATTAAACAATGTTTTTCTATTATTAAAGAAGAATGTTAAAGAGCTTTTTTTAAAAATTGAAAGTTTCAGTCTTTTTAAAAAGTAGCTTAGTTTTCATATTTGAAAGTAGAAAACAAAAAAGCTTCTTCTTCTTTTTGAAAGTAGTAATGAAATCGCCTTTTTCTTTTTTCGAATGAAAAAAATTAAAGCTCTTCTTTCTAAAAAGGAAATAAAGCACTTTCTTAAAAAAATATTGAAGAGCTTTTTTTGCTTAAAAATTAAATTAAAAGCATGTTTTTTTCTTGAAAATAAAAATAATGAGCTTTTTTTAAAAAATTGACAATAATTTGCTTTTTACTTCTTTAATATAGAAAAAAGCTTTTTCTATTTTAAAAAATTACAAGTAGGGCGTTTTTTCTCGAAAATAAAAATAAAAGCTCCTTTTGCTTATTTCAAAAGTGAAAATTAAACAGTTTTTTTCTCGAAAATGAAAATTAAAGTGCTTTTTTTTCATGAGAATAAAAATAAGAAAAAATTTTCTATTTTCAATACAAAAAATTTTTAAAGTGTTTTTCAAAAATTTAATGCTTTACTTTTTTTCTTGACAAAAAGTTGAATTTTTCATTTTGAAATGTTAAAAATTGAAACGCTTTTATTAATTGAAATTAAAACGCTTGTTTTTTTGGAAAGAAAAATAAAGAGTGTCTGTTATCAAAGAAGAAAATGAAAGTTCTGTTTTTCAAAAAAGGAATATTAAAGCACTTTTTTGAAAGATTATAAGAAGCTTTTTTCTGATGAAAAAAAATTAAAGCGCTTTTTTAAAAAAGTAATATTGTAGCACTTTTTAAAGATTCGGAGTTTTTTTGCTCAAAAATAAAAATTAGAGAGCTTTTTCTCTTAAAAGGTATATTACAGCACTTTTGTAAAGATAAGATTTAAAGAGCTTTTCTTGCTCAAAAATTAAAATAAAAGCGCTTTTTCTGGAAAGTATTATGAAAATTAAGAAAACATAATTGAAACAAATATTACTCAAACATCTTGTTCATTTTGTGAATATTTTGCTTTCTCGAAATTAAGCAAATAAATTTCCTTTCTCATGATGGAAACGTTAACATTACTATTCTATTAATATTATTTATAATGTATAGTTAACATTTCTATTATTTATAACATATAGACAATATTTCATTTTAAATTAAATTCTAGATAAAATAAATAATTATTCTATTAATGATAAAAAAACCAAGAAATTAGCAACTTTGAATCTTGATAACTGCTTTTGATGTGGCAAATGTTCTGAGGTCAAAAGCAGCATCACATCCTCTTTCTCGACCCAGATAATTCACTCTTTGGTCATGACCCGTTAAATCGTCGCCGGATCGCCGAAGGGAATAACGGGATTGAGACCGGAAGTAGCCGAGCAATGACCCTCCCCCGAGAACCGGCAAGCGCTGTATATAACGAAGAGGAAGGAAGGAAGAAAGGAAAGAGGAAAGAAGAAAGAAAGAAAGAAAGAAACACCAAGAGGTTGTAAGATCAAGAACTTAAAAAGTGGGAGTTAAATTCCAAAAGATATGAAAAGAAAGTATTGGGGGAGAGACAGAGAGGTGTTAAAGAAGAGGAAGTGAGAGAGAGAATAAGGATTCCGACCCTGGTGGCGCAGACCGGTTCGTGATGCATGCATTTTTCCCGTATTAAAAGAGAAGAAAAACAGATCTTCAGGAGAGATGGAGTTTAAAGGAATAAAGAAAAAAAAGGACGTCTGTTATTATATATGCAGGAGTCGAGGTCGCTTCGATGGGGCACCAAACATCCCGAGATTATATTGTCTTAATTATCAAAATTTAATCTCGTAACAACTAATATATTAGTTTATTAATTTATTCTTTTGGAACAGCATTCGAATTATTTTAATTATCAAAGTATGCAATTTGTTTTTTCTTTCGAATTGCTAAAGTTTAGTTGAGACTTTGAGTGAAAGGATGGAATTTTATCGAGAAGAAGAAATTTGTTCGATTTTTCCAGCTCCTGATTTTCGGTACAATTTTTCTTTCTTTATATGTAAAAATTTTCATTTTAGATGCACAAACCCTTTTTTTAGTTAAATGTAAATTTTATATTGTACTATTACTTTGTAAATTCAACTCAAAAATTAATTCAAATAAAAAATTTAAAAAAATAAATAACTCAAATAAAATTGAAAAAAAGGTGTGAACATAATTCGTCAATTTTATTAGAATAATAAGAATAATAATAATTTTCAGTTGATTGAAGAAAAAACTTTGTTTTTGTTGAATTAAAGTTTGACTCGTTCTTGTCGAGTTAAATTTTGAGCGAATCGTTTCGAGTTAAACTTTCAGTCGATCGTATCGAGTTCATCCTTAAGTCAATATAATTCTGTTGAACTTTAAAAGGATCTCATCGATTTCAACTTTGAGTCGATCCTATTCAGTTAAACTTTGAGTTGTTCTGACAAAGTTAAACTTTGAGTCAATTTTTGAGTCGATATTGAATTTAACCTCTATTTAAACTTCTTGTGTTAGTTTTTTTAGTCAGAATGGAGTTAAACTTTGAGTTGATCGCACTGAGTCAATTTTTGAGTCGATATTAAATTTAACCTCTATTTGAACTTCTTGACTTACTTTTTTTTAAGTAAAAATGGAGGTAAACTCAAAGTTGATCGCATTGAGTCAATTTTTGAGTTGATATTGAATTTAACATCTATTTGAACCTCTTGTGTTAGTTTTTTTTAATCAAAATAAAGTTAAACTTTGAGTCGATCGCATTAAGTCAATTTTTGAGTCGATATTGAATTTAACCTCTATTTAAACTTCTAGAGTTAGTTTTTTAGTCGAAATGAAGTTAAACTTAAAGTTAAATCAACTCAAAGTTGATCGCATTGAGTCAATTTTTGAGTCGATATTGAATTTAACCTCTATTTGAACTTCTTGAGTAAGTTTTTTTTAGTTACAATGACGTTAATCTTCGAGTTGAACTTTTCGAGTCAAATTTTGGTTCAGTCTTGATAAAAATCTTTTGAGAACCTTGTTTAGTTAGATTTTGAGTCGAGTCTTTTTGATTTGAACTTCTAGTTGATTTTATCGAGTTAGTTTTCGAGTCGATCTTATTCAGTTAAACTTTGAGTTGATCGTATTCAGTTAGACTTCTAATTCTATTGACTTACAGTTTTGAGTATCTGAATGAGTTGAAGTTTGAGTATCTGAATGAGTTAAAACTTGAGTCGAACTTAATTAAAATAGACATTAAGCCGATCTTTTAAAATTTTTTTTTTAAGTTTTAAAGTTCGAATTAACCAAATTGAACCAAACTTCGAGTCGATCTGACTAAGTTAAACTTTGATTCGATTTAGTAACTTTTCGGTTTAGAAACTTTGAGTCGAACTTGTTGATCTAACTTTGAGTCGATTGATCTTAATTTTGAGTGGATTAAGTTGATCTTAGTTACTTTTATTAGTGTTTTCATTAGAGTTAATCTTTGAGTTGATTTTTTTTAAAAGATGCTTTTGAAGTAAAAATAGAAGTTGCTTTTTCCAATAGCTATTGAGAACTGAAAATAGGAGTTGCTTTTCATGTAAAAATACCGTTTTGGAGTAATTTTTTTTTTTTATTTTCGATTTAAGGCTTTGAAGAGCGAAAGCAGGAGTTGGAAGAGCCGAAGTAAAGTAAAAGAGGTTCGTGTTGGCGCCCTACCTTATCTAAACCTTCAAAAGAACTTAATGTCAATGTCTCCGGGTCTGCTCTTATGATAAGTATAGATATGGGTCATCAGGGAATTTCGCGAACAGTAGACACGTTCGCAGATGACACATCGGTATTCCTCCTGTCGTTCTGCGTGTTTGTCGGCCACGTGGCGTTTCAGGGAGGCTTTGCTGCAAAGCACTTTGCCACACAGCTGGCAGGTGAAGAGCTTCTTGGCCGACGGTGTATTCAGCGAGTTCAACGTCAGCCCTGGCATGGAGGCGAGCACTGAAACACAACAATGCACCTCATGCAGCACCCCACACTTACCTACACCAACTTTAACACGTGTGGCCCTGTCCGACTGTCCATTTACTCCCACACTCATTCATCAATTTTCCCACCCTCTCTCCCTCTCTCACCCTCTCTCTTTCTCTCTCTCTCTCTCTTTCGCTTCCAGAATCACCCCCAAAATTCCAACAATCATTATTTCCCTCCAGTCTCCATTCACACCCTGCCTTTTTTTTCCACTCTTCCTACTTGTAATTACATCTCTCTTAATTTTTTCTCTCACTTCTCTCTGATTCTGACACTCATAGTATAAAAAAAAAAAATTTCTAAAGTAGAACAAAAAGTATTTGACAAAAACCTTCAAGTAGAAAAAAATACTCTATTCGGATTCGATGTGTTTGAATTACCTCTTCGATAAAATAAGCATTCAAAAATTAAGAGCGTCAGAACCTGAGTGATCAAGTATAAATATTTCAAACCAAAAAAAAAAGAAGCTATCGTGAGAAAAAAGAGGCAGGAAGCGGAGGAAGACTCTGAAGAGCATCCGCAAGTGAAAGGAGACGCAAACCTCGCAAGCGCCGAGATGAGGTAAGAAATTTTCAATAGGTAGTCGCGAGAAGTACGATTAAAAAAAAAACTCCCGTTTACAGTGGCGAATGTCGAGACTATTATATGCTCTAATAAGACAGCACAAATCATTTTCTTTTGACCGTCTTTCTCTCTCTCTCTCTCGTTAATTTAGAGAAAAGTTGAGGTTTTGTAAGAAAAAAACAAAAAAAAAAGTTGCACTCTTTTTATATCTTCGCCCCGTTTTCTTCCGCTTCTTTTCTTACACATCTCTCCTTCGGTGGCGAAGCGACCATTAATTTTCATTGAAAATTGCTCTTTATCCAATTTCTTGAGTCGTGTCTCATTAAACTTCAGGCGAGTGGAAAAACTGTGTGGCGGCACATTATGCGTGTATTATTTTTTTTTATATCAAGGAAAAGGTTTTTTTTTTGCATAAGTGAATGAGACGTGTAATGTAAGGAAAAAATGAATGTGAGGAGTAATTTTTTTTTTACTTAAAAAAGAAAATGCAATATTTTCGAACAAAAAAAAATGAAGAAGAAAAAAAGAAATAAATGAAAGACAAAAATTAAAAAAGTAACTGCATTTAATTTCTATTTGGAATATATATATATATATCGTTAAGGACGAAATCTTTTCTTAGGCGTAATCAAGCCTGTTGTACAAAAGACGACGAAGGAAACATTGAGCATTCTGGAACGACACTTAGGCATGCAATTTCATGGAAGTTTCTCGTCGTCTCGTCAAAAAAAAAATTGACGCGACGCAAAACGATTTGCGCTCTTTTCACTTGCGTTTTATGCGTGTAAATATTCTTTTCAACCCTAAAGCACTTGATGTGCTTTTTTTCTACTACCTTTCAAATTATAAGATTATGATGCTCGCTGTTAAGAAATTTGTTTTATTCATTAAAAAATTGTCATTCAAGCGGACAAGGGCCTGAAAATTTTTTTTTGCACGAACTGAATCAAAACTCGAATTTATCATTTCTGATTTAATTGAAAAAAAATACACTCAGACAGAAATCGAAAATTCGAATTTGATCCAATGTTTAACATTTAGGGCGCTGAGAACAAAATTTCCTTGACATCCGTTTATTTGCGGTAATTGTAATTTAATAAAAATATATTAATATAAATAATAAATAGAAGTATATTAATATTAATTCTCAATGTTTAGATTGAACGTTATTATTTATTAATAACATTAAATATAAATATACAAACGTATAAATATATTAATAAAAATATTAAATTACTTTTATTAATTATGAATATTAAATTTTGTAAGAGAAAAATTCGTAATTCAAAGAAATTTTATTCACGTCCTATTGTGACAAGTCAAAAAAAATTTATAAGAAAGAGCGGACAAAACTGACTTTTGCCATAAAACAAATACGCAGGATGGAACAAAACAATATGCAAGGATCTGATGACGTAAACTAAATGTAATGTTGTTTTGAAATTCTGAAATTATATAAATTACATTTCATTTTTATTCTTTGTATCGGAGACTCAAAAAAAGAAGACGAAAATTATGAACTATATAAATGGAGAAAAAAAAATAGTAAAATTCGATTTTTTTTATACTTTATTCTACGTGCGTGACACAGTCCAATTTCTATATTTGTTCATATCGAACATTTTCATTTAGGGGGCAAAACAAAAAAAAGAAATATACATCACGCGATTCAACAAGTTTTTTCATTTCAGTGACAAAAGTGATCGGCAAATCCATTATTTCAGTTTTGAAGTTTGGGGAAAAATGTTGTTCGAGATTAAGTAGAAAATCATGAAAAGACACGGGTGATGCTTCATTTTATATTATCATAATTAATATAATAATAATAATAATATTACAATATACAATGAAAAAATTTAGTTAATTTAAGAATTTCTTTTAAGTCAAGTTAAATGATAAACTTTTTTTCAGTTTATATTTCATAACATTTATATAATTATTAATAGTGTGATATTATTTAATATACACTAAAAAAAATTTATTTGATTCAAGTAAATTTTTTTTCATATATTTTATATATTAATGTAAAATTAATTAACATTTAATATTTTATTTATTCATTGGCAATAAACGAGAAATAAATAAAATAAACAATACTTTAATTAATTAACTATTTTATACAAAACACAAATAATTATATGTTAATAATATTATATTCTATTATTTATTTATAGTATAATGATGCAACACCCTTTCTTTCGCAATTTTAACTAACATGAAATTAAAAAAAATATATTATCACACGAAACACTGGAAGTAGATGAAAAAAAACCAAAATTTTTCTTCAATACTATTCACCTCTTTTTTCGTTCATTTAATACAAAAAAAATTGCGTCAGATATTTTAGTTAATAATTGAAATCCGCAGAGATATTTTAGGTAATTGAAACCAACTTACCTTCAGAAAAATGAAATCAGTTGGTATCTGCTCTTTTGCGTCAAACAGATGTACTGATTGCTTAAAATAAAATATTATCATCCTAAATTCAAATGGCATTGAGTTTTTATTCTCTTTCTCCTTTTTTTTCTTTTTAAAGAATTATATTTATTTTTTCTCATTAAAAGCATTTTCATACTAATATAAATTTATAATAATAATAATAAGAAGAATAAGAATAATAATAATAAATGAAACAGTTTAATTAATTATATTAGCCCAGCAACACGATTTTTTTTCTCGTTCATGTGAATTGAAATCTTTTTTTCTTAATTTAATTAAATACGAATCATCATTCGTTGGAAATTAAGAGCAAAAATGAATGAAGTCAATTCTCCTTCGATAATAAAAATGATATATACGTTTAATTGTATATCATTATGGTTTATGTGAGGATGTGATAGGTTTCTAGAAATAAATGAAAGAAAGAAGACAACGGAATTATTAAATCAAATAGTATACATTTCGTAGAATATAAAAGTGAAAATATATTAAAATGCATTTCTCATTGTTTATGACGATTGTAATAATAATAATAATAATAATAATAATAATAATAATAATAATAATAATAATAATATTAAAAATAATAATATTAATGATAGTAATAGTTTTACTAATATTTATAGTGGTAGTATCAATAGCACTACTGGTACTAGTGCTAGTACTAGTATCAATAGTAACAGTATTAATAGTACTAGTACAAACAATACTAAGTACTAATATTAATAAAAATATTAATAATATTAATATTATAATAATATAATAATTAATAATAATGATAATAATTATAATAATATTAATAATAATAATAATAATAATAATAATAATCATGTAATAATAAAAAATAATAGTCATCAATAAATATATAATATAACCAGAACACCTTGGCAGATAACAATATAATTAATAAGTAAGCAAGATAACGTAGCGATGTGCTGTGTGATTTTAGAGTTTTTAAGCTTTCGAACAATAAATTATAGGTATCGTTCACAATTGCGCGAACCGAAATTTTTTATAAATAATTTTTTTTGTATTTCTAAAAACGAATAAAATTTTTCATAACGAAAGTCTAGTTTTCTTTTTCTTTTTGGTAAATTTTGGAATTCGAAAAAATATTTTACTGCTTGTGTCCCTTCAGCATAGCGCTTGTAATGTCGCACTGATTGTGTAAAAACTATTTTATACTAGTAAGCTATTGTGAGAATTGTGTGCTGTAGTGATTTTTATTTTTTTTATGTTTTTTTTTGTCAATTAATCTAATTTCTATTACGTAGTCTATTGGGGAGATTATAATATAAATTAAAAAAAAAAGAAAAAAAATAAATAAATGAAGCTGTATTGTTGAATTGTAGTGTGTCTCTTGACCATTTTACTATAGCGCGCTACGATATCGTGGAAACGAGAAGCGAAGGGTTGTTATGATCATACATAAAAATTTAATTTACGTGAACGAATATAGATAAAGAAAAATTGTTTTCAATTAAGATAAACTTTCAGAGTCTCTCTCTCTCTCTCTCTTTCTCTCTTTCTTTCTTTCTTTCTCTCTCTTTCTTTCTTTCTATCTTTCTTTCTTTCTTTCTTTTTTTCTGTCTTTATTTTTTTTTCTTATTTTCTGTCCGTCTTTGCCTTCTTTGATGTGTTTTATTTTTAAAAACTTTTTTTTTTTAAACTTATCCCTTAGGTATTTTTAATTAACAGTTTGGTAACATCAGTCCAATAATAAAAATCAGTCCAATAGAACGACTAATTAGTCCAATTCAGTTCTTGTGACGTTTTTTTTTTATACACACACATATAACAGGCCGAACCGTAAGCCCGCAAATAATTTAAGTTCGATTTTACGTCTCACGAATAAAAAAAAAAAAAAGAAACGTGCAAATTGAAAATTCAGTCTTTTTAAAATTAAGAAGAAAAGAAACGACATTTGCCGTATCACAGAAGCCGATCGATATTAATAATAAATTTATACAATCGAAATATTTTCAAATTCGTCATTCAAATTGCAATTATATTTTCTTTTAGTCGCAAAGAATGTTGTGCGTATATATTTTTTTTTAGGGGGAAAAAAACACTTAAGAGAGAACAGAAATCAAATATAAACTCTATTAACATAAAAAAAATCATATTCTGCAATTAAATATTCCATTCGATTTATATTAATTTCATTAATAATTTATTATTCTCATAATATAGGCGCCGCCCAGCAAATTGGGGTGGTGACATAATTATTTTATTAATTCGCGTAATTAATTATTTGGCCATTTTTACAGTAGTCATAAAGTCAATTTCTTGGAAATAGTCTATATACGTTTAAATATTATCAATATCAGTTCTTTCTTTGTCTTTGACTACTATAAAATTGTATCTCATTATATTCTCGTAATTTAAAGCTTCGTTCTTCATTTCCGTTCCGAACTTCCGTCTAAATTATATCCTCTTCTCATTTGTATATCGCGCTCCGACTCCCACACGACAGTCAAATGACAATAACCTTTTTTCGCACTACTTCTTTTTTTTCAACACTTATGGTTGAAATTAAACAATAGTAATTAATAATAATAATAATAATAATAGTAATAGTAATAATAATAAGTCGAATTTTTATATATATGTTTTATATATATAATACAAGTCTTAAAATAATCCCTTTTTTGGGGTCAATCAGAGAAATGGTTTTGAAAGAAAGGTTTCTTTTTTGTCTACATTTTTCCCAATTATTCGAACAAATTTATCACATTCGATTTAATTCAATAACTTACTTTTCTTTCTATACAATTATATAAATAAATAATAAATTACCTGGAGATTTATACTGAACGATATAAAATATATTTATTTATATATATTATTTTTTTTATTAATAATTTTCCTCTCTAATTTTGACTGCTAAAATTTTCAACTTACTTTTTAGTTATTTTCGACCAAAAAATTAATTGTTTTTAATAAAAAATTTTAAAACTACTAAATAAAATAGTAAAATTTTACTAAAAATTAATATAAATTTTTACTAATTTAAAGTAATGGACTACTTTTCATTAATTTAAATTTTGCAAGTGGATCAAAATTGTTAGTCCACCGGAAAATTTTTTTTTAATGGAAAAAATAATTTATTTTCTAAAATATATTAACTTGGATTTTATTTTCTTAGAAGCAATGAAAACTTTTATATATTTTGACAAAAAAATTAATCTTGCATTGTTTTAAAAAATTGAACTAACCTAAAATAATTCAATGTTTAATATTTAAAATAATTAAACTTTTTAAAATCTTTTTTATTGATTTTTATATGCAAATTTTGTAGACAATTGAATTCATAAGAAGTTTAACAAAATTTTTAAAATAAAAATTGTTTTATTTTCTGATTTTGTCATTTTTTACAATCAAAAAAGTTTTAAAAGGAAATCTTACTTTTCAGAATAATTAGAAGAATAAATAAAAAAAATTATAAGAATGAAATTCGTTTTAAAAAATTTTATTTTAAATTTCTTCGGACAACAATTAGTTTTTAAATTGTCTAAAAATTCTGTAAATAAATTCAATTCTTTTCGCAATATTGCGCCATAAATATTTTTGAAAAACTATTTTTTGTAATTTATTCATCACTATTTTTAATTCTTTTCAAAAAGCAGTAATGTAAAAGTTTTAAAAAATCTACTTTTTTTTAATTTACTATTAAAACCTTTTTTTATTTATTTTCAAATATTTTAATTAATATTTTACAGTAAGTTAAATATTTCAAAAAAACATTAAAAAAAATTAAATTATTTACAAAAATGCTTATCAATATTAAATAAAACTAATTGATAAAAATTTTTTACCATAATTTTTGAAAATTCCATTTTTTTAAAATAGAAGGAAAGTAAAATTATAAAGAAAGTCACTTTTCTTGACGTATTAATAAAATTTTTGAAGAAATTATTTATATGCCGTTAATAAAAATAAATTAAATTAAATTTTTGAAAATTTAAATCTTTAAATAATATTAATTAAAAATTCTGGAGAATTAATTAATTGTAATTTGATTGTTTTTCTTGGCTCAGATTTTCCTTAATTTTTATACAGTTTTTATTAACTTGAAGAAAATAAAATTTATGTTAATATATTTTTTGGGTAAAAAAATCTTATCTTATTTTTCGGTAATAAAAATCGGGATGGACTAAAAATTCTGATTGATAATTTAAGTCCTTGAAGTTAGCGTCAACTGTTAGCGTCGAAAAATATTTTTCGCAGTTTTAAGAAACGCAAATATTCTGGTTTCATCTTCAAGACTAAATTATCTTTCAAATACCTTTTTTCGACAAAATATTTAAAATCTTTTCGCTAAATGCAAAAATAATCAGCTTCGACACCAACTTCAAGCAATTAAACAAATTTTACAAATTTGAATATCTGAAAATTTTTCATATATTCGCAAAACAATAAATACCTAAAAGAAAATCTAAAAATAGTAAATTAAAATATTGCTTGAATTTTTTTGATATTTATATAAATAGAGATCAGTACATTTTTTTTAAAAGGCAGTCTTTGCAATTTTTTTTCAATAATTCTAATATAACGAAATCAATTAATTATCCTAGGTTTCTTTGGGACTGCGCTAAATGAATTTTTTTACTTTTCATCTAAAAATCTAAATTAAAATATTTTAAATTTGTTTTTTTTTCTTCACATCTAAAAGGCTAAATTAAAATATTTTAAATTTAATAATTTCCAATTCTACATTTAAAATAGTCTTTCTTAAAATTTAGATTTTTTTTAAAAACTAATTTAGTCATTTTTTTTTGTTTGTTTCTTAATAAATCGTTTAGAATTTCTAACACGATTATTCGCTAATTTTCTAATCACAACCAATGGTTCCTTTTTTCTCAATTTTTTGATTTATCTTTGTTTTTCTTTCATGTTTGTTTGCACTTAAAAACTTAATTCTATTGTTCTCTAATGGATTTATATTTGAATATATTTTTACCTCCGAGAACTTAATTTTAAATTTGTCCACTCGATATTATTTTTTTTTATGTATTGAAAATCAAATCGTGGAATAAATTTGAATTTTCTTGAGAGGGAAAGATGTTTGAAATAAGATTTTTTTCGTAATTTTTTTTTGTGAAAAAGAAGAAGAAAAAGAAGAAATATCTAACCATTTCCCCGATTCTTATTTATTTTTTCGCCTAAACCATTTTTTTTCGCTTGATTTTATATAAATCAAATTTTTTTCTATGCTTTCATATATTTATATATAATATATATATATATATATAATAGAGTAGTCGTCGTCGTCGTTGTGGTCGTGTAAAAGTCGAAGCGATTATTTGAACATATTCTAAATTATTCTATCATAGCCTATCTATAAACGTGTGTTTGTATACGTGTATGGATTTCATGTGGCGAATTATATCGGCATACTGTAAAATATAGTATATGTATATTATATATATTTATTTATATATATATATATATATATTTATATGTAATTTTATGTCGTTCGTGGGCTGTTTGCGTCAGCATTTCTACGATTAGTTGATACGACGGGACCTAGCCTGCCTAATAAGTTCATTCTTCAGGGTCGGGCAAAGCCTTCTTGATTTTTTTTCCCCTTCAATTCTATACAAGTCTTTATTTACAGTCCCAGCATTCGTGGGTGGGGGGAAAGGGGGGAGAATTGAAAAAAATCACAAGTTTGAGCAAAGTTTTTTTTTTATAAAAAGTGTACTGACATAATTTGTTTAAAAGAATTTATTCATTTTATTCAGACTATTATTTTGAATTTATCTATTTTTGAAAAAACCGTTTTTTAAGACACGTTTCAAAATTTTTGGCCCTTCGTGAGCCTAGAAGTATATTTCAAAATAAACTCGAACATGTCGGAATGTTACTCTATTTAAAAATTTTTTTTTGTATTAAAAAATAATTATTTTTACTTAGTTGAAAAATATTCTGATTGTAATTGTAAAAAATATATTGGCAGAATAAATACAAAATTAAATTATTAATCATTTTTTAAAAAGTGTTTATTGTAATAAAATTGCCCCTTCTAACAGGTTTCACTTCATAGTTTTTTTTAATACTTTTTAATGATTGAATTGAATAAAAATTATAATTGTCTGCCAATAAAAAACATTAATTAAATTTTAGTTTATGTAGCATCAATAATTTATTATTGACAAAAAAATTATAATTTTTATTCAAATGTAACATTAAAATGTTCAAAATGTAGAAAATTAAATTCCTAACGCTTCTACCAGAAAAAATTTAAAATTTAATTTGAATTAAAAAACGAAATCATAACATAAGAAATATCTTCTTTTTCGACTGTTTCTCGGATTCTTCCTTAAAAACAAAATTTCTAATTTTCTTCAATTACTTTGTAAATATTTTTCTAAATTTTGTGAATTTATATTTATTACAACAATTTAATGTTTCAAATCATTAATAAGAATCGTTAGTAAAATTAATTTTCCAAAAAATTTTGTTTAAAAGTAGAAAAATTTTCTGATTTCAACATCATAAATTTAGTCATATTTTAAAAATATGTTCAAAATTTTCAACTATTTCCAATTTTTTGAAATGAATTAAATTTTTTTCTGTCCCTGGTTACAATACATTACAAAAATTACTACAATAAACTGAAAAATAATGTGAATAAATATTTTGTTTAGTCAAAAATTCATTTTTTTAATGAATAAAATTTTTCTTATGCAAAGTAAGTTTTTTTAATCACAAAGTATTTTTTTTTTGAATAAAATATAATTTTATTAATAAAACACAAATTACATGAAGTAACGATTATTTAAAAAATTATAAAATCGTTTCGAATTAATGTTTAACCAAAAATTGCTCTTTTTAGAATTATCAAAATTTATTTTGAAATATTTTTCAAGGCTCTTGATAATGGCTTCAAGTTTGAATTGAAATCCGTCACCAAAAAATTTTTTTATAAATAAATAAATTGAAGAAACATCCACTTTAATGGCCTGAATAAATTTCTAAATTAATTCTTATAAAAGTGGTTAAAAATTTTTTTACTAAAACGAAATTTACAAATAAGAACAAAAACACAACTAAAATTCATTAATTTCTTGGTACCTTTCCTGTGCTTAAAATATTTTTTAAAAATTCTATTTTTTAAAAATTTCTTCAAAGTTTGTTTCCAATTTTTCCAAAATTTGAGAATACTTTTACAAGTTACTAAAATTTTTTAGTTTTAAATTATTTGCTTCGGTATTAGTGTACTTTTTCATAATTTAAATTTTTCTGTACCTATTTTTTTTTCTTATTCATTAACTTTTTTCAGTATCAGTTTCCCTTTTTTAATATTATTTAATTTTTTCAATGTTAGTTTACTTTTTCCAGAATTTATTCACTTTTTGAAATATTATTTTACCTTTTTCGTTATTAATTTACTTGTTTCAGTATTAATTTACTTTTTCAAATATTATTTTGCTTTTTTCGTTATTAATTTACTTTTTTAAATTTTAATTCATCTTTTTCGGTATACACTGGAAAAAAAGTTTATTTGATTCAAATAACCGATTATTATTTGACTGTTATCAAATAAATATTTACTTAAATCAAATAATTTTTATTTGAATCAATTAAGTAATATTTGCTTCAAATATTGAAATTATGATTCAAATACAGTTTATTTGATTCAAAAAAATTATTTGATTTAAGTAAATATTTAATTGATAATAGTCAAATAATTGGTTATTTGAATCAAATACATTTTTTTTTCAATGTATTAATTAATTTTTCTCAATATTAATTAATTGTTTTCAGTACACTGAAAAAAAATGTTCTTAATTTAAGAATATATGCTACAAAATTGGTGCCAAGGATATTTTTCTCACTTTCATTAAGTAGAAATATTCTTACAATAAGAATATATTCTTAAAGTAAGAATATTTCCCACTTAATGTAAGTGGGAAATATTTTTGGCACCTTTTTTTTAGTATATATTCTTAAATTAAGAATATTTTTTTTCAGTGTACTAATTTACTTTTTTCAATATTAGTTTCCTTTTTTCAGTATTAATTTACTTTTTTCAATATTACTTTCCTTTTTTCAATATTAATTCACTTGTTTCAGTATCGATTTACTTTTTCAAATATAAATTAATATCTTTCAACACTAATCTATACTTTTCTTGAATACTAGTTTATTTTTGTTCAGTATTTGAATTTAATCTAATAAAAGTCTAAAAAAAACATTAAAATATTAAAAAATTTTCAAAATACAAAGCAAAAATTAAACACCCTTTTTGTACACAAATAAATAGAAAAACAGAAGAAATAGTAAAAATTCGAATGCAAATGTGATAAGAAATGGGAAATTATCATCAAGAAGGTTTTGTTTTTCACGTGGCTTATCAAAGTTCTACTAAAATATAGGTATATTGTATGTAGTCGGCTATATGTATATGCAGCTATTATTATTATTTACTTAGTACATAGTAATCTGTCAGTGTCAATGGACCATAGCTGTCAACTTCTTTTTTTTCTATTTTGCAGCAAAAAACCGGTAAACTTTTTTCTATACTCTTGAGGTGTGTGCGCGAAGTGCATTTTTCTTTGAATCGTTAGTGGTTTACATATAGTATAGTGTTTGGTTGCATAAAAAAGGGGGAAAAACGAAATGGAGTGGATGAAAAAAGAAATGTGAACGATGACGAGTGTGTGAGTGTATGTGTGGTATATGAGTATTGTACATCAGACTTTGAAAAAAGGAGGCGAAAACCATTTGAAAAAAAATAAATTTAAAAAGAGGAATGAGTGTCGTAAAAGGTACTTTTGTATATAAGGTCCTGTGTGTATATACACCGCAACAAAAAAAAAAATGAAATGAAAAAAGAATTGCTAAATGCAAAAAGTATCCCGTTAAAGCATTTTCATATGGAATGAATATATTAAAATAAAAAATATATTATTTAATTGCATCTTCAATTCGAATTCTCACTAAGAGACATCTTATTTTTCACTCAAGATTTTTTTTTCTTCTTTTCATTTTAAATTTAAGAGTTGTCCCTTGGCGAGATTCTCTAAAGAAAACATTTTCTACTCATTTATAAAGTGAGAAATAATAAAAAAATCTTGAGTCTTGTAGTTAATCAGTGTTCGTACAGTCTTGTAACATTACATGTTTTTTTTCATCCTAAAAGTTAGTTGGACGATGGCGTCTTGGACGCCTGGAAGTTTTTTTTTACCTTTATTTTTTTTAACCTTTTTATCACCTTAATAGACCCTAACTAATAGTTGGCGATAAAAAATCGCGTTTCCAACTCGGCTCTTTCGTAGCACCGCTCTCGAATCAGTTTTATGCACGCGTTTACGCTTAACAATAGTTTTAATAATAATCACTTTTTTTTTTGAAAAACAAAAAAAAAATGTCTCGAACCTAACGGGCAAGAAAAATTCCGTCATTTTCTAAAAATTGTCTTTCGCAATAAAGACATTTTTTTTATTCTCGCGCGTAAAAAAGTACGACAGTCTTCATCCATCCTCTATAAGCGTTTTATTTATGGTAAAACGTCTTATTTTAGACTTAATAAGTATATTTTTAATCACCCGATAATTGCGCCTAATCGTAACAACACGAATATAATTCTTCTTTTTTTTTTAACGGGTGCATATTTGAGAAGCTGGTCCAGCCTTTTTTTTCATTTTACATTTTCTTGTTTTAAGATCGCTTTCGAATTTTTTCGGTCTTGCACATTTTTTCATTTTTTTTAACACACTTGGAAGCACTGTGTTTCTTCACGGAATTTTTTTTTTTTTTTTTTATAAAACTATGACAAGACAGTCGCTATGCAAATTTGTCGGAGTCGAAAACATCATTCTTTATCGGGAAGCAAAATATTGGCAAATTTTTTGTTTCTCTTCTTTTCTCTATATAAAAATATTTTATAATTAGAAACTTGACAAAAAGTGCTAGAAAATGCGTGAAATTTTTTTTTTCTCTTTTCTCTCCGAGAGCACAAGTTTAATGGCCTGAAAAAATATTTTCGAGTATAAAGTCAATTTAGAACAGATGTTTTTAGTTATTTTCAAATTGCACACGACTTGAATGAATAAAAAAAATGGTTGATAAAATGTGAAATATGAACGGAAATTAAGAAGAAATGTTTATATTAACAAAAAGGAAGATAAATTATAATTTTTATATTTAAATAGAAATGAAAAATATTTTTCAGACCTGTAAAAATTGTAACTCTTGGAAAATTTATACACTGGAAGAAGTAGATTGCTAATTTTTATTAAAATTTTTTTCCCCTCTAAAGTAAACGATTATATTATTATTAAATTTCATTAAATTATCATGTTAAATTGTCAGCAAATCTTTATACGACTAAACTTTAATAAAAATTTGATTCAACTTCTCGTAATGTATATGTCTATTTTTTTTTCTAAAAATTTGCAAAAGGCAAGATTATTTTCCCAAAATTTGCAAATACTTTGCGATCGAGTATTTTTAATATTAATAATTATCACAAAGACACTGGTTGTTGAAAAATAGAAAGATAAATCTTCTGTTCCGACTTGTCTGCGTCTGTCGACAGTCATTGCCTTTTTCTCTAACAGCTATTATAAACGAACAAGCCTCTAAGCTCGATAATTCCTCGCGATCCAAAAAGCCCTTTAAAAAAAAAAAAAAAAAAAAAAATTCGGGCTTTCAAAAACGCGATTGACAATTATATAAATTATTATTATTCATTCAGTTTGTTTTTGTCGTGTCAATCTCGTTTTCACATGACAAAAATTTTTTTTCTTTTTTTTTATTTCTGTCTACGATGGTAGATGCTCTTGTGATTGTTGAGGCTGTTCAGTGTCCTAAACACTTTATGACAAAGTCCACAGACTGCGCTGTTCAGAGGCTGAAAGTGTTGCTGCTCTTTGTGTCGCTTCAGCGTCAATTTTGTCGACAAAGTCTTCCCACACACGTCGCATGTGTAACACACACCCGGTGGTAAAAGATTACCATGCAACGGATGGGAAAGACGCATCGCTAAGATCGCTGAAGGCGGACCTTTCGAGGGGCAAGAACAAAAAAAAAATTTGCGAATTGAAAAAAAAATTTTTTTTTTAAAGAAAAAGTGTCGAAAAAGTTTTTAGACAAAAAAAGTAATGGTGCGAGAAAGAAAAGAGGTGCGAAAGAGTGAAGATAAAATGGCACGGGAAGAGTGAGAAAAAAATATTGAAAGAGAAGTGAAAAAATGTGCAAGAAAAAAAGAATAGAAAAATAATAGAAAATAAGTGAAAAGTATTGGAAACAAAAGAGAAGAAGAGAAGAAAAAAATAGAAAAGAATAGAAATAATAAGAACAAATTAAAAAGAATAGAAAAATTGGAGAAGAATAGAAAATAAAGAAGAATAGACAAAAAATAGAAAAAAGTAGGAAGAAAGTAGAAAAGAATAGAAATAATGGAAAAAGAATAGAAAATAAGGAAGAATAGATAAAAAATAGAAAAAAGTAGGAAGAAAGTAGAAAAGAATGGAAAAAATGGAAAAAGAATAGAAAATAGTAGAAAATAAGGAAGAATAGATAAAAAATAAAAAAAAATAGGAACAAAGTAGAAAAAATTAGAAAAATTTGTAGCAAAATTGAAAAAAAGAAAATAATAGAAACAAAATAGAAGAAAGTAGGAACAAAATAGAAAAGAATAGAAAAAAATTGAAACACAATAAAAAAGCAGGAAATAGAGAAAATAGGAAGACAAGGAAGCAAAATGGAAAAAGTAGAAAGAAAATAGAAAAAAGTAGGAAAGAAATAGAAAAGAATAGAGAAGAATAGAAATAAAAAATAGAAGCAAAACAGAAAAAAAGAAGAAAAAAGAATAGAAAAAGAATGGAAAAAATGAGAAATAAAATTGGAAATAGAATAGAAGAAAGTCAGATTTAGATAGAGAAGAATAGAAATAAAGTAGAAAGAAAATAGAATAAATAGGAATAATATAGAAAAAAGATTTTAGCAAAATAGAAAAGAATAGAAAAAAATTTTAATTAATTTAAAAAAAGGATGAAGATAATAGAAAATAGATGGAAAATAAGGAAAAATTTAAAACAAAATAGAAAAAAGTACGGACAAAATAAAGAAGAGGAGAAAAAATTAAAAACAAAGTAGAAAAAAATGAAAAATAAAGAATAATAGAAATAAAAAAAAAATAAAAAAAATATATCAGAGTAAAAATAAAATAGGATAAAGAAGGAACAATGTAGAAATAATTGAAAAAAATGGAGATAAAATAGAAGAGAATAAAGAAAAGTAGAAATAAAATAGAAAGAAATAGAATAATAATAGAAAAAAGTAAAAATAAAATAGAAAGAAATAGAATAATAATAGAAAAATGTAAAAATAAAATAAAGAATAGAAATGAATAGAGAAAAAAACAAAATAGAAAAAAATGAGTGTAAAAATTTTTCAGATTGAAAAAATTGGAAAAATAAAAAGAAAGTTCAACAAGAAGGAGGAGAAAATGAAATGAAAAAAAATTCAAAACGTGTGAAAAAGTAGAAAAAATAGAAAAAATTGTAAAAAATAAAAAAAATTCAAGAAAAAAAAGAGAAAAATTACAAGTTAAAAATTCAAAAGAAAAGTGAAAGAATTTACAGAAGGAAACAGAGTAGAGAAAGAACAGGAAAAATTGTAAATGAACAGAACGAATAAAACAAAAAGAAAAATAAATATTTTCATAAAATTTTGTACAAAAAAAATTAAAGTTTGCATAAAACAAATTGAACAATTTTTGAACAAAAAAATAAAATTTGTAAAAAACAAATTTGAATAAAAAATTTTTTTTTTTTTTGGTAGAAAGAAGCGTGTTGAATCGACGATACCGCGAATCGTTAAAAATAGACAAAAAAAATGAATAATTAAGGATTAACAAGTTTTTTTTTTTTGTTAAAGCAAAGACCAACCAAGCACCGTTAAAAAATGTACGTTTTTCCCAATTAAATAAGAAATGTTTATTTCCGTTTACGAACCAATATTGCGGCGGAGTAGGAGACAACGGAGAGTTCCACGTGTGGATGGACCCCCAGCACAAATCCGTTCGTGAAGGTAGGTAGTAGTAGAGGTACACACAGAACAATGACGAACCAGAGCACGTATAGCCGAGCGAGACCGGGACCGGGAACAAACAAGAACAAAGATACGGCTGCTATTAATATTGTGGACACATTAGTACGATGCTGGTATTTTCTAAAGAAAGAGGGTGCTTGTGAGGGTGGGAAAGCTGTTTGGGAAAAGGGGTGGCATTTTGTCAACGGTTTAAAGAAAGAAGAGAAGAGGGGGGCGAAGGGGGGTTCTTATCTTTCTTTTTTTTTTTTTTTTTTTTTTTTTTTTAGTAAAATAAGGCTAGTGTTATTATTTTTTTTACTTTTCTTTTTTTTGTCATTTTTCAAAAAAAAAAAAAAAAAAACCAACTCTTCACTTGAAAGGTCAAAGAGTCTAGATTGAGAAAAAGGCTCGGGGCTCTGGTTTGTCATTGATCATGGTAATGTGACTCGTTTGCCGGAACTACTACGCGCTACGATTTTCTTTTATATTTATTAACTATTCGCTATTCCTACGTATAACAAACTTTCTGCTGTATTCTGATTTATTTAATATAAGAGGAGTAAAAATGCATTGCAATATTAAAATGCAATCAGTTTTTTTTTTGAAAGAACACCTAAGGCATAACGCAGAATTGATAAATTTTTCTATGATTATTTTACTGTAAAATTTAATTATCTTCTTTGTATAGAGTTTAGTATGTGACGGGCTATGAAGAAAGGTACCTGAGAAGGAAAAGATTTTTTTTTTATTTTCGAAAGATGAAAATACATTCGAAGAGAATTGACTCTCAGTGAAAGATTATTTTAAAAGTTTAGAACTATTTGGATTATATTCATTTACATTATTTATTAATTTCTTTAGATTATTATCTTCATTGAAACTTAGATAAATACAATTAGACTCGATTTGTAAGAAAAGAAAAAAAATTCACAATTAACGTAAAAGAATGATAAACATAACCTATAAGTTTTCTTCTTCTTAGGTACCTCTCTTCGAAGAGCGTCACATCAATACACACAGGCCTTGGATAGATTTTTTCTTTTTTTTTTGGTGACAATTTTGCCTTTTTCACATATTGCAACAAAATACCTCTTTTTTCTATTAAATGCTACTTATTTCGATTTTCTTGTAATTTAAGTATAAATTTTCAAAAAATTTATTTAAAAATTCTTTTTTTTGAATTTATAATAAAGTTATAAATTTTTACTTAAAGTTTTTATGAATTTCGACAACAACAGAGATGATTTAGAACAGGGAAATCAGGAAAGTCAACTTTATTAAAGAGATTTTATTTTATACTGGAAAAATATCAAAATCTATATAAAAATGTAAATAATATTCTCCTTTTTGGATTTCCCTTGAAAATATACTTAAACTTAAATTTTCTTATTCATTTTCACGTTTTTAAGAAAAGTAACCTATAAAGAGCAATATTTATAAAAAATAAATGTATTTAAATAATTAAATTTTTATCAAACTTTTTAAAAATGTGTAACAATCAATTTATTAAAATTAATAAAATTTAATTTAAAATTAATAAAATTTTAAATTTAAATTTAGAAAAAAATAATTGAACGTTAAATAAAAAGGTGAAAGTTTAGAAAGAAATAATTAAATTTCGGGAAGTTTTATATTAAAATTTTTAAAATTGTAATTTACAATAATTTTAATAAGAAAAATTTAATTTAAAATATTTTTAATGAAAAATTTAAAAGAACTTTCACAAATTTTTTTAAAAATAATGATTTAGAGAAGAATTTAAATTGAAAATTTTAAAAATAATCGAATTTGTGAAATTAATGCATTTTTCCAAATCAATTTAAATTTTAAATTAATTGAGACCAAAATATCTTGTAAATTAATAATTAATTCGAAATTAAAACAAAGAATTGATGTTGTAAATTTTAAAAATAACTAAATTTAAAAATTTTTCAAAAAATTAAATTTTGAATAAATCTTTTTAAAAAATTGGAAAATAATTATTTGTAAAGTTCAATTAGTTTAAAAAGTTTGAATTTTAATAATTTCTAAAAAATTGTTTGTAAAGTATAATGAACTTAATTTAAAAAATTTGAATTTTAATAATTTTAAATTGAAATCTCAAAACACATTTTCAAAAGTTTCAAAAATAATTGATTTTGAGAAGAATTTTAGTTACAAATTCTGTAAATAATTGAATTTAAAAAAAATTACTGTTGTAATGTTTAGAAATACTTAAGTTTCAAAAGTTTTAAAATTTTCAAAATTAAATTTTAATTATATTTAATTAAGAATTGAAATTAATCAATAAATAAGTAAAATTAAATTCTCAAAGAATATTCTCAATGAATTACCAAAATAATTGATTTAGATAAGAATTTTAGTAAAAAATTCAAAAAAGATTTGGATTTATAATTTTTAAAAATAATTGCACTTCAAAATACTTGCTTCGATAAAAATATTCTCGCTTTGAATTATTCAATTTAGAGATTTTAAATAATTGTGTTTGAAAAATTGTAAATAAAATTTTTTTTTGAAAATAATTCAGTTCCCGAAAGTAACTAATTCAAAAAAATTGTAAACTATTTAAAATTTAATTGAATTTTATTCATATAAATTTTGTATTTGAAAGTATTTTATTACAATTTGGTTTAATGATTGCATTTTTTAATTGAAAATATCCTTCAAAAGAAGATTTGAAAGTAATTGAAACTTTGAGTTTTTTGCAAAAACTCAAAAATAAATTTATATATTAATAATATAAGAGTCAAAAGACAAGGAAAATTGTTTAATTTTTTTCTAATAATCAAAGAATAGTTTTGGAAAATAGAAACTCAAATTATTGTAACAGAGTAAAATTTATGACTTTTCCGATTTTTTCCCCTACTTTCTTTCGACTAAAACATACTTTTTTTGTGTATTGAATTCTATCCAAAGCCTGTATGCATATTTAATTTAATACGAAAGGTAAAATAATCACTGAAATAATTTAGGAAGAGAAATTGAAATATAGTGCTAATAAATTGAAAATTGTGATGAATAGTATACAGCAAAAGAAAGTGTTAAGTAAGAGAAAAAATTTGAGAGTGTTTTCATTTACCGATTGTCATTAATCTTCGTAGAATGAAAATCTTGATGATGACCGTAACGATGGTTGTCTTCGGAATGAATCGATTTTTTTTTGGAAAAGTAAGTTGAATTCCAGTCGTGCAGGTGAGCAATTAGCAATAATTTTGTGCGTTATACCTTATGTGGCTCTGGTAATTTTTAATTTTATTTCCTTTTTTTTATTTTTCAATTTTCGTTTTTTGAATTTTCTAATCGTATTCTATTCTTTAGAACTTTTCTATTTTCAGTTTTAGTTTCAATATTCTTTAATAGAATATTTTAAAACTCTCTCAATTTTTATTATAAATTTTGTTTAGAAAAATCCTCAGTATTTTTTTCTTACTTTTTTCTTCCATTTTTTCTAAGTTTTATAAAAATATTTTTTCTCTGTTTTCATAGTTTTTTTCTTTCTTTTTCTAACTTTTTTTACTTACATTGCTTTTAAATTTTTACTTACATTTTTTTTTACTCTTTTCTTCCTTTCTTTTTAAATTTTATTTTACTTTTTTCTTACATATTTTTTTCTTATATTTCCCTTAATTTTTTCTTACAGTTTCCTTACTTTTTTCATAGATTGTTTCTTACGTTTTCCCTAAATTTTTCTCTTCAAATTCCTCCGAGGTGTGAAAAGTGTTCCTTAATTCTGGTTCTCGCAGCAATGCCCTCATTCACATTAGTACAGTTCAGAATACAACAGGTATCGTTATACGTAGAATGCAGTGCAAGACGAGAATATATAGACATAAACGTAAAAAAGAGGGATAATTTCTAAATGAAAACAAAAAACTTAATTTTTCTTGTTCTTTTTTTTTGGTACATTTTTCAACATACCATTCTCAATGCTTCCCCGGGCAACTATGGACAAATCCTTTATTGTTCTCAAAGTCTCAATTAATTAGCGAATTATCAATGAAATCGTAAATTTTTATCAAATTTCGATCTAAGGAATTAAAAAAAAATATTTCTCAAATTGAATTAGAAAAAATATTTCTCAAATTGAATTAGAAAAAATATTTTCAAACGGAATTGAAAAATAATTTCATTTCCTCTTTCTCTATTGACGCTGAAAAATTCTTTCGAATTAATTTGTTTTAATTAATTTGTATTTTTATTTATATTTAATTTGTATTTTTGTTTGTATTTAATTTATACTTTTATTTATATTCTATATTTAATTTATACTTTTATTTGTATTTAATTTATATTTTTAATTTCTCTTTTAATTTACATTTTCATTTAAATTTCCATCTATATTCAAAAATATAAATACTACTAAGAATATAGAAAAACATAGAATCGTTAAAATAGTTCATAATTAATTCAAGACTTGGAGAACAATGTTATCAATAATAATTGAAGTATTTCATTTTCGAAAGACATAATATAAATTACTTTAATAAACATTTCATTTTAATCAAATTTATTGAAAGTAATGTCAATATTTATTTAAATGTTTAAATTGCCAGTAGAAAATAATATAAAAGTCCTTCAATTATTATAAAAATAAATTTCAATAACGAAATAATGGTTTTTTTTAAATAAAGTATATATACAGTGTGTTAAGTGCGATCGTAAAGGACAAAATATCGGACATGATGGCCACAAATTTTTTTTCCATAATTTATATAGTCATAATAATCAATTTCTTAATTAATTGTTATTATATAAATTGCATCTATCTACAGATACTTACTTTGTTTGTATCCTTTATAGGGTTGCCGCATTAAAAGTTGAAAATGGTCATTGGGAGCTAAAGGATAGAACAAAAATAAAATTCTTATTACCAAAAAATAAAATGTCGAAAAAATACTACTATTAGACTAAAAATAAAAATTTCTAGAGAATATTTACACTACTTTCAGCTTTATGATAATGTCGAATTTTTAATAATACGTAATTTTAATTACTTAACTTATTCCGATAAGTAAAATTAGAAGAAAATAAAAATTTTTCAAGTAGTAAATAAATTTAAATAGTCGAATAATTTCAATAATTAATTTATTAATTATTAATTAACAAATTCAAATAATAAATAAATTTAAAGGGTTAAATTTTTTAATAGAAATTTGTGGCCAACATGTCAAATTGCATCAATTTTTTTATACAATTATTTGTAGGGCATTTAGATTCACGGGCAAATTTTTAATTACTGTGAAAAATTTCAGAACGAAAATATTTTCTTACCTATCATCCTTAATTTTGTCAAATTTTTACAAAATGTTTTTTTTTGTCTAAAAAAACCAATAAATATTTTTTTGTCAATAATATATTTGTCCAATAAGCCACGTCGAAGAAATAAAAAAAATCATCAACGAAATTTCTCTGAATCATATTAATAGAGGAACGAGAAAAAATGTAAAAGAAACACTGATTTTTGTTTTAAGGCGTAGAAAAGAAAAATTTTATTCATAAATAGTGAAAATATCTTGAGTACATAATTTTTCTAGAAAAAAACAATGAAATTCAAATTTGCGATACCCTGAACCCTTAAAAATAAATTATTATTTACATGAAAAAAAAAATAATTCAGATGGATTATTTGTTCATCCAATTTATACCAGAAAATTTATAAATAAATGTCTATAAATAAATGCGCCTAGACGAGTATATAATCCATATATGTAATATATATATCACAATAAAAAAATCTTAATTTAATTTTTCGCAAGAAAAATTTCTTTCTTTCGCACGAATCACAGTGTCGCAAAACTTTTATTTTTTTAATGATAATCGAGTGGCTTATAAATTAAAACAGTTTTTTTAAAATTAATTAATTATTAAGACTGTTATTTTTATTATTATTAATTATTTTTTTATTGAAAAAAATAAAAAAAATACATCCTCTATGAAGCCTCGACGACTGGTAACAATAAAACAATGTTCCAGTTTTATAAAATATGTAAATTCGACCTAATGGTCGTTAACAAAATCGTAGATGAATATTGTCATAAAATAAATTATAATTTATTGGTGAAAAATGATAACAAAGGCATTTTAAGGGATGATTAAAAAAGTGGAGAGAGAGAGAGTAAGATACATTTCAAATTCGTATATAATATATAAAAATAAATTCTTTTTTGAAAATTTATCTCAAATATATAGCACCATTAGAGAAGCATTTATAGCCATCAACAATATAAAATATATTAAAAGACTTATTTTTTATCGAATGGGTAGAAATTAGTATGTAAAACATTAAAGTTGATTTTTTTAATTCAGTTTTTACAAAAAGAGAAAAAAATTGGCCATTTATGGAAAGGTTTAGAAATTATTTTTTTGAATAACTTATAATTTTTTCAATTTTTATTTTAATTTTTAAATCAGTGGAAAGAAAAATTTAAAAATTATGATTCTAAAGTTTTTAACATTCAAATGAACGAAATATTATTCTGTTAAAAATGGTGAATTAGAAAATATAATTTTCTATCAATTTTTTTCTGAAATACAGTTTTCTAACAATTTATGATTTTCAAAACGATTTTTTAATAAAAAACTTAATTTTTTTATACAAATAAAGGAAACAATTCATTTTTCTCGGAAATTTATATTTATTAATATAACATTTTATATAAATTTAGAAAGTTAAGTTTAAGATTAAATTTCATTAAAGAAACAAATTTTTAATAATTGAATTTTAAGACAGAATTTTTTTTTGAAAGTTTAGAAAAACTACTAAAATCATTAAAAATAATTTTGATAAAAACTGTTTTTTATTACGAAAACTTTTTATTACAAAGTTTTTGTATAAAAAATAATTCGTATTAAAAATAGTTTTTATTAGAAGTAATTATTTAAAAAAAAAAATTTTTTAGTAATAATATTTTCTATTAACAATATTTTTCAGAAGAAATATTTTCTATTATCAATATTTTTCAGTAGATATTTTCTATTAATAACATTTTCAATTATTAATATTTTTTAATAAGAATATTTTTTACTAAAAACATTTTCTATTAACAATTATATTTTATTTAAAGTATTTTGTTTCACAAATATTTTGTATTGCAAATATTTTTTGATAACGCAAAAAAATATTATGTAATTGAATTTTGAAGAAGAAATAAATTTTCGTTTCATTTGAACATTGTAAACTTTAAGATTCGGTAATTAAAAATTCTAATATTCAATAAAGAAAAATGTAAATAATTTGATATTTATATCGAGAATTGAAAGTGTAAATCATTTGTTCACTAAATTTGGGAAAATTCAAAATTATTTGTAGTGAAGAATAATCAATGGGAAAACAATGATAACAAGATTTAAAAAAGAAATCTAAATACAATCAAGACTCATAAAAACTAATTTGAATGTTTTTTCTAAATTTTTTTAAAATTTATAATTTTATTTAATATTTGATTTTTAATATATTTTTTTGTATGTATTTTAAATAACGTAGGTTTAATTTGAAGTAAAAATAATAAATTTTTCAATTTAGTGTAAAGAAAGTTTAGATTTGAAAAAGTTTAACTTTTTTTGTTTTTGCATTTGAGTCTTTGATGTTTTTAGTTTTTTCGAAGGATATACATTGTATATAGACGAGTTTGCGTGATATTATTATATATAATAACAATTACATTGTAGATACTTAAATACTTGGATTAATTTTACTTTTTAAGTCTCAGTCGTTTGTACTGCGGCAATATACGGGAGTAAATGTTATAAAACTTTTTTTTCTTTTTTTTACTCTCGCTTCTCAATTTTTTTTTAGCAACTAATCAACGAATAATCTTCTTGTCTATTAGCCTTTTAATGGGCACTAACTTTATCTGCAACTACAACAGTTTATTTTTTTTTACAACTATACTTGATCGACTGAAAATTATCTCTGCCTATGTACAGGTGAAAATTAATTCAATAGTATAATAGTTAATAATTAATTGAACTTTCATTTTAATCGGAGCACTCTGTTAACGCACAGCATCAATCATCTCGGTATGAAATATTTCAATTTTTCCTTTTCATACATTATTTGTTTATATATATTTCTATTATCTTCATATTGTTCATAATTCTATCATCTTTATATTGTTTATAATTCTATTATCTTTAGATTGTTTATTTTTCTATTATCTTTACATTGTTTTTTATTTCTATTATCTTTACATTGTACAATTTGTAAAAAAAGACTGAAATTTATAGCATAGCCACTCTCACTTTATCTCAAGTTATCTTTTAATCTATTGTAACTATTTTAAAATTTACATTTTTTTTTAGTATAATAATAATTGTAATTACTTTACAAAAAAACTTTATTTTTATGTATGGTGAATTATAAGGAAGGTTTAGATTTATTAAATAAACTTATAAGGTACCCGCATCGATAATATCCCGTTGATGAATTACAATTTTTTTTCATCCCGCTAATTATTTTTTTATTACTTATCGTAAAAAATTAAAGATGTAAAGCAAATAGGAAAATATAAGTTAACGAATTTTAATTGACCTCTATTAAAGGATTTTTAATGAAAAATGTACATTTTTTTCTCTTAAATGTTCGGTTTAAGAATATGCAACATGTGTTTTTTTTGTATAAGACAAGTTTATCGCGATCACTGTAAGATTAACCCTTCTACATTATTATTTACATATCACGTTATTCAAACTGCCTGACAATAATGAATCCCACGTGGAAAAGATTATCTGTAATTTTAGCAGAAATTTCTCGGAGTGCTTCCGTAAAAAATCAGCAAAAAATATTTTCGTATACTTAAAAAGTGAAAAAATTGCAAAATTTTTGCAAAAAATTACTTCGTACAGAGATTTTGTAATTTAATTTTGTCTCTGGATTCAAATAGACTTCAACTTTGACTATATTTTTTTATCTTTGACTTTAACTCTGATTTTCACTTTCACCTTGATTTTCATTTTCACTCTAAAGAGTCAAAGTGAAAATCAAAGTTTAATTTAAAGTGAAACAAATTTAAAATAAAAGTAAAAAACATAGTCACGTTTTTTAAGTAAAAAGTGAAAGTGAAAGTCGAATGCAAAGTTAATGTTGAATTGAAAGTTAAATTACGAATTTGCACTCCCGATAATTTTTTGCCGTGGGAAAGTACGTGCAGAAAAATGATTAATTTAAATAAAAAAATTCTTGACACTCCTTTTAAATAAAAAAATTTCAAAATTATTTCAAATAAAATCAAATGTATTTAATGTTCTGAACGTTCAAATTGACGATAAAATTTTTGTCTCTACCTATAATTAATTTATCTTTAAAAAAAATGTATTTCTGTATAAAAAATTAATTTTGAATGCAAATAAATTTTTAATCAATAATAGTGATTGTGATTCTTTGTTTTAAAAAAGTAAAATCTTTTCTTCAGTGTCAATGTTAAATTTACATTATTCTTGCAATTCGATATAATAATTTAAAAAAAATACTATTTTCAGTAAATTTCACTAATAAAAAATGTTAGCTTTAACAATTTTTTTTCTGCAGTACTGTTTCATTAACTGTAAAAACAAAGTCAAAATCCACAATGTTGCTAGGAAAAAAATTTTTGTTGAATTTTTTTTTTCAAGAACTACAACAATTTAAACAAATAAAATTATTTACTTTTATACAATTTTTATGGCAATATTGTTGTGTTATCTTTGAGTATTTTTTTTCGTTTGATTTTTTATCGTTGATCAACTTTGTGGACTTGAAATCGTTCCGTAAAAACGCACTCCTTTCAAACCAAAAAATATTCCGCGAGAAAATATTCACTTTGGCACTATACATCCTTATAGAAAAATCTATCTATAATTATCCTATAATGAATTGAGTGTAAGGAAGACAAACTTAAGTTAACAAAAAAAAAATTATGTATAGAGTGGGGTGAAAAAGCCACTTTTTTACTTTTCACGCTACAAGATTGGAATTATTATTCAATTAATATAAATTAAATTTTTTTATTCTTCCACTGTTGCTGTATAGGTTCAGCTTTTGGGCAACAAAATTAAGGCAAAAAATGAATCAAAATGTTGCTTCGGAACAATTTTGATTTGTTTTTTTTTGTCTCAATTTTATATCGTCTCGGTGGAAAGGTGAAGAATTTAATTTTGAATATATAAAACGATTGAAAATTGCATTTGAATAAAAATTACAATTATTTGTCAATAAGAAGTATTTCTTAATTTTTAGGTTATGTTACTAAAGTAATTTTTTATTGACAAAAAATTGTAATTTTTATTCAAACATAACTTTAAAATGCCCAAAATACAGAAAATTTAATTCCTTACGCTTTTAGGGAAAACATTTTTAAAAATTTATTTTGACTTTTGAAAAAACGAAATTATGACATTGGACTAACTTTTGTTCCGATTGTTTGTCGGATTCTTTCTTAAACTAATTATAATTAAGTTGATCAAAATATTTGAGCAAAACAACCATTTAATAAAAATTGCAATAAAAACTTTAATGTTACATCGAAAAAAATTTGTTCTAAAGATTCATCTGTACTTTGGGTAATAAAGTGAAAAGAAGATTAAAATAACAATTACTTTCTTACTTAATGTAACACTGTATGTATAGTAAATTTTACTATTTCTTGTGTAGTTGAAAATTTAGAATTTAGTTAAATAACAAAAAAACAACTATAGGAAATCTGATTGCACCAACTGTATTCTTAATTCTTTTAACTACTTTTTGATGATTTAGCAAATTTTTTTTTATTGGGGACTTGTTCAACTAAGCAGAGTAGTTAAGAAACTAGTGAGTGTTGTTGGGAGGAAAGTAGTTAAATTAAGTTTTCAGTCATGCTAACAATGTTTGTGTACACTGAAAGAATTTTTCAGTGTCAAAAAAACTAAAAATTCGATTGTTTTGGGTTGTAATGTGAAAAGTAGTTAAAATAATTAATTTTCTACTTAATGTAACACTGTTTCTATTGTTAATTTTACTGTTTCTTATGTAGTTAAAAGTATAGAATTCAGTTAATTGAGAAAAGTGTAGTTACATTACAAAAACAGTTACAAAATTTTATTGCACCAACTGCATTCTTAATTCTTTTAACTACTTTTTGGTGGTTAATACAAATTTTTAGTACCTTTGGAGACGTATTGAACTAAGTAGTTCAAAAGTAGTCAAATCTGTTAGCAATTTTTTACAGTGTGTACTTGATTTTACTTTTTTTGCTGCAGTTAAAAATAATAGTTCAGTTGACTAAAAAAGGGACCACTTTTTTGGTAATGGTGCAATCAGATTTGATTTTGTATAGCTTAACCTAAAGTACAAAAAGAGCAACAAAATTCTATTGCACCACGTTCTTAGTTCTTTTTACTTTCTAGTAGTTAGTACAACTTCTTAAATTCAGCAGAGGACTTACTTTTAATTCTTAAAAGTAGTTGAAAATTAGTGAAATCTACTAGAGATTTTTTTTTGACTCCATACAGACACAAATAAAAATTGCGTCTTTTTTAATGTTATCTTCTAGTAAATGTAAAAACAAGTACAAAAGTTGAAACAAAAATCCAAATATGGCTTTTTCACCCCAATCATTAGAAAAAATTCTAAACAGACAATAATTTTGATCGAACCTTTCAAAATTCATTGTCATTATTATCGTAATAAGAATTGTGATAATTTTTATCGTTATGACAATTTGAAAACCGGCCTCATCCTAAGCGTGAATTTTGCTGCTGAGAATAAGGTCGATTTGACAGATCCCTATCGCGATGATGTTGTTGTTGTTGTTGTTGTTGCTGTCTTAGCTCCTCTTCTTCCCTTCGCTGTTGCTCGTTCTTACTGTGCTGCCGATGGTAGATGCTCTTATGGTTCCGGAGGCTGTTGAGACTGGAATAAACCCTCTTGCAGATGTTACAGATTGGTTCCTTGCTGGGCCTGGTGTGCACGTTCTGTATGTGCCGCTTCAACCGCGTTAAGGAAGTCAGGTTTTTGTTGCAAGGCTCACATCGAAACTCATCGGTCGTGCTGTTTCTGGGCAACAGACCTGGCGGCAGAACCAGACACAGGGTGTTACTTTTGTTTTTTTTTGTTCACTTTCTTTTTTTTTAGTATCTTTTTTTACTATCTTTTGTTTACTATCTTTTGTTTACTATCTTTTTTTTGGAGTATCATTTTTAATAGTCAATATTTGAATTGATACTCTATTTCTTATTCTCATTTTTTTTTTAGTTTTACTCTTTTTTTTGACAATATCTCAGCTTATAAGATCATCTTTATTAGTTTTCTTTCAATATTTTTTTCGTGTCAATTTGTTTTTTTTTAACGCCACCTTTATAAACCGTGTGCCTTAGTCAGTTTTTTTTGCCACCATCACCCGACAAAAGCCGTGCCCGAAAATTTGTGCTTTTTTAAATTTACTTTTTCTTGGTTAAAAATTCGCATTTTTTATACACGCTCGTAGATGTCGTGCGCTTTATATTCTTGGAATTTTTGACAAGAATCTCACACTTTTTGTCACTTTTTTTGTTTCACCCTTTTTCCCTCACGCTCATTAATAACAAATACTGAATATTTCACAATCAAAATTTTCCGTTTTGTTTAAATTTATTTATTTAATTAAATTTAAAAAAATACTAAAATATAAATATTGAATTTACTTGTTAAAATCAATTTGTTTATTCACTTTTAATTTATTTAATACTATTTAATATTTTTTGACAATTTTACATTAAATTAAAGAATTTGAAAATTTTAACAATTTCGGAATTTAATAGTTTTAAAAAATTGAACAATTTTAAATATTTGTCAATAGTATTAAAAGTTTTTAACTTTTACATTTTCAAATTACTGATTAATATTTTTCTGTTATTTTTAAGTAGTTTTCATTCCTTTTTGCAATTTTTAAATCGTTTCAAACAGTTTTTAAGATTTTTAAGATTTTTTAAATATTTATAAATAACATTAAATATTTTCTGCTATGTTTTGCTATTTTAAAAAAGTTTTTAAATTTCTTAAATAATTTAAACAGTTTTTAATAACATCCAACACTTTCAAATAGTTTTATAGTAGTTTAAATTTTTTTAAATAGTTATAAATATTTTTACATATTTTTGAAGTATTGGAATTGTTTTTAAATACTATTTAATTATTTTTCAATAATTTCAATTAATTTTTAACTATTATTTTAATACTTTTACATAATTTTTAAGTGATTTTTAAATACTTTTAAATAATTTTTAACTACTTTTCAAATACATTTTAAATACTTTTTTATGCTTTTAAATAACTTTTAATTACTTTCTAAATACTTTTCAAAACTTTTAAATAATTTTAAATAATTTTGAATAATTTTGAATAATTTTGAATAGTTCTGAATAGTTTTAAATAGTTTTAAATGCTTTTCAATAATTTTAAATACTTTTGAATATTTTAAAATACTTTTGAATAATTTTAAATACTATTAAATAAATTTACATGTGTTTAAATAATTTTAAATACTTTTTTGAACACTTTTGAAATACTTTTCAAAGACTTGGTAAATATTGTGTATTAATTTATTTATTTATTCAAAACATAAGAGCAGATTAATTTAAAAGATTTATTTAATTTTTTTTTTTTTGACAAACATTTTTTGAAAATTATTCCAAAAAAGGGACTTGCAATGAAATACAGTGAATTCGGGGACAGATGTGACGAAAGAGGGTGAGAAAAAACCTGTAAATAAATTCCAAGAAATAAAAAGCAAAACATCTTTACAAGGTAATATTAATTTACGAACTTAGTTCATTTATATAATATGTATAGTAGAGCACAAGCAATCCAAGAGTCCAGCAATCGTTTCAGAGCGATGACGTTAGTGTTCAGGTCAAAGGCACCATATATGGATCCATGTTGATGCATATTATTTACAGCAGGAGATAATAGTGCAGATTTTTTTATTTTTTACGTTTATGTAGATTTTATATATAAAATATTTACAGGTGTGATGTGTTTCAATGGTAGCGATGAACAAGGCGGAGGTTCTGCGATCAGCAGAGATTACTTCAATATTTTTTTTTTTTTTTTGACAAAGAAGAATAACTATATTTATTCCAACTAAACCCACCGAGTAGAAAAATAATTGAAAAATGCATTTTTATTAACTATACAGATTATTTATTTCTTATTAACTTTTTTACGCAAGTACAATAGCAGTCTACATAATGTTTATTTAAAAAAAACGAGTGATTAATAATTATGGCAACAGAAAAGAATCTTTTATGGTAATAAATGAATAAAAATTGTTTTCTTAAAAGAAATTAAATTTTTGAAAGAATTTAATTTTTAAAAAAATTTATTTATTGTTAAACAAAATACTTTTTCCTATTTTAAAAAATTTTCTTTTTAAATTATTTTTTAAGTGTTTTTTATAATTTGCTAATTGTCACCAATGTGAAATGATAATATTTAACATTATTTCAATTTTTTGTTTAATATTTGGCGAATTTTACAAAAAAAAAATTAAAAACAATGGGAAAAAAATATTATCATTTATAATTTATTTAAAGTTCAATTGAAGTTTGAAAGAAGCAGGAATAATTCTAAATGAGGTCTTCTGTTTAAAATTTTTTTTTCAATTTCTATTCTTTAATTGTATTTTTAAAAATTCCACCATAACATTAGTGAAGTTTACAGTGATTGAAGTTTTCAATGTTGAAAATCATCATTTTCAGGAAAAAAATATGTCTATCAATAAAAGACGATCGTAAAGAGAGAGGTTTTTTTTCAAATAAAGTCCATTTTACAAAAAGTAATTTTTTTTTTACACTTAAAAAAATTATTATCAATGCCGCATGGGGATAAATTACACGAAAATAATAAACATTAAAAATTGATTTACACTTTTTGAAAATTACTCTCAATTTCATGAAAGAATTTTTTTTTTATGTGAAAATCAATTAAAAGTTCACTATGTTCTTTTTAAAAATAAAAAAATTATTATTATACAAATAGAAACGAAACAATCCACTTGTTGATTTTCCTTTGTTGTACAAAAAACAATTTTTTATATTCAATTAATTTCAAATTTTTTTACCACATCTAATTTATTTCTAAAATTCTATTTCTTCATTTATTTTAAAATATATTTAAAAAAATTTTTAATAGACTGATTATGAAAATTAAAAACAATAAAATAATCCCAAGACGTGATAAAAAAATTATATATTTACAGAAAATTGAAATCCTACAAATTATTTTGATAATAATTTATTTTTTGTATTTTTCATTTTGGTTATTATTTTTTTTAAGAAAAAACTTTTTAAAATAAAATTTCAATTTAAAAATTTTTAACTACGCGAATAATTTTAGAAATTAATTCTTATCTATTGAGAATAAATGTTAATGATTGCTTCAAACCTCCCTTTGTGAACGTCATTATTTGTCGGCGGAACGATTCGTATATACAATAAAATGTCTCTAGTCTTAAACGTTCAAATGAACGATTAATATTTTCATTACTTTCTTTAATTTAAATTTTGTTCTTAAAACATATTTTTTTGCAGTTTAAATAATTCATTCTTAGATGTTTTTCTTCAATGTAAACTTTGTGTGTAAACTTTTTTGTTATCTTTTTTATTTAAATAGAAAATGAAAATATTTAAGAATGTTAAATATAATAAAAATGTATTGTTGATTAAAAAAAAATTAAAAAATTGATTGATTAAAAATTTTTAAGAAACAAAACAGAAAACCCCATTTTGTTATTGAAATTTACGTTTAGAAGTAAATTAATAAAAAAAATTAAATTATATGGTTGCAAATTGTTTTAATTTTAAAAGAGAAAAAATAAAAATGAGAAAAACTCCACGTAATGTAGAAAAAAAATAGTTTTCGAAAAAGTAGACGTAAAGTAAACGTAATGTATAGATATGGTGAACGTAAGGTAAACGTAAAGTAAACGTATGGTAAACGTAAAAATAAACTTAAAGTAAAACAACAAAAAGTAAATCTTTCGTTTCATACAGTAAAAAGAGAAAATAAAAATAATAACAACAGCGCAAAAATATAAGTCGAAAACTGAGGCTCTTAATTATAATTCGCATCTTCTATCTCTTATATATATATATAATGTAAGTATTTTCATAAATTATTTTCACTAACTGACAGTTAGTGAAGCAGGTCTGTTACATAATTAATCTCACTTTTTTTTGGTGAAGCGTAAAAAAACACAGTCAGGTATAGAATCATAAATTGTGCACGAGAGAGAAGAGGATAAAACGATATGATAGAAAGAGAGAATTAGAGCGCGAGAGAGAAAGAAAATGATCGGACGGATCACCTGCTGCAAAACTTTCTCTTTGTGCTTTTTTTTACAGTTAAATAAAATAAAACCAAAACTACTTTCGGCAAAATGTAGACAGTAAAAGACCAGCTAACGAAAAAAGGAAAGCTAATAAAAAAGAGACGTTTAAAATAAAACAAAAATAAAAGAAAACAAAAAAAAACAAAAAAAAAAGAAGTAAAATTGTATTTTGATACGCGCAAACGAACTTTACTGCGGCATTATATTTCGGTACTGATCCTGGAATGGCGAAAAAGGGTGAAATTAAATGTTCGAGTGGTTGTAAATAATTTTCGATTCAATGCATCTCTGCTAGCTTCCAATATTTAAAACTTTGCGCCCCTTTGTACTCCCACGTGCTTAACGGCTCGGAATCCAATTCTAAATGAGTACGGAAAACGATACTCGATTTTGCTTTTTCGTTAATCCAATGACCATTCAAACAATGAATACCCATTTGTTATGTGAGTTACATCTCATTCGCACAATGTAGCTGATATTTAATCCCACTGATTGATAGCAATTGTCAAAAGATTTTGTATGATACTACTGTTTCATTTTCACCCCCACTTCCCCCTCCCCCCTTCGCGCACCATCCAGTCAGCTCAGTCGGATATTATTTCATTTACTTTTCAAAACAATCACTAAAATTTTAATTATCTCACCATTGTCAAAAAGTCCATGGTCAATTAATAACTCGCGTAAAATCAAAAGGACTTTTCTTTTTTATTTTTTTATCTGTGTCATATATACGCTTTTTTTATCCTTTGTCTCTCGTGCACAATAAATTCTCATTAATAGAATTAATAATTTTGGTTGTATTTGTCGATTCACTGGTTTTCATTGGGGGAAAAAAAATGAGATTTCCATTTATTATTATTTGAAAATAATAAATTCAACTTTTGAATTGTGTTGGAAATGCAGAAAATGATTCTTGTTTTTGGAGAGATGGATTTTATTAAATACAGATGAGTGAACAATTGATGATTGTTGCAGACCTCGGATATTATATGAGTTTTCTAAACTATTTTCAAAAAAATGCTAATTTTTTTCTACTTATTTTAAATAGAATGAATTTTTTTCGATTTTTCTCCCACATATTACAACAAAATAAAAACCCTTTCTTTTAAAGAATATGTAAATTATTTTAATGATTTTTATAGAAAAAATTTAAATTCACAAAGTTAAGAATAACAAAAAAAATTATTACATATGTATTCTAAGTATTCAATACTTTTTGTTTAGAAATAATTATAAAAATTTTCATTTTTATATAATTTTGCGGCAACGTTTTTTTGTTATTGGAAAAAATAATTATTGAAACACTTTTATTATGCATGAACGTTGTGGATATTAACTTCATTTTTTTAAGTAAATAAAAATTATTTCAATGATTTTCATAGAAGAAGTTAAAAATCCACATCGTTCAGAAACGAAAAAAAATTATTAAATATATTCGAGAATTACTTTTTAAAGAAATATTGAACATTTTTTGGTAAAAATAAATAAAAATCTTCATTTTTAACTACAATTTCAATTTTATTTCAAATAATCGAATTCTCAAAAAATTTTATAAAAATTATCAATAATTATTTGATTTAGAAAAAAAATTTCGAAACAAATTCTAAGCAGTAAAAGAATTTTTATGCAAATTTAGAGCATCAATTTTTGGAAATAATTAAATTTCAGATTGTCTGCAATTCAATTATTTCGACAAATTTAAATCTTGAATAATTTTAATGAAAAATTCTGAAGAAGTAATTTTTTAAAAAATAATTTTAATTCGATGGCAAACTATTTTCGAAAAAACTTGAGTTTTCGAGTTTAAATGGTTTAAATGTATATTAAAAACTTCAACGGTTTTCAAAGTTCAATAATGTATAAATGTTTATTTTGAATTTAATCATTGAAATTTTCAAAAATTTTACTTGGAAATTCTAGAAATGAATAAATTTTTGAAAAATTACAGTTGTTCTAATAAATAATTGAATTTCAAATTGGTTTCGAATTGAAATTATTAAAATCTTTATGAAATTAACTGGTATTTTCACAATATGTTTTTAATTGAAAAATTTCCAAACTATTGACATTTAAATCAACTAAATTGAATATAATTGAATTTTTAATTAATTGAATAATAAAGAATATTTATATAAACTTTTTTTGATTTAAATAATTAAATTTGAATTAATTTTATGCTAAAAAGTTTTTAAATAAGTTTATTTATTTAAATAATTCAATTCGCAAAATTATTAAAAATAATTAATTCGGAAAACGATTGTAGTTATAATTTTTTAGAACATAATTGAATTCTGAAGAAGTTACAAAATAGTAATTTTCAAAAATAATTAGATTTCAAAACCTTGTGACTGAAATTTTCCAAAAATTTCCAATTACCTTATAATTTTAATTATTCTCGAATAATTATTTCAAAAAGTTGTCAAACTCTCGAATAATTTTAGTCTAAAGATTCTGAAATAATTTAATTTTCCAGTTGTAATTAATTTTACAGTTGGAGAACTTTGAGAAGTAGTTGAATATTTCACAAGAGTTCACAGTTTCAATTGGAAATTGAATTTCAAAAAAAAATTAATTATTGAAATTTCCACTAATTGAAGTCTGAATTTCTAAAAAAATAATTTTTTTAATGAAATTTTAATCAAACTATTTGTTGAAACATGAAAGTAATTAAATTCCCGAAAACAGTTTTAAGAAAAGTTTAAAACAACTGAAATCTTTGAAAATCAGGAAAAAGTTAGAAAAATACAGAACAAAAAGTTTGTCACACAATTCTGAATGAAATAAACTTTTTCGATTTTTTTGTACTTTGAGTCGATTATAACAATTTTTTTATCCAAGCAAAGGTTGAAGTCGGTAATGTCTTTAAGGGGGTCCCATAGTGGATTGGATTTTTACATTGAGCTTCAATGGGAAAATCGCATCGACTTTGACATCGCCTTAAGAATAAAAAATAAAAATGAATTGCTTTCGTAAAAAATTTCAAATTAATTAAATTTAACTAAACTTATTTCTAATTTTCATGTGCGTAATTTCATCAATTGTTGTATAGACAAATAACGTAATTTTGTAGCAAAAATAAAATAAATGTTCGCATTATTATTTTGTTTTTCGTTCTTAAAAAACGTTGCGGACTTGAACCTAATATCTGAGGTCTGCTTATCATGTAGAGCATTATTAAAAGTTTCAAACTTGCAACAAATCGTGAATGATTTAGAAAAAAATGGTTTCAAAGCAGAGATGGCTGCGAAACTAAATAAAAACGAAAAAATATTTTAATTTTTGGTACAGGAATCAAAATCTGAAACGTCTTTGCATTATGTTTTCGTATGCTGGCAACGACACTAAAAGGTCCCTGTATTTAGTTTTATTGTGCTATTCAAAACTAAAATGAAACAAAGATAACAAACTAAATAAAACAAAGATGAAACTAAAAAGAAATAGAAAGAAGATTGAAAAATACTCTCATTTTGAACAAAAATCAGTGAATCGACTAATTGGTTAAGCTTTCCTCTTGTTACACAGCATCATTGATTGTTGTTCTATATGGCACATTAATAGATTTCCATTTGTCCCTCCTGATCTTTTCTCTCCTTCTTGGCATGATACTGACTCTTGTGGCTGACCAAACTGTTCCTCGATTTGTAACTTCTGCCACACTGATCGCAGGACAATGCCTGGGGCACGTAAAAGTGTGTATCAGCCAGATGTCTCTGTAATGACCAGGCTCTTGAGAAATGCTTTCGGCAATAATTGCAATAGGTCTCTCCACTGGCGGGTCTCGAATTTTTCCCATCATGCTGCTCCGAAGATGATGAGGACGACGATCGTCGATTCAATTCCTGCAGTGATTGTGACTTGTCCCTTTGGAGTTGAGCACTGGGAATTTGCGCCGTATCCTGATTCGTTGTCTCCAATCCTTCACTAAAATTCTCCAACTCCTCGTTAGATGGATCCAAACTGCCCTCCAATAAACAAGACTCCAAATCTTCAACGCACTCAATTTTTGGCGAAAGTGGCTCCGATTTGAGGACAATTTGCATTCGATCGCTAATGTCATCTAGAAGATCAATTATCGGTAGATCCTGATGATCCTGATGATCCTGATGATGATGATGATGATTTGGAGCCTCGAATTCACAATTCTGTTGACAAGATGTGGTACTTTGGTTTGAGCTGGTTTGATGCTGTTGACCTTCCTGCTGGTTCTCACAGGTGGTGATTGTGGCCGACTGCCAACCCCCGTCCTCCTCGGCGACCTCCTGGTCTGCAACCAAAGAGGAGGGGGCTGAGTCCAACCGTGCTCTCGCAATTATATGCTGGCGCGCAATACAAATGCGATTATTTCCGCAGTTAGTAAGCCTAGAACATGCTTCACATTCATTCATTCATATATATTTGTACTAACACACAGAGCCATTCATTCTCTCTCTCTCTCTCTCTCTCTCGATCATAAGATAGCAAATTATACAATCATGTGCCTAATTTTAATATTCTTTATCTTTCCCCTTTGAAAGTTTCTCACCCAAGAAGTGCATCTACTTTTAGGAATTGTAAATTCTTTTTCGCATTTTTCTCCACTACTTCCCCCTTTTTACCATTCTCAATCTACTAGTCTAGCCTTCCTCTCTCTTTGACCGGTTTCTTTCGACTTGAATTTTGAACCCTGAGATTTATGACCTGTATTTTAATCACGCAAGATGGAATATATTTTTCAATTTCTTAAATTTTCTACTCGATGAAAAATGATTAATTTGACATTTTTTTGTAAGTAAAGGTTTTTCTGTTTAATATGGCAGATTGGGGACTTTAAGAGACACTTTATCCAATACAGAATAAATTCTAAACGAATTCGGGTTTTTACAAATTTCAAAAGATTGTTTTTAACTAGAAGGTATACAGAACAATTTTTCTAAACAGCTTTTCAAAATTAAAGAAGAAGTGCATTATTGTTAACTGAAAAAATATCGAGTGCTTACAGAAAGTAAAACCGAACAAAAACTAAAATTCTGTTTGCAGAATAAAGTATAAAATTTGTCTAAACAGCTTTTCAAAATGATTTTTAACTGAAAAAATTCACGAGTTTTACTTTTTGCTGAAAGTAAAACTGAACTAAAATTAAAATTCCGTTTGCAACACAAACTACAATTTGTCTAAGCAGTATTTTAATATTATTGATTACTAGAAAAATTATCAGTGTTTTGCAGATAAATAAGACTAAAACTAAAATTCTGTTTTTAGAATAAACTACAATTTGCCTGAGCCGTTATTAAAAATTATTATTATTATGTGAAAAAATGACGAGTTTTTGCAGAGAAAAAATTGTTTGCTATTTTCAAAAATTTTCTGTTTTTGTGAGACACGATCTATTTTTTTTTTTTTTTTTTATTTTAACATATTAAATGGACCTTACGCACTAGGTTACTAATAAAAAATATAAATAAGAAAATGTAGTTAACAAAGTAGAAAATATTTATTCAATAATTCGGAATAAGAGAAAAATTAAATTATATCATAAAATTCTAAAACTTGTTGTTTTGTCTCAAAATTAATTTTCTGATGATTCTTCTTAATTTTTAAATTCAAATGAACAGAACATTTTGATGTGCCTTAAATTTTTAACTCTGTTTTTTACCTCTTAACCTTATTATACAAAACTATTTAAAAATTCCATTGTTTATAATCGAATCATTGAAAATTTCAATTTTTTGAAAAAATGATTAAAGAATTCTATTATTTTAAATAATTTTTTCATTTTTTTGTACTAAATTTTATTTTTTAATTTTAATATAATTTAAATAATATAAATCTTTAATAATTCGTTTAAACAATTGTATTTCCAAAAAGTTAATTAAAAATAATAGAATTCTTTAATCATTTTTTTTAAAGAATTACAATTTCTACGAATTCGATTTAAAATAATGGAATTCGCTAATAATTTGTTCAAAGAATTGAAATTTTCAAGAATTCATTTATAAATAATGGTATTTTTAAAATAACTTTAATAGTCGTTTCAAATCATTGAAATTTCCAAAAAATTCTATTGAAAATAATTTATTTCTAAGAATTCGTTTAAAAATATTGGTTTGTCTTAATAATTTTAATAATTTCCTTAATTAATTGAATTTTTCAAGAATATGATTAAAAATAATGGAATTCTCGAATAATTTTACTCTAAATGTTTTTTAATTTTTTTATTAGGATCAGGGAAAAACATAAACAAATACCAATTCTGGCAAATATTTGATTTAGAAATTAAGAATCATTGGAAAATTGTTTTGCGAAAGCAGTGCAAACAATGTACTGTTGACTTAAAAGTATCAAACTGCAACGAATCGATACCAAAAATGTGGATTAAATAAAAAATTGATTCATATGTTTCACATGAATTTGATCAATTTTTGAATCAATTTGATATTTTCAAGAAAACAGAATAAAGAGAAAAATGAATTTATCTTCATGGGAACAAAATTTTTATGAGAAATTATTTTTGGAACAACTACACAAAAACAAATTGATTTTGAAGCTAAAGTAGTGCAAATCATAAATTACTTTAATTATCCCTTATTTATAAAATAAATTGATTTTGAAGCTAAAGTAGTGCTAATCATAAATTACTTCAATTATCCCCTATTGAGTTTAAAGAATATCTAAGAAAAAGTAAGTTGAAAAAAAAGTTAAGAGTATCACTTGGCTAATTTGCGTATCAATAACAAGATTACGATCAAGTAGATAATTAGTAAGTCTTTAATTTTTCCTCTAGTATCACAGTTTTCTTGAAAGTATCAAATTGATACTAAAAATTGATGTCAAAAATTTAGATGACTGTTTTACTTGATCCACATTTTTGGCATCATCACCGTTTTCTTAAAAGTATCAAATTAATACTAAAGTGGATCAAATTGATGTCAAAAATCTGGATCTGGATCTGAATCTGGATTTTTATTTGATCTACATTTTCGGTATAAATTCGTTGCCATTTGATACTTTTGAGTTTACATGGTGATTGAGATACTTTCAAGTTAACAGTGATAGTAAAACTGTAACGACCTTTTGATATTATAAATAAAGTAGATCAACAAGGTGATAGTAAATAATAGCAAAACAACACGAGGTGTAAAATATCAAATACCAAAATTCACTTTCACTTGTTCTAACCAGGTGAAACTTTACCGCATCGATAAATTTTGACCTCGAATGGAAATTGCGAAATGACCTCGACCCTGAAACTAAAGAGCAAACATCCAATGGAATTTGGGATGATTAAAACAAATTAGGAGCTGTTGGAGTTGTAACTGACCACGGTATGTGCCCTTGAATGTGAAAATAATCCCTGACCACAGAGTCCTCAGGGGAATGATTGTGGGATGGTCCATATCGTGCGAGGGTGCAGAAGCAGAAGAAGAAGAAGAAGAAGTAAGCGATGACGAGATGTGGATATACGTAAAAGGCCTATAACACTCATAAGGATAGGATGTCAATATATAGAGGCTTGAAGCTTTAGGAAACGATGGTTCTTTGAGGGATTTTACCCGGTCGGTTACCCTGGCAACGCACCCCGCTCTAAAACCCCTCGGATGCTGTGCTACAAGAGGGGAGGATACCTAGGATGCGTATTATTCTTAATAACCCCGCTCGCCCGTAGGGCTGTATTATGACTGATGTTGACTCTGAGCTTGGAACCTCCTGGCGATCGATAGGCCAACTCGCGAACAGGGAGAATAAAGAATGAAAAAAAAGAGGAGAAAAAGAATATGAGTACCTTCCGGATTGGTTATACCTCATCTCTCTCTCCTTCTCTCTTTAGTCTTAGGCACCAAAAACTTTGCCCGATTGGTAATAGAACTCGAGAAAGTTTCCACTTCTTCAATATAACCCACTCTCCTCTCTATTTTACAACTCAAGATTCAAGATTTTCTTAGGGAGCTTAATAAAGCCCCCTTCTTCTTAGATGAAGATTAGATGATGCTCCTCGAGGCGAAGCACGGGGCACTTCACTATTCGCAATTCCAACTGCCTCGAGGAAATATCAAAAACTTTTCGAACTTACTCTGTTCTGTCAGAGGGCGCGGAAAAATGGTTCCCTCACTTCTCGAATGGTTCATCAACTAATTTTTAAATTTCAAGACGCGAGAAAGTGATTTACGATTGTCATTTAAATAAGCGCAGTGATTCTTCCCAAACTGCAATGTCTAGGTTTTAGAACAATTTTCAAAATATTAAATGTGTTAAAAGTAAAAACTAAAAACAATGAAAACAGAACCTGTTTTATGCAGTTAACTTTGAAAATTAAATTTTCTAATAGTTTATTTTCATCCTAAACAAAGAATTTAAAAATAAATCGTTGATGATGGTTCACTTTTGTTTCTATACCAACATAGAATTTTGAAAAATTAAATTGGGTTAAAATTCAAAAATCCGCACTCAGTTAAACTTTTAAAAATTCTCTCTTTGTTTTAAACAATAAAAGGATTTAAGTTTAAAATTTAATTCCGAAAATTAAGTAGGTGCAAGTTTTAACTGAAGCTTTAACTGGCTCCCAGTTATCAACACCCCACGTAATCCTACAAAATTGCTATGATGGTTCTAGAACAAAATAGTCAACTCTAAAATTTGATCTTTTAGAATTCTATGAGTTGGTTTAATAAAAAAAATATTTAATTTCAATAATTAAATGAGTAATAATATCTATATTTCAAAGTAGAAACTGAATATAACCCTTTTTTGTATTTTAAATATCGTTTCAACTACCAATTTAATGACGTTCGCAAAAGAGAGCATTTTTTCCATTATAAAATCTCTATTCTAAAATGTACAGCTAACGATGAGATATATCAAAATACATTGTTGTCGATTTGATAAGTGTGGACATTTTTCTCATCTCTGAATCAGATTTGTTTGCAAAATTTCTCCTCTTTAATGATATAATGTCAGTATTATTTGGTTATCAAATCAGAGATAATTGTATTTAAATTTAATTCAAGATAAATTTTGTATAATAACTGTATTTCCAGAACACGTTTCATAGATTAAGGAAAGTATGTTTTATCATTTAACATAGTCTTATTTCGTTTTAAGAATTAAAAAAAATTGTTTATTATTGTTAATTAATTCCTGTAGTTGATCGTATTGTTAAAAATTTTCAAGTTCGGGTTGCTTATAAAAAAAAGTTTCTTATTTACTATAAATAAATTCAGAAAACTAAATTACTTTTAATTTTTTATTAATGTGACATTTTTTATCACACTTTATAATTGTTATATTATTTTTAATCTTAGTAATAACTTTAAAAATAATTTTTCTTATAATTTAATATAAAATAAAGGGAGAAAAATACAGAAGCTAATTAAATATAACTTTAAAAATTGTTCAGTTCCAAAAAATTCCTTTTTTAATTTCCTAAATCAATGTCCGTCTTTAAATCTAAAACTTTTAATTACTCAAAACATTGCCGACAAAATTTTCTAGAAACTTATCCGAAAATAGCTTTTAACTTTTTTAATTTCTTGTTCCATTGTCTTTTTATATTTATAAACTTTAGTGGAAAATTCAGAGAGAAGAAATTAAAAAATATATTTTTTTTAAATGTATTATGAGAACATTTTTCGAAAATGTTAACCAGGAGTTTTATTATTATTCAACTTATTAAAAGACTATTTTCGACTTTAAATTAATTTCCCCCTTGTTATAATTATAAAATATGTAAATACATATTTAAAAAAAAATTATAAATAACTACAATTTTTTTTTATAAATATTTTTATTTGAAAAATATACTACCCTTTTGCTGGATTATTTTTTCTGAGTGCGCAAAAATTTCGCTTTTATCAACAACGGATGATTAAGTTTTTCAACTCGATTGAACCTAGAACACAATCGATATTTAGAAGGCGCCGCGAGCTTGAAATTGTTAAAGTAGATTTGAATGCCTCGCTGTGAATTGCTGCCAGCTGGTGGCAAAAACTTGAATTCATTGTCCGAGATTCTGTATTTAATTGCGAAATGATTCATACAAAATTCAAATTTAACACTGTATACTCATTTTCAAATTTATTATTTACCGTTTCGATTGTTAAATCATTCAATTTCTGCACATTCTCGAGAGAGAATAATACTCACTTTCAGAGTTTCCCTCAAAATTTATCAACTAAATGAAAATTAAAATTTAATTAACTACAAAATAAATTATTATTGACCTAAATTACAGACTATTCTAACTAAATACTGACGTTAGTACTAATTAGTAATACTAAATAATAACAGTGTAGTACTTAAATAGTACAAATTATTAATTAAGTACTTAATAATTAAGAATTTTTTTTAATAATACTCATTAATTTACTAATGTTAATTAATTATCTCTAGTTAATTAAACGGGTACCCAATTAAACAATAGTAACTAATTAACAAATGCTACTTCTAAATAATTAACTATTATTATATAAAATAAACTATAATTATTAAAATACTAATTGGCTAATTAATTATTTCTAGAATTAACTAGTAGTGATATTACAAGTAAATTAATTACTAACTAATTAACATTTAATTCATTCGAATTTAATTCGTTTCTCAATATTTAGCATTTTTTTCCTTATTTCCCAACTTTTGTGCTTTGATTTTTTTTAATTATCCACTAATTACTAATTATTAATTAATTAATTACTAATTAACTAAATTTTTCCCTTTTATTTTCTATCCATTATTTCTATCAAACGATTAATTTCTTGCGAAAAACTAAATATCAATGCAAAGAATAAAAAGAAATTCGAGAAAAAAGAAACTTTATTGAAAAGAAGAAAACGATTATCTGGAAAAACACATAAGATTTCTATTGAAAAGCATTCCTGGGAAATTGAAAATCAATCTAGTCCTTTTTTCGAAACATTGTACTGAAAATACAACAAAATCAATAATTTGTATCTAAGAAAAATTTCAATGAAACTATACTAAAAAAACAATTTTTTTTCTAATTTAATTTCGAGAAAGAGAAAAAAAAATTAAAAAACTATACTGTTGTTTATTTATCGTATATTAAAAAACCGAGTTCTTTGTTTGAAGTGCATCTGATAAAAGTTTATCGTGTAAAAACCTAGATAAAAATCAAATATGCACTGGCCAATGTGCAACATTCTAACAAAGAATTTTTTTTTTCTTATTTTCAATAATTTTAATTTGTATAAATTTTCAGCAGAGCGATAAATCAAATCAGATATTCTATTGATATCTTTCGTATATTATTTATTACAAAAGAGAAAAAAAATACCTACACTATATTATGTTTATTATCGTTTTTTCTTTACTTGAATTATTCCTTATTAGGTATGTATATTTATCTAAATTATGAATACGTGAAAAAAAATGGAAGCTTGATTGGAACTGTGATAGAGAAAAAAAAGGAACACACACACGTCTTAAATCGACGTTGAACTTTCTTTGGGAGAATGCATAATCAAGTGATGTTTCTCTTCCCCTGTAATGGGAACATTCAATCAAGTTAATTAGAGACAAAGAGAAAGGGAAAAGAGAAATCAGTCTCGGGCCTTAAAGAAAAGGGACTAATTTGGCAAAAATTTGTTGTTGATGTGGTGACGCATGTTCATTATTTCAACAATATTATAATTAATGTATAGAAAAAAATTCGAGATTATTTTATTTTTTGTGTCGAAAAAGTACAAGTTGTGTATTTTACAGATTTGTTTTTATTTTCATTCTATTCCTTTCTTCTAGTTTTATTTTCATTTTCTATATTTTTATATTTCTTGTATTTTTGCTGATTCTTATTTATTTTTTTTATTTATTTATTTTCATTTATTCTATTTTTACATATGCTTATTTATATATTCTTGTTATTCTATATTCTTATTTTTATTTATTCTCATTTTTATTGATTTTTTTTTCTATTTACTTTCATTTTCTTTTATTCTAATTTTTATTTATGGATATTTTTATTTTTGTGTTAGAAATTTATTTCCTCTACCAAATTAACTTTTTATTACCTACAACAATTTTGTGTCACAATCGAAAAAAATAGTCAAGTTTCTAGAATAAAAACTTCGAGTCTGCAATTTTTTATTGTAATCCGTAAACTTAAGCGAATATTTTTTAATTATTTGTTAAAAATAATTTTTTCTTTGGTTCATAATAAAATATTACTTCGTTATATTTGCTTTAAATAATTTTTATTCATTTAAACAAATTTTATTTGATAGAAATCGAAATTTACTTGCTGGAAATAAATTTCTATTTGGTTAAAATAAATATTATTTCATTTAAGTTAATTTTATTCGTTTCAAATTAATTTCTATTGACTAAAAATAATTTTGTGCCACTAAAATAAAAGAAGTATAAAGTTTCTAATTATAAAAATTAAGTCTCTAATTATTAATCCAATGAATAATTTACAAAATTACTCTTAATACATTTTTATTATATTTACTAATATTTATTACATTAAAAAAAAAGAAAATAGAAAAAAGCTGATTTTTTTCTCTTTTTTCGATAGAAACAAATAAAATAATCGACCTATCAAAAATTAAAATGAAATACGTTATTTATGAATGAAACATTTTCATCAATATTTTTGTTGCGTATATCAAATAAATTTTATTGGGAGGGAAAATTTTTCTGTTTCACGACAAAGTGAGAGCGAGGAATTTGAACGGTGTGCGGTATATGAAAAAAAAACAACATCTGTATAAAAGAACATATATACAATTTGTAATTGTGGTAGTGTCGCAGAGTTTGGGTGCGGGCGAATATAGTGAAATAAAAATATTTGCCCTAAAGCCATTGCATCGCAGGCGGTTTGTTGCAATGTTTTGGCCTCTCTGATGATATGGCACAGAAAGTTTTGTACCGCTACTTTTTCGCGGTTGAATTTTACAACTGGTTATACTCACTACTGCAAGTGGCATTTTATGAAAAAGAAAACGAAACAGAAAGAGAAAATAAAGAAACAAAAAAGAAATGTCACAAGACGAGGAGAAGAAAGGAGAAAAAAAGATGACAAAAAAAAAGATTAGTGCGTCTAGCGCAATTCTTTTCCGACTACAATTCCCCCCCCCCTCTTCTTTTATTTTTTATCAACAGCACAGGCAGAAAATAAGAAACAAATATATTTTTTTTATAGTATTTATATTTTTTTATAGTTATTTTTTCTACCTATTTCCTTCTTGTAATTTTCTTCTATAGTTTCTAGTTTTTTAAAAATTTTGTGCAGATATTTTTTAGTAATTTTTTTTCGCTTTTTCCTAGTTATTTTTAGTGATTTTTTTAGTTATTGCCTTCGAGTATTTTTCCCCCTTTTGACTAGTTTTTTGTATTGTTTTTTAGTTTTTTTCTTCTAGTTATATTTTTTGAGTAATTTGGTTTCTTAGTTTTTCTAGACTTTTCCAGTTATTTTACATGAGTTTTTCTTGTTTTTCCTTTTAAAATTTTTTTTTCTATTCTTTAGTTCTTCTCCAGTTATTTCTAGTATTTTTTCACGTTTTCTAGGTTTTTTGTAATTTTCTTTTATTTTTTTTCTAGTTATTTCTTATTTCCAGTATTTTATATTCTGGTATTTTTTCTAGTTTTTTAGTTTTTCTCTACTTATATCTAGTACTTTTCCCCCCTTTTTCTAGTTTTTAAAATAATTTTTTTGTAATTTTTTCTAATTATTTCTAAGTATTTTCTTCTCTTAATTTTTTTTCTAATCTTTTCCTAGTTATTTCTAGGGTTTTTTAGTTATTTCATTCTAGTGTTTTTTCGATTTTTTAGTTTTTCTCTAGTTATTTGTAGTACTTTTTCCCCATTTTTCTAGTTTTTTAAACAATTTTTTTGTAGTTTTTTAATTTTTTCTATTTATTTCTAATTATTTTTATCTATTAATTTGTTTTCTAATTTTTTCTAATCTTTTCCTAATTATTTCTAGTAATTTTTTTTCTGCTTATTTCATTCTAGTATTTTTTCGATTTTTTAGTCCTTCTCTAGGTATTTCCAGTACTTTTTCCCCATTTTTCAAGTTATTTAAATAATTTTTTTGTTGTTTTTAAATTTTTTCTATTTATTTCTAATTATTTTTATCTATTAATTTGTTTTCTAATTTTTTCTAAACTTGTCCTAGTTATTTCTAGTAATTTTCTTCTGCTTATTTCATTCTAGTATTTTTTTCGATTTTTTTAGTCCTTCTCTAGTTATTTTTAGTACTTTTTTCCTCATTTTTCTAGTTTTTTAAATAATTTTTTTGTAGTTTTTTAATTTTTTCTATTTATTTCTAATTATTTTCTTCTATTAATTTGTTTTCCAATTTTTTCTAATCTTTTCCTAGTTATCTCTAGTCATTTTTTCTAGTTACTTCATTCTAGTATTTTTTCGACTTTTGAATTTTTCTCTAGATATTTCTACTTAATTTTATTTCTCGTTATTTTCTTCTAATCATTTTTTCCCCATTTTTTTAAATTTCTTTCTACTTTTTTTTCTAGTTTTTTAAGTCGTTTTCTAGTTACTTCAATTTCATTTTCTTCTTGTAATTTTTTTCAACTTTTACGTTATTTTTTATTTAATTTTTTTCTCCTTCAATTTAAAATTCTTACGAAAATTGTCCCTCGGCAATATTTATTGTTTAGAAGAAATGAGAAATAAAAAAAGAGGAAAGAAGTTTCACAATGATATTTAAAACGTCAGTTTATTGCACAAGTGCTAATTAGCATAATTATCTACCTCCTTTCAATTGAGATAAAAACTCGCAATTTTTGGACGCTTAAAAAGTAATTTATATAATAAGTAAAAATATCTTATTGATAAAAAAAGGAGTCTCAAGTCTCTTTTAGAAACACGAAATATAATAAAATTGAATATTCTTTTTTTTGCAATATGCGATTATACAAAAATTATGAAAATGAGAAAAAATATATATCAAACTTAAATAATGACACAGATGGAAGTGAAATGATCTCATTAATAATACGGAAATGAAACTTTGTTTCAATCTCATCACAGTGAAGAATAATAAAAAAATAGAATAAATAAAAGATTGTATGGACATTAATTAAGACTATCAGTGTACTTTTTTCTGGGGCAGAAAAAAAGTTTAAGATTCCTAGAATGTAATATAATTGTACTATAAAGGAATGACTCGAAAAAAAAGAAAATGAAAAATGATTCCATAAATTCTTATTATTTCATGTTCTTCTTCTTCTTCTTCTTCTTCCTCTTCTACTTTTTCTTTATTTATCATTTTTTCTGATTATTTTTTCTCCACTTTTCTTTTTTCTTTTCTGATTATGATTTCTCCATTTTTCTTTTTCTGAATTATTTTTCCTACACTTTTTTTCAAATCGCCCTCTTTATTTTAAGCATATCAGTCATTATTGTTTTTGCGTAATGATGTTATGCAGTAATGACGAGAGAGAAAAAGTAAGAGTTGAATTATAATGCTGACAGAAAGTTGAAGAAAAAAATCAGTAAACGACAAGATTTCTTGTGTTTATTTCTGACAGATAACGAAGAAAACAATAATTACAAATGTGAAAAAAGAATTTTTCCTTTTTTCTAAATAAAACGATTACCTGTCTATTATCAAATAAATATTTATTCATTTGATAAAAAGATAATTAAATCATTTTTATTTAAGTTAATTCAATGATATTCGATTCAAATACAAAAAGTATTCTTGGTTTTAAGTGCAATTTCTTTGATTTAATAAAAAATTATTTGGTTTAAAATTTTAAATACTGAAATTATTTCAATGAAATAAAAAAATTTTCAGTCAAGTTAATATTTGATCAATTATTTCATTTTATTATCAAATATATATATTCATTTGGCGATTAAATATTCTTTACTGCAGTCAATTAAATCGTATTTGCTCGAAATACTAGATTGGTTTAATTTATTTGATTCAAACAAAAAATATTTGTTCCAAATAAATCGTTTTTTCAATAATAGACAAAAAATCATTTATTTAAGTAAAAAACATCTTTTTACTATTTATTTTAAAATGAAGTATATAAAGAATTTATTTTTCTTTAAAATTATATTTTTTCTTTAAAAATTTATTTTCACTTGAAAATATTCCCATTTTTTTTATTGTTCGCGAATTTACTGCTGATCGAACCGATAAGAAATGTATGAAATAATTTTTCTATCTTTTTTTTTTTAGAATTAAGCCATAAGACTGATAGTTCTGATCGATAATATTTTTAATTCTGAGTGACAAGTAATATAAAATATAACACGTTGAAAAAAAGCAAATAATGTGCGACTTTTTTTTATGAGTATTATCAGTTTTGGCGATAGCGAAAAAAAACTGTTATTTTTTTTTGCGAAATAAAAATCAGTAGCGAAACTAGACTGGGAGAAAGTGGGCGCAATTTTCTGTATTTTAAGAAATAGAAAAAATTTTTTTTTTATTTTTTGTAGCACCTTTACAAATAGAAAATGACCGAGCGCGAGCTAATAAAAGAATGCGACAAAAAAAAATGCGAAAAAATATATATTGAAGCAGCGCCAAAGAAAGGATTTTATTTTCCCGCAGTATTCTTAGAGAAAGAGTGTGAAATTTTAATTTCTAGATCTAGAGATAAAATTAAAATGATGAATACGTGAAAATTATTTATGTATCAAAGTAGTCTATTTAAAATAATTTAATTTTTTATTCCTTCACTATTTTTTTAATTTTTCTATTATTTCTTTTCTTTTTATTTGTTCATTATTTTATTTTTTAATTCTTTCAATATTGAATTTTTCTTTTATTGTTTTTTATTATTGTATTTTTTTTATTTTTACACTATTTTTTCTTTATTTTCTCATTATTTTTGCACTAACTGCTGCGGTGATTTGTTTTTCCTCGCGATACTTTATTAAAAAATAGATATTAGAGAGAGAGTTTTTTTTTGGTTTTAAAATAAAAATAAAAATTTTTTTTTCTGATTTCAAATCCTCGCTCTAGGTCAAAGGGCAATGCGAATGATATGCGAGAGTAAAGTTTTTGTCGACGGGCGACACACGATTTTAATGTGCCTAATAATTCACAGTACGATGCAAGGAACGTGAGTGGCGTACCAAGGTTATTGTATTTTATTTTTAGTTAGGCCAATGTTTAGCTGGCCACGTCTGAATTGAGTAGATAGAAGGACCTTGAAGAAATTCACGGATAACATCTGTTGCCTTATCAAATGGCCCCTCCGATAACTTTTTCCGTACTAACCTAGCATAAACCAGGCGTTCAAATATATTAATCGAAAATGCTCGCACCTGAATTTACACAACGTCTCGATTTGCAGACAAAGAATTTATTTCTTCTAGACATTTTTATCAAGATGGCGGAGGGGGGAGGGGGGGCTCATTTTTAAATACGCGATTTATTACTCAACATTATTATGAGGTTTAGAAAAAAATTACAGATTTATTTGTTTATTCCATTTTTTGTTGCCAAATAATTGCGTTAAATCGCGAATTTAATAAAAAGTTCAAAATTTTATTGAATTCCAAAAATAGTGAATTTTAAGAATATGAATTTTTTTGTTGCAAAATAATTGCGTTAAATCGCGAATTTAATAAAAAAGTTCAAAATTTTATTAAATTCAAAAAATAATGAATTTTAAGAATATGAATTTTTAGTTCAAGTTTTTAATTATTATCAATGCGACAAAAAAAAATAAATGGCAAAGTTTTTTTTCCGGTTTAATCAAGTACTTTAGATTTTGATTCTAATCAAATAAAAAAAAAAGTTTAGCGCAAACTGTATTTTGTAATTTTTTTTCCTTCTTCATTTATCAAAGGAGGAAACTTTTTATTTTCTGAATAGAATTTTTTTTTAAATACTTGAAAAAGATTGTATTGCTAATTCTATTTTTGCATAGAAATGACATATGTGTGAAATCTTGAATTTAGTTTTCTTTTTGTTCGCCCTCTCTCTCTCTCTCTTTAATCCAATATAAAGCCACAAACAAAAGGTTATCCATTAGATACCCCGAGTGTTTAAAAGAATTTTTTCTCTCGACATAATAAAAAATCTACTCTAATTATTTCTTGTTAATATTTTACTTTTATGAAATATACTAAATCCGATTTGTATCATTAATATTTTTTTCTTGCCTATAAAAGTCTTGAACATTGAGAAATGAACAGAATTTAAAAAAAAATATTGAAAATGCCCTTGTTTAGAAATTAATTTACTGAATGTAGTAAATACACAAAACTTTTTTTCCGAAATTAAATATCTCTTGAATCTACTTTTCGAAAATCAGAGTAAAAAAGGCAAGGAAAAAAATTTCCAAATCGCAACTATGGAGAAGATTTTGTGACCTTATTTTGAGCAAAAATTTTATGAGACCGCGATTCGGTGACAAGTTTATTTTAAGAATAATGACAGGAAAAAATCCAGTTTAATATTAAATATCCTTGGACTTTTTTTTCAACAAATCTGATAACTAGACGTCAGAATAAACGAAAGTTAACAAAAAAAAAATTGAGTCATAAACATACATAATTTGAAAATTTTAATTCTTTTTTGTTCAACATAGTAAAATAACCAAAAGATTATGTGTATTTAAATAAGAGTGAAAACGAAAATTGTCTGTGTCTTATCGCAAAGTGCGAAATTGACACTCAACGCGTGGATTTAAAGTAAAAAGATCATGTTCCGGTTGCCGGGAATGGTGTCTTTTTTTATAATCCGCGATAATGCGTTATTATTGTTATGCGGGTCAAATAACAATAAACCAATAAAAGGTGATAACTAGAGACTATCACATCCTCTTTTTTTTTTTTTAATTATACAATTTCACTTTTTTGTACTATTTTTTTTCCTGTGTTTTCGGTGCTAGTATTGTAAAAATTAATAATCTCAATTTTATTTTCCTAGACAATTAATTTCAGACAATAGTAAAGTCAATATAAATTAAAACTATATAATTCCAGTGATTCATGTAATAAATAACAAAATGGGTTATTTCTTTTTTTTTATTGCAGGAGGAATTGCCGAACAACTATATTATAGTGGGGAAATACGACAACACTAATGTGACAAAGAAAAAAAAAGAAAAAAAAATGATGCGACAAATTGGACAGCACGAGCACGGCATACAATGTTGGTATGTAATTTTATTTCTTTGTAAATTATTTGATAAATTTCATTTTATTTTCTCTTGTAAGCAAATTGTTGATCAATGTTGAAATGAAGAAATTTTTCAATAAGTTTAATTATTCACGTGAGTCTCAATAAGTCATACATCCAGAGAAATAGTTTATGCATCAATTTTATTTCCTTCAAGTAAATTATATTTCAATCGAATAGAAATCAATTCGGAATTTATTTGGCTACAAAAAAATTTTATTTACTTAAAAATAAATAACGTTTGTTTAACAAGAATATTATTTGATTAAAAACGAAATATTTTTTGGTTAAAAATAAAATTCCATTTTATTTAAATAGTTTTTATTTGACGCAAATAGAAATGTGTTTTTTGCAAATAAATTTTATTCGATTGAAATAGCAATCAATTAGCAGCAAACAATTTTTATTTGGATCTAAATGTAAATTTATATACAAATAATATTTATTTGTTTCAAATGAAAACTTATTTATTACATAAAAATTTAATCTGGTTCAAATAGAAATTTACTCTCTTCAAAAACTATGTTTATATTTCATAAAAATAAATATTATCCTGTTTAAATAAATTTTATTTGGTTCAAATTAAATTTCTATTTGCATTAAATAAATATCTATTTTTTCCAAATCAGGTCGCGTTGAAGTAGATTTTTTTCTTATTTAATTTTATTTTTATTTGGTCTTAATAAAATTCTATTTGGTTGAAATATATTTATATTTAGTTAAAATAAAAATAATTTCGTTGCAATAAGTTTTATTTAGTCTAAATATATTTCTATTTGGTTAAAATATGTTTCTATTTGGTTCAAATATGTTTCTATTTGGTTCAAATATATTTTGTTCAAATAAATTTCTATACGTTTTCAAAAAATTTTTTATTTGGCTTTATTAAATTTTCTTTGTATTGAATTTCTTTTTATAAAATTTCTCTTTGTTCCCGTAAATAATTTCTATTTGCTTTGAATAAATTTCCATTTGGTCTAAATAATTTTTCATTTTTGTTTAAATAAATTTCCGATTTTTTAAAATACCTTTCAATTTACTTCAAGTAAAAATTTATTTCCAGATAAAAAAATTTAATTGAGCTAAAAAAAATGTTTTTATTGAAACAAAGAGCAATTATTAGCAGCTAGAAAAATATATTTGGTCTAAAAAAATTATTTCTCTGGATATATTAAAGAAAAAAAAATTGTTGCAAATAAATATGAATTTGATAATAATTAAGGCCATTTAGATTACGCTAATCGCTGCAGATTTTTATATGCCCATTTTTTGTGACCATCATAAATATTATATCAATTTACTTATATTTTATTGTGTTGTATTATCTGCAGTGGACTTAGTTTGTACAGTGATTTCAAACTGACGTTTCTCTCTTTCTTGTTCTTCGCCAATTAGAGTGGATCTATAAGCTCATGAGCGGGGTTTTTGTTTTTAATTTTCCAAAAAAATTTTCTTTCTAATTTACTAATTTTTTCCATCAATTTTTTTTTTACTTCTACAAAATTTTCCATTCTGAAATTTAATCTTTTTTACTAAATTGATACGAGTAGAAAAATTTATCGTTAACAATTTTTTTCTTTTTCTTAACAATCAGATAAATAAAAAAATTTAGAAAAAGTCCCCTTTTTGCCCAGAGCTATAGATTCTCACAAAAAAAATGATTTTATGAAATGCAAATGCGAGTGATTCGAAATAGTATTTTTTTTTTTTTTTTTGAAAGTACAGAATGATGATTTTTGATGATTTTGTAATGCATGCCAATTAGAAGAAATTTAAATCTTCCAAGCAGAAAGAAAGAGTAAATGATTTTTCACCGCAACCAATAATAATAAAAATTTTGTAATTTTGATAAATTTGTGATATTGTTAGTTTGATATAACTGCACAAGTCATAGTGATTGTTTTCTCATTGAATCGGCCAACATTTGAAGATAAAATATATAAATAAATTTATATATTTTTTTCGACAATGTTTTTTGGACTCGAATGGAATATAATTAAAATAAAATAGCAGGTATAAGTAGCCACTGAAATCAACAAGAATGGGGAATCAAAAAATATTTTCATCACGATTTGACAAAAAAAATATGAAACTCGTTTTTTTTTATTATTCAATTGTGGGGTAAAAAAAAAGAAGAATGATTCTGAAATTCTTGTGATTTTAGGGGAACGTAAAGTTTAGAAAAAATCGAAAAACAAAAAATTTTCTTTTCTTACCTTGCGAAGTGCCCGCCAAGTCCGGTGTTTGTAACCCGTGACCCAAACCTGGAAATTTTACTACTGTTACGAATAGAATTAAAGCTCTTGTTTTAGAAATTCTCAGAAGACCTGTACGCAATTTCGCAATTCTATGTGAAAACAAATATTTTGCATGCTGCAACAAAAAATTTTTTTTCTAGCAATAAGCAAACAGTGCACACATAATGAAATTAAAAATTTGCTAAATTTAACTAAAAAGAACATAATTAAGCAATTACCTTTATTTTCAATTTTTTGACACTTCATTGTAATATAGCAATTAGAATTTAATTTCAATGATTAATTACAATTCTTTAAAAACAAACTGATTTTTAGTCCAGAAAAAAATGTGCTTAAAATTGAAATAGAATAAAATTGTAACTTTGCTGTTAAATTTAACTTTCTATTTTAATGCGCCTGGTGCGAATTTTAAAAAATCGATGAGATGATCTAGTAATTTTTTAAAGTCGAGAGTTAAATCATGAGATCATAAAAATTTTAAGAAATCTATTCGCGAAAATCTTACATAATTTTCTCACTCAATATTTTCGTTTCACTTTGCAGTTTTTTATTCCATTTTTCAAATTTAATTCTTTTCGATTTTTTCCATTAATAAATTTTTACTTATTTTTTTACGTTTTACTATTATTTAGATACTTTTTTTTTTAAATTTATAACACTAAAGGCACCTTTTTATTCTTTCTGAAAATTAGCACTGTCTTAAATCCAATAATAAATTAAATAAAAAATTTTTCTCAAAATTTTTAATAAAATTTTTAATGGCGCTTCAAAAAATTTTAATAAAATTCTTAACAACAATTCAAAATATTTTAATAAAACTCTGATAAACGATTCAAAATATTTTGATAAAATCCTGAGAAATAATTCACAACATTTTGATAAAATTCTTCACAAGAATTCAATTATTTTCAAAAATTGTAAAAAAAAATTCTCGCAAGAATTGAGTTATTTATATTTTATAAAAAAGTTTATTAAAATTGTTCACAAAAATCCTATTATTTTCATCCAAAATAGTACATTTTTTATAAAAATTTAATTATTTAGTTAAAAAAATACAATTTTGGTAATTTTCTTGAATGAAATTAATTATAATTTGCACAAGTAAAAAAATTCTTTCCAGAAATTCAATTATTTTAAAAAGAATTTTACGAAAATTCGTTGCAAACATTAAATTGTTTTCTCAAATAAAATTCGTTGCATGAATTAAATTGTTTTTAAAAATAAAATTTTTTCCTGTACTTTAATGTTTTTTAATCAAATTTTAAATAAATTTCATGAAAAATGAAATTATTTTTTTTTTAAATTTATTAAAAATTCTTTCATAGATTTCAATTATTTATAAAAGTTGTTGATAAAATTCTTTACAAGAATTGAATAGAAAAAAGTTAATATTGTTCATTTAATTATTTATTTTTGTATTTAAATAATTGAATTCTCTTATAAAATAATACAAGCATTTTATAATGTAAATTTTTAGAAATAATTAAATTTCAAAAATGTATTTTAACCTTTCAGATCAGAATTGATTTAAAACTGAATTTTAGTAAAAATTTTAGGCAATAATTGAATTCTAAGAAGGTTTTTAGTATAAATTGTTGGAAATAATTAAATTTCGAAAGATTTTTAAATAGAAATTTTAAAAAATTTAAATTTTTGCAAAACTAATGATATTTAAATATTTCTGTTTAAAAAATAAGAAATAATTAATCAAAATATTTATTTGATAAAAATTAATGTTATGTTTTAAAACAGTTTAATTTAAAAATTATGAAAAAATTGTAACGCAATTTTTTTTTTGAAAATAGTTAACTTTGATAAGAAATCTAAAATGATTAAATTAAATTTGCAATTAATTGGAAATTTTGCAAAATTTTTTAAATAAACACTTTTATATTATGTAGAGAATTTTATTTTTCCTTTTGAAAATTGTTTTCTTATATAATTTAGTATTTCTGATAAATTCTAACTGACAATCTGGAGAATAGCAGAATTTTAAAACCATTTAGAATTGAAATTAAATGAAAGAAAAGAAGTAAATTTTTTAAATGAAAATCAGGGAAATATCAGGGAAATAAAGAATCAAATTTTTGTGAATCGAATAAAATGAATTTTTTTAGACGTCAAATTTAATTTATCGATAGATTCTTTTTACTACTTTTTTCAGTTTTAAAGTTACTTTTTGCTACTTTTTTTAAAAATTAATTATCGAGTGCAGAGCATGCATACTTTTCTCATGATTTGAAAATAAAAAAAATAATTTCCGTATTTCGTCATACTTTGCCCATTACTTTAAAAATATAAAAAATAATTTTTCTTTTTTCCATGGTTGTCGTAAATTTGCCCGCAGTTGAAAACTTTGAAAGTAAAGTTTATAAATATAACATTGTTATTATCATTGTCTGAATGTTTTCGTTTTATTTGCCTTAAAAATATTTTTAAAAAATCTTTTTTCTTCTCCCCATATTTTATCATGATTTGCCCATGATTCAAAAATAGTAAAAATTGAAAGTTTTTGCGATTTATATCAGTTGTTTTAATGAAAAATTAACTTTTCTTGTTTGGTTCGCCATCATATAGAATAAAACTGTGACGCGCTCTGAAGAAAGGTACCTAAGAAGCAAACAAATTAAATGTTATTGTCGTGTTAGAGTTTTCCTAATTATAAGTTTATTTTTAATTATTTGAATTTGAAACCAATTTTTATTCTATATTTTGATTTTAATTAATAATTGATTTTCTTTCTTTATTTGTACTTGAAAGATTAAAAACATAACCTCAAATTTTTTGCTTCTTATAGGTACCTTTCTTCGGAGCGTGACACAACTACAAAAGTAGGACTTAAAGGATAAATATAACATTAAAGTACAAAATTAAATATTAAACTATAAAATATGCTGAAAACAATACACATGAAGCGAGAAATGAAAATTATGTCCTTTCCTAGTAAAAAGTAGCAGAGACGAGAAAACAAGAGATGAAAAATGAGAATTAAAAAAAATTGTTCTATGCGTACAGGTCAGATGTTGTATGAAATTATCAGTTGGAGCATACCTGATAATGGTGAATGGTCTGTGGTGAGTGCTGCCATACTAAAATTGAAGCTCCCTGGCGTTGAGGTAAATAGTTTACTCTCGGGGATAAAATTTGGCGTTGGGGGATGTTCAGGTTCAGTTTCATGTTCGTTACTACTCGCCGATGCAGGGGGTCGATCCGACGCTGCCGCTCCAGAATCTGAGGAATCCTCATTATTGGGACCATTGCCACCATTGCCTCCAGTTAATTCGAGAGGTTCACATTTTATCGAATCTTCAACAGGACTATTCTCCTCGTGAATACCATTGCCCTCAATTTTATTCGATAAATGATTTTTCACCATTGAAAAATCCGTGGGCGTTGCATCATTGTTATTAAGTGGAGGCGATAATATCCTGGGTCTCTTTACACTGTCTTCGTGTGGGTCTGGGGTATGCCTTTCGTTTCTACGTATCTGCGCCCTGCGCAGCAATTGTTGTACTGTTGTTGGTGTTGGGGTTACTGGAGTTGATGGCGAGCCCGCTCGAGGGAAACCTTCGTAGGACGATTTTTCGTGCGGAGGTATGTGATTGCCACCGGCAGCCAGCGCACGAACATGCGAGAGCTGAATATGTCAACAAACAAACAAACAAAAAGAGGTGAATCACATTTCGAAATCGCTTCTTTCACTGCGGTAATAGTAGCTTATTCGTTATTTAGCAAAAAGTGTTAAAAAGTAATAGTTTTTTTATTTTTTAATTAATTGTTTATTTAAGTACCTAATTATTTTTTATTTTAGCTACATATAACACTTATTTTGTTAGAGAAGCCACTAATAATTTCTATTACTTAAATCGAACAATATTTTATTTACAGAAAAAATTAACTCCAAGATTCTAAAAATTTAAGAGAATACAAATATCCAAAAGGAAAGTTAATTAAAAATTAAAATCCGCTTATATTAATTGGCAAACTCTCTAAATTTAATGAACAAATAATTGAATAATTAGAAACATTGACGAATATTTCGAGATTGACTATGAAGTTTCTATTCTCCACCTGAGAACGCCAAGGTTACCGCTAGATGTCAGTTCGCTACTTTCTTGGAATTTTTTCTGACATCTGGTGCTGACCTTGGCGTTCTCAACTGGAGAAATTGAACCACCATTTTCTCCTATAGATACAAAAATTTTCAATCACTACTTTTTGAATTAAAAATCAAAAAATAAATAAAAAATAATTAATTTGCCACTACTTGCAACTATTACTAACGTTTTATGACACTTTTGAGTTACTAATTTATTTTTTATTTCTAAATTCAGTCCGAGGTCTGTTCTCGAAAACAAATTGCCATTTCTGTTTGTACTTAACTTCAATTTTTGGAATTTTATCATAAATAATAACTAATAAATATAATCAAATAAAATAATAGTTCTAAATATCGAGGACTTCAAAAATGATGGTTTTATAATTTTTACAGGCCGATGGAATTTCGATGAATCTCAGAACCAAAAACCTAACAATAAATTTTTCGAAGGTTTTTTTTTAAATTTAATTAATTTAGTAATTTAATAACAATTTTGCAGTTAGATTCAGTTTTTCAAAATATTTTCTAACCTAAAAGTATGAAAAAAACCATTTTTTAAAATCATTTTTCAAGTCATATAAAAACACATTCGAATTTGACTAATTTTTTCTTAAATAATTAATAAATAATAATTTTCTGAATGTTTTTCAAGCATGGAAAAAATAATTTTCAATAAAATTCCCTGATTTTCCCGACTTGGAAAGCAATTTTGTAATTTGACATTAACTTAGGAAGTGATTTTGACTTTTATTTTTATATTAAAAATTAAAATGACAGTTAAAAATTAGAATCAATATCAAAGTCTAGCCAAAGTCAAACAAATTACAAAAGTTTTCGAACCACAATCAATTTTTCGAAACATTCCTTAAAATTTTATCTTTCTATGTAAATAGTTAAATTCATTTCAAAAAATTAAATTTTAAACCAAATTTTGTTAAGTTAGTAATTAAAATAATTAACTTAAAATAGATATAAATTTTCCAAAAGTTGCAATTTTACAAAGTATAATAGAATCTAAGAAGGTTTTGAAGTTTGAACACAAGAATTTTTTGAAACTTCAAATTTTTTGTGAAAAAAATTACTTAAGTTTTAATAATAAATGCATTACAAATTTGAAAAAATAGGTTTTTTGAAAACTTGTAATTCAAATTCTTTAAAAACACATATTTAAATTTGATAAAGAATTTCATTGAAAATTTTAAAGTAAATCGAATTTTCAATAAACTTTAATTTAAATATTTATAAATAATTGAATATTACAAAATAATGAAATTCGAATATGAATGAATTTATGTTTGTTAATGTAAAAAGTAGCATTAATGTTTTAAATTGCATCTAAAATAATTTAATACTGAATACATTACTAAAGACAATTTTATTATTAATTAGTTAAATTTAAAGAGATATAAATTTAGAATTTATTTTAAAAATTGATGTTTTGAATAATATTGGAAATTCTAAAAAAGTACATTTTTAAAATAGTTCGATTCTATTTTTTGGAGATTATTTTATTTTTATGGTTTGAAATAATTGAAATTTCCATAAACTCGATGAAAAATAGAATTCTATAATATAAAATTTACGAAACTAATTCAGGGAATTTTGCTGCATTTTTATTTTAAATAGAGACTCTTAAAGTTTTAAATTAAATTTTTGCTTCTAAAAATGAGCTTTTATATTAAATTTAGAATTGAATTAAATTTTTTTTAATTGAACTTGAATTTTTTTGTATGAATTTCACGGAATGAAATTTTTGAATTAATATTGAATTATGATTTTTTTCTGAATATTTGAAATTTTTTTATTTCAATTTTGAATTGGAATAGAATTATTTTTTGGATATTTGGAATTTTTGAATTTTCAATTGTGAAATTCAACAGAATTGAAGCTTTTATGTGGGCTTTAGAGAACATTTTCAAATTCTTCCATTTTTTCTAATTTTCTTAACAGACTATTGAAGAAGACCAAAAGTTATTTCAAGTCCAGAAGAAAAGAAATAAATAACCTAATTACGTAAAAAAGTTGTAAACTCAAAAAAATATTTCTTTCCCAATTTTAACAGTTTCAACACGAAAAACAAAAACTACCCTTCCCTGAATTCTTGACGACTAAAAAAGAAAAATTCGGATTATCAACACAAGATTCTTTGTTTTGCATGTCACCTGCTATTATTTTAAAAAGATATCCAACTAGTGTCATGAATTTCACATAAAGAGAGGAATCGTGTTCTAAAAATAAAATATAGGTCAACAGTAAATATTTATGTGTTTCTTTTTTGAAATGTAAATAAAATAAGTATACAAATCGAAAAAGAGCAGAATGGAACTGAAAAATTCCGACGGTTAAATTTTTATCAATATATAAATACCTTTATATAGTTACCACATTATACCTTTAACGCAAAAATTATTCAATTCCAAAATTATTAATATTTTCATTCTCGCGATGGAGTAAAAAAAAAATTTTTTTTTCAAGGTCTAAATATTGGCGACGTGCATTATCTTTATTTGCATGACCTATGTCAATCACGGAGGGGATCAAGATAGAACAAAGTAGAGATAAGAAAAAACAATTTAGTAAACCTACTGATAACACTCGCGAGCTTGATAATTGCCATTATAAATAATTCCAAAAATTACCTTGTTTTCTACTGATTATTTAAGACAATTTTCCTATAAAAACTTTATCTCATATTTAATCATAAAAAGTGAGAAGCGATGATGAATTTGTTGTCTTTTTTTTCAACACAATTACTAATTAATTATTATAATATTATTCATTAACACTTAATTCTATTTTTATACTTAATAAAATTTATATTTATAAATGTTGTATTTTTATTTTCTAATATATAATAAAGTTTCTTATTTCAATATCTAACAAAATCTATATACTATTTTATTTGTTTGAATAAAAAGTTACATGAAAATAATTAAAGGAGTAAGAAAAAAAAATAATATCAAATTATTTGAATCTTTTTAAAGATATTTTCAAACAAGTATTCATTTTTAATGTAAAGATATTAGTCAATTGAATGCGAGAAATAATTTGCTGATTGTTGAGAAAAAATACAGATTTCGTAATTGAACACAATGTCATTATTGAATAAGTGAAAATTAATAAATATACTCGGAATTAAGCGAGTAAAATTGCATAGTTTGAAAAACAATTTGGAATTCGTATTTTACAACATCAATTATTTTGTTAATTGAAAAGTAATTTAGTGCATTCAGCCTGAAAAGTTTTGCAACTTATTGGAAAGCCTACCTATGTAAGAATAATTATAATAATAATTATTATTATTACCTACTTTTTTCAATTTTTCGGAAATTTCGATAATTTTCGACAACTACGCATTTTTTTATGATAAATAAAAAGAAGAAATTAGCCAAAAACATTTTTCATTTCTCTCTAAATATTAGAGACTAAAATATTATTTCACCTGTTTTGTATAAATAATGGAGAAAATTGATGCTATTTGAATTTAATAATAGAGAGAGAGAGAAAAAGAAAGGGTTTTAATAAAAAAAGAATTGATAATATTGCTTACCTCATCCCTGTCGGTTTGATCGGCCTGTTGCGTAAGTCCTGACACCCTGAGGACTTCGGCCGTTTTAAGAAAGCTACTAAGAGAGCGTTGATGTACATTTACTTCGCCGTGGTAGATAAATTCCACCAAGGCATGCAAATCACTGAATGCTACATCTTGTAGTACTATCACCGGGTGTTTACACGGTGTGCTCTGTAACAGAAAGATAAAAGTACTCTTCAAGACCCGCAGAAATCAGGACACACAATAAATCGCAATATCGACAAGTCTGCGAAAAGAAAGCTTCCTGCTTTTCTTATTTATATATTATTTTTAATTTTAATAAAAAAATGAGTTGTATTTATTATTCACTCAAAATTTAAATATTCTTCTTTTGTTTCTTTATTATTAAGATACTGAAAGAAAATTTATATTCAATTTTGTAAAAGTATTTTACAAATTGGTCAGAAAAAAGTGCAACAAACCGAAATTTTGAAATAAAAAATACTAAACTTTAAAAAAACTTATGTGGAATTTAAATGAAAAGGTTTTGATTTATTTTATTTTATTTTTCTTGTTTTTTTATTTATTTATTTTTATTTTTTTTAATTTTGGTATTAGCTATTTAGTTATTTAGCTGCACGTGACTGTTAGAAATTAAATGGTAATTTTTTCGACCACTTTTTTCTTTAAATAAAAATTAAATTAAATTAAAGGTTATATCACTGTAAAAACACTGCAAAAACAAGTATCTTAAAATACATTATAATCACTTTTAAAACGATTAAAACATCTTATTTTTCAATCTTCTATCTTAGAAACTAATGCATTTTAAGATGCTTTTGATAACTTTTGGAAACAACTTAAAAGTGACTACCAAAGTATCTTAAAATAAGATGCCTTCTTTTTCCAGTGATTAAAATTGAAATAAAATTCTTGATATTTGCCATAATTATACTAAATTCCACATAATTTTTTTTTAAAGTTTGGTATTAGCTATTTGGTTATTCAGCTGCGTGTGACTGTTAGAAATTAAATGGTAATTTTTTTGACCACTTTCTTCTTTAAATAATTAATAAAATGAGCTGAAATTTTGTAAGAAAGTCTAAAATATAATAAAGAAGGACAGGGATGTGTTAAAGTTTAAATAATTCAAAAATAAATTATAATAAAACACTTTGTAATCGATACAGACGAAAAATTGATTAGAAGTGACCGTGACAACCGATAATTTTAAAATGATTTCTAATAATTAATTTTAAAAATATTAAAACTGCTTCACATCTCTGCCCTTCCTTATTATATTTTCGACTTTCGAACAAATTTTCAGCTCAATTTATTAAATATTTAAAGAGAAAAGTGACCGAAAAAATTACCATCGAAAACCTAACAATCTCATGCTGTTAATTTTCACTATTTCAATTTTTTATCATTTTCACATAATAATTTCTTTTTAAATAACTTAATTCTTGAAGAACTGTCATAAAATTATTACTTAGAAATTATTTAATGAAGAATAGTTTTACTTTTAGATATTTTAAAATTAATTGAATTATAAAAGTGTTGCGTTTTTAATTTTTAAACCAGATGAAATTCAAAACGATTTCAATATTAAATGAATGATTCGTTAGAAGAATTTTTGTTATGAAAAATCAGAAAAATTTAAGAAAAGCAAAATTGTTAAAAAAAACAAATTGTATTTTGGAGAAGTTACAAAGAATTTTAATATTTCAATTATGTTGACAAATTAAAAAAGACATTTCAATTCAAAAAATTTACTCAATATAATGATTTTTTAAAACTGCTAATTTAATTCAATTTTCCAAAAGAATTTAATTATTTAAGAACAATTTTCATCATAATTATAATTCGCTAGAATTCAATTATTTTCATAAATAATAAAATTTTTCGCTGAAATTTACTTATTTTTAAACTAATTTGATAAAATTTAAATTTTTAATAACAAAATTAAAAATTTAATTATTTTAAGAATTTTTAATAAAACTCCTCCCAACAAATTAATTATTTCCATAAAAAATAAAATTCTCTCTCTATATTACTTTATATTTTATAAAATTTTATCTTCGAAATTTAATTTTTTTCAAAAATTTTATTAAATTTCTGGGCAAATTTTTAATTGTTTTCAAAACTTTTTCTCAATTCAATGATTTTTAATATCTACTATTTTAATAAAATTTTCCAAATGATTTCAATTGTTTAAAGAAAAATTTGATCAAATTCTATGAAAAAATTTAATTAATTTCATAGATATACAAAACATTTGCAGGAATTATAATAAATTTACAAATTTTTTACAAATTTCGTCGAAATAATTTAATTATTTTCATAAAAGAACAAAGTTTTTCACATGAACTTATTTATTATAATTTTTTTATAGATTTCTTCGCAATAGTTTAATTGTTTTCATAAAGAATTAAATTTCTCACAGAGATTCAATATTATTTTCATAAATAAAATTTTTTTCTTTATCAATTAAATTATTTTCATGAAAAATAAAACTCATTGCAGAATTTTCATTATTTTTATGTAAATTTAATCAAATTTCTTGAAAAATGTAAATATTATAAAAATTTTATTAAATTACGTCGAAGGAATTCAATTTTGAAAAATATTGAATTATTGAAAAAATTATTTGTTATTTTATATTGAAATTAATGAATTTTTCTAGAATTTAATTGTTTAAAATAAATTATTTATTGTATCATTTATTTGTATTAAAGAAAAATTTTTATTGAGCGAAAATAAAATGTTTACTTGAATCAAATAAAATTTAGTTGTACCAAATAAAATTTATTTGATCCAAATAAATTTTACTTAAACCAAATAATTTTGATTTAAACCAAGTACAATTTTTTTTCATCCAAATAAAGAGAATGATGTCAAAAATAGTGAAATAAAAAATTGCGAAATAGATTACAGTAGAAATAATCATAAATTAAAATTCATATATATATCAAAGCACCTATAGTCTATTATAAAATCATTTTGGAAATTTTATGCACAGATGTTCAAGTAGCATATAATATAAAATTATTCACGCACTTGGGTTAGTAGCGAAAATAAAAAGCTATATTATTTGCAATACAATGAATCAAATTAAACACTTGCAATTTATGTTAGAAATTCAGCTGAGCCAACTATAAGTTAAAATATTTGTCCATCTGACAGTTCTAGACTTAACGTCTTAGTATCAGCAATCAAGAGTGTTTCGTCAGTTTTAGCTTTTAATAATGTGCAAACACACTACAAGTTTATTCACATACATATATAGATAGTCACCGTTTCATTAATATCTTCTACCCGCTATTTCTGATTATTATTTATTATTTAAATTTTAAATAAACGTTTATTATATATATAAATGTTCTATTTCTAAATAAAAGGAGAAATCTGGTTTTTTTATTCGTTCACTATTGATGATTAAGTAATAATACAAAAGCCAGTATTAAAATAACTCAATTCTATGAATGCTAATTATATAAATTAGAATGAAAATGAATGTCGTTTGGTCTTTGAAAAGAAATAAAAAATTATCTCTTTTGCGAGGAATTTTTTTTAGATAAATTAGAATACTTTCTGTTTCCAATAATTGAAATATTTTTTTTTTAGAAAAATTAGAAGTTTTTCTGTTTCTAAAAATTGGAATATTTTGTTTTTTTGTTTTTGGAAAAGTAGAATATTTTCTTATTTTCAAAGACTGGGACTTATGCGCGACTATTGATTGTTTTTAACACTTTTTTCATTATTTTCAGGTTTTTTTCTTTAACTATTTGACATTTATTTAACTATTTGTTTTTATATAAATAAGTAATAAATTGATAAGTTACGAACATTTTGAGATTCAATATGAAGTTGCTATTCTCCACCTGGGAACGTCAAGGTCACCGCTAGTTGGCAATTCAGTTTTTTCTTGGAATTTTCTTTGACATCTGGTGGTGACCTTGGCGTTCTCAGGTGGAGAAATTGAACCACAATTTCCTCCCTCGATATAAATATTATATTTAATCATTCCTTTTTGCATTAAAAATTTGAAAATCAAAACTGTAAATTAATTTTGGAGGTTTATGAATTATATTTTAATTCGCGAAGCAATATTATTATATTTCGAATTAAAAAAGAAAATGAAATAAATTTCTTTTTCATTCACAATAAACTAGTTCTCAAAATACAAAAAACAGTAATAATATTAAAAATGATATGTCAGTGTTAATATATTAAATGTTAAAATTATTATTATTGACAAATTATTGTTGAACATTATTGTTGGAAATTATTATTAAAAAATTATGAAATAAAGTTCAAGGTTGCATGCGAGAAAAGTATTTATTTGTAAATAAAAAGAAAAAGAAATGACTCGCAATAATAAAAGCGATTGAAATCAGAAAGGTAATTTGAATATGCACCTTAAGTAGCTCTCGGAAGTAAGGACTGCAGGCTGAGAGAACAACGCGATGTGCCTTGAGACTTTTGCCATCGCAGGCCAACGTGACGTCCACAAAATCCTCGTCATCTCGCAGGTTCTCAAATGCCGACGTAATGCTGCTCTGGTAGTTATTCCATCGCAGACAAAAGTGTTGCGTATCTACCATCGTTATGTCTATTCACCTGAAGTCAAAAAATTCAATTTTTTCTATTAATTAAATTAATTTAAATAATTTATTTATTTCTATTTTAATTTCAATTAGCAATTGTAATCAAATAAATTCATTCCTTCTCACATTTCGATATATAGAGAAATAAAATTAAAAAATTTTGTATTATTTAAAAATTCTAAATTCATGAATAATTCTTAATTTACAATTTTCAATTTTTAGTTAATTTTTATTTCTTAATAAATTTTTAATTAATTTTTTCTATTCTTATATTCTCATTTCTTCCTCTATTCTTTATTTTTTCCAATATTGTTTATAAATTGTAAAAAAACCTTTCCTTTAACTATTTTGGTTTGAAAAAATTTTTTATTTTTTATTTTCAGTTTATAGCTATTCTTTAATTACATTTGTAATTTTTGTTGTTAAATTTTCTAATTGCAAAATTATTAGTAGAATAAATTTCCTAATTTATTCTCAGTTGAAAATTATTCTTTAACTGTAAATTTGTAGTTTTTGTTCTTATAAATTTTGTAAATTGCAAAAATATCCTCGTATTATTATTATGATTATTATTTATTTTTATTCCTTTAATTATTGTCAGTTGAAAACTTAGTCGTTTTTTTGTTATTGTTAATTTTTCAAACTGCAAAAACATTAGTTGAAAAGATTTATTTTTTATTCTCAGTTGAAAAAATGTTATAGTTGAACTATTTTTTTATTTTTTGTGGTTAATTTTGCAAATTTCAAAATAATAAAAATTGCAAAAATATTAGTCAACAAGATTTCTCAGTTTATTCTCAGTTGAAAACTATTTTTTTTAACTGAACAATTGTAATTTTTTGTTATTATTGTTTATTGTTAATTTCACAAATTGCAAAAGACACTAAAAAAGAAAGGGGAGAACGGAAACTTAGAGCAACTTTTCTAGGCATGTGACAAATCCAGATAAGCTGGTGCAAAGACTCTGATAAATTGAGATAAAGCTTATTGTGAAATATATCACTTGCAAAGTTTCAGGGTATGCGTCAGTATTGTACTCTAAAGTGATGATATTTTTAGAATTTTCGTTTTATGACCACTTTTTATTACTTTTTTAGTTATTGATTAAGATCGTGATAAAAAAAATACAAAATAAAAATTGATTCAATGTACACGATAGGAAATTTCTTATTATACTTTCTAAATTCAAATCTACTTCAAGATGTTCACTAATTTTACATCTCGAATCACTTGACCTGCCTCTTTTTTTCAAGTGTTTCGCAATTTCTCCAATTTTACTATTTTCTCAAATTTTCTATTACAATTGTAAATTTATATTTTTTCAAGTTTTCTATTTCTCTAATTTTTCTATTTCAATTTTTCCGTATTTTTAATTTTCTATTTTAATTTTAAAATTCTATTTCTAAATTTAAAAATTAATTATTCACCAAATTGGTTTTTACCAAAATAAATTTACAATATAAACGGGAGAAAAATGTACCTAAAAAATTAAAAGTGTAAATTTTTAAATTTACCAAAATGGAACTATAAAATTTGACGAAGAAAGATAAAAAAAAATCTTTCACTAAATATGTTTTACTTTTTACTTAAAATTAATAAAAATTTATTCATGATTCTCAAATTTTGAACGTTTAACTGAACGAAATATTTTTTATTTCAATTATTTTCATACATTACTGATTGCAATAAAAATGAGGGACTTAAATTTTAGCTAGAATTTTTTTCATATCACATTTTATTTATGTACTAAATTTTTCATTTAAAAACTTGATAATTTTTTTTTCATAGTTATACACAAAATTATTACAATAAAAATTTAATTTCATGAAAATATAAGTGAAAAAAATTATCTATTCAAATCTTTTTCGACAATTTACTAATAAAGAAAAGTAAGACAAAATTAGGTAAAATTAAACATTTATCAAGTATTAATTTTTTTTGTATAAAAAATACTTTTTGTCATAAAAAAATAAAAAATGATAGAATTGAAATTATATTGTCGTTAATTTGTGTATACATTTTTTAAAAATTTATTTCGAACTTAGTACAACTTGCAATAACAAAATTTTATTTCCAGAGTAAATTTAACTACTTTTGAAGTAAATTTTTTTCTTTTTTCTTGAAAGAGTTAATTTTTTCAAAACTTAGGACTAGGACTTACAATTTTTGCTGTCAAATTTTATCATTTTCACATTTGATTTTTCTATAAAAATTCTTGAACTTTTCTTAAAAGTTAGTAAATTTACAAAATAAAAAATTTTGTTTTGTTTCCTGAGAAATTTTACTACTTTGAAGGTAAATTTTATCAATTTTCCTAAAGAAATTCTCTTCGGAAATTATTATTCTGACAATATCAATTTTTAATAACAAGGTTTTATTATTTATGGGAAATTTTTTACAAAATCGAAAGTGAATTTTATTAATTTTGGTCGAAATTTACTTCGGATGTAGTAAAAATTCAAGGAATTTTGAAATTAGTGGTTTAAAATTTGTGTTCTAAGGTAAATTTTGATTTTAAAATTTGTAAAAATCGGTACTGAGTATTATTTCTCCTTCTTCTAGAAATTACTAACAAAAAAGTGAATCTAGACCTAAAGAAGCGAATAAAATATCTTTTTATAAGACTAAAAGTACAAAAAAAGAGTTCTTACATTAGAATGACATTAGCGAAAGTTTTTTTTGTCTCTCTTTTTTGTTTTTAGATAACGTTTTGAACTTTGGCTGCGCCAATTAACGTGTTTTGCTTAATCGTGAATTTAATTCAGTTTGAGAGATAAAAATTTTCGAGCTCAGTTCAGAAAAAAACTAGAAGACAATTATTATTATTGTATATATAGGGGGAGACGCGCGCGTTTTGCCCGTTGAATTTCTATAGAAAGCTTGTGCTAAAAACTGCACTCAGCTGCGCTTTTTTCTTTTTTTTGTCTCTTTTTCTCTCTCACTCTCTCTCATTTTTTTTTCTTTCAATCTGTGAAAAAAAATTAGGTCGTCACACTGGAGCCATGCCAGAACGCACGATTAAATAATTTCTTGGTTGCTTATAAAAGTGCAAGCTCTAAAGTATGCTGATAGTGCTATCTCGGCAAAAAGATAAAAAAAAATCTTAAAACAAATTTACAGACCAGACTTGATTCTCTTAAATTTAACCGTTCTGATATTCGCACGAAAAACTTTTCGTGTCTAATTCAACATTGATAATTTTTTCCTTATCATCAATGTTTTAATGCTCATTATCAACTAACTAGTATCGCAATTTACCGAAAAAGATGAGAGAGACAGAGAGAAAAAAATTGTTCCCAATTATATATCTATTTTTCGTTAATTTACATTTTTGCTAAATTTTCGAACGAAATATTTTTCTGTCGAGTTGTTTCATAAAACTATCCTAAGAAATTAATGTAAATTAATTTATTTCTTCTAGTTACGAATTTTTTTTCATATTCAAATCTAAAAGGAGTAAAAAGTTTGTACAATTTTAGGAATATTATTATTTCCCACTAAACAGGAGTTGAAAAAAAAATTGCAAAAATCGTTACACTGAGAGAATGTAATAAAATTTCTTTTCCGTTTCAGGTGAAATTTTTTCGTCTCTTTTATCTAAAAAAGTAATTCATAATATGTAAAGCATTTTTCAATTTATTTATCCTGATAGAGACCTTGAATAAAATATCGAATATTGATTCTTTTATGGCACAGATATCAATGCTGATAAAACAATATTTTATTAAAGTCTCAAAAAAAATTAAAATAAAAAAAAAAATCTGGAATAATAAATAATGTAAATAAAAAGTAGTTATTGCACATTTTTTTGTAATATAATTGTGCGCGAATATTTGAAAAAGAAAAATTAAATAATTTCAACAGGTTTTTAATTTTAAATTAAATTGACGAGAGGCAGTGGAATTTTTTCCTTTCCTTTTCTTTTTTTTTTAATTCTTATCTGGACTGGAAAGCCATTAGGCACTGAATTAAATCAAAACTATAGTTGTTCATTCATGGCGAAGAGATAGGTTAAGGTTAAATTTCTTCAACTTTCGTTGCTTGGTTTTAATAATCACAAGTGGTTGCTCTGCTTGGTCGCTCTCCGTCAAGGTCTATTGCTAGTGTAAACACAGTGTCTCTAATTTACGATTAATGAGATTAGGAGTATGGCTTTTTCTAAGAAATGTCCTGGAGTGAGATTTATTACTCCAAATGAATTCTATACACATTTTATTATATATGTTACTCTATTTTTAATCTCACTTTTATTGATATTATTAAGAGAAAGAAAAAATTGAAGAATGTTTTCATAAAAAATGTGACTAGAAAAAAAATTAATTCTAAATTAAACTTATTTAGAAGTTAATAATAGATACTTGTGTTGCTTGCGATAAAAAAGTTCACTGACCACTAATTTTCAAAGGCGAAAAAGAAATTTATTTCTATTTACAAATTGGGAGAAAAATTCTTTTTCTCTACACAACAATTGTTTTTATTTATGGAAAAATTGTTATTATTTATTGCTTCGATTTGCAGAATTGCAAAAAAAAATTGTTTTTATTTTTACGATCTACAATGTTTCAAAAGTTCGAATGGAGGAAATTTCTTTTATTCGCTTTTTATTAGTAGTCAATATTTTTTTATTATTCTTTATTTATTGTTAACTATTTTTTATTAAAAATACCTCCGTAAATTACTGTTGGTAAAAAAAATTGTAAACATAAAGAGTTTGGAAACATTAAAATTAATATTAATTTTAAACTTGACTCAAAAATTTAATTTAAAGAAGGAAAAAAAATTCGTTCGGTTGAATATTCGAAACATTCGTAAGTAGAAAAATTGTTTTTATTTCTGTGCAATTTCATAAATAAACAAAATATACTATTTACTATTTTCTATTGGAAACATTTTGATAAATCACTAAAAATATAAATTTTACTTTTCGAAACTTTATTATTAATTGTCAATTTGACTGAGTGATAGAATCGATATTTATTTATTAATTTTTTTTACTCTCGACTCAAAATGATTCTAATAAAAGTTTAATTTGCAGAAGAAATAAATTAATTTCATTCAGTCGAATGTTAAAAACTTTAAAAAGAAAAAAAAAGGAACTTATTTGTAAAGTTTGTTCATAAAGTCCTGGAAAAATAAATTGTTAATTAAAAATTAAAAAAATTGTAGAGAAATTATTTTTTATTTATGAAATTGAAGAAAAATTGTGGAAAACTTGTTTTCATGTATGAAATCGCAAAAAAATTGTTTCGTTTCATTAATAAAAGCGAAGAAATGAGAAAGTTTAATAAAGAATGCGAATGGCGAAAAAAATTGTCATTTTGAAAAACGATACCTTGCGAAAATTAACAACAATTCCAATTTCCCATTGGAAGACACTTTCACATCACGTTTAAAAGTTCCCGGGCTGACAACAAATAGCAGTTGAAGCACACATTTTTCCCAAGGAGGAGAAATTTAACAAAACAGTTCTCCACTTTTTTCTCCCCTTTTACCCAAGTCTTTGACAAATAAAATTCCCGACTAGAATTTCATAATTTTAAATAAATAACTTAATTCGACTTTTAAAACAAAGCTCAATACATTAAAAATAAGAAAAAAACTTGTTTCGCGAAACAGGCACAAAAAGGGGGAAAAAAACTCCACACGCACGAGAAATTTGAAATTCGAATGTGGATGCTGCGAGATGTGAGAGAGACGATAGCACCAAAAAAAATTAAATCAACAACAAAATGAAAATATTTTTTTGTAAAAATGAAAAATTGGCAAATTCTTGTTGCGAATTGCTTTTTGTTGAACGCGTCGAACGTTGGCCCGCCAAGTCATCACGTGAACTAACCCCCGAAAAAATCTTTGAGACTATATTATGTATAGTGAGTGTAAAGAGTGTCGCGAACGATGATTGTGATTCGTCAACGGCACGAAACGGATTAATCCTATCGGCGCGACGCCGGGTGAGATTATCGATAGAGTGAAAACTGAGCATGTAAAGTGTGTGTGGCACGCGAGGGTCGTCATGCCGGCGAAAACTACCCCCCAAAACAGGAGGCGAGAGAAAGTGAGGTGAAAACAAGCTTTAAGTTGAAGGGTGGGAACAGACGTGCGCGAAACGCTCAATCAAATGAAAATTCATCGAGCGTAAATAGATAGAGAGTATACTTCTTTTTTTTTTTTTTTTTACTTTTTTGCCTATAAAAATTTTCATTTTTGCAATGTTAGAAAATAGGAATTTAATTTTAAAAAAATAATAATAATAAACTGTTCGTCCCCTTTATAAATAAATAAATATTTTTTTTAATACGAAAAATGGCAAAGACTTATTTTTTCATGAATGAAAATAATAATAATAAGTAACAAAAAAAAGGATAATAATAAATGAACAATAAAAAAAGGAATAAAAGAGTAGTACAAATTTTTTTCTTTTTGCTATTGAAAAAGTACAAGCGCTCATTTCATTTAAATTCTTTTGTGTACAAAAGTATTACTTCATTATTCATTCTAATAATAAATAATAATAATAAAAAAAATAATGAAAAACAAAATTTTTTAAATGGAAAGAAATTCATTTATATTTTTCACTGTACGAAGATAATAATTTAATAAATAAAAAATAAGAAAAGTAAATAAAAATAGAAGAATTTTTGTCGTTTTTCTTTTTATTATTTTTTATTACTATTCTTAAATTCACACGCTAAAATATAATTTTTCTTTGCAATTTTTCATGCCCAAAATAATAATTATACTTTTTGTTATTTTACCATTTAAAAATTTTTTAAAATCATTTATTTATTGAAATTGCTTTAATATAGTTAAAAAAATTATTTTTGTACATAAAAAATGTAAAATCAATGTAAAAAGTAAATAATAATAATAATAATAATAATAATAATAATAATATAAAATGTTAAATTTGTGTTTTTATTTATTTTTGACTTGGAGGATTGATAAATTTGATAATAATAGAAAAACATCAAAACATAATGGGGGAAAAATAGTAAAATAATAATTTACGTTGCTTATAAAAAATGCAAGAACTTCTTTTTTTGTACAAAAACAATTTTATAACTAAATTAAAGCAATTTCAATAAATAAATGATTTAAAAAAATTTTTTAAATGGTAAAATAACAAAAAGTATAATTATTATTTTGGGTATGAAAAATTGCAAAGAAAAATTATATTTTAGCGATTGAAATCAAGAATAAAAATAAAAAGTAATAAAAACAAGAGAAACGACAAAAAATAGTTAGGAAAATAGTAAAATAACAAATAATTTTCTTTTTGCGTATGAAAAATTCAAAAAGTTCATTTTATTTATCCTTTTGCGTAGACAAATAATAATAGTAATGATTAAATAATAATAGAGGAAAAGCGAAACGAATTTGTAAAATAATAATAATTTTGTCCACATAGAAAATTGCAAAGAATCATTTAGACAAATTTTTAGTATAAAAAAATAATATTAATATTTATAAATAATAAAAACAATAATAAAAAGAAAAAAGCAAAAATTTTAAATAGTAAAACAATTTGTAAAATAATAATAATAATAATACCAAAAACAAATACAATTATTAAAATTGTATTAAGTATAGTTTTAACAATAATAACCTAAGTAAAATAATAATTTCCTCACCTAGTGGAAAATTTTTTTCTTTCAATCAATTCCATTTCAAGTGAGGAAAAAAATAAACAGAAAGAATCTCGGGTTCTTGACAATTTTTTTCTTCTCCTTTTTTGTTTTTCATTCCGAGAAATTTCATTCTCGTGAAATTCATATTGAATCAACAACAGTTATCAGGAAATATTAAAATCTTTCTCTATGTAAATAGAGAGAGAGAGAGAGAAAAAGCTAAATAGTCTATACAATATACAAGATTGAATCTTTTAAAGAGAAAAAAATAATAACAAAAAGGAAAAAAAAATTGCCAAGAAACCTTATAAAGTAACCGATGCGTCATTCCTATTTTGAATTTAAATAAATTTAACGATATTATAAATAATAATATTAATTGTATTAATTTATATTATTTATTTAAGATCAAATTTCTTGTACTTAAAATTGCAGATTCAATACGAAAAACGAAAAAGTAAAAATTCGATTCCAATTTACAGTTTATAAATATATTTTTATCAAATCTATTTTAATTTTTATGAAAGTAGAAAAAAGCCGCCATATTGTATCGGCCATTTTTAATTTTTGAAAACTTATCATCATGTTCGTAATCAGCGATCCGAAGAATCCCCCAATGTGCAATTTTCTATCAAATTCGATAAATTTTCAAAATTTTCGTCGCCATATTGGTTCCGCCATTTTGAATTTTGAAAAACTTAACAGTTAAAAATTTATTAGTTTCGGACAAACCTGCCTGTTTATTTAGCTAAAAACTGATTTACGCGTAAACTTCATCGGTTTTACTTAATATTATTATTATTTAAATAATAATTTAATATTTTAATAATATTTATTATTTATTACATAATAGTAATTTAATATTTCAATATTTAACGTTTATTTAACAGGTAACCCTTTATATTCAGTATGTGTGTGTGATTTTAATTTAAAGGTAATTTTAGGGAGGTAATTTTAATTTGAAACTTTGGTAATTTTTCGTCAAATAACTACTTTTAGAATAACAATTTTTATATTAGTCATTTTTTAGTTATTTTTTCGTCACTTTAATATTAGTCATTTTTAAACTAGGCTTAAAAAAATTTTGAACGATTAAATTATGTCAAATTTACTTCGATTTAAGATTTTAAATATTTTTGAATTACCTACACTTGTTGCATGAAAATCGAAAGTATGAATAAAAAAATTTTAATCTTAATAAATAATTTTTTAAATATAAACAACGCAATGTAAGCTTCTAGTAATTTAATATTTAATTTTAATAGTTCGAAAATAAATTGCAATAAAACACTTTGAAATCAGCAAAGACGAGAAATCGATGAAAAGTAACTGTGACAACTGACAATTCTAAAGTAATTTATATTTTATTAATTATTAAGTACATCACTGTTTCTTTTTTATTGTATCATAGACTTTCAGTCTATAATTTAAATAAATTAAATATAAATTAATAAAATTATATTTCAGTTTAATTTATTAAATATTTGAACATGGAAAAGTGGTCGAAAAATTACTTATTAAGAACCTAACACTGAGAAAACATTATACTCGTTTCAAGTAAAAAAATAATTTCAAACGATTTTGTTTCATTGAAATTAGTTTTTAAGCTTAATTCCAATATATAAAAAATATTTACTAGTTTAATTCAAAAATAATTTTTGTTTAAATAATTATGTTTAATTCAAACATATTCTGTTTTGATTTAAACAAAAAACATGTTTAAAAATTTTAGTGTTTGATTCAAACTTAAAAATCGATTATAAATAATTTAAAATCAATCACAACTTATGTTTGAATTAAATATAATACTTCTTTAAATGAATCAAAAAATATGTTTGAATTAAACTTAAATTTGTTTGACTGCATAGCAAAGATATTTTAAGTTTGATTTAAATAAAATATGTTTGAATCAAATAAATTCCTTTTCTCAGTGAAGAGTTAATACTAATTTGAATTTCAATTAAAGAAATAAATATTGGAGAGAAAATTTCAATTTAGTGGCGAAATAAAAAATTTGTGTGCAACGAATAAATTGGATTTTCAAAAAAAAAAGAAAGAAAAAAAATGAAAAACAAGATATAGAAATAGATAAAAATGTAAATTGGGATATGAATGCAGAATGCAAGTGCAGGATCAAGAGAGAGAGAAAGAGAGAGAGAGAGAGAGAGAGAGAGAGAGAGTTAGACAAAGGAGATAAAGTCGGAAGTGGTAAGACGTCTTCGCGTCGTCCGGGGCTCGTATATTGTTCACGCACGCCTCGCCGTTTAATCTCACTCTACTTGCTTCAGATTTACCTTGCAGCACCTGACTGAAATCCGCGCTCACGTGCGTGCACGTCACCCCTTTAGCACCATTATTGTATGCACATTTTCAATATAAGTACACTCCTACTGACATTCCTGCCGGGAACGTGTAACATTCACGCAGCGAGTAACCATCTTAAAAACTGCACAACGCACGAGAAAAGGTTACGTTTACCGAAAAACGCTTTCTGCGAGATGAGACTCGAGCGCGAGGGTTGGTGAAAGGTTAGGTCGATTCCCCGTCTGCCACGGAGGGGAGAAAAAAGAGAGAGAGAGAGCGAAAAGCGGGGGAACTTATCAAACAAGATACAACACCCAAAAACCTGCAGCTTCGCTCTTATATAGTTTCTCCGAGAAAAATCTCACCCCTTTCTGTTTTGCTCTCGTTTTAGTTTCATTTTAAATAATGCTAATAAATACTAATTGTGAATAATACTAATTTAAATACTACTAATTGTAAATAATGCTAATAATCATTGCGTTTTGTTTTCTCTCTTTATGAGTCTCTCTAAATTTTAATTGTTTAACTATTTTAAATTAGTTACTCACTTTTTGCTTTCAAATTAGTAAATGACACTATTCAATTAGTATAAATTAAAATTTTACTAAAAAATTAGCACAAGTTACTATTTTAGTTAGAAATTAATAGTAATAACTATTTATTAGACAAATTTACTAATTCACAAGCAAAATTTAACTGATAAATTCGTTAAAATTATTATTTTACTAATAAATTAAAGAAAATCACTATTTTAGTAAGAAATTAATGCAAATTACTATTTAATAGTAAAATTTACTAATTTAAAAGCAAAATTTTACTGATAAATTAGTTAAAATTATTATTTTACTAATAAATGAGTGAAAATCACTATTTTAGTCAGAAATTAATAGACATTACAATTTATTAGCAAAATTTACTAATTCAAAAGCAAAAATTTACTGATACATTAGTAAAAATTACTATAAAAAAATTTACTGATAAATTAGTTAAAATTACTAAATAAAAGTTTACTGATAAATTAGTTAAAATTGTTATTTTACTAATAAATTAAAGAAAATCACTATTTTAGTAAGAAGTTAATACAAATTACTATTTAATAGTAAAATTTACTAATTTAAAATCAAAATTTTACTGACAAATTGAGTAGAAATTACTATTTTACTGAGAAGTTAGTAGAAATTACTAATTCATTAACAAACTAGTATCAATTGCTTCTCTGCTAGCAAATTAGTAGAAAACAATGTTTCAGTAACAAACTAATAGAAATTACTGTTTATTAGTAAAATTTCCTAATTCAGAAGCAAAATTTGACTTATAAATTATTATTTTACTGACAAATTAGAACAATTTGTATTTAATTATTAGTAAAATTTACTAATTGAAAAGCAATATTTTACTGAAAAATAAGTAGAAATAACAATTTTACTAAAAAACTACTAGAAATGACTATTTTAATAAGAAAATAGTAGAAACTACTAGTAACTAGTAGTAGAATAAATTTTAATAAGAAAGTTGTAAAAATTACTAGTTTAGTAAGAAATTAATAGAAATTATTACTTATTAGTAAAATTTACTAATTCAAAAGCTGTATTTTACAGAAAAATTAGTATAATTTACAATTTTCCTGAAAAATTAGTAAAAATTACTATTAAAAGTAATTTACTGATAAAGTAGTAAAAATTACTTTTTTAGGTAACAAATTAGTAGAAATTACTATTTTACTAACAAAAATTAGTAGATATAACTTCTTTTTTTAAAAATTTACTCATTTAAAAGCAAAATTTTACTAAAAAATAAGTTGAAATAACTATTTGAGTAAAAAGTTAATAGAAATTACTATTTATTAGAAAAATTTACTAATTCACAAGCAAAATTTTACTGATAAATTAGTTAAAATTATTATTTTACTAATAAATGAGTGAAAATTACTATTTTAGTCAGAAATTAATAGAAATTACTATTTATTAAAAAACTTACTAATTCGAAAGCAAAATTTAACTGATAAATGGGTTAAAAGTAGTATAAAAAAATTTACTAATAAAATAGTAAAAACTACTTTTTTAGGTAACAAATTAATAGAAATTAATGTTTTAATAACAAAAATTAGTAGAAATAACTATTTGAGTAAAAAATTAATAGAAATTACTATGTAATAGAAAAATTTACTAATTCAAAGCAAAATTTACTGATAAATTAGTTAAAATTACTATTTTACTAATAAATTAATAAAAATCACTATTTTAGTAAAATAATAATAAAAATTATTATTTATAAAAAAAATTTACTAATTCGAAAGCAAAATTTTACTGATAAATTAGCAGAAAATATTTTTTACCGAGAAGTTAGTAAAAATTAATATTTCACTAACAAATTAGTATAAATTACTTTTTGGCAACAAATTAGTAGAAATGACTAATTATTAGTGAAATTTACTAATTCAAAATCAAAATTTTACTAAAAAGTTCGTAGAAATTATTATTTTATTAAGAAATAAATAGAAATAACTATTTATTAGTAAAATTTCCTAATTCAGAAGCAAAATGTTACTACTGATTAAAAATAATATTAATGAAGAATTGGAAATAATTAAAATATTCTTTTAATTCGTATGATAAACGGATTCAAAGCAGAAAAAAATGTACTTTGATCAACTACAAATTTTACTAAATTCGTGAAATTTTTAGTTGTTTCAGTTAAAACTTTTACTATTATGGGGAAACCTATCGCTGTCCTAGGTAAAGCTTTCTTTTCTCTCGAAATATGTTATAATACTTTAAATATACAATTAATTGAAATTTTAAAATAAGTTAAATTTAAAAATAATTAAATATTAAATTAATAAAATATTAAAATAGTTCAAATATTGCATTAAGTAAAATACTAAAATAATTCAAATTTCGCATTAAGGGAATTTGAACTATCATGACGTCACGAATTTAGAACACATGCTTTGGTTATACTGTGACGTCATAATGTTTCAAATGCCCTTAAGTAAAATACTAAAATAATTCAAATGTTGAAATAACTAAAATATCAAAAGAAATTAAGATGTTGAAATAATTAAAACATTAAAATACTCTACAATTAACAGTATTCAATTCGATTATAAAATCCAACAAATATTTTTTAATACTAAAGATAATAATTAATCCAAAACAGAAAAAAAAGGAATGACAAATAAAAACGGAAAAGAAAGAGAACAACATAGAGAAAAAGAAGGAAAAGAAGAGAAAAAAAAGAAAATTAATAGAAAAAAAATGAGTTAAATCAGTATGAATTGAAATGAAGTGGAAGAATTAAAAATAGAAGAGAGAAAAAAAAAGTGGCAACACTGTCGGTGTGTGAGTAGTGTGCGATGATGATTCTGCGCCAGTAATTTAGCGCGAATTTCTCTCCACGCGACTCTCTGCCGATAAAACAGAAGAAACAACTGCCCTCATATACTGAAGTGAAAAGATTCTGTGCGACAAAACGCTGGGAAGAAATCCGGCGAGTCCCCGACGCACATTTAAAGCTTGTCGTCTCATCTCTCGTCTATAAAGGAGAATATGAATATCGCATGTTTTATGCTTGTGTATTGAGTACGTCGGAGGAGAATACAGGCGCAAGAGAAAGAGAGAGAGAGAGAGAGAGAGGAGAGAATGAAAGAAACAGAAAAAGAAAAAGAGAGAAGTACAGAAACTTGAAACTAGAAAGAGAGATATGAATAGAGAAGAGGGGACAAGAGAGATTCTCTCTCTCTCTTTCTCTCCTCCTCTCTTAATCTTTTTCTCTATTTTTTCTCTCTTTCTTTTTCTTCTCTTACTCTCTATTTTTTCTCTCTTTTTTCCCTCTCTCTTTCTATTTTTTCTCTCTTTTTGTCCTACTCCCTATTTTTTCTTTCTTTCTCTCCCTCTCTCTATTTCTCTCTCTAAGTCTCTTTATTTTTTTCTCTTTTCCTTCTTTCACGAGAGGAGAAGAGAGAATCACTAAAAAGAGGGAGGGAGATTTGTATGGAAAGAGAAAAAAAATTGATAAATATCGAAAAAGAGAAGGAAAAAGGGAGAAGAAGTGAAAACGAAAAAGGAAGAGAAAGGAAAGGGAAAACGAGGGGAGAAAAGAAGGAAAAGGCGAAAAATGGGGAAAACCGAGAAAAAGAAGAGAAGGAGAAGAATAATTCGGGAGAAGAAAAAGGAAAAAGAAGAGAATGAAAATAATGAAGAGAAGGAAAAAAAGGAAAACCAGTAAAAAAAAGTAAAAAAGGAGAAAAAAATTAACAACGTTTATAATCAACACTGTAAAAGAAGAAATATTATTCTATTAAAATTTAAAAAATATTTTTGTATTAAAAAAAAGTATTTTACACTTTTTTGATTAATAATTAAATAATAAAAATTTGCCTAAACAAAATATATTGTTTTCATCAAGAAAAATATTGTTTTCTTTTAATTCTTCGATTGGAAACGTTGTGAACCTAATGGACATAGAAAATAAGAGAAAAAGAAAAAAAATTGTAGAAAAAAAACAAAAGAAAAAGAAATGAAAGAAAAAAAATAATAAGAAAATAAAAAAAGCAAAAAAAATGAAAAAATTGAAAAAGGAGGAGAAAAAGAAGGAAAAAAGAGAAAATGCAAAAAGAAAGGAAAAGAAAAATAAAAGAATATAAAAAAGAAAGAGAATCTTGAACGAAGAAAAATTGCAAAAAAAAATTGCGTTACACCGAAGAAAAAAAATGGACAGAAGGAAAAAAAATGCCAAATCCGAATAATAGAAAGAAACAAAATTCTTAAACAGCATTCAGTTTTGTAACATCGATCCACTTTGAAATTTAAAAGGTCTATTTTAGTTCAATTAATTTAATCCTTTTAAACAACCCTCTAAACAACCCTTCGAAATGCGTGTTTAAAAGAAAAGTCCAAAAATCAATAAAAATTCTCTTTCTCAAAATTAAAAAGAAAAGAAAATATTTCCCAAGTTGAAAGAATTGCTTCTACACTAACAGCAAAGTCACATACGAGCTTTCCTCTCCTGCTCTCTTAAGCTTTTCTTACCTACCGCCTTTATTTCAAGGTCACGCCACTATCTCTCTCTACATAAACGCTCACATACAAACACCTCTCAAATATACTCCCCCCCAAGTTACTTATTCAATAATAAATATTATTCCCCTCCAAAAATTTTCAACAAATCAAAAATTTCTCCACAAACTACAATTTGTTTGCCAAAAAAAAACATGTTCCATGTGCAACTTACAGCCAAATTGAAGTTAATATCAGCGAGCTTAACATTCTCCTGGCATTTGAAACACACTATAGTGCTTGGAAACTCTCGCAAAAAAGAATTGAGAAAGAAGGGGGTATTATAACTTTGCTTGGGGAAAAAAACAAGGAGAAAGAAGAAGAAGTATAATAATAATAATAATAATAATAAAAAAAAGAAGAAGAAAAAAAAGAATAAATTGTATACACGATGTCACCGAACGTGGCCGGCGGCGAACGAGGAAAAAAAAATAGAGCGGTATACGAGCTGCAACGTTGGGCCGAGTTAGGAGGACTACTCGTTCGGGATGGTGAGAGAGGGCAAGGAGGGATATTCGCCTGGTGAGTACCACCGTTATTCTTTATCGGCGCATGAGACATCTGTCGTAATAAGCGCAGACTAAAAAATAGTGCGTACGCAGAGAAAGAAAGGAGCCGTAGAAATTTTACAAGGTGGCGGTGCTGGTGGGGATAGTGCTTGCGGTCTATTTCTCCCCCCCCCCCACTACTTTCTTTTTCTCGCTCTCGCTCTCTCACTCACTGAGAGTGAATCTCCCCCCCCCCCCCCGGTTCTTTTGCCCCCCTTTCCGACATCCCCCTATATAACAATCTCCCTTCCTTTAGCGAGAGATGAAAATGCGCAAAGCTAACGGCTTCCAATTAAAAATAGAGCTGGAATTTAAAAGCCTCCTCCCTGCGACGACGCCGTTCGCGAATATCCCCTCTCTCTCTCTCACTCTCACTCTTTCTCTCTTGGTTGTGTTATACGCGCGAAAAACGATCGATGTGAACATGGACTTAGTTTGTGGGCTTGCGAATCCTGAAAAAAACTGGGCAGAAATGAAAGAAAGGTGCTTGGGAGGAAAAAAGATGTTTTACTTTTGGGGAAAAATTTTTTTTCTTTTCCTTTATAGAGGAGTTGAAGGAAATTGATTCGAGAGTTGTTGGTATGGAGTTTCACCCCATATGCACACACGTGCTTTAGGGAGAAGCATGCTTTCTGTGGTCAGAGACGAAATTTTATGATTCCCCCTTACCATAGTCTAAGTAGATGATATTGACCCAATCAGGACCAGTGGCTCGTGGATTGAAGCTTCTTTTCTCTAATTGCGAGTGAATGGAAGTATTTTTGCATAGAAGATAATTGATAAAATAAAATAATTCTCTAATATACTTTCTAAATAACAGATATTAGGAAGATATTTATTATGTAAATAAGTTGATCGGTAGTAATTAAGGTATTTATTAAGGCTCCGGCTGCTACTCTTCTAAAAATTGCAATTTTCGACAGATTTTCTTCAAATTTTGAGAAAATTTTCCTTCGGGTGCTCTTTAAATGTGTTCAAAATTTCAAACCCCTTTGCCATGTCAAAAAACGAGATATTGTCGTAGACAATATTTTATTTTTAACATAATCGCATGTAAAAGTGTTTACTAAGAAATTAGTAAAAATTACTATTAGTAGAAATTTACTAATAAATTAGTAGAAATTACTTTTTTAGGTAACAAATTAGCAGAAGTTACTGTTTTACTAACAAAAATTAGTAGAAGTTTACTTAAATTAGTAGTAAATTAGTAGAATTAGTACACTGAAAAAAAATTAAACTGATTCAAATAACCGATTAATGGACTATTATCAATTAAATATTCACTTGAATTAAATAATATTAGATGGAGTCCATTAGATGGTATTTGAATCAATAACTTCAGTATTTGAAGCAAATATGAACTAAATCATTTAATTGACTCTAATAAATATGATTTGATTCAATTAAATATTTAATTGACAATAGTCAATTAATCGTTTATTTGAATCAATTAATTTTTTTTTTCAGTGTAGAAATAACAATTTATTAGCAAAATCTACTAATTTAAAAGCAAAAATTTACTAAAAAAAATGAGTAGAAATTACAAAAGCAATATTTTACTGATAACTTAGTGAAAATTACTATTTTAGTAAGAAATTAATAGTGTAAGTTTGAACTTGAATGACTACAAAAGCATCGCAAAGTATTTTGAAATTTTTACCACATTTAAAGGGCTTCCGAAGGAACATTTTCTCAAAATTTGAAGAAAATCTGTCGAAAATCGTAATGTTTACAAGAGTAGCAGCTTAAATTGTCTTAATTAACGAAAATTTGGAAAACATTTTGGTTTCTTCGTTCTAGATAATCCAGCCTAGAAATATCCTGCTCATCAAAAGATGCCTCTTAGAGACGCTTCCGAAAATACTTTACAGAAATTAAAAAAAAAATTTGTTACAAATAAAATATGTTAAAATAAAATTGAAAGCGCTAAAAAATTGAATTTTGGAGAAGTTACAAGTAAATGCAGCAATTTAATTATTTTCAAAATAGTAAACTCAAAAATTCAATTATATGCAAAACATTTTTATAAATTCTACATAATATTTCAATTATTTTTAGAAATAATAAAATTCTTCTACAAAAATAAATTATTTTCAAAAATTTTAAAGTAGATCTTGCCTCAAAAATCCACTTATCTTTAAACATGATAAAATTCTTTTTTAAAAGTCAATTAGTTTTGAATGTTTTAATAAAATTCTAGGCGAAATTTCAATTATTTTCAACAATTTTTCCTCAAGTTATAATGATTTTCAATATTATATTAAATATATTTTTTTATTTATTGTTAATAATCGGGAAGATATTAATCGTTGATAAAATTTTTCAAAAGAATTCAATTACTTTGAAGTAATTAAATTTATGGAAAAAGTTTCAATAAAATTCTACGCAAACACTTAATTATTTCCATAAATAATAAAAATTTCACATGAATTCAAGTATATTTATACAATTTTTTTTAAATTTCTTCTCAGTAATTCAATTATTTTCTCAAATAATAAAATTTTTTACAGAGATTCAATTATTTTGATGAATAATAAAACTCATTGTAGAATTTCAATTATTTTGTATGCAATTTTTAAATCGAATTCCTTAAAAAAATTCATTTATTTAAATAATTGTTGGAAAAAAATCTTTATTACAATTCAATTTTGAGAAATATTGAATCATTCAAAAAATTATTTATTTTTGTATTTAAATAATTGAATTCTCGTATATTATTCAAATATAAAAATTAATTTTAAAATTATTTTCAGTTAAAATTTTAGATAATAATTAAATTTTTAATTTGTTTTAAATTAAAATAATTAAAAATCAGAATTTTTTATACTTTTAACCAACAATTCTGTAGAATTAATTTTTTTGAAAAAGTTAGATTGAATTTTTTTTTTTGAAATTATTTCAAGCTTTTATTTTTAACTATATATTTAAATGAAGAATTTCCGAATACTACGAATTTTATAAAATTGAATTGTAAATATATAGATTTAAAAGTTCTCAAGTAACTTTTGCAAAAATTATTAACAATAATTAGTCATTGGTAATTGAATTTCTTGAAAGATTTTGAATAAAATTTTTTAAAATAATGAAATTTTTCGAAGAATTTACTTAAAATTGTGTTAAAAATAATAATTAATATTCGGTGAAAAAATTATAACATTTATATGAAAATAAACGAATGCTTGCAACGAATTTTATTACATTTTTTAAATAATTGAAATCATGTAAAGGATTTTATTATTTATGAAAATAATTGAATTTTTGCAACGAATTTTATTTCATTTTTTTTTAATAATTGAATTCCTTTGATAACTTTTGTTAAAATAATACATTTTGAAAAAATTTGAAATTCAGCGTCGAATTTCATCGTTTATAAAATGTAATTCAATTCTTGCGAAACGTTTTTTAAATTAATTACATTTTTCGAGAAATTCATATTAAAAATTGTATTAAAAATATTTTTTTGTATTAAAAATAATTGAAATCCTATGGAAAATTTTATTATTTCCGAAAATGATTGAATTATCGCAACGAATTTTATTACATTTCTTCAAAATAATGATGGAATTTATTTTCATTGTGTACTTTTTGCTTTTAATTTTTATTTACTCTTTCATTTTGATTTTGATAGATTTTTTTTATTTTCTCATTAACTGTAACGGGTTTTAGTTTTTACTGTCACTTTCGCTCATTTTCTTCTATTTTTGCTCCTATTTTTTCTATTCTTTTAACAAATTTTTAATCTCTCTTTAGTAGATTTTATGGAAACTTATGAAAGTGAAAATAAAAATTTATCAAAGGGAAAGTGAAAGCCAAATTATAAATATCAAAGTGAAAATGAAAGCGAAAATAAAAATCAATCAAAGTTGAAAGGAAAGTGAAAATAAAAATCTATCAAGGGGAAAATAATAGTGCTAATAAAAATTTATCAAAATAAAAACAAAAGGGAATAAAAATATAAAAATCCATCAAAGTGAAAGTGAAAGTCAATGCAGAAATGAAATAACGTACTTGACCCTAGTTAAATTGCTGTTCGTGCGACCATATTTCAATAAAGGACAAAAAGTGGCTACAAATAAGAAAGTACAATTGAATAATTAATACTAATAAAAGATTCTAAATACATGGGAAAAATTAACACTGTAATTACACTCTTGCATTTTGTAAAAAAAGTTTTAGAAACAAAAAAATCCTCAAAAATTGTGTCTCTGCAAACACAAAATCCGCAGTAAAGAAAAATAAATAAATCAGAGACAAAATGGTCATTATACACTACATACAAAACCAGGAGAGGAAAAAAAATAAAAATTAGCCCCAGTGATGACAAAAAAATATAAATTTCTTTCAACGAACTCAGTAATACAGTTAATCATTATATATGGAAATTTTCTTAAAAAAAGTAAGACGAGATTGATGAGACATGACTATAGAATTACCCTATGGTATATATAAAGTGTGAGTGAAAAACGAGATTTTTTTCATTTTTTTTTTTTTTTGGACATTAAGATGAAGGTAATGAATCCCCCTTCTATATACTCTCTTTTTTTCCCTTTCTCTCTTTTCGCGTCTTTCTCTTCTCGAGACTCCTGCCACCCCATATTCTCTCCTGCCAAGCTCGTGTACCCCCTTCCAACCCCCAAGCGACCCCACTCGATTCGCCCCTCAAAAAATCATTACGCCCTTCCGCGGGCTGCGCATGAACGCGGTTTTAATTCGCTATACTAGAAAAGTAAAATATAAACGAGCGAATGGAGCCAAAGGGACGTTGCCGCGTCTAGCCGAACAGGATGAGAACCCAGGACGAGAGGAGAAATCTCGATTCTTTTTTTTTTTTCTTTTTTCCCTTTTTTCCTTTTTGCCTCTCGTTCTTCGGAGAAGTCCGGAGTATCCTCCCCTACTGCTCTAGGGATTCCATTGTAATATGTATTGATTGGATTCTTAGGTGCCGAGGGTAAGGTCCAAAGTATCCATTAGATATTGTTATTCGCAATTTTTTTTTAAATCCACTTTTACGCATTTTTTTCTCACTTTTTCACATTTTGTCTCCCTCTCTCTCTCTTTCTCTACATAATTCATTAAAATTTAAGAGTTGTAATTAATATCGCGCCACAATGCAACAACAATGTCAACATTTTTTTTTTTGCAAATTATCTTATCTAGAAATTATCAATATTTAGGCAGAGGATGTTACTTTTTTCTTTATGATATAAAGTTGTGTGTGTAGTAAAAAAGTTGGTAATTTTATACTCTCGATTTACATGGGTAAATAAATAAAAAATGGAATTTAATTCGAGTGTAGTGAAAATAAAACTAATTTTTTTTTAGTACTTTTATACGATGTTTTTTTATTTTTCGGATGAGTAAAATATCCGAGTGTTTAAATTGGGTGAAAATGGAGAATTATTACCATTTTTTTTTTTTTTTTTTTTTTGAAAGAGATTTTATGTCGAAAAATTGTATTTCTTTAAAAGTGATTTTTTTATTATTTCCAAGTTGTAGCAATATTTATTAATTGGTGGCTTTAAAAAAGGGTTTATTGATAAAGTTTGGAACGTTCGAAATTTTTATTGAATTGATTACTTGATTTTATTACGAATTCAATTTTAATTAAAAAAGAATATGTTTTTCTTACTAATGAAATTATTTTCTTTTCTTAATTTTTGTCACCGTTATTATTTTTTTATATAGTATTTTCTTCATACTAATAATTAAATATTACTAATATACTAATATACTAATAATTACATTATTTTTTATCTAATTAGTTATTTAATTATAATTTTTAAAAAAATCAGAAAAATAGCCAAAAAATTAAATTAAAAAAAAAATTTAACAATGTCCCATATAGTTTTCCAGAGAATTTGGTTTAACTAAACCGAATATAATTTATTTGAGCAGACTAAAGTATTATTACTAAATTATTTTTCTTAATAAAATTTTTGGTAGAAACAAATCAAATTTATTTTAACCAAACTTTTTAAATTTTATTGTTTTCAAATAAAATGTAGTTGAACTTAATAAATATGATCCAAACTAATTATTCGGACCAAATGAATTTGCTCAAAATTATTTATTTGGTCTAAATTATGTTTTTGATCTAAATTGTCTATTTGGACCAAATAAAATTCATATGAACCAAATTAATTTAATCAGAATTGTTTATTTGGTTAAAATTACATATTTGTAGCAAATCAAATTTATTTTAAAGCAACAAATTTGGTATGAATTATTTTTTTGGTATGAATTATTTTTTTTCGTTTAAATTATTTATATGGACCAAATAAATTTTCTTTAAATTATTTATTTGGACTAAATAAATTTCCTTTAAACTATTCATTTAGACCAAAAAAATTTTCTTTAAATTAATAATTTGAAACATAAACATTATTTCAACCAGATAAATTTGGTCATTAATAAATATTTGGTCTAAATTATATGTTTGGGCTAAATAAAATTTGTTTGAACTAAATAAATTTGGTTTAAATAATTTATTTATTATTTGGACGTAATAAAATTTTTTGATCCAAATAAATTTGATCTAAAGTATTTATTTTTATGAAATAATTTGGTTGAAATTATTTATTTAGAGTAAATTATTCATTTTGACCAAATAAATTTGGTTTTAATTATTGTTTTGTACCAGATAAAATTTATATTGAAACCAAATAAATTTGGTCAAAATTAAATATTTTATCTAAATTATATGTTTAAACTAAATAAAATGTTTTAAACTCAATAAATTTGGTATACATTATTTATTTGGAGCAAATAAATTTGGTATAAATTATTTATTTGGGCCAAATAAATTTGGTATGCATTATTTATTTGGACCAAATAAATTTGGTTTAAATTATTTATTTTGACTAAATAATTTGGACGAAATTATTTATTTCTACCAAATATAGGCATTTGGTTCAAATTATTTGTTTGGCCTAAATTATTTACTTGAACCAAGTAAATTTGGTCGAAATTGTTTCTCAGGACTAAAATAAAATTTATTTATACCAAATAAATTTGCTCTAAATTATTTATTTGGACCAAATATATTTCCTCTATTTATCTATTTGGCCAAAATAAATTTGCTCTAAATTATTTTTTTTAAACAAATATATTTCCTCTACTTATCTATTTGACCAAAATAAATTTTATCTGAATTATTTACTTATTTCAAATAAAGTTTATTTGAACCAAATAAAATCCATTTGCTTGAAATAAAAACCTGAGTAAAAAATAATCTTTTACCGGGGGCTGCTCTCTATTAAACATTAACGAAAAACTTCTTTTCCAATAGAAAAAAATTGATTAAAAATAGAAATTTACCAATTTTTTTCTTTTTCTTTTTTTTTTGAAGTGAACGATCTATATGTTTGAACGTTGAAATTAGGATGTTTTCTATACTGCGTGACGTCCGGTGAGTCAGGCGCCCTTGAGCAAGTATAAAAGCAGTAGTATGTACTGCGCATACGATTCGCACACACTTCTTTCTTATGCATGAAGAAAAGAACTTACTATGTAGAAGTAGTTAAGAAAAAAGAGCGAAACAATTTTGCACTCAGAGTCTCGTTATTGAAAGTTCCAACATTTACACATTTTATACATTTCCTTTACTAATTCCAAGAGTCTCGGCGACTAATTCTTTTCGATTTCACTCAATTTTAATGTACATTTTCTATTTATCGTTCATTTTTCTTTTCGTCAATATCTTTTCATCAGGATTATTTTATTTTTATTAAAAGTTTTTTATTTTTTATTAACCTTTTTTTCATTTTATTAACATTATTATCAACCATTTGTTTTTTTCGCAAAATTATTTTTTCCATAAATATTAATATTTTTCTGTAATTTTTACTTATTTAATATAAATATTATTTTCCTTCTTATCAACGAAGAGAAAAAGTTTTAGTTGGAAAATTTACTTTCGCCACATTAGTGACATACTAAAAAAACTTTTGCTGTCAGGTTTCTATTTGAACAAAAAAAATGTTATTGTTTCTAAAAACATTTTTTGGTTAGAAAAATATTATTTCGTTAAAATAAATTTTAAACAGTCAAAATAAAAATTTTTTTCCCTGTTAAATAAAATTCATCCTTGAAATGTGATAAATAATTTAGTATAGGCTCCATAGTAAATATAATTCTTTATTTATTTGGACTAAAATATAAATAAAATTTGAGTCTTTAAATAAAACGCAAATTGTTTAGAAACACTCGGACCATTAATTTTTTTAATCTTGTGCAAGGCTACGTTTTTCGACTTATCTAAAACAAACCTACCATATCTTATTCACACTAACCTATTTCACATAAAAAAAGCACAATAAACTCTCACTAACTAATAAATGGTCGAATTTCTTGTTTGCCTGGCAAATATGTATTTTTTTGCAATTAAATTTCTTTCTGAATTTATATTCTCTCGATTTTCTTTCAAGAAACACCTGTTTAAGCGAAATTATAAATTTCAATGCAAAAATTCTTTTTTTATACAAATTGACTGAAAATGCAATTTTTAAGTTTTTATTTTCGGCTGTAGACATTTTTTTTCCTTCTTTTAGCTCGAATATTCAATTTATTTCTCGATTTTCGGTGCAATTTGCAAAATTTTTGTTTTAGTGGGTAATTTTTTTCAAATATTTTTTTTTATTTTTAACTTTTTAGAAATTTTTATTATATTAATTTTTAATTGTTTTTTAATAATTATTTTCATATTTTATTTATTTCTTTCAAATATTTATTAATTTTTTTGTATTTATTTAATATGCGGCATGCGGCGCTTAATTGTCACATAAGTATATTAATTTTTTTGAAATTATTTTTTAATTCCTTTTATATTAATTAAGAAAAATTTTTTTTCTTTAGGTAATAATTCTCTTTTCGAAATATTATATTTTCGCAAGTGTAACAAAATTCACAGGAATGATACTGAAAAATTGACGGAAATTTTTGGGGAATTTCGCCCGGAAGTGACACCAGGAATTTTTTAAGCTTTTATTTTCATTATTTTACACCCGAATAATAATTTTATTTGAACCAATAATAAATTTGATCTAAATTATTATTTTAAATCTAATAAATTTTGTCTAAATTATTTTTGAGACCAAATAAATTTTGTCTAAATTATTTGTTAGATCTTATAAAAGCCCAAATTATTTATTCATATCACCTATATTTGGTATAAATTATCTAGTTGGACCGAATAAAATTTATTTCAATGAACCAAACAAACTTGGTCTAAATTATTTATTTAGACCAAATAAAATTGATTTAATTGATCCAAATAAGTTTCGTCTAAATTACTTGTTTGAAACTTGTTTCAATAAAAGTAAAACTTATTTTGGACCAAATAAATTATTATCCAAATTTTTTTTTATTAAATTATTATTTAAAAAGAAAAACAAATAAAAATAAAAGTTTTTCTAACTTTGTTTGAAATATATATTTTTTTCGTGGGAGTAGAAAAAAATTGATAAACACCTTACATCGAGAATAAAGAAAGAAACAAAAAGAATTCTCATTTTCAAGAAATGAATAGAGAAAATATATTATTCCATTTTGTTAATAGAGGATTGTAAATATTAGATAATGAGATTAGTAGATTAGTAGATTAGTGAATTGTATACGAATTTGTTTCGAATAAAGGAGGAACATCAGGTGTGTGTGTGTGAGTGTGGGTGGAGTAGGGGTGAAGTAGGGGTTGGTCAGAGAGGAGGGCGAAGAAGGTTCGATGACACCAAGAAAAAGCTATTTGGGGATGAAATGGACGTTTTCCGGGTATAAAGGGAGTGATAAGGGAAAAGCAAGGTCGAAAAAAGAAATTAGTAGAGCCTCACGTTTTGGCGGGCATTGCTCCCTGGGTTCAAGGCTAAGCCACGCTGAATACTGGGGCTGGCATACCAACCTCCTGAACCTACCTCCCCTCATACTTTGTTTAACCCCTAAACTCCAACTATAACCTTAACATTTAATACGACGGCTATTTTTTTTTTTTTTTTTTTGCTATTTCTGCTGGTTTTCTCTCCTCTTTTTCATTATTTTTCAGTCTTTTTTTTTTTTGTTTCTCTTCATTCTTTCTTTGTTTTTATTTTTACTATTTTTTGCATTTAATTTTTATTATTTTTTGTATTTTATTTTTACTGTTTTTTGGTTCTTTTTTCCTCTTTTATTTTGTATCTTTTCACTCTTTTTTGGTTCCTATTTTTTAATTTTTTTTGCATTCTATTTTTATTATTTTTTGTATTTTATTTTTACTGTTTTTTGATTCTTTTTATCTTTTTTATTTTTTTTCCTTTACCCTTTTTGGGTCCTATTTTTTACTATTTTTTGCATTCTATTTTTATTATTTTTTGTATTTTATTTTTACTGTTTTTTGATTCATTTTATCTTTTTTATTTGTTTTCCTTTACCCTTTTTCAGTCCTATTTTTACTATTTTTTGTATTCTACTTTTTACTATTTTTTGCATTCTATTTTTATTATTTTTTGTATTTTATTTTTACTGTTTTTTGATCTTTTTTATTTTTTTTCCTTTACCCTTTTTGGGACCTATTTTTACTATTTTTTGTATTCTATTTTTATTATTTTGCTTCCTCATAAGGAAGCTTTGCATTCGTGACGATTTTCAATTTTTCAAAACATGGTTATATGGACTCATTTTCATCTAGGATATATGTATATTAAATTCTGAGCAAATGTCCAGATGTATGTGTGTGTGTATGTGTGTGTGTGTATGTCACAAAAAATTGTGTACAAATTATCTCTAACAAATTTTAATGGATTGCCCTGAAATTTTGCAGGTTTATTGCACTCATTAATACCTAAAATCTGACACAAGGATTTTCAAATTTATCCACAAAAATTTTTTTTATACAATTTTTTCAAAATTAAAAAAAAATTTTTTTTTGTATTTTTTTAAATAACTTTTTTATTTCTTAATATTTTCATAAATTATTCTCAAAATTACATTCCTTACAAGAAAACGAATCGATTGATATATACAAAGTGCACATTTCATCAAAATTTATAAAATGAATCAATATTTTTCTTTTTCACAAAAAATTCAAATTTCGCGTTTTTTGAAATATTACCTTAACATATTAAAATTAAATTAAGCAATTGGTTTATGATATTTTGAGGAAGCGAAATGGTCATGAAATGAACAACTTGTTTTCTATTCTAATTTACTGTTTTTTGGTTCTTATTTTTACTAGTTTTTGGTTCTTATTTTTACTGTTTTTTGGTTTTTATTTTTATTATTTTTTGCATTCTATTTTTATTATTTTTTGCATTCAACTTTTAATATTTTTTGAATTTTATTTTTACTGTTTTTTATATTTTATTTTTACTATTTTATGTTCTAGTTTTTACGATTTTTTTACTACTTTATTATTGTCCTTGTACTATTTTCTCCAATTTTTTTTTCTACTTTTATACTGCTCTTGTACTATTTCCTCGAATTTATTTTTTCTATTTTTACACTGTACTTGTACTATTTTTTTAATAATTTATTTGTACAATCTTTTACATTTCATTTTTACTACAATTTTTCTAGTTTATGTTTAGTTTGCTTCTATAATTTTTTGCTACTATTTTCTTGTTGTTATATTTTACAAATTTGCACATTTTAATTTTACTGCTCTTTATAATTTAGGTACTGTTTTTTATATTTTCCTTCTGATGTTTTCTACCATATTTTTACTATTTCTCTTATTTTCTTCTTGCAATTTTTATAATTTCCCATTTTATTTATACTTACAACTTGTTTTACTTTCGTTAAATAATTTTTTTTACTTTATTTTTACTATTTATTTATATTTTCATTGTACAATTTTCATAATTTCCCTGCCTTGCGTTTCCATATTTTTACTACTTTTACTATTTTTTTTTTATTTTCCTTGTGATATTTTTCTTTTTTTCAACTATTTTTTATGGATTCCTTTTTCTATTTTCTTTATTTTTACTATTTTTAAATTTCTTTGCCCAACTTTCTCTTTTTTTTACTTCTTTTTACTATTTTTACTATTATTTATTTTCCTAGCACTAGTTTTTGATCATTAAAACTACCTCGTGAATTAAATAATAATAAGTGTCAAATTCTTTAATTTCTTCCTATTGGATGTTTTAAATTTTTATTCCAGTCATTTATGTTTGTATAAGCCCGTTGATGTTAAATAAATAATAAAGTCCCGTTTGTATTGTATAATTAAATAAATTAATTACTTACAATTAGTAAAACAAGGAAATAATAAAATAATCAATTAAAATAAATTGTCACTTTTTTATTAACATTAGAATTCGAAAAGTGAATAAATTAATTTCGTTAACCTAAAAGTTTCCGAAAAACACATTTCTCTTTCGTTCACTAGATGCGAAAATTAAAAATTATATTTTCTTATAATAATTAATATTTCTCTATCCTCCCTCTTTATTTGCCCTTCTTTTTTTATTCCCCCCTCCTCTTCTCTCCTCTTCTGTAGCTATTGCCTCTATCCTTGTTATATCCTTCCGTCCTTTATCGCTTCCACCCTTTTCTGCAAGTCGAGACCACGAAACGACCCCTATTTCCCTCGTCATTCGGCGACACGCACGTGTTTATCATTTTCGCGTTTGCATTAAAAGAAGGAGAGAGAGAGTGTGTGTGTGAGAGAGAGAGAGAGAAAAAGAGAGAGAAAAAGAATATATTATTCGCAGCAATCAATAAAAATATTACCCAGGAACGAGGAAGAAGGTAGGAACGACCCATGTGTATGAGTTCAATAACCACTTAATGTGAATTTCAATTTTTGATTGTTTGATCTGCTTGAGTAGTTTTAGAGCGAATATATAGAGGGTTCAAAAATGTATTGTACAGTTCCCGTTATAATTGACTGGGATTAATGATTAAAAATACTTTTTTTTTCCTCTTGTTTGTATATTTAAATATAAATATCAATACATTGAAAATAGAAATTTTGATGAATATATTCGGCGAAAAAGTTTGCTAATTGCAATAATAATAATAATAATAATAATAATAATAATAATAATAATAAAAATAATAGTAATTCATTCATTCCAATTAGCTAATTTTTATTAAAGTCCTATTATTTATTTTCCTATATTACTATTTTTCCCATTTGACAGCAATACATTTTATTACTTTATTCCAAGGTTCTCTTTCTTTATTTTATTTTATAAGAATTTATAAGAATTCTTTCTTTTATTTTTTTTAGAATTCAAAATAAATTTTTACTAATTTTTAACTAAAATTTACTTCAGATGTAGTATAAAGTTGACGTCGAGAATAACTATTTTAAAATTAATACAAAATTTTACTATTTTTATTTTTTCAGTTATAATTTTTCTCCTAAGTTTAAAGAATTTGCCTCTTAATAAAACCCTGAGAAAAATTATTATTTTATTTCTAAGTTCTACCACTTTTTTCAGCTGAGTTTGTCTGATTTTTAATGTTTGAAAAAAAATTTTCTTCCCAAGTAGTAAAAAGTTGTATTCTGTCAATAATTATTTTAATAACGTTAAAAATGACCAGTTGACGCCGGTGGCTATTTTTATAAGTAACTATTTTTAGCCGCACATAGTTATTTTAATTTACAGTTATTTTATATAATAAAAGTATTTTTAGCTTTTATCAAATACAAATATAATTACTAATTTTTCATACATTTCTATGAAATTATTTTCATTTGTAGTTCATTTTTCTGCATTGTTAATTTTATGCAGTATTTATGTTGTAAAAGTCAAATCAAAATTAATATACAAAGTTGATTGTGAAATGCTAATTATCTAGACGTGTAGAGAAATGAGTTCCTCTATGTAAACAAACTGATGATTAAATTCCGACAAATGAACCTCATCATATGAGTGGATTTTGTTCTCTAAATTAAACTAATTACTATTTATTTAATGACAAATGACAAAATAATAATTTCAAATTGCGATAAGTAATTTCTAGCAGAACGTTTTCAAAAATTATCTTTTAATTCTTTTAAAGTATTTAGATTTAATTTCTCTACTTTTTTCTAATTCAAATTTTCTTCTTTAATTTAATTTAATTTTTTTTTCCTCTATTACTTTTCTAAAAAAAAATTTTAAATCGAAAAATAAGTAGCCGAATAAATAGATTTGAATGAAACAAATTTGGCAAGACTCCTATTTTTAATTATAATTTTTAAATTATTTTTCTTTAATTTTTCTTCTTTGGAAAGGAAAATAAAAAATAATTTGTCACATTCTTATAACAAAATTACCAAAGTTGATAAATTTGTAAATTATTATTTTTAAACTTTAAAAATATCTTTAGGAAAAAAATGCCTATAATTTCTATTTGTTATTTTTTTTAACGAAATCTCATCTATTTTTGTTAAAGAATTAAATAATTTTCATAAATTTTATTTTTTAATCCTAATTATGAATTTCTTTATAAATAGAAGAAAAAAATTTTGCAAAATTTTGTTTTTATTCGTATTTTTAAAAAAAAAAATCTGTTCTTTGGAAAAAAAATAATTTGCAACATTTTAAAAGCAAATTTTCAATATTAATATATTTGTAAAATACTTTTTTTAACTTTAAAAATATCTGTAGGGAAATAATCTCTATAATTTCTATTTGTTAATTTTTTAACGAAATCTCAAATATTTTTGCTAAAGAATTAAAAACTTTTGCCAAATTTTATTTTTTAATCATAACATACAGATCGTCATTACAAAAATTGAATATTGTTAAAGTGAAAAATATTTTTTTGAAAATTACCTTTATTAGAAATAGAAATTTTTAGAAAACGAACTTTTAATTTGAAAAAGCTATTTTTATAAAATGACCTTCATTAGAAAAATGAAAAATAAAAAATCACTTTCATTAGAAAAAAGGTTATTTTTAAAATTTACATTTAATAAAATAATTATTAAAAGTTTTTTATTATTTATTATTATTTATTAAAAGTTTGAAAAAATACGTTTTTGGAAAAACTGTACCCCGCAATTATAATTATGTTTGATTCAAATATACAAATATGTTCTTTCAGTGTAACATTAATTCTTCATCTTTAATTTTTCAATTCATTTTATTAAAATATGTCTTTAAAATATTTTTTAAATTTAATTTCTGTTACAATTTTTAATTTATCTTATTTAAAATGTTTTTTTTTTAAATTTAATTTCCATAATTATTTTAAATTCAATTTTTCTTCAACAATTTTTTCCTCCTAAATTTGAATTTTTCTACTATTTTCTCTATTTTATTTCTGTTTCTATAGAAAAATTAAATTTCAACTGTAAAGAAAAATATAAATTGACCAAAAAGAGGCCCATATCCGTTCTCTGAAAAAAAAAATTGTTGGAGGGCTTGGCAAAAAAATAAATTGGTCCCAATAGCCAGAAATTGACGCGATAAAAGATAGCATCCTCTTCTTCCTATTCGTGTCCAACGAGCGTGCGTGTCCTAACTGCACAGTGCATGCAATTTTGGGGCGAGGGAGGAAGAGAAGGGGGAGGAGGGGGGAGATGCCGAATTGTGTGGGAAAAGGGGCAAAGAGGGATAAAGTTTACTGCATCAGGGTCCCTCTCTCTCTCTCTCTCTCTTTCTCTCTTACTCACTCTCTATATACTTGAATTCGCAAACACTGAATGGACATTGACCCTGTTCACATTAACCAGACAGACAACTATTTTTTTTCCGTCACCATAGAATATAGAAGACTATATAATAATGTTCCTAACACGAAATTCTCAGGCGTGGCTAAATATTGCACCCAATTCTCGCGAAATTCATTCGCGTATCTTTTCAATTATCTATATAGAGTAAGAGAGAACCTTTCAAAATTACTTTTAAATTGACTTTCGTCAAAAATAAAAAAGTCTAATTAACAAAAGGGTGAGGAGTAAAAAAATTACTTATTTAGAAATAATTTCTCATATAGAAAGTGAAATATAATAATGATGAAAAATACACTGAAAGTGTATTTTTAGTACACTGAAAAAAAAATTTATTTGATTGAAATAACCGATTATTTGCGACTATTATCAAATAAATATTTACTTAAATCAAATAATTTTTATTTGAATCAAATAAACTGTATTTGAATCAAATATTTCAGTATTTGAAGCAAATATTATTTAATTGATTTAAATAAAAATTATTTGATTTAAGTAAATATTTATTTGATAATAGTCAAATAATTGGTTATTTGAATTAAATCAATTTTTTTTTCAGTGTAGGTAAAAGAAAAAATTGTTTGTGGAAGAAAACAAGGCTTGCGAAAAAGTATAAGAATTTCATTTTTGTATATTAAAATTTTTTTTTTAAAGGAAGTCCGCGGTATTGCTGAAAAAATTGTGTTGGTCTTCACTGAGAAAACAATATATATGTTTGAATCAAAATTATTATTTTTGTACAGTCAATTATTTTGGGAATTAAACATAATTTTAATTCAATACATATTCTATATTAAAATTGATTGTAAAAAGCATTCAGTTCAATAAAAATTACGTTTCCTTCAATTTATATTTTATAAACTCACTGCTAAGTTAAAAGTATCAAATGGCAACGAAATGATACCAAAAATTTGGATCAAATTAAAAATTGATCCAGATTTTTGGCATCAATTTGATCCACTTTAGTATCAATTTGATACTTTCAAGAAAACTGTGCCATGTTTAATTCAAAGTCAAAAATATTTTTCTGCTTTTACTTACTTTTTTTTGTATTAAAAAAATTTTTTCTCACACTGTAAAAAGAACACTGAGAAAACATTATACTTACCTTAAATAGAAAAATAATTTTAAATGATTTTGTTTAATTGCAATTAGTTTGTAAGTTTAATAAAAATATATAGAAAGTATCTACTACTTTGATTCAAAAATATTATTTGTTTGAATAATTATATTTCATTGAAACATATTTTCTGTTTTGATTTAAACAAAAAATATATGTTTAAAAATTTTTTGTTGGATTCAAACTTAAAAGTGAATTATAGATAATTTAAAATCAATCATAACTTATGTTTGAATTAAATATATTATTTCTTTAAATAAACCAAAAAATATGTTTGAATTAAACTTAAATATGTTTGACTGTATAGCAAAGATATTTCAAGTTTGATTTAACCAAAATAGGTTTGAATCAAATATATCGTTTTCTCAGTGAAAGGTATAATTTAGAACCAATTTTTGTACTAAGTCGTAATTCTTTTCCTATTTTAATACCGAAATCAGCTGTAATTTTAGAACCTTTTTGCAGTGTTTGTTTTAACATTTATTTAATTACAGATAATTAATTAATTTGATACTTGACAGAAAAATTGTGATAGAATAAAAATATTTTTCGTGATTTATAATTTGAATAAAATTGAAAAAATTTTGATTCAATTGTGATGGAATTAAATTGTAATTCATTAGATTGGCTCTAGCATGAGTTGTCGATTTCGATGCAACAAGTCGTGTGTCTAGTATAGAAACAAGTAGTATAACTTGACGCGTTATATGCTCTAAGGGACTGCCTTTGACTGTCTGGCTAGATCTTGGTTTACACTACTTATAGTCGAGCAACTAGTGCAGCAGAGATAGTTTCAATATTATCGTTCGTCTAGCGGCGCTTTCCTATATAAAGTAAATTCAATTTTCAATTCAAATACTAAACAATTACTTTCAGTCTTTATGAAAGGTGCAATAAACAATTAATTGTACTAAATAAAAACAACCTAAATTGATGCAATTAAATTATCAAATTTCCCTGAAAATTTACTGACATTAACATTATTTTCCCTAGAAATCTCTCGTTTACTTAATTCAGTGGCGCAACAAAAATTTTATTTTCATTCATTCAAAACTTGAATAATTTTGTTAAATAATTATTTAAATATATTTATTATTTGCATTTTCCTCAAGAAATAAAATTATTAAAAAGTTTCAATTTTAGGGAAGGGCACACTGATATTCTTAATTTTAAGAGAAAGAACTAACTTAAATAATCCATAAAAATGTTTTTATTCTAATTTTTCAAGAGTAATAAATTCCAAGGATAGAAAAATAAATTCAATTGCTTAGAAAATATTTTGACTCTTATTTCGAATTTTTCTTTTTCTTCAAAATTTTCTTAAATTTTCAAAATCATTCCGTAATTTTCTAAAAAAATATGTTTTTCTATCGACAAAAAAATATCCAAATGAAAAATTGATTTTAACATATTTAGAAACTTTTTTTTTAAACAAACTTTCTTTTTTGACTGTAAATGCGAAAAAATAACAATATTTTTCGATTTTTATTATTTGATAAGTAATTCATTTATTTATTATTTAATTTATTTAATTTCAGATTTTTAATTTTTAAAACTAAAAATAAAAAATGCGTAACAATAATTATGGGTTGAAATTAAAGAGAAAAATAAAAAACTTATTTTCTATTAAAACAATAGAATATGGGCATTTTTTGCATTTTCAGTCTGAAAATAAAATTTATTTAAAAATGAAAATGCTCCAAACATTGTAAAAATCTATTTTTTCAATTTGCAATTTTTTTGGTGGATTCGAAAACATTTTTTTTTACAAAAATTATTTAATAATTTCTAAAAATTATAATTTTTATTTAACATTTTTAAAGTTCTATAGTTTTTCAATATTGAAAAATTCCCAAATAATTAAAATTTAATAAAATCTATGAAAATAATTGAAAATGGTAAAATTATTGAAAAAATTATAAATAAAGGAAATTTAAAAAGTTTTAAAATGAGTAAATAATTATTGAAACATAAAAAAATTGTAAAATAACAATATTTAAAATTAGTTTTAGGAAAACATTATTATTTAACAATTTTTGTAAATAATTAAAGTTTTTAAAAGAATTTGAAATTTTGGTAATAGTTATAATTAAAAGTATTGAAAATAATTGAATTTTAAAATATGCGAAGTCGAAAAATATGTCTCAATTTGAAAATGTTTTGAATTCTACTGAGTAAAATTTAATTGTTTTCTTTTATTTTCCTGACATTACTCAAATGTGCCAACTCCGGTTTATTAATTATTTTTATTTATCATACAAATTCAATTATAATATAATTATTAGAATAAAAATTAAGTTAAATATTAATTATTAACTAATAAATTTCGATTGAAAAAAAATTCGCTTTTGTTTATTTCTATACATATATAATAATTTTTTGCGAAAAAAAAATAGTTTGCGAATTTTAAGCAATGTAGAGCGGCTTCGTCAATTTTGTCAATCTTCCGCTTGTAATTACGCATCATTTCTGCAAATACTCTGTGGGAAATTGCCAAATGCCTATATCTGAGCCATTTGAAGTTCAATAATGGCTTCAGTTTGCTAAAATTTGTTCATTACTCAAAAACTAATGTTCTTTAACAGCTTTTGCACTCGTAGAGACAACAAAATTATTCCACTCTTCACTGTTTTTCGATTTTCTGAAAATTTCACCAACTATTTTTTTTAGAAGAAAAAATGCAAAAAATGACGAATTCTTTCCATAAAATGAGTTTTAAAAAAAATGCAAAAAAATTTGAATTCTTTCCATAAAATTAATTCTTGCAAAGTTTTTTTTTATAAAAAGTATAGAAAAAAATTTTAATTAACATTATAGTAATGTCTTCATTTATAGTTGATTATAAAAATTAAATTTTTATACAAGTTTTTATTCTTCCTGTTCAAAATTTTCTTCCTTTGTGACAAATTGAAAATTTTTTTCTTCGAAACGAGAAAAACAAATTTTATTTTTCATCTTAGTGGTAAAAACAACAGAAAGGTAAGAAAATCGATAAGTCGGATTTAATAAATCTTAAATTGAATAATTGAATGTAATAACTAACTTGAAGTCGAATTTTATAGATTGAAAATATGTTCATATAGATATATATATAAATTCCTTAAAAGAAAAATAGAATCAAAAGTTTTTTTTTCTCATAAAGTGAACACCACGCCGTCAGTGACACATGGGAAATCTCAACACGAATGCATTGCCTTTTTCTTGCTGCTCTATTGAAAAATTCTATGCATGAGAGAGTAACTATAAAACGCAATCCTCGCCAGAATTTCCCACGTGCCACTGGATTACCTTTTTCATTTTCAACTTTTTAAATACCAAGATTTTGCCATTTTTTCATTTTCATTTACATTTTACACACAAGAATGGAATTCGTATGTACTTAATATTTATGTAAATTAATATATATTATATTTGTATAACGGTACTTTTAAGATGAGACACTGAAGTTATAACTTTTTTTTTTTTTTGAAGAGAAGTTGTTCCTGAAGTTTTGGTACTTTTAAACAAATCACAATGTTTTTACATTACTGATTTTACTTTCAATTTTTATATATTATTTTATTCAAAAAAAAATTTTTTTTAAATTTTTTTCTCAGGTTTGGAAATTTGGTATATTAAAATATTTTGGAACCCAGAAGGACAAAAATGAATTTTAACGTAGTTTTTACATTTTTAAATTCAAATCTGATGCTAGATTTTTCCTAGCACTTCATTTTTTAGCGCAAATTTGATAATGGCGGATCAGAAATTTTTGGACAGCACAATAAAAAAATTTTCCGCGGCCATTTTGGATCCGCCATTTTGAATTCTTAAAAACAAGCATTGAATGGCTTTCCATGGCTTTTTCACCCTCTTAACTCTATTTAAACTTTTCAAAAAAGGAGTCGATTAGAAGAGAAAATTTTTTTTTCAGAGGTGACAATTTCACGAATAAAAATAGAGAAAAATAGAGACAAGTAGAGAATAAATAGAAAAGAAGTAGAAAAATAGTAAAAATAATAGAAAAAAGTACAGAAGAAATAAATTGAAAGTAGAGAAAAAGTAGAAAAAAAGTAAAGAAAAAGTAAAAAAAAAATAATAGAAAGAAAAAAATAGAAGAAAGTACAGAAGAAATAAATTTAAAGAAATAAAAAGTAAAAAAAAGTAGGAAAAGGTAGAGAAGAAATAGAAAAAAAGTATTTTTAACAGAATGAAAAAGAAAACTGGTTCTAAAGCGAAACAAGAATTTTATTTTCTTATTCGCTTCTTTAGGGTGGGTCACATTTTTACATCCATGTTGCAAAAATATTTTAGCGTAGATTTTACTTTTCTTTTTGCTGCATCTTCTTCTCCTTATTTTTCTCCTTCTCTACATCCTTCTGCTTTACTCAATGACCGCATTTTTAGGTTTTGGAATATATAATTTGAGAACCGATCATTTTCAGATATTTCTACAATATTGCAACAGTCAAATGTGCAAAGTAGGTCAGAACCGTATTTTTAATTGCAAGACAGACGACGGCGCAGTCCTCTTTGCATTAGAGAGAAACGCAGGAGAGAGAAAGAGAGAGCGAGAGAGAGACGCGTCACGGTGATTCGATTTCGTTTTGGTCTGTTCCCTCTTATGACTGTTGGCTCACTATACTCACACAAACACATAGTCTCCAATTTGCTGTTATAAGTTCCTATAAATGAAAGACCAACACTCAATGGCGTCCATATTAAGAGCAGCGAATTTTTTTCTTTTTTTCTTTTATTAGGCACTCTTTTTTCATTAGGGAAAATTTTAGGTAAGATTTAAAAACAGAATCAAGATATTTTATAATAAAATTCGAAAATAAAATAAACCAAAAATATTGCTAAGATTTTTGTTTGAAAGTTTTTTTAAAATTCGCAAGTATTTCTAAAAATCCATGCTATAGTTTAATATCAAAAATTAAATACGAAAATTGCAATTTTTAAGAAAGTTTCAAATAAAAGTCTTGGAAACATTTTTGGTTTATTTTATTTTCCAATTTTATTATAAAATATCTTGTTTCAAAGACTTTTATTTGAAACATTTTTAAAATTCAAAATTATTTCTAAAAATTCATGCAATAGTTTAATAGCAAAAATTAAAGACGAATATTGCGAATTTTAATTTAATACCAAAGAATCTAGAATAAATTTTTAGTTACAATTTTAGTTGAACATTGCCGTTGAATAAATGAAAACCTAAATTTTGTTTTAAATCTTAACTAAAATTTTAATTATCTTTTAAGAGTAAAATTTTACTCTCGAGTTTTTTTCTATTAATTTCTAATTCGCGATTTTTCGTATTTATGTATTTAATTTTTGTATTAAATTCTGCTTCTTCTTTTGGATAAGCAGAGGAGAAAATTTTGAAAAACTAAAATTGAATTTTCATATTGAACTTCACGGCATAACTCTGGATTTTTTTTCGTAGATATTTTTTTAGGTATTTAAATTATTTATTATTTTATTTGTTAATTGACTCAATTACTTACAATTTATTTGATTTGTAGATCAAAATATTGTTTGAGTCAAGTAAAATTTTTTTAATAATAATTTTTTAATAATAATTATTTAATAATAATTATTTAATAATAATTTTAATCGATTACTTGAATGGAATAATTTTTTTTCAACTAGCAGTTAAAGTCAAAATAAAATTTACTTCGTTTAAATAAACGATTATGATTAGTGGAATTAATTAATAGAATTAGTAAATTTCACCATTAAATAGATATTTTTACTAATTTAATAGGGAAATTTACTAATTCAAAAGCAAAAATTTAACACTTTAATTTTATCAATCTTTTGTTACTTTTCCTAAATTCAATTTTTTTAAAAATGTTTTCAACTAAAATTCTTTTATAAATCTATTACTTTTAATAATTAATTAAATGTAGGTATTTTAAAAAATTGATTTATTTTCAGAAGAATTTGAATTATCAAAATTTTTGGAATAATAATTTTATAAAAATAATTTTAATCGATTATTTGAATTGAATAATTTTTTTAAGAAACAGTTTAAGTCAAAATAAAATTTACTTCATTCAGATAAACGATTAGGATTTGTGGAATTAATAAATAGAATTAGTAAATTTGACTAATCTTTAGTAATCTTAATTAGTTACTGACTATTTTTATCTTTCAATTAGTAAATTTTATAAATAAAAAATAATTTCTACAAATTTAGTAAGAAAATTTACTAATTCAAAAGCAAAAATTTATTAGTGAATTTTACTAATGAATATAGTAATTTCTAGATTCATTTATTAGTAAAGCTTACAAGTTTAGAAGCAAAAAGTTAGTCATTAATTCAAATTAGAAAAAAAAATTTATTACTTTAAATTAGTAATTAATTAGTGGTATTAAGTAATAGAGCTAGTAAATTTTACTAATTAATTAGTAGAAATGACTATATTTTTTGGAAAATTTACTCATGCGAAAGAAAAAAGTTAGTTCCTGATTCAAATAGGTAATTTTTTTACTATTTTTAATTAGCAATTAATTAGTAGAATTAGTGAATGTTTACTAATAAATATTAATTGCTACGCATTTTCCAGAAATTTTTACTAATTCAAAAGCAAAAAGTCAAATAAGTAAACTTTTTTACAATTTTTAATTAGCAATTAATTAGTAATAAAATTAATTTGTAGAATTAGTAAATGTTTACTAGTAAATATTCATTTCTACGCATTTTCTAGTAATTTTTACTAATTCAAAAGCAAAAAGTCAGTCACTGATTCAAATAAGTAAACATTTTTACAATTTTTAATTAGCAATTAATTAGAAATATAATTAATTTGTAGAATTAGTAAATGTTTACTAGTAAATATTAATTTCCACCCATTTACTAGTAATTTTTACAAATTAAAATTTCGAAAACTCATTATCGCAAAAAAGGTGACACACCCTAATAACAAACAATTTCTTTTCAAGTGCGAACGAAAAAAAAATGCCTCGACGCCATTGCACACACAAATATCTGTTCAATATGTGTTTCATGCGTGTAAATGTGCGACAGACTATATACGAAACAAAGGACCGCTCATTCGTTCGCATAAAACATCAAGTCGCGTATATACTCGAATCGTGATAACTTCCTTCAGCTGTGATTCGTCACGATCAGCTGATTGTCGAATTTCAAGGCAAACAATTAAGAAATCTTGCTTCTTTTTTTTTATTTTTTCTGTTTTTTTTTCGAAATAAATCTGCGACCATCATCGCGAGAAGAGTGCTGTGAACAATATTATATTTTTGGGATAGGTAAGTTGCCTGTGTCGCACGTTCAAAAGTCATCATCACGTATATTCAGGAATTTATTCTTACGTCAACAAACACATCAAATAGCCAACAGCAATATGTCTCTCTGTCTGATACATTTTATCAACACTTATGGAATTTAAAACTCGGAACTCGTCGCAGGGGAAGTGATAATTAAATACATTAGCGATGAGGAGTATTTTTTTGTGTGTTGTTATTTAATTTAAATGAAATCCTATTCTCGAGATTGGAAAGAAAGGAATTTATTTTGTTTTTTTCGTTTGAATTAAATTAAATACTTATGGGAATATTTTTTTTATTATGGAACATGAAGATATCGATCAATTCGAGTCATTGACTAAAATTAATAAATTTCTTCATGTCTTATAATAATAATTGAAAATGTCCGAATGAGAAATAAATTTTTTTTATATTGAAAGAATATTATAACTACGTAACTTGTTCCCATTTATTTTTATCATTTCAATTAAATTATTATTTTCTACAATTTTTAACAAAAATAGTTCTTTAAAATTTTAAATTAATTATTTCTACTAATTTTTAAAAAAGTTCTTGATTGTGAATTTTCAAATCTATTTTGTTTCAATATTTCACAGTTTTTAATTTGAAACCTTTTAGAAAATGTACTTATTTCTAAAAATTAAAGCTAAAATTCTTTTAATATTCAATTATTATATAAAAATTTAACATGAAATTCATTTGTAAATTTATTTTTTATTAGAAAATTCTACGAGAATTGAATTAGGATTTAAATACAAAATAAATAATTCATTGAATATTTAAAAATGGTTTATAAAATTGAATTCTCGTAAAGAATTTTAATAAATTTTTGAAAATAATTGAATTTTAGAGAAAAATTTTATTTTTTATGAAATTAATTGAATTCTTTTAAAAAGTTTATTAAAAAGAGTAGATACTTAAAATCAATTAATTGAGGAATTTTTTTTTAAATAATTGAGTAGTTGCAAAAAATTGAAACAAATTTTAAAAAATAATATTCAATTACTATCTAAAATTTTAACTAAAAATTCATTTTTAAAATCATATTTTATTAAAAAATTCTAAGAAAAAAATCTTGAAAATAATTGTGAATATTTGAGTAGAATTTTAATGAAATTTTGATTAAATAATTCACATTTTATGGAAAATTTTTGAAAATAATTGAATTCTCTTAGAAAATTTTCTTTAAATATTGGATGTTTTTCAGAAGAATTTTTAAAAATAATTGAAATTTTACCAAAAGTTTTATTGAAATTTTTGTTAATTAATTGGATTTTGGAAAAGAATTTTATTTCTTTTACAGATAATTAAAATTTTATTGAGAATATTCAAAAACTTTTTGAACGTAATAATTGAATTTTATTATTTTTAATAATAATTTAATTTCATCAATCATTTGTAACTTCTCCAAAATTGAATTTTGAAAAATGTTTTTAACTAAAATTCTCCCATGAATCCATTTTTAAAATAATTAATTAAATGTATTTTAAAAAATTGATCTAATTTTAGAGGAATTTGAATTATCAAAATTCTTCCCAAATCTAAGTCCTTTGGAATTTCTAATTATAAATCCATTGCAAATCAAAAGTTTATAAAATTTCAAATGCTAATCTTTTTAGGTTTATCTATTTATGAAAATTGTAAACATAACTCTTTTAGAACTCAACGAATTTTGAAATAATTAAAGTAAAATTATTCATTAAAAAATGTGTACACTAATAATTTGATTATACATAGTTCAAAAATAAAGTTACTTAAAAAGAAATTATTGTCAACAATAGAAAAAATGAAGCTTAATAAATTGTTTCTTTTGTTTTAATAAAATTTTTCTCTGGCTGTACAGTAAAGATAATAATAAAAAATAATAACAATAATGATAATAATAATAATAATAATAATAATAATAATAATAATAATAATAATAATAATAATTTTAAAATAACGAATAATTTCCACTCAGTTTATTTTCCTTTCTTCTACTCTACTTTCGAGTCTCGAGATTTTTGAATAGTCTGAACGATCCGATAGGCATCATCTAAAAGGACTCGAGGATTTTTCGATATCTCTGCGTGACTCTTTAAATCCAATGGCGTAAGCTGGTAAGAGAATTTCTTCCAGAGGAAAAAATTAATCAAAAGTAAATTTTTCATTCTGTAATCCTCCAAGTTCTCCACTTTGGGAAAAAAAAGTGAATGTTTGAAATTTTTTGCCATTTTGTTTGCTGCGCGCCATTTATTAGAATGTATGCAAGAAAGAGAGAAAAAATAGAAAGAGTAAAATAGAAAAAGAGAAAGAGAGAGAAATATATATAGAGAGAGAGAGAGAAAAGAGAGAAAGAAAGATTAGAAGTACAGAAAGAGAAAAGAGAGAACGAAAGATTAGAAATACAGAAAGAGAAAAATAGAAAAAGAGAAAAAAGAAAGAAAGAAAGAAAGAAAGAAGGCTTCGAGTTCCTCTCGAAAAGCAGCTGCCTACGATTTTCGTATATATATGTATGTATGCACGCTATACTGATTGCTCTTCCAACCCCTTCATTCCAAGCATCGCACCAATATTCTAGGCTACGTATTCTCACCAAGGCGTTGAATGTTCCTCCACTCATTCCACCCGCACTCCGTATGGCGTGAATGCAAGGTGTGTAAATGAGACGGAGATTAGCGACAAAAAAACAGGACAGTAAAGTGAAACCTTCTGTCTATACATGGAGAATGCACATTTTTTTTACCAAAAACCAAAAAAAAAAAAAATATAGTACAAAACACCATGAGCCTAAATTTTAGAACCTTTAAATACAAAAAAATGACCAAATTTTTTTCTACTTGTTTTTTTTTTTGGTTAAAAAAGTTGAGACAACAATGTTGAGTACGCCAATGGTCCAAAATCTTATATATATGCATTTAGCCAGACCACATCCATAAGAGAGGGGTGAATGTTTACGACACATTTAGACTTGATCTAATCTGTTCTTTGTTGACCGTCATATGTGAATTAAATGTAATAAACGTACATACGAAGTGGATTATTGATCGTCGTTTTGTCTCGAGTGTTTTATGTTAATCCTGCTGGCATATTATTTGCATAGCCAACAAAATAAAAGTCGAAAAATTGTAGACTTTTGAGAAAATTCAAATTTTAATTTAAAAAAAAGGTGTAAATATATAATTTTGGTAATAATACTGTAAAATTTTATTTTCATTACTTAATTATACAAATTTTATTCTCTTCATTTTTTTAATACTATAAAATTTTAAGACGGAACAATTTTAAATACTTACAGATCAACAGAAAATGTATTAGACAAATATTTCTTTACTACTTATGAACTTAAATTGTATTTAATTAATTTAATTAACTTTAGTGAATTAAAACTTTTGTTTAGTGCAAATTATATTTTTCTTTTGAAGCGGAAAAAATTTATTCGAAACCCAATAAAATTGAAAAAAACTATTCGAATCAAATAAAATGTATTTGATCTAAATGTCTGTAATTTAATATCACAGATTTTTTTAAACCTAGTAGAAATTTCTTTCAACCAAATGCCATTTATTTGAACTAAACAGAAATTTATTTGAACAAACAAAAATTTATTCGAAGCAAGTAAAAGTTAATTAAAGTAAATAGAATTTAATTTAATTACATATATTTTTGAACCAAATATAAAATTAATTTGAAGGAAAAAAATGTATTCAAACCCTATAAAATTTATTTGAAGTTGAACCACATAAAATTCATTGAAACCAAATAAAATTTATTTGAACTAAATAAAATTCATTTAAACCAAATCAAATTTATTTCGATCAAGAAAATTTCTGTTTTATCAAAATAAAATTTATTTAAACCTAAAGAAACTTATTCGAATCAAATAAAAGATATAAATTGAACGAAATGCAATTTATTTGAACCAAATAGAATTTTTTTCGAACCAAATAAAATTTATTGAAATCAAATAAAATTTACTTCAATCCAGAAAATTTTTATTGTAACTAAATAAAATTTATTTTAACCGAAAGAAATTTATTGGAATCAAATAAAATGTATTTAAATTAAATTAAATGTATTTCAATGAAAAGAAACTTATTCAAATCAAATAAAATTTATTCGAACGAAATGCAATTTACTTGAACCAAATAGAATTTTTTTTGAACCGAATAAAATTTATTCCAAGCAAATAAACTTTATTTCAATTAAAAAATTTTTTATCGTAACTAAATATAATCTATTTCAATCAAAACAATTTTTATTTGAACCAATTTTAATTTATCTTAACCAACAAAAATTGATTCGAATCAAATAAAACTTATTTAAACAAAAAAAACATTTTCGAATCAAATAAAATTTATTTCAGTCAATAAAATTTTTGTTTAAACCCAAAAATTTTTTTTAATTCAAACCTGTAATTAAATCTAAATAATATAATTTAATTAAATTTTCTTGAACGAAATAAAATTTCTTAGAACTAAATAGAAAACTTCCTACACTTTTTTGCTATTGAAAAATAGAAAATTATTCAAACAAAATAAAATTAAAACCCAGCTAGTCTGAAAGCAAGACATATTTTTCAGAATGTTGAAAAGTAAATGACAATAAAAAGTAAATCGCAATTTAAAAAAAAATTCATCATAAATATATTTTTTTTATTTTGACGAGTGAAATTTAAAGATTCGTTGATGAGAAATAATTGAGATTCATTTTCTTTGACATAAAATGCTTGTTCGTTTCTGTCTGTGGACAGGAGTTGAATTTCAGAGATAAGGTCGCAATCTAGTTACTAGGCGTCTAATCTAATCAAGGCTTCAAATTATAAGTATATACATATAGTAGGTATATAAATTATATTCTTTGCAGATAAACTAAAAAAAAAATTCCTCTAGCCAATTAATTTGCAATAAATACACTGAAAAAAAATATTTTTTTCCTCAAAAATACGATTATACTCGTTGTCTATTATCAAATAAATATTTACTTGAATCAAATCATTTTTACTTGAGTCAATTCAAAATTTTATTTGGAAGCAATAGTTTCGGTATTTGAACTAATAATTTTTCAATTTTTTATTTTTCTACAAAGTTCTAAACATTCAAACTAACGAAATCTGTTTACTAAAATATTTTTAATAATTACTATCACGAAGTAGAAAAAAATTTCTGATTTTTAGAGTCACACTATTTTTTTACTGCATTTTACTATGAATTGAATTTAGAAAAATCAAAAAATCTCTTTAATTATTATCAATTTGAAAAAATCAAAAGTATTAATTTATTATCAAATGAAGAAAAATTTTATCATCTTAAGAAAATCATTCAAGGTGAATGGTGGACTGCATTTAAAAGCAGGAAACAATAAAAGAAATAAAAATTATGCGCTTCGTCGACAAGGTTATTTGAGAGCTCTCTGATGGACTTCACCCATTTCCGGAAACATTTATATAAGGAAAGGGCGTCATTATTGACCTAATTTTACATTCGCTTTGTTTAACTCTTCAAGCAAAGGGCTTTTTCTATTTTAATAAACATTCTGTTTTATTTTAATCATTTTTTCTAAAATTTGACGACTCTTCTAAAATTTAATAAATATTTATTCATATCCGAATGTTCCTAAGATTTCGAACATTTTTTTTTAATTTTGCTACAGGGAAAAAATTATTTGATTCAAATAAACGACTATTTGTCTAGCGTCAAATAAATATTTACTTGAATCAAATAATTTTTTGTTCAATTCAAATTTCAATCATAATTTTTTTATTTTAATCAATTAAATGGTATTTTAAGCATTTAAAATTTTGTTTGGATTAAAAAACAATAATTTCAGTATTTCAATTACAAATAAATGAATATTGTTGAAACATTTAATTGATCCAAATAAAAATTATTTGATCCAAGTGAATATTTTTTTTCTCTCTCTCTATTCTTTCTTTAGATGTTTGGTAAATTTATAAAAATTTATCGCTAATTAGTACTTTATTTATACTCTAATTTTAAAGCACTTTAGGAGTGACTATTCATTTGAGAGGCGCAACACGAGTAATGCAGAAAGCGTGTTCCAAATGAGAATCTCTACTTCGAGTGGAAGACAAATGTCGTCAACTAAATTGCACATAACATTTTATTTAAAAATTTTCTGGAGCATTTTAATTTTAGATGGAATTTCTTTTTTCCAAAGTGTACACAGACTTATCTTTCGAAATAAAAATAAATATCTATAGACATCTGTTTTTCTCAATTTTGTTTTTAATGCTTTTTCTTTGCTTTACTTTCGTTTAATACCTTTTTTAACGCGCTTTCTTTTAAGTACTTTTTTAAATACATTCTTTCTTAAAATTCCATTTATTTCCAATAAGAAACAATTTTTTTCATACTTTTTTAAAATGGGTACTTATTCTCAAATAGTTTTTTAAATATATTTTCAATAATATGCTTTAATACTTTTAAATACTTTTAGTTCTTTTAGTTCTTTTAGTTCTTTTAGTTCTTTTACTTCTTTTAATTCTTTAAATTCTTTTAAATTCTTTTAAATTCTTTTAAATTCTTTTAAATTCTTTTAAATACTTTTAAATACTTTCAAAAATATGTTTTCTTTATTTTCAATTATTCCTCTTAATTATTTTTAATTCTCTTTAATACTGTCTTTTAAATACCCACACTTTTCTAAACATTTTTTTTCTCAAATACTTTTTCTTGCAACACTGTTTCTTGAAAATAAATTTTTTTAATACTTTTTCCCGAGACATTTTGCTTAGCGGAGTGAATGACTTTTTTGCAAAATTCTAGAAAAGTGAACAACCGAAAAATTATAAGCACGTGTGGGAACTTAACTGTTTTCAAGAAAAAGCACGTAATGGCTGCAACTTCTAAACTATTTTTATATTCCTGCTTCTGCATACAGTACACATAAGCATTCGTACAGAAAATTCTATATTTACATTTTTTAATGCCATCGCCTTTTTGTCCTGCCCATTTTTTTTTTCTTTCACAATGAACCAAGAAAAAAAAACAAAAAATTTACCTCTTCATGCAAAGAAAAAAAAATATTTTTCACTCAAAGAAAAGAAAGAAAAAAATACTAAACCTTATTCTGTATTCGTTTCAAAAAGCAATTATTCAAAAGGTCAATTAAGTGACGAAAAAAAAGTGCAAAAAAAAAATGTTTCATAAAAAAGCAATATGATATTCTTTTATATCTCTCTCCTATTTTATTCACAATCTATTGAAAAAAAATACTTTCAAAAGCGTTCAATTGGTTGCAATGCAAGATTGATAAGAATGAATTATGAGACACTCAATTACCATATTGATGTATTCTTCAAGTTCAGTAAATTGTGTCAAAAATTAAGGTTTATTATTTTAATGGAAAATTTATTTGTTTCATTAACTGCATTATAAAAAAAAATGAGAGACAAATTATTGAGTTAAATTAACAAAACGTTTTTTTTTTTAATAAAAGAAAAGTTATTTTTACATCTGAATAAAGTTTATTCTATTGATAAAAATAAAGTCCTGATGAATTGTGATAAAAAAAATGAGAAGAAGAAGAAGAACTGTATAGCTCTTTTTTCATGCGTTTAGCACATGTTTACATAAAAACCAGTCTGTTTATATTAAAGTAGAATTTACATTTTTTACTCTTTTTGAAAAAAAAATTTAAATGACACATTTTTTCATGAAAGATTATTAGCGATAGTTGTGAGGTGAATTTAACCTAAATTTTAATTCACCTTGTGTTATATTTAACATTATTGGTGTAGTTCACAAAATGATTATGTAATTAACACTTTTAAGGAAGGAATATTTTTCCATTTAAATTTTTGTCTACAAAAAACTTTTTCAATTCACTAAAAATTTTAATGTTCACAAATTCAAATTATTTTGATATTGAATTAAATTTAATTTAATTTATTAAATTTTTATTCAACTGCCATTTCAGGAATTTTTTACTTTAATGTTAATTTTTTTATTTGTCAAAAGAAAGAATTCTTTGTAGTAAAAATATAAAATTAAAAGAAGTAATAAAAATTTAGTTCGAGACGATTCTGAAAGTTTCGAACGTTTAAGTGTGAATGATATTTTTTATTTCTTTTTCTGTGTATTAGACAAAATTATTAACTAAATTAATTCCTTATGAAATGAATGTTGAATTTTGTAATATTTTTTGTCGTCTTTAGTAAGTTTTTGAAAATATTTACGAAGTTCAGAGTTAACAAACGTTGATCAACGAAAAGAATTTGTTTAATGTTTCCGAATATTCCTTTTAAGAAATATTCAACAATTATTGTTAAAGTGTAAATAAATTTTTTTTGTTTATTTTTACGGCACTATTGTTGCGATATTGAAATTTTTTTCCGTTCATCAACGATGTGAATTTCAACTTATTGATAAATATTAAAATTTTCAAGTGAAGAAAAAAATTCCACACCTTTGGGAAAATAAAAATATTTCTTCGAAAAAGAAGTAGAAAAAACTTGTTAATAATAAGTATTTTTGGCGCCAAAAAATATTTAACGTTCAAATGAACGAGATTTTTTTTCTGTTAAAATATTTTTTACCATACAGAAGAAAAGTAAAATAATTAAAATTAAACATTCAGTTAGTTAAGAATTAGTTTTTTCTTTTTTTATAAACAAATTCTTTTAAAAACGAATAAATTATTATTTTATAAAAAGGTACAAATTAAAAGAAGTAAAAAAAAGTTTGTCCTTTACTTGAAAGTTTAAAACTTTACTATCGTGATATTTTTTTTTAAATCACATTTAAACATACAAACTGATTTCTTTTTATGCAAATAATTTTTTGAAATAAAACTTATAAAAAAATGTTCATTTGAAAGTGGAAAACTTTAGAAACATATGAATTCTACGTTAGGAATTAATTATTTTTGTAGGTAAAAAAAATTACTCGAAAGAAATTTTTTTAGTAGAATATAGTAAATACTTAAATCCTTCATTTGAACGTTTCAAACTTTAGGGACTTTAAAACACCAGGGACAAGAACTTCATTCAAGGTTAAATTTAGAACGTATAAAATTTTGCCTACACGAAATTAATGTACAAATTTTTTCTTGGAAACAAATTTTTGCAATTTTACAATTTTTCAAGAGCCGAGAACTTTCTTTCCATTGTTAAAAGTATTCAGTTACAAACTCTTAAATTTAGAACAAAAAAATTTTCTACGAAATTAATACACAAATTTATTTTTGCGAAAAATTTTGCACACTTTCGAAAAAGGATACAAGGATTCTCTGTTATATTTTTTTTGAATTTAGAACAAAAAAAAATCTCTACACAATTTTCTTTTTAAAAAATTTTGCAATTTTTTTTTTTTTTTGACGAAAAATAAAAAAAATTTGCCAAGAAATATTAATGAATGATACATCATAGAGTTAGAATATATACACGCATAAAATTTTCAAAGGAAGGATTTTTGTATATAATATTATGCAAAAGAGAGAGAGAAGAGAGCGTGGGTTTTGTGCGAGGAGAGGAGAATTGAAGGAAAGAAGAAAAAAAAAAGAAAAAAAAAGTGAGTCAGGCATGAAATGTAAAAAAGCAAGTTGAGTCTCGTTCGCGGTCACTCCTGAATCTTGCGAACGACAAAGGATTGGTCTTGAGAATTACGTCATTTCTCAGGCGTTCTAACGTCTGGCATTATCCTCGTCTAGCGCTTGTCTAGCCGGCAGTCTCGACACGACTAACACAGAGAAATAAAGCAACGGGAGGCTCGACTTGTACGTGAATGCTTCTCTATGTATGCACGTCTATATATCGCATTCGCGTGCGTGTTCACATAGACTATTTTATCTTTGCTACAAACACACATGGTCACTGTTTAAAAGCGAAAAAAAAATTAAAAAAAAAAAACCCCTATCGTCAATCATTGCATGATCTGGAAATTATTTTATAAATACGCTTTTCTACTGTTTGAGTACATATTTATATTTTTTCTTTTTCCACTTCTTTTTTTGTTTCTACTTCTTTTTTTTTCTACTTCTACTTTTATTTTATTCCCTTTTTTAGAAAAAAGAAGCCGAGTAGAAGTAGAAATGTTTGTCCCATTTTTACCCCTTTTTCCCCTTCTTAGAACTGTCAAAATTTTTTCAATCTTTTTGCCCCCCCTTTCTACTTTTGTTTCGTTCTATTTTTATACACTTTTTGCCCCTTTTTCCCCTCCTTTGGAACTATCAAATTTTTTCAATCTTTTTTGCCCCCTTTTTACTTTTGTTTCGTTCTATTTTTATACCCTTTTTGCCCCTTTTTCCCCTCCTTTGGAACTGTCAAAATTTTTCCATTCTTTTTGCTCCCCATCCTACTTTTGTTTCGCCCTATTTTTATACCATTTTTGCCCCTTTTTCCTCTTTTTTGGAACTGTCAAAATTTTTCCATTCTTTTTGCCCCCATTCTACTTTTGTTTCGCCCTATTTTTATACTCTTTTTGCCCCTTTTTCCTCTTCTTTGGAACTGTCAAAATTTTTTCAATCTTTTTACCCTTCTTTCTACCATTGTTTCGCCCTATTTTTATACCCTTTGTGCCCCATCCTCGTGTCTGTCAAATTTTTGCTCTATTTTTTGCCTCTTTTTGGCCTATTTTTGAGAGGGTCAAATTTTGGCTCTATTTTTGTCCCCTTTAAGTCCTATTTTTGCTTTTTGTGTACCCTTTTTGTCCTACTTTTGAGGGGGTCAAATTTTGGCTCCATTTTTTGCCCCTTTTGGCCTATTTTTCAGGGGGTCAAATTTTGGCTCTATTTTTGTCCCTTTGACTCCCATTTTTTGAATTTTTGTACCCTTTTTGTCCTACTTTTTAGGGGGTCAAATTTTGGTTCTATTTTTGTCCCCTTTTGTCCCAGTTTTTGCATGTTTCTGTCCTCTTTTTGCCCCACCTTTGGTATTGTAAAATGTTTTTCCCTTTTTGCCCATTTTTGTGGTGTCAAACCTAAGCTCCCTTTTTAATTCCTTTTGCCCATATCGTCGAAGTTATTAAATCTTTGATCCCTTCTTGCCCCATTTTTGTCTCCTTTTTGCCTATCTTTGGAAGTTTTAAATCTCTGCTACTTTTTTGCCCCCTTTATCAAAATTTTTATTCCCTTTTTTGCCCAAAAGTTGAAAACTTTTCGCCCCAGATTTCTCTTCTATTTTTGTCCATTTTTGGAAGTGTCAAATCTTTACCAAATTTTTTGCCCCCTTTTGCCCATTTTCCTCAATTTTTTCGTGACGTCAAGTCTCTGCTATCCTTTTGTCCCCTTTTCGCTCCACATTTGCATGTTTTGAAGCCACTGCGATTTTTCCACCGCAAAAGTGGACAAAAATCCCTAAAACTTGGGGTAAAAATGGGTTAAAAGTGGAAAAAGAATTTCCCTCCAAGAAGAAGAGAATCACTCGTTAAACATTTCGACAATTATCACCAAACGTATTTATAACGTTGATCACATTTTTAAGCTTCGATTAAATTTTTAATTCGACTATTAGAAAAGGAAATTGAATCGCGCACAAAAGGGGGGGAGGGAAAAATTTGAAATATTTGAAACCTTACTTTTAGTTTTGAAAGAAAATTGAATAATGCATGTGAACATATCAACACACACATATACGCAGGCGTGTTAAAGAGACGCGCGAACGACACACTTGGTTTGAAGGCCACAAGGCTCTGTGCTAGACGTACCTTGATAGTTGGTGTTAAAGTCTCGTCTCGTCCTTCCGCGGCCACAAGTCCCGGTTGATATTTTTTTTTTTTTTTTGTTTCTCAATGTTTGCTGATTTGTATAATAATAATATTGCTGTCCTGGGAATAATTATTATCAAACGACATGAATATTTAACAAGTTTTTTTTGTCAATTGCCGGCGGACGTCACGTGGAACGTCCCCTTAACACCCGTTTCTTCCCCTCCAGTTCAATAAATTATATGTGCTTAAATCTCGACGATTTCAGATGTAGGTCCATCTCGCGAAAATCTTCTTTTTCTTTAAAACACACTTTTTAACACCACTTTTACTTTTTTAATTCTTGTCCTTGATTGATATTTGTTGTATGTATATAGTCAGAGCACTGATTTCATTTCGGGTAAGGGAAAAAGAAAGAAAAAAAATTTTTTTTTTTGGTTTTTATAGTACCTTGCGATGGGTAATCCTCAGTATAAGAATTTGTACGAGACACTGTATATAGTATAGGGAATGGGGTAAAACGTGGCGCGGATTAGAGGGTACGGATGTGTAACTGCGGGATGATGACACGACACCAGCAGACGTTTGGACACCGGGACTACCTAGTCGTAGAGTGATTGGGAACGCGACTGGCCAAAGCACTTGATTCGCGCGCGGTTCGGTTTGCCCGTTTGCCTGCGCCTCTCCCGTGCAGTTTTTTTTTCGGCTGAGTAGTAGTATAGTAGTAGTCCTATAGTAGTAGTAGTAGTCGTAGTATTCGTAGTAGTCAGTGTCTCGTCTTGGTTTTGGTGTGTATAATGTTTAATGAGTGAGTGTGTTGAGCGCTAATGTTTGTCTGGGTGTGTTTGTGTGTGTTTATGTGTGAGAGTGCGTGCGCGCTCACGGGTAGGCGAGGGGTATAGTTACCGAAATGTTAACCTCGTGGAACCACTTTTTATTGAGTGTCGCAAAATTCATAGGAACCTCTAAAGAGAGAGGGGCGGCCACGAGGCGGAATGGCGGGAGGATCAGGCGAGGGGCAACATCATCCCCCCCCACTACTACCACCTTTTTCACAAACTACATTGGCCCCCCCCCCTCCCTCTTGCCTCCCTAGGAACCCCGCGCGTTGCCCCTGGTCGCGTTGCCAATTCTTTGCCCCACCATGAGAAATATACTCTGTTGGCCCCCACACACACACACACACATAGACACACACTGTCCCTCCCCAAACCTCGAATCAACCCTCTAACTCTCTCTCTCTCTCTCTCTCTCCCTTCCGCAGAGAGCACACACAAACTCTCCGAGTCCTCCCTCGCGTCGCGTCCCTCATCCTCTTCCTCCTCTTCTTTTTCGCTACTCTCTTCCTCCTTCTCCCTCCCTCTTTTTAAACCCCCAGACCTCCTCATCCTCCTCCTAGCACCCCTCTACTAAAAACCCCTTCTATGCCTCTGACGACCCGGCATTTAGCCCGTGCATAGCCAAACTTATGTACAGTTAGCTGCGTCGAATAGTCGCGCCGATTTTTCTCTCTTGGACGAGAAGGCATCACTGACTTGAGAGCTTGCTTCGTGCAATTTTTTTTTTTTTCTGAAACCTTGGATTCTTTCACTATTTTGTTTTTTGACGGTTTTGCTATTTGCGATATGGAACTAATTTTATGAAATAAAAAGGGCTAATTAATATTCGATATTAATGTCAAAAAAAATATGCGGAAGAAAATAAATATTTGTGGAATTTGTTATTCCAAAGTTATTCGATTTCTATTGAAAACAAATTAGTTCTCTTTAAATTTGAATTAGTTAAAAATAACTAATTTGATAGCAAAAAGTCAGTCACTGATTCAAATGTAGTAATACTTTACTAACGAAATAGTTGATAATGACTAATTATTTGTTAAATTCACTTTTAGGTTATGTAAAAATGACTGAAATTCGCAGTAACTAATTCAATTAGTAAAATTTGACTATTTTTTTAGTCATTTATTTACTTATAACTAGTTATTAACTACTAACAATTAGTTCTTTTCTACTAATTGCTGAAGCAAAAAGTCAACCACGATGTTACTAATAATTAGTCATTTTTAACTAATTCAGATTTAGAGAGTAAGTAATAGTAATTGTAGTTTTAATGTGATTAGAAAATTTACTCTCTAAATCTGAATTAGTAGAAAGTTATTAATGAAACTACGAAAAGTCCATTTACCAAATAATTTGGTAATACTTTTACTAACAAATAGTTAAATTTTTCTAACATGTAGTAAAATTTTTCTAACAAGTAGTAACATTTTTCTAACAAGTAGTGAAATTTTTCTAACAAGTAGTAAAATTTTTCTAACAAGTAGTAAAATTTTACTAACACGTATAGTGAAATTTTACTAATTTTTAGTACAGCTTTACTAATTGCTCAGTAGAATTCTACTACTCTCTAAATCTAAATTAGTAAGTTTCTACTAACAAAATAGTCCGGATTCGTTTACCAATTTGAATTAGTAACAGTTTTTACTAATCTTTTGTAGTTTTTTACTTATTGTTAGTTGAAAACCACTAATTAAATAGTAGGTTCGCTTACTAATTTGAAATGTGAATAGATACTATACCTACTATTAAAATTAGTAGTTTTCTACTAGCAATTAGTAAAAAAAACTACTAAAAATAGAACTATTTTATTAATAGTCGATAAAATAGTTTTACAAATTCACTTTTTAGTAATAAGAAAAATATATCTTTTAATTAGTGAAATTCTACTAAAACAATAGTAAAATTTTACTAAAAATTAGTAAAATTAGTAAAATTCTGATAATTACAAAAAGGAAGAGACGTTTATGAAAACTACTAAAAATTAGTAAAATTTTATCATTTCTGAGTAGGGGTCGTTCAAAAAATACGTAACGCTTTTTGGGGAGAGGGGGATCAAGATATTTGTTACTAATTTAGTTTTAGACAGTAATAATATAATTAGGTATTTTCTACTATAATTATTTTTTACTAATTGCTGAAACAAAATGTCAACTAACATTTAACTAGTTGTAATAGTAATTTTAACAAATTTTTTAGTATAATTGAATAAATCAAAAGCGAAATGTTGGTAAATAATTGAAACTAGTAAAGATTTTCACTGATTCTATAATCAAGATTCTACTGCCTTACGATACAAAATATTGCCCTGATAATTAGTTAGTTTTTACTAATAATTAGTTCTCATTTACCGCCAATTAGTTAGTGTCTACTAATAATTAGTTCTCTTCTACTGATAATTAGTTAGTTTCTACTAATTATTAGTTCTTTTCTAATGTTAATTACTTATTTTCTTCTAATAATTAGTCATTTTCGATTGACAATTAATTATTAACAGAAAAGCCAACTGAGCTTTTACTAATTTTTTAAGGTAGAAATAGTATATAGATTATTTTCCAATGTCAACATTATTTTGTACTAGTAATTAGTTTTTTTTACTGATAATTCGTTTTAACTAATTAGTAGTCAAAGTGTTTAATTTAATTAATTCTTAGTAAATTGTTTAATATTTCACTTAATAGTTTTAAATTTATTTACTTACAATTTACTCGATAATCACTAAGAATTAGTAGAAAATTTAATTATTTATTGAACTGATTGAAATTTTTAAATGTATTTTTACTAATCAAATAATTTATTACAATTTTACTATTTCACTTTTAATTGTTTCTATTTTTATAAATAATAGAAATTAAAATAAAAAATAATATTTTTTACAAAACATCTATTTTATATCTTTATTTTTCACTTAGTAGATTTTATTCACTAAAGTTTAAGTAGAAATTCGCTAAGGATTAGAAGACATTTTTATTAATTTAAGTTGGTAGTTCTCTACCACTAAATTAGCAGTTTTCTACTACCAAATTAGCAGTTTTCTATTTTTAAATTAGTAATTTTCTACTATTATAAGGTAGGCATTTTTTTACTACTAATCTAGTAATTTTCTTTGAATGAATTTACAATTTTCTACTTTTAATTTATTCTTTTTAACTATTTTAAATTATTATTATTTTAGTGTTAGTTTGTTACTAAATTAGTAGCTTCCTACTTCTAAACCTTTTGTTTGGTACTTTTAAATAAGTAGTTGTTTTACTACTTAACTAGTAGTTTTCTACTAGTTTATCTACCAAAAAAGAAATTTTCTATTTCTAAATTAGTAGTTTTCTACTACTGAACTAGTAGTCTTCTACCACTAAATTAGCATTTTTTTCTACTTATCTAGTATTTTGTAGTAGAAAACTTATTTTTCTACTACTAAATTAGCAGCGTTTTAAACTTCTAAATAAGTAGTTGCATAATTCAAAATTAGTGATTTTCTACTATTAACTTAGGAATATTCTACTACTACATTAGCAGTTTTCTACTTCAAAAATAGTAATAAGTAATTTTATTGTTCAAAAAATTAGGAAAATATTTCTTTTTTAATTAATAAACAGTTGGATATTTTACTATTTAGTTCAATTACAAACTTTTATTTGCGTCGAATAAAAATTTATATTTAAAGCGTATAAATAATGTACAATTCTCTCGGTGACATATTTATATTTTTACTATTCACACAAATAAATTATTAAAGGTTTGTTTCAAATTTTATCTGTGACGAATAAATTTTTTTTATTTAAAACAAATAGATAATTTGCTAAACTCACAGCCAAAATTATCTTAGGAATATTATATTTGGTTCATATCAAATCTTTCGTTTAAAATAAAATTCTCCTTTTAATAATATTTATTTCTGTCATTGTAATTGACAGAAAAAAATTGCAAATTTAAAAAAAAATTAATTCGGATTTTTTGTTGTACACTATACAAAGAAATTGTTTCTAAAACAAGATTGTACGTCTAGAAAAAAAATTCTATTTGAATAAAAAAAATATGAATCACTATATATATATGAATTGTCTAAGACTGTAATCCAAAGACTGGTTAATAAAATAGGATTATGGAAAAAGAAGGCAAAACACAAGGTAGAGCAGGCACTCTGAAATTATTGTATACCAGGGTGAAAGTATAGGATGCACAAAACTGGTTTTCTACACATATACATATACACACACCCAGAGTGGCCAAAATAAAACGTTCACCCTGAGGTTTCGTACATCTTTCTACAATACTCTCTCGCTGCAACCGGTGCATCGGCGAACTTAAGTCATCCTTGTAGGAAGTGAATCTTGCCCGTCCAATCGAGGACGCTTTCTAGCTGCAGATTACATACTCCACGTGTCGTTTTTTTTTTTATACAAAATAATATCTTTTGGACATTAAAATTCTTGGTCGTATATAGTCGATTTTCAATTTTTTTTTTTTAATATTAATTTTTTAAATGAATAAATACAAGTATTGAAAGTGCGTTTTTTTCTTTTCTGTAAGTTTCTGAATAAGTCTATTCTCTGTAAGTTTCGGTCGAGAACAGCATCTGTGATCTTGAAAAAAAAGTTGCTCCTCTGTTGTCTTTTGTTTCTTTTGCTGTTTTGTTCTTTTTATGCAGTTCAGGAAAAGGGTTTATTGAACTCGGTCGAAATTAGTTTATTGCAATGTTAAATTTTTCTTGTTTTTGGTACATATTTTATTTGATTAAATTTTTGTTTAAACATTTTTATGAATTTTAAATTTACAACAATTTTATTTATTACTATTTTATATTATTTTTTTATTTATTACTATAGTGTTTATTATTATTATTATTGTTATTATTATTATTATTATTATTATTATTTTATTTATAGCAATTAAATATTTGGTTCATTAAAAATAATAGTGAAATTTAAAATATTTTTAATTGAACAATCGTTTGGCTAATTGCATTAAATGCATTTATTTAGTCAATTCAACAAAAAATTTGGTTGTTTCAAATTTAGTTATTTATATTCTTTTTCTTAATTGTTTAAATTTATTACTTGATTGATTTTTTTCTGAGACGTTCAACGCGAAGAAATCAATAAATAATTATTAAATATTAATAACAAATTATTAATTACTTTATATTTTTACAAAAATTGAAATTAGTTCTATGTAATAGTAAAATGAATTATTAATCAATTAAATAATTTACAGAAAATTTTGAACATTATATTAATATTTATTATTAATTATCTAATTCAATTATTTATTAAAATAAATAGTAAAAAATCTTAATTATTAATAATTGTTCTTATTAATCTATAATTTAATTCGCTGAAAAAAAAATTTGTTTGAAACATACAAATTTTGTTTGAACCAACTATAAAGAAATAAGTTGTTATATATAGTCAAATTTTTGTCGAATGCAAAATTAATTAAGAAACCTGCTACTCTTAAAACAATCCATTTTCGATTAAATTTCTTCAAAAGTTGAAAAAATATTTCTTCGAGTGTGCTTTAAATATGGTAAAAATGTCAAAACCCTTTGCTAAATAAATTTTTCGTTCTTTTAATTTACATTTTTACTGTCCGTTTTTTAAATTTTAGTTGAATTTTAATTGCAGTCATTATTATGTTTTGATAATATTTATATTGACGAAAACTTCCATTTATATTTGAACGTTGAGAATTTTTGAAAAAAATTATACTTTATCTGCTTGTTATGAATTAATAATTAAAATAATTGCTCAATTAAAACGCAATAATGAATCCAAACACTGGAGGATTTTTAAATAAACGAAAAATTATATTTAAATGAACACAATAATTCTTCTGATAAATAAAATTTTTAATTGAAAAATTAAATTAAAATAAATTGAATAAATATTTTCTTGTATGGAAAAAAGGATTTTAGGAAAAAAAATTGTTTTTACTGGTCGCAATATTTGTTTAGGGAAAAAAATTTATTTACTTGATATCAAAATTTTATTGACGGCATTTCCCTTATTTGCGTTCATTAAAATTAATATATTTAATAGAAAAAAATTTGGTTCAATTACACGCTGCAACTAAAAATCGGTTGTTGTGAACAAAATTTATTTTCTGCAACCAAAATTTGTATGATTCAAATAAAATTCTTTTGACGATTCAAAAATAAAAATTTGGTTCATTTTAATGAATTGATAAGAAGTATTTGGTTAATTTTTTCTTTAATAGAAGAAAATATTTTTTTCTGTTATTTTAGGGAAAAAAGGAGAATGAAAAAAATAGTTGAATCAGAAAATAATAGTTAAATTATAAAGGAAAATAGTCAAATAAAAAAATAGTTTAATTATACTTAAACGAAAAAAAAAATAATTGAATATATTAAAAATATTTGCATTAGAAAAAATAGTAGAATTAAAGAAGAAAATAATTAAATTTAAAAATGTAATGGGATTTGAAGAATAGTAGTTGAATTAAAAAAAATAGTGGAATTAGAAAGAAAATAGTTGAATGGAAAAGATGAATTAGAATTCATAGAAGATTCATTAGAAGATGAGTCGAATTAGAATGAAATAGTGGAATCTGAATAGAAAATAGTGAAATTAGAAAAAAATATAATGGAATTAGAAAAGAAAATAGTTAAATTAGAAAAAATGGCTGAATTAGGAATAAATTGTTGAATTTGAAAATAAAATAGTTCAATTAGAAAAATAATAATAGTATTAGAAAAGGAAATAGTTGAATTTAAAAAAGTAGTAAAATGAAGAAAATAGTGGAATTAGAAAGGAAAATATTTGAATAAAAACAAAATAATTAAATTAAAAAAATAGTGGAATTAGAAAAGACAAAAGTGGAATTTGGAAAGAAAATAGTTGAATTTTTAATAACAGTGAAATTAAAAAAATAGTGGAATTAGAAAGGAAAATATTTGAATGATAACAAAATAATTGAATTAGAAAAAATTGTGGAATTGGAACAGAAAATAGTGAAATTATTCAAAAGTAATGGAATTACGAAAAAAAATAATAAAATTACAAAAAATTTATGGTGGAATTAGAATCGAAAATAGTTGAACGAAAAAAATTTTAAATTTTAAAAGAAAATAGTAAAACTAGAAAAATAATGGAATTAGAAAAGAAAATAGTTGAATTTTCAAATGTAGTGAAATGAAAAAAATAGTGGAATTAGAAAGGAAAATAGTTGAATTAGAAAAAAGTAGTGGAATTAAAAAGAAAATCGTAGAATTAGAAAAAATAGTGAAATATGATAAAAAAAATAGTTGATTTGAAAAAAATAACAGAATTATAAATGCAAATAGTAAAATTAGAAAAGAAAATAGTTGGATATAAGAAAAAAAATTATTTCATTATCAGAAAAGAAAACATCGAAATGCAATAACGTATTATTTTATTTCAAAAATAGTAAAATCAACTTCATTAGTTTCATTAAATTAAACAAACCTAATTGTATACATCAATAAATTTATTTTGGTAACTTCAATAAAAATTTGCGTCTGTCAAATAAAATAATGTTTTTCCAAGTGCAGCGGTATTTAATTATTCAAAGGTCATATCTTTAACGTGACCGAGCACTTATTTCATTGAGCATAAATCAACTATAAGAGTCAATATCGGTTTTCTTCAATATATAGTATTATAATTTCTCGTTTCGTTTGTTCATCAGAAATGGACATTCTGATTGAAAGACTCTTTCTTCTAAGTCTAACAATCTCCGGTCTCTGAAGCGCGATGGCGAAAAAACACTAGTCCAAGAGGAGGGACAGAAAGAAAGAAAGAAAGAGAGATAGCATGCATTATTCAAAAGGAAATATGATTTGTAACGTAGCAGTATGAACAAAAATAGTGTCTCTTTTATACATTTTTTAAATATTTATCATTATTGGCAAAGTTTATTAACGTTCGAAAGAATAATTTTTTCTCGTGTTTTGAACTTTTTCTGAATTGTAGGAAAATATTTCGTCTCTTTATTTTCGAAAAGTGACTATTTTAACAAAACTGTAAAACTTAAATTGGTATTAAAAAAAATAATAATAAATAATAGAAAATAATAATAAAATAAAATAATAGAAAATAAAAATAAAAGAATTTTCAAAAAATTAAAAAATTAAAAACAAATGTTGTTTTTGAGAAATGTTTGACAGGAGTAATTCTCTACTTAACTTTTACGAATATGCGCAAATGAGGGAAAAACAATATATTTATCGCTGAATTGATTTTTAGAAACGATTCCTCAATTTAAAATATTTGATAAATATTTGTTTTCCAAATCACATGCAGTTAGGAAACGAAAAAAATTATTGTAAAAGGTCTTAAAGGCAGACTTTTATAAATAGGTATTCAGACAACTAGAGGTTGTATATTTTAACCTCGTTACCCGAATTTCTAAACTACGATTTGCGATATTTAAAGCGCAGACTTCTTTGTAAAAAAAAAATGCACAATACCTTAATCTTCATTGCAAATTGAATCGATAAAATTTCACTTCTAATCGCTTTCGAATTAGAAAGAAAATTTTTTAGTTCCCAAACAAAAATGTCATTTTTCTTTAGATGTGAAAAGTATTTTTATTGAACTCGATAAACGGGTTTCAATCAATTTTTGTTTATTTTTCATACATTTTCAATTTTTTATAAATTAAATGCGAATTCAATTTATTTTCAACTAGAAAAAGTGACAGGAAATTTTCTCCACCTGCGAACGTCAAGGTCACCGCTAGGTGGCAGTTCGATGCTTCTTGGAATTTTTGCTGACATCTGGTGGTGCCCCTGGCGTTCTCAAGTGGAGAAATTGCACCACAATTTTTTATTCTTAAAAGTTTTTATTGAATTGCCTTAATTTAATGAATTGCATTTAATTTTTAAACGGATTTAAATGATTTAATTTACTTTGGACTAAAAAACTAAAGACGAAAATTTTTACTTAGTACTGAAAGTATAATTTAATTTTTGTTAACACCTGAATACTCCGTTTGAATTTAATTATTTTATTCATTTGTATTTAATTTAATTAATTTAATTAATTGGATTGAATTAAATGAATTCAATTAATTACATTAATTTAATTCAATGCAAATAAATAAAATAATTAAATTCACTACAATGTATTAAATTAATTCAACTCATATCATTTAATAAATTTTAATTAAATGAATTAATACAATTAATTCGAAATGAATTCAATTCGAAATTTATTATAATTGTATTATTGTAATATTAATTAATTGGATATTATAATAATAATAATAATTAATTGGATTGAATAAAATCAATTCGATTAATTACATTGATATAAATTAATTAAATTAATTGATTTAAATTGAATTGAATGGGAAAGTAAAAATGTTAATGTGCTTTAGGGATAAATATTCGAAAAGTAGAAAAATTTAGAAAAAAGCCTCGACTGCGGCCCTTGGGTCTTACTAGCAGATTGGACAGGATGGCTCCCTGCGCGTTTGCTAGTCGTCCGAGGGCCATGAACCCCGAACAGGTTGGCCCCTTGGACATTCACCTTCTGCATACCCCCCCTCAACTTCGTCCCCTTTGCCATTTCTTCTTTCGTATACGAAAGGCCCCTACCAAAAATCTTCAAAGCTAGCTTCACCCAGGCCCTTAAGGCCCTACGGCTGTTTTACTCATCCTCTTTGCACCCATCCGCCTTCTTTGCCACCTCCTACCCACACTGTGTTGCCTCTTTGGTAGAAATGCTACTTCACCACTGTTAGATAATCTTTTGCTTTTGCGTTAAAAATCCCCGAACCGCGGTTCCACTGTGTAGTACGAAAAATTTAGATTTATTTTTTTATTTTTGTTTTTTGTACAAAAAATTCTGTTTAGGCTTGTAATTTTTCTAGCGTTTTTCAACATTATTGGAACATTATTGCCCTAGGGTAATAATGAGTAGTTTAATAAATTGCGAGCGTCAATAAAGTGACCATTATTGCCCTAGAGCTATAAATGGGCATTAAAGTAACCACTATACTGATCAGTAAAGTGACTATTATTAGCCTAGGGCAATAATGAAATAATAATATTGCCCTAGGGTAATAATGGTCAATAAAATGTGACTATTATTATCCTAGGGCAATAATGGTGAGTAAAGTGACCATTATTATCCTAGGGCAGTAATGAAATAATAATATTTCCCTAGGGGAATAAGGGTCAACAAATTAATCATTACAGTGGTCAATAAAGTAACCATTATTGCCCTAGGGAAATAGTGGGCACTTTATTAACCACTGGGTTTATACTTTACATCAAGCGAAGCAATTTTTTCGTAAAAACAAAAAATAGAAAAAGTAATCATTGTCCAATTTATACATATTATGCGATTCATCGCAGCTCTTTATCGAGAATGCGAAAAATTTCCCAAAAAACTAATTTCAATGGCTTGGGAAATAAGAAAATAATTAGAAATTGTTATGTCAATTATTTTTTTTTTGTTTCAAAGAAAATATATAGCTATAGTTTAGCGCCACACCTTTTAGAAATTTAAATAAAGGGTCAGGGTTCATTTTACTCCATTTCGCTATTCTGCCAGAAACTCGAGGGGAGAAAACGAGTTTTGTTTCAGCTCTCTGAGAGATGCTGGGCCATCTTCTCGTGTATGCACAACTTCTATTTAAGTTTTTGTTAGGAGCATGTTTAGCGCCACAAGAAATCAATGTAGCTGAATATATTTTTTCAACAACAATAAATTTATTTTTTTTTTGAAGAGTTTTTTTTTTTTTATTTAAATCTACAAAACAAAATTTTTAGACAGCTGATTAAAAACTTGTAGTAAAAAAATAAAACGAAACAAAAGTAAAAAAAATAGAAATAGAAACGAAAATAAACAAAAGTAGAAAAAGTACAGAAACGAAAATAAAAATAAAAATAAAGACAGAAATAAAAATACGAAATCAAATGGAAAAGACGCGAAAATATTTGCAGACTATTTAAAAATGAGAATTTTAAAAGCATCAATTTTCGTGCTATCTTAGAAAGTAAAGGCTATCGTTTCATCAGCAAGGTGTTGCTGATGTACGACAAGATGATCATTCTCCCAAAAAAAATAAATATAAAAACGAAAAGTGTTTAAAAACATCATTGCACCATGTCACGCGGCAGATGGATATCAAAAAGTAATGTTTAAAAAGTAACTCTGAATAATTTTTGTTCGCAATGGGACTTCAAGAAATATCGAGAAAAAAATGACAGGAAACAAAAGAATGATGCTCAACAACATAAATCCAAAATTTGCTCTACAATTCTTATTATTAATTATATTTTTTTAATAATGTTGTATTTATCCACATCACGTAAATCTCGCGCCATGTGTAGTAAAAGTTAAGCGCCAATAAAGCTCCTCGTATCACTGCCTGCGATCATTTCAGGCGCAGGTAATGTATTTTTTAAAACATCGTAAATTTACTGCGTTTAAACTAAATCTACCGACTCTTTTTCAAATGTACATTCATCTTAACTTAAAACTTATTTTTCTATCGTTTTTTGAATTCAATAGAAATTCATTTTTTTAATGTAATAATAAACAGTTTTTCTAAATTTTGAATCAATTCTTAAAACCAGACTTATTTAGAAGCAAAAATGTCAATCACTAATATTGACTAATATTCCCTTAAAATCCGTTATTTTTAACTAATTCAGAATCAAAAATTCAAAAACTGATTGTTAGTTTTAATTGAATCAAATTGAGACAGATAAACCAAATAACTTTTATTCACTCTCTAAATTTGAATTAGTTAAACATAATTAATTTGTAAATAAAAATTTAGTTACTGATTCAAATTTTATTAGTTTAGTAATAAAAAAGTTAATAATAACTAATTATTATTAATTAAATTCACTTAATGTAAAAATAACTGAAATTTTTTGTGACTAATTCAATTAGTAATTTTTTCCAGTTATAGTTTCTATTTTTCTAGTTATTAATTTACTAATTAATAATTAGTTATTTTTACTAATTGCTAAAAGCAACAAATCAACTACGAGTTTACTAATAATTAGTTATTTTAGCTAATTAATATTCAGAGAGCAAATCCATTAAATTTAATTAAAAACCAAGGGAATTTTTTTGATTGACTAGTTTTTTAAATTGCTTCTCTCTAAATTTCAATTAATAACAATGTTTACTAATTTAAATTATACCCGGTTTTTTTCTTTCAAATTAGTAACTTTTACTAATGAACTACTAGAAATTACTATTTATTAGTAATTTCTTTATCATTATTAATATTAGTATTACTTTTACTTTGTAATTTGTAAATTTCAATAATAAATGAAGAAAAATTACTAATAAATAGTGATATTTTTATTAATATTCGTGTTATTTTATTAGTAAATTTCAATAATAAATTAATAAAAATTACTTTCTTCCAGTATTTTCTAATGATTAGCCATTAGTAGAAGTATTATTTATGCTTTTAAATTTATAATTTTCTTTAATAAATAGCAATTTCCTCTAATTTATTCAGTAAAATTTACTAATTTAAAAGGAAAATGTCAATCACTAACACAATTTAGTAAATATTTTACATTTTTACTATTTCAAATTCAGAAAGTATATTAAATTGAAGGAGAATTTAAATTGAGTAAATACCAGGGACCAACACGGACACGAAAAAACAGGAAAATTCGTGTCGTGTCCGTGTCGTGTCCTGACACGACACAAAGTTTACTTAGTAATTCGTGTCGTGCCTTGACACGACACAAAGTTCACTTAGTAATTCGTGTCGTGTCCTGACACAACACAAATTTCGATTAGTAATTCGTGTCGTGTCAAAACACGTTTTAAGAACACGCATGAAACACTGTGTAGAATCTTGCAAGCGTTATTTGTGTCATGACTCGACACGACACGAATTATCAAGTGAACTTTGTGTCGTGCCTTGACACGACACGAATTACCAATCGAAATTTGTGTTGTGTCAGGACACGACACGAATTTCTAAGTGAACTTTGTGTCGTGTCAGGACACGACACGGACACGACACGAATTTTTCGTGAAAGTCCCTGGTAAATACTGAATTTAAATTCTTTAAAAATTAAAAAACTTAAAATTATTTACTTCAGAATTAATTTTTTTATTAAATACAAAATATTTTAATAATATTGAAAAAACTATTTTTGTCAACAAATTTAATGAAAGTTTTTTTAAAATCCTGATTTAAATATCTTTTGAAGAATTTCCTTGA